>OV656872.1:84482210-85829431 GCA_927399465.1 Sarcophaga caerulescens | reverse complement strand
ATCGACAATATAATTTTTTATAGGAAATCTATCGAGAACATAATTTTCTATAGGAAATCTGTCGACAACATAATTTTCTGTAGGAAATCAATCGACAACATAATTTTCTGTAGGAAATCTATCGACAACATAATTTTCTGTAGGAAATCTACCGACAACATAATTTTCTGTAGAAAATCTATCGAGTACATAATGTTCTATAGGAAATCTATCGACAACATAATTTTCTGTAGGAAATCTATCGAGTACATAATGTTCTATAGGAAATCTATCGAGTACATAATGTTCTATAGGAAATCTATCGACAACATAATTTTCTGTAGGAAATCTATCGATAACATAATTTTCTATAGAAGATCTATGAGAACATAATTTTCTGTAGGAAATCTATCAACATAATTTCCTGTAGGAAATCTGTCGAGTACATAATGTTCTATATGAAATCTATCGACAACATAATTTTCTATAGGAAATCTTTCGCGAACAAAAATTTTCTATAGGAAATCTATCGACAACATAATTTTCTATAGAAGATCTATTGAGAACATAATTTTCTGTAAGAAATCTATCGACAACATTATTTTCTATAGAAGATCTATTGAGAACATAATTTTTGTAAGAAATCTATCGACAATATAATAATCTATAGGAAATCTATTGAGAAAATAATTTTCTGTAGGAAATCTATCGACAACATAATGTTCTACATGGAATCGACAACATAATGTTCTACAGGAAATTTATGGACAACATAATGTCCTATAGGAAATCTATCGAGATTATAATTTTCTATAGGAAATCTATCGACAACATAATTTTCTGTAGGAAATCTATCGAAAACATAATTTTCTATAGAAGATCTATTGAGAACATAATTTTCTTTAGGATATCTATCGACAACATAATTTTCTGTAGGAAATATATCGACAACATAATTTTCTATAGGAAATCTATCGACAACATAATTTTCTGTAGGAAGTCTATCGACAACATAATTTTCTGTAGGAAATCTATCGACAACATAATTTTCTGTTGGAAATCTATCGACATAATAATTTTCAGTAGGAAATCTATCGAGAACAAAATTTTCTACAGGAAATCTATCGACAACATAATTTTCTGTAGGAAATCTATCGACAACATAATGTTCTATAGGAAATCTATCTGTACGAAATCTATCGACAACATAATTTTCTATAGACGATCTACCGAAAACATAATTTTCTGTAGGAAATCTATCGACTATATAATGTTCTACATGAAATTTATCGACAACGTAATTTTCTGTAGGAAATCTATCGACAACATAATGTTCTATAGGAAATCTATCGAGATTATAATTTTCTATAGGAAATCTACCGACAACATAATTTTCTGTAGGAAATCTATCGACAACATAATTTTCTATTGGAAATCTATCGACAGCATAATTTTCTGTAGGAAATCTATCGACAACATAATGTTCTATAGGAAATCTATCTGTACGAAATCTATCGACAACATAATTTTCTATAGACGATCTATCGTGAACATAATTTTCTGTAGGAAATCTATCGACTACATAATGTTCTAAATAAAATTTATCGAAAACATAATTTTCTGTAGGAAATCTATTGACAACATAATTCTCTGTAGGAAATCTATCGAGTACATAATGTTCTATAGGAAATCTATCGACAACATAATTTTCTGTAGGAAATCTATCGAGTACATAATGTTCTATAGGAAATCTATCGACAACGTAATTTTCTGTAGCAAATCTATCGACAACATAATTTTCTGTAGGAAATCTATCGATAACATAATTTTCTATAGAAGATCTATGAGAACATAATTTTCGGTAGGAAATCTATCAACATAATTTTCTGTAGGAAATCTGTCGAGTACATAATGTTCTATATGAAATCTATCGACAACATAATTTTCTATAGCAAATCTATCGCGAACAAAATTTTCTATAGGAAATCTATCGACAACATAATTTTCTATAGAAGATCTATTGAGAACATAATTTTCTGTAAGAAATCTATCGACAACATTATTTTCTATAGAAGATCTATTGAGAACATAATTTTTGTAAGAAATCTATCGACAGTATAATAATCTATAGGAAATCTATTGAGAAAATAATTTTCTGTAGGAAATCTATCGACAACATAATGTTCTACATGGATTCGACAACATAATGTTCTACAGGAAATTTATGGACAACATAATGTTCTATAGGAAATCTATCGAGATTATAATTTTGTATAGGAAATCTATCGACAACATAATTTTCTGTAGGAAATCTATCGTGTACATAGTGTTCTATAGGAAATCTATCGACAACGTAATATAGGAAATCTATCGACAACATAATTTTCTGTAGGAAATCTATCGAAAACATAATTTTCTATAGAAGATCTATTGAGAACATAATTTTCTTTAGGAAATCTATCGACAACATAATTTTCTGTAGGAAATATATCGACAACATAATTTTCTGTAGGAAATCTATCGACAACATAATTTTCTGTAGGAAATCTATCGAAAACATAATTTTCTATAGAAGATCTATTGAGAACATAATTTTCTTTAGGAAATCTATCGACAACATAATTTTCTGTAGGAAATATATCGACAACATAATTTTCTGTAGGAAATCTATCGCCAATATAATTTTCTATAGGAAATCTATCGACAACATAATTTTCTGTAGGAAATATATCGACAACATAATTTTCTGTAGGAAATCTATCGCCAATATAATTTTCTATAGGAAATCTATCGACAACATAATTTTCTGTAGGAAATCTATCGAAAACATAATTTTCTATAGAAGATCTATTGAGAACATAATTTTCTTTAGGAAATCTATCGACAACATAATTTTCTGTAGGAAATATATCGACAACATAATTTTCTGTAGGAAATCTATCGATAACATAATTTTCTATAGAAGATCTATGAGAACATAATTTTCGGTAGGAAATCTATCAACATAATTTTCTGTAGGAAATCTGTCGAGTACATAATGTTCTATATGAAATCTATCGACAACATAATTTTCTATAGGAAATCTATCGCGAACAAAATTTTCTATAGGAAATCTATCGACAACATAATTTTCTATAGAAGATCTATTGAGAACATAATTTTCTGTAAGAAATCTATCGACAACATTATTTTCTATAGAAGATCTATTGAGAACATAATTTTTGTAAGAAATCTATCGACAGTATAATAATCTATAGGATATCTATTGAGAAAATAATTTTCTGTAGGAAATCTATCGACAACATAATGTTCTACATGGATTCGACAACATAATGTTCTACAGGAAATTTATGGACAACATAATGTTCTATAGGAAATCTATCGAGATTATAATTTTGTATAGGAAATCTATCGACAACATAATTTTCTGTAGGAAATCTATCGTGTACATAGTGTTCTATAGGAAATCTATCGACAACGTAATATAGGAAATCTATAGGAAATCTATCGACAACATAATTTTCTGTAGGAAATCTATCGAAAACATAATTTTCTATAGAAGATCTATTGAGAACATAATTTTCTTTAGGAAATCTATCGACAACATAATTTTCTGTAGGAAATATATCGACAACATAATTTTCTGTAGGAAATCTATCGACAACATAATTTTCTGTAGGAAATCTATCGAAAACATAATTTTCTATAGAAGATCTATTGAGAACATAATTTTCTTTAGGAAATCTATCGACAACATAATTTTCTGTAGGAAATATATCGACAACATAATTTTCTGTAGGAAATCTATCGCCAATATAATTTTCTATAGGAAATCTATCGACAACATAATTTTCTGTAGGAAATATATCGACAACATAATTTTCTGTAGGAAATCTATCGCCAATATAATTTTCTATAGGAAATCTATCGACAACATAATTTTCTGTAGGAAATCTATCGAAAACATAATTTTCTATAGAAGATCTATTGAGAACATAATTTTCTTTAGGAAATCTATCGACAACATAATTTTCTGTAGGAAATATATCGACAACATAATTTTCTGTAGGAAATCTATCGCCAACATAATTTTCTGTACGAAATCTATCGACAACATAATTTTCTATAGAAGATCTATTGAGAACATAATTTTTGTAAGAAATCTATCGACAATATAATAATCTATAGGCAATCTATTGAGAACATAATTTTCTGTAGGAAATCTATCGACAACATAATGTTCTACATGGAATCGACAACATAATTTTCTATAGGAAATCTATCGAGTACATAATGTTCTATCGGAAATCTATCGACAACGTAATATAGGAAATCTATAGGAAATCTATCGACAACATAATTTTCTGTAGGAAATCTATCGAAAACATAATTTTCTATAGAAGATCTATTGAGAACATAATGTTCTTTAGGAAATCTATCGACAACATAATTTTCTGTAGGAAATATATCGACAACATAATTTTCTGTAGGAAATCTATCGACAACATAATTTTCTGTAGGAAATCTATCGAAAACATAATTTTCTATAGAAGATCTATTGAGAACATAATTTTCTTTAGGAAATCTATCGACAACATAATTTTCTGTAGGAAATATATCGACAACATAATTTTCTGTAGGAAATCTATCGACAACATAATTTTCTGTAGGAAGTCTATCGACAACATAATTTTCTGTAGGAAATCTATCGACAACATAATTTTCTGTTGGAAATCTATCGACATAATAATTTTCAGTAGGAATCTATCGAGAACAAAATTTTCTACAGGAAATCTATCGACAACATAATTTTCTGTAGGAAATCTATCGACAACGTAATGTTCTATAAAAAATTTATCGACAACATAATTTTCTGTAGGAAATCTATTGACAACATAATTTTCTGTAGGAAATCTATCGCCAATATAATTTTCTATAGGAAATCTATCGACAACATAATTTTCTGTAGGAAATCTATCGAGTACATAATGTTCTATAGGGAATCTATCGACAACATAATTTTCTGTACGAAATCTATCGACAATATAATTTTTTATAGGAAATCTATCGAGAACATAATTTTCTATAGGAAAACTGTCGACAACATAATTTTCTGTAGGAAATCAATCGACAACATAATTTTCTGTAGGAAATCTATCGACAACATAATTTTCTGTAGGAAATCTACCGACAACATAATTTTCTGTAGAAAATCTATCGAGTACATAATGTTCTATAGGAAATCTATCGACAACATAATTTTCTGTAGGAAATCTATCGAGTACATAATGTTCTATAGGAAATCTATCGACAACGTAATTTTCTGTAGCAAATCTATCGACAACATAATTTTCTGTAGGAAATCTATCGATAACATAATTTTCTATAGAAGATCTATGAGAACATAATTTTCTGTAGGAAATCTATCAACAAAATTTCCTGTCGGAAATCTGTCGAGTACATAATGTTCTATATGAAATCTATCGACAACATAATTTTCTATAGGAAATCTTTCGCGAACAAAATTTTCTATAGGAAATCTATCGACAACATAATTTTCTATAGAAGATCTATTGAGAACATAATTTTCTGTAAGAAATCTATCGACAACATTATTTTCTATAGAAGATCTATTGAGAACATAATTTTTGTAAGAAATCTATCGACAATATAATAATCTATAGGAAATCTATTGAGAAAATAATTTTCTGTAGGAAATCTATCGACAACATAATGTTCTACATGGAATCGACAACATAATGTTCTACAGGAAATTTATGGACAACATAATGCCCTATAGGAAATCTATCGAGATTATAATTTTCTATAGGAAATCTATCGACAACATAATTTTCTGTAGGAAATCTATCGAAAACATAATTTTCTATAGAAGATCTATTGAGAACATAATTTTCTTTAGGATATCTATCGACAACATAATTTTCTGTAGGAAATATATCGACAACATAATTTTCTGTAGGAAATCTATCGACAACATAATTTTCTGTAGGAAGTCTATCGACAACATAATTTTCTGTAGGAAATCTATCGACAACATAATTTTCTGTTGGAAATCTATCGACATAATAATTTTCAGTAGGAAATCTATCGAGAACAAAATTTTCTACAGGAAATCTATCGACAACATAATTTTCTGTAGGAAATCTATCGACAACATAATGTTCTATAGGAAATCTATCTGTACGAAATCTATCGACAACATAATTTTCTATAGACGATCTACCGAGAACATAATTTTCTGTAGGAAATCTATCGACTATATAATGTTCTACATGAAATTTATCGACAACGTAATTTTCTGTAGGAAATCTATCGACAACATAATTTTCTGTAGGAAATCTATCGACAACATAATTTTCTATAGGAAATCTATCGATAACATAATTTCCTATAGAAGATCTATTGAGAACATAATTTTCTGTAGGAAATCTATCAACATAATTTTCTGTAGGAAATCTATCAACATAATTTTCTGTAGGAAATCTGTCGAGTACATAATGTTCTATTTGAAATCTATCGACAACATAATTTTCTATAGGAAATCTATCGCGAACAAAATTTTCTATAGGAAATCTATCGACAAGATAATTTTCTATAGAAGATCTATTGAGAACATAATTTTCTGTAAGAAATCTATCGACAACATAATTTTCTACAGAAGATCTTTTAAGAACATAATTTTTGTAAGAAATCAATCGACAATATAATAATCTATAGGAAATCTATTGAGAACATAATTTTCTATAGGAAATCTATCGACAACATAATGTTCTACATGGAATCGACAACATAATTTTCTATAGGAAATCTATCGTGTACATAGTGTTCTATAGGAAATCTATCGACAACGTAATATAGGAAATCTATAGGAAATCTATCGACAACATAATTTTCTGTAGGAAATCTATCGAGTACATAATGTTCTATAGGAAATCTATCGACAACGTAATTTTCTGTAGGAAATCTATCGACAACATAATTTTCTTTAGGAAATCTATCGACAACATAATTTTCTGTAGGAAATCTATCGATAACATAATTTTCTATAGAAGATCTATTGAGAACATAATTTTCTGTAGGAAATCTATCAACATAACTTTCTGTAGGAAATCTGTCGAGTACATAATGATCTATATGAAATATATCGACAACATAATTTTCTATCGGAAATCTATCGCGAACATAATTTTCTGTAGGAAATCTATCGACAACATAATTTTCTGTTGGAAATCTATCGACATAATAATTTTCAGTAGGAAATCTATCGAGAACAAAATTTTCTACAGGAAATCTATCGACAACATAATTTTCTGTAGGAAATCTATCGACAACATAATGTTCTATAGGAAATCTATCTGTACGAAATCTATCGACAACATAATTTTCTATAGACGATCTACCGAGAACATAATTTTCTGTAGGAAATCTATCGACTATATAATGTTCTACATGAAATTTATCGACAACGTAATTTTCTGTAGGAAATCTATCGACAACATAATTTTCTGTAGGAAATCTATCGACAACATAATTTTCTGTAAGAAATCTATCGACAACATAATTTTCTATAGAAGATCTATTGAGAACATAATTTTTGTAAGAAATGTATCGACAATATAATAATCTATAGGCAATCTATTGAGAACATAATTTTTGTAAGAAATGTATCGACAATATAATAATCTATAGGCAATCTATTGAGAACATAATTTTCTGTAGGAAATCTATCGACAACATAATGTTCTACATGGAATCGACAACATAATTTTCTATAGGAAATCTATCGAGTACATAATGTTCTATAGGAAATCTATCGACAACGTAATATAGGAAATCTATAGGAAATCTATCGACAACATAATTTTCTGTAGGAAATCTATCGAAAACATAATTTTCTATAGAAGATCTATTGAGAACATAATTTTCTGTAGGAAATCTATCGACAATATAATTTTCTTTAGGAAATATATCGACAACATAATGTTCTATAGGAAATCTATCGATAACATAATTTTCTGTACGAAATCTATCGACAACATAATTTTCTGTAGGAAATCTATCGACAACATAATGTTCTACAGGAAATCTATGGACATCATAATGTTCTATAGGAAATCTATTGAGAACATAATTTTCTGTAGGAAATCTATCGACAACATAATTTTCTGTAGGAAATATATCGACAACATAATTTTCTGTAGGAAATCTATCGACAACATAATTTTCTGTAGGAAATCTATCGAAAACATAATTTTCTATAGAAGATCTATTGAGAACATAATTTTCTTTAGGAAATCTATCGACAACATAATTTTCTGTAGGAAATATATCGACAACATAATTTTCTGTAGGAAATCTATCGACAACATAATTTTCTGTAGGAAATCTATCGACAACATAATTTTCTATAGGAAATCTATCGACAACATAATTTTCTGTTGGAAATCTATCGACATAATAATTTTCAGTAGGAAATCTATCGAGAACAAAATTTTCTACAGGAAATCTATCGACAACATAATTTTCTGTAGGAAATCTATCGACAACGTAATGTTCTATAAAAAATTTATCGACAACATAATTTTCTGTAGGAAATCTATTGACAACATAATTTTCTGTAGGAAATCTATCGCCAATATAATTTTCTATAGGAAATCTATCGACAACATAATTTTCTGTAGGAAATCTATCGAGTACATAATGTTCTATAGGGAATCTATCGACAACATAATTTTCTGTACGAAATCTATCGACAATATAATTTTTTATAGGAAATCTATCGAGAACATAATTTTCTATAGGAAATCTGTCGAAAACATAATTTTCTGTAGGAAATCAATCGACAACATAATTTTCTGTTGGAAATCTATCGACAACATAATTTTCTGTAGGAAATCTACCGACAACATAATTTTCTGTAGGAAATCTATCGACAACATAATTTTCTATAGGAAATCTATCGACAGCATAATTTTCTGTAGGAAATCTATCGACAACATAATGTTCTATAGGAAATCTATCTGTACGAAATCTATCGACAACATAATTTTTTATATACGATCTATCGTGAACATAATTTTCTGTAGGAAATCTATCGACAACATAATTTTCTGTAGGAAATCTATCGATAACATAATTTTCTATAGAAGATCTATTGAGAACATAATTTTCTGTAGGAAATCTATCGCGAACAAAATTTTCTATAGGAAATCTATTGACAAGATAATTTTCTATAGAAGATCTATTGAGAACATAATTTTCTGTAAGAAATCTATCGACAACATAATTTTCTATAGAAGATCTATTAAGAACATAATTTTTGTAAGAAATCTATCGACAATATAATAATCTATAGGAAATCTATTGAGAACATAATTTTCTATAGGAAATCTATCGACAACATAATGTTCTACATGGAATCGACAACATAATTTTCTATAGGAAATCTATCGTGTACATAGTGTTCTATAGGAAATCTATATACAACGTAATATAGGAAATCTATAGGAAATCTATCGACAACATAATTTTCTGTAGGAAATCTATCGAGTACATAATGTTCTATAGGAAATCTATCGACAACGTAATTTTCTGTAGGAAATCTATCGACAACATAATTTTCTGTAGGAAATCTGTCGAGTACATAATGTTCTATTTGAAATCTATCGACAACATAATTTTCTATAGGAAATCTATCGCGAACAAAATTTTCTATAGGAAATCTATTGACAAGATAATTTTCTATAGAAGATCTATTGAGAACATAATTTTCTGTAAGAAATCTATCTATCTAATTTTCTATAGAAGATCTATTAAGAACATAATTTTTGTAAGAAATCTATCGACAATATAATAATCTATAGGAAATCTATTGAGAACATAATTTTCTATAGGAAATCTATCGACAACATAATGTTCTACATGGAATCGACAACATAATTTTCTATAGGAAATCTATCGTGTACATAGTGTTCTATAGGAAATCTATATACAACGTAATATAGGAAATCTATAGGAAATCTATCGACAACATAATTTTCTGTAGGAAATCTATCGAGTACATAATGTTCTATAGGAAATCTATCGACAACGTAATTTTCTGTAGGAAATCTATCGACAACATAATTTTCTTTAGGAAATCTATCGACAACATAATTTTCTGTAGGAAATCTATCGATAACATAATTTTCTATAGAAGATCTATTGAGAACATAATTTTCTGTAGGAAATCTATCAACATAACTTTCTGTAGGAAATCTGTCGAGTACATAATGATCTATATGAAATATATCGACAACATAATTTTCTATCGGAAATCTATCGCGAACATAATTTTCTGTAGGAAATCTATCGACAACATAATTTTCTGTTGGAAATCTATCGACATAATAATTTTCAGTAGGAAATCTATCGAGAACAAAATTTTCTACAGGAAATCTATCGACAACATAATTTTCTGTAGGAAATCTATCGACAACATAATGTTCTATAGGAAATCTATCTGTACGAAATCTATCGACAACATAATTTTCTATAGACGATCTACCGAGAACATAATTTTCTGTAGGAAATCTATCGACTATATAATGTTCTACATGAAATTTATCGACAACGTAATTTTCTGTAGGAAATCTATCGACAACATAATTTTCTGTAGGAAATCTATCGACAACATAATTTTCTGTAAGAAATCTATCGACAACATAATTTTCTATAGAAGATCTATTGAGAACATAATTTTTGTAAGAAATGTATCGCCAATATAATAATCTATAGGCAATCTATTGAGAACATAATTTTCTGTAGGAAATCTATCGACAACATAATGTTCTACATGGAATCGACAACATAATTTTCTATAGGAAATCTATCGAGTACATAATGTTCTATAGGAAATCTATCGACAACGTAATATAGGAAATCTATAGGAAATCTATCGACAACATAATTTTCTGTAGGAAATCTATCGAAAACATAATTTTCTATAGAAGGTCTATTGAGAACATAATTTTCTGTAGGAAATCTATCGACAATATAATTTTCTTTAGGAAATATATCGACAACATAATGTTCTATAGGAAATCTATCGATAACATAATTTTCTGTACGAAATCTATCGACAACATAATTTTCTGTAGGAAATCTATCGACAACATAATGTTCTACAGGAAATCTATGGACATCATAATGTTCTATAGGAAATCTATTGAGAACATAATTTTCTTTAGGAAATCTATCGACAACATAATTTTCTGTAGGAAATATATCGACAACATAATTTTCTGTAGGAAATCTATCGACAACATAATTTTCTGTAGGAAATCTATCGATAACATAATTTTCTATAGAAGATCTATTGAGAACATAATTTTCTTTAGGAAATCTATCGACAACATAATTTTCTGTAGGAAATATATCGACAACATAATTTTCTGTAGGAAATCTATCGACAACATAATTTTCTGTAGGAAATCTATCGACAACATAATTTTCTGTAGGAAATCTAACGACAACATAATTTTCTGTTGGAAATCTATCGACATAATAATTTTCAGTAGGAAATCTATCGAGAACAAAATTTTCTACAGGAAATCTATCGACAACATAATTTTCTGTAGGAAATCTATCGACAACGTAATGTTCTATAAAAAATTTATCGACAACATAATTTTCTGTAGGAAATCTATTGACAACATAATTTTCTGTAGGAAATCTATCGCCAATATAATTTTCTATAGGAAATCTATCGACAACATAATTTTCTGTAGGAAATCTATCGAGTACATAATGTTCTATAGGGAATCTATCGACAACATAATTTTCTGTACGAAATCTATCGACAATATAATTTTTTATAGGAAATCTATCGAGAACATAATTTTCTATAGGAAATCTGTCGACAACATAATTTTCTGTAGGAAATCAATCGACAACATAATTTTCTGTTGGAAATCTATCGACAACATAATTTTCTGTAGGAAATATACCGACAACATAATTTTCTGTAGGAAATCTATCGACAACATAATTTTCTATAGGAAATCTATCGACAGCATAATTTTCTGTAGGAAATCTATCGACAACATAATGTTCTATAGGAAATCTATCTGTACGAAATCTATCGACAACATAATTTTCTATAGACGATCTATCGTGAACATAATTTTCTGTAGGAAATCTATCGACAACATAATTTTCTGTAGGAAATCTATCGATAACATAATTTTCTATAGAAGATCTATTGAGAACATAATTTTCTGTAGGAAATCTATCAACATAATTTTCTGTAGGAAATCTATCAACATAATTTTCTGTAGGAAATCTGTCGAGTACATAATGTTCTATTTGAAATCTATCGACAACATAATTTTCTATAGGAAATCTATCGCGAACAAAATTTTCTATAGGAAATCTATCGACAAGATAATTTTCTATAGAAGATCTATTGAGAACATAATTTTCTGTAAGAAATCTATCGACAACATAATTTTCTATAGAAGATCTATTAAGAACATAATTTTTGTAAGAAATCTATCGACAATATAATAATCTATAGGAAATCTATTGAGAACATAATTTTCTATAGGAAATCTATCGACAACATAATGTTCTACATGGAATCGACAACATAATTTTCTATAGGAAATCTATCGTGTACATAGTGTTCTATAGGAAATCTATATACAACGTAATATAGGAAATCTATAGGAAATCTATCGACAACATAATTTTCTGTAGGAAATCTATCGAGTACATAATGTTCTATAGGAAATCTATCGACAACGTAATTTTCTGTAGGAAATCTATCGACAACATAATTTTCTTTAGGAAATCTATCGACAACATAATTTTCTGTAGGAAATCTATCGATAACATAATTTTCTATAGAAGATCTATTGAGAACATAATTTTCTATAGGAAATCTATCAACATAATTTTCTGTAGGAAATCTGTCGAGTACATAATGTTCTATATGAAATATATCGACAACATAATTTTCTATCGGAAATCTATCGCGAACAAAATTTTCTATAGGAAATCTATCGACAACATAATTTTCTATAGAAGATCTATTGAGAACATAATTTTCTGTAAGAAGTCTATCGACAACATCATTTTCTATAGAAGATCTATTGAGAACATAATTTTTGTAAGAAATCTATCGACAATATAATAATCTATAGGCAATCTATTGAGAACATAATTTTCTGTAGGAAATCTATCGACAACATAATGTTCTACATGGAATCGACAACATAATTTTCTATAGGAAATCTATCGAGTACATAATGTTCTATAGGAAATCTATCGACAACGTAATATAGGAAATCTATAGGAAATCTATCGACAACATAATTTTCTGTAGGAAATCTATCGAAAACATAATTTTCTATAGAAGATCTATTGAGAACATAATTTTCTGTAGGAAATCTATCGACAATATAATTTTCTTTAGGAAATATATCGACAACATAATGTTCTATAGGAAATCTATCGATAACATAATTTTCTGTACGAAATCTATCGACAACATAATTTTCTGTAGGAAATCTATGGACAACATAATGTTCTACAGGAAATCTATGGACATCATAATGTTCTGTAGGAAATCTATTGAGAACATAATTTTCTTTAGGAAATCTATCGACAACATAATTTTCTGTAGGAAATATATCGACAACATAATTTTCTGTAGGAAATCTATCGACAACATAATTTTCTGTAGGAAATCTATCGAAAACATAATTTTCTATAGAAGATCTATTGAGAACATAATTTTCTTTAGGAAATCTATCGACAACATAATTTTCTGTAGAAAATCTATCGACAACATAATTTTCTGTAGGAAGTCTATCGACAACATAATTTTCTGTAGGAAATCTATCGACAACATAATTTTCTATAGAAGATCTATTGAGAACATAATTTTCTTTAGGAAATCTATCGACAACATAATTTTCTGTAGGAAATATATCGACAACATAATTTTCTGTAGGAAATCTATCGACAACATAATTTTCTGTAGGAAGTCTATCGACAACATAATTTTCTGTAGGAAATCTATCGACAACATAATTTTCTGTTGGAAATCTATCGACATAATAATTTTCGGTAGGAAATCTATCGAGAACAAAATTTTCTACAGGAAATCTATCGACAACATAATTTTCTGTAGGAAATCTATCGACAACGTAATGTTCTATAAAAAATTTATCGACAACATAATTTTCTGTAGGAAATCTATTGACAACATAATTTTCTGTAGGAAATCTATCGCCAATATAATTTTCTATAGGAAATCTATCGACAACATAATTTTCTGTAAGAAATCTATCGAGTACATAATGTTCTATAGGGAATCTATCGACAACATAATTTTCTGTACGAAATCTATCGACAATATAATTTTTTATAGGAAATCTATCGAGAACATAATTTTCTATAGGAAATCTGTCGACAACATAATTTTCTGTAGGAAATCAATCGACAACATAATTTTCTGTTGGAAATCTATCGACAACATAATTTTCTGTAGGAAATCTACCGACAACATAATTTTCTGTAGGAAATCTATCGACAACATAATTTTCTATAGGAAATCTATCGACAGAATAATTTTCTGTAGGAAATCTATCGACAACATAATGTTCTATAGGAAATCTATCTGTACGAAATCTATCGACAACATAATTTTCTATAGACGATCTATCGAGAACATAATTTTCTGTAGGAAATCTATCGACAACATAATTTTCTGTAGGAAATCTATCGATAACATAATTTTCTATAGAAGATCTATTGAGAACATAATTTTCTGTAGGAAATCTATCAACATAATTTTCTGTAGGAAATCTATCAACATAATTTTCTGTAGGAAATCTGTCGAGTACATAATGTTCTATTTGAAATCTATCGACAACATAATTTTCTATAGGAAATCTATCGCGAACAAAATTTTCTATAGGAAATCTATCGACAAGATAATTTTCTATAGAAGATCTATTGAGAACATAATTTTCTGTAAGAAATCTATCGACAACATAATTTTCTATAGAAGATCTATTAAGAACATAATTTTTGTAAGAAATCTATCGACAATATAATAATCTATAGGAAATCTATTGAGAACATAATTTTCTATAGGAAATCTATCGACAACATAATGTTCTACATGGAATCGACAACATAATTTTCTATAGGAAATCTATCGTGTACATAGTGTTCTATAGGAAATCTATATACAACGTAATATAGAAATCTATAGGAAATCTATCGACAACATAATTTTCTGTAGGAAATCTATCGAGTACATAATGTTCTATAGGAAATCTATCGACAACGTAATTTTCTGTAGGAAATCTATCGACAACATAATTTTCTTTAGGAAATCTATCGACAACATAATTTTCTGTAGGAAATCTATCGATAACATAATTTTCTATAGAAGATCTATTGAGAACATAATTTTCTGTAGGAAATCTATCAACATAATTTTCTGTAGGAAATCTATCAACATAATTTTCTGTAGGAAATCTGTCGAGTACATAATGTTCTATATGAAATATATCGACAACATAATTTTCTATCGGAAATCTATCGCGAACAAAATTTTCTATAGGAAATCTATCGACAACATAATTTTCTATAGAAGATCTATTGAGAACATAATTTTCTGTAAGAAATCTATCGACAACATCATTTTCTATAGAAGATCTATTGAGAACATAATTTTTGTAAGAAATCTATCGACAATATAATAATCTATAGGCAATCTATTGAGAACATAATTTTCTGTAGGAAATCTATCGACAACATAATGTTCTACATGGAATCGACAACATAATTTTCTATAGGAAATCTATCGAGTACATAATGTTCTATAGGAAATCTATCGACAACGTAATATAGGAAATCTATAGGAAATCTATCGACAACATAATTTTCTGTAGGAAATCTATCGAAAACATAATTTTCTATAGAAGATCTATTGAGAACATAATTTTCTGTAGGAAATCTATCGACAATATAATTTTCTTTAGGAAATATATCGACAACATAATGTTCTATAGGAAATCTATCGACAACATAATTTTCTGTAGGAAGTCTATCGACAACATAATTTTCTGTAGGAAATCTATCGACAACATAATTTTCTGTTGGAAATCTATCGACATAATAATTTTCAGTAGGAAATCTATCGAGAACAAAATTTTCTACAGGAAATCTATCGACAACATAATTTTCTGTAGGAAATCTATCGACAACGTAATGTTCTATAAAAAATTTATCGACAACATAATTTTCTGTAGCAAATCTATTGACAACATAATTTTCTGTAGGAAATCTATCGCCAATATAATTTTCTATAGGAAATCTATCGACAACATAATTTTCTGTAGGAAATCTATCGAGTACATAATGTTCTATAGGGAATCTATCGACAACATAATTTTCTGTACGAAATCTATCGACAATATAATTTTTTATAGGAAATCTATCGAGAACATAATTTTCTATAGGAAATCTGTCGACAACATAATTTTCTGTAGGAAATCAATCGACAACATAATTTTCTGTTGGAAATCTATCGACAACATAATTTTCTGTAGGAAATCTACCGACAACATAATTTTCTGTAGGAAATCTATCGACAACATAATTTTCTATAGGAAATCTATCGACAGAATAATTTTCTGTAGGAAATCTATCGACAACATAATGTTCTATAGGAAATCTATCTGTACGAAATCTATCGACAACATAATTTTCTATAGACGATCTATCGTGAACATAATTTTCTGTAGGAAATCTATCGACAACATAATTTTCTGTAGGAAATCTATCGATAACATAATTTTCTATAGAAGATCTATTGAGAACATAATTTTCTGTAGGAAATCTATCAACATAATTTTCTGTAGGAAATCTATCAACATAATTTTCTGTAGGAAATCTGTCGAGTACATAATGTTCTATTTGAAATCTATCGACAACATAATTTTCTATAGGAAATCTATCGCGAACAAAATTTTCTATAGGAAATCTATCGACAAGGTAATTTTCTATAGAAGATCTATTGAGAACATAATTTTCTGTAAGAAATCTATCGACAACATAATTTTCTATAGAAGATCTATTAAGAACATAATTTTTGTAAGAAATCTATCGACAATATAATAATCTATAGGAAATCAATTGAGAACATAATTTTCTATAGGAAATCTATCGACAACATAATGTTCTACATGGAATCGACAACATAATTTTCTATAGGAAATCTATCGTGTACATAGTGTTCTATAGGAAATCTATATACAACGTAATATAGGAAATCTATAGGAAATCTATCGACAACATAATTTTCTGTAGGAAATCTATCGAGTACATAATGTTCTATAGGAAATCTATCGACAACGTAATTTTCTGTAGGAAATCTATCGACAACATAATTTTCTTTAGGAAATCTATCGACAACATAATTTTCTGTAGGAAATCTATCGATAACATAATTTTCTATAGAAGATCTATTGAGAACATAATTTTCTGTAGGAAATCTATCAACATAATTTTCTGTAGGAAATCTGTCGAGTACATAATGTTCTATATGAAATATATCGACAACATAATTTTCTATCGGAAATCTATCGCGAACAAAATTTTCTATAGGAAATCTATCGACAACATAATTTTCTATAGAAGATCTATTGAGAACATAATTTTCTGTAAGAAATCTATCGACAACATCATTTTCTATAGAAGATCTATTGAGAACATAATTTTTGTAAGAAATCTATCGACAATATAATAATCTATAGGCAATCTATTGAGAACATAATTTTCTGTAGGAAATCTATCGACAACATAATGTTCTACATGGAATCGACAACATAATTTTCTATAGGAAATCTATCGAGTACATAATGTTCTATAGGAAATCTATCGACAACGTAATATAGGAAATCTATAGGAAATCTATCGACAACATAATTTTCTGTAGGAAATCTATCGAAAACATAATTTTCTATAGAAGATCTATTGAGAACATAATTTTCTGTAGGAAATCTATCGACAATATAATTTTCTTTAGGAAATATATCGACAACATAATGTTCTATAGGAAATCTATCGATAACATAATTTTCTGTACAAAATCTATCGACAACATAATTTTCTGTAGGAAATCTATGGACAACATAATGTTCTACAGGAAATCTATGGACATCATAATGTTCTATAGGAAATCTATTGAGAACATAATTTTCTGTAGGAAATATATCGACAACATAATTTTCTGTAGGAAATCTATCGACAACATAATTTTCTGTAGGAAATCTATCGAAAACATAATTTTCTATAGAAGATCTATTGAGAACATAATTTTCTTTAGGAAATCTATCGACAACATAATTTTCTGTAGGAAATATATCGACAACATAATTTTCTGTAGGAAATCTATCGACAACATAATTTTCTGTATGAAGTCTATCGACAACATAATTTTCTGTAGGAAATCTATCGACAACATAATTTTCTATAGAAGATCTATTGAGAACATAATTTTCTTTAGGAAATCTATCGACAACATAATTTTCTGTAGGAAATATATCGACAACATAATTTTCTGTAGGAAATCTATCGACAACATAATTTTCTGTAGGAAGTCTATCGACAACATAATTTTCTGTAGGAAATCTATCGACAACATAATTTTCTGTTGGAAATCTATCGACATAATAATTTTTAGTAGGAAATCTATCGAGAACAAAATTTTCTACAGGAAATCTATCGACAACATAATTTTCTGTAGGAAATCTATCGACAACGTAATGTTCTATAAAAAATTTATCGACAACATAATTTTCTGTAGGAAATCTATTGACAACATAATTTTCTGTAGGAAATCTATCGACAACATAATTTTCTGTAGGAAGTCTATCGACAACATAATTTTCTGTAGGAAATCTATCGAGTACATAATGTTCTATAGGGAATCTATCGACAACATAATTTTCTGTACGAAATCTATCGACAATATAATTTTTTATAGGAAATCTATCGAGAACATAATTTTCTATAGGAAATCTGTCGACAACATAATTTTCTGTAGGAAATCAATCGACAACATAATTTTCTGTAGGAAATCTATCGACAACATAATTTTCTGTAGGAAATCTACCGACAACATAATTTTCTGTAGGAAATCTATCGACAACATAATTTTCTATAGGAAATCTATCGACAGCATAATTTTCTGTAGGAAATCTATCGACAACATAATGTTCTATAGGAAATCTATCTGTACGAAATCTATCGACAACATAATTTTCTATAGACGATCTATCGTGAACATAATTTTCTGTAGGAAATCTATCGACAAGATAATTTTCTGTAGGAAATCTATCGATAACATAATTTTCTATAGAAGATCTATTGAGAACATAATTTTCTGTAGGAAATCTATCAACATAATTTTCTGTAGGAAATCTATCAACATAATTTTCTGTAGGAAATCTGTCGAGTACATAATGTTCTATTTGAAATCTATCGACAACATAATTTACTATAGGAAATCTATCGCGAACAAAATTTTATATAGGAAATCTATCGACAAGATAATTTTCTATAGAAGATCTATTGAGAACATAATTTTCTGTAAGAAATCTATCGACAACATAATTTTCTATAGAAGATCTATTAAGAACATAATTTTTGTAAGAAATCTATCGACAATATAATAATCTATAGGAAATCTATTGAGAACATAATTTTCTATAGGAAATCTATCGACAACATAATGTTCTACATGGAATCGACAACATAATTTTCTATAGGAAATCTATCGTATACATAGTGTTCTATAGGAAATCTATATACAACGTAATATAGGAAATCTATAGGAAATCTATCGACAACATAATTTTCTGTAGGAAATCTATCGAGTACATAATGTTCTATAGGAAATCTATCGACAACGTAATTTTCTGTAGGAAATCTATCGACAACATAATTTTCTTTAGGAAATCTATCGACAACATAATTTTCTGTAGGAAATCTATCGATAACATAATTTTCTATAGAAGATCTATTGAGAACATAATTTTCTGTAGGAAATCTATCAACATAATTTTCTGTAGGAAATCTGTCGAGTACATAATGTTCTATATGAAATATATCGACAACATAATTTTCTATCGGAAATCTATCGCGAACAAAATTTTCTATAGGAAATCTATCGACAACATAATTTTCTATAGAAGATCTATTGAGAACATAATTTTCTTTGAGAAATCTATCGACAACATAATTTTCTATAGAAGATCTATTGAGAACATAATTTTTGTAAGAAATCTATCGACAATATAATAATCTATAGGAAATCTATTGAGAACATAATTTTCTGTAGGAAATCTATCGACAACATAATGTTCTACATGGAATCGACAACATAATTTTCTATAGGAAATCTATCGAGTACATAATGTTCTATAGGAAATCTATCGACAACGTAATATAGGAAATCTATAGGAAATCTATCGACAACATAATTTTCTGTAGGAAATCTATCGAAAACATAATTTTCTATAGAAGATCTATTGAGAACATAATTTTCTGTAGGAAATCTATCGACAATATAATTTTCTTTAGGAAATATATCGACAACATAATGTTCTATAGGAAATCTATCGATAACATAATTTTCTGTACGAAATCTATCGACAACATAATTTTCTGTAGGAAATCTATCGACAACATAATGTTCTACAGGAAATCTATGGACATCATAATGTTCTATAGGAAATCTATTGAGAACATAATTTTCTTTAGGAAATCTATCGACAACATAATTTTCTGTAGGAAATATATCGACAACATAATTTTCTGTAGGAAATCTATCGACAACATAATTTTCTGTTGGAAATCTATCGAAAACATAATTTTCTATATAAGATCTATTGAGAACATAATTTTCTTTAGGAAATCTATCGACAACATAATTTTCTGTAGGAAATATATCGACAACATAATTTTCTGTAGGAAATCTATCGACAACATAATTTTCTGTAGGAAGTCTATCGGCAACATAATTTTCTGTAGGAAATCTATCGACAACATAATTTTCTGTTGGAAATCTATCGACAAAATAATTTTCAGTAGGAAATCTATCGAGAACAAAATTTTCTACAGGAAATCTATCGACAACATAATTTTCTGTAGGAAATCTATCGACAACGTAATGTTCTATAAAAAATTTATCGACAACATAATTTTCTGTAGGAAATCTATTGACAACATAATTTTCTGTAGGAAATCTATCGCCAATATAATTTTCTATAGGAAATCTATCGACAACATAATTTTCTGTAGGAAATCTATCGAGTACATAATGTTCTATAGGGAATCTATCGACAACATAATTTTCTGTACGAAATCTATCGACAATTTAATTTTTTATAGGAAATCTATCGAGAACATAATTTTCTATAGGAAATCTGTCGACAACATAATTTTCTGTAGGAAATCAATCGACAACATAATTTTCTGTAGGAAATCTATCGACAACATAATTTTCTGTAGGAAATCTACCGACAACATAATTTTCTGTAGGAAATCTATCGATAACATAATTTTCTATAGAAGATCTATTGAGAACATAATTTTCTGTAGGAAATCTATCAACATAATTTTCTGTAGGAAATCTGTCGAGTACATAATGTTCTATATGAAATATATCGACAACATAATTTTCTATCGGAAATCTATCGCGAACAAAATTTTCTATAGGAAATCTATCGACAACATAATTTTCTATAGAAGATCTATTGAGAACATAATTTTCTGTAAGAAATCTATCGACAACATAATTTTCTATAGAAGATCTATTGAGAACATAATTTTTGTAAGAAATCTATCGACAATATAATAATCTATAGGCAATCTATTGAGAACATAATTTTCTGTAGGAAATCTATCGACAACATAATGTTCTACATGGAATCGACAACATAATTTTCTATAGGAAATCTATCGAGTACATAATGTTCTATAGGAAATCTATCGACAACGTAATATAGGAAATCTATAGGAAATCTATCGACAACATAATTTTCTGTAGGAAATCTATCGAAAACATAATTTTCTATAGAAGATCTATTGAGAACATAATTTTCTGTAGGAAATCTATCGACAATATAATTTTCTTTAGGAAATATATCGACAACATAATGTTCTATAGGAAATCTATCGATAACATAATTTTCTGTACGAAATCTATCGACAACATAATTTTCTGTAGGAAATCTATCGACAACATAATGTTCTACAGGAAATCTATGGACATCATAATGTTCTATAGGAAATCTATTGAGAACATAATTTTCTGTAGGAAATATATCGACAACATAATTTTCTGTAGGAAATCTATCGACAACATAATTTTCTGTAGGAAATCTATCGAAAACATAATTTTCTATAGAAGATCTATTGAGAACATAATTTTCTTTAGGAAATCTATCGACAACATAATTTTCTGTAGGAAATATATCGACAACATAATTTTCTGTAGGAAATCTATCGACAACATAATTTTCTGTAGGAAGTCTATCGACAACATAATTTTCTGTAGGAAATATATCGACAACATAATTTTCTGTAGGAAATCTATCGACAACATAATTTTCTGTAGGAAGTCTATCGACAACATAATTTTCTGTAGGAAATCTATCGACAACATAATTTTCTGTTGGAAATCTATCGACATAATAATTTTTAGTAGGAAATCTATCGAGAACAAAATTTTCTACAGGAAATCTATCGACAACATAATTTTCTGTAGGAAATCTATCGACAACGTAATGTTCTATAAAAAATTTATCGACAACATAATTTTCTGTAGGAAATCTATTGACAACATAATTTTCTGTAGGAAATCTATCGCCAATATAATTTTCTATAGGAAATCTATCGACAACATAATTTTCTGTAGGAAATCTATCGAGTACATAATGTTCTATAGGGAATCTATCGACAACATAATTTTCTGTACGAAATCTATCGACAATATAATTTTTTATAGGAAATCTATCGAGAACATAATTTTCTATAGGAAATCTGTCGACAACATAATTTTCTGTAGGAAATCAATCGACAACATAATTTTCTGTAGGAAATCTATCGACAACATAATTTTCTGTAGGAAATCTACCGACAACATAATTTTCTGTAGGAAATCTATCGACAACATAATTTTCTATAGGAAATCTATCGACAGCATAATTTTCTGTAGGAAATCTATCGACAACATAATGTTCTATAGGAAATCTATCTGTACGAAATCTATCGACAACATAATTTTCTATAGACGATCTATCGTGAACATAATTTTCTGTAGGAAATCTATCGACAAGATAATTTTCTGTAGGAAATCTATCGATAACATAATTTTCTATAGAAGATCTATTGAGAACATAATTTTCTGTAGGAAATCTATCAACATAATTTTCTGTAGGAAATCTATCAACATAATTTTCTGTAGGAAATCTGTCGAGTACATAATGTTCTATTTGAAATCTATCGACAACATAATTTACTATAGGAAATCTATCGCGAACAAAATTTTCTATAGGAAATCTATCGACAAGATAATTTTCTATAGAAGATCTATTGAGAACATAATTTTCTGTAAGAAATCTATCGACAACATAATTTTCTATAGAAGATCTATTAAGAACATAATTTTTGTAAGAAATCTATCGACAATATAATAATCTATAGGAAATCTATTGAGAACATAATTTTCTATAGGAAATCTATCGACAACATAATGTTCTACATGGAATCGACAACATAATTTTCTATAGGAAATCTATCGTATACATAGTGTTCTATAGGAAATCTATATACAACGTAATATAGGAAATCTATAGGAAATCTATCGACAACATAATTTTCTGTAGGAAATCTATCGAGTACATAATGTTCTATAGGAAATCTATCGACAACGTAATTTTCTGTAGGAAATCTATCGACAACATAATTTTCTTTAGGAAATCTATCGACAACATAATTTTCTGTAGGAAATCTATCGATAACATAATTTTCTATAGAAGATCTATTGAGAACATAATTTTCTGTAGGAAATCTATCAACATAATTTTCTGTAGGAAATCTGTCGAGTACATAATGCTCTATATGAAATATATCGACAACATAATTTTCTATCGGAAATCTATCGCGAACAAAATTTTCTATAGGAAATCTATCGACAACATAATTTTCTATAGAAGATCTATTGAGAACATAATTTTCTTTGAGAAATCTATCGACAACATAATTTTCTATAGAAGATCTATTGAGAACATAATTTTTGTAAGAAATCTATCGACAATATAATAATCTATAGGAAATCTATTGAGAACATACTTTTCTGTAGGAAATCTATCGACAACATAATGTTCTACATGGAATCGACAACATAATTTTCTATAGGAAATCTATCGAGTACATAATGTTCTATAGGAAATCTATCGACAACGTAATATAGGAAATCTATAGGAAATCTATCGACAACATAATTTTCTGTAGGAAATCTATCGAAAACATAATTTTCTATAGAAGATCTATTGAGAACATAATTTTCTGTAGGAAATCTATCGACAATATAATTTTCTTTAGGAAATATATCGACAACATAATGTTCTATTGGAAATCTATCGATAACATAATTTTCTGTACGAAATCTATCGACAACATAATTTTCTGTAGGAAATCTATCGACAACATAATGTTCTACAGGAAATCTATGGACATCATAATGTTCTATAGGAAATCTATTGAGAACATAATTTTCTTTAGGAAATCTATCGACAACATAATTTTCTGTAGGAAATATATCGACAACATAATTTTCTGTAGGAAATCTATCGACAACATAATTTTCTGTTGGAAATCTATCGAAAACATAATTTTCTATATAAGATCTATTGAGAACATAATTTTCTTTAGGAAATCTATCGACAACATAATTTTCTGTAGGAAATATATCGACAACATAATTTTCTGTAGGAAATCTATCGACAACATAATTTTCTGTAGGAAGTCTATCGGCAACATAATTTTCTGTAGGAAATCTATCGACAACATAATTTTCTGTTGGAAATCTATCGACATAATAATTTTCAGTAGGAAATCTATCGAGAACAAAATTTTCTACAGGAAATCTATCGACAACATAATTTTCTGTAGGAAATCTATCGACAACGTAATGTTCTATAAAAAATTTATCGACAACATAATTTTCTGTAGGAAATCTATTGACAACATAATTTTCTGTAGGAAATCTATCGCCAATATAATTTTCTATAGGAAATCTATCGACAACATAATTTTCTGTAGGAAATCTATCGAGTACATAATGTTCTATAGGGAATCTATCGACAACATAATTTTCTGTACGAAATCTATCGACAATTTAATTTTTTATAGGAAATCTATCGAGAACATAATTTTCTATAGGAAATCTGTCGACAACATAATTTTCTGTAGGAAATCAATCGACAACATAATTTTCTGTAGGAAATCTATCGACAACATAATTTTCTGTAGGAAATCTACCGACAACATAATTTTCTGTAGGAAATCTATCGACAACATAATTTTCTATAGGAAATCTATCGACAGCATAATTTTCTGTAGGAAATCTATCGACAACATAATGTTCTATAGGAAATCTATCTGTACAAAATCTATCGACAACATAATTTTCTATAGACGATCTATCGTGAACATAATTTTCTGTAGGAAATCTATCGACTACATAATGTTCTAAATAAAATTTATCGAAAACATAATTTTCTGTAGGAAATCTATGGACAACATTATTTTCTGTAGGAAATCTATCGAGTACATAATGTTCTATAGGAAATCTATCGACAACATAATTTTCTGTAGGAAATCTATCGAGTACATAATGTTCTATAGGAAATCTATCGACAACGTAATTTTCTGTAGCAAATCTATCGACAACATAATTTTCTGTAGGAAATCTATCGATAACATAATTTTCTATAGAAGATCTATGAGAACATAATTTTCTGTAGGAAATCTATCAACATAATTTTCTGTAGGAAATCTGTCGAGTACATAATGTTCTATATGAAATCTATCGACAACATAATTTTCTATAGGAAATCTATCGCGAACAAAATTTTCTATAGGAAATCTATCGACAACATAATTTTCTATAGAAGATCTATTGAGAACATAATTTTCTGTAAGAAATCTATCGACAACATAATTTTCTATAGAAGATCTATTGAGAACATAATTTTTGTAAGAAATCTATCGACAATATAATAATCTATAGGCAATCTATTGAGAACATAATTTTCTGTAGGAAATCTATCGACAACATAATGTTCTACATGGAATCGACAACATAATTTTCTATAGGAAATCTATCGAGTACATAATGTTCTATAGGAAATCTATCGACAACGTAATATAGGAAATCTATAGGAAATCTATCGACAACATAATTTTCTGTTGGAAATCTATCGACATAATAATTTCCAGTAGGAAATCTATCGAGAACAAAATTTTCTACAGGAAATCTATCGACAACATAATTTTCTGTAGGAAATCTATCGACAACGTAATGTTCTATAAAAAATTTATCGACAACATAATTTTCTGTAGGAAATCTATTGACAACATAATTTTCTGTAGGAAATCATTCGACAACATAATTTTCTGTAGGAAATCTATCGACAACATAATTTTCTGTAGGAAATCTACCGACAACATAATTTTCTGTAGGAAATCTATCGACAACATAATTTTCTATTGGAAATCTATCGACAGCATAATTTTCTGTAGGAAATCTATCGACAACATAATGTTCTATAGGAAATCTATCGATCTATCGATTCTGTACGAAATCTATCGACAACATAATTTTCTATAGACGATCTATCGTGAACATAATTTTCTGTAGGAAATCTATCGACTACATAATGTTCTAAATAAAATTTATCGAAAACATAATTTTCTGTAGGAAATCTATCGACAACATAATTGTCTGTAGGAAATCTATCGAGTACATAATGTTCTATAGGAAATCTATCGACAACATAATTTTCTGTAGGAAATCTATCGAGTACATAATGTTCTATAGGAAATCTATCGACAACGTAATTTTCTGTAGCAAATCTATCGACAACATAATTTTCTGTAGGAAATCTATCGATAACATAATTTTCTATAGAAGATCTATGAGAACATAATTTTCGGTAGGAAATCTATCAACATAATTTTCTGTAGGAAATCTGTCGAGTACATAATGTTCTATATGAAATCTATCGACAACATAATTTTCTATAGGAAATCTATCGCGAACAAAATTTTCTATAGGAAATCTATCGACAACATAATTTTCTATAGAAGATCTATTGAGAACATAATTTTCTGTAAGAAATCTATCGACAACATTATTTTCTATAGAAGATCTATTGAGAACATAATTTTTGTAAGAAATCTATCGACAATATAATAATCTATAGGAAATCTATTGAGAAAATAATTTTCTGTAGGAAATCTATCGACAACATAATGTTCTACATGGATTCGACAACATAATGTTCTACAGGAAATTTATGGACAACATAATGTTCTATAGGAAATCTATCGAGATTATAATTTTGTATAGGAAATCTATCGACAACATAATTTTCTGTAGGAAATCTATCGTGTACATAGTGTTCTATAGGAAATCTATCGACAACGTAATATAGGAAATCTATAGGAAATCTATCGACAACATAATTTTCTGTAGGAAATCTATCGAAAACATAATTTTCTATAGAAGATCTATTGAGAACATAATTTTCTTTAGGAAATCTATCGACAACATAATTTTCTGTAGGAAATATATCGACAACATAATTTTCTGTAGGAAATCTATCGACAACATAATTTTCTGTAGGAAATCTATCGAAAACATAATTTTCTATAGAAGATCTATTGAGAACATAATTTTCTTTAGGAAATCTATCGACAACATAATTTTCTGTAGGAAATCTATCGAAAACATAATTTTCTATAGAAGATCTATTGAGAACATAATTTTCTTTAGGAAATCTATCGACAACATAATTTTCTGTAGGAAATATATCGACAACATAATTTTCTGTAGGAAATCTATCGACAACATAATTTTCTGTAGGAAATCTATCGAAAACATAATTTTCTATAGAAGATCTATTGAGAACATAATTTTCTTTAGGAAATCTATCGACAACATAATTTTCTGTAGGAAATCTATCGAAAACATAATTTTCTATAGAAGATCTATTGAGAACATAATTTTCTTTAGGAAATCTATCGACAACATAATTTTCTGTAGGAAATATATCGACAACATAATTTTCTGTAGGAAATCTATCGACAACATAATTTTCTGTAGGAAATCTATCGACAACATAATTTTCTGTTGGAAATCTATCGACATAATAATTTTCAGTAGGAAATCTATCGAGAACAAAATTTTCTACAGGAAATCTATCGACAACATAATTTTCTGTAGGAAATCTATCGACAACGTAATGTTCTATAAAAAATTTATCGACAACATAATTTTCTGTAGGAAATCTATTGACAACATAATTTTCTGTAGGAAATCTATCGCCAATATAATTTTCTATAGGAAATCTATCGACAACATAATTTTCTGTAGGAAATCTATCGAGTACATAATGTTCTATAGGGAATCTATCGACAACATAATTTTCTGTACGAAATCTATCGACAATATAATTTTTTATAGGAAATCTATCGAGAACATAATTTTCTATAGGAAATCTGTCGACAACATAATTTTCTGTAGGAAATCAATCGACAACATAATTTTCTGTAGGAAATCTATCGAGTACATAATGTTCTATAGGAAATCTATCGACAACGTAATTTTCTGTAGCAAATGTATCGACAACATAATTTTCTGTAGGAAATCTATCGATAACATAATTTTCTATAGAAGATCTATGAGAACATAATTTTCTGTAGGAAATCTATCAACATAATTTCCTGTAGGAAATCTGTCGAGTACATAATGTTCTATATGAAATCTATCGACAACATAATTTTCTATAGGAAATCTATCGCGAACAAAATTTTCTATAGGAAATCTATCGACAACATAATTTTCTATAGAAGATCTATTGAGAACATAATTTTCTGTAAGAAATCTATCGACAACATTATTTTCTATAGAAGATCTATTGAAAACATAATTTTTGTAAGAAATCTATCGACAATATAATAATCTATAGGAAATCTATTGAGAAAATAATTTTCTGTAGGAAATCTATTGACAACATAATGTTCTACATGGAATCGACAACATAATGTTCTACAGGAAATTTATGGACAACATAATGTTCTATAGGAAATCTATCGAGATTATAATTTTCTATAGGAAATCTATCGACAACATAATTTTCTGTAGGAAATCTATCGTGTACATAGTGTTCTATAGGAAATCTATCGACAACGTAATATAGGAAATCTATCGACAACATAATTTTCTGTAGGAAATCTAACGAAAACATAATTTTCTATAGAAGATCTATTGAGAACATAATTTTCTTTAGGAAATCTATCGACAACATAATTTTCTGTAGGAAATCTATCGACAACATAATTTTCTGTTGGAAATCTATCGACATAATAATTTTCAGTAGGAAATCTATCGAGAACAAAATTTTCTACAGGAAATCTATCGACAACATAATTTTCTGTAGGAAATCTATCGACAACGTAATGTTCTATAAAAAATTTATCGACAACATAATTTTCTGTAGGAAATCTATCGACAACATAATTTTCTGTAGGAAATCTATCGAGTACATAATGTTCTATAGGGAATCTATCGACAACATAATTTTCTGTACGAAATCTATCGACAACATAATTTTCTATAGAAGATCTATTGAGAACATAATTTTTGTAAGAAATCTATCGACAATATAATAATCTATAGGCAATCTATTGAGAACATAATTTTCTGTAGGAAATCTATCGACAACATAATGTTCTACATGGAATCGACAACATAATTGTCTATAGGAAATCTATCGAGTACATAATGTTCTATAGGAAATCTATCGACAACGTAATATAGGAAATCTATAGGAAATCTATCGACAACATAATTTTCTGTTGGAAATCTATCGACATAATAATTTTCAGTAGGAAATCTATCGAGAACAAAATTTTCTACAGGAAATCTATCGACAACATAATTTTCTGTAGGAAATCTATCGACAACGTAATGTTCTATAAAAAATTTATCGACAACATAATTTTCTGTAGGAAATCTATTGACAACATAATTTTCTGTAGGAAATCAATCGACAACATAATTTTCTGTAGGAAATCTATCGACAACATAATTTTCTGTAGGAAATCTACCGACAACATAATTTTCTGTAGGAAATCTATCGACAACATAATTTTCTATTGGAAATCTATCGACAGCATAATTTTCTGTAGGAAATCTATCGAAAACATAATTTTCTATAGAAGATCTATTGAGAACATAATTTTCTTTAGGAAATCTATCGACAACATAATTTTCTGTAGGAAATATATCGACTACATAATTTTCTGTAGGAAATCTATCGACAACATAATTTTCTGTAGGAAATCTATCGAAAACATAATTTTCTATAGAAGATCTATTGAGAACATAATTTTCTTTAGGAAATCTATCGACAACATAATTTTCTGTAGGAAATATATCGACAACATAATTTTCTGTAGGAAATCTATCGCCAATATAATTTTCTATAGGAAATCTATCGACAACATAATTTTCTGTAGGAAATATATCGACAACATAATTTTCTGTAGGAAATCTATCGCCAATATAATTTTCTATAGGAAATCTATCGACAACATAATTTTCTGTAGGAAATCTATCGAAAACATAATTTTCTATAGAAGATCTATTGAGAACATAATTTTCTTTAGGAAATCTATCGACAACATAATTTTCTGTAGGAAATATATCGACAACATAATTTTCTGTAGGAAATCTATCGCCAACATAATTTTCTGTACGAAATCTATCGACAACATAATTTTCTATAGAAGATCTATTGAGAACATAATTTTTGTAAGAAATCTATCGACAATATAATAATCTATAGGCAATCTATTGAGAACATAATTTTCTGTAGGAAATCTATCGACAACATAATGTTCTATATGGAATCGACAACATAATTTTCTATAGGAAATCTATCGAGTACATAATGTTCTATCGGAAATCTATCGACAACGTAATATAGGAAATCTGTAGGAAATCTATCGACAACATAATTTTCTGTAGGAAATCTATCGAAAACATAATTTTCTATAGAAGATCTATTGAGAACATAATTTTCTTTAGGAAATCTATCGACAACATAATTTTCTGTAGGAAATATATCGACAACATAATTTTCTGTAGGAAATCTATCGACAACATAATTTTCTGTAGGAAATCTATCGAAAACATAATTTTCTATAGAAGATCTATTGAGAACATAATTTTCGTTAGGAAATCTATCGACAACATAATTTTCTGTAGGAAATATATCGACAACATAATTTTCTGTAGGAAATCTATCGACAACATAATTTTCTGTAGGAAGTCTATCGACAACATAATTTTCTGTAGGAAATCTATCGACAACATAATTTTCTGTTGGAAATCTATCGACATAATAATTTTCAGTAGGAATCTATCGAGAACAAAATTTTCTACAGGAAATCTATCGACAACATAATTTTCTGTAGGAAATCTATCGACAACGTAATGTTCTATAAAAAATTTATCGACAACATAATTTTCTGTAGGAAATCTATTGACAACATGATTTTCTGTAGGAAATCTATCGCCAATATAATTTTCTATAGGAAATCTATCGACAACATAATTTTCTGTAGGAAATCTATCGAGTACATAATGTTCTATAGGGAATCTATCGACAACATAATTTTCTGTACGAAATCTATCGACAATATAATTTTTTATAGGAAATCTATCGAGAACATAATTTTCTATAGGAAATCTGTCGACAACATAATTTTCTGTAGGAAATCAATCGACAACATAATTTTCTGTAGGAAATCTATCGACAACATAATTTTCTGTAGGAAATCTACCGACAACATAATTTTCTGTAGAAAATCTATCGAGTACATAATGTTCTATAGGAAATCTATCGACAACATAATTTTCTGTAGGAAATCTATCGAGTACATAATGTTCTATAGGAAATCTATCGACAACGTAATTTTCTGTAGCAAATCTATCGACAACATAATTTTCTGTAGGAAATCTATCGATAACATAATTTTCTATAGAAGATCTATGAGAACATAATTTTCTGTAGGAAATCTATCAACATAATTTCCTGTAGGAAATCTGTCGAGTACATAATGTTCTATATGAAATCTATCGACAACATAATTTTCTATAGGAAATCTTTCGCGAACAAAATTTTCTATAGGAAATCTATCGACAACATAATTTTCTATAGAAGATCTATTGAGAACATAATTTTCTGTAAGAAATCTATCGACAACATTATTTTCTATAGAAGATCTATTGAGAACATAATTTTTGTAAGAAATCTATCGACAATATAATAATCTATAGGAAATCTATTGAGAAAATAATTTTCTGTAGGAAATCTATCGACAACATAATGTTCTACATGGAATCGACAACATAATGTTCTACAGGAAATTTATGGACAACATAATGTCCTATAGGAAATCTATCGAGATTATAATTTTCTATAGGAAATCTATCGACAACATAATTTTCTGTAGGAAATCTATCGAAAACATAATTTTCTATAGAAGATCTATTGAGAACATAATTTTCTTTAGGATATCTATCGACAACATAATTTTCTGTAGGAAATATATCGACAACATAATTTTCTGTAGGAAATCTATCGACAACATAATTTTCTGTAGGAAGTCTATCGACAACATAATTTTCTGTAGGAAATCTATCGACAACATAATTTTCTGTTGGAAATCTATCGACATAATAATTTTCAGTAGGAAATCTATCGAGAACAAAATTTTCTACAGGAAATCTATCGACAACATAATTTTCTGTAGGAAATCTATCGACAACATAATGTTCTATAGGAAATCTATCTGTACGAAATCTATCGACAACATAATTTTCTATAGACGATCTACCGAGAACATAATTTTCTGTAGGAAATCTATCGACTATATAATGTTCTACATGAAATTTATCGACAACGTAATTTTCTGTTGGAAATCTATCGACAACATAATGTTCTATAGGAAATCTATCGAGATTATAATTTTCTATAGGAAATCTACCGACAACATAATTTTCTGTAGGAAATCTATCGACAACATAATTTTCTATTGGAAATCTATCGACAGCATAATTTTCTGTAGGAAATCTATCGACAACATAATGTTCTATAGGAAATCTATCTGTACGAAATCTATCGACAACATAATTTTCTATAGACGATCCATCGTGAACATAATTTTCTGTAGGAAATCTATCGACTACATAATGTTCTAAATAAAATTTATCGAAAACATAATTTTCTGTAGGAAATCTATTGACAACATAATTCTCTGTAGGAAATCTATCGAGTACATAATGTTCTATAGGAAATCTATCGACAACATAATTTTCTGTAGGAAATCTATCGAGTACATAATGTTCTATAGGAAATCTATCGACAACGTAATTTTCTGTAGCAAATCTATCGACAACATAATTTTCTGTAGGAAATCTATCGATAACATAATTTTCTATAGAAGATCTATGAGAACATAATTTTCGGTAGGAAATCTATCAACATAATTTTCTGTAGGAAATCTGTCGAGTACATAATGTTCTATATGAAATCTATCGACAACATAATTTTCTATAGGAAATCTATCGCGAACAAAATTTTCTATAGGAAATCTATCGACAACATAATTTTCTATAGAAGATCTATTGAGAACATAATTTTCTGTAAGAAATCTATCGACAACATTATTTTCTATAGAAGATCTATTGAGAACATAATTTTTGTGAGAAATCTATCGACAGTATAATAATCTATAGGAAATCTATTGAGAAAATAATTTTCTGTAGGAAATCTATCGACAACATAATGTTCTACATGGATTCGACAACATAATGTTCTACAGGAAATTTATGGACAACATAATGTTCTATAGGAAATCTATCGAGATTATAATTTTGTATAGGAAATCTATCGACAACATAATTTTCTGTAGGAAATCTATCGTGTACATAGTGTTCTATAGGAAATCTATCGACAACGTAATATAGGAAATCTATAGGAAATCTATCGACAACATAATTTTGTGTAGGAAATCTATCGAAAACATAATTTTCTATAGAAGATCTATTGAGAACATAATTTTCTGTAGGAAATCTATCGACAACATAATTTTCTGTAGGAAATCTAGCGAAAACATAATTTTCTATAGAAGATCTATTGAGAACATAATTTTCTTTAGGAAATCTATCGACAACATAATTTTCTGTAGGAAATATATCGACAACATAATTTTCTGTAGGAAATCTATCGCCAATATAATTTTCTATAGGAAATCTATCGACAACATAATTTTCTGTAGGAAATATATCGACAACATAATTTTCTGTAGGAAATCTATCGCCAATATAATTTTCTATAGGAAATCTATCGACAACACAATTTTCTGTAGGAAATCTATCGAAAACATAATTTTCTATAGAAGATCTATTGAGAACATAATTTTCTTTAGGAAATCTATCGACAACATAATTTTCTGTAGGAAATATATCGACAACATAATTTTCTGTAGGAAATCTATCGCCAACATAATTTTCTGTACGAAATCTATCGACAACATTATTTTCTATAGAAGATCTATTGAGAACATAATTTTTGTAAGAAATCTATCGACAATATAATAATCTATAGGCAATCTATTGAGAACATAATTTTCTGTAGGAAATCTATCGACAACATAATGTTCTACATGGAATCGACAACATAATTTTCTATAGGAAATCTATCGAGTACATAATGTTCTATCGGAAATCTTTCGACAACGTAATATAGGAAATCTATAGGAAATCTATCGACAACATAATTTTCTGTAGGAAATCTATCGAAAACATAATTTTCTATAGAAGATCTATTGAGAACATAATTTTCTTTAGGAAATCTATCGACAACATAATTTTCTGTAGGAAATATATCGACAACATAATTTTCTGTAGGAAATCTATCGACAACATAATTTTCTGTAGGAAATCTATCGAAAACATAATTTTCTATAGAAGATCTATTGAGAACATAATTTTCTTTAGGAAATCTATCGACAACATAATTTTCTGTAGGAAATATATCGACAACATAATTTTCTGTAGGAAATCTATCGACAACATAATTTTCTGTAGGAAGTCTATCGACAACATAATTTTCTGTAGGAAATCTATCGACAACATAATTTTCTGTTGGAAATCTATCGACATAATAATTTTCAGTAGGAATCTATCGAGAACAAAATTTTCTACAGGAAATCTATCGACAACATAATTTTCTGTAGGAAATCTATCGACAACGTAATGTTCTATAAAAAATTTATCGACAACATAATTTTCTGTAGGAAATCTATTGACAACATAATTTTCTGTAGGAAATCTATCGCCAATATAATTTTCTATAGGAAATCTATCGACAACATAATTTTCTGTAGGAAATCTATCGAGTATATAATGTTCTATAGGGAATCTATCGACAACATAATTTTCTGTACGAAATCTATCGACAATATAATTTTTTATAGGAAATCTATCGAGAACATAATTTTCTATAGGAAATCTGTCGACAACATAATTTTCTGTAGGAAATCAATCGACAACATAATTTTCTGTAGGAAATCTATCGACAACATAATTTTCTGTAGGAAATCTACCGACAACATAATTTTCTGTAGGAAATCTATCGAGTACATAATGTTCTATAGGAAATCTATCGACAACATAATTTTCTGTAGGAAATCTATCGAGTACATAATGTTCTATAGGAAATCTATCGACAACGTAATTTTCTGTAGCAAATCTATCGACAACATAATTTTCTGTAGGAAATCTATCGATAACATAATTTTCTATAGAAGATCTATGAGAACATAATTTTCTGTAGGAAATCTATCAACATAATTTCCTGTAGGAAATCTGTCGAGTACATAATGTTCTATATGAAATCTATCGACAACATAATTTTCTATAGGAAATCTTTCGCGAACAAAATTTTCTATAGGAAATCTATCGACAACATAATTTTCTATAGAAGATCTATTGAGAACATAATTTTTGTAAGAAATCTATCGACAATATAATAATCTATAGGAAATCTATTGAGAAAATAATTTTCTGTAGGAAATCTATCGACAACATAATGTTCTACATGGAATCGACAACATAATGTTCTACAGGAAATTTATGGACAACATAATGTCCTATAGGAAATCTATCGAGATTATAATTTTCTATAGGAAATCTATCGACAACATAATTTTCTGTAGGAAATCTATCGAAAACATAATTTTCTATAGAAGATCTATTGAGAACATAATTTTCTTTAGGATATCTATCGACAACATAATTTTCTGTAGGAAATATATCGACAACATAATTTTCTGTAGGAACTCTATCGACAACATAATTTTCTGTAGGAAGTCTATCGACAACATAATTTTCTGTAGGAAATCTATCGACAACATAATTTTCTGTTGGAAATCTATCGACATAATAATTTTCAGTAGGAAATCTATCGAGAACAAAATTTTCTACGGGAAATCTATCGACAACATAATTTTCTGTAGGAAATCTATCGACAACATAATGTTCTATAGGAAATCTATCTGTACGAAATCTATCGACAACATAATTTTCTATAGACGATCTACCGAGAACATAATTTTCTGTAGGAAATCTATCGACTATATAATGTTCTACATGAAATTTATCGACAACATAATTTTCTGTAGGAAATCTATCGACAACATAATTTTCTGTAGGAAATCTATCGACAACATAATTTTCTATAGGAAATCTATCGATAACATAATTTCCTATAGAAGATCTATTGAGAACATAATTTTCTGTAGGAAATCTATCAACATAATTTTCTGTAGGAAATCTATCAACATAATTTTCTGTAGGAAATCTGTCGAGTACATAATGTTCTATTTGAAATCTATCGACAACATAATTTTCTATAGGAAATCTATCACGAACAAAATTTTCTATAGGAAATCTATCGACAAGATAATTTTCTATAGAAGATCTATTGAGAACATAATTTTCTGTAAGAAATCTATCGACAACATAATTTTCTATAGAAGATCTATTAAGAACATAATTTTTGTAAGAAATCTATCGACAATATAATAATCTATAGGAAATCTATTGAGAACATAATTTTCTATAGGAAATCTATCGACAACATAATGTTCTACATGGAATCGACAACATAATTTTCTATAGGAAATCTATCGTGTACATAGTGTTCTATAGGAAATCTATCGACAACGTAATATAGGAAATCTATAGGAAATCTATCGACAACATAATTTTCTGTAGGAAATCTATCGAGTACATAATGTTCTATAGGAAATCTATCGACAACGTAATTTTCTGTAGGAAATCTATCGACAACATAATTTTCTTTAGGAAATCTATCGACAACATAATTTTCTGTAGGAAATCTATCGATAACATAATTTTCTATAGAAGATCTATTGAGAACATAATTTTCTGTAGGAAATCTATCAACATAACTTTCTGTAGGAAATCTGTCGAGTACATAATGTTCTATATGAAATATATCGACAACATAATTTTCTATCGGAAATCTATCGCGAACATAATTTTCTGTAGGAAATCTATCGACAACATAATTTTCTGTTTGGAAATCTATCGACATAATAATTTTCAGTAGGAAATCTATCGAGAACAAAATTTTCTACAGGAAATCTATCGACAACATAATTTTCTGTAGGAAATCTATCGACAACATAATGTTCTATAGGAAATCTATCTGTACGAAATCTATCGACAACATAATTTTCTATAGACGATCTACCGAGAACATAATTTTCTGTAGGAAATCTATCGACTATATAATGTTCTACATGAAATTTATCGACAACGTAATTTTCTGTAGGAAATCTATCGACAACATAATTTTCTGTAGGAAATCTATCGACAACATAATTTTCTGTAAGAAATCTATCGACAACATAATTTTCTATAGAAGATCTATTGAGAACATAATTTTTGTAAGAAATCTATCGACAATATAATAATCTATAGGCAATCTATTGAGAACATAATTTTCTGTAGGAAATCTATCGACAACATAATGTTCTACATGGAATCGACAACATAATTTTCTATAGAAAATCTATCGAGTACATAATGTTCTATAGGAAATCTATCGACAACGTAATATAGGAAATCTATAGGAAATCTATCGACAACATAATTTTCTGTAGGAAATCTATCGAAAACATAATTTTCTATAGAAGATCTATTGAGAACATAATTTTCTGTAGGAAATCTATCGACAATATAATTTTCTTTAGGAAATATATCGACAACATAATGTTCTATAGGAAATCTATCGATAACATAATTTTCTGTACGAAATCTATCGACAACATAATTTTCTGTAGGAAATCTATCGACAACATAATGTTCTACAGGAAATCTATGGACATCATAATGTTCTATAGGAAATCTATTGAGAACATAATTTTCTTTAGGAAATCTATCGACAACATAATTTTCTGTAGGAAATATATCGACAACATAATTTTCTGTAGGAAATCTATCGACAACATAATTTTCTGTAGGAAATCTATCGAAAACATAATTTTCTATAGAAGATCTATTGAGAACATAATTTTCTTTAGGAAATCTATCGACAACATAATTTTCTGTAGGAAATATATCGACAACATAATTTTCTGTAGGAAATCTATCGACAACATAATTTTCTGTAGGAAGTCTATCGACAACATAATTTTCTGTAGGAAATCTATCGACAACATAATTTTCTGTAGGAAATCTACCGACATAATAATTTTCAGTAGGAAATCTATCGAGAACAAAATTTTCTACAGGAAATCTATCGACAACATAATTTTCTGTAGGAAATCTATCGACAACGTAATGTTCTATAAAAAATTTATCGACAACATAATTTTCTGTAGGAAATCTATTGACAACATAATTTTCTGTAGGAAATCTATCGCCAATATAATTTTCTATAGGAAATCTATCGACAACATAATTTTCTGTAGGAAATCTATCGAGTACATAATGTTCTATAGGGAATCTATCGACAACATAATTTTCTGTACGAAATCTATCGACAATATAATTTTTTATAGGAAATCTATCGAGAACATAATTTTCTATAGGAAATCTGTCGACAACATAATTTTCTGTAGGAAATCAATCGACAACATAATTTTCTGTTGGAAATCTATCGACAACATAATTTTCTGTAGGAAATCTACCGACAACATAATTTTCTGTAGGAAATCTATCGACAACATAATGTTCTATAGGAAATCTATCTGTACGAAATCTATCGACAACATAATTTTCTATAGACGATCTATCGTGAACATAATTTTCTGTAGGAAATCTATCGACAACATAATTTTCTGTAGGAAATCTATCGATAACATAATTTTCTATAGAAGATCTATTGAGAACATAATTTTCTGTAGGAAATCTATCAACATAATTTTCTGTAGGAAATCTATCAACATAATTTTCTGTAGGAAATCTGTCGAGTACATAATGTTCTATATGAAATCTATCGACAACATAATTTTCTATAGGAAATCTATCGCGAACAAAATTTTCTATAGGAAATCTATCGACAACATAATTTTCTATAGAAGATCTATTGAGAACATAATTTTCTGTAAGAAATCTATCGACAACATAATTTTCTATAGAAGATCTATTAAGAACATAATTTTTGTAAGAAATCTATCGACAATATAATAATCTATAGGAAATCTATTGAGAACATAATTTTCTATAGGAAATCTATCGACAACATAATGTTCTACATGGAATCGACAACATAATTTTCTATAGGAAATCTATCGTGTACATAGTGTTCTATAGGAAATCTATATACAACGTAATATAGGAAATCTATAGGAAATCTATCGACAACATAATTTTCTGTAGGAAATCTATCGAGTACATAATGTTCTATAGGAAATCTATCGACAACGTAATTTTCTGTAGGAAATCTATCGACAACATAATTTTCTTTAGGAAATCTATCGTCAACATAATTTTCTGTAGGAAATCTATCGATAACATAATTTTCTATAGAAGATCTATTGAGAACATAATTTTCTGTAGGAAATCTATCAACATAATTTTCTGTAGGAAATCTGTCGAGTACATAATGTTCTATATGAAATATATCGACAACATAATTTTCTATCGGAAATCTATCGCGAACAAAATTTTCTATAGGAAATCTATCGACAACATAATTTTCTATAGAAGATCTATTGAGAACATAATTTTCTGTAAGAAATCTATCGACAACATCATTTTCTATAGAAGATCTATTGAGAACATAATTTTTGTAAGAAATCTATCGACAATATAATAATCTATAGGCAATCTATTGAGAACATAATTTTCTGTAGGAAATCTATCGACAACATAATGTTCTACATGGAATCGACAACATAATTTTCTATAGGAAATCTATCGAGTACATAATGTTCTATAGGAAATCTATCGACAACGTAATATAGGAAATCTATAGGAAATCTATCGACAACATAATTTTCTGTAGGAAATCTATCGAAAACATAATTTTCTATAGAAGATCTATTGAGAACATAATTTTCTGTAGGAAATCTATCGACAATATAATTTTCTTTAGGAAATATATCGACAACATAATGTTCTATAGGAAATCTATCGATAACATAATTTTCTGTACGAAATCTATCGACAACATAATTTTCTGTAGGAAATCTATGGACAACATAATGTTCTACAGGAAATCTATGGACATCATAATGTTCTATAGGAAATCTATTGAGAACATAATTTTCTTTAGGAAATCTATCGACAACATAATTTTCTGTAGGAAATATATCGACAACATAATTTTCTGTAGGAAATCTATCGACAACATAATTTTCTGTAGGAAATCTATCGAAAACATAATTTTCTATAGAAGATCTATTGAGAACATAATTTTCTTTAGGAAATCTATCGACAACATAATTTTCTGTAGGAAATCTATCGACAACATAATTTTCTGTAGGAAATCTATCGACAACATAATTTTCTGTAGGAAGTCTATCGACAACATAATTTTCTGTAGGAAATCTATCGACAACATAATTTTCTATAGAAGATCTATTGAGAACATAATTTTCTTTAGGAAATCTATCGACAACATAATTTTCTGTAGGAAATATATCGACAACATAATTTTCTGTAGGAAATCTATCGACAACATAATTTTCTGTAGGAAGTCTATCGACAACATAATTTTCTGTAGGAAATCTATCGACAACATAATTTTATGTTGGAAATCTATCGACATAATAATTTTCAGTAGGAAATCTATCGAGAACAAAATTTTCTACAGGAAATCTATCGAGAACATAATTTTCTATAGGAAATCTGTCGACAACATAATTTTCTGTAGGAAATCAATCGACAACATAATTTTCTGTTGGAAATCTATCGACAACATAATTTTCTGTAGGAAATCTACCGACAACATAATTTTCTGTAGGAAATCTATCGACAACATAATTTTCTATAGGAAATCTATCGACAGCATAATTTTCTGTAGGAAATCTATCGACAACATAATGTTCTATAGGAAATCTATCTGTACGAAATCTATCGACAAAATAATTTTCTATAGACGATCTATCGTGAACATAATTTTCTGTAGGAAATCTATCGACAACATAATTTTCTGTAGGAAATCTATCGATAACATAATTTTCTATAGAAGATCTATTGAGAACATAATTTTCTGTAGGAAATCTATCAACATAATTTTCTGTAGGAAATCTATCAACATAATTTTCTGTAGGAAATCTGTCGAGTACATAATGTTCTATTTGAAATCTATCGACAACATAATTTTCTATAGGAAATCTATCGCGAACAAAATTTTCTATAGGAAATCTATCGACAAGATAATTTTCTATAGAAGATCTATTGAGAACATAATTTTCTGTAAGAAATCTATCGACAACATAATTTTCTATAGAAGATCTATTAAGAACATAATTTTTGTAAGAAATCTATCGACAATATAATAATCTATAGGAAATCTATTGAGAACATAATTTTCTATAGGAAATCTATCGACAACATAATGTTCTACATGAAATCGACAACATAATTTTCTATAGGAAATCTATCGTGTACATAGTGTTCTATAGGAAATCTATATACAACGTAATATAGGAAATCTATAGGAAATCTATCGACAACATAATTTTCTGTAGGAAATCTATCGAGTACATAATGTTCTATAGGAAATCTATCGACAACGTAATTTTCTGTAGGAAATCTATCGACAACATAATTTTCTTTAGGAAATCTATCGACAACATAATTTTCTGTAGGAAATCTATCGATAACATAATTTTCTATAGAAGATCTATTGAGAACATAATTTTCTGTAGGAAATCTATCAACATAATTTTCTGTAGGAAATCTGTCGAGTACATAATGTTCTATATGAAATATATCGACAACATAATTTTCTATCGGAAATCTATCGCGAACAAAATTTTCTATAGGAAATCTATCGACAACATAATTTTCTATAGAAGATCTATTGAGAACATAATTTTCTGTAAGAAATCTATCGACAACATCATTTTCTATAGAAGATCTATTGAGAACATAATTTTTGTAAGAAATCTATCGACAATATAATAATCTATAGGCAATCTATTGAGAACATAATTTTCTGTAGGAAATCTATCGACAACATAATGTTCTACATGGTATCGACAACGTAATTTTCTGTAGGAAATCTATCGACAACATAATGTTCTATAGGAAATCTATCGACAACGTAATATAGGAAATCTATAGGAAATCTATCGACAACATAATTTTCTGTAGGAAATCTATCGAAAACATAATTTTCTATAGAAGATCTATTGAGAACATAATTTTCTGTAGGAAATCTATCGACAATATAATTTTCTTTAGGAAATATATCGACAACATAATGTTCTATAGGAAATCTATCGATAACATAATTTTCTGTACGAAATCTATCGTCAACATAATTTTCTGTAGGAAATCTATGGACAACATAATGTTCTACAGGAAATCTATGGACAACATAATGTTCTATAGGAAATCTATCGAGAACATAATTTTCTTTAGGAAATCTATCGACAACATAATTTTCTGTAGGAAATATATCGACAACATAATTTTCTGTAGGAAATCTATCGACAACATAATTTTCTGTAGGAAATCTATCGAAAACATAATTTTCTATAGAAGATCTATTGAGAACATAATTTTCTTTAGGAAATCTATCGACAACATAATTTTCTGTAGGAAATATATCGACAACATAATTTTCTGTAGGAAATCTATCGACAACATAATTTTCTGTAGGAAGTCTATCGACAACATAATTTTCTGTAGGAAATCTATCGACAACATAATTTTCTATAGAAGATCTATTGAGAACATAATTTTCTTTAGGAAATCTATCGACAACATAATTTTCTGTAAGAAATATATCGACAACATAATTTTCTGTAGGAAATCTATCGACAACATAATTTTCTGTAGGAAGTCTATCGACAACATAATTTTCTGTAGGAAATCTATCGACAACATAATTTTCTGTTGGAAATCTATCGACATAATAATTTTCAGTAGGAAATCTATCGAGAACAAAATTTTCTACAGGAAATCTATCGACAACATAATTTTCTGTAGGAAATCTATCGACAACGTAATGTTCTATAAAAAATTTATCGACAACATAATTTTCTGTAGGAAATCTATTGACAACATAATTTTCTGTAGGAAATCTATCGCCAATATAATTTTCTATAGGAAATCTATCGACAACATAATTTTCTGTAGGAAATCTATCGAGTACATAATGTTCTATAGGGAATCTATCGACAACATAATTTTCTGTACGAAATCTATCGACAATATAATTTTTTATAGGAAATCTATCGAGAGCATAATTTTCTATAGGAAATCTGTCGACAACATAATTTTCTGTAGGAAATCAATCGACAACATAATTTTCTGTAGGAAATCTATCGACAACATAATTTTCTGTAGGAAATCTACCGACAACATAATTTTCTGTAGGAAATCTATCGACAACATAATTTTCTATAGGAAATCTATCGACAGCATAATTTTCTGTAGGAAATCTATCGACAACATAATGTTCTATAGGAAATCTATCTGTACGAAATCTATCGACAACATAATTTTCTATAGACGATCTATCGAGAACATAATTTTCTGTAGGAAATCTATCGACAACATAATTTTCTGTAGGAAATCTATCGATAACATAATTTTCTATAGAAGATCTATTGAGAACATAATTTTCTGTAGGAAATCTATCAACATAATTTTCTGTAGGAAATCTATCAACATAATTTTCTGTAGGAAATCTGTCGAGTACATAATGTTCTATTTGAAATCTATCGACAACATAATTTACTATAGGAAATCTATCGCGAACAAAATTTTCTATAGGAAATCTATCGACAAGATAATTTTCTATAGAAGATCTATTGAGAACATAATTTTCTGTAAGAAATCTATCGACAACATAATTTTCTATAGAAGATCTATTAAGAACATAATTTTTGTAAGAAATCTATCGACAATATAATAATCTATAGGAAATCTATTGAGAACATAATTTTCTATAGGAAATCTATCGACAACATAATGTTCTACATGGAATCGACAACATAATTTTCTATAGGAAATCTATCGTGTACATAGTGTTCTATAGGAAATCTATATACAACGTAATATAGGAAATCTATAGGAAATCTATCGACAACATAATTTTCTGTAGGAAATCTATCGAGTACATATTGTTCTATAGGAAATCTATCGACAACGTAATTTTCTGTAGGAAATCTATCGACAACATAATTTTCTTTAGGAAATCTATCGACAACATAATTTTCTGTAGGAAATCTATCGATAACATAATTTTCTATAGAAGATCTATGGAGAACATAATTTTCTGTAGGAAATCTATCAACATAATTTTCTGTAGGAAATCTGTCGAGTACATAATGTTCTATATGAAATATATCGACAACATAATTTTCTATCGGAAATCTATCGCGAACAAAATTTTCTATAGGAAATCTATCGACAACATAATTTTCTGTAGGAAATATATCGACAACATAATTTTCTGTAGGAAATCTATCGACAACATAATTTTCTGTAGGAAGTCTATCGGCAACATAATTTTCTGTAGGAAATCTATCGACAACATAATTTTCTGTTGGAAATCTATCGACATAATAATTTTCAGTAGGAAATCTATCGAGAACAAAATTTTCTACAGGAAATCTATCGACAACATAATTTTCTGTAGGAAATCTATCGACAACGTAATGTTCTATAAAAAATTTATCGACAACATAATTTTCTGTAGGAAATCTATTGACAACATAATTTTCTATAGAAGATCTATTGAGAACATAATTTTTGTAAGAAATCTATCGACAATATAACAATCTATAGGAAATCTATTGAGAACATAATTTTCTGTAGGAAATCTATCGACAACATAATGTTCTACATGGAATCGACAACATAATTTTCTATAGGAAATCTATCGAGTACATAATGTTCTATAGGAAATCTATCGACAACGTAATATAGGAAATCTATAGGAAATCTATCGACAACATAATTTTCTGTAGGAAATCTATCGAAAACATAATTTTCTATAGAAGATCTATTGAGAACATAATTTTCTGTAGGAAATCTATCGACAATATAATTTTCTTTAGGAAATATATCGACAACATAATGTTCTATAGGAAATCTATCGATAACATAATTTTCTGTACGAAATCTATCGACAACATAATTTTCTGTAGGAAATCTATCGACAACATAATGTTCTACAGGAAAACTATGGACATCATAATGTTCTATAGGAAATCTATTGAGAACATAATTTTCTTTAGGAAATCTATCGACAACATAATTTTCTGTAGGAAATATATCGACAACATAATTTTCTGTAGGAAATCTATCGACAACATAATTTTCTGTAGGAAATCTATCGAAAACTTAATTTTCTATAGAAGATCTATTGAGAACATAATTTTCTGTAGGAAATCTATCGACAATATAATTTTCTTTAGGAAATATATCGACAACATAATGTTCTATAGGAAATCTATCGATAACATAATTTTCTGTACGAAATCTATCGACAACATAATTTTCTGTAGGAAATCTATCGACAACATAATGTTCTACAGGAAATCTATCGACAACATAATTTTCTGTAGGAAATCTATCGAGTACATAATGTTCTATAGGAAATCTATTGAGAACATAATTTTCTTTAGGAAATCTATCGACAACATAATTTTCTGTAGGAAATATATCGACAACATAATTTTCTGTAGGAAATCTATCGACAACATAATTTTCTGTAGGAAATCTATCGACAACATAATTTTCTGTAGGAAGTCTACCGACAACATAATTTTCTATAGGAAATCTATCGACAACATAATTTTCTGTTGGAAATCTATCGACATAATAATTTTCAGTAGGAAATCTATCGAGAACAAAATTTTCTACAGGAAATCTATCGACAACATAATTTTCTGTAGGAAATCTATCGACAACGTAATGTTCTATAAAAAATTTATCGACAACATAATTTTCTGTAGGAAATCTATTGACAACATAATTTTCTGTAGGAAATCTATCGCCAATATAATTTTCTATAGGAAATCTATCGACAACATAATTTTCTGTAGGAAATCTATCGAGTACATAATGTTCTATAGGGAATCTATCGACAACATAATTTTCTGTACGAAATCTATCGACAATATAATTTTTTATAGGAAATCTATCGAGAACATAATTTTCTATAGGAAATCTGTCGACAACATAATTTTCTGTAGGAAATCAATCGACAACATAATTTTCTGTAGGAAATCTATCGACAACATAATTTTCTGTAGGAAATCTACCGACAACATAATTTTCTGTAGGAAATCTATCGACAACATAATTTTCTATAGGAAATCTATCGACAGCATAATTTTCTGTAGGAAATCTATCGACAACATAATGTTCTATAGGAAATCTATCTGTACGAAATCTATCGACAACATAATTTTCTATAGACGATCTATCGTGAACATAATTTTCTGTAGGAAATCTATCGACTACATAATGTTCTAAATAAAATTTATCGAAAACATAATTTTCTGTAGGAAATCTATCGACAACATAATTTTCTGTAGGAAATCTATCGAGTACATAATGTTCTATAGGAAATCTATCGACAACATAATTTTCTGTAGGAAATCTATCGAGTACATAATGTTCTATAGGAAATCTATCGACAACGTAATTTTCTGTAGCAAATCTATCGACAACATAATTTTCTGTAGGAAATCTATCGATAACATAATTTTCTATAGAAGATCTATGAGAACATAATTTTCTGTAGGAAATCTATCAACATAATTTCCTGTAGGAAATCTGTCGAGTACATAATGTTCTATATGAAATCTATCGACAACATAATTTTCTATAGGAAATCTATCGCGAACAAAATTTTCTATAGGAAATCTATCGACAACATAATTTTCTATAGAAGATCTATTGAGAACATAATTTTCTGTAAGAAATCTATCGACAACATTATTTTCTATAGAAGATCTATTGAGAACATAATTTTTGTAAGAAATCTATCGACAATATAATAATCTATAGGAAATCTATTGAGAAAATAATTTTCTGTAGGAAATCTATCGACAACATAATGTTCTACATGGAATCGACAACATAATGTTCTACAGGAAATTTATGGACAACATAATGTTCTATAGGAAATCTATCGAGATTATAATTTTCTATAGGAAATCTATCGACAACATAATTTTCTGTAGGAAATCTATCGAAAACATAATTTTCTATAGAAGATCTATTGAGAACATAATTTTCTTTAGGATATCTATCGACAACATAATTTTCTGTAGGAAATATATCGACAACATAATTTTCTGTAGGAAATCTATCGACAACATAATTTTCTGTAGGAAGTCTATCGACAACATAATTTTCTGTAGGAAATCTATCGACAACATAATTTTCTGTTGGAAATCTATCGACATAATAATTTTCAGTAGGAAATCTATCGAGAACAAAATTTTCTACAGGAAATCTATCGACAACATAATTTTCTGTAGGAAATCTATCGACAACATAATGTTCTATAGGAAATCTATCTGTACGAAATCTATCGACAACATAATTTTCTATAGACGATCTACCGAGAACATAATTTTCTGTAGGAAATCTATCGACTATATAATGTTCTACATGAAATTTATCGACAACATAATTTTCTATAGGAAATCTATCGACAACATAATTTTCTGTAGGAAATCTATCGACAACATAATTTTCTATAGGAAATCTATCGATAACATAATTTTCTATAGAAGATCTATTGAGAACATAATTTTCTGTAGGAAATCTATCAACATAATTTTCTGTAGGAAATCTATCAACATAATTTTCTGTAGGAAATCTGTCGAGTACATAATGTTCTATATGAAATCTATCGACAACATAATTTTCTATAGGAAATCTATCGCGAACAAAATTTTCTATAGGAAATCTATCGACAAGATAATTTTCTATAGAAGATCTATTGAGAACATAATTTTCTGTAAGAAATCTATCGACAACATAATTTTCTATAGAAGATCTATTAAGAACATAATTTTTGTAAGAAATCTATCGACAATATAATAATCTATAGGAAATCTATTGAGAACATAATTTTCTATAGGAAATCTATCGACAACATAATGTTCTACATGGAATCGACAACATAATTTTCTATAGGAAATCTATCGTGTACATAGTGTTCTATAGGAAATCTATCGACAACGTAATTTTCTGTAGGAAATCTATCGACAACATAATTTTCTTTAGGAAATCTATCGACAACATAATTTTCGGTAGGAAATCTATCGATAACATAATTTTCTATAGAATATCTATTGAGAACATAATTTTCTGTAGGAAATCTATCAACATAATTTTCTGTAGGAAATCTGTCGAGTACATAATGTTCTATATGAAATAATTCGACAACATAATTTTCTATCGGAAATCTATCGCGAACAAAATTTTCTATAGGAAATCTATCGACAACATAATTTTCTATAGAAGATCTATTGAGAACATAATTTTCTGTAAGAAATCTATCGACAACATAATTTTCTATAGAAGATCTATTGAGAACATAATTTTCTTTAGGAAATCTATCGACAACATAATTTTCTGTAGGAAATATATCGACAACATAATTTTCTGTAGGAAATCTATCGACAACATAATTTTCTGTAGGAAGTCTATCGACAACATAATTTTCTGTAGGAAATCTATCGACAACATAATTTTCTGTTGGAAATCTATCGACATAATAATTTTCAGTAGGAAATCTATCGAGAACAAAATTTTCTACAGGAAATCTATCGAGAACATAATTTTCTATAGGAAATCTGTCGACAACATAATTTTCTGTAGGAAATCAATCGACAACATAATTTTCTGTTGGAAATCTATCGACAACATAATTTTCTGTAGGAAATCTACCGACAACATAATTTTCTGTAGGAAATCTATCGACAACATAATTTTCTATAGGAAATCTATCGACAGCATAATTTTCTGTAGGAAATCTATCGACAACATAATGTTCTATAGGAAATCTATCTGTACGAAATCTATCGACAACATAATTTTCTATAGACGATCTATCGAGAACATAATTTTCTGTAGGAAATCTATCGACAACATAATTTTCTGTAGGAAATCTATCGATAACATAATTTTCTATAGAAGATCTATTGAGAACATAATTTTCTGTAGGAAATCTATCAACATAATTTTCTGTAGGAAATCTATCAACATAATTTTCTGTAGGAAATCTGTCGAGTACATAATGTTCTATAGGAAATCTATCGACAACATAATTTTCTATAGGAAATCTATCGAGAACAAAATTTTCTATAGGAAATCTATCGACAACATAATTTTCTATAGAAGATCTATTGAGAACATAATTTTCTGTAAGAAATCTATCGACAACATAATTTTCTATAGAAGATCTATTAAGAACATAATTTTTGTAAGAAATCTATCGACAATATAATAATCTATAGGAAATCTATTGAGAACATAATTTTCTATAGGAAATCTATCGACAACATAATGTTCTACATGGAATCGACAACATAATTTTCTATAGGAAATCTATCGTGTACATAGTGTTCTATAGGAAATCTATATACAACGTAATATAGGAAATCTATAGGAAATCTATCGACAACATAATTTTCTGTAGGAAATCTATCGACTACATAATGTTCTATAGGAAATCTATCGACAACGTAATTTTCTGTAGGAAATCTATCGACAACATAATTTTCTTTAGGAAATCTATCGACAACATAATTTTCTGTAGGAAATCTATCGATAACATAATTTTCTATAGAAGATCTATTGAGAACATAATTTTCTGTAGGAAATCTATCAACATAATTTTCTGTAGGAAATCTGTCGAGTACATAATGTTCTATATGAAATATATCGACAACATAATTTTCTATCGGAAATCTATCGCGAACAAAATTTTCTATAGGAAATCTATCGACAACATAATTTTCTATAGAAGATCTATTGAGAACATAATTTTCTGTAAGAAATCTATCGACAACATCATTTTCTATAGAAGATCTATTGAGAACATAATTTTTGTAAGAAATCTATCGACAATATAATAATCTATAGGCAATCTATTGAGAACATAATTTTCTGTAGGAAATCTATCGACAACATAATGTTCTAAATGGAATCGACAACATAATTTTCTATAGGAAATCTATCGAGTACATAATGTTCTATAGGAAATCTATCGACAACGTAATATAGGAAATCTATAGGAAATCTATCGACAACATAATTTTCTGTAGGAAATCTATCGAAAACATAATTTTCTATAGAAGATCTATTGAGAACATAATTTTCTGTAGGAAATCTATCGACAATATAATTTTCTTTAGGAAATATATCGACAACATAATGTTCTATAGGAAATCTATCGATAACATAATTTTCTGTACGAAATCTATCGACAACATAATTTTCTGTAGGAAATCTATGGACAACATAATGTTCTACAGGAAATCTATGGACAACATAATGTTCTATAGGAAATCTATCGAGAACATAATTTTCTATAGGAAATCTATCGACAACATAATTTTCTGTAGGAAATCTATCGACAACATAATTTTCTGTAGGAAATCTATCGACAACATAATTTTCTGTAGGAAATCTATCGAAAACATAATTTTCTATAGAAGATCTATTGAGAACATAATTTTCTTTAGGAAATCTATCGACAACATAATTTTCTGTAGGAAATATATCGACAACATAATTTTCTGTAGGAAATCTATCGACAACATAATTTTCTGTAGGAAATCTATCGACAACATAATTTTCTGTAGGAAATCTATCGACAACATAATTTTCTATAGAAGATCTATTGAGAACATAATTTTCTTTAGGAAATCTATCGACAACATAATTTTCTGTAGGAAATATATCGACAACATAATTTTCTGTAGGAAATCTATCGACAACATAATTTTCTGTAGGAAGTCTATCGACAACATAATTTTCTGTAGGAAATCTATCGACAACATAATTTTCTGTTGGAAATCTATCGACATAATAATTTTCAGTAGGAAATCTATCGAGAACAAAATTTTCTACAGGAAATCTATCGACAACATAATTTTCTGTAGGAAATCTATCGACAACGTAATGTTCTATAAAAAATTTATCGACAACATAATTTTCTGTAGGAAATCTATTGACAACATAATTTTCTGTAGGAAATCTATCGCCAATATAATTTTCTATAGGAAATCTATCGACAACATAATTTTCTGTAGGAAATCTATCGAGTACATAATGTTCTATAGGGAATCTATCGACAACATAATTTTCTGTACGAAATCTATCGACAATATAATTTTTTATAGGAAATCTATCGAGAGCATAATTTTCTATAGGAAATCTGTCGACAACATAATTTTCTGTAGGAAATCAATCGACAACATAATTTTCTGTAGGAAATCTATCGACAACATAATTTTCTGTAGGAAATCTACCGACAACATAATTTTCTGTAGGAAATCTATCGACAACATAATTTTCTATAGGAAATCTATCGACAGCATAATTTTCTGTAGGAAATCTATCGACAACATAATGTTCTATAGGAAATCTATCTGTACGAAATCTATCGACAACATAATTTTCTATAGACGATCTATCGTGAACATAATTTTCTGTAGGAAATCTATCGACAACATAATTTTCTGTAGGAAATCTATCGATAACATAATTTTCTATAGAAGATCTATTGAGAACATAATTTTCTGTAGGAAATCTATCAACATAATTTTCTGTAGGAAATCTATCAACATAATTTTCTGTAGGAAATCTGTCGAGTACATAATGTTCTATTTGAAATCTATCGACAACATAATTTACTATAGGAAATCTATCGCGAACAAAATTTTCTATAGGAAATCTATCGACAAGATAATTTTCTATAGAAGATCTATTGAGAACATAATTTTCTGTAAGAAATCTATCGACAACATAATTTTCTATAGAAGATCTATTAAGAACATAATTTTTGTAAGAAATCTATCGACAATATAATAATCTATAGGAAATCTATTGAGAACATAATTTTCTATAGGAAATCTATCGACAACATAATGTTCTACATGGAATCGACAACATAATTTTCTATAGGAAATCTATCGTGTACATAGTGTTCTATAGGAAATCTATATACAACGTAATATAGGAAATCTATAGGAAATCTATCGACAACATAATTTTCTGTAGGAAATCTATCGAGTACATAATGTTCTATAGGAAATCTATCGACAACGTAATTTTCTGTAGGAAATCTATCGACAACATAATTTTCTTTAGGAAATCTATCGACAACATAATTTTCTGTAGGAAATCTATCGATAACATAATTTTCTATAGAAGATCTATGGAGAACATAATTTTCTGTAGGAAATCTATCAACATAATTTTCTGTAGGAAATCTGTCGAGTACATAATGTTCTATATGAAATATATCGACAACATAATTTTCTATCGGAAATCTATCGCGAACAAAATTTTCTATAGGAAATCTATCGACAACATAATTTTCTGTAGGAAATATATCGACAACATAATTTTCTGTAGGAAATCTATCGACAACATAATTTTCTGTAGGAAGTCTATCGGCAACATAATTTTCTGTAGGAAATCTATCGACAACATAATTTTCTGTTGGAAATCTATCGACATAATAATTTTCAGTAGGAAATCTATCGAGAACAAAATTTTCTACAGGAAATCTATCGACAACATAATTTTCTGTAGGAAATCTATCGACAACGTAATGTTCTATAAAAAATTTATCGACAACATAATTTTCTGTAGGAAATCTATTGACAACATAATTTTCTATAGAAGATCTATTGAGAACATAATTTTTGTAAGAAATCTATCGACAATATAATAATCTATAGGAAATCTATTGAGAACATAATTTTCTGTAGGAAATCTATCGACAACATAATGTTCTACATGGAATCGACAACATAATTTTCTATAGGAAATCTATCGAGTACATAATGTTCTATAGGAAATCTATCGACAACGTAATATAGGAAATCTATAGGAAATCTATCGACAACATAATTTTCTGTAGGAAATCTATCGAAAACATAATTTTCTATAGAAGATCTATTGAGAACATAATTTTCTGTAGGAAATCTATCGATAACATAATTTTCTGTACGAAATCTATCGACAACATAATTTTCTGTAGGAAATCTATCGACAACATAATGTTCTACAGGAAAACTATGGACATCATAATGTTCTATAGGAAATCTATTGAGAACATAATTTTCTTTAGGAAATCTATCGACAACATAATTTTCTGTAGGAAATATATCGACAACATAATTTTCTGTAGGAAATCTATCGACAACATAATTTTCTGTAGGAAATCTATCGAAAACTTAATTTTCTATAGAAGATCTATTGAGAACATAATTTTCTGTAGGAAATCTATCGACAATATAATTTTCTTTAGGAAATATATCGACAACATAATGTTCTATAGGAAATCTATCGATAACATAATTTTCTGTACGAAATCTATCGACAACATAATTTTCTGTAGGAAATCTATCGACAACATAATGTTCTACAGGAAATCTATGGACATCATAATGTTCTATAGGAAATCTATTGAGAACATAATTTTCTTTAGGAAATCTATCGACAACATAATTTTCTGTAGGAAATATATCGACAACATAATTTTCTGTAGGAAATATATCGACAACATAATTTTCTGTAGGAAATCTATCGACAACATAATTTTCTGTAGGAAGTCTATCGGCAACATAATTTTCTGTAGGAAATCTATCGACAACATAATTTTCTGTTGGAAATCTATCGACATAATAATTTTCAGTAGGAAATCTATCGAGAACAAAATTTTCTACAGGAAATCTATCGACAACATAATTTTCTGTAGGAAATCTATCGACAACGTAATGTTCTATAAAAAATTTATCGACAACATAATTTTCTGTAGGAAATCTATCGACAACATAATTTTCTGTAGGAAATCTATCGCCAATATAATTTTCTATAGGAAATCTATCGACAACATAATTTTCTGTAGGAAATCTATCGAGTACATAATGTTCTATAGGGAATCTATCGACAACATAATTTTCTGTACGAAATCTATCGACAATATAATTTTTTATAGGAAATCTATCGAGAACATAATTTTCTATAGGAAATCTGTCGACAACATAATTTTCTGTAGGAAATCAATCGACAACATAATTTTCTGTAGGAAATCTATCGACAACATAATTTTCTGTAGGAAATCTACCGACAACATAATTTTCTGTAGGAAATCTATCGACAACATAATTTTCTATAGGAAATCTATCGACAGCATAATTTTCTGTAGGAAATCTATCGACAACATAATGTTCTATAGGAAATCTATCTGTACGAAATCTATCGACAACATAATTTTCTATAGACGATCTATCGTGAACATAATTTTCTGTAGGAAATCTATCGACTACATAATGTTCTAAATAAAATTTATCGAAAACATAATTTTCTGTAGGAAATCTATCGACAACATAATTTTCTGTAGGAAATCTATCGAGTACATAATGTTCTATAGGAAATCTATCGACAACATAATTTTCTGTAGGAAATCTATCGAGTACATAATGTTCTATAGGAAATCTATCGACAACGTAATTTTCTGTAGCAAATCTATCGACAACATAATTTTCTGTAGGAAATCTATCGATAACATAATTTTCTATAGAAGATCTATGAGAACATAATTTTCTGTAGGAAATCTATCAACATAATTTTCTGTAGGAAATCTGTCGAGTACATAATGTTCTATATGAAATCTATCGACAACATAATTTTCTATAGGAAATCTATCGCGAACAAAATTTTCTATAGGAAATCTATCGACAACATAATTTTCTATAGAAGATCTATTGAGAACATAATTTTCTGTAAGAAATCTATCGACAACATTATTTTCTATAGAAGATCTATTGAGAACATAATTTTTGTAAGAAATCTATCGACAATATAATAATCTATAGGAAATCTATTGAGAAAATAATTTTCTGTAGGAAATCTATCGACAACATAATGTTCTACATGGAATCGACAACATAATGTTCTACAGGAAATCTATGGACAACATAATGTTCTATAGGAAATCTATCGAGATTATAATTTTCTATAGGAAATCTATCGACAACATAATTTTCTGTAGGAAATCTATCGAAAACATAATTTTCTATAGAAGATCTATTGAGAACATAATTTTCTTTAGGATATCTATCGACAACATAATTTTCTGTAGGAAATATATCGACAACATAATTTTCTGTAGGAAATCTATCGACAACATAATTTTCTGTAGGAAGTCTATCGACAACATAATTTTCTGTAGGAAATCTATCGACAACATAATTTTCTGTTGGAAATCTATCGACATAATAATTTTCAGTAGGAAATCTATCGAGAACAAAATTTTCTACAGGAAATCTATCGACAACATAATTTTCTGTAGGAAATCTATCGACAACATAATGTTCTATAGGAAATCTATCTGTACGAAATCTATCGACAACATAATTTTCTATAGACGATCTACCGAGAACATAATTTTCTGTAGGAAATCTATCGACTATATAATGTTCTACATGAAATTTATCGACAACATAATTTTCTGTAGGAAATCTATCGACAACATAATTTTCTGTAGGAAATCTATCGACAACATAATTTTCTATAGGAAATCTATCGATAACATAATTTTCTATAGAAGATCTATTGAGAACATAATTTTCTGTAGGAAATCTATCAACATAATTTTCTGTAGGAAATCTATCAACATAATTTTCTGTAGGAAATCTGTCGAGTACATAATGTTCTATTTGAAATCTATCGACAACATAATTTTCTATAGGAAATCTATCGCGAACAAAATTTTCTATAGGAAATCTATCGACAAGATAATTTTCTATAGAAGATCTATTGAGAACATAATTTTCTGTAAGAAATGTATCGACAACATAATTTTCTATAGAAGATCTATTAAGAACATAATTTTTGTAAGAAATCTAACGTCAATATAATAATCTATATGAAATCTATTGAGAACATAATTTTCTATAGGAAATCTATCGACAACATAATGTTCTACATGGAATCGACAACATAATTTTCTATAGGAAATCTATCGTGTACATAGTGTTCTATAGGAAATCTATCGACAACAACGTAATTTTCTGTAGGAAATCTATCGACAACATAATTTTCTTTAGGAAATCTATCGACAACATAATTTTCGGTAGGAAATCTATCGATAACATAATTTTCTATAGAATATCTATTGAGAACATAATTTTCTGTAGGAAATCTATCAACATAATTTTCTGTAGGAAATCTGTCGAGTACATAATGTTCTATATGAAATAATTCGACAACATAATTTTCTATCGGAAATCTATCGCGAACAAAATTTTCTATAGGAAATCTATCGACAACATAATTTTCTATAGAAGATCTATTGAGAACATAATTTTCTGTAAGAAATCTATCGACAACATAATTTTCTATAGAAGATCTATTGAGAACATAATTTTTGTAAGAAATCTATCGACAATATAATAATCTATAGGCAATCTATTGAGAACATAATTTTCTGTAGGAAATCTATCGAGTACATAATGTTCTATAGGAAATCTATCGACAACGTAATATAGGAAATCTATAGGAAATCTATCGACAACATAATTTTCTGTAGGAAATCTATCGAAAACATAATTTTCTATAGAAGATCTATTGAGAACATAATTTTCTGTAGGAAATCTATCGACAATATAATTTTCTTTAGGAAATATATCGACAATATAATGTTCTATAGGAAATCTATCGATAACATAATTTTCTGTACGAAATCTATAGACAACATAATTTTCTGTAGGAAATCTATCGACAACATAATGTTCTACAGGAAATCTATGGACATCATACTGTTCTATAGGAAATCTATTGAGAACATAATTTTCTTTAGGAAATCTATCGACAACATAATTTTCTGTAGGAAATATATCGACAACATAATTTTCTGTAGGAAATCTATCGGCAACATAATTTTCTGTAGGAAATCTATCGAAAACATAATTTTCTATAGAAGATCTATTGAGAACATAATTTTCTTTAGGAAATCTATCGACAACATAATTTTCTGTAGGAAATATATCGACAACATAATTTTCTGTAGGAAATCTATCGACAACATAATTTTCTGTAGGAAGTCTATCAACAACATAATTTTCTGTAGGAAATCTATAGACAACATAATTTTCTGTTGGAAATCTATCGACATAATAATTTTCAGTAGGAAATCTATCGAGAACAAAATTTTTCTACAGGAAATCTATCGACAACATAATTTTCTGTAGGAAATCTATCGACAACGTAATGTTCTATAAAAAATTTATCGACAACATAATTTTCTGTAGGAAATCTATTGACAACATAATTTTCTGTAGGAAATCTATCGCCAATATAATTTTCTATAGGAAATCTATCGACAACATAATTTTCTGTACGAAATCTATCGACAATATAATTTTTTATAGGAAATCTATCGAGAACATAATTTTCTATAGGAAATCTGTCGACAACATAATTTTCTGTAGGAAATCAATCGACAACATAATTTTCTGTAGGAAATCTATCGACAACATAATTTTCTGTAGGAAATCTACCGACAACATAATTTTCTGTAGGAAATCTATCGACAACATAATTTTCTATAGGAAATCTATCGACAGCATAATTTTCTGTAGGAAATCTATCGACAACATAATGTTCTATAGGAAATCTATCTGTACGAAATCTATCGACAACATAATTTTCTATAGACGATCTATCGAGAACATAATTTTCTGTAGGAAATCTATCGACAACATAATTTTCTGTAGGAAATCTATCGATAACATAATTTTCTATAGAAGATCTATTGAGAACATAATTTTCTGTAGGAAATCTATCAACATAATTTTCTGTAGGAAATCTATCAACATAATTTTCTGTAGGAAATCTGTCGAGTACATAATGTTCTATTTGAAATCTATCGACAACATAATTTACTATAGGAAATCTATCGCGAACAAAATTTTCTATAGGAAATCTATCGACAAGATAATTTTCTATAGAAGACCTATTGAGAACATAATTTTCTGTAAGAAATCTATCGACAACATAATTTTCTATAGAAGATCTATTAAGAACATAATTTTTGTAAGAAATCTATTGACAATATAATAATCTATAGGAAATCTATTGAGAACATAATTTTCTATAGGAAATCTATCGACAACATAATGTTCTACATGGAATCGACAACATAATTTTCTATAGGAAATCTATCGTGTACATAGTGTTCTATAGGAAATCTATATACAACTTAATATAGGAAATCTATAGGAAATCTATCGACAACATAATTTTCTGTAGGAAATCTATCGAGTACATAATGTTCTATAGGAAATCTATCGACAACGTAATTTTCTGTAGGAAATCTATCGACAACATAATTTTCTTTAGGAAATCTATCGACAACATAATTTTCTGTAGGAAATCTATCGATAACATAATTTTCTATAGAAGATCTATTGAGAACATAATTTTCTGTAGGAAATCTATCAACATAATTTTCTGTAGGAAATCTGTAGAGTACATAATGTTCTATATGAAATATATCGACAACATAATTTTCTATCGGAAATCTATCGCGAACAAAATTTTCTATAGGAAATCTATCGACAACATAATTTTCTATAGAAGATCTATTGAGAACATAATTTTCTGTAAGAAATCTATCGACAACATAATTTTCTATAGAAGATCTATTGAGAACATAATTTTTGTAAGAAATCTATCGACAATATAATAATCTATAGGAAATCTATTGAGAACATAATTTTCTGTAGGAAATCTATCGACAACATAATGTTCTACATGGAATCGACAACATAATTTTCTATAGGAAATCTATCGAGTACATAATGTCCTATAGGAAATCTATCGACAACGTAATATAGGAAATCTATAGGAAATCTATCGACAACATAATTTTCTGTAGGAAATCTATCGAAAACATAATTTTCTATAGAAGATCTATTGAGAACATAATTTTCTGTAGGAAATCTATCGACAATATAATTTTCTTTAGGAAATATATCGACAACATAATGTTCTATAGGAAATCTATCGATAACATAATTTTCTGTACGAAATCTATCGACAACATAATTTTCTGTAGGAAATCTATCGACAACATAATGTTCTACAGGAAATCTATGGACATCATAATGTTCTATAGGAAATCTATTGAGAACATAATTTTCTTTAGGAAATCTATCGACAACATAATTTTCTGTAGGAAATATATCGACAACATAATTTTCTGTAGGAAATCTATCGACAACATAATTTTCTGTAGGAAATCTATCGAAAACATAATTTTCTATAGAAGATCTATTGAGAACATAATTTTCTTTAGGAAATCTATCGACAACATAATTTTCTGTAGGAAATATATCGACAACATAATTTTCTGTAGGAAATCTATTGACAACATAATTTTCTGTAGGAAGTCTATCGACAACATAATTTTCTGTAGGAAATCTATCGACAACATAATTTTCTGTTGGAAATCTATCGACATAATAATTTTCAGTAGGAAATCTATCGAGAACAAAATTTTCTACAGGAAATCTATCGACAACATAATTTTGTGTAGGAAATCTATCGACAACGTAATGTTCTATAGAAAATTTATCGACAACATAATTTTCTGTAGGAAATCTATTGACAACATAATTTTCTGTAGGAAATCTATCGCCAATATAATTTTCTATAGGAAATCTATCGACAACATAATTTTCTGTAGGAAATCTATCGAGTACATAATGTTCTATAGGGAATCTATCGACAACATAATTTTCTGTACGAAATCTATCGACAATATAATTTTTATAGGAAATCTATCGACAACATAATTTTCTATAGGAAATCTATCGACGGCATAATTTTCTGTAGGAAATCTATCGACAACATAATGTTCTATAGGAAATCTATCTGTACGAAATCTATCGACAACATAATTTTCTATAGACGATCTATCGTGAACATAATTTTCTGTAGGAAATCTATCGACTACATAATGTTCTAAATAAAATTTATCGAAAACATAATTTTCTGTAGGAAATCTATCGACAACATAATTTTCTGTAGGAAATCTATCGAGTACATAATGTTCTATAGGAAATCTATCGACAACATAATTTTCTGTAGGAAATCTATCCAGTACATAATGTTCTATAGGAAATCTATCGACAACGTAATTTTCTGTAGCAAATCTATCGACAACATAATTTTCTGTAGGAAATCTATCGATAACATAATTTTCTATAGAAGATCTATGAGAACATAATTTTCTATAGGAAATCTATCGCGAACAAAATTTTCTATAGGAAATCTATCGACAACATAATTTTCTATAGAAGATCTATTGAGAACATAATTTTCTGTAAGAAATCTATCGACAACATTATTTTCTATAGAAGATCTATTGAGAACATAATTTTTGTAAGAAATCTATCGACAATATAATAATCTATAGGAAATCTATTGAGAACATAAATTTCTGTAGGAAATCTATCGACGACATAATGTTCTACATGGAATCGACAACATAATGTTCTACAGGAAATTTATGGACAACATAATGTTCTATAGGAAATCTATCGACAACATAATTTTCTGTAGGAAATATACCGAAAACATAATTTTCTATAGAAGATCTACTGAGAACATAATTTTCTTTAGGATATCTATCGACAACATAATTTTCTGTAGGAAATATATCGACAACATAATTTTCTGTAGGAAATCTATCGACAACATAATTTCTGTAGGAAGTCTATCGACATAATAATTTTCAGTAGAAAATCTATCGAGAACAAAATTTTCTACAGGAAATCTATCGACAACATAATTTTCTGTAGGAAATCTATCGACAACATAATTTTCTATAGACGATCTACCGAGAACATAATTTTCTGTAGGAAATCTATCGACTATATAATGTTCTACATGAAATTTATCGACAACGTAATTTTCTGTAGGAAATCTATCGACAACATAATTTTCTGTAGGAAATCTATCGACAACATAATTTTCTGTAGGAAATCTATCGATAACATAATTTTCTATAGAAGATCTATTGAGAACATAATTTTCTGTAGGAAATCTATCAACATAATTTTCTGTAGGAAATCTGTCGAGTACATAATGTTCTATTTGAAATCTATCGACAACATAATTTTCTATAGGAAATCTATCGCGAACAAAATTTTCTATAGGAAATCTATCGACAAGATAATTTTCTATAGAAGATCTATTGAGAACATAATTTTCTGTAAGAAATCTATCGACAACATAATTTTCTATAGAAGATCTATTAAGAACATAATTTTTGTAAGAAATCTATCGACAATATAATAATCTATAGGAAATCTATTGAGAACATAATTTTCTATAGGAAATCTATTGACAACATAATGTTCTACATGGAATCGACAACATAATTTTCTATAGGAAATCTATCGAGTACATAGTGTTCTATAGGAAATCTATCGACAACGTAATATAGGAAATTTATAGGAAATCTATGGACAACATAATTTTCTGTAGGAAATCTATCGAGTACATAATGTTCTATAGGAAATCTATCGACAACGTAATTTTCTGTAGGAAATCTATCGACAACATAATTTTCTTTAGGAAATCTATCGACAACATAATTTTCTGTAGGAAATCTATCGATAACATAATTTTCTATAGAAAATCTATTGAGAACATAATTTTCTGTAGGAAATCTATCAACATAATTTTCTGTAGGAAATCTGTCGAGTACATAATGTTCTATATGAAATCTATCGACAACATAATTTTCTATAGGAAATCTATCGACAACATAATTTTCTGTAGGAAGTCTATCGACAACATAATTTTCTGTAGGAAATCTATCGACAACATAATTTTCTGTTGGAAATCTATCGACATAATAATTTTCAGTTGGAAATCTATCGACAACATAATTTTCTACAGGAAATCTATCGACAGCATAATTTTCTGTAGGAAATCTATCGACAACATAATGTTCTATAGGAAATCTATCTGTACGAAATCTATCGACAACATAATTTTCTATAGACGATCTATCGTGAACATAATTTTCTGTAGGAAATCTATCGACTACATAATGTTCTAAATAAAATTTATCGAAAACATAATTTTCTGTAGGAAATCTATCGACAACATAATTTTCTGTAGGAAATCTATCGAGTACATAATGTTCTATAGGAAATCTATCGACAACGTAATTTTCTGTAGCAAATCTATCGACAACATAATTTTCTGTAGGAAATCTATCGACAACATAATTTTCTGTAGGAAATCTATCGAAAACATAATTTTCTATAGAAGATCTATTGAGAACATAATTTTCTTTAGGAAATCTATCGACAACATAATTTTCTGTAGGAAATATATCGACAACATAATTTTCTGTAGGAAATCTATCGACAACATAATTTTCTGTAGGAAGTCTATCGACAACATAATTTTCTGTAGGAAATCTATCGACAACATAATTTTCTGTTGGAAATCTATCGACATAATAATTTTCAGTAGGAAATCTATCGAGAACAAAATTTTCTACAGGAAATCTATCGACAACATAATTTTCTGTAGGAAATATATCGACAACATAATTTTCTGTAGGAAATCTATCGAAAACATAATTTTCTATAGAAGATCTATTGAGAACATAATTTTCTGTAGGAAATCTATCGACAATATAATTTTCATTAGGAAATCTATCGACAACATAATGTTCTATAGGAAATCTATCGATAACATAATTTTCTGTACAAAATCTATCGACAACATAATTTTCTGTAGGAAATCTATCGACAACATGATGTTCTACAGGAAATCTATGGACAACATAATGTTCTATAGGAAATCTATCGAGATTATAATTTTCTATAGGAAATCTATCGAAAACATAATTTTCTATAGAAGATCTATTGAGAACATAATTTTCTTTAGGAAATCTATCGACAACATAATTTTCTGTAGGAAATATATCGACAACATAATTTTCTGTAGGAAATCTATCGACAACATAATTTTCTGTAGGAAGTCTATCGGCAACATAATTTTCTGTAGGAAATCTATCGACAACATAATTTTCTGTTGGAAATCTATCGACATAATAATTTTCAGTTGGAAATCTATCGAGAACAAAATTTTCTACAGGAAATCTATCGACAACATAATTTTCTGTAGGAAATCTATCGACAACGTAATGTTCTATAAAAAATTTATCGACAACATAATTTTCTGTAGGAAATCTATCGACAACATAATTTTCTGTAGGAAATCTACCGACAACATAATTTTCTGTAGGAAATCTACCGACAACATAATTTTCTATAGGAAATCTATCGACAACATAATTTTCTGTAGGAAATCTACCGACAACATAATTTTCTGTAGGAAATCTATCGACAACATAATTTTCTATAGGAAATCTATCGACAGCATAACTTTCTGTAGGAAATCTATCGACAACATAATGTTCTATAGGAAATCTATCTGTACGAAATCTATCGACAACATAATTTTCTATAGACGATCTATCGAGAACATAATTTTCTGTAGGAAATCTATCGACTACATAATGTTCTAAATAAAATTTATCGAAAACATAATTTTCTGTAGGAAATCTATCGACAACATAATTTTCTGTAGGAAATCTATCGAGTACATAATGTTCTATAGGAAATCTATCGACAACGTAATTTTCTGTAGGAAATCTACCGACAACATAATTTTCTGTAGGAAATCTATCGACAACATAATTTTCTGTAGGAAATCTATCGACAACATAATTTTCTGTAGGAAATCTATCGATAACATAATTTTCTATAGAAGATCTATTGAGAACATAATTTTCTGTAGGAAATCTATCAACATAATTTTCTGTAGGAAATCTGTCGAGTACATAATGTTCTATATGAAATCTATCGACAACATAATTTTCTATAGGAAATCTATCGCGAACAAAATTTTCTATAGGAAATCTATCGACAACATAGTTTTCTATAGAACATCTATTGAGAACATAATTTTTGTAAGAAATCTATCGACAATATAATAATCTATAGGAAATCTATTGAGAACATAATTTTCTGTAGGAAATCTATCGACAACATCGACAATATAATTTTCTTTAGAAAATCTATCGAGTACATAATGTTCTATAAAAAATCTATCGACAACGTAATTATCTGTAGGAAATCTATCGACAACATAATGTTCTATAGGAAATCTATCGATAACATAATTTTCTGTACGAAATCTATAGACAACATAATTTTCTGTTGGAAATCTATCGACAACATAATGTTCTACAGGAAATCTATGGACAACATAATGTTCTATAGGTAATCTATCGAGATTATAATTTTCTATAGGAAATCTACCGAAAACATAATTTTCTATAGAAGATCTATTGAGAACATAATTTTCTTTAGGAAATCTATCGACAACATAATTTTCTGTAGGAAATATATCGACAACATAATTTTCTGTAGGAAATCTATCGACAACATAATTTTCTGTAGGAAGTCTATCGACAACATAATTTTCTGTAGGAAATCTATCGACAACATAATTTTCTGTTGGAAATCTATCGACATAATAATTTTCTATAGAAAATCTATTGAGAACATAATTTTCTGTCGGAAATCTATCAACATAATTTTCTGTAGGAAATCTGTCGAGTACATAATGTTCTATATGAAATATATCGACAACATAATTTTCTATCGGAAATCTATCGCGAACAAAATTTTCTATAGGAAATCTATCGACAACATAATTTTCTATAGAAGATCTATTGAGAACATAATTTTCTGTAAGAAATCTATCGACAACATAATTTTCTATAGAAGATCTATTGAGAACATAATTTTTGTAAGAAATCTATCGACAATATAATAATCTATAGGCAATCTATTGAGAACATAATTTTCTTTAGGAAATCTATCGACAACATAATTTTCTGTAGGAAATATATCGACAACATAATTTTCTGTAGGAAATCTATCGACAACATAATTTTCTGTAGGAAATCTATCGAAAACATAATTTTCTATAGAAGATCTATTGAGAACATAATTTTCTTTAGGAAATCTATCGACAACATAATTTTCTGTAGGAAATATATCGACAACATAATTTTCTGTAGGAAATCTATCGACAACATAATTTTCTGTAGGAAGTCTATCGACAACATAATTTTCTGTAGGAAATCTATCGACAACATAATTTTCTGTTGGAAATCTATCGACATAATAATTTTCAGTAGGAAATCTATCGAGAACAAAATTTTCTACAGGAAATCTATCGACAACATAATTTTCTGTAGGAAATCTATCGACAACGTAATGTTCTATAAAAAATTTATCGACAACATAATTTTCTGTAGGAAATCTATTGACAACATAATTTTCTGTAGGAAATCTATCGCCAATATAATTTTCTATAGGAAATCTATCGACAACATAATTTTCTGTAGGAAATCTATCGAGTACATAATGTTCTATAGGGAATCTATCGACAACATAATTTTCTGTACGAAATCTATCGACAATATAATTTTTTATAGGAAATCTATCGAGAACATAATTTTCTATAGGAAATCTATCTACAACGTAATGTTCTATAAATGATTTATCGACAACATAATTTTCTGTAGGAAATCTATCGACAACATAATTTTCTGTAGGAAATCTATCGCCAATATAATTTTCTATAGGAAATCTATTGACAACATAATTTTCTGTAGGAAATCTATCGAGTACATAATGTTCTATAGGGAATCTATCGACAACATAATTTTCTGTACGCAATCTATCGACAATATAATTTTTTATAGGAAATATATCGAGAACATAATTTTCTATAGGAAATCTATCGACAACATAATTTTCTGTAGGAAATCAATCGACAACATAATTTTCTGTAGGAAATCTATCGACAACATAATTTTCTGTAGGAAATCTACCGACAACATAATTTTCTGTAGGAAATCTATCGACAACATAATTTTCTATAGGAAATCTATCGACAGCATAATTTTCTGTAGGAAATCTATCGACAACATAATGTTCTATAGGAAATCTATCTGTACGAAATCTATCGACAACATAATTTTCTATAGACGATCTATCGAGAACATAATTTTCTGTAGGAAATCTATCGACTACATAATGTTCTAAATAAAATTTATCGAAAACATAATTTTCTGTAGGAAATCTATCGGCAACATAATTTTCTGTAGGAAATCTATCGAGTACATAATGTTCTATAGGAAATCTATCGACAACGTAATTTTCTGTAGGAAATCTATCGACAACATAATTTTCTGTAGGAAATCTATCGACAACATAATTTTCTGTAGGAAATCTATCAACATAATTTTCTGTAGGAAATCTGTCGAGTACATAATGTTCTATATTTAATCTATCGACAACATAATTTTCTATAGGAAATCTATCGCGAACAAAATTTTCTTTAGGAAATCTATCGACAACATAATTTTCTATAGAAGATCTATTGAGAACATAATTTTCTGTAAGAAATCTATCGACAACATAATTTTCTATAGAAGATCTATTGAGAACATAATTTTCTGTAGGAAATCTATCGACAACATAATTTTCTGTAGGAAATCTATCGACAACATAATTTTCTGTAGGAAATCTATCATTAACATAATTTTCTATAGTAGATCTATTGAGAACATAATTTTCTGTAGGAAATCTATCAACATAATTTTCTGTAGGAAATCTGTCGAGTACATAATGTTCTATATTTAATCTATCGACAACATAATTTTCTATAGGAAATCTATCGCGAACAAAATTTTCTTTAGGAAATCTATCGACAACATAATTTTCTATAGAAGATCTATTGAAAACATAATTTTCTGTAAGAAATCTATCGACAACATAATTTTCTATAGAAGATCTATTGAGAACATAATTTTCTGTAGGAAATCTATCGACAATATAATTTTATTTAGGAAATATATCGACAACATAATGTTCTATAGGAAATCTATCGACAACATAATTTTCTATAGAAGATCTATTGAGAACATAATTTTTGTAAGAAATCTATCGAGAATATAATAATCTATAGGAAATCTATTGAGAACATAATTTTCTGTAGGAAATCTATCGACAATATAATGCTCTACATGGAATCGACAACATAATTTTCTATAGGAAATCTATCGAGTACATAATGTTCTATAGGAAATCTATCGACAACGTAATATAGGAAATCTATAGGAAATCTATCGACAACATAATTTTCTGTAGGAAATCTATCGAAAACATAATTTTCTATAGAAGATCTATTGAGAACATAATTTTCTGTAGGAAATCTATCGACAATATAATTTTCTTTAGGAAATATATCGACAACATAATGTTCTATAGGAAATCTATCGATAACATAATTTTCTGTACGAAATCTATCGACAACATAATTTTCTGTAGGAAATCTATCGACAACATAATGTTCTACAGGAAATCTATGCATATCATAATGTTCTATAGGAAATCCATTGAGAACATAATTTTCTTTAGGAAATCTATCGACAACATAATTTTCTGTAGGAAATATATCGACAACATAATTTTCTGTAGGAAATCTATCGAGTACATAATGTTCTATAGGAAATCTATCGACAACGTAATTTTCTGTAGCAAATCTATCGACAACATAATTTTCTGTAGGAAATCTATCGATAACATAATTTTCTATAGAAGATCTATGAGAACATAATTTTCTGTAGGAAATCTATCAACATAATTTTCTGTAGGAAATCTGTCGAGTACATAATGTTCTATATGAAATCTATCGACAACATAATTTTCTATAGGAAATCTATCGCGAACAAAATTTTCTATAGGAAATCTATCGACAACATAATTTTCTATAGAAGATCTATTGAGAACATAATTTTCTGTAAGAAATCTATCGACAACATTATTTTCTATAGAAGATCTATTGAGAACATACTTTTTGTAAGAAATCTATCGACAATATAATAATCTATAGGAAATCTATGGACATCATAATGTTCTATAGGAAATCTATTGAGAACATAATTTTCTTTAGGAAATCTATCGACAACATAATTTTCTGTAGGAAATCTATCGACAACATAATTTTCTGTAGGAAATCTATCGAAAACATAATTTTCTATAGAAGATCTATTGAGAACATAATTTTCTTTAGGAAATCTATCGACAACATAATTTTCTGTAGGAAATATATCGACAACATAATTTTCTGTAGGAAATCTATCGACAACATAATTTTCTGTAGGAAGTCTATCGACAACATAATTTTCTGTAGGAAATCTATCGACAACATAATTTTCTGTTGGAAATCTATCGACATAATAATTTTCAGTAGGAAATCTATCGAGAACAAAATTTTCTACAGGAAATCTATCGACAACATAATTTTCTGTAGGAAATATATCGACAACATAATTTTCTGTAGGAAATCTATCGAAAACATAATTTTCTATAGAAGATCTATTGAGAACATAATTTTCTGTAGGAAATCTATCGACAATATAATTTTCTTTAGGAAATCTATCGACAACATAATGTTCTATAGGAAATCTATCGATAACATAATTTTCTGTACAAAATCTATCGACAACATAATTTTCTGTAGGAAATCTATCGACAACATGATGTTCTACAGGAAATCTATGGACAACATAATGTTCTATAGGAAATCTATCGAGATTATAATTTTCTATAGGAAATCTATCGAAAACATAATTTTCTATAGAAGATCTATTGAGAACATAATTTTCTTTAGGAAATCTATCGACAACATAATTTTCTGTAGGAAATATATCGCCAACATAATTTTCTGTAGGAAATCTATCGACAACATAATTTTCTGTAGGAAGTCTATCGACAACATAATTTTCTGTAGGAAATCTATCGACAACATAATTTTCTGTTGGAAATCTATCGACATAATAATTTTCAGTTGGAAATCTATCGAGAACAAAATTTTCTACAGGAAATCTATCGACAACATAATTTTCTGTAGGAAATCAATCGACAACGTAATGTTCTATAAAAAATTTATCGACTACATAATTTTCTGTAGGAAATCTAACGACAACATAATTTTCTGTAGGAAATCTACCGACAACATAATTTTCTGTAGGAAATCTATCGAAAACATAATTTTCTATAGGAAATCTATCGACAACATAATTTTCTGTAGGAAATCTACCGACAACATAATTTTCTGTAGGAAATCTATCGACAACATAATTTTCTATAGGAAATCTATCGACAGCATAATTTTCTGTAGGAAATCTATCGACAACATAATGTTCTATAGGAAATCTATCTGTACGAAATCTATCGACAACATAATTTTCTATAGACGATCTATCGTGAACATAATTTTCTGTAGGAAATCTATCGACTACATAATGTTCTAAATAAAATTTATCGAAAACATAATTTTCCGTAGGAAATCTATCGACAACATAATTTTCTGTAGGAAATCTATCGAGTACATAATGTTCTATAGGAAATCTATCGACAACATAATTTTCTGTAGGAAATCTATCGAGTACATAATGTTCTATAGGAAATCTATCGACAACGTAATTTTCTGTAGCAAATCTATCGACAACATAATTTTCTGTAGGAAATCTATCGATAACATAATTTTCTATAGAAGATCTATGAGAACATAATTTTCTGTAGGAAATCTATCAACATAATTTTCTGTAGGAAATCTGTCGAGTACATAATGTTCTATATGAAATCTATCGACAACATAATTTTCTATAGGAAATCTATCGACAACATAATTTTCGGTAGGAAGTCTATCGACAATATAATTTTCTGTAGGAAATCTATCGACAACATAATTTTCTGTTGGAAATCTATCGACAACATAATTTTCTATAGGAAATCTATCGACAACATAATTTTCTGTAGGAAGTCTATCGACAACATAATTTTCTGCAGGAAATCTATCGACAACATAATTTTCTGTAGGAAATCTATCGATAACATAATTTTCTATAGAAGATCTATGAGAACATAATTTTCTGTAGGAAATCTATCAACATAATTTTCTGTAGGAAATCTCTCGAGTACATAATGTTCTATATGAAATCTATCGACAACATAATTTTCTATAGGAAATCTATCGACAACATAATTTTCTGTAGGAAGTCTATCGACAACATAATTTTCTGTAGGAAATCTATCGACAACATAATTTTCTGTTGGAAATCTATCGACATAATAATTTTCAGTTGGAAATCTATCGAGAACAAAATTTTCTACAGGAAATCTATCGACAGCATAATTTTCTGTAGGAAATCCATCGACAACATAATGTTCTATAGGAAATCTATCTGTACGAAATCTATCGACAACATAATTTTCTATAGACGATCTATCGTGAACATAATTTTCTGTAGGAAATCTATCGACTACATAATGTTCTAAATAAAATTTATCGAAAACATAATTTTCTGTAGGAAATCTATCGACAACATAATTTTCTGTAGGAAATCTATCGAGTACATAATGTTCTATAGGAAATCTATCGACAACATAATTTTCTGTAGGAAATCTATCGACAACGTAATTTTCTGTAGCAAATCTATCGACAACATAATTTTCTGTAGGAAATCTATCGACAACATAATTTTCTGTAGGAAATCTATCGAAAACATAATTTTCTATAGAAGATCTATTGAGAACATAATTTTCTTTAGGAAATCTATCGACAACATAATTTTCTGTAGGAAATATATCGACAACATAATTTTCTGTAGGAAATCTATCGACAACATAATTTTCTGTAGGAAGTCTATCGACAACATAATTTTCTGTAGGAAATCTATCGACAACATAATTTTCTGTTGGAAATCTATCGACATAATAATTTTCAGTAGGAAATCTATCGAGAACAAAATTTTCTACAGGAAATCTATCGACAACATAATTTTCTGTAGGAAATCTATCGACAACATAATTTTCTGTAGGAAATCTATCGAAAACATAATTTTCTATAGAAGATCTATTGAGAACATAATTTTCTGTAGGAAATCTATCGACAATATAATTTTCATTAGAAAATCTATCGACAACATAATGTTCTATAGGAAATCTATCGATAACATAATTTTCTGTACAAAATCTATCGACAACATAATTTTCTGTAGGAAATCTATCGACAACATGATGTTCTACAGGAAATCTATGGACAACATAATGTTCTATAGGAAATCTATCGAGATTATAATTTTCTATAGGAAATCTATCGAAAACATAATTTTCTATAGAAGATCTATTGAGAACATAATTTTCTTTAGGAAATCTATCGACAACATAATTTTCTGTAGGAAATATATCGACAACATAATTTTCTGTAGGAAATCTATCGACAACATAATTTTCTGTAGGAAGTCTATCGACAACATAATTTTCTGTAGGAAATCTATCGACAACATAATTTTCTGTTGGAAATCTATCGACATAATAATTTTCAGTTGGAAATCTATCGAGAACAAAATTTTCTACAGGAAATCTATCGACAACATAATTTTCTGTAGGAAATCTATCGACAACGTAATGTTCTATAAAAAATTTATCGACAACATAATTTTCTGTAGGAAATCTATCGACAACATAATTTTCTGTAGGACATCTACCGACAACATAATTTTCTGTAGGAAATCTATCGACAACATAATTTTCTATAGGAAATCTATCGACAACATAATTTTCTGTAGGAAATCTACCGACAACATAATTTTCTGTAGGAAATCTATCGAGTACATAATGTTCTATAGGAAATCTATCGACAACATAATTTTCTGTAGGAAATCTATCGAGTACATAATGTTCTATAGGAAATCTATCGACAACGTAATTTTCTGTAGCAAATCTATCGACAACATAATTTTCTGTAGGAAATCTATCGACAACATAATTTTCTGTAGGAAATCTATCGAAAACATAATTTTCTATAGAAGATCTATTGAGAACATAATTTTCTTTAGGAAATCTATCGACAACATAATTTTCTGTAGGAAATATATCGACAACATAATTTTCTGTAGGAAATCTATCGACAACATAATTTTCTGTAGGAAGTCTATCGACAACATAATTTTCTGTAGGAAATCTATCGACAACATAATTTTCTGTTGGAAATCTATCGACATAATAATTTTCAGTAGGAAATCTATCGAGAACAAAATTTTCTACAGGAAATCTATCGACAACATAATTTTCTGTAGGAAATCTATCGACAACATAATTTTCTGTAGGAAATCTATCGAAAACATAATTTTCTATAGAAGATCTATTGAGAACATAATTTTCTGTAGGAAATCTATCGACAATATAATTTTCATTAGGAAATCTATCGACAACATAATGTTCTATAGGAAATCTATCGATAACATAATTTTCTGTACAAAATCTATCGACAACATAATTTTCTGTAGGAAATCTATCGACAACATGATGTTCTACAGGAAATCTATGGACAACATAATGTTCTATAGGAAATCTATCGAGATTATAATTTTCTATAGGAAATCTATCGAAAACATAATTTTCTATAGAAGATCTATTGAGAACATAATTTTCTTTAGGAAATCTATCGACAACATAATTTTCTGTAGGAAATATATCGACAACATAATTTTCTGTAGGAAATCTATCGACAACATAATTTTCTGTAGGAAGTCTATCGACAACATAATTTTCTGTAGGAAATCTATCGACAACATAATTTTCTGTTGGAAATCTATCGACATAATAATTTTCAGTTGGAAATCTATCGAGAACAAAATTTTCTACAGGAAATCTATCGACAACATAATTTTCTGTAGGAAATCTATCGACAACGTAATGTTCTATAAAAAATTTATCGACAACATAATTTTCTGTAGGAAATCTATCGACAACATAATTTTCTGTAGGAAATCTACCGACAACATAATTTTCTGTAGGAAATCTATCGACAACATAATTTTCTATAGGAAATCTATCGACAACATAATTTTCTGTAGGAAATCTACCGACAACATAATTTTCTGTAGGAAATCTATCGACAGCATAATTTTCTATAGGAAATCTATCGACAGCATAACTTTCTGTAGGAAATCTATCGACAACATAATGTTCTATAGGAAATCTATCTGTACGAAATCTATCGACAACATAATTTTCTATAGACGATCTATCGAGAACATAATTTTCTGTAGGAAATCTATCGACTACATAATGTTCTAAATAAAATTTATCGAAAACATAATTTTCTGTAGGAAATCTATCGACAACATAATTTTCTGTAGGAAATCTATCGAGTACGTAATGTTCTATAGGAAATCTATCGACAACGTAATTTTCTGTAGGAAATCTACCGACAACATAATTTTCTGTAGGAAATCTATCGACAACATAATTTTCTGTAGGAAATCTATCGACAACATAATTTTCTGTAGGAAATCTATCGATAACATAATTTTCTATAGAAGATCTATTGAGAACATAATTTTCTGTAGGAAATCTATCAACATAATTTTCTGTAGGAAATCTGTCGAGTACATAATGTTCTATATGAAATCTATCGACAACATAATTTTCTATAGGAAATCTATCGCGAACAAAATTTTCTATAGGAAATCTATCGACAACATAGTTTTCTATAGAACATCTATTGAGAACATAATTTTTGTAAGAAATCTATCGACAATATAATAATCTATAGGAAATCTATTGAGAACATAATTTTCTGTAGGAAATCTATCGACAACATCGACAATATAATTTTCTTTAGAAAATCTATCGAGTACATAATGTTCTATAAAAAATCTATCGACAACGTAATTATCTGTAGGAAATCTATCGACAACATAATGTTCTATAGGAAATCTATCGATAACATAATTTTCTGTACGAAATCTATAGACAACATAATTTTCTGTTGGAAATCTATCGACAACATAATGTTCTACAGGAAATCTATGGACAACATAATGTTCTATAGGTAATCTATCGAGATTATAATTTTCTATAGGAAATCTACCGAAAACATAATTTTCTATAGAAGATCTATTGAGAACATAATTTTCTTTAGGAAATCTATCGACAACATAATTTTCTGTAGGAAATATATCGACAACATAATTTTCTGTAGGAAATCTATCGACAACATAATTTTCTGTAGGAAGTCTATCGACAACATAATTTTCTGTAGGAAATCTATCGACAACATAATTTTCTGTTGGAAATCTATCGACATAATAATTTTCTATAGAAAATCTATTGAGAACATAATTTTCTGTAGGAAATCTATCAACATAATTTTCTGTAGGAAATCTGTCGAGTACATAATGTTCTATATGAAATATATCGACAACATAATTTTCTATCGGAAATCTATCGCGAACAAAATTTTCTATAGGAAATCTATCGACAACATAATTTTCTATAGAAGATCTATTGAGAACATAATTTTCTGTAAGAAATCTATCGACAACATAATTTTCTATAGAAGATCTATTGAGAACATAATTTTTGTAAGAAATCTATCGACAATATAATAATCTATAGGCAATCTATTGAGAACATAATTTTCTGTAGGAAATCTATCGACAACATAATGTTCTACATGGAATCGACAACATAATTTTCTATAGGAAATCTATCGAGTACATAATGTTCTATAGGAAATCTATCGACAACGTAATATAGGAAATCTATAGGAAATCTATCGACAACATAATTTTCTGTAGGAAATCTATCGAAAACATAATTTTCTATAGAAGATCTATTGAGAACATAATTTTCTGTAGGAAATCTATCGACAATATAATTTTCTTTAGGAAATCTATCGAGTACATAATGTTCTATAGGAAATCTATCGATAACGTAATTTTCTGTACGAAATCTATCGACAACATAATTTTCTGTAGGAAATCTATCGACAACATAATGTTCTACAGGAAATCTATGGACATCATAATGTTCTATAGGAAATCTATTGAGAACATAATTTTCTTTAGGAAATCTATCGACAACATAATTTTCTGTAGGAAATATATCGACAACATAATTTTCTGTAGGAAATCTATCGACAACATAATTTTCTGTAGGAAATCTATCGAAAACATAATTTTCTATAGAAGATCTATTGAGAACATAATTTTCTTTAGGAAATCTATCGACAACATAATTTTCTGTAGGAAATATATCGACAACATAATTTTCTGTAGGAAATCTATCGACAACATAATTTTCTGTAGGAAGTCTATCGACAACATAATTTTCTGTAGGAAATCTATCGACAACATAATTTTCTGTTGGAAATCTATCGACATAATAATTTTCAGTAGGAAATCTATCGAGAACAAAATTTTCTACAGGAAATCTATCGACAACATAATTTTCTGTAGGAAATCTATCGACAACGTAATGTTCTATAAAAAATTTATCGACAACATAATTTTCTGTAGGAAGTCTATCGACAACATAATTTTCTGTAGGAAATCTATCGCCAATATAATTTTCTATAGGAAATCTATCGACAACATAATTTTCTGTAGGAAATCTATCGAGTACATAATGTTCTATAGGGAATCTATCGACAACATAATTTTCTGTACGAAATCTATCGACAATATAATTTTTTATAGGAAATCTATCGAGAACATAATTTTCTATAGGAAATCTATCTACAACGTAATGTTCTATAAATAATTTATCGACAACATAATTTTCTGTAGGAAATCTATCGACAACATAATTTTCTGTAGGAAATCTATCGCCAATATAATTTTCTATAGGAAATCTATTGACAACATAATTTTCTGTAGGAAATCTATCGAGTACATAATGTTCTATAGGGAATCTATCGACAACATAATTTTCTGTACGCAATCTATCAACAATATAATTTTTTATAGGAAATATATCGAGAACATAATTTTCTATAGGAAATCTATCGACAACATAATTTTCTGTAGGAAATCAATCGACAACATAATTTTCTGTAGGAAATCTATCGACAACATAATTTTCTGTAGGAAATCTACCGACAACATAATTTTCTGTAGGAAATCTATCGACAACATAATTTTCTATAGGAAATCTATCGACAGCATAATTTTCTGTAGGAAATCTATCGACAACATAATGTTCTATAGGAAAGCTATCTGTACGAAATCTATCGACAACATAATTTTCTATAGACGATCTATCGAGAACATAATTTTCTGTAGGAAATCTATCGACTACATAATGTTCTAAATAAAATTTATCGAAAACATAATTTTCTGTAGGAAATCTATCGGCAACATAATTTTCTGTAGGAAATCTATCGAGTACATAATGTTCTATAGGAAATCTATCGACAACATAATTTTCTATAGGAAATCTATCGAGTACATAATGTTCTATAGGAAATCTATCGACAACGTAATTTTCTGTAGGAAATCTATCGACAACATAATTTTCTGTAGGAAATCTATCGACAACATAATTTGCTGTAGGAAATCTATCAACATAATTTTCTGTAGGAAATCTGTCGAGTACATAATGTTCTATATTTAATCTATCGACAACATAATTTTCTATAGGAAATCTATCGCGAACAAAATTTTCTTTAGGAAATCTATCGACAACATAATTTTCTATAGAAGATCTATTGAAAACATAATTTTCTGTAAGAAATCTATCGACAACATAATTTTCTATAGAAGATCTATTGAGAACATAATTTTCTGTAGGAAATCTATCGACAACATAATTTTCTGTAGGAAATCTATCGACAACATAATTTTCTGTAGGAAATCTATCATTAACATAATTTTCTATAGTAGATCTATTGAGAACATAATTTTCTGTAGGAAATCTATCAACATAATTTTCTGTAGGAAATCTGTCGAGTACATAATGTTCTATATTTAATCTATCGACAACATAATTTTCTATAGGAAATCTATCGCGAACAAAATTTTCTTTAGGAAATCTATCGACAACATAATTTTCTATAGAAGATCTATTGAAAACATAATTTTCTGTAAGAAATCTATCGACAACATAATTTTCTATAGAAGATCTATTGAGAACATAATTTTTGTAAGAAATCTATCGACAATATAATAATCTATAGGAAATCTATTGAGAACATAATTTTCTGTAGGAAATCTATCGACAATATAATGCTCTACATGGAATCGACAACATAATTTTCTATAGGAAATCTATCGAGTACATAATGTTCTATAGGAAATCTATCGACAACGTAATATAGGAAATCTATAGGAAATCTATCGACAACATAATTTTCTGTAGGAAATCTATCGAAAACATAATTTTCTATAGAAGATCTATTGAGAACATAATTTTCTGTAGGAAATCTATCGACAATATAATTTTCTTTAGGAAATATATCGACAACATAATGTTCTATAGGAAATCTATCGACAACATAATTTTCTATAGAAGATCTATTGAGAACATAATTTTTGTAAGAAATCTATCGACAATATAATAATCTATAGGAAATCTATTGAGAACATAATTTTCTGTAGGAAATCTATCGACAATATAATGCTCTACATGGAATCGACAACATAATTTTCTATAGGAAATCTATCGAGTACATAATGTTCTATAGGAAATCTATCGACAACGTAATATAGGAAATCTATAGGAAATCTATCGACAACATAATTTTCTGTAGGAAATCTATCGAAAACATAATTTTCTATAGAAGATCTATTGAGAACATAATTTTCTGTAGGAAATCTATCGACAATATAATTTTCTTTAGGAAATATATCGACAACATAATGTTCTATAGGAAATCTATCGATAACATAATTTTCTGTACGAAATCTATCGACAACATAATTTTCTGTAGGAAATCTATCGACAACATAATGTTCTACAGGAAATCTATGCATATCATAATGTTCTATAGGAAATCTATTGAGAACATAATTTTCTTTAGGAAATCTATCGACAACATAATTTTCTATATTTAATCTATCGACAACATAATTTTCTGTAGGAAATCTATCGACAACATAATTTTCTGTAGGAAATCTATCGAAAACATAATTTTCTATAGAAGATCTATTGAGAACATAATTTTCTTTAGGAAATCTATCGACAACATAATTTTCTGTAGGAAATCTATCGACAACATAATTTTCTGTAGGAAATCTATCGACAACATAATTTTCTGTAGGAAGTCTATCGACAACATAATTTTCTGTAGGAAATCTATCGACAACATAATTTTCTGTTGGAAATCTATCGACATAATAATTTTCAGTAGGAAATCTATCGAGAACATAATTTTCTGTAGGAAATCTGTCGACAACATAATTTTCTGTAGGAAATCTATCGACAACGTAATGTTCTATAAAAAATTTATCGACAACATAATTTTCTGTAGGAAATCTATTGACAACATAATTTTCTGTAGGAAATCTATCGCCAATATAATTTTCTGTAGGAAATCTATCGAGTACATAATGTTCTATAGGGAATCTATCGACAACATAATTTTCTGTACGAAATCTATCGACAATATAATTTTTTATAGGAAATCTATCGAGAACATAATTTTCTATAGGAAATCTATCTACAACGTAATGTTCTATAAAAAATTTATCGACAACATAATTTTCTGTAGGAAATCTATCGACAACATAATTTTCTGTAGGAAATCTATCGCCAATATAATTTTCTATAGGAAATCTATCGACAACATAATTTTCTGTACGATCTCTATCGACAATATAATTTTTTATAGGAAATATATCGAGAACATAATTTTCTATAGGAAATCTATCGACAACATAATTTTCTGTAGGAAATCAATCGACAACATAATTTTCTATAGAAGATCTATTGAGAACATAATTTTCTTTAGGAAATCTATCGACAATATAATTTTCTTTAGGAAATATATCGACAACATAATGTTCTATAGGAAATCTATCGATAACATAATTTTCTGTACGAAATCTATCGACAACATAATTTTCTGTAGGAAATCTATCGACAACATAATGTTCTACAGGAAATCTATGCATATCATAATGTTCTATAGGAAATCTATTGAGAACATAATTTTCTTTAGGAAATCTATCGACAACATAATTTTCTGTAGGAAATATATCGACAACATAATTTTCTGTAGGAAATCTATCGACAACATAATTTTCTGTAGGAAATCTATCGAAAACATAATTTTCTATAGAAGATCTATAGAGAACATAATTTTCTTTAGGAAATCTATCGACAACATAATTTTCTGTAGGAAATATATCGACAACATAATTTTCTGTAGGAAATCTATCGACAACATAATTTTCTGTAGGAAGTCTATCGACAACATAATTTTCTGTAGGAAATCTATCGACAACATAATTTTCTGTAGGAAATCTATCGACATAATAATTTTCAGTAGGAAATCTATCGAGAACAAAATTTTCTACAGGAAATCTGTCGACAACATAATTTTCTGTAGGAAATCTATCGACAACGTAATGTTCTATAAAAAATTTATCGACAACATAATTTTCTGTAGGAAATCTATTGACAAACATAATTTTCTGTAGGAAATCTATCGCCAATATAATTTTCTGTAGGAAATCTATCGAGTACATAATGTTCTATAGGAATCTATCGACAACATAATTTTCTGTACGAAATCTATCGACAATATAATTTTTTTATAGGAAATCTATCGAGAACATAATTTTCTATAGGAAATCTATCTACAACGTAATGTTCTATAAAAAATTTATCGACAACATAATTTTCTGTAGGAAATCTATCGACAACATAATTTTCTGTAGGAAATCTATCGCCAATATAATTTTCTATAGGAAATCTATCGACAACATAATTTTCTGTACGATCTCTATCGACAATATAATTTTTTATAGGAAATATATCGAGAACATAATTTTCTATAGGAAATCTATCGACAACATAATTTTCTGTAGGAAATCAATCGACAACATAATTTTCTATAGAAGATCTATTGAGAACATAATTTTCTTTAGGAAATCTATCGACAACATAATTTTCTGTAGGAAATATATCGACAACATAATTTTCTGTAGGAAATCTATCGACAACATAATTTTCTGTAGGAAGTCTATCGACAACATAATTTTCTGAAGGAAATCTATCGACAACATAATTTTCTGTTGGAAATCTATCGACATAATAATTTTCAGTAGGAAATCTATCGAGAACAAAATTTTCTACAGGAAATCTATCGACAACATAATTTTCTGTACGCAATCTATCGACAATATAATTTTTTATAGGAAATATATCGAGAACATAATTTTCTATAGGAAATCTATCGACAACATAATTTTCTGTAGGAAATCAATCGACAACATAATTTTCTGTAGGAAATCTATCGACAACATAATTTTCTGTAGGAAATCTACCGACAACATAATTTTCTGTAGGAAATCTATCGACAACATAATTTTCTATAGGAAATCTATCGACAGCATAATTTTCTGTAGGAAATCTATCGACAACATAATGTTCTATAGGAAAGCTATCTGTACGAAATCTATCGACAACATAATTTTCTATAGACGATCTATCGAGAACATAATTTTCTGTAGGAAATCTATCGACTACATAATGTTCTAAATAAAATTTATCGAAAACATAATTTTCTGTAGGAAATCTATCGGCAACATTATTTTCTGTAGGAAATCTATCGAGTACATAATGTTCTATAGGAAATCTATCGACAACATAATTTTCTATAGGAAATCTATCGAGTACATAATGTTCTATAGGAAATCTATCGACAACGTAATTTTCTGTAGGAAATCTATCGACAACATAATTTTCTGTAGGAAATCTATCGACAACATAATTTGCTGTAGGAAATCTATCAACATAATTTTCTGTAGGAAATCTGTCGAGTACATAATGTTCTATATTTAATCTATCGACAACATAATTTTCTATAGGAAATCTATCGCGAACAAAATTTTCTTTAGGAAATCTATCGACAACATAATTTTCTATAGAAGATCTATTGAAAACATAATTTTCTGTAAGAAATCTATCGACAACATAATTTTCTATAGAAGATCTATTGAGAACATAATTTTCTGTAGGAAATCTATCGACAACATAATTTTCTGTAGGAAATCTATCGACAACATAATTTTCTGTAGGAAATCTATCATTAACATAATTTTCTATAGTAGATCTATGGAGAACATAATTTTCTGTAGGAAATCTATCAACATAATTTTCTGTAGGAAATCTGTCGAGTACATAATGTTCTATATTTAATCTATCGACAACATAATTTTCTATAGGAAATCTATCGCGAACAAAATTTTCTTTAGGAAATCTATCGACAACATAATTTTCTATAGAAGATCTATTGAAAACATAATTTTCTGTAAGAAATCTATCGACAACATAATTTTCTATAGAAGATCTATTGAGAACATAATTTTCTGTAGGAAATCTATCGACAATATAATTTTATTTAGGAAATATATCGACAACATAATGTTCTATAGGAAATCTATCGACAACATAATTTTCTATAGAAGATCTATTGAGAACATAATTTTTGTAAGAAATCTATCGACTATATAATAATCTATAGGAAATCTATTGAGAACATAATTTTCTGTAGGAAATCTATCGACAATATAATGCTCTACATGGAATCGACAACATAATTTTCTATAGGAAATCTATCGAGTACATAATGTTCTATAGGAAATCTATCGACAACGTAATATAGGAAATCTATAGGAAATCTATCGACAACATAATTTTCTGTAGGAAATCTATCGAAAACATAATTTTCTATAGAAGATCTATTGAGAACATAATTTTCTGTAGGAAATCTATCGACAATATAATTTTCTTTAGGAAATATATCGACAACATAATGTTCTATAGGAAATCTATGCATATCATAATGTTCTATAGGAAATCTATTGAGAACATAATTTTCTTTAGGAAATCTATCGACAACATAATTTTCTGTAGGAAATATATCGACAACATAATTTTCTGTAGGAAATCTATCGACAACATAATTTTCTGTAGGAAATCTATCGAAAACATAATTTTCTATAGAAGATCTATTGAGAACATAATTTTCTTTAGGAAATCTATCGACAACATAATTTTCTGTAGGAAATATATCGACAACATAATTTTCTGTAGGAAATCTATCGACAACATAATTTTCTGTAGGAAGTCTATCGACAACATAATTTTCTGTAGGAAATCTATCGACAACATAATTTTCTGTTGGAAATCTATCGACATAATAATTTTCAGTAGGAAATCTATCGAGAACAAAATTTTCTACAGGAAATCTGTCGACAACATAATTTTCTGTAGGAAATCTATCGACAACGTAATGTTCTATAAAAAATTTATCGACAACATAATTTTCTGTAGGAAATCTATTGACAACATAATTTTCTGTAGGAAATCTATCGCCAATATAATTTTCTGTAGGAAATCTATCGAGTACATAATGTTCTATAGGGAATCTATCGACAACATAATTTTCTGTACGAAATCTATCGACAATATAATTTTTTATAGGAAATCTATCGAGAACATAATTTTCTATAGGAAATCTATCTACAACGTAATGTTCTATAAAAAATTTATCGACAACATAATTTTCTGTAGGAAATCTATCGACAACATAATTTTCTGTAGGAAATCTATCGCCAATATAATTTTCTATAGGAAATCTATCGACAACATAATTTTCTGTACGAAATCTATCGACAATATAATTTTTTATAGGAAATATATCGAGAACATAATTTTCTATAGGAAATCTATCGACAACATAATTTTCTGTAGGAAATCAATCGACAACATAATTTTCTATAGAAGATCTATTGAGAACATAATTTTCTTTAGGAAATCTATCGACAACATAATTTTCTGTAGGAAATATATCGACAACATAATTTTCTGTAGGAAATCTATCGACAACATAATTTTCTGTAGGAAGTCTATCGACAACATAATTTTCTGAAGGAAATCTATCGACAACATAATTTTCTGTTGGAAATCTATCGACATAATAATTTTCAGTAGGAAATCTATCGAGAACAAAATTTTCTACAGGAAATCTATCGACAACATAATTTTCTGTAGGAAATCTTTCGACAACGTAATGTTCTATAAAAAATTTATCGACAACATAATTTTCTGTAGGAAATCTATTGACAACATAATTTTCTGTAGGAAATCTATCGCCAATATAATTTTCTATAGAAAATCTATCGACAACATAATTTTCTGTAGGAAATCTATCGAGTACATAATGTTCTATAGGGAATCTATCGACAACATAATTTTCTGTACGAAATCTATCGACAATATAATTTTTTATAGGAAATCTATCGAGAACATAATTTTCTATAGGAAATCTATCTACAACGTAATGTTCTATACAAAATTTATCGACAACATAATTTTCTGTAGGAAATCTATCGACAACATAATTTTCTGTAGGAAATCTATCGCCAATATAATTTTCTATAGGAAATCTATCGACAACATAATTTTCTGTAGGAAATCTATCGAGTACATAATGTTCTATAGGGAATCTATCGACAACATAATTTTTTGTACGAAATCTATCGACAATATAATTTTTTATAGGAAATATATCGAGAACATAATTTTCTATAGGAAATCTATCGACAACATAATTTTCTGTAGGAAATCAATCGACAACATAATTTTCTGTAGGAAATCTATCGACAACATAATTTTCTGTAGGAAATCTACCGACAACATAATTTTCTGTAGGAAATCTATCGACAACATAATTTTCTATAGGAAATCTATCGACAGCATAATTTTCTGTAGGAAATCTATCGACAACATAATGTTCTATAGGAAATCTTTCTGTACGAAATCTATCGACAACATAATTTTCTATAGACGATCTATCGAGAACATAATTTTCTGTAGGAAATCTATCGACTACATAATGTTCTAAATAAAATTTATCGAAAACATAATTTTCTGTAGGAAATCTATCGACAACATAATGTTCTACATGGAATCGACAACATAATTTTCTATAGGAAATCTATCGACAACATAATTTTTTGTAGGAAATCTATCGCCAATATAATTTTCTATAGGAAATCTATCGACAACATAATTTTCTGTAGGAAATCTATCGAGTACATAATGTTCTATAGGGAATCAATCGACAACATAATTTTCTGTACGAAATCTATCGACAACAAAATCTTTTATAGGAAATATATCGAGAACATAATTTTCTATAGGAAATCTATCGACAACATAATTTTCTGTAGGAAATCAATCGACAACATAATTTTCTGTAGGAAATCTATCGAGTACATAATGTTCTATAGGGAATCTATCGACGACATAATTTTCTGTACGAAATCTATCGACAATATAATTTTTTTATAGGAAATATATCGAGAACATAATTTTCTATAGGAAATCTATCGACAACATAATTTTCTGTAGGAAATCAATCGACAACATAATTTTCTGTAGGAAATCTATCGACAACATAATTTGCTGTAGGAAATCTACCGACAACATAATTTTCTGTAGGACATCTTTCGACAACATAATTTTCTATAGGAAATCTATCGACAGCATAATTTTCTGTAGGAAATCTATCGACAACATAATGTTCTATAGGAAATCTATCTGTACGAAATCTATCGGCAACATAATTTTCTATAGACGATCTATCGAGAACATAATTTTCTGTAGGAAATCTATCGACTACATAATGTTCTAAATAAAATTTATCGAAAACATAATTTTCTGTAGGAAATCTATCGACAACATAATTTTCTGTAGGAAATCTATCGAGTACATAATGTTCTATAGGAAATCTATCGACAACATAATTTTCTATAGGAAATCTATCGAGTACATAATTTTCTATAGGAAATCTATCGGCAACGTAATTTTCTGTAGGAAATCTATCGACAACATAATTTTCTGTAGGAAATCTATCATTAACATAATTTTCTATAGAAGATCTATTGAGAACATTATTTTCTGTAGGAAATCTATCAACATAATTTTCTGTAGGAAATCTGTCGAGTACATAATCTTCTATATTTAATCTATCGACAACATAATTTTCTATAGGAAATCTATCGCGAACAAAATTTTCTTTAGGAAATCTATCGACAACATAATTTTCTATAGAAGATCTATTGAGAACATAATTTTCTGTAAGAAATCTATCGACAACATAATTTTCTATAGAAGATCTATTGAGAACATAATTTTTGTAAGAAATCTATCGACAATATAATAATCTATAGGAAATCTATTGAGAACATAATTTTCTGTAGGAAATCTATCGACAACATAATGTTCTACATGGAATCGACAACATAATTTTCTGTAGGAAATCTATCGAGTACATAATGTTCTATAGGAAATCTATCGCCAACGTAATATAGGAAATCTATAGGAAATCTATCGACAACATAAATTTTCTGTACGAAATCTATCGACAACATAATTTTCTGTAGGAAATCTATCGACAACATAATGTTCTACAGGAAATCTATGGACATCATAATGTTCTATAGGAAATCTATTGAGAACATAATTTTCTTTAGGAAATCTATCGACAACATAATTTTCTGTAGGAAATATATCGACAATATAATTTTCTGTAGGAAATCTATCGAAAACATAATTTTCTATAGAAGATCTATTGAGAACATAATTTTCTGTAGGAAATCTATCGACAGCATAATTTTCTGTAGGAAATCTATCGACAACATAATGTTCTGTAGGAAATCTATCGACAACATAATTTTCTATAGGAAATCTATCGACAGCATAATTTTCTGTAGGAAATCTATCGACAACATAATGTTCTATAGGAAATCTTTCTGTACGAAATCTATCGACAACATAATTTTCTGTAGGAAATCTATCGACAACATAATTTTCTGTAGGAAATCTACCGACAACATAATTTTCTGTAGGAAATCTATCGACAACATAATTTTCTATAGGAAATCTATCGACAGCATAATTTTCTGTAGGAAATCTATCGACAACATAATGTTCTATAGGAAATCTTTCTGTACGAAATCTATCGACAACATAATTTTCTATAGACGATCTATCGAGAACATAATTTTCTGTAGGAAATCTATCGACTACATAATGTTCTAAATAAAATTTATCGAAAACATAATTTTCTGTAGGAAATCTATCGACAACATAATGTTCTACATGGAATCGACAACATAATTTTCTATAGGAAATCTATCGACAACATAATTTTCTGTAGGAATCTATCGCCAATATAATTTTCTATAGGAAATCTATCGACAACATAATTTTCTGTAGGAAATCTATCGAGTACATAATGTTCTATAGGGAATCTATCGACAACATAATTTTCTGTACGAAATCTATCGACAACATAATTTTTTATAGGAAATATATCGAGAACATAATTTTCTATAGGAAATCTATCGAGTACATAATGTTCTATAGGGAATCTATCAACGACATAATTTTCTGTACGAAATCTATCGACAATATAATTTTTTATAGGAAATATATCGAGAACATAATTTTCTATAGGAAATCTATCGACAACATAATTTTCTGTAGGAAATCAATCGACAACATAATTTTCTGTAGGAAATCAATCGACAACATAATTTTCTGTAGGAAATCTATCGAGTACATAATGTTCTATAGGGAATCTATCAACGACATAATTTTCTGTACGAAATCTATCGACAATATAATTTTTTATAGGAAATATATCGAGAACATAATTTTCTATAGGAAATCTATCGACAACATAATTTTCTGTAGGAAATCAATCGACAACATAATTTTCTGTAGGAAATCTATCGACAACATAATTTGCTGTAGGAAATCTACCGACAACATAATTTTCTGTAGGAAATCTTTCGACAACATAATTTTCTATAGGAAATCTATCGACAGCATAATTTTCTGTAGGAAATCTATCGACAACATAATGTTCTATAGGAAATCTATCTGTACGAAATCTATCGGCAACATAATTTTCTATAGACGATCTATCGAGAACATAATTTTCTGTAGGAAATCTATCGACTACATAATGTTCTAAATAAAATTTATCGAAAACATAATTTTCTGTAGGAAATCTATCGACAACATAATTTTCTGTAGGAAATCTATCGAGTACATAATGTTCTATAGGAAATCTATCGACAACATAATTTTCTATAGGAAATCTATCGAGTACATAATGTTCTATAGGAAATCTATCGGCAACGTAATTTTCTGTAGGAAATCTATCGACAACATAATTTTCTGTAGGAAATCTATCATTAACATAATTTTCTATAGAAGATCTATTGAGAACATAATTTTCTGTAGGAAATCTATCAACATAATTTTCTGTAGGAAATCTGTCGAGTACATAATCTTCTATATTTAATCTATCGACAACATAATTTTCTATAGGAAATCTATCGCGAACAAAATTTTCTTTAGGAAATCTATCGACAACATAATTTTCTATAGAAGATCTATTGAGAACATAATTTTCTGTAAGAAATCTATCGACAACATAATTTTCTATAGAAGATCTATTGAGAACATAATTTTTGTTTGAAATCTATCGACAATATAATAATCTATAGGAAATCTATTGAGAACATAATTTTCTGTAGGAAATCTATCGACAACATAATGTTCTACATGGAATCGACAACATAATTTTCTGTAGGAAATCTATCGAGTACATAATGTTCTATAGGAAATCTATCGCCAACGTAATATAGGAAATCTATAGGAAATCTATCGACAACATAATTTTCTGTAGGAAATATATCGACAACATAATGTTCTTTAGGAAATCTATCGATAACATAATTTTCTGTACGAAATCTATCGACAACATAATTTTCTGTAGGAAATCTATCGACAACATAATGTTCTACAGGAAATCTATGGACATCATAATGTTCTATAGGAAATCTATTGAGAACATAATTTTCTTTAGGAAATCTATCGACAACATAATTTTCTGTAGGAAATATATCGACAATATAATTTTCTGTAGGAAATCTATCGAAAACATAATTTTCTATAGAAGATCTATTGAGAAACTAATTTTCTGTAGGAAATCTATCGACAATATAATTTTCTTTAGGAAATATATCGACAACATAATGTTCTATTGGAAATCTATCGATAACATAATTTTCTGTACGAAATCTATCGACAACATAATTTTCTGTAGGAAATCTATCGACAACATAATGTTCTACAGGAAATCTATGGACATCATAATGTTCTATAGGAAATCTATTGAGAACATAATTTTCTTTAGGAAATCTATCGACAACATAATTTTCTGTAGGAAATATATCGACAATATAATTTTCTGTAGGAAATCTATCGAAAACATAATTTTCTATAGAAGATCTATCGACAACATAATTTTCTGTAGGAAATATATCGACAACATAATTTTCTGTAGGAAATCTATCGACAACATAATTTTCTGTAGGAAGTCTATCGACAACATATTTTTCTTAAGGAAATCTATCGACAACATAATTTTCTGTTGGAAATCTATCGACATAATAATTTTCAGTAGGAAATCTATCGAGAACAAAATTTTCTACAGGAAATCTATCGACAACATAATTTTCTGTAGGAAATCTATCGACAACGAAATGTTCTATAAAAAATTTATCGACAACATAATTTTCTGTAGGAAATCTATTGACAACATAATTTTCTGTAGGAAATCTATCGCCAATATAATTTTCTATAGGAAATCTATCGACAACATAATATTCTGTAGGAAATCTATCGAGTACATAATGTTCTATAGGGAATCTATCGACAACATAATTTTCTTTTCGAAATCTATCGACAATATAATTTTTTATAGGAAATCTATCGAGAACATAATTTTCTATAGGAAATCTATCTACAACGTAATGTTCTATAAAAAATTTATCGACAACATAATTTTCTGTAGGAAATCTATCGACAACATAATTTTCTGTAGGAAATCTATCGCCAATATAATTTTCTATAGGAAATCTATCGACAACATAATTTTCTGTAGGAAATCTATCGAGTACATAATGTTCTATAGGGAATCTATCGACAACATAATTTTTTATAGGAAATCTATCGAGAACATAATTTTCTATAGGAAATCTATCTACAACGTAATGTTCTATAAAAAATTTATCGACAACATAATTTTCTGTAGGAAATCTATCGACAACATAATTTTCTGTAGGAAATCTATCGCCAATATAATTTTCTATAGGAAATCTATCGACAACATAATTTTCTGTAGGAAATCTATCGAGAACATAATGTTCTATAGGGAATCTATCGACAACATAATTTTCTGTACGAAATCTATCAACAATATAATTTTTTATAGGAAATATATCGAGAACATAATTTTCTATAGGAAATCTATCGACAACATAATTTTCTGTAGGAAATCAATCGACAACATAATTTTCTGTAGCAAATCTATCGACAACATAATTTTCTGTAGGAAATCTACCGACAACATAATTTTCTGTAGGAAGTCTATGGACAACATAATTTTCTATAGGAAATCTATCGACAGCATGATTTTCTGTAGGAAATCTATCGACAACATAATGTTCTATAGGAAATCTATCTGTACGAAATCTATCGACAACATAATTTTCTATAGACGATCTATCGAGAACATAGTTTTCTGTAGGAAATCTATCGACTACATAATGTTCTAAATAAAATTTATCGAAAACATAATTTTCTATAGGTAATCTATCGACAACATAATTTTCTGTAGGAAATCTATCGAGTACAAAATGTTCTATAGGAAATCTATCGACAACATAATCTTCTATAGGAAATCTATCGAGTACATAATGTTCTATAGGAAATCTATCGACAACGTAATTTTCTGTAGGAAATCTATCGACATCATAATTTTCTGTAGGAAATCTATCGACAACATAATTTTCTGTAGGAAATCTATCATTAACATAATTTTCTATAGAAGATCTATTGAGAACATAATTTTCTGTAGGAAATCTATCAACATAATTTTCTGTAGGAAATCTGTCGAGTACATAATGTTCTATGTGAAATCTATCGACAACATAATTTTCTATAGGAAATCTATCGCGAACAAAATTTTCTTTAGGAAATCTATCGACAACATAATTTTCTATAGAAGATCTATTGAGAACATAATTTTCTGTAAGAAATCTATCGACAACATAATTTTCTATAGAAGATCTAGACAATATAATAATCTATAGGAAATCTATTGAGAACATAATTTTCTATAGGAAATCTATCGACAACATAATTTTTTGTAGGAAATCTATCGCCAATATAATTTTCTATAGGAAATCTATCGACAACATAATTTTCTGTAGGAAATCTATCGAGTACATAATGTTCTATAGGGAATCTATCGACAACATAATTTTCTGTACGAAATCTATCGACAACAAAATTTTTTATAGGAAATATATCGAGAACATAATTTTCTATAGGAAATCTATCGACAACATAATTTTCTGTAGGAAATCAATCGACAACATAATTTTCTGTAGGAAATCTATCGAGTACATAATGTTCTATAGGGAATCTATCGACGACATAATTTTCTGTACGAAATCTATCGACAATATAATTTTTTATAGGAAATATATCGAGAACATAATTTTCTATAGGAAATCTATCGACAACATAATTTTCTGTAGGAAATCAATCGACAACATAATTTTCTGTAGGAAATCTATCGACAACATAATTTGCTGTAGGAAATCTACCGACAACATAATTTTCTGTAGGACATCTTTCGACAACATAATTTTCTATAGGAAATCTATCGACAGCATAATTTTCTGTAGGAAATCTATCGACAACATAATGTTCTATAGGAAATCTATCTGTACGAAATCTATCGGCAACATAATTTTCTATAGACGATCTATCGAGAACATAATTTTCTGTAGGAAATCTATCGACTACATAATGTTCTAAATAAAATTTATCGAAAACATAATTTTCTGTAGGAAATCTATCGACAACATAATTTTCTGTAGGAAATCTATCGAGTACATAATGTTCTATAGGAAATCTATCGACAACATAATTTTCTATAGGAAATCTATCGAGTACATAATGTTCTATAGGAAATCTATCGACAACGTAATTTTCTGTAGGAAATCTATCGACAACATAATTTTCTGTAGGAAATCTATCATTAACATAATTTTCTATAGAAGATCTATTGAGAACATTATTTTCTGTAGGAAATCTATCAACATAATTTTCTGTAGGAAATCTGTCGAGTACATAATCTTCTATATTTAATCTATCGACAACATAATTTTCTATAGGAAATCTATCGCGAACAAAATTTTCTTTAGGAAATCTATCGACAACATAATTTTCTATAGAAGATCTATTGAGAACATAATTTTCTGTAAGAAATCTATCGACAACATAATTTTCTATAGAAGATCTATTGAGAACATAATTTTTGTAAGAAATCTATCGACAATATAATAATCTATAGGAAATCTATTGAGAACATAATTTTCTGTAGGAAATCTATCGACAACATAATGTTCTACATGGAATCGACAACATAATTTTCTGTAGGAAATCTATCGAGTACATAATGTTCTATAGGAAATCTATCGCCAACGTAATATAGGAAATCTATAGGAAATCTATCGACAACATAATTTTCTGTACGAAATCTATCGACAACATAATTTTCTGTAGGAAATCTATCGACAACATAATGTTCTACAGGAAATCTATGGACATCATAATGTTCTATAGGAAATCTATTGAGAACATAATTTTCTTTAGGAAATCTATCGACAACATAATTTTCTGTAGGAAATATATCGACAATATAATTTTCTGTAGGAAATCTATCGAAAACATAATTTTCTATAGAAGATCTATTGAGAACATAATTTTCTGTAGGAAATCTATCGACAATATAATTTTCTTTAGGAAATATATCGACAACATAATGTTCTTTAGGAAATCTATCGACAACATAATTTTCTGTAGGAAATCTATCGACAACATAATTTTCTGTAGGAAATCTACCGACAACATAATTTTCTGTAGGAAATCTATCGACAACATAATTTTCTATAGGAAATCTATCGACAGCATAATTTTCTGTAGGAAATCTATCGACAACATAATGTTCTATAGGAAATCTTTCTGTACGAAATCTATCGACAACATAATTTTCTATAGACGATCTATCGAGAACATAATTTTCTGTAGGAAATCTATCGACTACATAATGTTCTAAATAAAATTTATCGAAAACATAATTTTCTGTAGGAAATCTATCGACAACATAATGTTCTACATGGAATCGACAACATAATTTTCTATAGGAAATCTATCGACAACATAATTTTCTGTAGGAATCTATCGCCAATATAATTTTCTATAGGAAATCTATCGACAACATAATTTTCTGTAGGAAATCTATCGAGTACATAATGTTCTATAGGGAATCTATCGACAACATAATTTTCTGTACGAAATCTATCGACAACATAATTTTTTATAGGAAATATATCGAGAACATAATTTTCTATAGGAAATCTATCGAGTACATAATGTTCTATAGGGAATCTATCGACGACATAATTTTCTGTACGAAATCTATCGACAATATAATTTTTTATAGGAAATATATCGAGAACATAATTTTCTATAGGAAATCTATCGACAACATAATTTTCTGTAGGAAATCAATCGACAACATAATTTTCTGTAGGAAATCAATCGACAACATAATTTTCTGTAGGAAATCTATCGAGTACATAATGTTCTATAGGGAATCTATCAACGACATAATTTTCTGTACGAAATCTATCGACAATATAATTTTTTATAGGAAATATATCGAGAACATAATTTTCTATAGGAAATCTATCGACAACATAATTTTCTGTAGGAAATCAATCGACAACATAATTTTCTGTAGGAAATCTATCGACAACATAATTTGCTGTAGGAAATCTACCGACAACATAATTTTCTGTAGGAAATCTTTCGACAACATAATTTTCTATAGGAAATCTATCGACAGCATAATTTTCTGTAGGAAATCTATCGACAACATAATGTTCTATAGGAAATCTATCTGTACGAAATCTATCGGCAACATAATTTTCTATAGACGATCTATCGAGAACATAATTTTCTGTAGGAAATCTATCGACTACATAATGTTCTAAATAAAATTTATCGAAAACATAATTTTCTGTAGGAAATCTATCGACAACATAATTTTCTGTAGGAAATCTATCGAGTACATAATGTTCTATAGGAAATCTATCGACAACATAATTTTCTATAGGAAATCTATCGAGTACATAATGTTCTATAGGAAATCTATCGGCAACGTAATTTTCTGTAGGAAATCTATCGACAACATAATTTTCTGTAGGAAATCTATCATTAACATAATTTTCTATAGAAGATCTATTGAGAACATAATTTTCTGTAGGAAATCTATCAACATAATTTTCTGTAGGAAATCTGTCGAGTACATAATCTTCTATATTTAATCTATCGACAACATATTTTTCTATAGGAAATCTATCGCGAACAAAATTTTCTTTAGGAAATCTATCGACAACATAATTTTCTATAGAAGATCTATTGAGAACATAATTTTCTGTAAGAAATCTATCGACAACATAATTTTCTATAGAAGATCTATTGAGAACATAATTTTTGTTTGAAATCTATCGACAATATAATAATCTATAGGAAATCTATTGAGAACATAATTTTCTGTAGGAAATCTATCGACAACATAATGTTCTACATGGAATCGACAACATAATTTTCTGTAGGAAATCTATCGAGTACATAATGTTCTATAGGAAATCTATCGCCAACGTAATATAGGAAATCTATAGGAAATCTATCGACAACATAATTTTCTGTAGGAAATATATCGACAACATAATGTTCTATAGGAAATCTATCGATAACATAATTTTCTGTACGAAATCTATCGACAACATAATTTTCTGTAGGAAATCTATCGACAACATAATGTTCTACAGGAAATCTATGGACATCATAATGTTCTATAGGAAATCTATTGAGAACATAATTTTCTTTAGGAAATCTATCGACAACATAATTTTCTGTAGGAAATATATCGACAATATAATTTTCTGTAGGAAATCTATCGAAAACATAATTTTCTATAGAAGATCTATTGAGAACATAATTTTCTGTAGGAAATCTATCGACAATATAATTTTCTTTAGGAAATATATCGACAACATAATGTTCTATAGGAAATCTATCGATAACATAATTTTCTGTACGAAATCTATCGACAACATAATTTTCTGTAGGAAATCTATCGACAACATAATGTTCTACAGGAAATCTATGGACATCATAATGTTCTATAGGAAATCTATTGAGAACATAATTTTCTTTAGGAAATCTATCGACAACATAATTTTCTGTAGGAAATATATCGACAATATAATTTTCTGTAGGAAATCTATCGAAAACATAATTTTCTATAGAAGATCTATCGACAACATAATTTTCTGTAGGAAATATATCGACAACATAATTTTCTGTAGGAAATCTATCGACAACATAATTTTCTGTAGGAAGTCTATCGACAACATATTTTTCTTAAGGAAATCTATCGACAACATAATTTTCTGTTGGAAATCTATCGACATAATAATTTTCAGTAGGAAATCTATCGAGAACAAAATTTTCTACAGGAAATCTATCGACAACATAATTTTCTGTAGGAAATCTATCGACAACGAAATGTTCTATAAAAAATTTATCGACAACATAATTTTCTGTAGGAAATCTATTGACAACATAATTTTCTGTAGGAAATCTATCGCCAATATAATTTTCTATAGGAAATCTATCGACAACATAATATTCTGTAGGAAATCTATCGAGTACATAATGTTCTATAGGGAATCTATCGACAACATAATTTTCTGTACGAAATCTATCGACAATATAATTTTTTATAGGAAATCTATCGAGAACATAATTTTCTATAGGAAATCTATCTACAACGTAATGTTCTATAAAAAATTTATCGACAACATAATTTTCTGTAGGAAATCTATCGACAACATAATTTTCTGTAGGAAATCTATCGCCAATATAATTTTCTATAGGAAATCTATCGACAACATAATTTTCTGTAGGAAATCTATCGAGTACATAATGTTCTATAGGGAATCTATCGACAACATAATTTTTTATAGGAAATCTATCGAGAACATAATTTTCTATAGGAAATCTATCTACAACGTAATGTTCTATAAAAAATTTATCGACAACATAATTTTCTGTAGGAAATCTATCGACAACATAATTTTCTGTAGGAAATCTATCGCCAATATAATTTTCTATAGGAAATCTATCGACAACATAATTTTCTGTAGGAAATCTATCGAGAACATAATGTTCTATAGGGAATCTATCGACAACATAATTTTCTGTACGAAATCTATCAACAATATAATTTTTTATAGGAAATATATCGAGAACATAATTTTCTATAGGAAATCTATCGACAACATAATTTTCTGTAGGAAATCAATCGACAACATAATTTTCTGTAGCAAATCTATCGACAACATAATTTTCTGTAGGAAATCTACCGACAACATAATTTTCTGTAGGAAGTCTATGGACAACATAATTTTCTATAGGAAATCTATCGACAGCATGATTTTCTGTAGGAAATCTATCGACAACATAATGTTCTATAGGAAATCTATCTGTACGAAATCTATCGACAACATAATTTTCTATAGACGATCTATCGAGAACATAGTTTTCTGTAGGAAATCTATCGACTACATAATGTTCTAAATAAAATTTATCGAAAACATAATTTTCTATAGGTAATCTATCGACAACATAATTTTCTGTAGGAAATCTATCGAGTACAAAATGTTCTATAGGAAATCTATCGACAACATAATCTTCTATAGGAAATCTATCGAGTACATAATGTTCTATAGGAAATCTATCGACAACGTAATTTTCTGTAGGAAATCTATCGACATCATAATTTTCTGTAGGAAATCTATCGACAACATAATTTTCTGTAGGAAATCTATCATTAACATAATTTTCTATAGAAGATCTATTGAGAACATAATTTTCTGTAGGAAATCTATCAACATAATTTTCTGTAGGAAATCTGTCGAGTACATAATGTTCTATGTGAAATCTATCGACAACATAATTTTCTATAGGAAATCTATCGCGAACAAAATTTTCTTTAGGAAATCTATCGACAACATAATTTTCTATAGAAGATCTATTGAGAACATAATTTTCTGTAAGAAATCTATCGACAACATAATTTTCTATAGAAGATCTAGACAATATAATAATCTATAGGAAATCTATTGAGAACATAATTTTCTGTAGGAAATCTATCGACAACATAATGTTCTACATGGAATCGACAACATAATTTTCTATAGGAAATCTATCGAGTACATAATGTTCTATAGGAAATCTATAGGAAATCTATCGACAACATAATTTTCTGTAGGAAATCTATCGAAAACATAATTTTCTATAGAAGATCTATTGAGAACATAATTTTCTGTAGGAAATCTATCGACAATATAATTTTCTTTAGAAAATCTATCGAGTACATAATGTTCTATAAAAAATCTATCGACAACGTAATTTTCTGTAGGAAATCTATCGACAACATAATGTTCTATAGGAAATCTATCGATAACATAATTTTCTGTACGAAATCTATCGACAACATAATTTTCTGTAGGAAATCTATCGACAACATAATGTTCTACAGGAAATCTATGGACAACATAATGTTCTATAGGAAATCTATCGAGATTATAATTTTCTATAGGAAATCTATCGACAACATAATTTTCTGTAGAAAATCTATCGAAAACATAATTTTCTATAGAAGATCTATTGAGAACATAATTTTCTTTAGGAAATCTATCGACAACATAATTTTCTGTAGGAAATATATCGACAACATAATTTTCTGTAGGAAATCTATCGACAACATAATTTTCTGTAGGAAATCTATCGACAACATAATTTTCTGTAGGAAATCTATCGACATAATAATTTTCAGTAGGAAATCTATCGAGAACAAAATTTTCTACAGGAAATCTATCGACAACATAATTTTCTGTAGGAAATCTATCGACAACGTAATGTTCTATAAAAAATTTATCGACAACATAATTTTCTGTAGGAAATCTATCGACAACATAATTTTCTGTAGGAAATCTTTCGCCAATATAATTTTCTATAGGAAATCTATCGACAACATAATTTTCTGTAGGAAATCTATCGAGTACATAATGTTCTATAGGGAATCTATCGACAACATAATTTTCTGTACGAAATCTATCGACAATATAATTTTTTATAGGAAATCTATCGAGAACATAATTTTCTATAGGAAATCTATCGACAACATAATTTTCTGTAGGAAATCAATCGACAACATAATTTTCTGTAGGAAAGCTATCGACAACATAATTTTCTGTAGGAAATCTATCGACAACATAATTTTCTGTAGGAAATCTATCGACAACATAATTTTCTATAGGAAATCTATCGGCAGCATAATTTTCTGTAGGAAATCAATCGACAACATAATTTTCTGTAGGAAATCAATCGACAACATAATTTTCTGTAGGTAATCTATCGACAACATAATTTTCTATACGAAATCTATCGACAGCATAATTTTCTGTAGGAAATCTATCGACAACATAATGTTATATAGGAAATCTATCTGTACGAAATCTATCGACAACATAATTTTCTATAGAAGATATATTGAGAACATAATTAACATAATTTTCTGTACGAAATCTATCGACAACATAATTTTCTGTAGGAAATCTATCGACAACATAATGTTCTACAGGAAATCTATGGACAACATAATGTTCTATAGGAAATCTATCGAGATTATAATTTTCTGTAGGAAATCTATCGACAACATAATGTTCTACAGGAAATCTATGGACAACATAATGTTCTATAGGAAGTCTATCGAGATTATAATTTTGTATAGGAAATCTATAGAAAACATAATTTTCTATAGAAGATCTATTGAGAACATAATTTTCTTTAGGAAATCTATAGACAACGTAATTTTCTGTAGGAAATATATCGACAACATAATGTTCTATAGGAAATCTATCGACAACGTAATTTTCTGTAGCAAATCTATCGACAACATAATTTTCTGTAGGAAATCTATCGACAACATAATTTTCTGTAGGAAATATATCGATAACATAATTTTCTATAGAAGATCTATTGAGAACATAATTTTCTGTAGGAAATCTATCAACATAATTTTCTGTAGGAAATCTGTCGAGTACATAATGTTCTATATGAAATCTATCGACAACATAATTTTCTATAGGAAATCTATCGCGAACAAAATTTTCTATAGGAAATCTATCGACAACATAATTTTCTATATGAAATCTATTGAGAACATAATTTTCTGTAAGAAATCTATCGACAACATAATTTTCTATAGGAAATCTATCGACAACATAATTTTCTGTAGGAAATCTATCGACAACATAATGTTCTATAGGAAATCTATCTGTACGAAATCTATCGACAACATAATTTTCTATAGACGATCTACCGAGAACATAATTTTCTGTAGGAAATCTATCGACTATATAATGTTCTACATGAAATTTATCGACAACATAATTTTCTATAGGAAATCTATCGACAACATAATTTTCTGTAGGCAATCTATCGACAACATAATTTTCTGTAGGAAATCTATCGACAACATAATTTTGTGTAGGAAATCTATCGCCAATATAATTTTCTATAGGAAATCTATCGACAACATAATTTTCTGTAGGAAATCTATCGAGTACATAATGTTCTATAGGGAATCTATCGACAACATAATTTTCTGTACGAAATCTATCGACAATATAATTTTTTATAGGAAATCTATCGAGAACATAATTTTCTATAGGAAAACTGTCGACAACATAATTTTCTGTAGGAAATCAATCGACAACATAATTTTCTGTAGGAAATCTATCGACAACATAATTTTCTGTAGGAAATCTACCGACAACATATTTTTCTGTAGGAAATCTATCGACAACATAATTTTCTATACGAAATCTATCGACAGCATAATTTTCTGTAGGAAATCTATCGACAACATAATGTTCTATAGGAAATCTATCTGTACGAAATCTATCGACAACATAATTTTCTATAGACGATCTATCGAGAACATAATTTTCTGTAGGAAATCTATCGACTACATAATGTTCTAAATAAAATTTATCGAAAACATAATTTTCTGTAGGAAATCTATCGAAAACATAATTTTCTGTAGGAAATCTATCGACAACATAATGTTCTACAGGAAATCTATGGACAACATAATGTTCTATAGGAAATCTATCGAGATTATAATTTTCTATAGGAAATCTATCGACAACATAATTTTCTGTAGGAAATATATCGACAACATAATTTTCTGTAGGAAATCTATCGACAACATAATTTTCTGTAGGAAGTCTATCGACAACATAATTTTCTGTAGGAAATCTATCGACAACATAATTTTCTGTTGGAAATCTATCGACATAATAATTTTCAGTAGGAAATCTATCGAGAACAAAATTTTCTACAGTAAATCTATCGACAACATAATTTTCTGTAGGAAATCTATCGACAACGTAATGTTCTATAAAAAATTTATCGACAACATAATTTTCTGTAGGAAATCTATCGACAACATAATTTTCTGTAGGAAATCAATCGACAACATAATTTTCTGTAGGAAATCAATCGACAACATAATGTTCTATAAAAAATTTATCGACAACATAATTTTCTGTAGGAAATCTATCGACAACATAATTTTCTGTAGGAAATCAATCGACAACATAATTTTCTGTAGGAAATCAATCGACAACATAATTTTCTGTATGAAATCTATCGACAACATAATTTTCTATAGGAAATCTATCGACAGCATAATTTTCTGTAGGAAATCTATCGACAACATAATGTTCTATAGGAAATCTATCTGTACGAAATCTATCGACAACATAATTTTCTATAGACGATCTATCGAGAACATAATTTTCTGTAGGAAATCTATCGACTACATTATGTTCTAAATAAAATTAATCGAAAACATAATTTTCTGTAGGAAATCTATCGACAACATAATTTTCTGTAGGAAATCTATCGAGTACATAATGTTCTATAGGAAATCTATCGACAACGTAATTTTCTGTAGGAAATCTATCGACAACATAATTTTCTGTAGGAAATCTATCGACAACATAATTTTCTGTAGGAAATCTATCGATAACATAATTTTCTATAGAAGATCTATTGAGAACATAATTTTCTATAGAAGATCTATTGAGAACATAATTTTCTGTAAGAAATCTATCGACAACATAATTTTCTATAGAAGATCTATTGAGAACATAATTTTTGTAAGAAATCTATCGACAATATAATAATCTATAGGAAATCTATTGAGAACATAATTTTCTGTAGGAAATCTATCGACAACATAATGTTCTACATGGAATCGACAACATAATTTTCTGTAGGAAATCTATCGACAACATAATTTTCTGTAGGAAATCTATCGAGTACATAATGTTCTATAGGAAATCTATCGACAACGTAATATAGGAAATCAATAGGAATAATTTTCTGTAGGAAATCTATGGAGTACATAATGTTCTATAGGGAATCTATCGACAACATAATTTTCTGTACGAAATCTATCGACAATATAATTTTTTATAGAAAATCTATCGAGAACATAATTTTCTATAGGAAATCTATCGACAACATAATTTTCTGTAGGAAATCAAACGAAAACATAATTTTCTGTAGGAAATCTATCGACAACATAATTTTCTGTAGGAAATCTACCGACAACATAATTTTCTGTAGGAAATCTATCGACAACATAATTTTCTATAGGAAATCTATCGACAACATAATTTTCTGTAGGAAATCTACCGACAACATAATTTTCTGTAGGAAATCTATCGACAACATAATTTTCTATAGGAAATCTATCGACAGCATAATTTTCTGTAGGAAATCAATCGACAACATAATTTTCTGTAGGAAATCAATCGACAACATAATTTTCTGTAGGAAATCTATCGACAACATAATTTTCTATAGGAAATCTATCGACAGCATAATTTTCTGTAGGAAATCTATCGACAACATAATGTTCTATAGGAAATCTATCTGTACGAAATCTATCGACAACATAATTTTCTATAGACGATCTATCGAGAACATAATTTTCTGTAGGAAATCTATCGACTACATAATGTTCTAAATAAAATTTATCGAAAACATAATTTTCTGTAGGAAATCTATCGACAACATAATTTTCTGTAGGAAATCTATCGAGTACATAATGTTCTATAGGAAATCTATCGACAACATAATTTTCTGTAGGAAATCTATCGATAACATAATTTTCTATAGAAGATCTATTGAGAACATAATTTTCTGTAGGAAATCTATCGATAACATAATTTTCTATAGAAGATCTATTGAGAACATAATTTTCTGTAGGAAATCTATCAACATAATTTTCTGTAGGAAATCTGTCGAGTACATAATGTTCTATATGAAATCTATCGACAACATAATTTTCTATAGGAAATCTATCGCGAACAAAATTTTCTATAGGAAATCTATCGACAACATAATTTTCTATAGAAGATCTATTGAGAACATAATTTTTGTAAGAAATCTATAGACAATATAATAATCTATACAAAATCAATTGAGAACATAATTTTCTGTAGGAAATCTATCGACAACATAATGTTCTACATGAAATCGACAACATAATTTTCTATAGGAAATCTATCGAGTACATAATGTTCTATAGGAAATCTATCGACAACGTAATATAGGAAATCTATAGGAAATCTATCGACAATATAATTTTCTGTAGGAAATCTATCGAAAACATAATTTTCTATAGAAGATCTATTGAGAACATAATTTTCTATAGGAAATCTATCGACAGCATAATTTTCTGTAGGAAATCTATCGACAACATAATGTTCTATAAAAAATTAAATAAATAAATAAAATAAATAAATCTATCGACAATATAATTTTCTTTAGAAAATCTATCGAGTACATAATGTTCTATAAAAAATCTATCGACAACGTAATTTTCTGTAGGAAATCTATCGACAACATAATGTTCTATAGGAAATCTATCGATAACATAATTTTCTGTACGAAATCTATCGACAACATAATTTTCTGTAGGAAATCTATCGACAACAGAATGTTCTACAGGAAATCTATGGACAACATAATGTTCTATAGGAAATCTATCGAGATTATAATTTTCTATAGGAAATCTATCGAAAACATAATTTTCCATAGAAGATCTATTGAGAACATAATTTTCTTTAGGAAATCTATCGACAACATAATTTTCTGTAGGAAATATATCGACAACATAATTTTCTGTAGGAAATCTATCGACAACATAATTTTCTGTAGGAAGTCTATCGACAACATAATTTTCTGTAGGAAATCTATCGACAACATAATTTTCTGTTGGAAATCTATCGACATAATAATTTTCAGTAGGAAATCTATCGAGAACAAAATTTTCTACAGGAAATCTATCGACAACATAATTTTCTGTAGGAAATCTATCGACAACGTAATGTTCTATAAAAAATTTATCGACAACATAATTTTCTGTAGGAAATCTATCGACAACATAATTTTCTGTAGGAAATCTATCGACAACATAATTTTCTATAGGAAATCTATCGACAGCATAATTTTCTGTAGGAAATCAATCGACAACATAATTTTCTGTAGGAAATCAATCGACAACATAATTTTCTGTAGGAAATCTATCGACAACATAATTTTCTATAGGAAATCTAACGACAGCATAATTTTCTGTAGGAAATCTATCGACAACATAATGTTCTATAGGAAATCTATCTGTACGAAATCTATCGACAACATAATTTTCTATAGACGATCTATCGAGAACATAATTTTCTGTAGGAAATCTATCGACTACATAATGTTCTAAATGAAATTAATCGAAAACATAATTTTCTGTAGGAAATCTATCGACAACATAATTTTCTGTAGGAAATCTATCGAGTACATAATGTTCTATAGGAAATCTATCGACAACGTAATTTTCTGTAGGAAATCTATCGACAACATAATTTTCTGTAGGAAATCTTTCGACAACATAATTTTCTGTAGGAAATCTATCGATAACATAATTTTCTATAGAAGATCTATTGAGAACATAATTTTCTATAGAAGATCTATTGAGAACATAATTTTCTGTAAGAAATCTATCGACAACATAATTTTCTATAGAAGATCTATTGAGAACATAATTTTTGTAAGAAATCTATCGACAATATAATAATCTATAGGAAATCTATTGAGAACATAATTTTCTGTAGGAAATCTATCGACAACATAATGTTCTACATGGAATCGACAACATAATTTTCTGTAGGAAATCTATCGACAACATAATTTTCTGTAGGAAATCTATCGAGTACATAATGTTCTATAGGAAATCTATCGACAACGTAATATAGGAAATCAATAGGAAATCTATCGACAACATAATTTTCTGTAGGAAATCTATGGAGTACATAATGTTCTATAGGGAATCTATCGACAACATAATTTTCTGTACGAAATCTTTCTACAATATAATTTTTTATAGGAAATCTATCGAGAACATAATTTTCTATAGGAAATCTATCGACAACATAATTTTCTGTAGGAAATCAATCGACAACATAATTTTCTGAAGGAAATCTATCGACAACATAATTTTCTGTAGGAAATCTACCGACAACATAATTTTCTGTAGGAAATCTATCGACAACATAATTTTCTATAGGAAATCTATCGACAACATAATTTTCTGTAGGAAATCTACCGACAACTTAATTTTCTGTAGGAAATCTATCGATAACATAATTTTCTGTACGAAATCTATCGACAACATAATTTTCTGTAGGAAATCTATCGACAACATAATGTTCTATTGGAAATCTATCTGTACGAAATCTATCGACAACATAATTTTCTATAGACGATCTATCGAGAACATAATTTTCTGTAGGAAATCTATCGAGTACATAATGTTCTATAGGAAATCTATCGACAACGTAATATAGGAAATCTATAGGAAATCTATCGACAATATAATTTTCTGTAGGAAATCTATCGAAAACATAATTTTCTATAGAAGATCTATTGAGAACATAATTTTCTGTAGGAAATCTATCGACAATATAATTTTCTTTAGAAAATCTATCGAGTACATAATGTTCTATAAAAAATCTATCGACAACGTAATTTTCTGTAGGAAATCTATCGACAACATAATGTTCTATAGGAAATCTATCGATAACATAATTTTCTGTACGAAATCTATCGACAACATAATTTTCTGTAGGAAATCTATCGACAACATAATGTTCTACAGGAAATCTATGGACAACATAATGTTCTATAGCAAATCTATCGAGATTATAATTTTCTATAGGAAATCTATCGAAAACATAATTTTCCATAGAAGATCTATTGAGAACATAATTTTCTTTAGGAAATCTATCGACAACATAATTTTCTGTAGGAAATCTATCGACAACATAATTTTCTGTAGGAAATCTATCGACAACATAATTTTCTATAGGAAATCTATCGACAACATAATTTTCTGTAGGAAATCTATCGACAACGTAATGTTCTATAAAAAATTTATCGACAACATAATTTTCTGTAGGAAATCTATCGACAACATAATTTTCTGTAGAAAATCTATCGAGTACATAATGTTCTATAGGAAATCTATCGACAACATAATTTTCTGTAGGAAATCTATCGAGTACATAATGTTCTATAGGAAATCTATCGACAACGTAATTTTCTGTAGCAAATCTATCGACAACATAATTTTCTGTAGGATATCTATCGATAACATAATTTTCTATAGAAGATCTATGAGAACATAATTTTCTGTAGGAAATCTATCAACATAATTTCCTGTAGGAAATCTGTCGAGTACATAATGTTCTATATGAAATCTATCGACAACATAATTTTCTATAGGAAATCTTTCGCGAACAAAATTTTCTATAGGAAATCTATCGACAACATAATTTTCTATAGAAGATCAATTGAGAACATAATTTTCTGTAAGAAATCTATCGACAACATTATTTTCTATAGAAGATCTATTGAGAACATAATTTTTGTAAGAAATCTATCGACAATATAATAATCTATAGGAAATCTATTGAGAAAATAATTTTCTGTAGGAAATCTATCGACAACATAATGTTCTACATGGAATCGACAACATAATGTTCTACAGGAAATTTATGGACAACATAATGTCCTATAGGAAATCTATCGAGATTATAATTTTCTATAGGAAATCTATCGACAACATAATTTACTGTAGGAAATCTATCGAAAACATAATTTTCTGTAGAAGATCTATTGAGAACATAATTTTCTTTAGGATATCTATCGACAACATAATTTTCTGTAGGAAATCTATCGACAACATAATGTTCTATAGGAAATCTATCTGTACGAAATCTATCGACAACATAATTTTCTATAGACGATCTATCGAGAACATAATTTTCTGTAGGAAATCTATCGACTACATAATGTTCTAAATAAAATTAATCGAAAACATAATTTTCTGTAGGAAATCTATCGACAACATAATTTTCTGTAGGAAATCTATCGAGTACATAATGTTCTATAGGAAATCTATCGACAACGTAATTTTCTGTAGGAAATCTATCGACAACATAATTTTCTGTAGGAAATCTTTCGACAACATAATTTTCTGTAGGAAATCTATCGATAACATAATTTTCTATAGAAGATCTATTGAGAACATAATTTTCTATAGAAGATCTATTGAGAACATAATTTTCTGTAAGAAATCTATCGACAACATAATTTTCTATAGAAGATCTATTGAGAACATAATTTTTGTAAGAAATCTATCGACAATATAATAATCTATAGGAAATCTATTGAGAACATAATTTTCTGTAGGAAATCTATCGACAACATAATGTTCTACATGGAATCGACAACATAATTTTCTGTAGGAAATCTATCGACAACATAATTTTCTGTAGGAAATCTATCGAGTACATAATGTTCTATAGGAAATCTATCGACAACGTAATATAGGAAATCAATAGGAAATCTATCGACAACATAATTTTCTGTAGGAAATCAATCGACAACATAATTTTCTGAAGGAAATCTATCGACAACATAATTTTCTGTAGGAAATCTACCGACAACATAATTTTCTGTAGGAAATCTATCGACAACATAATTTTCTATAGGAAATCTATCGACAACATAATTTTCTGTAGGAAATCTACCGACAACTTAATTTTCTGTAGGAAATCTATCGATAACATAATTTTCTGTACGAAATCTATCGACAACATAATTTTCTGTAGGAAATCTATCGACAACATAATGTTCTATTGGAAATCTATCTGTACGAAATCTATCGACAACATAATTTTCTATAGACGATCTATCGAGAACATAATTTTCTGTAGGAAATCTATCGAGTACATAATGTTCTATAGGAAATCTATCGACAACGTAATATAGGAAATCTATAGGAAATCTATCGACAATATAATTTTCTGTAGGAAATCTATCGAAAACATAATTTTCTATAGAAGATCTATTGAGAACATAATTTTCTGTAGGAAATCTATCGACAATATAATTTTCTTTAGAAAATCTATCGAGTACATAATGTTCTATAAAAAATCTATCGACAACGTAATTTTCTGTAGGAAATCTATCGACAACATAATGTTCTATAGGAAATCTATCGATAACATAATTTTCTGTACGAAATCTATCGACAACATAATTTTCTGTAGGAAATCTATCGACAACATAATGTTCTACAGGAAATCTATGGACAACATAATGTTCTATAGCAAATCTATCGAGATTATAATTTTCTATAGGAAATCTATCGAAAACATAATTTTCCATAGAAGATCTATTGAGAACATAATTTTCTTTAGGAAATCTATCGACAACATAATTTTCTGTAGGAAATATATCGACAACATAATTTTCTGTAGGAAATCTATCGACAACATAATTTTCTACAGGAAATCTATCGACAACATAATTTTCTGTAGGAAATCTATCGACAACGTAATGTTCTATAAAAAATTTATCGACAACATAATTTTCTGTAGAAAATCTATCGACAACATAATTTTCTGTAGAAAATCTATCGAGTACATAATGTTCTATAGGAAATCTATCGACAACATAATTTTCTGTAGGAAATCTATCGAGTACATAATGTTCTATAGGAAATCTATCGACAACGTAATTTTCTGTAGCAAATCTATCGACAACATAATTTTCTGTAGGATATCTATCGATAACATAATTTTCTATAGAAGATCTATGAGAACATAATTTTCTGTAGGAAATCTATCAACATAATTTCCTGTAGGAAATCTGTCGAGTACATAATGTTCTATATGAAATCTATCGACAACATAATTTTCTATAGGAAATCTTTCGCGAACAAAATTTTCTATAGGAAATCTATCGACAACATAATTTTCTATAGAAGATCAATTGAGAACATAATTTTCTGTAAGAAATCTATCGACAACATTATTTTCTATAGAAGATCTATTGAGAACATAATTTTTGTAAGAAATCTATCGACAATATAATAATCTATAGGAAATCTATTGAGAAAATAATTTTCTGTAGGAAATCTATCGACAACATAATGTTCTACATGGAATCGACAACATAATGTTCTACAGGAAATTTATGGACAACATAATGTCCTATAGGAAATCTATCGAGATTATAATTTTCTATAGGAAATCTATCGACAACATAATTTACTGTAGGAAATCTATCGAAAACATAATTTTCTGTAGAAGATCTATTGAGAACATAATTTTCTTTAGGATATCTATCGACAACATAATTTTCTGTAGGAAATATATCGACAACATAATTTTCTGTAGGAAATCTATCGACAACATAATTTTCTGTTGGAAATCTATCGACATAATAATTTTCAGTAGGAAATCTATCGAGAACAAAATTTTCTACAGGAAATCTATCGACAACATAATTTTCTGTAGGAAATCTATCGACAACGTAATGTTCTATAAAAAATTTATCGACAACATAATTTTCTGTAGGAAATCTATCGACAACATAATTTTCTGTAGGAAATCTATCGACAACATAATTTTCTATAGGAAATCTATCGACAGCATAATTTTCTGTAGGAAATCAATCGACAACATAATTTTCTGTAGGAAATCTATCGACAACATAATTTTCTATAGGAAATCTATCGACAGCATAATTTTCTGTAGGAAATCTATCGACAACATAATGTTCTATAGGAAATCTATCTGTACGAAATCTATCGACAACATAATTTTCTATAGACGATCTATCGAGAACATAATTTTCTGTAGGAAATCTATCGACTACATAATGTTCTAAATAAAATTAATCGAAAACATAATTTTCTGTAGGAAATCTATCGACAACATAATTTTCTGTAGGAAATCTATCGAGTACATAATGTTCTATAGGAAATCTATCGACAACGTAATTTTCTGTAGGAAATCTATCGACAACATAATTTTCTGTAGGAAATCTATCGAGTACATAATGTTCTATAGGAAATCTATCGACAACATAATTTTCTGTAGGAAATCTATCGATAACATAATTTTCTATAGAAGATCTATTGAGAACATAATTTTCTGTAGGAAATCTATCGATAACATAATTTTCTATAGAAGATCTATTGAGAACATAATTTTCTGTAGGAAATCTATCATCATAATTTTCTGTAGGAAATCTGTCGAGTACATAATGTTCTATATGAAATCTATCGACAACATAATTTTCTATAGGAAATCTATCGCGAACAAAATTTTCTATAGGAAATCTATCGACAACATAATTTTCTATAGAAGATCTATTGAGAACATAATTTTTGTAAGAAATCTATCGACAATATAATAATCTATAGGAAATCTATTGAGAACATAATTTTCTGTAGGAAATCTATCGACAACATAATGTTCTACATGAAATCGACAACATAATTTTCTATAGGAAATCTATCGAGTACATAATGTTCTATAGGAAATCTATCGACAACGTAATATAGGAAATCTATAGACAATATAATTTTCTGTAGGAAATCTATCGAAAACATAATTTTCTATAGAAGATCTATTGAGAACATAATTTTCTGTAGGAAATCTATCGACAATATAATTTTCTTTAGAAAATCTATCGAGTACATAATGTTCTATAAAAAATCTTTCGACAACGTAATTTTCTGTAGGAAATCTATCGACAACATAATGTTCTATAGGAAATCTATCGATAACATAATTTTCTGTACGAAATCTATCGACAACATAATTTTCTGTAGGAAATCTATCGACAACAAAATGTTCTACAGGAAATCTACGGACAACATAATGTTCTATAGGAAATCTATCGAGATTATAATTTTCTATAGGAAATCTATCGACAACATAATTTTCTGTAGGAAATCTATCGACAACGTAATGTTCTATAAAAAATTTATCGACAACATAATTTTCTGTACGAAATCTATCGACAGCATAATTTTCTGTAGGAAATCAATCGACAACATAATTTTCTGTAGGAAATCTATCGACAACATAATTTTCTGTAGGAAATCTATCGACAACGTAATGTTCTATAAAAAATTTATCGACAACATAATTTTCTGTACGAAATCTATCGACAACATAATTTTCTGTAGGAAATCTATCGACAACATAATTTTCTATAGGAAATCTATCGACAGCATAATTTTCTGTAGGAAATCAATCGACAACATAATTTTCTGTAGGAAATCTATCGACAACATAATTTTCTATAGGAAATCTATCGACAGCATAATTTTCTGTAGGAAATCTATCGACAACATAATGTTCTATAGGAAATCAATCGACAACATAATTTTCTGTAGGAAATCAATCGACAACATAATGTTCTATAAAAAATTTATCGACAACATAATTTTCTGTAGGAAATCTATCGACAACATAATTTTCTGTAGGAAATCAATCGACAACATAATTTTCTGTAGGAAATCAATCGACAACATAATTTTCTGTAGGAAATCTATAGACAACATAATTTTCTATAGGAAATCTATCGACAGCATAATTTTCTGTAGGAAATCTATCGACAACATAATGTTCTACAGGAAATCTATCTGTACGAAATCTATCGACAACATAATTTTCTATAGACGATCTATCGAGAACATAATTTTCTGTAGGAAATCTATCGACTACATAATGTTCTAAATAAAATTAATCGAAACCATAATTTTCTGTAGGAAATCTATCGACAACATAATTTTCTATAGGAAATCTATCGACAACGTATTTTTCTGTAGGAAATCTATCGACTACATAATGTTCTAAATAAAATTAATCGAAACCATAATTTTCTGTAGGAAATCTATCGAGTACATAATGTTCTATAGGAAATCTATCGACAACGTAATTTTCTGTAGGAAATCTATCGACAACATAATTTTCTGTAGGAAATCTATCGACAACATAATTTTCTGTAGGAAATCTATCGACAACATAATTTTCTATAGAAGATCTATTGAGAACATAATTTTTGTAAGAAATCTATCGACAATATAATAATCTATAGGAAATCTATTGAGAACATAATTTTCTGTAGGAAATCTATCGACAACATAATGTTCTACATGGAATCGACAACATAATGTTCTACATGGAATCGACAACATAATTTTCTGTAGGAAATCTATCGACAACATAATTTTCTGTAGGAAATCTATCGAGTACATAATGTTCTATAGGAAATCTATCGACAACGTAATATAGGAAATCAATAGGAAATCTATCGACAACATAATTTTCTGTAGGAAATCTATCGAAAACATAATTTTCTATAGAAGATATATTGAGAACATAATTAACATAATTTTCTGTACGAAATCTATCGACAACATAATTTTCTGTAGGAAATCTATCGACAACATAATGTTCTACAGGAAATCTATGGACAACATAATGTTCTATAGGAAATCTATCGAGATTATAATTTTCTGTAGGAAATCTATCGACAACATAATGTTCTACAGGAAATCTATGGACAACATAATGTTCTATAGGAAATCTATCGAGATTATAATTTTCTATAGAAGATCTATTGAGAACATAATTTTCTTTAGGAAATCTATAGACAACATAATTTTCTGTAGGAAATATATCGACAACATAATGTTCTATAGGAAATCTATCGGCAACGTAATTTTCTGTAGCAAATCTATCGACAACATAATTTTCTGTAGGAAATCTATCGACAACATAATTTTCTGTAGGAAATCTATCGATAACATAATTTTCTATAGAAGATCTATTGAGAACATAATTTTCTGTAGGAAATCTATCAACATAATTTTCTGTAGGAAATCTGCCGAGTACATAATGTTCTATATGGAATCTATCGACAACATAATTTTCTATAGGAAATCTATCGCGAACAAAATTTTCTATAGGAAATCTATCGACAACATAATTTTCTATAGAAGATCTATTGAGAACATAATTTTCTGTAAGAAATCTATCGACAACATAATTTTCTATAGGAAATCTATCGACAACATAATTTTCTGTAGGAAATCTATCGACAACATAATGTTCTACAGGAAATCTATGGACAACATAATGTTCTATAGGAAATCTATCGAGATTATAATTTTCTATAGGAAATCTATCGAAAACATAATTTTCCATAGAAGATCTATTGAGAACATAATTTTCTTTAGGAAATCTATCGACAACATAATTTTCTGTAGGAAATCTATCGACAACATAATGTTCTACATGAAATCGACAACATAATTTTCTATAGGAAATCTATCGAGTACATAATTTTCTATAGGAAATCTATCGACAACATAATTTTCTGTAGGAAATCTATCGACAACATAATGTTCTATAGGAAATCTATCGATAACATAATTTTCTGTACGAAATCTATCGACAACATAATTTTCTGTAGGAAATCTATCGACAACATAATGTTCTACAGGAAATCTATGGACAACATAATGTTCTATAGGAAATCTATCGAGATTATAATTTTCTATAGGAAATCTATCGAAAACATAATTTTCCATAGAAGATCTATTGAGAACATAATTTTCTTTAGGAAATCTATCGACAACATAATTTTCTATAGACGATCTACCGAGAACATAATTTTCTGTAGGAAATCTATCGACTATATAATGTTCATAATAATTTTCTATAGGAAATCTATCGACAACATAATTTTCTGTAGGAAATCTACCGACAACTTAATTTTCTGTAGGAAATCTATCGACAACATAATTTTCTGTAGGAAATCTATCGACAACATAATGTTCTACAGGAAATCAATGGACAACATAATGTTCTATAGGAAATCTATCGAGATTATAATTTTCTATAGGAAATCTATCGAAAACATAATTTTCCATAGAAGATCTATTGAGAACATAATTTTCTTTAGGAAATCTATCGACAACATAATTTTCTGTAGGAAATATATCGACAACATAATTTTCTGTAGGAAATCTATCGACAACATAAGTTTCTGTAGGAAGTCTATCGACAACATAATTTTCTGTAGGAAATCTATCGACAACATAATTTTCTGTTGGAAATCTATCGACATAATAATTTTCAGTAGGAAATCTATCGAGAACAAAATTTTCTACAGGAAATCTATCGACAACATAATTTTCTGTAGGAAATCTATCGACAACGTAATGTTCTATAAAAAATTTATCGACAACATAATTTTCTGTAGGAAATCTATCGACAACATAATTTTCTGTAGGAAATCTATTGACAACATAATTTTCTATAGGAAATCTATCGACAGCATAATTTTCTGTAGGAAATCAATCGACAACATAATTTTCTGTAGGAAATCAATCGACAACATAATTTTCTGTAGGAAATCTATCGACAACATAATTTTCTATAGGAAATCTATCGACAGCATAATTTTCTGTAGGAAATCTATCGACAACATAATGTTCTATAGGAAATCTATCTGTACGAAATCTATCGACAACATAATTTTCTATAGACGATCTATCGAGAACATAATTTTCTGTAGGAAATCTATCGACTACATAATGTTCTAAATAAAATTAATCGAAAACATAATTTTCTGTAGGAAATCTATCGACAACATAATTTTCTGTAGGAAATCTATCGAGTACATAATGTTCTATAGGAAATCTATCGACAACATAATTTTCTGTAGGAAATCTATCGACAACATAATTTTCTGTAGGAAATCTATCGAGTACATAATGTTCTATAGGAAATCTATCGCGAACAAAATTTTCTGTAGGAAATCTATCGACAACATAATTTTCTATAGAAGATCTATTGAGAACATAATTTTCTGTAGGAAATCTATCGATAACATAATTTTCTATAGAAGATCTATTGAGAACATAATTTTCTGTAGGAAATCTATCAACATAATTTTCTGTAGGAAATCTGTCGAGTACATAATGTTCTATATGGAATCTATCGACAACATAATTTTCTATAGGAAATCTATCGCGAACAAAATTTTCTATAGGAAATCTATCGACAACATAATTTTCTATAGAAGATCTATTGAGAACATAATTTTTGTAAGAAATCTATCGACAATATAATAATCTATAGGAAATCTATTGAGAACATAATTTTCTGTAGGAAATCTATCGACAACATAATGTTCTACATGAAATCGACAACATAATTTTCTATAGGAAATCTATCGAGTGCATAATGTTCTATAGGAAATCTATCGACAACGTAATATAGGAAATCTATAGGAAATCTATCGACAATATAATTTTCTGTAGGAAATCTATCGAAAACATAATTTTCTATAGAAGATCTATTGAGAACATAATTTTCTGTAGGAAATCTATCGACAATATAATTTTTTTTAGAAAATCTATCGAGTACATAATGTTCTATAAAAAATCTATCGACAACGTAATTTTCTGTAGGAAATCTATCGACAACATAATGTTCTATAGGAAATCTATCGATAACATAATTTTCTGTACGAAATCTATCGACAACATAATTTTCTGTAGGAAATCTATCGACAACATAATGTTCTACAGGAAATCTATGGACAACATAATGTTCTATAGGAAATCTATCGAGATTATAATTTTCTATAGGAAATCTATCGAAAACATAATTTTCCATAGAAGATCTATTGAGAACATAATTTTCTTTAGGAAATCTATCGACAACATAATTTTCTGTAGGAAATCTATCGACAACATAATTTTCTGTAGGAAGTCTATCGACAACATAATTTTCTGTAGGAAATCTATCGACAACATAATTTTCTATAGAAAATCTATCGACAGCATAATTTTCTGTAGGAAATCTATCGACAACATAATGTTCTATAGGAAATCTATCTGTACGAAATCTATCGACAACATAATTTTCTATAGACAATCTATCGAGAACATAATTTTCTGTAGGAAATCTATCGACTACATAATGTTCTAAATAAAATTAATCGAAACCATAATTTTCTGTAGGAAATCTATCGACAACATAATTTTCTATAGGAAATCTATCGACAACGTATTTTTCTGTAGGAAATCTATCGACTACATAATGTTCTAAATAAAATTAATCGAAATCATAATTTTCTGTAGGAAATCTATCGAGTACATAATGTTCTATAGGAAATCTATCGACAACGTAATTTTCTGTAGGAAATCTATCGACAACATAATTTTCTGTAGGAAATCTATCGACAACATAATTTTCTGTAGGAAATCTATCGATAACATAATTTTCTATAGAAGATCTATTGAGAACATAATTTTTGTAAGAAATCTATCGACAATATAATAATCTATAGGAAATCTATTGAGAACATAATTTTCTGTAGGAAATCTATCGACAACATAATGTTCTACATGGAATCGACAACATAATGTTCTACATGGAATCGACAACATAATTTTCTGTAGGAAATCTATCGACAACATAATTTTCTGTAGGAAATCTATCGAGTACATAATGTTCTATAGGAAATCTATCGACAACGTAATATAGGAAATCAATAGGAAATCTATCGACAACATAATTTTCTGTAGGAAATCTATCGAAAACATAATTTTCTATAGAAGATACATTGAGAACATAATTAACATAATTTTCTGTACGAAATCAATCGACAACATAATTTTCTGTAGGAAATCTATCGACAACATAATGTTCTACAGGAAATCTATGGACAACATAATGTTCTATAGGAAATCTATCGAGATTATAATTTTCTGTAGGAAATCTATCGACAACATAATGTTCTACAGGAAATCTATGGACAACATAATGTTCTATAGGAAGTCTATCGAGATTATAATTTTCTATAGGAAATCTATAGAAAACATAATTTTCTATAGAAGATCTATTGAGAACATAATTTTCTTTAGGAAATCTATCGACAACATAATTTTCTGTAGGAAATATATCGACAACATAATTTTCTGTAGGAAATCTATCGACAACATAATTTTCTGTAGGAAGTCTATCGACAACATAATTTTCTGTAGGAAATCTATCGACAACATAATTTTCTGTTGGAAATCTATCGACATAATAATTTTCAGTAGGAAATCTATCGAGAACAAAATTTTCTACAGGAAATCTATCGACAACATAATTTTCTGTAGGAAATCTATCGACAACGTAATGTTCTATAAAAAATTTATCGACAACATAATTTTCTGTAGGGAATCTATCGACAACATAATTTTCTGTAGGAAATCTATCGACAACATAATTTTCTATAGGAAATCTATCGACAACATAATTTTCTGTAGGAAATCAATCGACAACATAATTTTCTGTAGGAAATCTATCGACAACATAATTTTCTGTAGGAAATCTATCGACAACGTAATGTTCTATAAAAAATTTATCGACAACATAATTTTCTGTACGAAATCTATCGACAACATAATTTTCTGTAGGAAATCTATCGACAACATAATGTTCTATAGGAAATCTATCGACAGCATAATTTTCTGTAGGAAATCAATCGACAACATAATTTTCTGTAGGAAATCTATCGACAACATAATTTTCTATAGGAAATCTATCGACAGCATAATTTTCTGTAGGAAATCTATCGACAACATAATGTTCTATAGGAAATCAATCGACAACATAATTTTCTGTAGGAAATCAATCGACAACATAATTTTCTATAGGAAATCTATCGACAACATAATTTTCTGTAGGAAATCTATCGACAACATAATTTTCTATAGGAAATCAATCGACAACATAATTTTCTGTAGGAAATCAATCGACAACATAATGTTCTATAAAAAATTTATCGACAACATAATTTTCTGTAGGAAATCTATCGACAACATAATTTTCTATAGGAAATCTATCGACAGCATAATTTTCTGTAGGAAATCTATCGACAACATAATGTTCTATAGGAAATCTATCTGTACGAAATCTATCGACAACATAATTTTCTATAGGAAATCTATCGAGAACATAATTTTCTGTAGGAAATCTATCGACTACATAATGTTCTAAATAAAATTAATCGAAACCATAATTTTCTGTAGGAAATCTATCGACAACATAATTTTCTATAGGAAATCTATCGACAACGTATTTTTCTGTAGGAAATCTATCGACTACATAATGTTCTAAATAAAATTAATCGAAACCATAATTTTCTGTAGGAAATCTATCGAGTACATAATGTTCTATAGGAAATCTATCGACATCGTAATTTTCTGTAGGAAATCTATCGACAACATAATTTTCTGTAGGAAATCTATCGACAACATAATTTTCTGTAGGAAATCTATCGATAACATAATTTTCTATAGAAGATCTATTGAGAACATAATTTTTGTAAGAAATCTATCGACAATATAATAATCTATAGGAAATCTATTGAGAACATAATTTTCTGTAGGAAATCTATCGACAACATAATGTTCTACATGGAATCGACAACAAAATGTTCTACATGGAATCGACAACATAATTTTCTGTAGGAAATCTATCGACAACATAATTTTCTGTAGGAAATCTATCGAGTACATAATGTTCTATAGGAAATCTATCGACAACGTAATATAGGAAATCAATAGGAAATCTATCGACAACATAATTTTCTGTAGGAAATCTATCGAAAACATAATTTTCTATAGAAGATATATTGAGAACATAATTAACATAATTTTCTGTACGAAATCTATCGACAACATAATTTTCTGTAGGAAATCTATCGACAACATAATGTTCTACAGGAAATCTATGGACAACATAATGTTCTATAGGAAATCTATCGAGATTATAATTTTCTATAGGAAATCTATCGAAAACATAATTTTCCATAGAAGATCTATTGAGAACATAATTTTCTTTAGGAAATCTATCGACAACATAATTTTCTATAGACGATCTACCGAGAACATAATTTTCTGTAGGAAATCTATCGACTATATAATGTTCATAATAATTTTCTATAGGAAATCTATCGACAACATAATTTTCTGTAGGAAATCTACCGACAACTTAATTTTCTGTAGGAAATCTATCGACAACATAATTTTCTGTAGGAAATCTATCGACAACATAATGTTCTACAGGAAATCTATGGACAACATAATGTTCTATAGGAAATCTATCGAGATTATAATTTTCTATAGGAAATCTATCGAAAACATAATTTTCCATAGAAGATCTATTGAGAACATAATTTTCTTTAGGAAATCTATCGACAACATAATTTTCTGTAGGAAATATATCGACAACATAATTTTCTGTAGGAAATCTATCGACAACATAAGTTTCTGTAGGAAGTCTATCGACAACATAATTTTCTGTAGGAAATCTATCGACAACATAATTTTCTGTTGGAAATCTATCGACATAATAATTTTCAGTAGGAAATCTATCGAGAACAAAATTTTCTACAGGAAATCTATCGACAACATAATTTTCTGTAGGAAATCTATCGACAACTTAATGTTCTATAAAAAATTTATCGACAACATAATTTTCTGTAGGAAATCTATCGACAACATAATTTTCTGTAGGAAATCTATCGACAACATAATTTTCTATAGGAAATCTATCGACAACATAATTTTCTGTAGGAAATCAATCGACAACATAATTTTCTGTAGGAAATCAATCGACAACATAATTTTCTGTAGGAAATCTATCGACAACATAATTTTCTATAGGAAATCTATCGACAGCATAATTTTCTGTAGGAAATCTATCGACAACATAATGTTCTATAGGAAATCTATCTGTACGAAATCTATCGACAACATAATTTTCTATAGACGATCTATCGAGAACATAATTTTCTGTAGGAAATCTATCGACTACATAATGTTCTAAATAAAATTAATCGAAAACATAATTTTCTGTAGGAAATCTATCGACAACATAATTTTCTGTAGGAAATCTATCGAGTACATAATGTTCTATAGGAAATCTATCGACAACGTAATTTTCTGTAGGAAATCTATCGACAACATAATTTTCTGTAGGAAATCTATCGAGTACATAATGTTCTATATGAAATCTATCGACAACATAATTTTCTGTAGGAAATCTATCGATAACATAATTTTCTATAGAAGATCTATTGAGAACATAATTTTCTGTAGGAAATCTATCGATAACATAATTTTCTATAGAAGATCTATTGAGAACATAATTTTCTGTAGGAAATCTATCAACATAATTTTCTGTAGGAAATCTGTCGAGTACATAATGTTCTATATGAAATCTATCGACAACATAATTTTCTATAGGAAATCTATCGCGAACAAAATTTTCTATAGGAAATCTATCGACAACATAATTTTCTATAGAAGATCTATTGAGAACATAATTTTTGTAAGAAATCTATCGACAATATAATAATCTATAGGAAATCTATTGAGAACATAATTTTCTGTAGGAAATCTATCGACAACATAATGTTCTACATGAAATCGACAACATAATTTTCTATAGGAAATCTATCGAGTGCATAATGTTCTATAGGAAATCTATCGACAACGTAATATAGGAAATCTATAGGAAATCTATCGACAATATAATTTTCTGTAGGAAATCTATCGAAAACATAATTTTCTATAGAAGATCTATTGAGAACATAATTTTCTGTAGGAAATCTATCGACAATATAATTTTTTTTAGAAAATCTATCGAGTACATAATGTTCTATAAAAAATCTATCGACAACGTAATTTTCTGTAGGAAATCTATCGACAACATAATGTTCTATAGGAAATCTATCAATAACATAATTTTCTGTACGAAATCTATCGACAACATAATTTTCTGTAGGAAATCTATCGACAACATAATGTTCTACAGGAAATCTATGGACAACATAATGTTCTATAGGAAATCTATCGAGATTATAATTTTCTATAGGAAATCTATCGAAAACATAATTTTCCATAGAAGATCTATTGAGAACATAATTTTCTTTAGGAAATCTATCGACAACATAATTTTCTGTAGGAAATATATCGACAACATAATTTTCTGTAGGAAGTCTATCGACAACATAATTTTCTGTAGGAAATCTATCGACAACATAATTTTCTATAGAAAATCTATCGACAGCATAATTTTCTGTAGGAAATCTATCGACAACATAATGTTCTATAGGAAATCTATCTGTACGAAATCTATCGACAACATAATTTTCTATAGACAATCTATCGAGAACATAATTTTCTGTAGGAAATCTATCGACTACATAATGTTCTAAATAAAATTAATCGAAACCATAATTTTCTGTAGGAAATCTATCGACAACATAATTTTCTATAGGAAATCTATCGACAACGTATTTTTCTGTAGGAAATCTATCGACTACATAATGTTCTAAATAAAATTAATCGAAATCATAATTTTCTGTAGGAAATCTATCGAGTACATAATGTTCTATAGGAAATCTATCGACAACGTAATTTTCTGTAGGAAATCTATCGACAACATAATTTTCTGTAGGAAATCTATCGACAACATAATTTTCTGTAGGAAATCTATCGACAACATAATTTTCTATAGAAGATCTATTGAGAACATAATTTTTGTAAGAAATCTATCGACAATATAATAATCTATAGGAAATCTATTGAGAACATAATTTTCTGTAGGAAATCTATCGACAACATAATGTTCTACATGGAATCGACAACATAATGTTCTACATGGAATCGACAACATAATTTTCTGTAGGAAATCTATCGACAACATAATTTTCTGTAGGAAATCTATCGAGTACATAATGTTCTATAGGAAATCTATCGACAACGTAATATAGGAAATCAATAGGAAATCTATCGACAACATAATTTTCTGTAGGAAATCTATCGAAAACATAATTTTCTATAGAAGATACATTGAGAACATAATTAACATAATTTTCTGTACGAAATCAATCGACAACATAATTTTCTGTAGGAAATCTATCGACAACATAATGTTCTACAGGAAATCTATGGAAAACATAATGTTCTATAGGAAATCTATCGAGATTATAATTTTCTGTAGGAAATCTATCGACAACATAATGTTCTACAGGAAATCTATGGACAACATAATGTTCTATAGGAAGTCTATCGAGATTATAATTTTCTATAGGAAATCTATAGAAAACATAATTTTCTATAGAAGATCTATTGAGAACATAATTTTCTTTAGGAAATCTATCGACAACATAATTTTCTGTAGGAAATATAACGACAACATAATTTTCTGTAGGAAATCTATCGACAACATAATTTTCTGTAGGAAGTCTATCGACAACATAATTTTCTGTAGGAAATCTATCGACAACATAATTTTCTGTTGGAAATCTATCGACATAATAATTTTCAGTAGGAAATCTATCGAGAACAAAATTTTCTACAGGAAATCTATCGACAACATAATTTTCTGTAGGAAATCTATCGACAACGTAATGTTCTATAAAAAATTTATCGACAACATAATTTTCTGTAGGGAATCTATCGACAACATAATTTTCTGTAGGAAATCTATCGACAACATAATTTTCTATAGGAAATCTATCGACAGCATAATTTTCTGTAGGAAATCAATCGACAACATAATTTTCTGTAGGAAATCTATCGACAACATAATTTTCTGTAGGAAATCTATCGACAACGTAATGTTCTATAAAAAATTTATCGACAACATAATTTTCTGTACGAAATCTATCGACAACATAATTTTCTGTAGGAAATCTATCGACAACATAATGTTCTATAGGAAATCTATCGACAGCATAATTTTCTGTAGGAAATCAATCGACAACATAATTTTCTGTAGGAAATCTATCGACAACATAATTTTCTATAGGAAATCTATCGACAGCATAATTTTCTGTAGGAAATCTATCGACAACATAATGTTCTATAGGAAATCAATCGACAACATAATTTTCTGTAGGAAATCAATCGACAACATAATTTTCTATAGGAAATCTATCGACAGCATAATTTTCTGTAGGAAATCTATCGACAACATAATGTTCTATAGGAAATCAATCGACAACATAATTTTCTGTAGGAAATCAATCGACAACATAATGTTCTATAAAAAATTTATCGACAACATAATTTTCTGTAGGAAATCTATCGACAACATAATTTTCTATAGGAAATCTATCGACAACATAATTTTCTGTAGGAAATCTATCGACAACATAATGTTCTATAGGAAATCTATCTGTACGAAATCTATCGACAACATAATTTTCTATAGGAAATCTATCGACAACATAATTTTCTGTAGGAAATCTATCGACTACATAATGTTCTAAATAAAATTAATCGAAACCATAATTTTCTGTAGGAAATCTATCGACAACATAATTTTCTATAGGAAATCTATCGACAACGTATTTTTCTGTAGGAAATCTATCGACTACATAATGTTCTAAATAAAATTAATCGAAACCATAATTTTCTGTAGGAAATCTATCGAGTACATAATGTTCTATAGGAAATCTATCGACATCGTAATTTTCTGTAGGAAATCTATCGACAACATAATTTTCTGTAGGAAATCTATCGACAACATAATTTTCTGTAGGAAATCTATCGATAACATAATTTTCTATAGAAGATCTATTGAGAACATAATTTTTGTAAGAAATCTATCGACAATATAATAATCTATAGGAAATCTATTGAGAACATAATTTTCTGTAGGAAATCTATCGACAACATAATGTTCTACATGGAATCGACAACAAAATGTTCTACATGGAATCGACAACATAATTTTCTGTAGGAAATCTATCGACAACATAATTTTCTGTAGGAAATCTATCGAGTACATAATGTTCTATAGGAAATCTATCGACAACATAATTTTCTGTAGGAAATCTATCGAAAACATAATTTTCTATAGAAGATATATTGAGAACATAATTAACATAATTTTCTGTACGAAATCTATCGACAACATAATTTTCTGTAGGAAATCTATCGACAACATAATGTTCTACAGGAAATCTATGGACAACATAATGTTCTATAGGAAATCTATCGAGATTATAATTTTCTGTAGGAAATCTATCGACAACATAATGTTCTACAGGAAATCTATGGACAACATAATGTTCTATAGGAAGTCTATCGAGATTATAATTTTCTATAGGAAATCTATAGAAAACATAATTTTCTATAGAAGATCTATTGAGAACATAATTTTCTTTAGGAAATCTATAGACAACATAATTTTCTGTAGGAAATATATCGACAACATAATGTTCTATAGGAAATCTATCGGCAACTTAATTTTCTGTAGCAAATCTATCGACAACATAATTTTCTGTAGGAAATCTATCGACAACATAATTTTCTGTAGGAAATCTATCGATAACATAATTTTCTATAGAAGATCTATTGAGAACATAATTTTCTGTAGGAAATCTATCAACATAATTTTCTGTAGGAAATCTGCCGAGTACATAATGTTCTATATGAAATCTATCGACAACATAATTTTCTATAGGAAATCTATCGCGAACAAAATTTTCTATAGGAAATCTATCGACAACATAATTTTCTATAGAAGATCTATTGAGAACATAATTTTCTGTAAGAAATCTATCGACAACATAATTTTCTATAGGAAATCTATCGACAACATAATTTTCTGTAGGAAATCTATCGACAACATAATGTTCTATAGGAAATCTATCTGTACGAAATCTATCGACAACATAATTTTCTATAGACGATCTACCGAGAACATAATTTTCTGTAGGAAATCTATCGACTATATAATGTTCATAATAATTTTCTATAGGAAATCTATCGACAACATAATTTTCTGTAGGAAATCTACCGACAACTTAATTTTCTGTAGGAAATCTATCGACAACATAATTTTCTATAGGAAATCTATCGACAACATAATTTTCTGTAGGAAATCTATCGACAACATAATGTTCTATTGGAAATCTATCTGTACGAAATCTATCGACAACATAATTTTCTATAGACGATCTATCGAGAACATAATTTTCTGTAGGAAATCTATCGACTACATAATGTTCTAAATAAAATTTATCGAAAACATAATTTTCTGTAGGAAATCTATCGACAACATAATTTTCTGTAGGAAATCTATCGAGTACATAATGTTCTATAGGAAATCTATCGACAACATAATTTTCTGTAGGAAATCTATCGATAACATAATTTTCTATAGAAGATCTATTGAGAACATAATTTTCTGTAGGAAATCTATCGATAACATCATTTTCTATAGAAGATCTATTGAGAACATAATTTTCTGTAGGAAATCTATCAACATAATTTTCTGTAGGAAATCTGTCGAGTACATAATGTTCTATATGAAATCTATCGACAACATAATTTTCTATAGGAAATCTATCGCGAACAAAATTTTCTATAAGAAATCTATCGACAACATAATTTTCTATAGAAGATCTATTGAGAACATAATTTTTGTAAGAAATCTATCGACAATATAATAATCTATAGGAAATCTATTGAGAACATAATTTTCTGTAGGAAATCTATCGACAACATAATGTTCTACATGAAATCGACAACATAATTTTCTATAGGAAATCTATCGAGTACATAATGTTCTATAGGAAATCTATCGACAACGTAATATAGGAAATCTATAGGAAATCTATCGACAATATAATTTTCTGTAGGAAATCTATCGAAAACATAATTTTCTATAGAAGATCTATTGAGAACATAATTTTCTGTAGGAAATCTATCGACAATATAATTTTCTTTAGAAAATCTATCGAGTACATAATGTTCTATAAAAAATCTATCGACAACGTAATTTTCTGTAGGAAATCTATCGACAACATAATGTTCTATAGGAAATCTATCGATAACATAATTTTCTGTACGAAATCTATCGACAACATAATTGTCTGTAGGAAATCTATCGACAACATAATGTTCTACAGGAAATCTATGGACAACATAATGTTCTATAGGAAATCTATCGAGATTATAATTTTCTATAGGAAATCTATCGAAAACATAATTTTCCATAGCAGATCTATTGAGAACATAATTTTCTTTAGGAAATCTATCGACAACATAATTTTCTGTAGGAAATATATCGACAACATAATTTTCTGTAGGAAATCTATCGACAACATAATTTTCTGTAGGAAGTCTATCGACAACATAATTTTCTGTAGGAAATCTATCGACAACATAATTTTCTGTTGGAAATCTATCGACATAATAATTTTCAGTAGGAAATCTATCGAGAACAAAATTTTCTACAGGAAATCTATCGACAACATAATTTTCTGTAGGAAATCTATCGACAACGTAATGTTCTATTAAAAATTTATCGACAACATAATTTTCTGTAGGAAATCTATCGACAACATAATTTTCTGTAGGAAATCTATCGACAACATAATTTTCTATAGGAAATCTATCGACAGCATAATTTTCTGTAGGAAATCTATCGACAACATAATGTTCTACAGGAAATCTATGGACAACATAATGTTCTATAGGAAATCTATCGAGATTATAATTTTCTGTAGGAAATCTATCGACAACATAATGTTCTACAGGAAATCTATGGACAACATAATGTTCTATAGGAAGTCTATCGAGATTATAATTTTCTATAGGAAATCTATAGAAAACATAATTTTCTATAGAAGATCTATTGAGAACATAATTTTCTTTAGGAAATCTATAGACAACATAATTTTCTGTAGGAAATATATCGACAACATAATGTTCTATAGGAAATCTATCGGCAACTTAATTTTCTGTAGCAAATCTATCGACAACATAATTTTCTGTAGGAAATCTATCGACAACATAATTTTCTGTAGGAAATCTATCGATAACATAATTTTCTATAGAAGATCTATTGAGAACATAATTTTCTGTAGGAAATCTATCAACATAATTTTCTGTAGGAAATCTGCCGAGTACATAATGTTCTATATGAAATCTATCGACAACATAATTTTCTATAGGAAATCTATCGCGAACAAAATTTTCTATAGGAAATCTATCGACAACATAATTTTCTATAGAAGATCTATTGAGAACATAATTTTCTGTAAGAAATCTATCGACAACATAATTTTCTATAGGAAATCTATCGACAACATAATTTTCTGTAGGAAATCTATCGACAACATAATGTTCTATAGGAAATCTATCTGTACGAAATCTATCGACAACATAATTTTCTATAGACGATCTACCGAGAACATAATTTTCTGTAGGAAATCTATCGACTATATAATGTTCATAATAATTTTCTATAGGAAATCTATCGACAACATAATTTTCTACCGACAACTTAATTTTCTGTAGGAAATCTATCGACAACATAATTTTCTATTGGAAATCTATCGACAGCATAATTTTCTGTAGGAAATCTATCGACAACATAATGTTCTATTGGAAATCTATCTGTACGAAATCTATCGACAACATAATTTTCTATAGACGATCTATCGAGAACATAATTTTCTGTAGGAAATCTATCGACTACATAATGCTCTAAATAAAATTTATCGAAAACATAATTTTCTGTAGGAAATCTATCGACAACATAATTTTCTGTAGGAAATCTATCGAGTACATAATGTTCTATAGGAAATCTATCGACAACATAATTTTCTGTAGGAAATCTATCGATAACATAATTTTCTATAGAAGATCTATTGAGAACATAATTTTCTGTAGGAAATCTATCGATAACATAATTTTCTATAGAAGATCTATTGAGAACATAATTTTCTGTAGGAAATCTATCAACATAATTTTCTGTAGGAAATCTGTCGAGTACATAATGTTCTATATGAAATCTATCGACAACATAATTTTCTATAGGAAATCTATCGCGAACAAAATTTTCTATAAGAAATCTATCGACAACATAATTTTCTATAGAAGATCTATTGAGAACATAATTTTTGTAAGAAATCTATCGACAATATAATAATCTATAGGAAATCTATTGAGAACATAATTTTCTGTAGGAAATCTATCGACAACATAATGTTCTACATGAAATCGACAACATAATTTTCTATAGGAAATCTATCGAGTACATAATGTTCTATAGGAAATCTATCGACAACGTAATATAGGAAATCTATAGGAAATCTATCGACAATATAATTTTCTGTAGGAAATCTATCGAAAACATAATTTTCTATAGAAGATCTATTGAGAACATAATTTTCTGTAGGAAATCTATCGACAATATAATTTTCTTTAGAAAATCTATCGAGTACATAATTTTCTATAAAAAATCTATCGACAACGTAATTTTCTGTAGGAAATCTATCGACAACATAATGTTCTATAGGAAATCTATCGATAACATAATTTTCTGTACGAAATCTATCGACAACATAATTGTCTGTAGGAAATCTATCGACAACATAATGTTCTACAGGAAATCTATGGACAACATAATGTTCTATAGGAAATCTATCGAGATTATAATTTTCTATAGGAAATCTATCGAAAACATAATTTTCCATAGCAGATCTATTGAGAACATAATTTTCTTTAGGAAATCTATCGACAACATAATTTTCTGTAGGAAATATATCGACAACATAATTTTCTGTAGGAAATCTATCGACAACATAATTTTCTGTAGGAAGTCTATCGACAACATAATTTTCTGTAGGAAATCTATCGACAACATAATTTTCTGTTGGAAATCTATCGACATCATAATTTTCAGTAGGAAATCTATCGAGAACAAAATTTTCTACAGGAAATCTATCGACAACATAATTTTCTGTAGGAAATCTATCGACAACGTAATGTTCTATTAAAAATTTATCGACAACATAATTTTCTGTAGGAAATCTATCGACAACATAATTTTCTGTAGGAAATCTATCGACAACATAATTTTCTATAGGAAATCTATCGACAGCATAATTTTCTGTAGGAAATCAATCGACAACATAATTTTCTGTAGGAAATCTATCGACATCATAATTTTCTGTAGGAAATCTATCGATAACATAATTTTCTATAGAAGATCTATTGAGAACATAATTTTCTGTAGGAAATCTATCGATAACATAATTTTCTATAGAAGATCTGTTGAGAACATAATTTTCTGTAGGAAATCTATCAACATAATTTTCTGTAGGAAATCTGTCGAGTACATAATGTTCTATATGAAATCTATCGACAACATAATTTTCTATAGGAAATCTATCGCGAACTAAATTTTCTATAGGAAATCTATCGACAACATAATTTTCTATAGAAGATCTATTGAGAACATAAGTTTTGTAAGAAATCTATCGACAATATAATAATCTATAGGAAATCTATTGAGAACATAATTTTCTGTAGGAAATCTATCGACAACATAATGTTCTACATGAAATCGACAACATAATTTTCTATAGGAAATCTATCGAGTACATAATGTTCTATACGAAATCTATCGACAACGTAATATAGGAAATCTATAGAAAATCTATCGACAATATAATTTTCTGTAGGAAATCTATCGACAACATAATGTTCTGTAGGAAATCTATCGATAACATAATTTTCTGTACGAAATCTATCGACAACATAATTTTCTGTAGGAAATCTATCGATAACATAATTTTCTATAGAAGATCTATTGAGAACATAATTTTCTATAGGAAATCTATCGACAACATAATTTTCTATAGAAGATCTATTGAGAACATAATTTTTGTAAGAAATCTATCGACAATATAATAATCTATAGGAAATCTATTGAGAACATAATTTTCTGTAGGAAATCTATCGACAACATAATGTTCTACATGAAATCGACAACATAATTTTCTATAGGAAATCTATCGAGTACATAATGTTCTATAGGAAATCTATCGACAACGTAATATAGGAAATCTATAGAAAATCTATCGACAATATAATTTTCTGTAGGAAATCTATCGACAACATAATGTTCTGTAGGAAATCTATCGATAACATAATTTTCTGTACGAAATCTATCGACAACATAATTTTCTGTAGGAAATCTATCGACAACATAATGTTCTACAGGAAATCTATGGACAACATAATTTTCTATAGGAAATCTATCGACAACATAATTTTCTGTAGGAAATCAATCGACAACATAATTTTCTGAAGGAAATCTATCGACAACATAATTTTCTGTAGGAAATCTACCGACAACATAATTTTCTGTAGGAAATCTATCGACAACATAATTTTCTATAGGAAATCTATCGACAACATAATTTTCTGTAGGAAATCTACCGACAACTTAATTTTCTGTAGGAAATCTATCGATAACATAATTTTCTGTACGAAATCTATCGACAACATAATTTTCTGTAGGAAATCTATCGACAACATAATGTTCTATTGGAAATCTATCTGTACGAAATCTATCGACAACATAATTTTCTATAGACGATCTATCGAGAACATAATTTTCTGTAGGAAATCTATCGACTACATAATGTTCTAAATAAAATTTATCGAAAACATAATTTTCTGTAGGAAATCTATCGACAACATAATTTTCTGTAGGAAATCTATCGAGTACATAATGTTCTATAGGAAATCTATCGACAACATAATTTTCTGTAGGAAATCTATCGATAACATAATTTTCTATAGAAGATCTATTGAGAACATAATTTTCTGTAGGAAATCTATCGATAACATCATTTTCTATAGAAGATCTATTGAGAACATAATTTTCTGTAGGAAATCTATCAACATAATTTTCTGTAGGAAATCTGTCGAGTACATAATGTTCTATATGAAATCTATCGACAACATAATTTTCTATAGGAAATCTATCGCGAACAAAATTTTCTATAGGAAATCTATCGACAACATAATTTTCTATAGAAGATCTATTGAGAACATAATTTTTGTAAGAAATCTATCGACAATATAATAATCTATAGGAAATCTATTGAGAACATAATTTTCTGTAGGAAATCTATCGACAACATAATGTTCTACATGAAATCGACAACATAATTTTCTATAGGAAATCTATCGAGTACATAATGTTCTATAGGAAATCTATCGACAACGTAATATAGGAAATCTATAGGAAATCTATCGACAATATAATTTTCTGTAGGAAATCTATCGAAAACATAATTTTCTATAGAAGATCTATTGAGAACATAATTTTCTGTAGGAAATCTATCGACAATATAATTTTCTTTAGAAAATCTATCGAGTACATAATGATCTATAAAAAATCTATCGACAACGTAATTTTCTGTAGGAAATCTATCGACAACATAATTTTCTATAGGAAATCTATCGATAACATAATTTTCTGTACGAAATCTATCGACAACATAATTTTCTGTAGGAAATCTATCGACAACATAATGTTCTACAGGAAATCTATGGACAACATAATGTTCTATAGCAAATCTATCGAGATTATAATTTTCTATAGGAAATCTATCGAAAACATAATTTTCCATAGAAGATCTATTGAGAACATAATTTTCTTTAGGAAATCTATCGACAACATAATTTTCTGTAGGAAATATATCGACAACATAATTTTCTGTAGGAAATCTATCGACAACATAATTTTCTACAGGAAATCTATCGACAACATAATTTTCTGTAGGAAATCTATCGACAACGTAATGTTCTATAAAAAATTTATCGACAACATAATTTTCTGTAGGAAATCTATCGACAACATAATTTTCTGTAGAAAATCTATCGAGTACATAATGTTCTATAGGAAATCTATCGACAACATAATTTTCTGTAGGAAATCTATCGAGTACATAATGTTCTATAGGAAATCTATCGACAACGTAATTTTCTGTAGCAAATCTATCGACAACATAATTTTCTGTAGGAAATCTATCGATAACATAATTTTCTATAGAAGATCTATGAGAACATAATTTTCTGTAGGAAATCTATCAACATAATTTCCTGTAGGAAATCTGTCGAGTACATAATGTTCTATATGAAATCTATCGACAACATAATTTTCTATAGGAAATCTTTCGCGAACAAAATTTTCTATAGGAAATCTAACGACAACATAATTTTCTATAGAAGATCTATTGAGAACATAATTTTCTGTAAGAAATCTATCGACAACATTATTTTCTATAGAAGATCTATTGAGAACATAATTTTTGTAAGAAATCTATCGACAATATAATAATCTATAGGAAATCTATTGAGAAAATAATTTTCTGTAGGAAATCTATCGACAACATAATGTTCTACATGGAATCGACAACATAATGTTCTACAGGAAATTTATGGACAACATAATGTTCTATAGGAAATCTATCGAGATTATAATTTTCTATAGGAAATCTATCGACAACATAATTTTCTGTAGGAAATCTATCGAAAACATAATTTTCTATAGAAGATCTATTGAGAACATAATTTTCTTTAGGATATCTATCGACAACATAATTTTCTGTAGGAAATATATCGACAACATAATTTTCTGTAGGAAATCTATCGACAACATAATTTTCTGTTGGAAATCTATCGACATAATAATTTTCAGTAGGAAATCTATCGAGAACAAAATTTTCTACAGGAAATCTATCGACAACATAATTTTCTGTAGGAAATCTATCGACAACGTAATGTTCTATAAAAAATTTATCGACAACATAATTTTCTGTAGGAAATCTATCGACAACATAATTTTCTGTAGGAAATCTATCGACAACATAATTTTCTATAGGAAATCTATCGACAGCATAATTTTCTGTAGGAAATCAATCGACAACATAATTTTCTGTAGGAAATCTATCGACAACATAATTTTCTATAGGAAATCTATCGACAGCATAATTTTCTGTAGGAAATCTATCGACAACATAATGTTCTATAGGAAATCTATCTGTACGAAATCTATCGACAACATAATTTTCTATAGACGATCTATCGAGAACATAATTTTCTGTAGGAAATCTATCGACTACATAATGTTCTGTAGGAAGTCTATCGACAACATAATTTTCTGTAGGAAATCTATCGACAACAAAATTTTCTGTAGGAAGTCTATCGACAACATAATTTTCTGTAGGAAATCTATCGACAACATAATTTTCTGTTGGAAATCTATCGACATAATAATTTTCAGTAGGAAATCTATCGAGAACAAAATTTTCTACAGGAAATCTATCGACAACATAATTTTCTGTAGGAAATCCATCGACAACGTAATGTTCTATAAAAAATTTATCGACAACATAATTTTCTGTAGGAAATCTATCGACAACATAATTTTCTGTAGGAAATCTATCGACAACATAATTTTCTATAGGAAATCTATCGACAGCATAATTTTCTGTAGGAAATCAATCGACAACATAATTTTCTGTAGGAAATCTATCGACAACATAATTTTCTGTAGGAAATCTATCGACAACGTAATGTTCTATAAAAAATTTATCGACAACATAATTTTCTGAACGAAATCTATCGACAACATAATTTTCTGTAGGAAATCTATCGACAACATAATTTTCTATAGGAAATCTATCGACAGCATAATTTTCTGTAGGAAATCAATCGACAACATAATTTTCTGTAGGAAATCTATCGACAACATAATTTTCTATAGGAAATCTATCGACAGCATAATTTTCTGTAGGAAATCTATCGACAACATAATGTTCTATAGGAAATCAATCGACAACATAATTTTCTGTAGGAAATCAATCGACAACATAATGTTCTATAAAAAATTTATCGACAACATAATTTTCTGTAGGAAATCTATCGACAACATAATTTTCTGTAGGAAATCAATCGACAACATAATTTTCTGTAGGAAATCAATCGACAACATAATTTTCTGTAGGAAATCTATCGACAACATAATTTTCTATAGGAAATCTATCGACAGCATAATTTTCTGTAGGAAATCTATCGACAACATAATGTTCTATAGGAAATCTATCTGTACGAAATCTATCTATCTATCGAGAACATAATTTTCTGTAGGAAATCTATCGACTACATAATGTTCTAAATAAAATTAATCGAAACCATAATTTTCTGTAGGAAATCTATCGACAACATAATTTTCTATAGGAAATCTATCGACAACGTATTTTTCTGTAGGAAATCTATCGACTACATAATGTTCTAAATAAAATTAATCGAAACCATAATTTTCTGTAGGAAATCTATCGAGTACATAATGTTCTATAGGAAATCTATCGACAACGTAATTTTCTGTAGGAAATCTATCGACAACATAATTTTCTGTAGGAAATCTATCGACAACATAATTTTCTGTAGGAAATCTATCGATAACATAATTTTCTATAGAAGATCTATTGAGAACATAATTTTCTGTAGGAAATCTATCAACATAATTTTCTGTAGGAAATCTATCGACAGCATAATGTTCTACATGGAATCGACAACATAATGTTCTACATGGAATCGACAACATAATTTTCTGTAGGAAATCTATCGACAACATAATTTTCTGTAGGAAATCTATCGAGTACATAATGTTCTATAGGAAATCTATCGACAACGTAATATAGGAAATCAATAGGAAATCTATCGACAACATAATTTTCTGTAGGAAATCTATCGAAAACATAATTTTCTATAGAAGATATATTGAGAACATAATTAACATAATTTTCTGTACGAAATCTATCGACAACATAATTTTCTGTAGGAAATCTATCGACAACATAATGTTCTACAGGAAATCTATGGACAACATAATGTTCTATAGGAAATCTATCGAGATTATAATTTTCTGTAGGAAATCTATCGACAATATAATAATCTATAGGAAATCTATTGAGAACATAATTTTCTGTAGGAAATCTATCGACAACATAATGTTCTACATGGAATCGACAACATAATGTTCTACATGGAATCGACAACATAATGTTCTACATGGAATCGACAACATAATTTTCTGTAGGAAATCTATCGACAACATAATTTTCTGTAGGAAATCTATCGAGTACATAATGTTCTATAGGAAATCTATCGAAAACGTAATATAGGAAATCAATAGGAAATCTATCGACAACATAATTTTCTGTAGGAAATCTATCGAAAACATAATTTTCTATAGAAGATATATTGAGAACATAATTAACATAATTTTCTGTACGAAATCTATCGACAACATAATTTTCTGTAGGAAATCTATCGACAACATAATGTTCTACAGGAAATCTATGGACAACATAATGTTCTATAGGAAATCTATCGAGATTATAATTTTCTGTAGGAAATCTATCGACAACATAATGTTCTACAGGAAATCTATGGACAACATAATGTTCTATAGGAAATCTATCGAGATTATAATTTTCTATAGGAAATCTATAGAAAACATAATTTTCTATAGAAGATCTATTGAGAACATAATTTTCTTTAGGAAATCTATAGACAACATAATTTTCTGTAGGAAATATATCGACAACATAATGTTCTATAGGAAATCTATCGGCAACGTAATTTTCTGTAGCAAATCTATCGACAACATAATTTTCTGTAGGAAATCTATCGACAACATAATTTTCTGTAGGAAATCTATCGATAACATAATTTTCTATAGAAGATCTATTGAGAACATAATTTTCTGTAGGAAATCTATCAACATAATTTTCTGTAGGAAATCTGCCGAGTACATAATGTTCTATATGAAATCTATCGACAACATAATTTTCTATAGGAAATCTATCGCGAACAAAATTTTCTATAGGAAATCTATCGACAACATAATTTTCTATAGAAGATCTATTGAGAACATAATTTTCTGTAAGAAATCTATCGACAACATAATTTTCTATAGGAAATCTATCGACAACATAATTTTCTGTAGGAAATCTATCGACAACATAATGTTCTATAGGAAATCTATCTGTACGAAATCTATCGACAACATAATTTTCTATAGACGATCTACCGAGAACATAATTTTCTGTAGGAAATCTACCGACAACTTAATTTTCTGTAGGAAATCTATCGACAACATAATTTTCTGTAGGAAATCTATCGACAACATAATGTTCTACAGGAAATCTATGGACAACATAATGTTCTATAGGAAATCTATCGAGATTATAATTTTCTATAGGAAATCTATCGAAAACATAATTTTCCATAGAAGATCTATTGAGAACATAATTTTCTTTAGGAAATCTATCGACAACATAATTTTCTGTAGGAAATATATCGACAACATAATTTTCTGTAGGAAATCTATCGACAACATAATTTTCTGTAGGAAGTCTATCGACAACATAATTTTCTGTAGGAAATCTATCGACAACATAATTTTCTGTTGGAAATCTATCGACATAATAATTTTCAGTAGGAAATCTATCGAGAACAAAATTTTCTACAGGAAATCTATCGACAACATAATTTTCTGTAGGAAATCTATCGACAACGTAATGTTCTATAAAAAATTTATCGACAACATAATTTTCTGTAGGAAATCTATCGACAACATAATTTTCTGTAGGAAATCTATCGACAACATAATTTTCTATAGGAAATCTATCGACAGCATAATTTTCTGTAGGAAATCAATCGACAACATAATTTTCTGTAGGAAATCAATCGACAACATAATTTTCTGTAGGAAATCTATCGACAACATAATTTTCTATAGGAAATCTATCGACAGCATAATTTTCTGTAGGAAATCTATCGACAACATAATGTTCTATAGGAAATCTATCTGTACGAAATCTATCGACAACATAATTTTCTATAGACGATCTATCGAGAACATAATTTTCTGTAGGAAATCTATCGACTACATAATGTTCTAAATAAAATTAATCGAAAACATAATTTTCTGTAGGAAATCTATCGACAACATAATTTTCTGTAGGAAATCTATCGAGTACATAATGTTCTATAGGAAATCTATCGACAACGTAATTTTCTGTAGGAAATCTATCGACAACATAATTTTCTGTAGGAAATCTATCGAGTACATAATGTTCTATAGGAAATCTATCGACAACATAATTTTCTGTAGGAAATCTATCGATAACATAATTTTCTATAGAAGATCTATTGAGAACATAATTTTCTGTAGGAAATCTATCGATAACATAATTTTCTATAGAAGATCTATTGAGAACATAATTTTCTGTAGGAAATCTATCAACATAATTTTCTGTAGGAAATCTGTCGAGTACATAATGTTCTATATGAAATCTATCGACAACATAATTTTCTATAGGAAATCTATCGCGAACAAAATTTTCTATAGGAAATCTATCGACAACATAATTTTCTATAGAAGATCTATTGAGAACATAATTTTTGTAAGAAATCTATCGACAATATAATAATCTATAGGAAATCTATTGAGAACATAATTTTCTGTAGGAAATCTATCGACAACATAATGTTCTACATGAAATCGACAACATAATTTTCTATAGGAAATCTATCGAGTACATAATGTTCTATAGGAAATCTATCGACAACGTAATATAGGAAATCTATAGGAAATCTATCGACAATATAATTTTCTGTAGGAAATCTATCGAAAACATAATTTTCTATAGAAGATCTATTGAGAACATAATTTTCTGTAGGAAATCTATCGACAATATAATTTTCTTTAGAAAATCTATCGAGTACATAATGTTCTATAAAAAATCTATCGACAACGTAATTTTCTGTAGGAAATCTATCGACAACATAATGTTCTATAGGAAATCTATCGATAACATAATTTTCTGTACGAAATCTATCGACAACATAATGTTCTACAGGAAATCTATGGACAACATAATGTTCTATAGGAAATCTATCGAGATTATAATTTTCTATAGGAAATCTATCGAAAACATAATTTTCCATAGAAGTTCTATTGAGAACATAATTTTCTTTAGGAAATCTATCGACAACATAATTTTCTGTAGGAAATATATCGACAACATAATTTTCTGTAGGAAATCTATCGACAACATAATTTTCTGTAGGAAGTCTATCGACAACATAATTTTCTGTAGGAAATCTATCGACAACATAATTTTCTGTTGGAAATCTATCGACATAATAATTTTCAGTAGGAAATCTATCGAGAACAAAATTTTCTACAGGAAATCTATCGACAACATAATTTTCTGTAGGAAATCTATCGACAACGTAATGTTCTATAAAAAATTTATCGACAACATAATTTTCTGTAGGAAATCTATCGACAACATAATTTTCTGTAGGAAATCTATCGACAACATAATTTTCTATAGGAAATCTATCGACAGCATAATTTTCTGTAGGAAATCAATCGACAACATAATTTTCTGTAGGAAATCTATCGACAACATAATTTTCTGTAGGAAATCTATCGACAACGTAATGTTCTATAAAAAATTTATCGACAACATAATTTTCTGTACGAAATCTATCGACAACATAATTTTCTGTAGGAAATCTATCGACAACATAATTTTCTATAGGAAATCTATCGACAACATAATTTTCTGTAGGAAATCAATCGACAACATAATTTTCTGTAGGAAATCTATCGACAACATAATTTTCTATAGGAAATCTATCGACAGCATAATTTTCTGTAGGAAATCTATCGACAACATAATTTTCTGTAGGAAATCAATCGACAACATAATTTTCTGTAGGAAATCAATCGACAACATAATGTTCTATAAAAAATTTATCGACAACATAATTTTCTGTAGGAAATCTATCGACAACATAATTTTCTGTAGGAAATCAATCGACAACATAATTTTCTGTAGGAAATCAATCGACAACATAATTTTCTGTAGGAAATCTATCGACAACATAATTTTCTATAGGAAATCTATCGACAGCATAATTTTCTGTAGGAAATCTATCGACAACATAATGTTCTATAGGAAATCTATCTGTACGAAATCTATCGACAAGATAATTTTCTATAGACAATCTACCGAGAACATAATTTTCTGTAGGAAATCTATCGACTACATAATGTTCTAAATAAAATTAATCGAAATCATAATTTTCTGTAGGAAATCTATCGACAACATAATTTTCTATAGGAAATCTATCGACAACGTATTTTTCTGTAGGAAATCTATCGACTACATAATGTTCTAAATAAAATTAATCGAAACCATAATTTTCTGTAGGAAATCTATCGAGTACATAATGTTCTATAGGAAATCTATCGACAACGTAATTTTCTGTAGGAAATCTATCGACAACATAATGTTCTATAGGAAATCTATCGATAACATAATTTTCTGTACGAAATCTATCGACAACATAATTTTCTGTAGGAAATCTATCGACAACATAATGTTCTACAGGAAATCTACGGACAACATAATGTTCTATAGGAAATCTATCGAGATTATAATTTTCTATAGGAAATCTATCGAAAACATAATTTTCTGTAGGAAATATATCGACAACATAATTTTCTGTAGGAAGTCTATCGACAACATAATTTTCTGTAGGAAATCTATCGACAACATAATTTTCTGTTGGAAATCTATCGACATAATAATTTTCAGTAGGAAATCTATCGAGAACAAAATTTTCTACAGGAAATCTATCGACAACATAATTTTCTGTAGGAAATCCATCGACAACGTAATGTTCTATAAAAAATTTATCGACAACATAATTTTCTGTAGGAAATCTATCGACAACATAATTTTCTGTAGGAAATCTATCGACAACATAATTTTCTGTAGGAAGTCTATCGACAACATAATTTTCTGTAGGAAATCTATCGACAACAAAATTTTCTGTAGGAAGTCTATCGACAACATAATTTTCTGTAGGAAATCTATCGACAACATAATTTTCTGTTGGAAATCTATCGACATAATAATTTTCAGTAGGAAATCTATCGAGAACAAAATTTTCTACAGGAAATCTATCGACAACATAATTTTCTGTAGGAAATCCATCGACAACGTAATGTTCTATAAAAAATTTATCGACAACATAATTTTCTGTAGGAAATCTATCGACAACATAATTTTCTGTAGGAAATCTATCGACAACATAATTTTCTATAGGAAATCTATCGACAGCATAATTTTCTGTAGGAAATCAATCGACAACATAATTTTCTGTAGGAAATCTATCGACAACATAATTTTCTGTAGGAAATCTATCGACAACGTAATGTTCTATAAAAAATTTATCGACAACATAATTTTCTGTACGAAATCTATCGACAACATAATTTTCTGTAGGAAATCTATCGACAACATAATTTTCTATAGGAAATCTATCGACAGCATAATTTTCTGTAGGAAATCAATCGACAACATAATTTTCTGTTGGAAATCTATCGACAACATAATTTTCTATAGGAAATCTATCGACAGCATAATTTTCTGTAGGAAATCTATCGACAACATAATGTTCTATAGGAAATCAATCGACAACATAATTTTCTGTAGGAAATCAATCGACAACATAATGTTCTATAAAAAATTTATCGACAACATAATTTTCTGTAGGAAATCTATCGACAACATAATTTTCTGTAGGAAATCAATCGACAACATAATTTTCTGTAGGAAATCAATCGACAACATAATTTTCTGTAGGAAATCTATCGACAACATAATTTTCTATAGGAAATCTATCGACAGCATAATTTTCTGTAGGAAATCTATCGACAACATAATGTTCTATAGGAAATCTATCTGTACGAAATCTATCGACAACATAATTTTCTATAGACGATCTATCGAGAACATAATTTTCTGTAGGAAATCTATCGACTACATAATGTTCTAAATAAAATTAATCGAAACCATAATTTTCTGTAGGAAATCTATCGACAACATAATTTTCTATAGGAAATCTATCGACAACGTATTTTTCTGTAGGAAATCTATCGACTACATAATGTTCTAAATAAAATTAATCGAAACCATAATTTTCTGTAGGAAATCTATCGAGTACATAATGTTCTATAGGAAATCTATCGACAACGTAATTTTCTGTAGGAAATCTATCGACAACATAATTTTCTGTAGGAAATCTATCGACAACATAATTTTCTGTAGGAAATCTATCGATAACATAATTTTCTATAGAAGATCTATTGAGAACATAATTTTTGTAAGAAATCTATCGACAATATAATAATCTATAGGAAATCTATTGAGAACATAATTTTCTGTAGGAAATCTATCGACAACATAATGTTCTACATGGAATCGACAACATAATGTTCTACATGGAATCGACAACATAATTTTCTGTAGGAAATCTATCGACAACATAATTTTCTGTAGGAAATCTATCGAGTACATAATGTTCTATAGGAAATCTATCGACAACGTAATATAGGAAATCAATAGGAAATCTATCGACAACATAATTTTCTGTAGGAAATCTATCGAAAACATAATTTTCTATAGAAGATATATTGAGAACATAATTAACATAATTTTCTGTACGAAATCTATCGACAACATAATTTTCTGTAGGAAATCTATCGACAACATAATGTTCTACAGGAAATCTATGGACAACATAATGTTCTATAGGAAATCTATCGAGATTATAATTTTCTGTAGGAAATCTATCGACAACATAATGTTCTACAGGAAATCTATGGACAACATAATGTTCTATAGGAAATCTATCGAGATTATAATTTTCTATAGGAAATCTATAGAAAACATAATTTTCTATAGAAGATCTATTGAGAACATAATTTTCTTTAGGAAATCTATAGACAACATAATTTTCTGTATAAAATATATCGACAACATAATGTTCTATAGGAAATCTATCGGCAACGTAATTTTCTGTAGCAAATCTATCGACAACATAATTTTCTGTAGGAAATCTATCGACAACATAATTTTCTGTAGGAAATCTATCGATAACATAATTTTCTATAGAAGATCTATTGAGAACATAATTTTCTGTAGGAAATCTATCAACATAATTTTCTGTAGGAAATCTGCCGAGTACATAATGTTCTATATGAAATCTATCGACAACATAATTTTCTATAGGAAATCTATCGCGAACAAAATTTTCTATAGGAAATCTATCGACAACATAATTTTCTATAGAAGATCTATTGAGAACATAATTTTCTGTAAGAAATCTATCGACAACATAATTTTCTGTAGGAAATCTATCGACAACATAATTTTCTGTAGGAAATCTATCGACAACATAATGTTCTATAGGAAATCTATCTGTACGAAATCTATCGACAACATAATTTTCTATAGACGATCTACCGAGAACATAATTTTCTGTAGGAAATCTATCGACTATATAATGTTCATAATAATTTTCTATAGGAAATCTATCGACAACATAATTTTCTGTAGGAAATCTACCGACAACTTAATTTTCTGTAGGAAATCTATCGACAACATAATTTTCTGTAGGAAATCTATCGACAACATAATGTTCTACAGGAAATCTATGGACAACATAATGTTCTATAGGAAATCTATCGAGATTATAATTTTCTATAGGAAATCTATCGAAAACATAATTTTCCATAGAAGATCTATTGAGAACATAATTTTCTTTAGGAAATCTATCGACAACATAATTTTCTGTAGGAAATATATCGACAACATAATTTTCTGTAGGAAGTCTATCGACAACATAATTTTCTGTAGGAAATCTATCGACAACATAATTTTCTGTTGGAAATCTATCGACATAATAATTTTCAGTAGGAAATCTATCGAGAACAAAATTTTCTACACGAAATCTATCGACAACATAATTTTCTGTAGGAAATCTATCGACAACGTAATGTTCTATAAAAAATTTATCGACAACATAATTTTCTGTAGGAAATCTATCGACAACATAATTTTCTGTAGGAAATCTATCGACAACATAATTTTCTATAGGAAATCTATCGACAGCATAATTTTCTGTAGGAAATCAATCGACAACATAATTTTCTGTAGGAAATCAATCGACAACATAATTTTCTGTAGGAAATCTATCGACAACATAATTTTCTATAGGAAATCTATCGACAGCATAATTTTCTGTAGGAAATCTATCGACAACATAATGTTCTATAGGAAATCTATCTGTACGAAATCTATCGACAACATAATTTTCTATAGACGATCTATCGAGAACATAATTTTTTGTAGGAAATCTATCGACTACATAATGTTCTAAATAAAATTAATCGAAAACATAATTTTCTGTAGGAAATCTATCGACAACATAATTTTCTGTAGGAAATCTATCGAGTACATAATGTTCTATAGGAAATCTATCGACAACATAATTTTCTATAGGAAATCTATCGACAACATAATTTTCTGTAGGAAATCTATCGAGTACATAATGTTCTATAGGAAATCTATCGACAACATAATTTTCTGTAGGAAATCTATCGATAACATAATTTTCTATAGAAGATCTATTGAGAACATAATTTTCTGTAGGAAATCTATCGATAACATAATTTTCTATAGAAGATCTATTGAGAACATAATTTTCTGTAGGAAATCTATCAACATAATTTTCTGTAGGAAATCTGTCGAGTACATAATGTTCTATAGGAAATCTATCGACAACATAATGTTCTATAGGAAATCTATCGCGAACAAAATTTTCTATAGGAAATCTATCGACAACATAATTTTCTATAGAAGATCTATTGAGAACATAATTTTTGTAAGAAATCTATCGACAATATAATAATCTATAGGAAATCTATAGAGAACATAATTTTCTGTAGGAAATCTATCGACAACATAATGTTCTACATGAAATCGACAACATAATTTTCTATAGGAAATCTATCGAGTACATAATGTTCTATAGGAAATCTATCGACAACGTAATATAGGAAATCTATAGGAAATCTATCGACAATATAATTTTCTGTAGGAAATCTATCGAAAACATAATTTTCTATAGAAGATCTATTGAGAACATAATTTTCTGTAGGAAATCTATCGACAATATAATTTTCTTTAGAAAATCTATCGAGTACATAATGTTCTATAAAAAATCTATCGACAACGTAATTTTCTGTAGGAAATCTATCGACAACATAATGTTCTATAGGAAATCTATCGATAACATAATTTTCTGTACGAAATCTATCGACAACATAATTTTCTGTAGGAAATCTATCGACAACATAATGTTCTACAGGAAATCTATGGACAACATAATGTTCTATAGGAAATCTATCGAGATTATAATTTTCTATAGGAAATCTATCGAAAACATAATTTTCAATAGAAGATCTATTGAGAACATAATTTTCTTTAGGAAATCTATCGACAACATAATTTTCTGTAGGAAATATATCGACAACATAATTTTCTGTAGGAAATCTATCGACAACATAATTTTCTGTAGGAAATCTATCGACAACATAATTTTCTGTAGGAAATCTATCGACAACATAATTTTCTGTTGGAAATCTATCGACATAATAATTTTCAGTAGGAAATCTATCGAGAACAAAATTTTCTACAGGAAATCTATCGACAACATAATTTTCTGTAGGAAATCTATCGACAACGTAATGTTCTATAAAAAATTTATCGACAACATAATTTTCTGTAGGAAATCTATCGACAACGTAATTTTCTGTAGGAAATCTATCGACAACATAATTTTCTATAGGAAATCTATCGACAGCATAATTTTCTGTAGGAAATCAATCGACAACATAATTTTCTGTAGAAAATCTATCGACAACATAATTTTCTGTAGGAAATCTATCGACAACGTAATGTTCTATAAAAAATTTATCGACAACATAATTTTCTGTACGAAATCTATCGACAACATAATTTTCTGTAGGAAATCTATCGACAACATAATTTTCTATAGGAAATCTATCGACAGCATAATTTTCTGTAGGAAATCAATCGACAACATAATTTTCTGTAGGAAATCTATCGACAACATAATTTTCTATAGGAAATCTATCGACAGCATAATTTTCTGTAGGAAATCTATCGACAACATAATGTTCTATAGGAAATCAATCGACAACATAATTTTCTGTAGGAAATCTATCGACAACATAATGTTCTATAAAAAATTTATCGACAACATAATTTTCTGTAGGAAATCTATCGACAACATAATTTTCTGTAGGAAATCAATCGACAACATAATTTTCTGTAGGAAATCAATCGACAACATAATTTTCTGTAGGAAATCTATCGACAACATAATTTTCTATAGGAAATCTATCGACAGCATAATTTTCTGTAGGAAATCTATCGACAACATAATGTTCTATAGGAAATCTATCTGTACGAAATCTATCGACAACATAATTTTCTATAGACAATCTATCGAGAACATAATTTTCTGTAGGAAATCTATCGACTACATAATGTTCTAAATAAAATTAATCGAAACCATAATTTTCTGTAGGAAATCTATCGACAACATAATTTTCTATAGGAAATCTATCGACAACGTATTTTTCTGTAGGAAATCTATCGACTACATAATGTTCTAAATAAAATTAATCGAAACCATAATTTTCTGTAGGAAATCTATCGAGTACATAATGTTCTATAGGAAATCTATCGACAACGTAATTTTCTGTAGGAAATCTATCGACAACATAATTTTCTGTAGGAAATCTATCGACAACATAATTTTCTGTAGGAAATCTATCGACAACATAATGTTCTATAGAAGATCTATTGAGAACATAATTTTTGTAAGAAATCTATCGACAATATAATAATCTATAGGAAATCTATTGAGAACATAATTTTCTGTAGGAAATCTATCGACAACATAATGTTCTACATGGAATCGACAACATAATGTTCTACATGGAATCGACAACATAATTTTCTGTAGGAAATCTATCGACAACATAATTTTCTGTAGGAAATCTATCGAGTACATAATGTTCTATAGGAAATCTATCGACAACGTAATATAGGAAATCAATAGGAAATCTATCGACAACATAATTTTCTGTAGGAAATCTATCGAAAACATAATTTTCTATAGAAGATATATTGAGAACATAATTAACATAATTTTCTGTACGAAATCTATCGACAACATAATTTTCTGTAGGAAATCTATCGACAACATAATGTTCTACAGGAAATCTATGGACAACATAATGTTCTATAGGAAATCTATCGAGATTATAATTTTCTGTAGGAAATCTATCGACAACATAATGTTCTACAGGAAATCTATGGACAACATAATGTTCTATAGGAAGTCTATCGAGATTATAATTTTCTATAGGAAATCTATAGAAAACATAATTTTCTGTAGGAAATATATCGACAACATAATGTTCTATAGGAAATCTATCGGCAACGTAATTTTCTGTAGCAAATCTATCGACAACATAATTTTCTGTAGGAAATCTATCGACAGCATAATTTTCTGTAGGAAATCAATCGACAACATAATTTTCTGTAGGAAATCTATCGACAACATAATTTTCTGTAGGAAATCTATCGACAACGTAATGTTCTATAAAAAATTTATCGACAACATAATTTTCTGTACGAAATCTATCGACAACATAATTTTCTGTAGGACATCTATCGACAACATAATTTTCTATAGGAAATCTATCGACAGCATAATTTTCTGTAGGAAATATATCGACAACATAATGTTCTATAGGAAATCTATCGGCAACGTAATTTTCTGTAGGAAATCTATCGACAACATAATTTTCTATAGGAAATCTATCGACAGCATAATTTTCTGTAGGAAATCAATCGACAACATAATTTTCTGTAGGAAATCTATCGACAACATAATTTTCTGTAGGAAATCTATCGACAACGTAATGTTCTATAAAAAATTTATCGACAACATAATTTTCTGTACGAAATCTATCGACAACATAATTTTCTGTAGGAAATCTATCGACAACATAATTTTCTATAGGAAATCTATCGACAGCATAATTTTCTGTAGGAAATCAATCGACAACATAATTTTCTGTAGGAAATCTATCGACAACATAATTTTCTATAGGAAATCTATCGACAGCATAATTTTCTGTAGGAAATCTATCGACAACATAATGTTCTATAGGAAATCAATCGACAACATAATTTTCTGTAGGAAATCAATCGACAACATAATGTTCTATAAAAAATTTATCGACAACATAATTTTCTGTAGGAAATCTATCGACAACATAATTTTCTGTAGGAAATCAATCGACAACATAATTTTCTGTAGGAAATCAATCGACAACATAATTTTCTGTAGGAAATCTATCGACAACATAATTTTCTATAGGAAATCTATCGACAGCATAATTTTCTGTAGGAAATCTATCGACAACATAATGTTCTATAGGAAATCTATCTGTACGAAATCTATCGACAACATAATTTTCTATAGACAATCTATCGAGAACATAATTTTCTATAGGAAATCTATCGACTACATAATGTTCTAAATAAAATTAATCGAAACCATAATTTTCTGTAGGAAATCTATCGACAACATAATTTTCTATAGGAAATCTATCGACAACGTATTTTTCTGTAGGAAATCTATCGACTACATAATGTTCTAAATAAAATTAATCGAAACCATAATTTTCTGTAGGAAATCTATCGAGTACATAATGTTCTATAGGAAATCTATCGACAACGTAATTTTCTGTAGGAAATCTATCGACAACATAATTTTCTGTAGGAAATCTATCGACAACATAATTTTCTGTAGGAAATCTATCGATAACATAATTTTCTATAGAAGATCTATTGAGAACATAATTTTTGTAAGAAATCTATCGACAATATAATAATCTATAGGAAATCTATTGAGAACATAATTTTCTGTAGGAAATCTATCGACAACATAATGTTCTACATGGAATCGACAACATAATGTTCTACATGGAATCGACAACATAATTTTCTGTAGGAAATCTATCGACAACATAATTTTCTGTAGGAAATCTATCGACAACGTAATATAGGAAATCAATAGGAAATCTATCGACAACATAATTTTCTGTAGGAAATCTATCGAAAACATAATTTTCTATAGAAGATATATTGAGAACATAATTAACATAATTTTCTGTACGAAATCTATCGACAACATAATTTTCTGTAGGAAATCTATCGACAACATAATGTTCTACAGGAAATCTATGGACAACATAATGTTCTATAGGAAATCTATCGAGATTATAATTTTCTGTAGGAAATCTATCGACAACATAATGTTCTACAGGAAATCTATGGACAACATAATGTTCTATAGGAAATCTATCGAGATTATAATTTTCTATAGGAAATCTATAGAAAACATAATTTTCTATAGAAGATCTATTGAGAACATAATTTTCTTTAGGAAATCTATAGACAACATAATTTTCTGTAGGAAATATATCGACAACATAATGTTCTATAGGAAATCTATCGGCAACGTAATTTTCTGTAGCAAATCTATCGACAACATAATTTTCTGTAGGAAATCTATCGACAACATAATTTTCTGTAGGAAATCTATCGATAACATAATTTTCTATAGAAGATCTATTGAGAACATAATTTTCTGTAGGAAATCTATCAACATAATTTTCTGTAGGAAATCTGCCGAGTACATAATGTTCTATATGAAATCTATCGACAACATAATTTTCTATAGGAAATCTATCGCGAACAAAATTTTCTATAGGAAATCTATCGACAACATAATTTTCTATAGAAGATCTATTGAGAACATAATTTTCTGTAGGAAATCTATCGACAACATAATGTTCTATAGGAAATCTATCGACAACATAATTTTCTGTAGGAAATCTATCGACAACATAATGTTCTATAGGAAATCTATCTGTACGAAATCTATCGACAACATAATTTTCTATAGACGATCTACCGAGAACATAATTTTCTGTAGGAAATCTATCGACTATATAATGTTCATAATAATTTTCTATAGGAAATCTATCGACAACATAATTTTCTGTAGGAAATCTACCGACAACTTAATTTTCTGTAGGAAATCTATCGACAACATAATTTTCTGTAGGAAATCTATCGACAACATAATGTTCTACAGGAAATCTATGGACAACATAATGTTCTATAGGAAATCTATCGAGATTATAATTTTCTATAGGAAATCTATCGAAAACATAATTTTCCATAGAAGATCTATTGAGAACATAATTTTCTTTAGGAAATCTATCGACAACATAATTTTCTGTAGGAAATATATCGACAACATAATTTTCTGTAGGAAATCTATCGACAACATAATTTTCTGTAGGAAGTCTATCGACAACATAATTTTCTGTAGGAAATCTATCGACAACATAATTTTCTGTTGGAAATCTATCGACATAATAATTTTCAGTAGGAAATCTATCGAGAACAAAATTTTCTACAGTAAATCTATCGACAACATAATTTTCTGTAGGAAATCTATCGACAACGTAATGTTCTATAAAAAATTTATCGACAACATAATTTTCTGTAGGAAATCTATCGACAACATAATTTTCTGTAGGAAATCTATCGACAACATAATTTTCTATAGGAAATCTATCGACAACATAATTTTCTGTAGGAAATCAATCGACAACATAATTTTCTGTAGGAAATCAATCGACAACATAATTTTCTGTAGGAAATCTATCGACAACATAATTTTCTATAGGAAATCTATCGACAGCATAATTTTCTGTAGGAAATCTATCGACAACATAATGTTCTATAGGAAATCTATCTGTACGAAATCTATCGACAACATAATTTTCTATAGACGATCTATCGAGAACATAATTTTTTGTAGGAAATCTATCGACTACATAATGTTCTAAATAAAATTAATCGAAAACATAATTTTCTGTAGGAAATCTATCGACAACATAATTTTCTGTAGGAAATCTATCGAGTACATAATGTTCTATAGGAAATCTATCGACAACATAATTTTCTGTAGGAAATCTATCGACAACATAATTTTCTGTAGGAAATCTATCGAGTACATAATGTTCTATAGGAAATCTATCGACAACATAATTTTCTGTAGGAAATCTATCGATAACATAATTTTCTATAGAAGATCTATTGAGAACATAATTTTCTGTAGGAAATCTATCGATAACATAATTTTCTATAGAAGATCTATTGAGAACATAATTTTCTGTAGGAAATCTATCAACATAATTTTCTGTAGGAAATCTGTCGAGTACATAATGTTCTATATGAAATCTATCGACAACATAATTTTCTATAGGAAATCTATCGCGAACAAAATTTTCTATAGGAAATCTATCGACAACATAATTTTCTATAGAAGATCTATTGAGAACATAATTTTTGTAAGAAATCTATCGACAATATAATAATCTATAGGAAATCTATAGAGAACATAATTTTCTGTAGGAAATCTATCGACAACATAATGTTCTACATGAAATCGACAACATAATTTTCTATAGGAAATCTATCGAGTACATAATGTTCTATAGGAAATCTATCGACAACGTAATATAGGAAATCTATAGGAAATCTATCGACAACATAATTTTCTGTAGGAAATCTATCGAAAACATAATTTTCTATAGAAGATCTATTGAGAACATAATTTTCTGTAGGAAATCTATCGACAATATAATTTTCTTTAGAAAATCTATCGAGTACATAATGTTCTATAAAAAATCTATCGACAACGTAATTTTCTGTAGGAAATCTATCGACAACATAATGTTCTATAGGAAATCTATCGATAACATAATTTTCTGTACGAAATCTATCGACAACATAATTTTCTGTAGGAAATCTATCGACAACATAATGTTCTACAGGAAATCTATGGACAACATAATATTCTATAGGAAATCTATCGAGATTATAATTTTCTATAGGAAATCTATCGAAAACATAATTTTCAATAGAAGATCTATTGAGAACATAATTTTCTTTAGGAAATCTATCGACAACATAATTTTCTGTAGGAAATATATCGACAACATAATTTTCTGTAGGAAATCTATCGACAACATAATTTTCTGTAGGAAGTCTATCGACAACATAATTTTCTGTAGGAAATCTATCGACAACATAATTTTCTGTTGGAAATCTATCGACATAATAATTTTCAGTAGGAAATCTATCGAGAACAAAATTTTCTACAGGAAATCTATCGACAACATAATTTTCTGTAGGAAATCTATCGACAACGTAATGTTCTATAAAAAATTTATCGACAACATAATTTTCTGTAGGAAATCTATCGACAACGTAATTTTCTGTAGGAAATCTATCGACAACATAATTTTCTATAGGAAATCTATCGACAGCATAATTTTCTGTAGGAAATCAATCGACAACATAATTTTCTGTAGGAAATATATCGACAACATAATTTTCTGTAGGAAATCTATCGACAACGTAATGTTCTATAAAAAATTTATCGACAACATAATTTTCTGTACGAAATCTATCGACAACATAATTTTCTGTAGGAAATCTATCGACAACATAATTTTCTATAGGAAATCTATCGACAGCATAATTTTCTGTAGGAAATCAATCGACAACATAATTTTCTGTAGGAAATCTATCGACAACATAATTTTCTATAGGAAATCTATCGACAGCATAATTTTCTGTAGGAAATCTATCGACAACATAATGTTCTATAGGAAATCAATCGACAACATAATTTTCTGTAGGAAATCAATCGACAACATAATGTTCTATAAAAAATTTATCGACAACATAATTTTCTGTAGGAAATCTATCGACAACATAATTTTCTGTAGGAAATCAATCGACAACATAATTTTCTGTAGGAAATCAATCGACAACATAATTTTCTGTAGGAAATCTATCGACAACATAATTTTCTATAGGAAATCTATCGACAGCATAATTTTCTGTAGGAAATCTATCGACAACATAATGTTCTATAGGAAATCTATCTGTACGAAATCTATCGACAACATAATTTTCTATAGACAATCTATCGAGAACATAATTTTCTGTAGGAAATCTATCGACTACATAATGTTCTAAATAAAATTAATCGAAACCATAATTTTCTGTAGGAAATCTATCGACAACATAATTTTCTATAGGAAATCTATCGACAACGTATTTTTCTGTAGGAAATCTATCGACTACATAATGTTCTAAATAAAATTAATCGAGAACATAATTTTCTGTAGGAAATCTATCGACTACATAATGTTCTAAATAAAATTAATCGAAACCATAATTTTCTGTAGGAAATCTATCGACAACATAATTTTCTATAGGAAATCTATCGACAACGTAATTTTCTGTAGGAAATCTATCGACAACATAATTTTCTGTAGGAAATCTATCGACAACATAATTTTCTGTAGGAAATCTATCGATAACATAATTTTCTATAGAAGATCTATTGAGAACATAATTTTTGTAAGAAATCTATCGACAATATAATAATCTATAGGAAATCTATTGAGAACATAATTTTCTGTAGGAAATCTATCGACAACATAATGTTCTACATGGAATCGACAACATAATGTTCTACATGGAATCGACAACATAATTTTCTGTAGGAAATCTATCGACAACATAATTTTCTGTAGGAAATCTATCGAGTACATAATGTTCTATAGGAAATCTATCGACAACGTAATATAGGAAATCAATAGGAAATCTATCGACAACATAATTTTCTGTAGGAAATCTATCGAAAACATAATTTTCTATAGAAGATATATTGAGAACATAATTAACATAATTTTCTGTACGAAATCTATCGACAACATAATTTTCTGTAGGAAATCTATCGACAACATAATGTTCTACAGGAAATCTATGGACAACATAATGTTCTATAGGAAATCTATCGAGATTATAATTTTCTGTAGGAAATCTATCGACAACATAATGTTCTACAGGAAATCTATGGACAACATAATGTTCTATAGGAAGTCTATCGAGATTATAATTTTCTATAGGAAATCTATAGAAAACATAATTTTCTGTAGGAAATATATCGACAACATAATGTTCTATAGGAAATCTATCGGCAACGTAATTTTCTGTAGCAAATCTATCGACAACATAATTTTCTGTAGGAAATCTATCGACAACATAATTTTCTGTAGGAAATCTATCGATAACATAATTTTCTATAGAAGATCTATTGAGAACATAATTTTCTGTAGGAAATCTATCAACATAATTTTCTGTAGGAAATCTGCCGAGTACATAATGTTCTATATGAAATCTATCGACAACATAATTTTCTATAGGAAATCTATCGCGAACAAAATTTTCTATAGGAAATCTATCGACAACATAATTTTCTATAGAAGATCTATTGAGAACATAATTTTCTGTAAGAAATCTATCGACAACATAATTTTCTATAGGAAATCTATCGACAACATAATTTTCTGTAGGAAATCTATCGACAACATAATGTTCTATAGGAAATCTATCTGTACGAAATCTATCGACAACATAATTTTCTATAGACGATCTACCGAGAACATAATTTTCTGTAGGAAATCTATCGACTATATAATGTTCATTATAATTTTCTATAGGAAATCTATCGACAACATAATTTTCTGTAGGAAATCTACCGACAACTTAATTTTCTGTAGGAAATCTATCGACAACATAATTTTCTATTGGAAATCTATCGACAGCATAATTTTCTGTAGGAAATCTATCGACAACATAATGTTCTATTGGAAATCTATCTGTACGAAATCTATCGACAACATAATTTTCTATAGACGATCTATCGAGAACATAATTTTCTGTAGGAAATCTATCGACTACATAATGTTCTAAATAAAATTTATCGAAAACATAATTTTCTGTAGGAAATCTATCGACAACATAATTTTCTGTAGGAAATCTATCGAGTACATAATGTTCTATAGGAAATCTATCGACAACATAATTTTCTGTAGGAAATCTATCGATAACATAATTTTCTATAGAAGATCTATTGAGAACATAATTTTCTGTAGGAAATCTATCGATAACATCATTTTCTATAGAAGATCTATTGAGAACATAATTTTCTGTAGGAAATCTATCAACATAATTTTCTGTAGGAAATCTGTCGAGTACATAATGTTCTATATGAAATCTATCGACAACATAATTTTCTATAGGAAATCTATCGCGAACAAAATTTTCTATAAGAAATCTATCGACAACATAATTTTCTATAGAAGATCTATTGAGAACATAATTTTTGTAAGAAATCTATCGACAATATAATAATCTATAGGAAATCTATTGAGAACATAATTTTCTGTAGGAAATCTATCGACAACATAATGTTCTACATGAAATCGACAACATAATTTTCTATAGGAAATCTATCGAGTACATAATGTTCTATAGGAAATCTATCGACAACGTAATATAGGAAATCTATAGGAAATCTATCTACAATATAATTTTCTGTAGGAAATCTATCGCAAACATAATTTTCTATAGAAGATCTATTGAGAACATAATTTTCTGTAGGAAATCTATCGACAATATAATTTTCTTTAGAAAATCTATCGAGTACATAATGTTCTATAAAAAATCTATCGACAACGTAATTTTCTGTAGGAAATCTATCGACAACATAATGTTCTATAGGAAATCTATCGATAACATAATTTTCTGTACGAAATCTATCGACAACATAATTGTCTGTAGGAAATCTATCGACAACATAATGTTCTACAGGAAATCTATGGACAACATAATGTTCTATAGGAAATCTATCGAGATTATAATTTTCTATAGGAAATCTATCGAAAACATTATTTTCCATAGCAGATCTATTGAGAACATAATTTTCTTTAGGAAATCTATCGACAACATAATTTTCTGTAGGAAATATATCGACAACATAATTTTCTGTAGGAAATCTATCGACAACATAATTTTCTGTAGGAAGTCTATCGACAACATAATTTTCTGTAGGAAATCTATCGACAACATAATTTTCTGTTGGAAATCTATCGACATAATAATTTTCAGTAGGAAATCTATCGAGAACAAAATTTTCTACAGGAAATCTATCGACAACATAATTTTCTGTAGGAAATCTATCGACAACGTAATGTTCTATTAAAAATTTATCGACAACATAATTTTCTGTAGGAAATCTATCGACAACATAATTTTCTGTAGGAAATCTATCGACAACATAATTTTCTATAGGAAATCTATCGACAGCATAATTTTCTGTAGGAAATCAATCGACAACATAATTTTCTGTAGGAAATCTATCGACAACATAATTTTCTGTAGGAAATCTATCGATAACATAATTTTCTATAGAAGATCTATTGAGAACATAATTTTCTGTAGGAAATCTATCGATAACATAATTTTCTATAGAAGATCTGTTGAGAACATAATTTTCTGTAGGAAATCTATCAACATAATTTTCTGTAGGAAATCTGTCGAGTACATAATGTTCTATATGAAATCTATCGACAACATAATTTTCTATAGGAAATCTATCGCGAACTAAATTTTCTATAGGAAATCTATCGACAACATAATTTTCTATAGAAGATCTATTGAGAACATAATTTTTGTAAGAAATCTATCGACAATATAATAATCTATAGGAAATCTATTGAGAACATAATTTTCTGTAGGAAATCTATCGACAACATAATGTTCTACATGAAATCGACAACATAATTTTCTATAGGAAATCTATCGAGTACATAATGTTCTATAGGAAATCTATCGACAACGTAATATAGGAAATCTATAGAAAATCTATCGACAATATAATTTTCTGTAGGAAATCTATCGACAACATAATTTTCTGTAGGAAATCTATCGATAACATAATTTTCTGTACGAAATCTATCGACAACATAATTTTCTGTAGGAAATCTATCGACAACATAATGTTCTACAGGAAATCTATGGACAACATAATGTTCTATTGGAAATCTATCGAGATTATAATTTTCTATAGGAAATCTATCGAAAACATAATTTTCCATAGAAGATCTATTGAGAACATAATTTTCTTTAGGAAATCTATCGACAACATAATTTTCTGTAGGAAATATATCGACAACATAATTTTCTGTAGGAAATCTATCGACAACATAATTTTCTGTAGGAAATCTATCGACAACATAATTTTCTGTTGGAAATCTATCGACATAATAATTTTCAGTAGGAAATCTATCGAGAACAAAATTTTCTACAGGAAATCTATCGACAACATAATTTTCTGTAGGAAATCTATCGACAACGTAATGTTCTATAAAAAATTTATCGACAACATAATTTTCTGTAGGAAATCTTTCGACAACATAATTTTCTGTAGGAAATCTATCGACAACATAATTTTCTATAGGAAATCTATCGACAGCATAATTTTCTGTAGGAAATCAATCGACAAAATAATTTTCTGTAGGAAATCTATCGACAACATAATTTTCTGTAGGAAATCTATCGACAACGTAATGTTCTATAAAAAATTTATCGACAACATAATTTTCTGTAGGAAATCAATCGACAAAATAATTTTCTGTAGGAAATCTATCGACAACATAATTTTCTGTAGGAAATCTATCGACAACGTAATGTTCTATAAAAAATTTATCGACAACATAATTTTCTGTAGGAAATCTATCGACAACATAATTTTCTGTAGGAAATCTATCGACAACATCATTTTCTATAGGAAATCTATCGACAACATAATTTTCTGTAGGAAATCTATCGACAATATAATTTTCTTTAGAAAATCTATCGAGTACATAATGTTCTATAAAAAATCTATCGACAACGTAATTTTCTGTAGGAAATCTATCGACAACATAATGTTCTATAGGAAATCTATCGATAACATAATTTTCTGTACGAAATCTATCGACAACATAATTTTCTGTAGGAAATCTATCGACAACATAATGTTCTACAGGAAATCTATGGACAACATAATGTTCTATAGGAAATCTATCGAGATTATAATTTTCTATAGGAAATCTATCGAAAACATAATTTTCCATAGCAGATCTATTGAGAACATAATTTTCTTTAGGAAATCTATCGACAACATAATTTTCTGTAGGAAATATATCGACAACATAATTTTCTGTAGGAAATCTATCGACAACATAATTTTCTGTAGGAAGTCTATCGACAACATAATTTTCTGTAGGAAATCTATCGACAACATAATTTTCTGTTGGAAATCTATCGACATAATAATTTTCAGTAGGAAATCTATCGAGAACAAAATTTTCTACAGGAAATCTATCGACAACATAATTTTCTGTAGGAAATCTATCGACAACGTAATGTTCTATTAAAAATTTATCGACAACATAATTTTCTGTAGGAAATCTATCGACAACATAATTTTCTGTAGGAAATCTATCGACAACATAATTTTCTGTAGGAAATCTATCGACAACATAATTTTCTGTAGGAAATCAATCGACAACATAATTTTCTGTAGGAAATCAATCGACAACATAATTTTCTGTAGGAAATCTATCGACAACATAATTTTCTATAGGAAATCTATCGACAGCATAATTTTCTGTAGGAAATCTATCGACAACATAATGTTCTATAGGAAATCTATCTGTACGAAATCTATCGACAACATAATTTTCTATAGACGATCTATCGAGAACATAATTTTCTGTAGGAAATCTATCGACTACATAATGTTCTAAATAAAATTAATCGAAAACATAATTTTCTGTAGGAAATCTATCGACAACATAATTTTCTGTAGGAAATCTATCGAGTACATAATGTTCTATAGGAAATCTATCGACAACATAATATTCTGTAGGAAATATATCGACAACATAATGTTCTATAGGAAATCTATCGGCAACGTAATTTTCTGTAGCAAATCTATCGACAACATAATTTTCTGTAGGAAATCTATCGACAACATAATTTTCTGTAGGAAATCTATCGATAACATAATTTTCTATAGAAGATCTATTGAGAACATAATTTTCTGTAGGAAATCAATCAACATAATTTTCTGTAGGAAATCTGCCGAGTACATAATGTTCTATATGAAATCTATCGACAACATAATTTTCTATAGGAAATCTATCGCGAACAAAATTTTCTATAGGAAATCTATCGACAACATAATTTTCTATAGAAGATCTATTGAGAACATAATTTTCTGTAAGAAATCTATCGACAACATAATTTTCTATAGGAAATCTATCGACAACATAATTTTCTGTAGGAAATCTATCGACAACATAATGTTCTATAGGAAATCTATCTGTACGAAATCTATCGACAACATAATTTTCTATAGACGATCTACCGAGAACATAATTTTCTGTAGGAAATCTATCGACTATATAATGTTCATAATAATTTTCTATAGGAAATCTATCGACAACATAATTTTCTGTAGGAAATCTACCGACAACTTAATTTTCTGTAGGAAATCTATCGACAACATAATTTTCTATTGGAAATCTATCGACAACATAATTTTCTGTAGGAAATCTATCGACAACATAATGTTCTATTGGAAATCTATCTGTACGAAATCTATCGACAACATAATTTTCTATAGACGATCTATCGAGAACATAATTTTCTGTAGGAAATCTATCGACTACATAATGTTCTAAATAAAATTTATCGAAAACATAATTTTCTGTAGGAAATCTATCGACAACATAATTTTCTGTAGGAAATCTATCGAGTACATAATGTTCTATAGGAAATCTATCGACAACATAATTTTCTGTAGGAAATCTATCGATAACATAATTTTCTATAGAAGATCTATTGAGAACATAATTTTCTGTAGGAAATCTATCGATAACATAATTTTCTATAGAAGATCTATTGAGAACATAATTTTCTGTAGGAAATCTATCAACATAATTTTCTGTAGGAAATCTGTCGAGTACATAATGTTCTATATGAAATCTATCGACAACATAATTTTCTATAGGAAATCTATTGCGAACAAAATTTTCTATAAGAAATCTATCGACAACATAATTTTCTATAGAAGATCTATTGAGAACATAATTTTTGTAAGAAATCTATCGACAATATAATAATCTATAGGAAATCTATTGAGAACATAATTTTCTGTAGGAAATCTATCGACAACATAATGTTCTACATGAAATCGACAACATAATTTTCTATAGGAAATCTATCGAGTACATAATGTTCTATAGGAAATCTATCGACAACGTTATATAGGAAATCTATAGGAAATCTATCTACAATATAATTTTCTGTAGGAAATCTATCGAAAACATAATTTTCTATAGAAGATCTATTGAGAACATAATTTTCTGTAGGAAATCTATCGACAATATAATTTTCTTTAGAAAATCTATCGAGTACATAATGTTCTATAAAAAATCTATCGACAACGTAATTTTCTGTAGGAAATCTATCGACAACATAATGTTCTATAGGAAATCTATCGATAACATAATTTTCTGTACGAAATCTATCGACAACATAATTGTCTGTAGGAAATCTATCGACAACATAATGTTCTACAGGAAATCTATGGACAACATAATGTTCTATAGGAAATCTATCGAGATTATAATTTTCTATAGGAAATCTATCGAAAACATAATTTTCCATAGCAGATCTATTGAGAACATAATTTTCTTTAGGAAATCTATCGACAACATAATTTTCTGTAGGAAATATATCGACAATATAATTTTCTGTAGGAAATCAATCGACAACATAATTTTCTGTAGGAAGTCTATCGACAACATAATTTTCTGTAGGAAATCTATCGACAACATAATTTTCTGTTGGAAATCTATCGACATAATAATTTTCAGTAGGAAATCTATCGAGAACAAAATTTTCTACAGGAAATCTATCGACAACATAATTTTCTGTAGGAAATCTATCGACAACGTAATGTTCTATTAAAAATTTATCGACAACATAATTTTCTGTAGGAAATCTATCGACAACATAATTTTCTGTAGGAAATCTATCGACAACATAATTTTCTATAGGAAATCTATCGACAGCATAATTTTCTGTAGGAAATCAATCGACAACATAATTTTCTGTAGGAAATCTATCGACAACATAATTTTCTGTAGGAAATCTATCGATAACATAATTTTCTATAGAAGATCTATTGAGAACATAATTTTCTGTAGGAAATCTATCGATAACATAATTTTCTATAGAAGATCTGTTGAGAACATAATTTTCTGTAGGAAATCTATCAACATAATTTTCTGTAGGAAATCTGTCGAGTACATAATGTTCTATATGAAATCTATCGACAACATAATTTTCTATAGGAAATCTATCGCGAACTAAATTTTCTATAGGAAATCTATCGACAACATAATTTTCTATAGAAGATCTATTGAGAACATAATTTTTGTAAGAAATCTATCGACAATATAATAATCTATAGGAAATCTATTGAGAACATAATTTTCTGTAGGAAATCTATCGACAACATAATGTTCTACATGAAATCGACAACATAATTTTCTATAGAAAATCTATCGAGTACATAATGTTCTATAGGAAATCTATCGACAACGTAATATAGGAAATCTATAGAAAATCTATCGACAATATAATTTTCTGTAGGAAATCTATCGACAACATAATGTTCTGTAGGAAATCTATCGATAACATAATTTTCTGTACGAAATCTATCGACAACATAATTTTCTGTAGGAAATCTATCGACAACATAATGTTCTACAGGAAATCTATGGACAACATAATGTTCTATTGGAAATCTATCGAGATTATAATTTTCTATAGGAAATCTATCGAAAACATAATTTTCCATAAAAGATCTATTGAGAACATAATTTTCTTTAGGAAATCTATCGACAACATAATTTTCTGTAGGAAATATATCGACAACATAATTTTCTGTAGGAAATCTATCGACAACATAATTTTCTGTAGGAAATCTATCGACAACATAATTTTCTGTTGGAAATCTATCGACATAATAATTTTCAGTAGGAAATCTATCGAGAACAAAATTTTCTACAGGAAATCTATCGACAACATAATTTTCTGTAGGAAATCTATCGACAACGTAATGTTCTATAAAAAATTTATCGACAACATAATTTTCTGTAGGAAATCTATCGACAACATAATTTTCTGTAGGAAATCTATCGACAACATAATTTTCTATAGGAAATCTATCGACAGCATAATTTTCTGTAGGAAATCAATCGACAAAATAATTTTCTGTAGGAAATCTATCGACAACATAATTTTCTGTAGGAAATCTATCGACAACGTAATGTTCTATAAAAAATTTATCGACAACATAATTTTCTGTAGGAAATCAATCGACAAAATAATTTTCTGTAGGAAATCTATCGACAACATAATTTTCTGTAGGAAATCTATCGACAACGTAATGTTCTATAAAAAATTTATCGACAACATAATTTTCTGTAGGAAATCTATCGACAACATAATTTTCTGTAGGAAATCTATCGACAACATAATTTTCTATAGGAAATCTATCGACAACATAATTTTCTGTAGGAAATCTATCGACAATATAATTTTCTTTAGAAAATCTATCGAGTACATAATGTTCTATAAAAAATCTATCGACAACGTAATTTTCTGTAGGAAATCTATCGACAACATAATGTTCTATAGGAAATCTATCGATAACATAATTTTCTGTACGAAATCTATCGACAACATAATTTTCTGTAGGAAATCTATCGACAACATAATGTTCTACAGGAAATCTATGGACAACATAATGTTCTATAGGAAATCTATCGAGATTATAATTTTCTATAGGAAATCTATCGAAAACATAATTTTCCATAGCAGATCTATTGAGAACATAATTTTCTTTAGGAAATCTATCGACAACATAATTTTCTGTAGGAAATATATCGACAACATAATTTTCTGTAGGAAATCTATCGACAACATAATTTTCTGTAGGAAGTCTATCGACAACATAATTTTCTGTAGGAAATCTATCGACAACATAATTTTCTGTTGGAAATCTATCGACATAATAATTTTCAGTAGGAAATCTATCGAGAACAAAATTTTCTACAGGAAATCTATCGACAACATAATTTTCTGTAGGAAATCTATCGACAACGTAATGTTCTATTAAAAATTTATCGACAACATAATTTTCTGTAGGAAATCTATCGACAACATAATTTTCTGTAGGAAATCTATCGACAACATAATTTTCTATAGGAAATCTATCGACAGCATAATTTTCTGTAGGAAATCTATCGACAACATAATTTTCTGTAGGAAATCAATCGACAACATAATTTTCTGTAGGAAATCTATCGACAACATAATTTTCTATAGGAAATCTATCGACAGCATAATTTTCTGTAGGAAATCTATCGACAACATAATGTTCTATAGGAAATCTATCTGTACGAAATCTATCGACAACATAATTTTCTATAGACGATCTATCGAGAACATAATTTTCTGTAGGAAATCTATCGACTACATAATGTTCTAAATAAAATTAATCGAAAACATAATTTTCTGTAGGAAATCTATCGACAACATAATTTTCTGTAGGAAATCTATCGAGTACATAATGTTCTATAGGAAATCTATCGACAACATAATTTTCTGTAGGAAATATATCGACAACATAATGTTCTATAGGAAATCTATCGGCAACGTAATTTTCTGTAGCAAATCTATCGACAACATAATTTTCTGTAGGAAATCTATCGACAACATAATTTTCTGTAGGAAATCTATCGATAACATAATTTTCTATAGAAGATCTATTGAGAACATAATTTTCTGTAGGAAATCTATCAACATAATTTTCTGTAGGAAATCTGCCGAGTACATAATGTTCTATATGAAATCTATCGACAACATAATTTTCTATAGGAAATCTATCGCGAACAAAATTTTCTATAGGAAATCTATCGACAACATAATTTTCTATAGAAGATCTATTGAGAACATAATTTTCTGTAAGAAATCTATCGACAACATAATTTTCTATAGGAAATCTATCGACAACATAATTTTCTGTAGGAAATCTATCGACAACATAATGTTCTATAGGAAATCTATCTGTACGAAATCTATCGACAACATAATTTTCTATAGACGATCTACCGAGAACATAATTTTCTGTAGGAAATCTATCGACTATATAATGTTCATAATAATTTTCTATAGGAAATCTATCGACAACATAATTTTCTGTAGGAAATCTACCGACAACTTAATTTTCTGTAGGAAATCTATCGACAACATAATTTTCTATTGGAAATCTATCGACAGCATAATTTTCTGTAGGAAATCTATCGACAACATAATGTTCTATTGGAAATCTATCTGTACGAAATCTATCGACAACATAATTTTCTATAGACGATCTATCGAGAACATAATTTTCTGTAGGAAATCTATCGACTACATAATGTTCTAAATAAAATTTATCGAAAACATAATTTTCTGTAGGAAATCTATCGACAACATAATTTCCTGTAGGAAATCTATCGAGTACATAATGTTCTATAGGAAATCTATCGACAACATAATTTTCTGTAGGAAATCTATCGATAACATAATTTTCTATAGAAGATCTATTGAGAACATAATTTTCTGTAGGAAATCTATCGATAACATAATTTTCTATAGAAGATCTATTGAGAACATAATTTTCTGTAGGAAATCTATCAACATAATTTTCTGTAGGAAATCTGTCGAGTACATAATGTTCGATATGAAATCTATCGACAACATAATTTTCTATAGGAAATCTATCGCGAACAAAATTTTCTATAAGAAATCTATCGACAACATAATTTTCTATAGAAGATCTATTGAGAACATAATTTTTGTAAGAAATCTATCGACAATATAATAATCTATAGGAAATCTATTGAGAACATAATTTTCTGTAGGAAATCTATCGACAACATAATGTTCTACATGAAATCGACAACATAATTTTCTATAGGAAATCTATCGAGTACATAATGTTCTATAGGAAATCTATCGACAACGTAATATAGGAAATCTATAGGAAATCTATAGACAATATAATTTTCTGTAGGAAATCTATCGAAAACATAATTTTCTATAGAAGATCTATTGAGAACATAATTTTCTGTAGGAAATCTATCGACAATATAATTTTCTTTAGAAAATCTATCGAGTACATAATGTTCTATAAAAAATCTATCGACAACGTAATTTTCTGTAGGAAATCTATCGACAACATAATGTTCTATAGGAAATCTATCGATAACATAATTTTCTGTACGAAATCTATCGACAACATAATTGTCTGTAGGAAATCTATCGACAACATAATGTTCTACAGGAAATCTATGGACAACATAATGTTCTATAGGAAATCTATCGAGATTATAATTTTCTATAGGAAATCTATCGAAAACATAATTTTCCATAGCAGATCTATTGAGAACATAATTTTCTTTAGGAAATCTATCGACAACATAATTTTCTGTAGGAAATCTATCGACAACATAATTTTCTGTAGGAAATCTATCGACAACATAATTTTCTGTAGGAAGTCTATCGACAACATAATTTTCTGTAGGAAATCTATCGACAACATAATTTTCTGTTGGAAATCTATCGACATAATAATTTTCAGTAGGAAATCTATCGAGAACAAAATTTTCTACAGGAAATCTATCGACAACATAATTTTCTGTAGGAAATCTATCGACAACGTAATGTTCTATTAAAAATTTATCGACAACATAATTTTCTGTAGGAAATCTATCGACAACATAATTTTCTGTAGGAAATCTATCGACAACATAATTTTCTATAGGAAATCTATTGACAGCATAATTTTCTGTAGGAAATCAATCGACAACATAATTTTCTGTAGGAAATCTATCGACAACATAATTTTCTGTAGGAAATCTATCGATAACATAATTTTCTATAGAAGATCTATTGAGAACATAATTTTCTGTAGGAAATCTATCGATAACATAATTTTCTATAGAAGATCTGTTGAGAACATAATTTTCTGTAGGAAATCTATCAACATAATTTTCTGTAGGAAATCTGTCGAGTACATAATGTTCTATATGAAATCTATCGACAACATAATTTTCTATAGGAAATCTATCGCGAACTAAATTTTCTATAGGAAATCTATCGACAACAGAATTTTCTATAGAAGATCTATTGAGAACATAATTTTTGTAAGAAATCTATCGACAATATAATAATCTATAGGAAATCTATTGAGAACATAATTTTCTGTAGGAAATCTATCGACAACATAATGTTCTACATGAAATCGACAACATAATTTTCTATAGGAAATCTATCGAGTACATAATGTTCTATAGGAAATCTATCGACAACGTAATATAGGAAATCTATAGAAAATCTATCGACAATATAATTTTCTGTAGGAAATCTATCGACAACATAATGTTCTGTAGGAAATCTATCGATAACATAATTTTCTGTACGAAATCTATCGACAACATAATTTTCTGTAGGAAATCTATCGACAACATAATGTTCTACAGGAAATCTATGGACAACATAATGTTCTATTGGAAATCTATCGAGATTATAATTTTCTATAGGAAATCTATCGAAAACATAATTTTCCATAGAAGATCTATTGAGAACATAATTTTCTTTAGGAAATCTATCGACAACATAATTTTCTGTAGGAAATATATCGACAACATAATTTTCTGTAGGAAATCTATCGACAACATAATTTTCTGTAGGAAGTCTATCGACAACATAATTTTCTGTAGGAAATCTATCGACAACATAATTTTCTGTTGGAAATCTATCGATATAATAATTTTCAGTAGGAAATCTACCGAGAACAAAATTTTCTACAGGAAATCTATCGACAACATAATTTTCTGTAGGAAATCTATCGACAACGTAATGTTCTATAAAAAATTTATCGACAACATAATTTTCTGTAGGAAATCTATCGACAACATAATTTTCTGTAGGAAATCTATCGACAACATAATTTTCTATAGGAAATCTATCGACAGCATAATTTTCTGTAGGAAATCAATCGACAAAATAATTTTCTGTAGGAAATTTATCGACAACATAATTTTCTGTAGGAAATCTATCGACAACGTAATGTTCTATAAAAAATTTATCGACAACATAATTTTCTGTAGGAAATCAATCGACAAAATAATTTTCTGTAGGAAATCTATCGACAACATAATTTTCTGTAGGAAATCTATCGACAACGTAATGTTCTATAAAAAATTTATCGACAACATAATTTTCTGTAGGAAATCTATCGACAACATAATTTTCTGTAGGAAATCTATCGACAACATTATTTTCTATAGGAAATCTATCGACAACATAATTTTCTGTAGGAAATCTTTCGACAATATAATTTTCTTTAGAAAATCTATCGAGTACATAATGTTCTATAAAAAATCTATCGACAACGTAATTTTCTGTAGGAAATCTATCGACAACATAATGTTCTATAGGAAATCTATCGATAACATAATTTTCTGTACGAAATCTATCGACAACATAATTTTCTGTAGGAAATCTATCGACAACATAATGTTCTACAGGAAATCTATGGACAACATAATGTTCTATAGGAAATCTATCGAGATTATAATTTTCTATAGGAAATCTATCGAAAACATAATTTTCCATAGCAGATCTATTGAGAACATAATTTTCTTTAGGAAATCTATCGACAACATAATTTTCTGTAGGAAATATATCGACAACATAATTTTCTGTAGGAAATCTATCGACAACATAATTTTCTGTAGGAAGTCTATCGACAACATAATTTTCTGTAGGAAATCTATCGACAACATAATTTTCTGTTGGAAATCTATCGACATAATAATTTTCAGTAGGAAATCTATCGAGAACAAAATTTTCTACAGGAAATCTATCGACAACATAATTTTCTGTAGGAAATCTATCGACAACGTAATGTTCTATTAAAAATTTATCGACAACATAATTTTCTGTAGGAAATCTATCGACAACATAATTTTCTGTAGGAAATCTATCGACAACATAATTTTCTATAGGAAATCTATCGACAGCATAATTTTCTGTAGGAAATCAATCGACAACATAATTTTCTGTAGGAAATCAATCGACAAAATAATTTTCTGTAGGAAATCTATCGACAACATAATTTTCTATAGGAAATCTATCGACAGCATAATTTTCTGTAGGAAATCTATCGACAACATAATGTTCTATAGGAAATCTATCTGTACGAAATCTATCGACAACATAATTTTCTATAGACGATCTATCGAGAACATAATTTTCTGTAGGAAATCTATCAACATAATTTTCTGTAGGAAATCTGCCGAGTACATAATGTTCTATATGAAATCTATCGACAACATAATTTTCTATAGGAAATCTATCGCGAACAAAATTTTCTATAGGAAATCTATCGACAACATAATTTTCTATAGAAGATCTATTGAGAACATAATTTTCTGTAAGAAATCTATCGACAACATAATTTTCTATAGGAAATCTATCGACAACATAATTTTCTGTAGGAAATCTATCGACAACATAATGTTCTATAGGAAATCTATCTGTACGAAATCTATCGACAACATAATTTTCTATAGACGATTTACCGAGAACATAATTTTCTGTAGGAAATCTATCGACTATATAATGTTCATAATAATTTTCTATAGGAAATCTATCGACAACATAATTTTCTGTAGGAAATCTACCGACAACTTAATTTTCTGTAGGAAATCTATCGACAACATAATTTTCTATTGGAAATCTATCGACAACATAATTTTCTGTAGGAAATCTATCGACAACATAATGTTCTATTGGAAATCTATCTGTACGAAATCTATCGACAACATAATTTTCTATAGACGATCTATCGAGAACATAATTTTCTGTAGGAAATCTATCGACTACATAATGTTCTAAATAAAATTTATCGAAAACATAATTTTCTGTAGGAAATCTATCGACAACATAATTTTCTGTAGGAAATCTATCGAGTACATAATGTTCTATAGGAAATCTATCGACAACATAATTTTCTGTAGGAAATCTATCGATAACATAATTTTCTATAGAAGATCTATTGAGAACATAATTTTCTGTAGGAAATCTATCGATAACATCATTTTCTATAGAAGATCTATTGAGAACATAATTTTCTGTAGGAAATCTATCAACATAATTTTCTGTAGGAAATCTGTCGAGTACATAATGTTCTATATGAAATCTATCGACAACATAATTTTCTATAGGAAATCTATCGCGAACAAAATTTTCTATAGGAAATCTATCGACAACATAATTTTCTATAGAATATCTATTGAGAACATAATTTTTGTAAGAAATCTATCGACAATATAATAATCTATAGGAAATCTATTGAGAACATAATTTTCTGTAGGAAATCTATCGACAACATAATGTTCTACATGAAATCGACAACATAATTTTCTATAGGAAATCTATCGAGTACATAATGTTCTATAGGAAATCTATCGACAACGTAATATAGGAAATCTATAGGAAATCTATCGACAATATAATTTTCTGTAGGAAATCTATCGACAACATAATTTTCTATAGAAGATCTATTGAGAACATAATTTTCTGTAGGAAATCTATCGACAATATAATTTTCTTTAGAAAATCTATCGAGTACATAATGTTCTATAAAAAATCTATCGACAACGTAATTTTCTGTAGGAAATCTATCGACAACATAATGTTCTATAGGAAATCTATCGATAACATAATTTTCTGTACGAAATCTATCGACAACATAATTGTCTGTAGGAAATCTATCAACAACATAATGTTCTACAGGAAATCTATGGACAACATAATGTTCTATAGGAAATCTATCGAGATTATAATTTTCTATAGGAAATCTATCGAAAACATAATTTTCCATAGCAGATCTATTGAGAACATAATTTTCTTTAGGAAATCTATCGACAACATAATTTTCTGTAGGAAATATATCGACAACATAATTTTCTGTAGGAAATCTATCGACAACATAATTTTCTGTAGGAAGTCTATCGACAACATAATTTTCTGTAGGAAATCTATCGACAACATAATTTTCTGTTGGAAATCTATCGACATAATAATTTTCAGTAGGAAATCTATCGAGAACAAAATTTTCTACAGGAAATCTATCGACAACATAATTTTCTGTAGGAAATCTATCGACAACGTAATGTTCTATTAAAAATTTATCGACAACATAATTTTCTGTAGGAAATCTATCGACAACATAATTTTCTGTAGGAAATCAATCGACAACATAATTTTCTGTAGGAAATCTATCGACAACATAATTTTCTGTAGGAAATCAATCGACAACATAATTTTCTGTAGGAAATCTATCGACAACATAATTTTCTGTAGGAAATCTATCGATAACATAATTTTCTATAGAAGATCTATTGAGAACATAATTTTCTGTAGGAAATCTATCGATAACATAATTTTCTATAGAAGATCTGTTGAGAACATAATTTTCTGTAGGAAATCTATCAACATAATTTTCTGTAGGAAATCTGTCGAGTACATAATGTTCTATATGAAATCTATCGACAACATAATTTTCTATAGGAAATCTATCGCGAACTAAATTTTCTATAGGAAATCTATCGACAACATAATTTTCTATAGAAGATCTATTGAGAACATAATTTTTGTAAGAAATCTATCGACAATATAATAATCTATAGGAAATCTATTGAGAACATAATTTTCTGTAGGAAATCTATCGACAACATAATGTTCTACATGAAATCGACAACATAATTTTCTATAGGAAATCTATCGAGTACATAATGTTCTATAGGAAATCTATCGACAACGTAATATAGAAAATCTATCGACAATATAATTTTCTGTAGGAAATCTATCGACAACATAATGTTCTGTAGGAAATCTTTCGATAACATAATTTTCTGTACGAAATCTATCGACAACATAATTTTCTGTAGGAAATCTATCGACAACATAATGTTCTACAGGAAATCTATGGACAACATAATGTTCTATTGGAAATCTATCGAGATTATAATTTTCTATAGGAAATCTATCGAAAACATAATTTTCCATAGAAGATCTATTGAGAACATAATTTTCTTTAGGAAATCTATCGACAACATAATTTTCTGTAGGAAATATATCGACAACATAATTTTCTGTAGGAAATCTATCGACAACATAATTTTCTGTAGGAAGTCTATCGACAACATAATTTTCTGTAGGAAATCTATCGAAAACATAATTTTCTATAGAAGATCTATTGAGAACATAATTTTCTGTAGGAAATCTATCGAGTACATAATGTTCTATAGGAAATCTATCGACAACATAATTTTCTGTAGGAAATCTATCGAGTACATAATGTTCTATAGGAAATCTACCGACAACGTAATTTTCTGTAGGAAATCTATCGACAACATAATTTTCTGTTGGAAATCTATCGACATAATAATTTTCAGTAGGAAATCTATCGAGAACAAAATTTTCTACAGGAAATCTATCGACAACATAATTTTCTGTAGGAAATCTATCGACAACGTAATGTTCTATAAAAAATTTATCGACAACATAATTTTCTGTAGGAAATCTATCGACAACATAATTTTCTGTAGGAAGTCTATCGGCAACATAATTTTCTGTAGGAAATCTATCGACAACATAATTTTCTGTTGGAAATCTATCGACATAATAATTTTCAGTTGGAAATCTATCGAGAACAAAATTTTCTACAGGAAATCTATCGACAACATAATTTTCTGTAGGAAATCTATCGCGAACAAAATTTTCTATAGGAAATCTATCGACAACATAATTTTCTATAGAAGATCTATTGAGAACATAATTTTCTGTAAGAAATCTATCGACAACATAATTTTCTATAGGAAATCTATCGACAACATAATTTTCTGTAGGAAATCTATCGACAACATAATGTTCTATAGGAAATCTATCTGTACGAAATCTATCGACAACATAATTTTCTATAGACGATCTACCGAGAACATAATTTTCTGTAGGAAATCTATCGACTATATAATGTTCATAATAATTTTCTATAGGAAATCTATCGACAACATAATTTTCTGTAGGAAATCTACCGACAACTTAATTTTCTGTAGGAAATCTATCGACAACATAATTTTCTATTGGAAATCTATCGACAGCATAATTTTCTGTAGGAAATCTATCGACAACATAATGTTCTATTGGAAATCTATCTGTACGAAATCTATCGATAACATAATTTTCTATAGACGATCTATCGAGAACATAATTTTCTGTAGGAAATCTATCGACTACATAATGTTCTAAATAAAATTTATCGAAAACATAATTTTCTGTAGGAAATCTATCGACAACATAATTTTCTGTAGGAAATCTATCGAGTACATAATGTTCTATAGGAAATCTATCGACAACATAATTTTCTGTAGGAAATCTATCGATAACATAATTTTCTATAGAAGATCTATTGAGAACATAATTTTCTGTAGGAAATCTATCGATAACATAATTTTCTATAGAAGATCTATTGAGAACATAATTTTCTGTAGGAAATCTATCAACATAATTTTCTGTAGGAAATCTGTCGAGTACATAATGTTCTATATGAAATCTATCGACAACATAATTTTCTATAGGAAATCTATCGCGAACAAAATTTTCTATAAGAAATCTATCGACAACATAATTTTCTATAGAAGATCTATTGAGAACATAATTTTTGTAAGAAATCTATCGACAATATAATAATCTATAGGAAATCTATTGAGAACATAATTTTCTGTAGGAAATCTATCGACAACATAATGTTCTACATGAAATCGACAACATAATTTTCTATAGGAAATCTATCGAGTACATAATGTTCTATAGGAAATCTATCGACAACGTAATATAGGAAATCTATAGGAAATCTATCGACAACGTAATATAGGAAATCTATAGGAAATCTATCGACAATATAATTTTCTGTAGGAAATCTATCGAAAACATAATTTTCTATAGAAGATCTATTGAGAACATAATTTTCTGTAGGAAATCTATCGACAATATAATTTTCTTTAGAAAATCTATCGAGTACATAATGTTCTATAAAAAATCTATCGACAACGTAATTTTCTGTAGGAAATCTATCGACAACATAATGTTCTATAGGAAATCTATCGATAACATAATTTTCTGTACGAAATCTATCGACAACATAATTTTCTGTAGGAAATCTATCGACAACATAATGTTCTACAGGAAATCTATGGACAACATAATGTTCTATAGGAAATCTATCGAGATTATAATTTTCTATAGGAAATCTATCGAAAACATAATTTTCCATAGAAGATCTATTGAGAACATAATTTTCTTTAGGAAATCTATCGACAACATAATTTTCTGTAGGAAATATATCGACAACATAATTTTCTGTAGGAAATCTATCGACAACATAATTTTCTGTAGGAAGTCTATCGACAACATAATTTTCTGTAGGAAATCTATCGACAACATAATTTTCTGTTGGAAATCTATCGACATAATAATTTTCAGTAGGAAATCTATCGAGAACAAAATTTTCTACAGGAAATCTATCGACAACATAATTTTCTGTAGGAAATCTATCGACAACGTAATGTTCTATAAAAAATTTATCGACAACATAATTTTCTGTAGGAAATCTATCGACAACATAATTTTCTGTAGGAAATCTATCGACAACATAATTTTCTATAGGAAATCTATTGAGAACATAATTTTCTGTAGGAAATCAATCGACAACATAATTTTCTGTAGGAAATCAATCGACAACATAATTTTCTGTAGGAAATCTATCGACAACATAATTTTCTATAGGAAATCTATCGACAGCATAATTTTCTGTAGGAAATCTATCGACAACATAATGTTCTATAGGAAATCTATCTGTACGAAATCTATCGACAACATAATTTTCTATAGACGATCTATCGAGAACATAATTTTCTGTAGGAAATCTATCGACTACATAATGTTCTAAATAAAATTAATCGAAAACATAATTTTCTGTAGGAAATCTATCGACAACATAATTTTCTGTAGGAAATCTATCGAGTACATAATGTTCTATAGGAAATCTATCGACAACGTAATTTTCTGTAGGAAATCTATCGACAACATAATTTTCTGTAGGAAATCTATCGACAACATAATTTTCTGTAGGAAATCTATCGAGTACATAATGTTCTATAGGAAATCTATCGACAACATAATTTTCTGTAGGAAATCTATCGATAACATAATTTTCTATAGAAGATCTATTGAGAACATAATTTTCTGTAGGAAATCTATCGATAACATAATTTTCTATAGAAGATCTGTTGAGAACATAATTTTCTGTAGGAAATCTATCAACATAATTTTCTGTAGGAAATCTGTCGAGTACATAATGTTCTATATGAAATCTATCGACAACATAATTTTCTATAGGAAATCTATCGCGAACTAAATTTTCTATAGGAAATCTATCGACAACATAATTTTCTATAGAAGATCTATTGAGAACATAATTTTTGTAAGAAATCTATCTACAATATAATAATCTATAGGAAATCTATTGAGAACATAATTTTCTGTAGGAAATCTATCGACAACATAATGTTCTACATGAAATCGACAACATAATTTTCTATAGGAAATCTATCGAGTACATAATGTTCTATAGGAAATCTATCGACAACGTAATATAGGAAATCTATAGAAAATCTATCGACAATATAATTTTCTGTAGGAAATCTATCGAAAACATAATTTTCTATAGAAGATCTATTGAGAACATAATTTTCTGTAGGAAATCTATCGACAATATAATTTTCTTTAGAAAATCTATCGAGTACATAATGTTCTATAAAAAATCTATCGACAACGTAATTTTCTGTAGGAAATCTATCGACAACATAATGTTCTATAGGAAATCTATCGATAACATAATTTTCTGTACGAAATCTATCGACAACATAATTTTCTGTAGGAAATCTATCGACAACATAATGTTCTACAGGAAATCTATGGACAACATAATGTTCTATTGGAAATCTATCGAGATTATAATTTTCTATAGGAAATCTATCGAAAACATAATTTTCCATAGAAGATCTATTGAGAACATAATTTTCTTTAGGAAATCTATCGACAACATAATTTTCTGTAGGAAGTCTATCGACAACATAATTTTCTGTAGGAAATCTATCGACAACATAATTTTCTGTTGGAAATCTATCGACATAATAATTTTCAGTAGGAAATCTATCGAGAACAAAATTTTCTACAGGAAATCTATCGACAACATAATTTTCTGTAGGAAATCTATCGACAACGTAATGTTCTATAAAAAATTTATCGACAACATAATTTTCTGTAGGAAATCTATCGACAACATAATTTTCTGTAGGAAATCTATCGACAACATAATTTTCTATAGGAAATCTATCGACAGCATAATTTTCTGTAGGAAATCAATCGACAACATAATTTTCTGTAGGAAATCTATCGACAACATAATTTTCTGTAGGAAATCTATCGACAACGTAATGTTCTATAAAAAATTTATCGACAACATAATTTTCTGTAGGAAATCTATCGACAACATAATTTTCTGTAGGAAATCTATCGACAACATAATTTTCTATAGGAAATCTATCGACAGCATAATTTTCTGTAGGAAATCAATCGATAACATAATTTTCTGTACGAAATCTATCGACAACATAATTTTCTGTAGGAAATCTATCGACAGCATAATGTTCTACAGGAAATCTATGGACAACATAATGTTCTATAGGAAATCTATCGAGATTATAATTTTCTATAGGAAATCTATCGACAACATAATTTTCTGTAGGAAATCTATCGAAAACATAATTTTCTATAGAAGATCTATTGAGAACATAATTTTCTGTAGGAAATCTATCGAGTACATAATGTTCTATAGGAAATCTATCGACAACATAATTTTCTGTAGGAAATCTATCGACTATAAATGTTCTACATAAAATTTATCGACAACATAATTTTCTATAGGAAATCTATCGACAACATAATTTTCTGTAGGCAATCTATCGACAACATAATTTTTTGTAGGAAATCTATCGACAACATAATTTTGTGTAGGAAATCTATCGCCAATATAATTTTCTATAGGAAATCTATCGACAACATAATTTTCTGTAGGAAATCAATCGAGTACATAATGTTCTATAGGGAATCTACCGACAACATATTTTTCTGTAGGAAATCTATCGACAACATAATTTTCTGTAGGAAATCTATCGACAACATAATTTTCTGTAGGAAATCTACCGACAACATATTTTTCTGTAGGAAATCTATCGACAACATAATTTTCTATAGGAAATCTATCGACAGCATAATTTTCTGTAGGAAATCTATCGACAACATAATGTTCTATAGGAAATCTATCTGTACGAAATCTATCGACAACATAATTTTCTATAGACGATCTATCGAGAACATAATTTTCTGTAGGAAATCTATCGACTACATAATGTTCTAAATAAAATTTATCGAAAACATAATTTTCTGTAGGAAATCTATCGACAACATAATTTTCTGTAGGAAATCTATCGAGTACATAATGTTCTATAGGAAATCTATCGACAACGTAATATAGGAAATCTATAGGAAATCTATCGACAACATAATTTTCTGTAGGAAATCTATCGAAAACATAATTTTCTATAGAAGATCTATTGAGAACATAATTTTCTGTAGGAAATCTATCGACAATATAATTTTCTTTAGGAAATCTATCGACAACATAATTTTCTGTAGGAAATCTATCGACAACATAATTTTCTGTAGGAAATCTATCGACAATCTATTCTATATGAAATATATCTGTACGAAATCTATCGACAACATAATTTTCTATAGACGATCTATCGAGAACATAATTTTCTGTTGGAAATCTATCGACTACATAATGTTCTATATGAAATTTATCGACAATATAATTTTCGATAGGAAAGCTATCGACAACATAATTTTCTGTAGGAAATCTATTGCCAATATAATAATTTTCTATAGGAAATCTATCGACAACATAATTTTCTGTAGGAAATCTATCGAGTACATAATGTTCTATAGGAAATCTATCGTCAACATAATTTTCTGTAGGAAATCTATCGAGTACATAATGTTCTATAGGAAATCTATCGACAACATAATTTTCTATAGAAGATCTATTGAGAACATAATTTTCTGTAAGAAATCTATCGACAACATTATTTTCTATAGAAGATCTATTGAGAACATAATTTTTGTAAGAAATCTATCGACAATATAATAATCTATAGGAAATCTATTGAGAACATAATTTTCTGTAGGAAATCTATCGACAACACAATGTTCTACATGGAATCGACAACATAATGTTCTACAGGAAATCTATGGACAACATAATGTTCTATAGGAAATCTATCGAGATTATAATTTTCTATAGGAAATCTATCGACAACATAATTTTCTGTAGGAAATCTATCGAAAACATAATTTTCTATAGGAAATCTATCGACAACATAATTTTCTGTAGGAAATCTATCGACAACATAATGTTCTATAGGAAATCTATCTGTACGAAATCTATCGACAACATAATTTTCTATAGACGATCTACCGAGAACATAATTTTCTGTAGGAAATCTATCGACTATATAATGTTCTACATGAAATTTATCGACAACATAATTTTCTATAGGAAATCTATCGACAACATAATTTTCTGTAGGCAATCTATCGACAACATAATTTTCTGTAGGAAATCTATCGACAACATAATTTTGTGTAGGAAATCTATCGCCAATATAATTTTCTATAGGAAATCTATCGACAACATAATTTTCTGTAGGAAATCTATCGAGTACATAATGTTCTATAGGGAATCTACCGACAACATATTTTTCTGTAGGAAATATATCGACAACATAATTTTCTGTAGGAAATCTATCGACAACATAATTTTCTGTAGGAAATCTACCGACAACATATTTTTCTGTAGGAAATCTATCGACAACATAATTTTCTAAAGGAAATCTATCGACAGCATAATTTTCTGTAGGAAATCTATCGACAACATAATGCTCTATAGGAAATCTATCTGTACGAAATCTATCGACAACATAATTTTCTATAGACGATCTATCGAGAACATAATTTTCTGTAGGAAATCTATCGACAACATAATTTTCTATAGGAAATCTATCGACAGCATAATTTTCTGTAGGAAATCTATCGACAACATAATGTTCTATAGGAAATCTATCTGTACGAAATCTATCGACAACATAATTTTCTATAGACGATCTATCGAGAACATAATTTTCTGTAGGAAATCTATCGACTACATAATGTTCTAAATAAAATTTATCGAAAACATAATTTTCTGTAGGAAATCTATCGACAACATAATTTTCTGTAGGAAATCTATCGAGTACATAATGTTCTATAGGAAATCTATCGACAACGTAATATAGGAAATCTATAGGAAATCTATCGACAACATAATTTTCTGTAGGAAATCTATCGAAAACATAATTTTCTATAGAAGATCTATTGAGAACATAATTTTCTGTAGGAAATCTATCGACAATATAATTTTCTTTAGGAAATCTATCGACAACATAATTTTCTGTAGGAAATCTATCGACAACATAATTTTCTGTAGGAAATCTATCGACAATCTATTCTATATGAAATATATCTGTACGAAATCTATCGACAACATAATTTTCTATAGACGATCTATCGAGAACATAATTTTCTGTAGGAAATCTATCGACTACATAATGTTCTATATGAAATTTATCGACAATATAATTTTCGATAGGAAAGCTATCGACAACATAATTTTCTGTAGGAAATCTATTGCCAATATAATAATTTTCTATAGGAAATCTATCGACAACATAATTTTCTGTAGGAAATCTATCGAGTACATAATGTTCTATAGGAAATCTATCGTCAACATAATTTTCTGTAGGAAATCTATCGAGTACATAATGTTCTATAGGAAATCTATCGACAACATAATTTTCTATAGAAGATCTATTGAGAACATAATTTTCTGTAAGAAATCTATCGACAACATTATTTTCTATAGAAGATCTATTGAGAACATAATTTTTGTAAGAAATCTATCGACAATATAATAATCTATAGGAAATCTATTGAGAACATAATTTTCTGTAGGAAATCTATCGACAACATAATGTTCTACATGGAATCGACAACATAATGTTCTACAGGAAATCTATGGACAACATAATGTTCTATAGGAAATCTATCGAGATTATAATTTTCTATAGGAAATCTATCGACAACATAATTTTCTGTAGGAAATCTATCGAAAACATAATTTTCTATAGGAAATCTATCGACAACATAATTTTCTGTAGGAAATCTATCGACAACATAATGTTCTATAGGAAATCTATCTGTACGAAATCTATCGACAACATAATTTTCTATAGACGATCTACCGAGAACATAATTTTCTGTAGGAAATCTATCGACTATATAATGTTCTACATGAAATTTATCGACAACATAATTTTCTGTAGGAAATCTATCGACAACATAATTTTCTGTAGGCAATCTATCGACAACATAATTTTCTGTAGGAAATCTATCGACAACATAATTTTGTGTAGGAAATCTATCGCCAATATAATTTTCTATAGGAAATCTATCGACAACATAATTTTCTGTAGGAAATCTATCGAGTACATAATGTTCTATAGGGAATCTACCGACAACATATTTTTCTGTAGGAAATATATCGACAACATAATTTTCTGTAGGAAATCTATCGACAACATAATTTTCTGTAGGAAATCTACCGACAACATATTTTTCTGTAGGAAATCTATCGACAACATAATTTTCTAAAGGAAATCTATCGACAGCATAATTTTCTGTAGGAAATCTATCGAAACATAATGCTCTATAGGAAATCTATCTGTACGAAATCTATCGACAACATAATTTTCTATAGACGATCTATCGAGAACATAATTTTCTGTAGGAAATCTATCGACAACATAATTTTCTGTTGGAAATCTATCGACATAATAATTTTCAGTAGGAAATCTATCGAGAACAAAATTTTCTACAGGAAATCTATCGACAACATAATTTTCTGTAAGAAATCTATCGACAACGTAATGTTCTATAAAAAATTTATCGACGACATAATTTTCTGTAGGAAATCTATCGACAACATAATTTTCTGTAGGAAATCTATCGACAACATAATTTTCTGTAGGAAATCTACCGACAACATAATTTTCTGTAGGAAATCTATCGACAACATAATTTTCTATTGGAAATCTATCGACAGCATAATTTTCTGTAGGAAATCTATCGACAACATAATGTTCTATAGGAAATCTATCTGTACGAAATCTATCGACAACATAATTTTCTATAGACGATCTATCGAGAACATAATTTTCTGTAGGAAATCTATCGACTACATAATGTTCTAAATAAAATTTATCGAAAACATAATTTTCTGTAGGAAATCTATCGACAACATATTTTTCTGTAGGAAATCTATCGAGTACATAATGTTCTATAGGAAATCTATCGACAACGTAATTTTCTGTAGGAAATCTATCGACAACATAATTTTCTGTAGGAAATCTATCGACAACATAATTTTCTGTAGGAAATCTATCGATAACATAATTTTCTATAGAAGATCTATTGAGAACATAATTTTCTGTAGGAAATCTATCAACAACGTAATATAGGAAATCTATAGACAACATAATTTTCTGTAGGAAATCTATCGAAAACATAATTTTCTATAGAAGATCTATTGAGAACATAATTTTCTGTAGGAAATCTATCGACAACATAATGTTCTATAGGAAATCTATCGATAACATAATTTTCTGTACGAAATCTATCGACAACATAATTTTCTGTAGGAAATCTATCGACAACATAATGTTCTACAGGAAATCTATGGACAACATAATGTTCTATAGGAAATCTATCGAGATTATAATTTTCTATAGGAAATCTATCGAAAACATAATTTTCTATAGAAGATCTATTGAGAACATAATTTTCTTTAGGAAATCTATCGACAACATAATTTTCTGTAGGAAATATATCGACAACATAATGTTCTATAGGAAATCTATCGACAACGTAATTTTCTGTAGCAAATCTACATGAAATCGACAACATAATTTTCTATAGGAAATCTATCGAGTACATAATGTTCTATAGGAAATCTATCGACAACGTAATATAGGAAATCTATAGGAAATCTATCGACAATATAATTTTCTGTAGGAAATCTATCGAAAACATAATTTTCTATAGAAGATCTATTGAGAACATAATTTTCTGTAGGAAATCTATCGACAACATAATGTTCTACATGGAATCGACAACATAATGTTCTACAGGAAATCTATGGACAACATAATGTTCTATAGGAAATCTATCGAGATTATAATTTTCTATAGGAAATCTATCGACAACATAATTTTCTGTAGGAAATCTATCGAAAACATAATTTTCTATAGGAAATCTATCGACAACATAATTTTCTGTAGGAAATCTATCGACAACATAATGTTCTATAGGAAATCTATCTGTACGAAATCTATCGACAACATAATTTTCTATAGACGATCTACCGAGAACATAATTTTCTGTAGGAAATCTATCGACTATATAATGTTCTACATGAAATTTATCGACAACATAATTTTCTATAGGAAATCTATCGACAACATAATTTTCTGTAGGAAATCTATCGACAACATAATTTTCTGTAGGAAATCTACCGACAACATATTTTTCTGTAGGAAATCTATCGACAACATAATTTTCTATAGGAAATCTATCGACAACATAATTTTCTGTAGGAAATCTATCGACAACATAATTTTGTGTAGGAAATCTATCGCCAATATAATTTTCTATAGGAAATCTATCGACAACATAATTTTCTGTAGGAAATCTATCGAGTACATAATGTTCTATAGGGAATCTATCGAGTACATAATGTTCTGTAGGAAATCTATCGACAACATAATTTTCTGTAGGAAATCTATCGACAACATAATTTTCTGTAGGAAATCTACCGACAACATATTTTTCTGTAGGAAATCTATCGACAACATAATTTTCTTTAGGAAATCTATCGACAGCATAATTTTCTGTAGGAAATCTATCGACAACATAATGTTCTATAGGAAATCTATCTGTACGAAATCTATCGACAACATAATTTTCTATAGACGATTTATCGAGAACATAATTTTCTGTAGGAAATCAATCGACAACATAATTTTCTGTTGGAAATCTATCGACATAATAATTTTCAGTAGGAAATCTATCGAGAACAAAATTTTCTACAGGAAATCTATCGACAACATAATTTTCTGTAGGAAATCTATCGACAACGAAATGGTCTATAAAAAATTTATCGACAACATAATTTTCTGTAGGAAATCTATCGACAACATAATTTTCTGTAGGAAATATATCGACAACATAATGTTCTATAGGAAATCTATCGACAACGTAATTTTCTGTAGCAAATCTACATGAAATCGACAACATAATTTTCTATAGGAAATCTATCGAGTACATAATGTTCTATAGGAAATCTATCGACAACGTAATATAGGAAATCTATAGGAAATCTATCGACAATATAATTTTCTGTAGGAAATCTATCGACAACATAATTTTCTATAGAAGATCTATTGAGAACATAATTTTCTGTAGGAAATCTATCGACAACATAATGTTCTACATGGAATCGACAACATAATGTTCTACAGGAAATCTATGGACAACATAATGTTCTATAGGAAATCTATCGAGATTATAATTTTCTATAGGAAATCTATCGACAACATAATTTTCTGTAGGAAATCTATCGAAAACATAATTTTCTATAGGAAATCTATCGACAACATAATTTTCTGTAGGAAATCTATCGACAACATAATGTTCTATAGGAAATCTATCTGTACGAAATCTATCGACAACATAATTTTCTATAGACGATCTACCGAGAACATAATTTTCTGTAGGAAATCTATCGACTATATAATGTTCTACATGAAATTTATCGACAACATAATTTTCTATAGGAAATCTATCGACAACATAATTTTCTGTAGGAAATCTATCGACAACATAATTTTCTGTAGGAAATCTATCGACAACATAATTTTCTGTAGGAAATCTATCGACAACATAATTTTCTATAGGAAATCTATCGACAACATAATTTTCTGTAGGAAATCTATCGACAACATAATTTTGTGTAGGAAATCTATCGCCAATATAATTTTCTATAGGAAATCTATCGACAACATAATTTTCTGTAGGAAATCTATCGAGTACATAATGTTCTATAGGGAATCTACCGACAACATATTTTTCTGTAGGAAATCTATCGACAACATAATTTTCTGTAGGAAATCTATCGACAACATAATTTTCTGTAGGAAATCTACCGACAACATATTTTTCTGTAGGAAATCTATCGACAACATAATTTTCTTTAGGAAATCTATCGACAGCATAATTTTCTGTAGGAAATCTATCGACAACATAATGTTCTATAGGAAATCTATCTGTACGAAATCTATCGACAACATAATTTTCTATAGACGATTTATCGAGAACATAATTTTCTGTAGGAAATCAATCGACAACATAATTTTCTGTTGGAAATCTATCGACATAATAATTTTCAGTAGGAAATCTATCGAGAACAAAATTTTCTACAGGAAATCTATCGACAACATAATTTTCTGTAGGAAATCTATCGACAACGAAATGGTCTATAAAAAATTTATCGACAACATAATTTTCTGTAGGAAATCTATCGACAACATAATTTTCTGTAGGAAATCTATCGCCAATATAATTTTCTATAGGAAATCTATCGACAACATAATTTTCTGTAGGAAATATATCGAGTACATAATGTTCTATAGGGAATCTATCGACAACATAATTTTCTGTACGAAATCTATCGACAATATAATTTTTTATAGGAAATCTATCGAGAACATAATTTTCTATAGGAAATCTATCGACAACATAATTTTCTGTAGGAAATCAATCGACAACATAATTTTCTGTAGGAAATCTATCGACAACATAATTTTCTGTAGGAAATCTACCGACAACATAATTTTCTGTAGGAAATCTATCGACAACATAATTTTCTATAGGAAATCTATCGACAGCATAATTTTCTGTAGGAAAGCTATCGACAACATAATGTTCTATAGGAAATCTATCTGTACGAAATCTATCGACAACATAATTTTCTATAGACGATCTATCGAGAACATAATTTTCTGTAGGAAATCTATCGACAACATAATTTTCTGTTGGAAATCTATCGACATAATAATTTTCTGTAGGAAAGCTATCGGCAACATAATTTTCTATAGGAAATCTATCGACAACATAATTTTCTGTTGGAAATCTATCGACATAATAATTTTCAGTAGGAAATCTATCGAGAACAAAATTTTCTGTAGGAAATCTATCGACTACATAATGTTCTAAATAAAATTTATCGAAAACATAATTTTCTGTAGGAAATCTATCGACAACATAATTTTCTGTAGGAAATCTATCGAGTACATAATGTTCTATAGGAAATCTATCGACAACGTAATTTTCTGTAGGAAATCTATCGACAACATAATTTTCTGTAGGAAATCTATCGACAACATAATTTTCTGTAGGAAATCTATCGATAACATAATTTTCTTTAGAAGATCTATTGAGAACATAATTTTCTGTAGGAAATCTATCAACATAATTTTCTGTAGGAAATCTGTCGAGTACATAATGTTCTATATGAAATCTATCGACAACATAATTTTCTATAGGAAATCTATCGCGAACAAAATTTTCTATAGGAAATCTATCGACAACATAATTTTCTATAGAAGATCTATTGAGAACATAATTTTCTGTAAGAAATCTATCGACAACATAATTTTCTATAGAAGATCTATTGAGAACATAATTTTCTGTAGGAAATCTATCGACAACATAATGTTCTACATGAAATCGACAACATAATTTTCTATAGGAAATCTATCGAGTACATAATGTTCTATAGGAAATCTATCGACAACGTAATATAGGAAATCTATAGGAAATCTATCGACAACATAATTTTCTGTAGGAAATCTATCGATAACATAATTTTCTATAGAAGATCTATTGAGAACATAATTTTCTGTAGGAAATCTATCAACATAATTTTCTGTAGGAAATCTGTCGACAACATAATTTTCTATAGAAGATCTATTGAGAACATAATTTTCTGTAAGAAATCTATCGACAACATAATTTTCTATAGAAGATCTATTGAGAACATAATTTTCTGTAGGAAATCTATCGACAACATAATGTTCTACATGAAATCGACAACATAATTTTCTATAGAAATCTATCGAGTACATAATGTTCTATAGGAAATCTATCGACAACGTAATATAAGAAATCTACAGGAAATCTATCGACAACATAATTTTCTGTAGGAAATCTATCGAAAACATAATTTTCTATAGAAGATCTATTGAGAACATAATTTTCTGTAGGAAATCTATCGACAACATAATGTTCTATAGGAAATCTATCGATAACATAATTTTCTGTACGAAATCTATCGACAACATAATTTTCTGTAGGAAATCTATCGACAACATAATGTTCTACAGGAAATCTATGGACAACATAATGTTCTATAGGAAATCTATCGAGATTATAATTTTCTATAGGAAATCTATCGAAAACATAATTTTCTATAGAAGATCTATTGAGAACATAATTTTCTTTAGGAAATCTATCGACAACATAATTTTCTGTAGGAAATATATCGACAACATAATGTTCTATAGGAAATCTATCGACAACATAATTTTCTGTAGGAAATCTATCGATAACATAATTTTCTATAGAAGATCTATTGAGAACATAATTTTCTGTAGGAAATCTATCAACATAATTTTCTGTAGGAAATCTGTCGAGTACATAATTTTCTATAGAAGATCTATTGAGAACATAATTTTCTGTAAGAAATCTATCGACAACATAATTTTCTATAGAAGATCTATTGAGAACATAATTTTCTGTAGGAAATCTATCGACAACATAATGTTCTACATGAAATCGACAACATAATTTTCTATAGGAAATCTATCGAGTACATAATGTTCTATAGGAAATCTATCGACAACGTAATATAGGAAATCTATAGGAAATCTATCGACAACATAATTTTCTGTAGGAAATCTATCGAAAACATAATTTTCTATAGAAGATCTATTGAGAACATAATTTTCTGTAGGAAATCTATCGACAACATAATGTTCTATAGGAAATCTATCGATAACATAATTTTCTGTACGAAATCTATCGACAACATAATTTTCTGTAGGAAATCTATGGACAACATAATGTTCTACAGGAAATCTATGGACAACATAATGTTCTATAGGAAATCTATCGAGTACATAATGTTCTATAGGAAATCTATCGACAACGTAATTTTCTGTAGCAAATCTATCGACAACATAATTTTCTGTAGGAAATCTATCGAAAACATAATTTTCTATAGGAAATCTATCGACAACATAATTTTCTGTAGGAAATCTATCGACAACATAATGTTCTATAGGAAATCTATCTGTACGAAATCTATCGACAACATAATTTTCTATAGACGATCTACCGAGAACATAATTTTCTGTAGGATATCTATCGACTATATAATGTTCTACATGAAATTTATCGACAACATAATTTTCTATAGGAAATCTATCGACAACATAATTTTCTGTACGAAATCTATCGACAACATAATTTTCTGTAGGAAATCTATCGACAACATAATGTTCTACAGGAAATCTATGGACAACATAATGTTCTATAGGAAATCTATCGAGATTATAATTTTCTATAGGAAATCTATCGAAAACATAATTTTCTATAGAAGATCTATTGAGAACATAATTTTCTTTAGGAAATCTATCGACAACATAATTTTCTGTAGGAAATATATCGACAACATAATGTTCTATAGGAAATCATTCGACAACATAATTTTCTGTAGGAAATCTATCGATAACATAATTTTCTATAGAAGATCTATTGAGAACATAATTTTCTGTAGGAAATCTATCAACATAATTTTCTGTAGGAAATCTGTCGAGTACATAATGTTCTATATGAAATCTATAGACAACATAATTTTCTATAGGAAATCTATCGCGAACAAAATTTTCTATAGGAAATCTATCGACAACATAATTTTCTATAGAAGATCTATTGAGAACATAATTTTCTGTAAGAAATCTATCGACAACATAATTTTCTATAGAAGATCTATCGACAACATAATTTTCTGTAGGAAATCTATCGACAACATAATGTTCTACAGGAAATCTATGGACAACATAATGTTCTATAGGAAATCTATCGAGTACATAATGTTCTATAGGAAATCTATCGACAACGTAATTTTCTGTAGCAAATCTATCGACAACATAATTTTCTGTAGGAAATCTATCGACAACATAATTTTCTGTAGGAAATTTATCGATAACATAATTTTCTATAGAAGATCTATTGAGAATATAATTTTCTGTAGGAAATCTATCAACATAATTTTCTGTAGGAAATCTGTCGAGTACATAATGTTCTATATGAAATCTATCGACAACATAATTTTCTATAGGAAATCTATCGCGAACAAAATTTTCTATAGGAAATCTATCGACAACATAATTTTCTATAGAAGATCTATTGAGAACATAATTTTCTGTAAGAAATCTATCGACAACATTATTTTCTATAGAAGATCTATTGAGAACATAATTTTTGTAAGAAATCTATCGACAATATAATAATCTATAGGAAATCTATTGAAAACATAATTTTCTGTAGGAAATCTATCGACAACATAATGTTCTACATGGAATCGACAACATAATGATCTACAGGAAATCTATGGACAACATAATGTTCTATAGGAAATCTATCGAGATTATAATTTTCTATAGGAAATCTATCGACAACATATTTTTCTGTAGGAAATCTATCGAAAACATAATTTTCTATAGGAAATCTATCGACAACATAATTTTCTGTAGGAAATCTATCGACAACATAATGTTCTATAGGAAATCTATCTGTACGAAATCTATCGACAACATAATTTTCTATAGACGATCTACCGAGAACATAATTTTCTGTAGGAAATCTATCGACTATATAATGTTCTACATGAAATTTATCGACAACATAATTTTCTATAGGAAATCTATCGACAACATAATTTTCTGTAGGCAATCTATCGACAACATAATTTTCTGTAGGAAATCTATCGACAACATAATTTTGTGTAGGAAATCTATCGCCAATATAATTTTCTATAGGAAATCTATCGAAAACATAATTTTCTGTAGGAAATCTATCGAGTACATAATGTTCTATAGGGAATCTACCGACAACATATTTTTCTGTAGGAAATCTATCGACAACATAATTTTCTGTAGGAAATCTATCGACAACATAATTTTCTGTAGGAAATCTACCGACAACATATTTTTCTGTAGGAAATCTATCGACAACATAATTTTCTATAGGAAATCTATCGACAGCATAATTTTCTGTAGGAAATCTATCGACAACATAATGTTCTATAGGAAATCTATCTGTACGAAATCTATCGACAACATAATTTTCTATAGACGATCTATCGAGAACATAATTTTCTGTAGGAAATCTATCGACTACATAATGTTCTAAATAAAATTTATCGAAAACATAATTTTCTGTAGGAAATCTATCGACAACATAATTTTCTGTAGGAAATCTATCGAGTACATAATGTTCTATAGGAAATCTATCGACAACGTAATATAGGAAATCTATAGGAAATTTATCGACAACATAATTTTCTGTAGGAAATCTATCGAAAACATAATTTTCTATAGAAGATCTATTGAGAACATAATTTTCTGTAGGAAATCTATCGACAATATAATTTTCTTTAGGAAATCTATCGACAACATAATTTTCTGTAGGAAATCTATCGACAACATAATTTTCTGTAGGAAATCTATCGACAATCTATTCTATATGAAATATATCTGTACGAAATCTATCGACAACATAATTTTCTATAGACGATCTATCGAGAACATAATTTTCTGTAGGAAATCTATCGACTACATAATGTTCTATATGAAATTTATCGACAATATAATTTTCGATTGGAAAGCTATCGACAACATAATTTTCTGTAGGAAATCTATTGCCAATATAATAATTTTCTATAGGAAATCTATCGACAACATAATTTTCTGTAGGAAATCTATCGAGTACATAATGTTCTATAGGAAATCTATCGACAACATAATTTTCTGTAGGAAATCTATCGAGTACATAATGTTCTATAGGAAATCTATCGACAACGTAATTTTTTGTAGGAAATCTATCGAGAACATAATTTTGTATAGTAAATCTATCGACAACATAATTTCCTGTAGGAAATCTATAGAAAACATAATTTTCTATAGAAGATCTATTGAGAACATAATTTTCTGTTGGAAATCTATCGACAACATAATGTTCTATAGGAATACTATCGATAACATAATTTTCTGTACGAAATCTATCGAGAACATAATTTTCTGTAGGATATCTATCGACAACATAATGTTCTATAGGAAATCTATGGACAACATAATGTTCTATAGGAAATCTATCGACAACATAATTTTCTATAGGAAATCTATCGACAACATAATTTTCTGTAGGAAATCTATCGACAACATAATGTTCTATAGGAAATCTATCTGTACGAAATCTATCGACAACATAATTTTCTATAGACGATCTACCGAGAACATAATTTTCTGTAGGAAATCTATCGAGTATATAATGTTCTACATGAAATTTATCGACAACATAATGTTCTATAGGAAATCTATGGACAACATAATGTTCTATAGGAAATTTATCGAGAACATAATTTTCTATAGAATATCTATCGACAACATAATTTTCTGTAGGAAATCTATCGACAACATAATTTTCTGTAGGAAATCTATCGACAATCTATTCTATATGAAATATATCTGTACGAAATCTATCGACAACATAATTTTCTATAGACGATCTATCGAGAACATAATTTTCTGTAGGAAATCTATCGACTACATAATGTTCTATATGAAATTTATCGACAATATAATTTTCGATAGGAAAGCTATCGACAACATAATTTTCTGTAGGAAATCTATTGCCAATATAATAATTTTCTATAGGAAATCTATCGACAACATAATTTTCTGTAGGAAATCTATCGACAACATAATTTTCTGTAGGAAATCTACCGACAACATAATTTTCTGTAGGAAATCTATCGAGAACATAATTTTCTATAGAAGATCTATTGAGAACATAATTTTCTTTAGGATATCTATCGACAACATAATTTTCTGTAGGAAATATATCGACAACATAATTTTCTGTAGGAAATCTATCGAAAACATAATTTTCTATAGAAGATCTATTGAGAACATAATTTTCTGTAGGAAATCTATCGACAATATAATTTTCTTTAGGAAATCTATCGACAACATAATGTTCTATAGGAAATCTATCGATAACATAATTTTCTGTACAAAATCTATCGACAACATAATTTTCTGTAGGAAATCTATCGACAACATAATGTTCTACAGGAAATCTATGGACAACATAATGTTCTATAGGAAATCTATCGAGATTATAATTTTCTATAGGAAATCTATCGACAGCATAATTTTCTGTAGGAAATCTGTCGACAACATAATTTTCTGTAGGAAATCTATCGACAACATAATGTTCTACAGGAAATCTATGGACAACATAATGTTCTGTAGGAAATCTATCGAGATTATAATTTTCTATAGGAAATCTATCGAGAACATAATTTTCTATAGGAAATCTGTCGACAACATAATTTTCTGTAGGAAATCAATCGACAACATAATTTTCTGTAGGAAATCTATCGACAACATAATTTTCTGTAGGAAATCTACCGACAACATAATTTTCTGTAGGAAATCTATCGACAACATAATTTTCTATAGGAAATCTATCGACAGCATAATTTTCTGTAGGAAATCTATCGACAACATAATGTTCTATAGGAAATCTATCTGTACGAAATCTATCGACAACATAATTTTCTATAGACGATCTATCGAGAACATAATTTTCTGTAGGAAATCTATCGACTACATAATGTTCTAAATAAAATTTATCGAAAACATAATTTTCTGTAGGAAATCTATCGACAACATAATTTTCTGTAGGAAATCTATCGAGTACATAATGTTCTATAGGAAATCTATGGACAACATAATGTTCTATAGGAAATCTATCGAGATTATAATTTTCTATAGGAAATCTATTGACAACATAATTTTCTGTAGGAAATCTATCGAAAACATAATTTTTTTTTTTTTTTTTTTTTTTTTTATCGAACGTCCCCGGCCTCACACTAACCCACCCTCACCCGACCGTGGAGGGCTCGTCCCCATTACGTAGGGACACGTACACACTACAGTCCGGACTATAGCGGGTTAGGGAAAAGTAAAGGCAACGACAACATAAATCAGCTACAGAACTTAATCACAAGCTGAATAAAGCAACAATAAACCATAACTACCTAAGACAAGAACGAGGATATATTTTTCTATAATAATTTACAAATTAATGGCAGCATATAAGCTATGTTTAATATTATAAACAGTACAATTAAAATCAATAAAATCATAATACATGTTAAAATCATTACATAATCTACGAAAAGGAAAATTACAACCATACATTACAACATAATTTTCTATAGAAGATCTATTGAGAACATAATTTTCTGTAGGAAATCTATCGAGTACATAATGTTCTATAGGAAATCTATCGACAACATAATTTTCTGTAGGAAATCTATCGAGTACATAATGTTCTATAGGAAATCTATCGACAACGTAATTTTCTGTAGGAAATCTATCGACAACATAATTTTCTGTTGGAAATCTATCGACATAATAATTTTCAGTAGGAAATCTATCGAGAACAAAATTTTACACAGGAAATCTATCGACAACATAATTTTCTGTAGGAAATCTATCGACAGCGTAATGTTCTATTAAAAATTTACCGACAACATAATTTTCTGTAGGAAATCTATCGACAACATAATTTTCTGTAGGAAATCTATCGCCAATATAATTTTCTGTAGGAAATCTATCGACAACATAATTTTCTGTAGGAAATCTATCGATAACATAATTTTCTATAGAAGATCTATTGAGAACATAATTTTCTATAGAAGATCTATTGAGAACATAATTTTCTGTAAGAAATCTATCGACAACATAATTTTCTATAGAAGATCTATTGAGAACATAATTTTTGTAAGAAATCTATCGACAATATAATAATCTATAGGAAATCTATTGAGAACATAATTTTCTGTAGGAAATCTATCGACAACATAATGTTCTACATGGAATCGACAACATAATTTTCTGTAGGAAATCTATCGACAACATAATTTTCTGTAGGAAATCTATCGAGTACATAATGTTCAATAGGAAATCTATCGACAACGTAATATAGGAAATCAATAGGAAATCTATCGACAACATAATTTTCTGTAGGAAATCTATCGAAAACATAATTTTCTATAGAAGATATATTGAGAATATAATTAACATAATTTTCTGTACGAAATCTATCGACAACATAATTTTCTGTAGGAAATCTATCGACAACATAATGTTCTACAGGAAATCTATGGACAACATAATGTTCTATAGGAAATCTATCGAGATTATAATTTTCTGTAGGAAATCTATCGACAACATAATGTTCTACAGGAAATCTATGGACAACATAATGTTCTATAGGAAGTCTATCGAGATTATAATTTTCTATAGGAAATCTATAGAAAACATAATTTTCTATAGAAGATCTATTGAGAACATAATTTTCTTTAGGAAATCTATAGACAACATAATTTTCTGTAGGAAATATATCGACAACATAATGTTCTATAGGAAATCTATCGACAACATAATTTTCTGTAGGAAATCTATCGACAACATAATTTTCTGTAGGAAATCTATCGACAACATAATTTTCTGTAGGAAATCTATCGATAACCTAATTTTCTATAGAAGATCTATTGAGAACATAATTTTCTGTAGGAAATCTATCAACATAATTTTCTGTAGGAAATCTGTCGAGTACATAATGTTCTATATGAAATCTATCGACAACATAATTTTCTATAGGAAATCTATCGCGAACAAAATTTTCTATAGGAAATCTATCGACAACATAATTTTCTATAGAAGATCTATTGAGAACATAATTTTCTGTAAGAAATCTATCGACAACATAATTTTCTATAGGAAAGCTATCGACAACATAATTTTCTGTTGGAAATCTATCGACAACATAATGTTCTATAGGAAATCTATCTGTACGAAATCTATCGACAACATAATTTTCTATAGACGATCTACCGAGAACATAATTTTCTGTACGAAATCTATCGACAACATAATTTTCTATAGACGATCTATCGAGAACATAATTTTCTGTAGGAAATCTATCGACTACATAATGTTCTAAATAAAATTTATCGAAAACATAATTTTCTGTAGGAAATCTATCGACTACATAATTTTCTGTAGGAAATCTATCGAGTACATAATGTTCTATAGGAAATCTATCGACAACGTAATATAGGAAATCTATAGGAAATTTATCGACAACATAATTTTCTGTAGGAAATCTATCGAAAACATAATTTTCTATAGAAGATCTATTGAGAACATAATTTTCTGTAGGAAATCTATCGACAATATAATTTTCTTTAGGAAATCTATCGACAACATAATTTTCTGTAGGAAATCTATCGACAAAATAATTTTCTGTAGGAAATCTATCGACAATCTATTCTATATGAAATATATCTGTACGAAATCTATCGACAACATAATTTTCTATAGACGATCTATCGAGAACATAATTTTCTGTAGGAAATCTATCGACTACATAATGTTCTATATGAAATTTATCGACAATATAATTTTCGATAGGAAAGCTATCGACAACATAATTTTCTGTAGGAAATCTATTGCCAATATAATAATTTTCTATAGGAAATCTATCGACAACATAATTTTCTGTAGGAAATCTATCGAGTACATAATGTTCTATAGGAAATCTATCGACAACATAATTTTCTGTAGGAAATCTATCGAGTACATAATGTTCTATAGGAAATCTATCGACAACGTAATTTTTTGTAGGAAATCTATCGAGAACATAATTTTGTATAGTAAATCTATCGACAACATAATTTCCTGTAGGAAATCTATAGAAAACATAATTTTCTATAGAAGATCTATTGAGAACATAATTTTCTGTTGGAAATTTATCGACAACATAATGTTCTATAGGAATACTATCGATAACATAATTTTCTGTACGAAATCTATCGAGAACATAATTTTCTGTAGGATATCTATCGACAACATAATGTTCTATAGGTAATCTATGGACAACATAATGTTCTATAGGAAATCTATCGACAACATAATTTTCTATAGGAAATCTATCGACAACATAATTTTCTGTAGGAAATCTATCGACAACATAATGTTCTATAGGAAATCTATCTGTACGAAATCTATCGACAACATAATTTTCTATAGACGATCTACCGAGAACATAATTTTCTGTAGGAAATCTATCGAGTATATAATGTTCTACATGAAATTTATCGACAACATAATGTTCTATAGGAAATCTATGGACAACATAATGTTCTATAGGAAATTTATCGAGAACATAATTTTCTATAGAATATCTATCGACAACATAATTTTCTGTAGGAAATCTATCGACAACATAATTTTCTGTAGGAAATCTATCGACAATCTATTCTATATGAAATATATCTGTACGAAATCTATCGACAACATAATTTTCTATAGACGATCTATCGAGAACATAATTTTCTGTAGGAAATCTATCGACTACATAATGTTCTATATGAAATTTATCGACAATATAATTTTCGATAGGAAAGCTATCGACAACATAATTTTCTGTAGGAAATCTATTGCCAATATAATAATTTTCTATAGGAAATCTATCGACAACATAATTTTCTGTAGGAAATCTATCGACAACATAATTTTCTGTAGGAAATCTACCGACAACATAATTTTCTGTAGGAAATCTATCGAGAACATAATTTTCTATAGAAGATCTATTGAGAACATAATTTTCTTTAGGATATCTATCGACAACATAATTTTCTGTAGGAAATATATCGACAACATAATTTTCTGTAGGAAATCTATCGAAAACATAATTTTCTATAGAAGATCTATTGAGAACATAATTTTCTGTAGGAAATCTATCGACAATATAATTTTCTTTAGGAAATCTATCGACAACATAATGTTCTATAGGAAATCTATCGATAACATAATTTTCTGTACGAAATCTATCGACAACATAATTTTCTGTAGGAAATCTATCGACAACATAATGTTCTACAGGAAATCTATGGACAACATAATGTTCTATAGGAAATCTATCGAGATTATAATTTTCTATAGGAAATCTATCGACAACATAATTTTCTGTAGGAAATCTGTCGACAACATAATTTTCTGTAGGAAATCTATCGACAACATAATGTTCTACAGGAAATCTATGGACAACATAATGTTCTATAGGAAATCTATCGAGATTATAATTTTCTATAGGAAATCTATCGAGAACATAATTTTCTATAGGAAATCTGTCGACAACATAATTTTCTGTAGGAAATCAATCGACAACATAATTTTCTGTAGGAAATCTATCGACAACATAATTTTCTTTAGGAAATCTACCGACAACATAATTTTCTGTAGGAAATCTATCGACAACATAATTTTCTATAGGAAATCTATCGACAACATAATTTTCTGTAGGAAATCTACCGACAACATAATTTTCTGTAGGAAATCTATCGACTACATAATGTTCTAAATAAAATTTATCGAAAACATAATTTTCTGTAGGAAATCTATCGACAACATAATTTTCTGTAGGAAATCTATCGAGTACATAATGTTCTATAGGAAATCTATGGACAACATAATGTTCTATAGGAAATCTATCGAGATTATAATTTTCTATAGGAAATCTATCGACAACATAATTTTCTGTAGGAAATCTTTCGAAAACATAATTTTTTTTTTTTTTTTTTTTATCGAACGTCCCCGGCCTCACACTAACCCACCCTCACCCGACCGCGGAGGGCTCGTCCCCATTACGTAGGGACACGTACACACTACAGTCCGGACTATAGCGGGTTAGGGAAAAGTAAAGGCAACGACAACATAAATCAGCTACAGAACTTAATCACAAGCTGAATAAAGCAACAATAAACCATAACTACCTAAGACAAGAACGAGGATATATTTTTCTATAATAATTTACAAATTAATGGCAGCATATAAGCTACGTTTAATATTATAAACAGTACAATTAAAATCAATAAAATCATAATACATGTTAAAATCATTACATAATCTACGAAAAGGAAAATTACAACCATACATTACAACATAATTTTCTATAGAAGATCTATTGAGAACATAATTTTCTGTAGGAAATCTATCGAGTACATAATGTTCTATAGGAAATCTATCGACAACATAATTTTCTGTAGGAAATCTATCGAGTACATAATGTTCTATAGGAAATCTATCGACAACGTAATTTTCTGTAGGAAATCTATCGACAACATAATTTTCTGTTGGAAATCTATCGACATAATAATTTTCAGTAGGAAATCTATCGAGAACAAAATTTTACACAGGAAATCTATCGACAACATAATTTTCTGTAGGAAATCTATCGACAGCGTAATGTTCTATAAAAAATTTATCGACAACATAATTTTCTGTAGGAAATCTATCGACAACATAATTTTCTGTAGGAAATCTATCGCCAATATAATTTTCTGTAGGAAATCTATCGACAACATAATTTTCTGTAGGAAATCTATCGATAACATAATTTTCTATAGAAGATCTATTGAGAACATAATTTTCTATAGAAGATCTATTGAGAACATAATTTTCTGTAAGAAATCTATCGACAACATAATTTTCTATAGAAGATCTATTGAGAACATAATTTTTGTAAGAAATCTATCGACAATATAATAATCTATAGGAAATCTATTGAGAACATAATTTTCTGTAGGAAATCTATCGACAACATAATGTTCTACATGGAATCGACAACATAATTTTCTGTAGGAAATCTATCGACAACATAATTTTCTGTAGGAAATCTATCGAGTACATAATGTTCTATAGGAAATCTATCGACAACGTAATATAGGAAATCTATAGGAAATCTATCGACAACATAATTTTCTGTAGGAAATCTATCGAAAACATAATTTTCTATAGAAGATATATTGAGAATATAATTAACATAATTTTCTGTACGAAATCTATCGACAACATAATTTTCTGTAGGAAATCTATCGACAACATAATGTTCTACAGGAAATCTATGGACAACATAATGTTCTATAGGAAATCTATCGAGATTATAATTTTCTGTAGGAAATCTATCGACAACATAATGTTCTACAGGAAATCTATGGACAACATAATGTTCTATAGGAAATCTATCGAGATTATAATTTTCTATAGGAAATCTATAGAAAACATAATTTTCTATAGAAGATCTATTGAGAACATAATTTTCTTTAGGAAATCTATAGACAACATAATTTTCTGTAGGAAATATATCGACAACATAATGTTCTATAGGAAATCTATCGACAACGTAATTTTCTGTAGCAAATCTATCGACAACATAATTTTCTGTAGGAAATCTATCGACAACATAATTTTCTGTAGGAAATCTATCGATAACATAATTTTCTATAGAAGATCTATTGAGAACATAATTTTCTGTAGGAAATCTATCAACATAATTTTCTGTAGGAAATCTGTCGAGTACATAATGTTCTATATGAAATCTATCGACAACATAATTTTCTATAGGAAATCTATCGCGAACAAAATTTTCTATAGGAAATCTATCGACAACATAATTTTCTATAGAAGATCTATTGAGAACATAATTTTCTGTAAGAAATCTATCGACAACATAATTTTCTATAGGAAAGCTATCGACAACATAATTTTCTGTTGGAAATCTATCGACAACATAATGTTCTATAGGAAATCTATCTGTACGAAATCTATCGACAACATAATTTTCTATAGACGATCTACCGAGAACATAATTTTCTGTACGAAATCTATCGACAACATAATTTTCTATAGACGATCTATCGAGAACATAATTTTCTGTAGGAAATCTATCGACTACATAATGTTCTAAATAAAATTTATCGAAAACATAATTTTCTGTAATAAATCTATCGACAACATAATTTTCTGTAGGAAATCTATCGAGTACATAATGTTCTATAGGAAATCTATCGACAACGTAATATAGGAAATCTATAGGAAATTTATCGACAACATAATTTTCTGTAGGAAATCTATCGAAAACATAATTTTCTATAGAAGATCTATTGAGAACATAATTTTCTGTAGGAAATCTATCGACAATATAATTTTCTTTAGGAAATCTATCGACAACATAATTTTCTGTAGGAAATCTATCGACAACATAATTTTCTGTAGGAAATCTATCGACAATCTATTCTATATGAAATATATCTGTACGAAATCTATCGACAACATAATTTTCTATAGACGATCTATCGAGAACATAATTTTCTGTAGGAAATCTATCGACTACATAATGTTCTATATGAAATTTATCGACAATATAATTTTCGATAGGAAAGCTATCGACAACATAATTTTCTGTAGGAAATCTATTGCCAATATAATAATTTTCTATAGGAAATCTATCGACAACATAATTTTCTGTAGGAAATCTATCGAGTACATAATGTTCTATAGGAAATCTATCGACAACATAATTTTCTGTAGGAAATCTATCGAGTACATAATGTTCTATAGGAAATCTATCGACAAGGTAATTTTTTGTAGGAAATCTATCGAGAACATAATTTTGTATAGTAAATCTATCGACAACATAATTTCCTGTAGGAAATCTATAGAAAACATAATTTTCTATAGAAGATCTATTGAGAACATAATTTTCTGTTGGAAATCTATCGACAACATAATGTTCTATAGGAATACTATCGATAACATAATTTTCTGTACGAAATCTATCGAGAACATAATTTTCTGTAGGAAATCTATCGACAACATAATGTTCTATAGGAAATCTATGGACAACATAATGTTCTATAGGAAATCTATCGACAACATAATTTTCTATAGGAAATCTATCGACAACATAATTTTCTGTAGGAAATCTATCGACAACATAATGTTCTATAGGAAATCTATCTGTACGAAATCTATCGACAACATAATTTTCTATAGACGATCTACCGAGAACATAATTTTCTGTAGGAAATCTATCGAGTATATAATGTTCTACATGAAATTTATCGACAACATAATGTTCTATAGGAAATCTATGGACAACATAATGTTCTATAGGAAATTTATCGAGAACATAATTTTCTATAGAATATCTATCGACAACATAATTTTCTGTAGGAAATCTATCGACAACATAATTTTCTGTAGGAAATCTATCGACAATCTATTCTATATGAAATATATCTGTACGAAATCTATCGACAACATAATTTTCTATAGACGATCTATCGAGAACATAATTTTCTGTAGGAAATCTATCGACTACATAATGTTCTATATGAAATTTATCGACAATATAATTTTCGATAGGAAAGCTATCGACAACATAATTTTCTGTACGAAATCTATTGCCAATATAATAATTTTCTATAGGAAATCTATCGACAACATAATTTTCTGTAGGAAATCTATCGACAACATAATTTTCTGTAGGAAATCTACCGACAACATAATTTTCTGTAGGAAATCTATCGAGAACATAATTTTCTATAGAAGATCTATTGAGAACATAATTTTCTTTAGGATATCTATCGACAACATAATTTTCTGTAGGAAATATATCGACAACATAATTTTCTGTAGGAAATCTATCGAAAACATAATTTTCTATAGAAGATCTATTGAGAACATAATTTTCTGTAGGAAATCTATCGACAATATAATTTTCTTTAGGAAATCTATCGACAACATAATGTTCTATAGGAAATCTATCGATAACATAATTTTCTGTACGAAATCTATCGACAACATAATTTTCTGTAGGAAATCTATCGACAACATAATGTTCTACAGGAAATCTATGGACAACATAATGTTCTATAGGAAATCTATCGAGATTATAATTTTCTATAGGAAATCTATCGACAGCATAATTTTCTGTAGGAAATCTGTCGACAACATAATTTTCTGTAGGAAATCTATCGACAACATAATGTTCTACAGGAAATCTATGGACAACATAATGTTCTATAGGAAATCTATCGAGATTATAATTTTCTATAGGAAATCTATCGAGAACATAATTTTCTATAGGAAATCTGTCGACAACATAATTTTCTGTAGGAAATCAATCGACAACATAATTTTCTGTAGGAAATCTATCGACAACATAATTTTCTGTAGGAAATCTACCGACAACATAATTTTCTGTAGGAAATCTATCGACAACATAATTTTCTATAGGAAATCTATCGACAGCATAATTTTCTGTAGGAAATCTATCGACAACATAATGTTCTATAGGAAATCTATCTGTACGAAATCTATCGACAACATAATTTTCTATAGACGATCTATCGAGAACATAATTTTCTGTAGGAAATCTATCGACTACATAATGTTCCAAATAAAATTTATCGAAAACATAATTTTCTGTAGGAAATCTATCGACACCATAATTTTCTGTAGGAAATCTATCGAGTACATAATGTTCTATAGGAAATCTATGGACAACATAATGTTCTATAGGAAATCTATCGAGATTATAATTTTCTATAGGAAATCTATCGACAACATAATTTTCTGTAGGAAATCTATCGAAAACATAATTTTTTTTTTTTTTTTTTTTTTTTATCGAACGTCCCCGGCCTCACACTAACCCACCCTCACCCGACCGCGGAGGGCTCGTCCCCATTACGTAGGGACACGTACACACTACAGTCCGGACTATAGCGGGTTAGGGAAAAGTAAAGGCAACGACAACATAAATCAGCTACAGAACTTAATCACAAGCTGAATAAAGCAACAATAAACCATAACTACCTAAGACAAGAACGAGGATATATTTTTCTATAATAATTTACAAATTAATGGCAGCATATAAGCTACGTTTAATATTATAAACAGTACAATTAAAATCAATAAAATCATAATACATGTTAAAATCATTACATAATCTACGAAAAGGAAAATTACAACCATACATTACAACATAATTTTCTATAGAAGATCTATTGAGAACATAATTTTCTGTAGGAAATCTATCGAGTACATAATGTTCTATAGGAAATCTATCGACAACATAATTTTCTGTAGGAAATCTATCGAGTACATAATGTTCTATAGGAAATCTATCGACAACGTAATTTTCTGTAGGAAATCTATCGACAACATAATTTTCTGTTGGAAATCTATCGACATAATAATTTTCAGTAGGAAATCTATCGAGAACAAAATTTTACACAGGAAATCTATCGACAACATAATTTTCTGTAGGAAATCTATCGACAGCGTAATGTTCTATAAAAAATTTATCGACAACATAATTTTCTGTAGGAAATCTATCGACAATATAATTTTCTGTAGGAAATCTATCGCCAATATAATTTTCTGTAGGAAATCTATCGACAACATAATTTTCTGTAGGAAATCTATCGATAACATAATTTTCTATAGAAGATCTATTGAGAACATAATTTTCTATAGAAGATCTATTGAGAACATAATTTTCTGTAAGAAATCTATCGACAACATAATTTTCTATAGAAGATCTATTGAGAACATAATTTTTGTAAGAAATCTATCGACAATATAATAATCTATAGGAAATCTATTGAGAACATAATTTTCTGTAGGAAATCTATCGACAACATAATGTTCTACATGGAATCGACAACATAATTTTCTGTAGGAAATCTATCGACAACATAATTTTCTGTAGGAAATCTATCGAGTACATAATGTTCTATAGGAAATCTATCGACAACGTAATATAGGAAATCTATAGGAAATCTATCGACAACATAATTTTCTGTAGGAAATCTATCGAAAACATAATTTTCTATAGAAGATATATTGAGAATATAATTAACATAATTTTCTGTACGAAATCTATCGACAACATAATTTTCTGTAGGAAATCTATCGACAACATAATGTTCTACAGGAAATCTATGGACAACATAATGTTCTATAGGAAATCTATCGAGATTATAATTTTCTGTAGGAAATCTATCGACAACATAATGTTCTACAGGAAATCTATGGACAACATAATGTTCTATAGGAAATCTATCGAGATTATAATTTTCTATAGGAAATCTATAGAAAACATAATTTTCTATAGAAGATCTATTGAGAACATAATTTTCTTTAGGAAATCTATAGACAACATAATTTTCTGTAGGAAATATATCGACAACATAATGTTCTATAGGAAATCTATCGACAACGTAATTTTCTGTAGCAAATCTATCGACAACATAATTTTCTGTAGGAAATCTATCGACAACATAATTTTCTGTAGGAAATCTATCGATAACATAATTTTCTATAGAAGATCTATTGAGAACATAATTTTCTGTAGGAAATCTATCAACATAATTTTCTGTAGGAAATCTGTCGAGTACATAATGTTCTATTTTCTATAGGAAATCTATCGCGAACAAAATTTTCTATAGGAAATCTATCGACAACATAATTTTCTATAGAAGATCTATTGAGAACATAATTTTCTGTAAGAAATCTATCGACAACATAATTTTCTATAGGAAAGCTATCGACAACATAATTTTCTGTTGGAAATCTATCGACAACATAATGTTCTATAGGAAATCTATCTGTACGAAATCTATCGACAACATAATTTTCTATAGACGATCTACCGAGAACATAATTTTCTGTAGGAAATCTATCGACTATATAATGTTCTACATGAAATTTATCGACAACATAATTTTCTATAGGAAATCTATCGACAACATAATTTTCTGTAGGCAATCTATCGACAACATAATTTTCTGTAGGAAATCTATCGACAACATAATTTTCTGTAGGAAATCTATCGCCAATATAATTTTCTATAGGAAATCTATCGACAACATAATTTTCTGTAGGAAATCTATCGAGTACATAATGTTCTATAGGGAATCTATCGACAACGTAATTTTCTGTAGGAAATCTATCGACAACATAATTTTCTGTTGGAAATCTATCGACATAATAATTTTCAGTAGGAAATTTATCGAGAACAAAATTTTATACAGGAAATCTATCGACAACATAATTTTCTGTAGGAAATCTATCGACAGCGTAATGTTCTATAAAAAATTTATCGACAACATAATTTTCTGTAGGAAATCTATCGACAACATAATTTTCTGTAGGAAATCTATCGCCAATATAATTTTCTATAGGAAATCTATCGACAACATAATTTTCTGTAGGAAATCTATCGAGTACATAATGTTCTATAGGGAATCTATCGACAACATAATTTTCTGTACGAAATCTATCGACAATATAATTTTTTATTGGAAATCTATCGAGAACATAATTTTCTATAGGAAATCTATCTACAACGTAATGTTCTATAAAAAATTTATCGACAACATAATTTTCTGTAGGAAATCTATCGACAACATAATTTTCTGTAGGAAATCTATCGCCAATATAATTTTCTATAGGAAATCTATCGACAACATAATTTTCTATAGGAAATCTATCGACAGCATAATTTTCTGTAGGAAATCTATCGACAACATAATGTTCTATAGGAAATCTATCTGTACGAAATCAATCGACAACATAATTTTCTATAGACGATCTATCGAGAACATAATTTTCTGTAGGAAATCTACCGACAACATAATGTTCTAAATAAAATTTATTGAAAACATAATTTTCTGTAGGAAATCTATCGACAACATAATTTTCTGTAGGAAATCTATCGAGTACATAATGTTCTATAGGAAATCTATCGACAACATAATTTTCTGTAGGAAATCTATCAACATAATTTTCTGTAGGAAATCTATCGACTACATAATGTTCTAAATAAAATTTATTGAAAACATAATTTTCTGTAGGAAATCTATCGACAACATAATTTTCTGTAGGAAATCTATCGAGTACATAATGTTATATAGGAAATCTATCGACAACATAATTTTCTGTAGGAAATCTATCGAGTACATAATGTTCTATACGAAATCTATCGACAACGTAATTTTCTGTAGGAAATCTATCGACAACATAATTTTCTGTAGGAAATCTATCGACAACATAATTTTCTGTAGGAAATCTATCATTAACATAATTTTCTATAGAAGATCTATTGAGAACATAATTTTCTGTAGGAAATCTATCAACATATTTTTCTGTAGGAAATCTGTCGAGTACATAATGTTCTATATGAAATCTATCGACAACATACTTTTCTATAGGAAATCTCTCGCGAACAAAATTTTCTTTAGGAAATCTATCGACAACATAATTTTCTATAGAAGATCTATTGAGAACATAATTTTCTGTAAGAAATCTATCGACAACATAATTTTCTATAGAAGATCTATTGAGAACATAATTTTTGTAAGAAATCTATCGACAATATAATAATCTATAGGAAATCTTTTGAGAACATAATTTTCTATAGGAAATCTATCGACAACATAATGTTCTACAGGAAATCTATGGACAACATAATGTTCTATAGGAAATCTATCGAGATTATAATTTTCTATAGGAAATCTATCGACAACATAATTTTCTGTAGGAAATCTATTGCCAATATAATAATTTTCTATAGGAAACCTATCGACAACATAATTTTCTGTAGGAAATCTACCGACAACATAATTTTCTGTAGGAAATCTATAGAGAACATAATTTTCTATAGAAGATCTATTGAGAACATAATTTTCTTTAGGATATCTATCGACAACATAATTTTCTGTAGGAAATATATCGACAACATAATTTTCTGTAGGAAATCTATCGAAAACATAATTTTCTATAGAAGATCTATTGAGAACATAATTTTCTGTAGGAAATCTATCGACAATATAATTTTCTTTAGGAAATCTATCGACAACATAATGTTCTATAGGAAATCTATCGATAACATAATTTTCTGTACAAAATCTATCGACAACATAATTTTCTGTAGGAAATCCATCGACAACATAATGTTCTACAGGAAATCAATGGACAACATAATGTTCTATAGGAAATCTATCGAGATTATAATTTTCTATAGGAAATCTATCGAAAACATAATTTTCTATAGAAGATCTATTGAGAACATAATTTTCTGTAAGAAATCTATCGACAACATAATTTTCTATAGAAGATCTATTGAGAACATAATTTTTGTAAGAAATCTATCGACAATATAATAATCTATAGGAAATCTATTGAGAACATAATTTTCTGTAGGAAATCTATCGACAACATAATGTTCTACATGGAATCGACAACATAATTTTCTGTAGGAAATCTATCGACAACATAATTTTCTGTAGGAAATCTATCGAGTACATAATGTTCTATAGGAAATCTATCGACAACGTAATATAGGAAATCAATAGGAAATCTATCGACAACATAATTTTCTGTAGGAAATCTATCGAAAACATAATTTTCTATAGAAGATATATTGAGAATATAATTAACATAATTTTCTGTACGAAATCTATCGACAACATAATTTTCTGTAGGAAATCTATCGACAACATAATGTTCTACAGGAAATCTATGGACAACATAATGTTCTATAGGAAATCTATCGAGATTATAATTTTCTATAGGAAATCTATCGACAACATAATGTTCTACAGGAAATCTATGGACAACATAATGTTCTATAGGAAGTCTATCGAGATTATAATTTTCTATAGGAAATCTATAGAAAACATAATTTTCTATAGAAGATCTATTGAGAACATAATTTTCTTTAGGAAATCTATAGACAACATAATTTTCTGTAGGAAATATATCGACAACATAATGTTCTATAGGAAATCTATCGACAACATAATTTTCTGTAGGAAATCTATCGACAACATAATTTTCTGTAGGAAATCTATCGACAACATAATTTTCTGTAGGAAATCTATCGATAACATAATTTTCTATAGAAGATCTATTGAGAACATAATTTTCTGTAGGAAATCTATCAACATAATTTTCTGTAGGAAATCTGTCGAGTACATAATGTTCTATATGAAATCTATCGACAACATAATTTTCTATAGGAAATCTATCGAGAACAAAATTTTCTATAGGAAATCTATCGACAACATAATTTTCTATAGAAGATCTATTGAGAACATAATTTTCTGTAAGAAATCTATCGACAACATAATTTTCTATAGGAAAGCTATCGACAACATAATTTTCTGTTGGAAATCTATCGACAACATAATGTTCTATAGGAAATCTATCTGTACGAAATCTATCGACAACATAATTTTCTATAGACGATCTACCGAGAACATAATTTTCTGTAGGAAATCTATCGACTATATAATGTTCTACATGAAATTTATCGACAACATAATTTTCTATAGGAAATCTATCGACAACATAATTTTCTGTAGGCAATCTATCGACAACATAATTTTCTGTAGGAAATCTATCGACAACATAATTTTGTGTAGGAAATCTATCGCCAATATAATTTTCTATAGGAAATATATCGACAACATAATTTTCTGTAGGAAATCTATCGAGTACATAATGTTCTATAGGGAATCTATCGACAACGTAATTTTCTGTAGGAAATCTATCGACAACATAATTTTCTGTTGGAAATCTATCGACATAATAATTTTCAGTAGGAAATTTATCGAGAACAAAATTTTATACAGGAAATCTATCGACAACATAATTTTCTGTAGGAAATCTATCGACAGCGTAATGTTCTATAAAAAATTTATCGACAACATAATTTTCTGTAGGAAATCTATCGACGACATAATTTTCTGTAGGAAATCTATCGCCAATATAATTTTCTATAGGAAATCTATCGACAACATAATTTTCTGTAGGAAATCTATCGAGTACATAATGTTCTATAGGGAATCTATCGACAACATAATTTTCTGTACGAAATCTATCGACAATATAATTTTTTATTGGAAATCTATCGAGAACATAATTTTCTATAGGAAATCTATCTACAACGTAATGTTCTATAAAAAATTTATTGACAACATAATTTTCTGTAGGAAATCTATCGACAACATAATTTTCTGTAGGAAATCTATCGCCAATATAATTTTCTATAGGAAATCTATCGACAACATAATTTTCTATAGGAAATCTATCGACAGCATAATTTTCTGTAGGAAATCTATCGACAACATAATGTTCTATAGGAAATCTATCTGTACGAAATCAATCGACAACATAATTTTCTATAGACGATCTATCGAGAACATAATTTTCTGTAGGAAATCTACCGACAACATAATGTTCTAAATAAAATTTATTGAAAACATAATTTTCTGTAGGAAATCTATCGACAACATAATTTTCTGTAGGAAATCTATCGAGTACATAATGTTCTATAGGAAATCTATCGACAACATAATTTTCTGTAGGAAATCTATCAACATAATTTTCTGTAGGAAATCTATCGACTACATAATGTTCTAAATAAAATTTATTGAAAACATAATTTTCTGTAGGAAATCTATCGACAACATAATTTTCTGTAGGAAATCTATCGAGTACATAATGTTATATAGGAAATCTATCGACAACATAATTTTCTGTAGGAAATCTATCGAGTACATAATGTTCTATACGAAATCTATCGACAACGTAATTTTCTGTAGGAAATCTATCGACAACATAATTTTCTGTAGGAAATCTATCGACAACATAATTTTCTGTAGGAAATCTATCATTAACATAATTTTCTATAGAAGATCTATTGAGAACATAATTTTCTGTAGGAAATCTATCAACATATTTTTCTGTAGGAAATCTGTCGAGTACATAATGTTCTATATGAAATCTATCGACAACATACTTTTCTATAGGAAATCTCTCGCGAACAAAATTTTCTTTAGGAAATCTATCGACAACATAATTTTCTATAGAAGATCTATTGAGAACATAATTTTCTGTAAGAAATCTATCGACAACATTATTTTCTATAGAAGATCTATTGAGAACATAATTTTTGTAAGAAATCTATCGACAATATAATAATCTATAGGAAATCTTTTGAGAACATAATTTTCTATAGGAAATCTATCGACAACATAATGTTCTACAGGAAATCTATGGACAACATAATGTTCTATAGGAAATCTATCGAGATTATAATTTTCTATAGGAAATCTATCGACAACATAATTTTCTGTAGGAAATCTATTGCCAATATAATAATTTTCTATAGGAAACCTATCGACAACATAATTTTCTGTAGGAAATCTACCGACAACATAATTTTCTGTAGGAAATCTATAGAGAACATAATTTTCTATAGAAGATCTATTGAGAACATAATTTTCTTTAGGATATCTATCGACAACATAATTTTCTGTAGGAAATATATCGACAACATAATTTTCTGTAGGAAATCTATCGAAAACATAATTTTCTATAGAAGATCTATTGAGAACATAATTTTCTGTAGGAAATCTATCGACAATATAATTTTCTTTAGGAAATCTATCGACAACATAATGTTCTATAGGAAATCTATCGATAACATAATTTTCTGTACAAAATCTATCGACAACATAATTTTCTGTAGGAAATCCATCGACAACATAATGTTCTACAGGAAATCAATGGACAACATAATGTTCTATAGGAAATCTATCGAGATTATAATTTTCTATAGGAAATCTATCGAAAACATAATTTTCTATAGAAGATCTATTGAGAACATAATTTTCTTTAGGAAATCTATCGACAACATAATTTTCTGTAGGAAATATATCGACAACATAATTTTCTGTAGGAAATCTATCGACAACATAATTTTCTGTAGGAAGTCTATCGACAACATAATTTTCTGTAGGAAATCTATCGACAACATAATTTTCTGTTGGAAATCTATCGACATAATAATTTTCAGTTGGAAATCTATCGAGAACAAAATTTTCTACAGGAAATCTATCGACAACATAATTTTCTGTAGGAAATCTATCGACAACGTAATGTTCTATAAAAAATTTATCGACAACATAATTTTCTGTAGGAAATCTATCGCCAATATAATTTTCTATAGGAAATCTATCGACAACATAATTTTCTGTAGGAAATCTATCGAGTACATAATGTTCTATAGGGAATCTATCGACAACATAATTTTCTGTACGAAATCTATCGACAATATAATTTTTTATAGGAAATCTATCGAGAACATAATTTTCTATAGGAAATCTATCGACAACATAATTTTCTGTAGGAAATCAATCGACAACATAATTTTCTGTAGGAAATCTATCGACAACATAATTTTCTGTAGGAAATCTATCGACAACATAATTTTCTGTAGGAAATTTGTCGCCAATATAATTTTCTATAGGAAATCTATCGACAACATAATTTTCTGTACGAAATCTATCGGCAATATAATTTTTTATAGGAAATCTATCGAGAACATAATTTTCTATAGGAAATCTATCGACAACATAATTTTCTGTAGGAAATCAATCGACAACATAATTTTCTGTAGGAAATCTATCGACAACATAATTTTCTGTAGGAAATCTACCGACAACATAATTTTCTGTAGGTAATCTATCGACAACATAATTTTCTATGGGAAATCTATCGACAGCATAATTTTCTGTAGGAAATCTATCTGTACGAAATCTATCGACAACATAATTTTCTATAGACGATCTATCGAGAACATAATTTTCTGTAGGAAATCTATCGACTACATAATGTTCTAAATAAAATTTATCGAAAACATAATTTTCTGTAGGAAATCTATCGACAACATAATTTTCTGTAGGAAACCTATCGAGTACATAATGTTCTATAGGAAATCTTTCGACAACATAATTTTCTGTAGGAAATCTATCGAGTACATAATGTTCTATAGGAAATCTATCGACAACGTAATTTTCTGTAGGAAATCTATCGACAACATAATTTTCTGTAGGAAATCTATCGATAACATAATTTTCTATAGAAGATCTATTGAGAACATAATTTTCTATAGGAAATCTATCGACAGCATAATTTTCTGTAGGAAATCTATCGACAACATAATGTTCTATAGGAAATCTATCGACAACATAATGTTCTATAGGAAATCTATCTGTACGAAATCTATCGACAACATAATTTTCTATAGACGATCTATCGAGAACATAATTTTCTGTAGGAAATCTATCGACTACATAATGTTCTAAATAAAATTTATCGAAAACATAATTTTCTGTAGGAAATCTATCGACAACATAATTTTCTGTAGGAAATCTATCGAGTACATAATGTTCTATAGGAAATCTATCGACAACGTAATTTTCTGTAGGAAATCTATCGACAACATAATTTTCTGTAGGAAATCTATCGACAACATAATTTTCTGTAGGAAATCTATCGATAACATAATTTTCTATAGAAGATCTTATGAGAACATAATTTTCTGTAGGAAATCTATCAACATAATTTTCTGTAGGAAATCTGTCGAGTACATAATGTTCTATAGGAAATCTATCGACAACGTAATTTTCTGTAGGAAATCTATCGACAACATAATTTTCTGTAGGAAATCTATCGACAACATAATTTTCTGTAGGAAATCTATCGAAAACATAATTTTCTATAGAAGATCTATTGAGAACATAATTTTCTGTAAGAAATCTATCGACAATATAATTTTCTTTAGAAAATCTATCGAGTACATAATGTTCTATAAAAAATCTATCGACAACGTAATTTTCTGTAGGAAATCTATCGACAACATAATGTTCAATAGGAAATCTATCGATAACATAATTTTCTGTACGAAATCTATCGACAACATAATTTTCTGTAGGAAATCTATCGACAACATAATGTTCTACAGGAAATCTATGGACAACATAATGTTCTATAGGAAATCTATCGAGATTATAATTTTCTATAGGAAATGTATCGAAAACATAATTTTCTATAGAAGATCTATTGAGAAAATAATTTTCTTTAGGAAATCTATCGACAACATAATTTTCTGTAGGAAATATATCGACAACATAATTTTCTGTAGGAAATCTATCGAGAACATAATTTTCTGTACGAAATCTATCGACAATATAATTTTTTATAGGAAATCTATCGAGAACATAATTTTCTATAGGGAATCTATCGACAACATAATTTTCTGTACGAAATCTATCGAGTACATAATGTTCTATAGGGAATCTATCGACAACATAATTTTCTGTACGAAATCTATCGACAATATAATTTTTTATAGGAAATCTATCGAGAACATAATTTTCTATAGGAAATCTATCGACAACATATTTTCTGTAGGAAATCAATCGACAACAGAATTTTCTGTAGGAAATCTATCGACAACATAATTTTCTGTAGGAAATCTACCGACAACATAATTTTCTGTAGGTAATCTATCGACAACATAATTTTCTATGGGAAATCTATCGACAGCATAATTTTCTGTAGGAAATCTATCTGTACGAAATCTATCGACAACATAATTTTCTATAGACGATCTATCGAGAACATAATTTTCTGTAGGAAATCTATCGACTACATAATGTTCTAAATAAAATTTATCGAAAACATAATTTTCTGTAGGAAATCTATCGACAACATAATTTTCTGTAGGAAACCTATCGAGTACATAATGTTCTATAGGAAATCTTTCGACAACATAATTTTCTGTAGGAAATCTATCGAGTACATAATGTTCTATAGGAAATCTATCGACAACGTAATTTTCTGTAGGAAATCTATCGACAACATAATTTTCTGTAGGAAATCTATCGATAACATAATTTTCTATAGAAGATCTATTGAGAACATAATTTTCTATAGGAAATCTATCGACAGCATAATTTTCTGTAGGAAATCTATCGACAACATAATGTTCTATAGGAAATCTATCGACAACATAATGTTCTATAGGAAATCTATCTGTACGAAATCTATCGACAACATAATTTTCTATAGACGATCTATCGAGAACATAATTTTCTGTAGGAAATCTATCGACTACATAATGTTCTAAAGTAAATTTATCGAAAACATAATTTTCTGTAGGAAATCTATCGACAACATAATTTTCTGTAGGAAATCTATCGAGTACATAATGTTCTATAGGAAATCTATCGACAACGTAATTTTCTGTAGGAAATCTATCGACAACATAATTTTCTGTAGGAAATCTATCGACAACATAATTTTCTGTAGGAAATCTATCGATAACATAATTTTCTATAGAAGATCTTATGAGAACATAATTTTCTGTAGGAAATCTATCAACATAATTTTCTGTAGGAAATCTGTCGAGTACATAATGTTCTATAGGAAATCTATCGACAACGTAATTTTCTGTAGGAAATCTATCGACAACATAATGTTCTGTAGGAAATCTATCGAAAACATAATTTTCTGTAGGAAATCTATCGAAAACATAATTTTCTATAGAAGATCTATTGAGAACATAATTTTCTGTAGGAAATCTATCGACAATATAATTTTCTTTAGAAAATCTATCGAGTACATAATGTTCTATAAAAAATCTATCGACAACGTAATTTTCTGTAGGAAATCTATCGACAACATAATGTTCTATAGGAAATCTATCGATAACATAATTTTCTGTACGAAATCTATCGACAACATAATTTTCTGTAGGAAATCTATCGACAACATAATGTTCTACAGGAAATCTATGGACAACATAATGTTCTATAGGAAATCTATCGAGATTATAATTTTCTATAGGAAATGTATCGAAAACATAATTTTCTATAGAAGATCTATTGAGAAAATAATTTTCTTTAGGAAATCTATCGACAACATAATTTTCTGTAGGAAATATATCGACAACATAATTTTCTGTAGGAAATCTATCGAGAACATAATTTTCTGTACGAAATCTATCGACAATATAATTTTTTATAGGAAATCTATCGAGAACATAATTTTCTATAGGGAATCTATCGACAACATAATTTTCTGTACGAAATCTATCGAGTACATAATGTTCTATAGGGAATCTATCGACAACATAATTTTCTGTACGAAATCTATCGACAATATAATTTTTTATAGGAAATCTATCGACAACATATTTTCTGTAGGAAATCAATCGACAACAGAATTTTCTGTAGGAAATCTATCGACAACATAATTTTCTGTAGGAAATCTACCGACAACATAATTTTCTGTAGGAAATCTATCGACAGCATAATTTTCTATTGGAAATCTATGACAGCATAATTTTCTGTAGGAAATCTATCGACAACATAATGTTCTATAGGAAATCTATCGACAACATAATGTTCTATAGGAAATCTATCTGTACGAAATCTATCGACAACATAATTTTCTATAGACGATCTATCGAGAACATAATTTTCTGTAGGAAATCTATCGACTACATAATGTTCTAAATAAAATTTATCGAAAACATAATTTTCTGTAGGAAATCTATCGACAACATAATTTTCTGTAGGAAATCTATCGAGTACATAATGTTCTATAGGAAATCTATCGACAACGTAATTTTCTGTAGGAAATCTATCGACAACATAATTTTCTGTAGGAAATCTATCGACAACATAATTTTCTGTAGGAAATCTATCGATAACATAATTTTCTATAGAAGATCTTATGAGAACATAATTTTCTGTAGGAAATCTATCAACATAATTTTCTGTAGGAAATCTGTCGAGTACATAATGTTCTATAGGAAATCTATCGACAACGTAATTTTCTGTAGGAAATCTATCGACAACATAATTTTCTGTAGGAAATCTATCGAAAACATAATTTTCTGTAGGAAATCTATCGAAAACATAATTTTCTATAGAAGATCTATTGAGAACATAATTTTCTGTAGGAAATCTATCGACAATATAATTTTCTTTAGAAAATCTATCGAGTACATAATGTTCTATAAAAAATCTATCGACAACGTAATTTTCTGTAGGAAATCTATCGACAACATAATTTTCTATAGGAAATCTATCGACAACATAATTTTCTGTAGGAAATCTATCGACAACATAATGTTCTACAGGAAATCTATGGACAACATAATGTTCTATAGGAAATCTATCGAGATTATAATGTTCTATAGGAAATCTATCGAAAACATAATTTTCTATAGAAGATCTATTGAGAACATAATTTTCTTTAGGAAATCTATCGACAACATAATTTTCTGTAGGAAATATATCGACAACATAATTTTCTGTAGGAAATCTATCGACAACATAATTTTCTGTAGGAAGTCTATCGACAACATAATTTTCTGTAGGAAATCTATCGACAACATAATTTTCTGTTGGAAATCTATCGACATAATAATTTTCAGTAGGAAATCTATCGAGAACAAAATTTTCTACAGGAAACCTATCGACAACATAATTTTCTGTAGGAAATCTATCGACAACGTAATGTTCTATAAAAAATTTATCGACAACATAATTTTCTGTAGGAAATCTATCGCCAATATAATTTTCTATAGGAAATCTATCGACAACATAATTTTCTGTAGGAAATCTATCGAGTACATAATGTTCTATAGGGAATCTATCGACAACATAATTTTCTGTACGAAATCTATCGACAATATAATTTTTTATAGGAAATCTATCGAGAACATAATTTGCTATAGGAAATCTATCGACAACATAATTTTCTGCAGGAAATCAATCGACAACATAATTTTCTGTAGGAAATCTATCGACAACATAATTTTCTGTAGGAAATCTACCGACAACATAATTTTCTGTAGGAAATCTATCGACAACATAATTTTCTATAGGAAATCTATCGACAGCATAATTTTCTGTAGGAAATCTATCGACAACATAATGTTCTATAGGAAATCTATCTGTACGAAATCTATCGACAACATAATTTTCTATAGACGATCTATCGAGAACATAATTTTCTGTAGGAAATCTATCGACTACATAATGTTCTAAATAAAATTAATCGAAAACATAATTTTCTGTAGGAAATCTATCGACAACATAATTTTCTGTAGGAAATCTATCGAGTACATAATGTTCTATAGGAAATCTACCGACAACGTAATTTTCTGTAGGAAATCTATCGACAACATAATTTTCTGTAGGAAATCTATCGACAACATAATTTTCTGTAGGAAATCTATCGACAACATAATTTTCTGTAGGAAATCTATCGACAACATAATTTTCTGTTGGAAATCTATCGACATAATAATTTTCAGTAGGAAATCTATCGAGAACAAAATTTTCTACAGGAAATCTATCGACAACATAATTTTCTGTAGGAAATCTATCGACAACGTAATGTTCTATAAAAAATTTATCGACAACATAATTTTCTGTAGGAAATCTATCGCCAATATAATTTTCTATAGGAAATCTATCGACAACATAATTTTCTGTAGGAAATCTATCGAGTACATAATGTTCTATAGGGAATCTATCGACAACATAATTTTCTGTACGAAATCTACCGACAATATAATTTTTTATAGGAAATCTATCGAGAACATAATTTTCTATAGGAAATCTATCGACAACATAATTTTCTGTAGGAAATCAATCGACAACATAATTTTCTGTAGGAAATCTATCGACACCATAATTTTCTGTAGGAAATCTATCGACAACATAATTTTCTGTAGGAAATTTGTCGCCAATATAATTTTCTATAAGTACATAATGTTCTATAGGAAATCTATCGACAACGTAATTTTCTGTAGGAAATCTATCGACAACATAATTTTCTGTAGGAAATCTATCGATAACATAATTTTCTATAGAAGATCTATTGAGAACATAATTTTCTATAGGAAATCTATCGACAGCATAATTTTCTGTAGGAAATCTATCGACAACATAATGTTCTATAGGAAATCTATCGACAACATAATGTTCTATAGGAAATCTATCTGTACGAAATCTATCGACAACATAATTTTCTATAGACGATCTATCGAGAACATAATTTTCTGTAGGAAATCTATCGACTACATAATGTTCTAAATAAAATTTATCGAAAACATAATTTTCTGTAGGAAATCTATCGACAACATAATTTTCTGTAGGAAATCTATCGAGTACATAATGTTCTATAGGAAATCTATCGACAACGTAATTTTCTGTAGGAAATCTATCGACAACATAATTTTCTGTAGGAAATCTATCGACAACATAATTTTCTGTAGGAAATCTATCGATAACATAATTTTCTATAGAAGATCTTATGAGAACATAATTTTCTGTAGGAAATCTATCAACATAATTTTCTGTAGGAAATCTGTCGAGTACATAATGTTCTATAGGAAATCTATCGACAACGTAATTTTCTGTAGGAAATCTATCGACAACATAATGTTCTATAGGAAATCTATCGAAAACATAATTTTCTGTAGGAAATCTATCGAAAACATAATTTTCTATAGAAGATCTATTGAGAACATAATTTTCTGTAGGAAATCTATCGACAATATAATTTTCTTTAGAAAATCTATCGAGTACATAATGTTCTATAAAAAATCTATCGACAACGTAATTTTCTGTAGGAAATCTATCGACAACATAATGTTCTATAGGAAATCTATCGATAACATAATTTTCTGTACGAAATCTATCGACAACATAATTTTCTGTAGGAAATCTATCGACAACATAATGTTCTACAGGAAATCTATGGACAACATAATGTTCTATAGGAAATCTATCGAGATTATAATTTTCTATAGGAAATGTATCGAAAACATAATTTTCTATAGAAGATCTATTGAGAAAATAATTTTCTTTAGGAAATCTATCGACAACATAATTTTCTGTAGGAAATATATCGACAACATAATTTTCTGTAGGAAATCTATCGAGAACATAATTTTCTGTACGAAATCTATCGACAATATAATTTTTTATAGGAAATCTATCGAGAACATAATTTTCTATAGGGAATCTATCGACAACATAATTTTCTGTACGAAATCTATCGAGTACATAATGTTCTATAGGGAATCTATCGACAACATAATTTTCTGTACGAAATCTATCGACAATATAATTTTTTATAGGAAATCTATCGACAACATATTTTCTGTAGGAAATCAATCGACAACAGAATTTTCTGTAGGAAATCTATCGACAACATAATTTTCTGTAGGAAATCTACCGACAACATAATTTTCTGTAGGAAATCTATCGACAGCATAATTTTCTATTGGAAATCTATGACAGCATAATTTTCTGTAGGAAATCTATCGACAACATAATGTTCTATAGGAAATCTATCGACAACATAATGTTCTATAGGAAATCTATCTGTACGAAATCTATCGACAACATAATTTTCTATAGACGATCTATCGAGAACATAATTTTCTGTAGGAAATCTATCGACTACATAATGTTCTAAATAAAATTTATCGAAAACATAATTTTCTGTAGGAAATCTATCGACAACATAATTTTCTGTAGGAAATCTATCGAGTACATAATGTTCTATAGGAAATCTATCGACAACGTAATTTTCTGTAGGAAATCTATCGACAACATAATTTTCTGTAGGAAATCTATCGACAACATAATTTTCTGTAGGAAATCTATCGATAACATAATTTTCTATAGAAGATCTTATGAGAACATAATTTTCTGTAGGAAATCTATCAACATAATTTTCTGTAGGAAATCTGTCGAGTACATAATGTTCTATAGGAAATCTATCGACAACGTAATTTTCTGTAGGAAATCTATCGACAACATAATTTTCTGTAGGAAATCTATCGAAAACATAATTTTCTGTAGGAAATCTATCGAAAACATAATTTTCTATAGAAGATCTATTGAGAACATAATTTTCTGTAGGAAATCTATCGACAATATAATTTTCTTTAGAAAATCTATCGAGTACATAATGTTCTATAAAAAATCTATCGACAACGTAATTTTCTGTAGGAAATCTATCGACAACATAATTTTCTATAGGAAATCTATCGACAACATAATTTTCTGTAGGAAATCTATCGACAACATAATGTTCTACAGGAAATCTATGGACAACATAATGTTCTATAGGAAATCTATCGAGATTATAATGTTCTATAGGAAATCTATCGAAAACATAATTTTCTATAGAAGATCTATTGAGAACATAATTTTCTTTAGGAAATCTATCGACAACATAATTTTCTGTAGGAAATATATCGACAACATAATTTTCTGTAGGAAATCTATCGACAACATAATTTTCTGTAGGAAATCTATCGACAACATAATTTTCTGTAGGAAATCTATCGACAACATAATTTTCTGTTGGAAATCTATCGACATAATAATTTTCAGTAGGAAATCTATCGAGAACAAAATTTTCTACAGGAAACCTATCGACAACATAATTTTCTGTAGGAAATCTATCGACAACGTAATGTTCTATAAAAAATTTATCGACAACATAATTTTCTGTAGGAAATCTATCGCCAATATAATTTTCTATAGGAAATCTATCGACAACATAATTTTCTGTAGGAAATCTATCGAGTACATAATGTTCTATAGGGAATCTATCGACAACATAATTTTCTGTACGAAATCTATCGACAATATAATTTTTTATAGGAAATCTATCGAGAACATAATTTGCTATAGGAAATCTATCGACAACATAATTTTCTGCAGGAAATCAATCGACAACATAATTTTCTGTAGGAAATCTATCGACAACATAATTTTCTGTAGGAAATCTACCGACAACATAATTTTCTGTAGGAAATCTATCGACAACATAATTTTCTATAGGAAATCTATCGACAGCATAATTTTCTGTAGGAAATCTATCGACAACATAATGTTCTATAGGAAATCTATCTGTACGAAATCTATCGACAACATAATTTTCTATAGACGATCTATCGAGAACATAATTTTCTGTAGGAAATCTATCGACTACATAATGTTCTAAATAAAATTAATCGAAAACATAATTTTCTGTAGGAAATCTATCGACAACATAATTTTCTGTAGGAAATCTATCGAGTACATAATGTTCTATAGGAAATCTACCGACAACGTAATTTTCTGTAGGAAATCTATCGACAACATAATTTTCTGTAGGAAATCTATCGACAACATAATTTTCTGTAGGAAGTCTATCGACAACATAATTTTCTGTAGGAAATCTATCGACAACATAATTTTCTGTTGGAAATCTATCGACATAATAATTTTCAGTAGGAAATCTATCGAGAACAAAATTTTCTACAGGAAATCTATCGACAACATAATTTTCTGTAGGAAATCTATCGACAACGTAATGTTCTATAAAAAATTTATCGACAACATAATTTTCTGTAGGAAATCTATCGCCAATATAATTTTCTATAGGAAATCTATCGACAACATAATTTTCTGTAGGAAATCTATCGAGTACATAATGTTCTATAGGGAATCTATCGACAACATAATTTTCTGTACGAAATCTACCGACAATATAATTTTTTATAGGAAATCTATCGAGAACATAATTTTCTATAGGAAATCTATCGACAACATAATTTTCTGTAGGAAATCAATCGACAACATAATTTTCTGTAGGAAATCTATCGACACCATAATTTTCTGTAGGAAATCTATCGACAACATAATTTTCTGTAGGAAATTTGTCGCCAATATAATTTTCTATAGGAAATCTATCGACAACATAATTTTCTGTACGAAATCTATCGACAATATAATTTTTTATAGGAAATCTATCGAGAAGATAATTTTCTATAGGAAATCTATCGACAACATAATTTTCTGTAGGAAATCAATCGACAACATAATTTTCTGTAGGAAATCTATCGACAACATAATTTTCTGTAGGAAATCTACCGACAACATAATTTTCTGTAGGTAATCTATCGACAACATAATTTTCTATAGGAAATCTATCGACAGCATAATTTTCTGTAGGAAATCTATCTGTACGAAATCTATCGACAACATAATTTTCTATAGACGATCTATCGAGAACATAATTTTCTGTAGGAAATCTATCGACTACATAATGTTCTAAATAAAATTTATCGAAAACATAATTTTCTGTAGGAAATCTATCGACAACATAATTTTCTGTAGGAAACCTATCGAGTACATAATGTTCTATAGGAAATCTTTCGACAACATAATTTTCTGTAGGAAATCTATCGAGTACATAATGTTCTATAGGAAATCTATCGACAACGTAATTTTCTGTAGGAAATCTATCGACAACATAATTTTCTGTTGGAAATCTATCGACAACATAATTTTCTATAGAAGATCTATTGAGAACATAATTTTCTGTAGGAAATCTATCAACATAATTTTCTGTAGGAAATCTGTCGAGTACATAATGTTCTATATGAAATCTATCGACAACATAATTTTCTATAGGAAATCTATCGCGAACAAAATTTTCTATAGGAAATCTATCGACAACATAATTTTCTATAGAAGATCTATTGAGAACATAATTTTCTGTAAGAAATCTATCGACAACATAATTTTCTATAGAAGATCTATTGAGAACATAATTTTTGTAAGAAATCTATCGACAATATAATAATCTATAGGCAATCTATTGAGAACATAATTTTCTGTAGGAAATCTATCGAGTACATAATGTTCTATAGGGAATCTATCGACAAAATAATTTTCTGTACGAAATCTATCGACAATATAATTTTTTATAGGAAATCTATCGAGAACATAATTTTCTGTACGAAATCTATCGACAATATAATTTTTTATAGGAAATCTATCGAGAACATAATTTTCTATAGGGAATCTATCGACAACATAATTTTCTGTACGAAATCTATCGAGTACATAATGTTCTATAGGGAATCTATCGACAACATAATTTTCTGTACGAAATCTATCGACAATATAATTTTTTATAGGAAATCTATCGAGAACATAATTTTCTATAGGAAATCTATCGACAACATATTTTCTGTAGGAAATCAATCGACAACAGAATTTTCTGTAGGAAATCTATCGACAACATAATTTTCTGTAGGAAATCTACCGACAACATAATTTTCTGTAGGAAATCTATCGACAGCATAATTTTCTATAGGAAATTTATCGACAGCATAATTTTCTGTAGGAAATCTATCGACAACATAATGTTCTATAGGAAATCTATCGACAACATAATGTTCTATAGGAAATCTATCTGTACGAAATCTATCGACAACATAATTTTCTATAGACGATCTATCGAGAACATAATTTTCTGTAGGAAATCTATCGACTACATAATGTTCTAAATAAAATTTATCGAAAACATAATTTTCTGTAGGAAATCTATCGACAACATAATTTTCTGTTGGAAATCTATCGAGTACATAATGTTCTATAGGAAATCTATCGACAACGTAATTTTCTGTAGGAAATCTATCGACAACATAATTTTCTGTAGGAAATCTATCGACAACATAATTTTCTGTAGGAAATCTATCGATAACATAATTTTCTATAGAAGATCTTATGAGAACATAATTTTCTGTAGGAAATCTATCAACATAAATTTCTGTAGGAAATCTGTCGAGTACATAATGTTCTATAGGAAATCTATCGACAACGTAATTTTCTGTAGGAAATCTATCGACAACATAATTTTCTGTAGGAAATCTATCGAAAACATAATTTTCTGTAGGAAATCTATCGAAAACATAATTTTCTATAGAAGATCTATTGAGAACATAATTTTCTGTAGGAAATCTATCGACAATATAATTTTCTTTAGAAAATCTATCGAGTACATAATGTTCTATAAAAAATCTATCGACAACGTAATTTTCTGTAGGAAATCTATCGACAACATAATGTTCTATAGGAAATCTATCGATAACATAATTTTCTGTACGAAATCTATCGACAACATAATTTTCTGTAGGAAATCTATCGACAACATAATGTTCTACAGGAAATCTATGGACAACATAATGTTCTATAGGAAATGTATCGAGATTATAATTTTCTATAGGAAATCTATCGAAAACATAATTTTCTATAGAAGATCTATTGAGAACATAATTTTCTTTAGGAAATCTATCGACAACATAATTTTCTGTAGGAAATATATCGACAACATAATTTTCTGTAGGAAATCTATCGACAACATAATTTTCTGTAGGAAGTCTATCGACAACATAATTTTCTGTAGGAAATCTATCGACAACATAATTTTCTGTTGGAAATCTATCGACATAATAATTTTCAGTAGGAAATCTATCGAGAACAAAATTTTCTACAGGAAATCTATCGACAACATAATTTTCTGTAGGAAATCTATCGACAACGTAATGTTCTATAAAAAATTTATCGACAACATAATTTTCTGTTGGAAATCTATCGCCAATATAATTTTCTATAGGAAATCTATCGACAACATAATTTTCTGTAGGAAATCTATCGAGTACATAATGTTCTATAGGGAATCTATCGACAACATAATTTTCTGTACGAAATCTATCGACAATATAATTTTTTATAGGAAATCTATCGAGAACATAATTTGCTATAGGAAATCTATCGACAACATAATTTTCTGTAGGAAATCAATCGACAACATAATTTTCTGTAGGAAATCTATCGACAACATAATTTTCTGTAGGAAATCTACCGACAACATAATTTTCTGTAGGAAATCTATCGACAACATAATTTTCTATAGGAAATCTATCGACAGCATAATTTTCTGTAGGAAATCTATCGACAACATAATGTTCTATAGGAAATCTATCTGTACGAAATCTATCGACAACATAATTTTCTATAGACGATCTATCGAGAACATAATTTTCTGTAGGAAATCTATCGACTACATAATGTTCTAAATAAAATTAATCGAAAACATAATTTTCTGTAGGAAATCTATCGACAACATAATTTTCTGTAGGAAATCTATCGACAACATAATTTTCTGTAGGAAATCTATCGACAACATAATTTTCTGTAGGAAATCTATCGATAACATAATTTTCTATAGAAGATCTATTGAGAACATAATTTTCTGTAGGAAATCTATCAACATAATTTTCTGTAGGAAATCTGTCGAGTACATAATGTTCTATATGAAATCTATCGACAACATAATTTTCTATAGGAAATTTATCGCGAACAAAATTTTCTATAGGAAATCTATCGACAACATAATTTTCTATTGAAGATCTATTGAGAACAAAATTTTCTGTAAGAAATCTATCGACAACATAATTTTCTATAGAAGATCTATTGAGAACATAATTTTTGTAAGAAATCTATCGACAATATAATAATCTATAGGAAATCTATTGAGAACATAATTTTCTGTAGGAAATCTATCGACAACATAATGTTCTACATGGAATCGACAACATAATTTTCTATAGGAAATCTATCGAGTACATAATGTTCTATAGGAAATCTATCGACAACGTAATATAGGAAATCTATAGGAAATCTATCGACAACATAATTTTCTATAGAAGATCTATTGAGAACATAATTTTTGTAAGAAATCTATCGACAATATAATTTTCTTTAGGAAATCTATCGAGTACATAATGTTCTATAAAAAATCTATCGACAACGTAATTTTCTGTAGGCAATCTATCGACAACATAATGTTCTATAGGAAATCTATCGATAACATATTTTTCTGTACGAAATCTATCGACAACAATATTTTCTCTAGGAAATCTATCGACAACATAATGTTCTACAGGAAATCTATGGACAACATAATGTTCTATAGGAAATCTACCGAGATTATAATTTTCTATAGGAAATCTATCGACAACATAATTTTCTATAGGAAATCTATCGAAAACATAATTTTCTATAGAAGATCTATTGAGAACATAATTTTCTATCGACAACATAATTTTCTGTAGGAAATATATCGACAACATAATTTTCTGTAGGAAATCTATCGACAACATAATTTTCTGTAGGAAATCTATCGACAACATAATTTTCTGTTGGAAATCTATCGACATAATAATTTTCTGTAGGAAATCTATCGAAAACATAATTTTCTATAGAAGATCTATTGAGAACATAATTTTCTTTAGGAAATCTATCGACAACATAATTTTCTGTAGGAAATCTATCGACAACATAATTTTCTGTAGGAAATCTGTCGCCAATATAATTTTCTATAGGAAATCTATCGACAACATAATTTTCTGTAGGAAATCTATCGAGTACATAATGTTCTATAGGGAATCTATCGACAACATAATTTTCTGTACGAAATCTATCGACAATATAATTTTTTATAGGAAATCTATCGAGAACATAATTTTCTATTTGAAATCTATCGACAACATAATTTTCTGTAGGAAATCAATCGACAACATAATTTTCTGTAGGAAATCTATCGACAACATAATTTTCTGTAGGAAATCTACCGACAACATAATTTTCTGTAGGAAATCTATCGACAACATAATTTTCTATAGGAAATCTATCGACAGCATAATTTTCTGTAGGAAATCTATCTGTACGAAATCTATCGACAACATAATTTTCTGTAGACGATCTATCGAGAACATAATTTTCTGTAGGAAATCTATCGACTACATAATGTTCTAAATAAAATTTATCGAAAACATAATTTTCTGTAGGAAATCTATCGACAACATAATTTTCTGTAGGAAACCTATCGAGTACATAATGTTCTATAGGAAATCTATCGACAACATAATTTTCTGTAGGAAATCTATCGAGTACATAATGTTCTATAGGAAATCTATCGACAACGTAATTTTCTGTAGGAAATCTATCGACAACACAATTTTCTGTAGGAAATCTATCGACAACATAATTTTCTGTAGGAAATCTATCGACAACATAATTTTCTATAGAAGATCTATTGAGAACATAATTTTCGGTAGGAAATCTATCAACATAATTTTCTGTAGGAAATCTGTCGAGTACATAATGTTCTATATGAAATCTATCGACAACATAATTTTCTATAGGAAATCTATCGCGAACATAATTTTCTATAGGAAATCTATCGACAGCATAATTTTCTGTAGGAAATCTATCGACAACATAATGTTCTATAGGAAATCTATCTGTACGAAATCTATCGACAACATAATTTTCTATAGACGATCTATCGAGAACATAATTTTCTGTAGGAAATCTATCGACTACATAATGTTCTAAATAAAATTTATCGAAAACATAATTTTCTGTAGGAAATCTATCGACAACATAATTTTCTGTAGGAAATCTATCGAGTACATAATGTTCTATAGGAAATCTATCGACAACGTAATTTTCTGTAGGAAATCTATCGACAACATAATTGTCTGTAGGAAATCTATCGATAACATAATTTTCTATAGAAGATCTATTGAGAACATAATTTTCTGTAGGAAATCTATCGAGTACATAATGTTCTATAGGAAATCTATCGACAACATAATTTTCTGTAGGAAATCTATCGAGTACATAATGTTCTATAGGAAATCTATCGACAACGTAATTTTCTGTAGCAAATCTATCGACAACATAATTTTCTGTAGGAAATCTATCGACAACATAATTTTCTGTAGGAAATCTATCGATAACATAATTTTCTATAGAAGATCTATTGAGAACATAATTTTCTGTAGGAAATCTATCAACATAATTTTCTGTAGGAAATCTGTCGAGTACATAATGTTCTATATGAAATCTATCGACAACATAATTTTCTATAGGAAATCTATCGCGAACAAAATTTTCTATAGGAAATCTATCGACAACATAATTTTCTATAGAAGATCTATTGAGAACATAATTTTCTGTAAGAAATCTATCGACAACATTATTTTCTATAGAAGATCTATTGAGAACATAATTTTTGTAAGAAATCTATCGACAATATAATAATCTATAGGCAATCTATTGAGAACATAATTTTCTGTAGGAAATCTATCGAGTACATAATGTTCTATAGGGAATCTATCGACAACATAATTTTCTGTACGAAATCTATCGACAATATAATTTTTTATAGGAAATCTATCGAGAACATAATTTTCTGTACGAAATCTATCGACAATATAATTTTTTATAGGAAATCTATCGAGAACATAATTTTCTATAGGGAATCTATCGACAACATAATTTTCTGTACGAAATCTATCGAGTACATAATGTTCTATAGGGAATCTATCGACAACATAATTTTCTGTACGAAATCTATCGACAATATAATTTTTTATAGGAAATCTATCGAGAACATAATTTTCTATAGGAAATGTGTCGACAACATATTTTCTGTAGGAAATCAATCGACAACAGAATTTTCTGTAGGAAATCTATCGACAACATAATTTTCTGTAGGAAATCTACCGACAACATAATTTTCTGTAGGAAATCTATCGACAGCATAATTTTCTATAGGTAATCTATCGACAGCATAATTTTCTGTAGGAAATCTATCGACAACATAATGTTCTATAGGAAATCTATCGACAACATAATGTTCTACAGGAAATCTATCTGTACGAAATCTATCGACAACATAATTTTCTATAGACGATCTATCGAGAACATAATTTTCTGTAGGAAATCTATCGACTACATAATGTTCTAAATAAAATTTATCGAAAACATAATTTTCTGTAGGAAATCTATCGACAACATAATTTTCTGTAGGAAATCTATCGAGTACATAATGTTCTATAGGAAATCTATCGACAACGTAATTTTCTGTAGGAAATCTATCGACAACATAATGTTCTATAGGAAATCTATCTGTACGAAATCTATCGACAACATAATTTTCTATAGACGATCTATCGAGAACATAATTTTCTGTAGGAAATCTATCGACTACATAATGTTCTAAATAAAATTTATCGAAAACATAATTTTCTGTAGGAAATCTATCGACAACATAATTTTCTGTAGGAAACCTATCGAGTACATAATGTTCTATAGGAAATCTATCGACAACATAATTTTCTGTAGGAAATCTATCGAGTACATAATGTTCTATAGGAAATCTATCGACAACGTAATTTTCTGTAGGAAATCTATCGACAACACAATTTTCTGTAGGAAATCTATCGACAACATAATTTTCTGTAGGAAATCTATCGACAACATAATTTTCTGTAGGAAATCTATCGACAACATAATTTTCTATAGGAAATCTATCGAAAACATAATTTTCTATAGAAGATCTATTGAGAACATAATTTTCTATCGACAACATAATTTTCTGTAGGAAATATATCGACAACATAATTTTCTGTAGGAAATCTATCGACAACATAATTTTCTGTAGGAAATCTATCGACAACATAATTTTCTGTTGGAAATCTATCGACATAATAATTTTCTGTAGGAAATCTATCGAAAACATAATTTTCTATAGAAGATCTATTGAGAACATAATTTTCTTTAGGAAATCTATCGACAACATAATTTTCTGTAGGAAATCTATCGACAACATAATTTTCTGTAGGAAATCTGTCGCCAATATAATTTTCTATAGGAAATCTATCGACAACATAATTTTCTGTAGGAAATCTATCGAGTACATAATGTTCTATAGGGAATCTATCGACAACATAATTTTCTGTACGAAATCTATCGACAATATAATTTTTTATAGGAAATCTATCGAGAACATAATTTTCTATTTGAAATCTATCGACAACATAATTTTCTGTAGGAAATCAATCGACAACATAATTTTCTGTAGGAAATCTATCGACAACATAATTTTCTGTAGGAAATCTACCGACAACATAATTTTCTGTAGGAAATCTATCGACAACATAATTTTCTATAGGAAATCTATCGACAGCATAATTTTCTGTAGGAAATCTATCTGTACGAAATCTATCGACAACATAATTTTCTGTAGAAGATCTATTGAGAACATAATTTTCGGTAGGAAATCTATCAACATAATTTTCTGTAGGAAATCTGTCGAGTACATAATGTTCTATATGAAATCTATCGACAACATAATTTTCTATAGGAAATCTATCGCGAACAAAATTTTCTATAGGAAATCTATCGACAGCATAATTTTCTGTAGGAAATCTATCGACAACATAATGTTCTATAGGAAATCTATCTGTACGAAATCTATCGACAACATAATTTTCTATAGACGATCTATCGAGAACATAATTTTCTGTAGGAAATCTATCGACTACATAATGTTCTAAATAAAATTTATCGAAAACATAATTTTCTGTAGGAAATCTATCGACAACATAATTTTCTGTAGGAAATCTATCGAGTACATAATGTTCTATAGGAAATCTATCGACAACATAATTTTCTGTAGGAAATCTATCGACAACATAATTTTCTGTAGGAAATTTATCGATAACATAATTTTCTATAGAAGATCTATTGAGAACATAATTTTCTGTAGGAAATCTATCGAGTACATAATGTTCTATAGGAAATCTATCGACAACATAATTTTCTGTAGGAAATCTATCGAGTACATAATGTTCTATAGGAAATCTATCGACAACGTAATTTTCTGTAGGAAATCTATCGACAACATAATTTTCTGTAGGAAATCTATCGACAACATAATTTTCTGTAGGAAATCTATCGATAACATAATTTTCTATAGAAGATCTATTGAGAACATAATTTTCTGTAGGAAATCTATCAACATAATTTTCTGTAGGAAATCTGTCGAGTACATAATGTTCTATATGAAATCTATCGACAACATAATTTTCTATAGGAAATCTATCGCGAACAAAATTTTCTATAGGAAATCTATCGACAACATAATTTTCTATAGAAGATCTATTGAGAACATAATTTTCTGTAAGAAATCTATCGACAACATAATTTTCTATAGAAGATCTATTGAGAACATAATTTTTGTAAGAAATCTATCGACAATATAATAATCTATAGGAAATCTATTGAGAACATAATTTTCTGTAGGAAATCTATCGAGAACATAATTTTCTGTAGGAAATCTATCGACAACATAATTTTCTGTACGAAATCTATCGACAATATAATTTTTTATAGGAAATCTATCGAGAACATAATTTTCTGTACGAAATCTATCGACAATATAATTTTTTATAGGAAATCTATCGAGAACATAATTTTCTATAGGGAATCTATCGACAACATAATTTTCTGTACGAAATCTATCGAGTACATAATGTTCTATAGGGAATCTATCGACAACATAATTTTCTGTACGAAATCTATCGACAATATAATTTTTTATAGGAAATCTATCGAGAACATAATTTTCTATAGGAAATGTGTCGACAACATATTTTCTGTAGGAAATCAATCGACAACAGAATTTTCTGTAGGAAATCTATCGACAACATAATTTTCTGTAGGAAATCTACCGACAACATAATTTTCTGTAGGAAATCTATCGACAGCATAATTTTCTATAGGAAATCTATCGACAGCATAATTTTCTGTAGGAAATCTATCGACAACATAATGTTCTATAGGAAATCTATCGACAACATAATGTTCTATAGGAAATCTATCTGTACGAAATCTATCGACAACATAATTTTCTATAGACGATCTATCGAGAACATAATTTTCTGTAGGAAATCTATCGACTACATAATGTTCTAAATAAAATTTATCGAAAACATAATTTTCTGTAGGAAATCTATCGACAACATAATTTTCTGTAGGAAATCTATCGAGTACATAATGTTCTATAGGAAATCTATCGACAACGTAATTTTCTGTAGGAAATCTATCGACAACATAATGTTCTATAGGAAATCTATCTGTACGAAATCTATCGACAACATAATTTTCTATAGACGATCTATCGAGAACATAATTTTCTGTAGGAAATCTATCGACTACATAATGTTCTAAATAAAATTTATCGAAAACATAATTTTCTGTAGGAAATCTATCGACAACATAATTTTCTGTAGGAAATCTATCGATAACATAATTTTCTATAGAAGATCTATTGAGAACATAATTTTCTGTAGGAAATCTATCAACATAATTTTCTGTAGGAAATCTGTCGAGTACATAATGTTCTATATGAAATCTATCGACAACATAATTTTCTATAGGAAATCTATCGACAACATAATTTTCTATAGGAAATCTATCGACAACATAATTTTCTATTGAAGATCTATTGAGAACATAATTTTCTGTAAGAAATCTATCGACAACATAATTTTCTATAGAAGATCTATTGAGAACATAATTTTTGTAAGAAATCTATCGACAATATAATAATCTATAGGAAATCTATTGAGAACATAATTTTCTGTAGGAAATCTATCGACAACATAATGTTCTACATGGCATCGACAACATAATTTTCTTTAGGAAATCTATCGAGTACATAATGTTCTATAGGAAATCTATCGACAACGTAATATAGGAAATCTATAGGAAATCTATCGACAATATAATTTTCTGTAGGAAATCTATCGAAAACATAATTTTCTATAGAAGATCTATTGAGAACATAATTTTCTGTAGGAAATCTATCGACAATATAATTTTCTTTAGGAAATCTATCGAGTACATAATGTTCTATAAAAAATCTATCGACAACGTAATTTTCTGTAGGAAATCTATCGAAAACATAATGTTCTATAGGAAATCTATCGATAACATAATTTTCTGTACGAAATCTATCGACAACAAAATTTTCTGTAGGAAATCTATCGACAACATAATGTTCTACAGGAAATCTATGGACAACATAATGTTCTATTGGAAATCTATCGAGATTATAATTTTCTATAGGAAATCTATCGACAACATAATTTTCTGTAGGAAATCTATCGAAAACATAATTTTCTATAGAAGATCTATTGAGAACATAATTTTCTTTAGGAAATCTATCGACAACATAATTTTCTGTAGGAAATATATCGACAACATAATTTTCTGTAGGAAATCTATCGACAACATAATTTTCTGTAGGAAGTCTATCGACAACATAATTTTCTGTAGGAAATCTATCGACAACATAATTTTCTGTTGGAAATCTATCGACATAATAATTTTCTGTAGGAAATCTATCGAAAACATAATTTTCTATAGAAAATCTATTGAGAACATAATTTTCTTTAGGAAATCTATCGACAACATAATTTTCTGTAGGAAATATATCGACAACATAATTTTCTGTAGGAAATCTATCGACAACATAATTTTCTGTAGGAAATCTGTCGCCAATATAATTTTCTATAGGAAATCTATCGACAACATAATTTTCTGTAGGAAATCTATCGAGTACATAATGTTCTATAGGGAAACTATCGACAACATAATTTTCTGTACGAAATCTATCGACAATATAATTTTTTATAGGAAATCTATCGAGAACATAATTTTGTATAGGAAATCTATCGACAACATAATTTTCTGTAGGAAATCAATCGACAACATAATTTTCTGTAGGAAATCTATCGACAACATAATTTTCTGCAGGAAATCTACCGACATCGTAATTTTCTGTAGGAAATCTATCGACAACATAATTTTCTATAGGAAATCTATCGACAGCATAATTTTCTGTAGGAAATCTATCTGTACGAAATCTATCGACATCATAATTTTCTATAGACGATCTATCGAGAACATAATTTTCTGTAGGAAATCTATCGACTACATAATATTCTAAATAAAATTTATCGAAAACATAATTTTCTGTAGGAAATCTATCGACAACATAATTTTCTGTAGGAAATCTATCGAGTACATAATGTTCTATAGGAAATCTATCAACAACATAATTTTCTGTAGGAAATCTATCGAGTACATAATGTTCTATAGGAAATCTATCGACAACGTAATTTTCTGTAGGAAATCTATCGACAACATGATTTTCTGTAGGAAATCTATCGACAACATAATTTTCTGTAGGAAATCTATCGACAACATAATTTTCTATAGAAGATCTATTGAGAACATAATTTTCGGTAGGAAATCTATCAACATAATTTTCTGTAGGAAATCTGTCGAGAAAACATAATGTTCTATAAAAAATCTATCGACAACGTAATTTTCAGTAGGAAATCTATCGAAAACATAATGTTCTATAGGAAATCTATCGATAACATAATTTTCTGTACGAAATCTATCGACAACAAAATTTTCTGTAGGAAATCTATCGATAACATAATTTTCTGTACGAAATCTATCGACAACAAAATTTTCTGTAGGAAATCTATCGACAACATAATGTTCTACAGGAAATCTATCGACAACATAATGTTCTATAGGAAATCTATCTGTACGAAATCTATCGACAACATAATTTTCTATAGACGATCTATCGAGAACATAATTTTCTGTAGGAAATCTATCGACTACATAATGTTCTAAATAAAATTTATCGAAAACATAATTTTCTGTAGGAAATCTATCGGCAACATAATTTTCTGTAGGAAATCTATCGAGTACATAATGTTCTATAGGAAATCTATCGACAACGTAATTTTCTGTAGGAAATCTATCGACAACATAATTGTCTGTAGGAAATCTATCGATAACATAATTTTCTATAGAAGATCTATTGAGAACATAATTTTCTGTAGGAAATCTATCGAGTACATAATGTTCTATAGGAAATCTATCGACAACATAATTTTCTGTAGGAAATCTATCGAGTACATAATGTTCTATAGGAAATCTATCGACAACGTAATTTTCTGTAGGAAATCTATCGACAACATAATTTTCTGTAGGAAATCTATCGACAACATAATTTTCTGTAGGAAATCTATCGATAACATAATTTTCTATAGAAGATCTATTGAGAACATAATTTTCTGTAGGAAATCTATCAACATAATTTTCTGTAGGAAATCTGTCGAGTACATAATGTTCTATATGAAATCTATCGACAACATAATTTTCTATAGGAAATCTATCGCGAACAAAATTTTCTATAGGAAATCTATCGACAACATAATTTTCTATAGAAGATCTATTGAGAACATAATTTTCTGTAAGAAATCTATCGACAACATTATTTTCTATAGAAGATCTATTGAGAACATAATTTTTGTAAGAAATCTATCGACAATATAATAATCTATAGGCAATCTATTGAGAACATAATTTTCTGTAGGAAATCTATCGAGTACATAATGTTCTATAGGGAATCTATCGACAACATAATTTTCTGTACGAAATCTATCGACAATATAATTTTTTATAGGAAATCTATCGAGAACATAATTTTCTGTACGAAATCTATCGACAATATAATTTTTTATAGGAAATCTATCGAGAACATAATTTTCTATAGGGAATCTATCGACAACATAATTTTCTGTACGAAATCTATCGAGTACATAATGTTCTATAGGGAATCTATCGACAACATAATTTTCTGTACGAAATCTATCGACAATATAATTTTTTATAGGAAATCTATCGAGAACATAATTTTCTATAGGAAATGTGTCGACAACATATTTTCTGTAGGAAATCAATCGACAACAGAATTTTCTGTAGGAAATCTATCGACAACATAATTTTCTGTAGGAAATCTACCGACAACATAATTTTCTGTAGGAAATCTATCGACAGCATAATTTTCTATGGGAAATCTATCGACAGCATAATTTTCTGTAGGAAATCTATCGACAACATAATGTTCTATAGGAAATCTATCGACAACATAATGTTCTATAGGAAATCTATCTGTACGAAATCTATCGACAACATAATTTTCTATAGACGATCTATCGAGAACATAATTTTCTGTAGGAAATCTATCGACTACATAATGTTCTAAATAAAATTTATCGAAAACATAATTTTCTGTAGGAAATCTATCGACAACATAATTTTCTGTAGGAAATCTATCGAGTACATAATGTTCTATAGGAAATCTATCGACAACGTAATTTTCTGTAGGAAATCTATCGACAACATAATGTTCTATAGGAAATCTATCTGTACGAAATCTATCGCCAACATAATTTTCTATAGACGATCTATCGAGAACATAATTTTCTGTAGGAAATCTATCGACTACATAATGTTCTAAATAAAATTTATCGAAAACATAATTTTCTGTAGGAAATCTATCGACAACATAATTTTCTGTAGGAAATCTATCGATAACATAATTTTCTATAGAAGATCTATTGAGAACATAATTTTCTGTAGGAAATCTATCAACATAATTTTCTGTAGGAAATCTGTCGAGTACATAATGTTCTATATGAAATCTATCGACAACATAATTTTCTATAGGAAATCTATCGACAACAAAATTTTCTATAGGAAATCTATCGACAACATAATTTTCTATTGAAGATCTATTGAGAACATAATTTTCTGTAAGAAATCTATCGACAACATAATTTTCTATAGAAGATCTATTGAGAACATAATTTTTGTAAGAAATCTATCGACAATATAATAATCTATAGGAAATCTATTGAGAACATAATTTTCTGTAGGAAATCTATCGACAACATAATGTTCTACATGGCATCGACAACATAATTTTCTTTAGGAAATCTATCGAGTACATAATGTTCTATAGGAAATCTATCGACAACGTAATATAGGAAATCTATAGGAAATCTATCGACAATATAATTTTCTGTAGGAAATCTATCGAAAACATAATTTTCTATAGAAGATCTATTGAGAACATAATTTTCTGTAGGAAATCTATCGACAATATAATTTTCTTTAGGAAATCTATCGAGTACATAATGTTCTATAAAAAATCTATCGACAACGTAATTTTCTGTAGGAAATCTATCGAAAACATAATGTTCTATAGGAAATCTATCGATAACATAATTTTCTGTACGAAATCTATCGACAACAAAATTTTCTGTAGGAAATCTATCGACAACATAATGTTCTACAGGAAATCTATGGACAACATAATGTTCTATTGGAAATCTATCGAGATTATAATTTTCTATAGGAAATCTATCGACAACATAATTTTCTGTAGGAAATCTATCGAAAACATAATTTTCTATAGAAGATCTATTGAGAACATAATTTTCTTTAGGAAATCTATCGACAACATAATTTTCTGTAGGAAATATATCGACAACATAATTTTCTGTAGGAAATCTATCGACAACATAATTTTCTGTAGGAAGTCTATCGACAACATAATTTTCTGTAGGAAATCTATCGACAACATAATTTTCTGTTGGAAATCTATCGACATAATAATTTTCTGTAGGAAATCTATCGAAAACATAATTTTCTATAGAAGATCTATTGAGAACATAATTTTCTTTAGGAAATCTATCGACAACATAATTTTCTGTAGGAAATATATCGACAACATAATTTTCTGTAGGAAATCTATCGACAACATAATTTTCTGTAGGAAATCTGTCGCCAATATAATTTTCTATAGGAAATCTATCGACAACATAATTTTCTGTAGGAAATCTATCGAGTACATAATGTTCTATAGGGAATCTATCGACAACATAATTTTCTGTACGAAATCTATCGACAATATAATTTTTTATAGGAAATCTATCGAGAACATAATTTTGTATAGGAAATCTATCGACAACATAATTTTCTGTAGGAAATCAATCGACAACATAATTTTCTGTAGGAAATCTATCGACAACATAATTTTCTGCAGGAAATCTACCGACATCGTAATTTTCTGTAGGAAATCTATCGACAACATAATTTTCTATAGGAAATCTATCGACAGCATAATTTTCTGTAGGAAATCTATCTGTACGAAATCTATCGACAACATAATTTTCTATAGACGATCTATCGAGAACATAATTTTCTGTAGGAAATCTATCGACTACATAATATTCTAAATAAAATTTATCGAAAACATAATTTTCTGTAGGAAATCTATCGACAACATAATTTTCTGTAGGAAATCTATCGAGTACATAATGTTCTATAGGAAATCTATCAACAACATAATTTTCTGTAGGAAATCTATCGAGTACATAATGTTCTATAGGAAATCTATCGACAACGTAATTTTCTGTAGGAAATCTATCGACAACATGATTTTCTGTAGGAAATCTATCGACAACATAATTTTCTGTAGGAAATCTATCGACAACATAATTTTCTATAGAAGATCTATTGAGAACATAATTTTCGGTAGGAAATCTATCAACATAATTTTCTGTAGGAAATCTGTCGAGAAAACATAATGTTCTATAAAAAATCTATCGACAACGTAATTTTCAGTAGGAAATCTATCGAAAACATAATGTTCTATAGGAAATCTATCGATAACATAATTTTCTGTACGAAATCTATCGACAACAAAATTTTCTGTAGGAAATCTATCGATAACATAATTTTCTGTACGAAATCTATCGACAACAAAATTTTCTGTAGGAAATCTATCGACAACATAATGTTCTACAGGAAATCTATGGACAACATAATGTTCTATAGGAAATCTATCGAGATTATAATTTTCTATAGGAAATCTATCGACAACATAATTTTCTGTATGAAATCTATCGAAAACATAATTTTCTATAGAAGATCTATTGAGAACATAATTTTCTTTAGGAAATCTATCGACAACATAATTTTCTGTTGGAAATATATCGACAACATAATTTTCTGTAGGAAATCTATCGACAACATAATTTTCTGTAGGAAGTCTATCGACAACATAATTTTCTGTAGGAAATCTATCGACAACATAATTTTCTGTTGGAAATCTATCGACATAATAATTTTCTGTAGGAAATCTATCGAAAACATAATTTTCGATAGAAGATCTATTGAGAACATAATTTTCTTTAGAAAATCTATCGACAACATAATTTTCTGTAGGAAATATATCGACAACATAATTTTCTGTAGGAAATCTATCGACAACATAATTTTCTGTAGGAAATCTGTCGCCAATATAATTTTCTATAGGAAATCTATCGACAACATAATTTTCTGTAGGAAATCTATCGAGTACATAATGTTCTATAGGGCATCTATCGACAACATAATTTTCTGTACGAAATCTATCGACAATATAATTTTTTATAGGAAATCTATCGAGAACATAATTTTCTATAGGAAATCTATCGACAACATAATTTTCTGTAGGAAATCAATCGACAACATAATTTTCTGTAGGAAATCTATCGACAACATAATTTTCTGTAGGAAATCTACCGACATCATAATTTTCTGTAGGAAATCTATCGACAACATAATTTTCTATAGGAAATCTATCGACAGCATAATTTTCTGTAGGAAATCTATCTGTACGAAATCTATCGACAACATAATTTTCTATAGACGATCTATCGAGAACATAATTTTCTGTAGGAAATCTATCGACTACATAATGTTCTAAATAAAATTTATCGAAAACATAATTTTCTGTAGGAAATCTATCGACAACATAATTTTCTGTAGGAAATCTATCGAGTACATAATGTTCTATAGGAAATCTATCAACAACATAATTTTCTGTAGGAAATCTATCGAGTACATAATGTTCTATAGGAAATCTATCGACAACGTAATTTTCTGTAGGAAATCTATCGACAACATAATTTTCTGTAGGAAATCTATCGACAACATAATTTTCTGTAGGAAATCTATCGACAACATAATTTTCTATAGAAGATCTATTGAGAACATAATTTTCGGTAGGAAATCTATCAACATAATTTTCTGTAGGAAATCTGTCGAGTACATAATGTTCTATATGAAATCTATCGACAACATAATTTTCTATAGGAAATCTATCGCGAACAAAATTTTCTATAGGAAATCTATCGACAGCATAATTTTCTATAGACGATCTATCGAGAACATAATTTTCTGTAGGAAATCTCTCGACTACATAATGTTCTAAATAAAATTTATCGAAAACATAATTTTCTGTAGGAAATCTATCGACAACATAATTTTCTGTAGGAAATCTATCGAGTACATAATGTTCTATAGTAAATCTATCGACAACATAATTTTCTGTAGGAAATCTATCGAGTACATAATGTTCTATAGGAAATCTATCGACAACGTAATTTTCTGTAGGAAATCTATCGACAAAATAATTTTCTATAGGAAATCTATCGATAACATAATTTTCTATAGAAGATCTATTGAGAACATAATTTTCTGTAGGAAATCTATCGACAACATAATGTTCTACATGGAATCGACAACATAATTTTCTATAGGAAATCTATCGAGTACATAATGTTCTATAGGAAATCTATCGACAACGTAATATAGGAAATCTAAAGGAAATCTATCGACAACATAATTTTCTATAGAAGATCTATTGAGAAAATAATTTTTGTAAGAAATCTATCGACAATATAATAATCTATAGGAAATCTATTGAGAACATAATTTTCTGTAGGAAATCTATCGACAATATAATTTTCTTTAGGAAATCTATCGAGTACATAATGTTCTATAGGGAATCTATCGACAACATAATTTTCTGTACGAAATCTATCGACAATATAATTTTTTATAGGAAATCTATCGAGAACATAACTTTCTATAGGGAATCTATCGACAACATAATTTTCTGTACGAAATCTATCGAGTACATAATGTTCTATAGGGAATCTATCGACAACATAATTTTCTGTACGAAATCTATCGACAATATAATTTTTTATAGGAAATCTATCGAGAACATAATTTTCTATAGGAAATCTATCGACAACATATTTTCTGTAGGAAATCAATCGACAACAGAATTTTCTGTAGGAAATCTATCGACAACATAATTTTCTGTAGGAAATCTACCGACAACATAATTTTCTGTAGGAAATCTATCGACAGCATAATTTTCTATAGGAAATCTATCGACAGCATAATTTTCTGTAGGAAATCTATCGACAACATAATGTTCTATAGGAAATCTATCGACAACATAATGTTCTATAGGAAATCTATCTGTACGAAATCTATCGACAACATAATTTCCTATAGACGATCTATCGAGAACATAATTTTCTGTAGGAAATCTATCGACTACATAATGTTCTAAATAAAATTTATCGAAAACATAATTTTCTGTAGGAAATCTATCGAGTACATAATGTTCTATAGGAAATCTATCGACAACGTAATTTTCTGTAGGAAATCTATCGACAACATAATTTTCTGTAGGAAATCTATCGACAACATAATTTTCTGTAGGAAATCTATCGATAACATAATTTTCTATAGAAGATCTATTGAGAACATAATTTTCTGTAGGAAATCTATCAACATAATTTTCTGTAGGAAATCTGTCGAGTACATAATGTTCTATATGAAATCTATTGACAACATAATTTTCTATAGGAAATCTATCGCGAACAAAATTTTCTATAGGAAATCTATCGACAACATAATTTTCTATTGAAGATCTATTGAGAACATAATTTTCTGTAAGAAATCTATCGACAACATAATTTTCTATAGAAGATCTATTGAGAACATAATTTTTGTAAGAAATCTATCGACAATATAATAATCTATAGGAAATCTATTGAGAACATAATTTTCTGTAGGAAATCTATCGACAACATAATGTTCTACATGGAATCGACAACATAATTTTCTATAGGAAATCTATCGAGTACATAATGTTCTATAGGAAATCTATCGACAACGTAATATAGGAAATCTATAGGAAATCTATCGACAACATAATTTTCTGTAGGAAATCTATCGAAAACATAATGTTCTATAAAAAATCTATCGACAACGTAATTTTCTGTAGGAAATCTATCGAAAACATAATGTTCTATAGGAAATCTATCGATAATATAATTTTCTGTACGAAATCTATCGACAACAAAATTTTCTGTAGGAAATCTATCGACAACATAATGTTCTACAGGAAATCTATGGACAACATAATGTTCTATAGGAAATCTATCGAGATTATAATTTTCTATAGGAAATCTATCGACAACATAATTTTTTGTATGAAATCTATCGAAAACATAATTTTCTATAGAAGATCTATTGAGAACATAATTTTCTTTAGGAAATCTATCGACAACATAATTTTCTGTAGGAAATATATCGACAACATAATTTTCTGTAGGAAATCTATCGACAACATAATTTTCTGTAGGAAATCTGTCGCCAATATAATTTTCTATAGGAAATCTATCGACAACATAATTTTCTGTAGGAAATCTATCGAAAACATAATGTTCTATAAAAAATCTATCGACAACGTAATTTTCTGTAGGAAATCTATCGAAAACATAATGTTCTATAGGAAATCTATCGATAATATAATTTTCTGTACGAAATCTATCGACAACAAAATTTTCTGTAGGAAATCTATCGACAACATAATGTTCTACAGGAAATCTATGGACAACATAATGTTCTATAGGAAATCTATCGAGATTATAATTTTCTATAGGAAATCTATCGACAACATAATTTTTTGTATGAAATCTATCGAAAACATAATTTTCTATAGAAGATCTATTGAGAACATAATTTTCTTTAGGAAATCTATCGACAACATAATTTTCTGTAGGAAATATATCGACAACATAATTTTCTGTAGGAAATCTATCGACAACATAATTTTCTGTAGGAAATCTGTCGCCAATATAATTTTCTATAGGAAATCTATCGACAACATAATTTTCTGTAGGAAATCTATCGAGTACATAATGTTCTATAGGGAATCTATCGACAACATAATATTCTGTACGAAATCTATCGACAATATAATTTTTTATAGGAAATCTATCGAGAACATAATTTTCTATAGGAAATCTATCGACAACATAATTTCCTGTAGGAAATCAATCGACAACATAATTTTCTGTACGAAATCTATCGAGTACATAATGTTCTATAGGGAATCTATCGACAACATAATTTTCTGTACGAAATCTATCGACAATATAATTTTTTATAGGAAATCTATCGAGAACATAATTTTCTATAGGAAATCTATCGACAACATATTTTCTGTAGGAAATCAACTGACAACAGAATTTTCTGAAGGAAATCTATCGACAACATAATTTTCTGTAGGAAATCTACCGACAACATAATTTTCTGTAGGAAATCTATCGACAGCATAATTTTCTATAGGAAATCTATCGACAGCATAATTTTCTGTAGGAAATGTATCGACAACATAATGTTCTATAGGAAATCTATCGACAACATAATGTTCTATAGGAAATCTATCTGTACGAAATCTATCGACAACATAATTTTCTATAGACGATCTATCGAGAACATAATTTTCTGTAGGAAATCTATCGACTACATAATGTTCTAAATAAAATTTATCGAAAACATAATTTTCTGTAGGAAATCTATCGACAACATAATTTTCTGTAGGAAATCTATCGAGTACATAATGTTCTATAGGAAATCTATCGACAACGTAATTTTCTGTAGGAAATCTATCGACAACATAATTTTCTGTAGGAAATCTATCGACAACATAATTTTCTGTAGGAAATCTATCGATAACATAATTTTCTATAGAAGATCTATTGAGAACATAATTTTCTGTAGGAAATCTATCAACATAATTTTCTGTAGGAAATCTGTCGAGTACATAATGTTCTATATGAAATCTATCGACAACATAATTTTCTATAGGAAATCTATCGCGAACAAAATTTTCTATAGGAAATCTATCGACAACATAATTTTCTATTGAAGATCTATTGAGAACATAATTTTCTGTAAGAAATCTATCGACAACATAATTTTCTATAGAAGATCTATTGAGAACATAATTTTTGTAAGAAATCTATCGACAATATAATAATCTATAGGAAATCTATTGAGAACATAATTTTCTGTAGGAAATCTATCGACAACATAATGTTCTACATGGAATCGACAACATAATTTTCTATAGGAAATCTATCGAGTACATAATGTTCTATAGGAAATCTATCGACAACGTAATATAGGAAATCTATAGGAAATCTATCGACAACATAATTTTCTGTAGGAAATCTATCGAAAACATAATGTTCTATAAAAAATCTATCGACAACGTAATTTTCTGTAGGAAATTAATCAAAAACATAATGTTCTATAGGAAATCTATCGATAACATAATTTTCTGTACGAAATCTATCGACAACAAAATTTTCTGTAGGAAATCTATCGACAACATAATTTTCTGTAGGAAATCTATCGACAACATAATTTTCTGTTGGAAATCTATCGACATAATAATTTTCTGTAGGAAATCTATCGACAACATAATGTTCTATAGGAAATCTATCGAGATTATAATTTTCTATAGGAAATCTATCGACAACATAATTTTCTGTATGAAATCTATCGAAAACATAATTTTCTATAGAAGATCTATTGAGAACATAATTTTCTTTAGGAAATCTATCGACAACATAATTTTCTGTAGGAAATATATCGACAACATAATTTTCTGTAGGAAATCTATCGACAACATAATTTTCTGTAGGAAGTCTATCGACAACATAATTTTCTGTAGGAAATCTATCGACAACATAATTTTCTGTTGGAAATCTATCGACATAATAATTTTCTGTAGGAAATCTATCGACAACATAATGTTCTATAGGAAATCTATCGAGATTATAATTTTCTATAGGAAATCTATCGACAACATAATTTTCTGTATGAAATCTATCGAAAACATAATTTTCTATAGAAGATCTATTGAGAACATAATTTTCTTTAGGAAATCTATCGACAACATAATTTTCTGTAGGAAATATATCGACAACATAATTTTCTGTAGGAAATCTATCGACAACATAATTTTCTGTAGGAAATCTGTCGCCAATATAATTTTCTATAGGAAATCTATCGACAACATAATTTTCTGTAGGAAATCTATCGAGTACATAATGTTCTATAGGGAATCTATCGACAACATAATTTTCTGTACGAAATCTATCGACAATATAATTTTTTATAGGAAATCTATCGAGAACATAATTTTCTATAGGAAATCTATCGACAACATAATTTTCTGTAGGAAATCAATCGACAACATAATTTTCTGTAGGAAATCTATCGACAACATAATTTTCTGTAGGAAATCTACCGACATCATAATTTTCTGTAGGAAATCTATAGACAACATAATTTTCTATAGGAAATCTATCGACAGCATAATTTTCTGTAGGAAATCTATCTGTACGAAATCTATCGACAACATAATTTTCTATAGACGATCTATCGAGAACATAATTTTCTGTAGGAAATCTATCGACTACATAATGTTCTAAATAAAATTTATCGAAAACATAATTTTCTGTAGGAAATCTATCGACAACATAATTTTCTGTAGGAAATCTATCGAGTACATAATGTTCTATAGGAAATCTATCAACAACATAATTTTCTGTAGGAAATCTATCGAGTACATAATGTTCTATAGGAAATCTATCGACAACGTAATTTTCTGTAGGAAATCTATCGACAACATAATTTTCTGTAGGAAATCTATCGACAACATAATTTTCTGTAGGAAATCTATCGACAACATAATTTTCTATAGAAGATCTATTGAGAACATAATTTTCGGTAGGAAATCTATCAACATAATTTTCTGTAGGAAATCTGTCGAGTATATAATGTTCTATATGAAATCTATCGACAACATAATTTTCTATAGGAAATCTATCGCGAAAAAAATTTTCTATAGGAAATCTATCGACAGCATAATTTTCTGTAGGAAATCTATCGACAACATAATGTTCTATAGGAAATCTATCTGTACGAAATCTATCGACAACATAATTTTCTATAGACGATCTATCGAGAACATAATTTTCTGTAGGAAATCTATCGACTACATAATGTTCTAAATAAAATTTATCGAAAACATAATTTTCTGTAGGAAATCTATCGACAACATAATTTTCTGTAGGAAATCTATCGAGTACATAATGTTCTATAGTAAATCTATCGACAACATAATTTTCTATAGAAGATCTATTGAGAACATAGTTTTCTGTAGGAAATCTATCGACAACATAATGTTCTACATGGAATCGACAACATAATTTTCTATAGGAAATCTATCGAGTACATAATGTTCTATAGGAAATCTATCGACAACGTAATATAGGAAATCTATAGGAAATCTATCGACAACATAATTTTCTATAGAAGATCTATTGAGAACATAATTTTCTGTACGAAATCAATCGACAATATAATTTTTTATAGGAAATCTATCGAGAACATAAATTTCTGTACGAAATCTATCGACAATATAATTTTTTATAGGAAATCTATCGAGAACATAATTTTCTATAGGGAATCTATCGACAGCATAATTTTCTGTACGAAATCTATCGAGTACATAATTTTCTGTAGGAAATCTATCGGCAACATAATGTTCTATAGGAAATCTATCGACAACATAATGTTCTATAGACGATCTATCGAGAACATAATTTTCTGTAGGAAATCTATCGACTACATAATGTTCTAAATAAAATTTATCGAAAACATAATTTTCTGTAGGAAATCTATCGACAACATAATTTTCTGTAGGAAATCTATCGAGTACATAATGTTCTATAGGAAATCTATCGACAACGTAATTTTCTGTACGAAATCTATCGACAACATAATTTTCTATAGACGATCTATCGAGAACATAATTTTCTGTAGGAAATCTATCGACTACATAATGTTCTAAATAAAATTTATCGAAAACATAATTTTCTGTAGGAAATCTATCGACAACATAATTTTCTGTAGGAAATCTATCGAGTACATAATGTTCTATAGGAAATCTATCGACAACGTAATTTTCTGTAGCAAATCTATCGACAACATAATTTTCTGTAGGAAATCTATCGATAACATAATTTTCTATAGAAGATCTATGAGAACATAATTTTCTGTAGGAAATCTATCAACATAATTTTCTGTAGGAAATCTGTCGAGTACATAATGTTCTATATGAAATCTATCGACAACATAATTTTCTATAGGAAATCTATCGCGAACAAAATTTTCTATAGGAAATCTATCGACAACATAATTTTCTATAGAAGATCTATTGAGAACATAATTTTCTGTAAGAAATCTATCGACAACATTATTTTCTATAGAAGATCTATTGAGAACATAATTTTTGTAAGAAATCTATCGACAATATAATAATCTATAGGAAATCTATTGAGAACATAAATTTCTGTAGGAAATCTATCGACAACATAATGTTCTACATGGAATCGACAACATAATGTTCTACAGGAAATGTATGGACAACATAATGTTCTATAGGAAATCTATCGAGATTATAATTTTCTATAGGAAATCTATCGACAACATAATTTTCTGTAGGAAATCTATCGAAAACATAATTTTCTATAGAAGATCTATTGAGAACATAGTTTTCTTTAGGATATCTATCGACAACATAATTTTCTGTAGGAAATATATCGACAACATAATTTTCTGTAGGAAATCTATCGACAACATAATTTTCTGTAGGAAGTCTATCGACAACATAATTTTCTGTAGGAAATCTATCGACAACATAATTTTCTGTTGGAAATCTATCGACATAATAATTTTCAGTAGGAAATCTATCGAGAACAAAATTTTCTACAGGAAATCTATCGACAACATAATTTTCTGTAGGAAATCTATCGACAACATAATTTTCTATAGACGATCTACCGAGAACATAATTTTCTGTAGGAAATCTATCGACTATATAATGTTCTACATGAAATTTATCGACAACGTAATTTTCTGTAGGAAATCTATCGACAACATAATTTTCTGTAGGAAATCTATCGACAACATAATTTTCTGTAGGAAATCTATCGATAACATAATTTTCTATAGAAGATCTATTGAGAACATAATTTTCTGTAGGAAATCTATCAACATAATTTTCTGTAGAAAATCTGTCGAGTACATAATGTTCTATTTGAAATCTATCGACAACATAATTTTCTATAGGAAATCTATCGCGAACAAAATTTTCTATAGGAAATCTATCGACAAGATAATTTTCTATAGAAGATCTATTGAGAACATAATTTTCTGTAAGAAATGTATCGACAACATAATTTTCTATAGAAGATCTATTAAGAACATAATTTTTGTAAGAAATCTATCGACAATATAATAATCTATAGGAAATCTATTGAGAACATAATTTTCTATAGGAAATCTATCGACAACATAATGTTCTACATGGAATCGACAACATAATTTTCTATAGGAAATCTATCGAGTACATAGTGTTCTATAGGAAATCTATCGACAACGTAATATAGGAAATCTATAGGAAATCTATGGACAACATAATTTTCTGTAGGAAATCTATCGAGTACATAATGTTCTATAGGAAATCTATCGACAACGTAATTTTCTGTAGGAAATCTATCGACAACATAATTTTCTTTAGGAAATCTATCGACAACATAATTTTCTGTAGGAAATCTGTCGATAACATAATTTTCTATAGAAAATCTATTGAGAACATAATTTTCTGTAGGAAATCTATCAACATAATTTTCTGTAGGAAATCTGTCGAGTACATAATGTTCTATATGAAATATATCGACAACATAATTTTCTATCGGAAATCTATCGCGAACAAAATTTTCTATAGGAAATCTATCGACAACATAATTTTCTATAGAAGATCTATTGAGAACATAATTTTCTGTAAGAAATCTATCGACAACATAATTTTCTATAGAAGATCTATTGAGAACATAATTTTTGTAAGAAATCTATCAATATAATAATCTATAGGCAATCTATTGAGAACATAATTTTCTGTAGGAAATCTATCGACAACATAATGTTCTACATGGAATCGACAACATAATTTTCTATAGGAAATCTATCGAGTACATAATGTTCTATAGGAAATCTATCGACAACGTAATATAGGAAATCTATAGGAAATCTATCGACAACATAATTTTCTGTAGGAAATCTATCGAAAACATAATTTTCTATAGAAGATCTATTGAGAACATAATTTTCTGTAGGAACTCTATCGACAATATAATTTTCTTTAGGAAATATATCGACAACATAATGTTCTATAGGAAATCTATCGATAACGTAATTTTCTGTACGAAGTCTATCGACAACATAATTTTCTGTAGGAAATCTATCGACAACATAATGTTCTACAGGAAATCTATGGACATCATAATGTTCTATAGGAAATCTATTGAGAACATAATTTTCTTTAGGAAATCTATCGACAACATAATTTTCTGTAGGAAATATATCGACAACATAATTTTCTGTAGGAAATCTATCGACAACATAATTTTCTGTAGGAAATCTATCGAAAACATAATTTTCTATAGAAGATCTATTGAGAACATAATTTTCTTTAGGAAATCTATCGACAACATAATTTTCTGTAGGAAATATATCGACAACATAATTTTCTGTAGGAAATCTATCGACAACATAATTTTCTGTAGGAAGTCTATCGACAACATAATTTTCTGTAGGAAATCTATCGACAACATAATTTTCTGTTGGAAATCTATCGACATAATAATTTTCAGTAGGAAATCTATCGAGAACAAAATTTTCTACAGGAAATCTATCGACAACATAATTTTCTGTAGGAAATCTATCGACAACGTAATGTTCTATAAAAAATTTATCGACAACATAATTTTCTGTAGGAAATCTATTGACAACATAATTTTCTGTAGGAAATCTATCGCCAATATAATTTTCTATAGGAAATCTATCGACAACATAATTTTCTGTAGGAAATCTATCGAGTACATAATGTTCTATAGGGAATCTATCGACAACATAATTTTCTGTACGAAATCTATCGACAATATAATTTTTTATAGGAAATCTATCGAGAACATAATTTTCTATAAGAAATCTATCTACAACGTAATGTTCTATAAATAATTTATCAACAACATAATTTTCTGTAGGAAATCTATCGACAACATAATTTTCTGTAGGAAATCTATCGCCAATATAATTTTCTATAGGAAATCTATCGACAACATAATTTTCTGTAGGAAATCTATCGAGTACATAATGTTCTATAGGGAATCTATCGACAACATAATTTTCTGTACGAAATCTATCGACAATATAATTTTTTATAGGAAATATATCGAGAACATAATTTTCTATAGGAAATCTATCGACAACATAATTTTCTGTAGGAAATCAATCGACAACATAATTTTCTGTAGGAAATCTATCGACAACATAATTTTCTGTAGGAAATCTACCGACAACATAATTTTCTGTAGGAAATCTATCGACAACATAATTTTCTATAGGAAATCTATCGACAGCATAATTTTCTGTAGGAAATCTATCGACAACATAATGTTCTATAGGAAATCTATCTGTACGAAATCTATCGACAACATAATTTTCTATAGACGATCTATCGAGAACATAATTTTCTGTAGGAAATCTATCGACTACATAATGTTCTAAATAAAATTTATCGAAAACATAATTTTCTGTAGGAAATCTATCGGCAACATAATTTTCTGTAGGAAATCTATCGAGTACATAATGTTCTATAGGAAATCTATCGACAACATAATTTTCTATAGGAAATCTATCGAGTACATAATGTTCTATAGGAAATCTATCGACAACATAATTTTCTGTAGGAAATCTATCGACAACATAATTTTCTGTAGGAAATCTATCGACAACATAATTTTCTGTAGGAAATCTATCATTAACATTATTTTCTATAGTAGATCTATTGAGAACATAATTTTCTGTAGGAAATCTATCAACATAATTTTCTGTAGGAAATCTGTCGAGTACATAATGTTCTATATTTAATCTATCGACAACATAATTTTCTATAGGAAATCTATCGCGAACAAAATTTTCTTTAGGAAATCTATCGACAACATAATTTTCTATAGAAGATCTATTGAAAACATAATTTTCTGTAAGAAATCTATCGACAACATAATTTTCTATAGAAGATCTATTGAGAACATAATTTTTGTAAGAAATCTATCGACAATATAATAATCTATAGGAAATCTATTGAGAACATAATTTTCTGTAGGAAATCTATCGACAACATAATGTTCTACATGGAATCGACAACATAATTTTCTATAGGAAATCTATCGAGTACATAATGTTCTATAGGAAATCTATCGACAACGTAATATAGGAAATCTATAGGAAATCTATCGACAACATAATTTTCTGTAGGAAATCTATCGAAAACATAATTTTCTATAGAAGATCTATTGAGAACATAATTTTCTGTAGGAAATCTATCGACAATATAATTTTCTTTAGGAAATCTATCGACAACATAATGTTCTATAGGAAATCTATCGATAACATAATTTTCTGTACGAAATCTATCGACAACATAATTTTCTGTAGGAAATCTATCGACAACATAATGTTCTACAGGAAATCTATGGATATCATAATGTTCTATAGGAAATCTATTGAGAACATAATTTTCTTTAGGAAATCTATCGACAACATAATTTTCTGTAGGAAATATATCGACAACATAATTTTCTGTAGGAAATCTATCGACAACATAATTTTCTGTAGGAAATCTATCGAAAACATAATTTTCTATAGAAGATCTATTGAGAACATAATTTTCTTTAGGAAATCTATCGACAACATAATTTTCTGTAGGAAATATATCGACAACATAATTTTCTGTAGGAAATCTATCGACAACATAATTTTCTGTAGGAAGTCTATCGACAACATAATTTTCTGTAGGAAATCTATCGACAACATAATTTTCTGTTGGAAATCTATCGACATAATAATTTTCAGTAGGAAATCTATCGAGAACAAAATTTTCTACAGGAAATCTATCGACAACATAATTTTCTGTAGGAAATCTATCGACAACGTAATGTTCTATAAAAAATTTATCGACAACATAATTTTCTGTAGGAAATATATTGACAACATAATTTTCTGTAGGAAATCTATCGAGTATATAATGTTCTATAGGGAATCTATCGACAACATAATTTTCTGTACGAAATCTATCGACAATATAATTTTTTATAGGAAATCTATCGACAACATAATGTTCTACAGGAAATCTATGGACATCATAATGTTCTATAGGAAATCTATTGAGAACATAATTTTCTTTAGGAAATCTATCGACAACATAATTTTCTGTAGGAAATATATCGACAACATAATTTTCTGTAGGAAATCTATCGACAACATAATTTTCTGTAGGAAATCTATCGAAAACATAATTTTCTATAGAAGATCTATTGAGAACATAATTTTCTTTAGGAAATCTATCGACAACATAATTTTCTGTAGGAAATATATCGACAACATAATTTTCTGTAGGAAATCTATCGACAACATAATTTTCTGTAGGAAGTCTATCGACAACATAATTTTCTGTAGGAAATCTATCGACAACATAATTTTCTGTTGGAAATCTATCGACATAATAATTTTCAGTAGGAAATCTATCGAGAACAAAATTTTCTACAGGAAATCTATCGACAACATAATTTTCTGTAGGAAATCTATCGACAACGTAATGTTCTATAAAAAATTTATCGACAACATAATTTTCTGTAGGAAATCTATTGACAACATAATTTTCTGTAGGAAATCTATCGCCAATATAATTTTCTATAGGAAATCTATCGACAACATAATTTTCTGTAGGAAATCTATCGAGTACATAATGTTCTATAGGGAATCTATCGACAACATAATTTTCTGTACGAAATCTATCGACAATATAATTTTTTATAGGAAATCTATCGAGAACATAATTTTCTATAAGAAATCTATCTACAACGTAATGTTCTATAAATAATTTATCGACAACATAATTTTCTGTAGGAAATCTATCGACAACATAATTTTCTGTAGGAAATCTATCGCCAATATAATTTTCTATAGGAAATCTATCGACAACATAATTTTCTGTAGGAAATCTATCGAGTACATAATGTTCTATAGGGAATCTATCGACAACATAATTTTCTGTACGAAATCTATCGACAATATAATTTTTTATAGGAAATATATCGAGAACATAATTTTCTATAGGAAATCTATCGACAACATAATTTTCTGTAGGAAATCAATCGACAACATAATTTTCTGTAGGAAATCTATCGACAACATAATTTTCTGTAGGAAATCTACCGACAACATAATTTTCTGTAGGAAATCTATCGACAACATAATTTTCTATAGGAAATCTATCGACAGCATAATTTTCTGTAGGAAATCTATCGACAACATAATGTTCTATAGGAAATCTATCTGTACGAAATCTATCGACAACATAATTTTCTATAGACGATCTATCGAGAACATAATTTTCTGTAGGAAATCTATCGACTACATAATGTTCTAAATAAAATTTATCGAAAACATAATTTTCTGTAGGAAATCTATCGGCAACATAATTTTCTGTAGGAAATCTATCCAGTACATAATGTTCTATAGGAAATCTATCGACAACATAATTTTCTATAGGAAATCTATCGAGTACATAATGTTCTATAGGAAATCTATCGACAACGTAATTTTCTGTAGGAAATCTATCGACAACATAATTTTCTGTAGGAAATCTATCGACAACATAATTTTCTGTAGGAAATCTATCATTAACATTATTTTCTATAGTAGATCTATTGAGAACATAATTTTCTGTAGGAAATCTATCAACATAATTTTCTGTAGGAAATCTGTCGAGTACATAATGTTCTATATTTAATCTATCGACAACATAATTTTCTATAGGAAATCTATCGCGAACAAAATTTTCTTTAGGAAATCTATCGACAACATAATTTTCTATAGAAGATCTATTGAAAACATAATTTTCTGTAAGAAATCTATCGACAACATAATTTTCTATAGAAGATCTATTGAGAACATAATTTTTGTAAGAAATCTATCGACAATATAATAATCTATAGGAAATCTATTGAGAACATAATTTTCTGTAGGAAATCTATCGACAACATAATGTTCTACATGGAATCGACAACATAATTTTCTATAGGAAATCTATCGAGTACATAATGTTCTATAGGAAATCTATCGACAACGTAATATAGGAAATCTATAGGAAATCTATCGACAACATAATTTTCTGTAGGAAATCTATCGAAAACATAATTTTCTATAGAAGATCTATTGAGAACATAATTTTCTGTAGGAAATCTATCGACAATATAATTTTCTTTAGGAAATCTATCGACAACATAATGTTCTATAGGAAATCTATCGATAACATAATTTTCTGTACGAAATCTATCGACAACATAATTTTCTGTAGGAAATCTATCGACAACATAATGTTCTACAGGAAATCTATGGATATCATAATGTTCTATAGGAAATCTATTGAGAACATAATTTTCTTTAGGAAATCTATCGACAACATAATTTTCTGTAGGAAATATATCGACAACATAATTTTCTGTAGGAAATCTATCGACAACATAATTTTCTGTAGGAAATCTATCGAAAACATAATTTTCTATAGAAGATCTATTGAGAACATAATTTTCTTTAGGAAATCTATCGACAACATAATTTTCTGTAGGAAATATATCGACAACATAATTTTCTGTAGGAAATCTATCGACAACATAATTTTCTGTAGGAAGTCTATCGACAACATAATTTTCTGTAGGAAATCTATCGACAACATAATTTTCTGTTGGAAATCTATCGACATAATAATTTTCAGTAGGAAATCTATCGAGAACAAAATTTTCTACAGGAAATCTATCGACAACATAATTTTCTGTAGGAAATCTATCGACAACGTAATGTTCTATAAAAAATTTATCGACAACATAATTTTCTGTAGGAAATCTATTGACAACATAATTTTCTGTAGGAAATCTATCGAGTATATAATGTTCTATAGGGAATCTATCGACAACATAATTTTCTGTACGAAATCTATCGACAATATAATTTTTTATAGGAAATCTATCGAGAACATAATTTTCTATAAGAAATCTATCTACAACATAATGTTCTATAAATAATTTATCGACAACATAATTTTCTGTAGGAAATCTATCGACAACATAATTTTCTGTAGGAAATCTATCGCCAATATAATTTTCTATAGGAAATCTATCGACAACATAATTTTCTGTAGGAAATCTATCGAGTACATAATGTTCTATAGGGAATCTATCGACAGCATAATTTTCTGTACGAAATCTATCGACAATATAATTTTTTATAGGAAATATATCGAGAACATAATTTTCTATAGGAAATCTATCGACAACATAATTTTCTGTAGGAAATCAATCGACAACATAATTTTCTGTAGGAAATCTATCGACAACATAATTTTCTGTAGGAAATCTACCGACAACATAATTTTCTGTAGGAAATCTATCGACAACATAATTTTCTATAGGAAATCTATCGACAGCATAATTTTCTGTAGGAAATCTATCGACAACATAATGTTCTATAGGAAATCTATCTGTACGAAATCTATCGACAACATAATTTTCTATAGACGATCTATCGAGAACATAATTTTCTGTAGGAAATCTATCGACTACATAATGTTCTAAATAAAATTTATCGAAAACATAATTTTCTGTAGGAAATCTATCGGCAACATAATTTTCTGTAGGAAATCTATCGAGTACATAATGTTCTATAGGAAATCTATCGACAACATAATTTTCTATAGGAAATCTATCGAGTACATAATGTTCTATAGGAAATCTATCGACAACGTAATTTTCTGTAGGAAATCTATCGACAACATAATTTTCTGTAGGAAATCTATCGACAACGTAATGTTCTATAAAAAATTTATCGACAACATAATTTTCTGTAGGAAATCTATTGACAACATAATTTTCTGTAGGAAATCTATCGAGTACATAATGTTCTATAGGGAATCTATCGACAACATAATTTTCTGTACGAAATCTATCGACAATATAATTTTTTATAGGAAATCTATCGAGAACATAATTTTCTATAAGAAATCTATCTACAACGTAATGTTGTATAAATAATTTATCGACAACATAATTTTCTGTAGGAAATCTGTCGACAACATAATTTTCTGTAGGAAATCTATCGCCAATATAATTTTCTATAGGAAATCTATCGACAACATAATTTTCTGTAGGAAATCTATCGAGTACATAATGTTCTATAGGGAATCTATCGACAACATAATTTTCTGTACGAAATCTATCGACAATATAATGTTTTATAGGAAATATATCGAGAACATAATTTTCTATAGGAAATCTATCGACAACATAATTTTCTGTAGGAAATCAATCGACAACATAATTTTCTGTAGGAAATCTATCGACAACATAATTTTCTATAGAAGATCTATTGAAAACATAATTTTCTGTAAGAAATCTATCGGCAACATAATTTTCTATAGAAGATCTATTGAGAACATAATTTTTGTAAGAAATCTATCGACAATATAATAATCTATAGGAAATCTATTGAGAACATAATTTTCTGTAGGAAATCTATCGACAACATAATGTTCTACATGGAATCGACAACATAATTTTCTATAGGAAATCTATCGAGTACATAATGTTCTATAGGAAATCTATCGACAACGTAATATAGGAAATCTATAGGAAATCTATCGACAACATAATTTTCTGTAGGAAATCTATCGAAAACATAATTTTCTATAGAAGATCTATTGAGAACATAATTTTCTGTAGGAAATCTATCGACAATATAATTTTCTTTAGGAAATATATCGACAACATAATGTTCTATAGGAAATCTATCGATAACATAATTTTCTGTACGAAATCTATCGACAACATAATTTTCTGTAGGAAATCTATCGACAACATAATGTTCTACAGGAAATCTATGGATATCATAATGTTCTATAGGAAATCTATTGAGAACATAATTTTCTTTAGGAAATCTATCGACAACATAATTTTCTGTAGGAAATATATCGACAACATAATTTTCTGTAGGAAATCTATCGACAACATAATTTTCTGTAGGAAATCTATCGAAAACATAATTTTCTATAGAAGATCTATTGAGAACATAATTTTCTTTAGGAAATCTTTCGACAACATAATTTTCTGTAGGAAATATATCGACAACATAATTTTCTGTAGGAAATCTATCGACAACATAATTTTCTGTAGGAAGTCTATCGACAACATAATTTTCTGTAGGAAATCTATCGACAACATAATTTTCTGTTGGAAATCTATCGACATAATAATTTTCAGTAGGAAATCTATCGAGAACAAAATTTTCTACAGGAAATCTATCGACAACATAATTTTCTGTAGGAAATCTATCGACAACGTAATGTTCTATAAAAAATTTATCGACAACATAATTTTCTGTAGGAAATCTATTGACAACATAATTTTCTGTAGGAAATCTATCGCCAATATAATTTTCTATAGGAAATCTATCGACAACATAATTTTCTGTAGGAAATCTATCGAGTACATAATGTTCTATAGGGAATCTATCTACAACATAATTTTCTGTACGAAATCTATCGACAATATAATTTTTTATAGGAAATCTATCGAGAACATAATTTTCTATAGGAAATCTATCTACAACGTAATGTTCTATAAAAAATTTTTCGACAACATAATTTTCTGTAGGAAATCTATCGACAACATAATTTTCTGTAGGAAATCTATCGCCAATATAATTTTCTATAGGAAATCTATCGACAACATAATTTTCTGTAGGAAATCTATCGAGTATATAATGTTCTATAGGGAATCTATCGACAACATAATTTTCTGTACGAAATCTATCGACAATATAATTTTTTATAGGAAATATATCGAGAACATAATTTTCTATAGGAAATCTATCGACAACATAATTTTCTGTAGGAAATCAATCGACAACATAATTTTCTATAGAAGATCTATTGAGAACATAATTTTCTTTAGGAAATCTATCGACAACATAATTTTCTGTAGGAAATATGTCGACAACATAATTTTCTGTAGGAAATCTATCGACAACATAATTTTCTGTAGGAAGTCTATCGACAACATAATTTTCTGAAGGAAATCTATCGACAACATAATTTTCTGTTGGAAATCTATCGACATAATAATTTTCAGTAGGAAATCTATCGAGAACAAAATTTTCTACAGGAAATCTATCGACAACATAATTTTCTGTAGGAAATCTTTCGACAACGTAATGTTCTATAAAAAATTTATCGACAACATAATTTTCTGTAGGAAATCTATTGACAACATAATTTTCTGTAGGAAATCTATCGCCAATATAATTTTCTATAGAAAATCTATCGACAACATAATTTTCTGTAGGAAATCTATCGAGTACATAATGTTCTATAGGGAATCTATCGACAACATAATTTTCTGTACGAAATCTATCGACAATATAATTTTTTATAGGAAATCTATCGAGAACATAATTTTCTATAGGAAATCTATCTACAACGTAATGTTCTATACAAAATTGATCGACAACATAATTTTCTGTAGGAAATCTATCGACAACATAATTTTCTGTAGGAAATCTATCGCCAATATAATTTTCTATAGGAAATCTATCGACAACATAATTTTCTGTAGGAAATCTATCGAGTACATAATGTTCTATAGGGAATCTATCGACAACATAATTTTCTGTACGAAATCTATCGACAATATAATTTTTTATAGGAAATATATCGAGAACATAATTTTCTATAGGAAATCTATCGACAACATAATTTTCTGTAGGAAATCAATCGACAACATATTTTCTGTAGGAAATCTATCGACAACATAATTTTCTGTAGGAAATCTACCGACAACATAATTTTCTGTAGGAAATCTATCGACAACATAATTTTCTATACGAAATCTATCGACAGCATAATTTTCTGTAGGAAATCTATCGACAACATAATGTTCTATAGGAAATCTATCTGTACGAAATCTATCGACAACATAATTTTCTATAGACGATCTATCGAGAACATAATTTTCTGTAGGAAATCTATCGACTACATAATGTTCTAAATAAAATTTATCGAAAACATAATTTTCTGTAGGAAATCTATCGACAACATAATGTTCTACAATCGACAACATAATTTTCTATAGGAAATCTATCGACAACATAATTTTCTGTAGGAAATCTATCGCCAATATAATTTTCTATAGGAAATCTATCGACAACATAATTTTCTGTAGGAAATCTATCGAGTACATAATGTTCTATAGGGAATCTATCGACAACATAATTTTCTGTACGAAATCTATCGACAACATAATTTTTTATAGGAAATATATCGAGAACATAATTTTCTATAGGAAATCTATCGACAACATAATTTTCTGTAGGAAATCAATCGACAACATAATTTTCTGTAGGAAATCTATCGAGTACATAATGTTCTATAGGGAATCTATCGACAACATAATTTTTTGTACGAAATCTATCGACAATATAATTTTTTATAGGAAATATATCGAGAACATAATTTTCTATAGGAAATCTATCGACAACATAATTTTCTGTAGAAAATCAATCGACAACATAATTTTCTGTAGGAAATCTATCGACAACATAATTTTCTGTAGGAAATCTACCCACAACATAATTTTCTGTAGGAAATCTTTCGACAACATAATTTTCTATAGGAAATCTATCGACAGCATAATTTTCTGTAGGAAATCTATCGACAACATAATGTTCTATAGGAAATCTATCTGTACGAAATCTATCGGCAACATAATTTTCTATAGACGATCTATCGAGAACATAATTTTCTGTAGGAAATCTATCGACTACATAATGTTCTAAATAAAATTTATCGAAAACATAATTTTCTGTAGGAAATCTATCGACAACATAATTTTCTGTAGGAAATCTATCGAGTACATAATGTTCTATAGGAAATCTATCGACAACATAATTTTCTATAGGAAATCTATCGAGTACATAATGTTCTATAGGAAATCTATCGGCAACGTAATTTTCTGTAGGAAATCTATCGACAACATAATTTTCTGTAGGAAATCTATCGACAACATAATTTTCTGTAGGAAATATATCATTAACATAATTTTCTATAGAAGATCTATTGAGAACATAATTTTCTGTAGGAAATCTATCAACATAATTTTCTGTAGGAAATCTATCAACATAATTTTCTGTAGGAAATCTGTCGAGTACATAATCTTCTATATTTAATCTATCGACAACATAATTTTCTATAGGAAATCTATCGCGAACAAAATTTTCTTTAGGAAATCTATCGACAACATAATTTTCTATAGAAGATCTATTGAGAACATAATTTTCTGTAAGAAATCTATCGACAACATAATTTTCTATAGAAGATCTATTGAGAACATAATTTTTGTAAGAAATATATCGACAATATAATAATCTATAGGAAATCTATTGAGAACATAATTTTCTGTAGGAAATCTATCGACAACATAATGTTCTACATGGAATCGACAACATAGTTTTCTATAGGAAATCTATCGAGTACATAATGTTCTATAGGAAATCTATCGACAACGTAATATAGGAAATCTATAGGAAATCTATCGACAACATAATTTTCTGTAGGAAATCTATCGAAAACATAATTTTCTATAGAAGATCTATTGAGAACATAATTTTCTGTAGGAAATCTATCGACAATATAATTTTCTTTAGGAAATATATCGACAACATAATGTTCTATAGGAAATCTATCGATAACATAATTTTCTGTACGAAATCTATCGACAACATAATTTTCTGTAGGAAATCTATCGACAACATAATGTTCTACAGGAAATCTATGGACATCATAATGTTCTATAGGAAATCTATTGAGAACATAATTTTCTTTAGGAAATCTATCGACAACATAATTTTCTGTAGGAAATATATCGACAATATAATTTTCTGTAGGAAATCTATCGAAAACATAATTTTCTATAGAAGATCTATCGACAACATAATTTTCTGTAGGAAATATATCGACAACATAATTTTCTGTAGGAAATCTATCGACAACATAATTTTCTGTAGGAAGTCTATCGACAACATATTTTTCTTAAGGAAATCTATCGACAACATAATTTTCTGTTGGAAATCTATCGACATAATAATTTTCTGTAGGAAATCTATCGAGAACAAAATTTTCTACAGGAAATCTATCGACAACATAATTTTCTGTAGGAAATCTATCGACAACGAAATGTTCTATAAAAAATTTATCGACAACATAATTTTCTGTAGGAAATCTATTGACAACATAATTTTCTGTAGGAAATCTATCGCCAATATAATTTTCTATAGGAAATCTATCGACAACATAATATTCTGTAGGAAATCTATCGAGTACATAATGTTCTATAGGGAATCTATCTACAACATAATTTTCTGTACGAAATCTATCGACAATATAATTTTTTATAGGAAATCTATCGAGAACATAATTTTCTATAGGAAATCTATCTACAACGTAATGTTCTATAAAAAATTTATCGACAACATAATTTTCTGTAGGAAATCTATCGACAACATAATTTTCTGCAGGAAATCTATCGCCAATATAATTTTCTATAGGAAATCTATCGACAACATAATTTTCTGTAGGAAATCTATCGAGTACATAATGTTCTATAGGGAATCTATCGACAACATAATTTTCTGTACGAAATCTATCAACAATATAATTTTTTATAGGAAATATATCGAGAACGTAATTTTCTATAGGAAATCTATCGACAACATAATTTTCTGTAGGAAATCAATCGACAACATAATTTTCTGTAGGAAATCTATCGACAACATAATTTTCTGTAGGAAATCTACCGACAACATAATTTTCTGTAGGAAGTCTATCGACAACATAATTTTCTATAGGAAATCTATCGACAGCATGATTTTCTGTAGGAAATCTATCGACAACATAATGTTCTATAGGAAATCTATCTGTACGAAATCTATCGACAACATAATTTTCTATAGACGATCTATCGAGAACATAATTTTCTGTAGGAAATCTATCGACTACATAATGTTCTAAATAAAATTTATCGAAAACATAATTTTCTGTAGGAAATCTATCGACAACATAATTTTCTGTAGGAAATCTATCGAGTACAAAATGTTCTATAGGAAATCTATCGACAACATAATTTTCTATAGGAAATCTATCGAGTACATAATGTTCTATAGGAAATCTATCGACAACGTAATTATTTTCTGTAGGAAATCTATCGACATAATAATTTTCTGTAGGAAATCTATCGACAACATAATTTTCTGTAGGAAATCTATCATTAACAGAATTTTCTATTGAAGATCTATTGAGAACATAATTTTCTGTAGGAAATCTATCAACATAATTTTCTGTAGGAAATCTGTCGAGTACATAATGTTCTATGTGAAATCTATCGACAACATAATTTTCTATAGGAAATCTATCGCGAACAAAATTTTCTTTAGGAAATCTATCGACAACATAATTTTCTATAGAAGATCTATTGAGAACATAATTTTCTGTAAGAAATCTATCGACAACATAATTTTCTATAGAAGATCTAGACAATATAATAATCTATAGGAAATCTATTGAGAACATAATTTTCTGTAGGAAATCTATCGACAACATAATGTTCTACATGGAATCGACAACATAATTTTCTATAGGAAATCTATCGAGTACATAATGTTCTATAGGAAATCTATCGACAACATAATTTTCTGTAGGAAATCTATCGAAAACATAATTTTCTATAGAAGATCTATTGAGAACATAATTTTCTGTAGGAAATCTATCGACAAAATAATTTTCTTTAGAAAATCTATCGAGTACATAATGTTCTATAAAAAATCTATCGACAACGTAATTTTCTGTAGGAAATCTATCGACAACATAATGTTCTATAGGAAATCTATCGATAACATAATTTTCTGTACGAAATCTATCGACAACATAATTTTCTGTAGGAAATCTATCGACAACATAATGTTCTACAGGAAATCTATGGACAACATAATGTTCTATAGGAAATCTATCGAGATTATAATTTTCTATAGGAAATCTATCGACAACATAATTTTCTGTAGAAAATCTATCGAAAACATAATTTTCTATAGAAGATCAATTGAGATCATAATTTTCTTTAGGAAATCTATCGACAACATAATTTTCTGTAGGAAATATATCGACAACATAATTTTCTGTAGGAAATCTATCGACAACATAATTTTCTGTAGGAAATCTATCGACAACAAAATTTTCTGTTGGAAATCTATCGACATAATAATTTTCAGTAGGAAATCTATCGAGAACAACATTTTCTACAGGAAATCTATCGACAACATAATTTTCTGTAGGAAATCTATCGACAACGTAATGTTCTATAAAAAATTTATCGACAACATAATTTTCTGTAGGAAATCTATCGACAACATAATTTTCTGTAGGAAATCTTTCGCCAATATAATTTTCTATAGGAAATCTATCGACAACATAATTTTCTGTAGGAAATCTATCGAGTACATAATGTTCTATAGGGAATCTATCGACAACATAATTTTCTGTACGAAATCTATCGACAATATAATTTTTTATAGGAAATCTATCGAGAACATAATTTTCTATAGGAAATCTATCGACAACATAATTTTCTGTAGGAAATCAATCGACAACATAATTTTCTGTAGGAAAGCTATCGACAACATAATTTTCTGTAGGAAATCTACCGACAACATAATTTTCTGTAGGAAATCTATCGACAATATAATTTTCTTTAGGAAATATATCGACAACATAATGTTCTATAGGAAATCTATCGATAACATAATTTTCTGTACGAAATCTATCGACAACATAATTTTCTGTAGGAAATCTATCGACAACATAATGTTCTACAGGAAATCTATGGACATCATAATGTTCTATAGGAAATCTATTGAGAACATAATTTTCTTTAGGAAATCTATCGACAACATAATTTTCCGTAGGAAATATATCGACAATATAATTTTCTGTAGGAAATCTATCGAAAACATAATTTTCTATAGAAGATCTATCGACAACATAATTTTCTGTAGGAAATATATCGACAACATAATTTTCTGTAGGAAATCTATCGACAACATAATTTTCTGTAGGAAGTCTATCGACAACATATTTTTCTTAAGGAAATCTATCGACAACATAATTTTCTGTTGGAAATCTATCGACATAATAATTTTCTGTAGGAAATCTATCGAGAACAAAATTTTCTACAGGAAATCTATCGACAACATAATTTTCTGTAGGAAATCTATCGACAACTTAATGTTCTATAATAAATTTATCGACAACATAATTTTCTGTAGGAAATCTATTGACAACATAATTTTCTGTAGGAAATCTATCGCCAATATAATTTTCTATAGGAAATCTATCGACAACATAATATTCTGTAGGAAATCTATCGAGTACATAATGTTCTATAGGGAATCTATCTACAACATAATTTTCTGTACGAAATCTATCGACAATATAATTTTTTATAGGAAATCTATCGAGAACATAATTTTCTATAGGAAATCTATCTACAACGTAATGTTCTATAAAAAATTTATCGACAACATAATTTTCTGTAGGAAATCTATCGACAACATAATTTTCTGCAGGAAATCTATCGCCAATATAATTTTCTATAGGAAATCTATCGACAACATAATTTTCTGTAGGAAATCTATCGAGTACATAATGTTCTATAGGGAATCTATCGACAACATAATTTTCTGTACGAAATCTATCAACAATATAATTTTTTATAGGAAATATATCGAGAACGTAATTTTCTATAGGAAATCTATCGACAACATAATTTTCTGTAGGAAATCAATCGACAACATAATTTTCTGTAGGAAATCTATCGACAACATAATTTTCTGTAGGAAATCTACCGACAACATAATTTTCTGTAGGAAGTCTATCGACAACATAATTTTCTATAGGAAATCTATCGACAGCATGATTTTCTGTAGGAAATCTATCGACAACATAATGTTCTATAGGAAATCTATCTGTACGAAATCTATCGACAACATAATTTTCTATAGACGATCTATCGAGAACATAATTTTCTGTAGGAAATCTATCGACTACATAATGTTCTAAATAAAATTTATCGAAAACATAATTTTCTGTAGGAAATCTATCGACAACATAATTTTCTGTAGGAAATCTATCGAGTACAAAATGTTCTATAGGAAATCTATCGACAACATAATTTTCTATAGGAAATCTATCGAGTACATAATGTTCTATAGGAAATCTATCGACAACGTAATTTTCTGTAGGAAATCTATCGACATAATAATTTTCTGTAGGAAATCTATCGACAACATAATTTTCTGTAGGAAATCTATCATTAACATAATTTTCTATAGAAGATCTATTGAGAACATAATTTTCTGTAGGAAATCTATCAACATAATTTTCTGTAGGAAATCTGTCGAGTACATAATGTTCTATGTGAAATCTATCGACAACATAATTTTCTATAGGAAATCTATCGCGAACAAAATTTTCTTTAGGAAATCTATCAACAACATAATTTTCTATAGAAGATCTATTGAGAACATAATTTTCTGTAAGAAATCTATCGACAACATAATTTTCTATAGAAGATCTAGACAATATAATAATCTATAGGAAATCTATTGAGAACATAATTTTCTGTAGGAAATCTATCGACAACATAATGTTCTACATGGAATCGACAACATAATTTTCTATAGGAAATCTATCGAGTACATAATGTTCTATAGGAAATCTATCGACAACATAATTTTCTGTAGGAAATCTATCGAAAACATAATTTTCTATAGAAGATCTATTGAGAACATAATTTTCTGTAGGAAATCTATCGACAATATAATTTTCTTTAGAAAATCTATCGAGTACATAATGTTCTATAAAAAATCTATCGACAACGTAATTTTCTGTAGGAAATCTATCGACAACATAATGTTCTATAGGAAATCTATCGATAACATAATTTTCTGTACGAAATCTATCGACAACATAATTTTCTGTAGGAAATCTATCGACAACATAATGTTCTACAGGAAATCTATGGACAACATAATGTTCTATAGGAAATCTATCGAGATTATAATTTTCTATAGGAAATCTATCGACAACATAATTTTCTGTAGAAAATCTATCGAAAACATAATTTTCTATAGAAGATCAATTGAGATCATAATTTTCTTTAGGAAATCTATCGACAACATAATTTTCTGTAGGAAATATATCGACAACATAATTTTCTGTAGGAAATCTATCGACAACATAATTTTCTGTAGGAAATCTATCGACAACAAAATTTTCTGTTGGAAATCTATCGACATAATAATTTTCAGTAGGAAATCTATCGAGAACAAAATTTTCTACAGGAAATCTATCGACAACATAATTTTCTGTAGGAAATCTATCGACAACGTAATGTTCTATAAAAAATTTATCGACAACATAATTTTCTGTAGGAAATCTATCGACAACATAATTTTCTGTAGGAAATCTTTCGCCAATATAATTTTCTATAGGAAATCTATCGACAACATAATTTTCTGTAGGAAATCTATCGAGTACATAATGTTCTATAGGGAATCTATCGACAACATAATTTTCTGTACGAAATCTATCGACAATATAATTTTTTATAGGAAATCTATCGAGAACATAATTTTCTATAGGAAATCTATCGACAACATAATTTTCTGTAGGAAATCAATCGACAACATAATTTTCTGTAGGAAAGCTATCGACAACATAATTTTCTGTAGGAAATCTACCGACAACATAATTTTCTGTAGGAAATCTATCGACAACATAATTTTCTATAGGAAATCTATCGACAGCATAATTTTCTGTAGGAAATCTATCGACAACATAATGTTCTATAGGAAATCTATCTGTACGAAATCTATCGACAACATAATTTTCTATAGACGATCTATCGAGAACATAATTTTCTGTAGGAAATCTATCGACAACATAATTTTCTGTAGAAAATCTATCGAAAACATAATTTTCTATAGAAGATCAATTGAGAACATAATTTTCTTTAGGAAATCTATCGACAACATAATTTTCTGTAGGAAATATATCGACAACATAATTTTCTGTAGGAAATCTATCGACAACATAATTTTCTGTAGGAAATCTATCGACAACAAAATTTTCTGTTGGAAATCTATCGACATAATAATTTTCAGTAGGAAATCTATCGAGAACAAAATTTTCTACAGGAAATCTATCGACAACATAATTTTCTGTAGGAAATCTATCGACAACGTAATGTTCTATAAAAAATTTATCGACAACATAATTTTCTGTAGGAAATCTATCGACAACATAATTTTCTGTAGGAAATCTTTCGCCAATATAATTTTCTATAGGAAATCTATCGACAACATAATTTTCTGTAGGAAATCTACCGACAACATAATTTTCTGTAGGAAATCTATCGACAACATAATTTTCTATAGGAAATCTATCGACAGCATAATTTTCTGTAGGAAATCTATCGACAACATAATGTTCTAAATAAAATTTATCGAAAACATAATTTTCTGTAGGAAATCTATCGACAACATAATTTTCTGTAGGAAATCAATCGACAACATAATTTTCTGTAGGAAAGCTATCGACAACATAATTTTCTGTAGGAAATCTACCGACAACATAATTTTCTGTAGGAAATCTATCGACAACATAATTTTCTATAGGAAATCTATCGACAGCATAATTTTCTGTAGGAAATCTATCGACAACATAATGTTCTAAATAAAATTTATCGAAAACATAATTTTCTGTAGGAAATCTATCGACAACATAATTTTCTGTAGGAAATCTATCGAGTACATAATGTTCTATAGGAAATCTATCGACAACGTAATTTTCTGTAGGAAATCTATCGATAACATAATTTTCTATAGAAGATCTATTGAGAACATAATGTTCTATAGGAAATCTATCGACAACGTAATTTTCTGTAGGAAATCTATCGACAACATAATTTTCTGTAGGAAATCTACCGACAACATAATTTTCTGTAGGAAATCTATCGACAACATAATTTTCTATAGGAAATCTATCGACAGCATAATTTTCTGTAGGAAATCTATCGACAACATAATGTTCTAAATAAAATTTATCGAAAACATAATTTTCTGTAGGAAATCTATCGACAACATAATTTTCTGTAGGAAATCAATCGACAACATAATTTTCTGTAGGAAAGCTATCGACAACATAATTTTCTGTAGGAAATCTACCGACAACATAATTTTCTGTAGGAAATCTATCGACAACATAATTTTCTATAGGAAATCTATCGACAGCATAATTTTCTGTAGGAAATCTATCGACAACATAATGTTCTAAATAAAATTTATCGAAAACATAATTTTCTGTAGGAAATCTATCGACAACATAATTTTCTGTAGGAAATCTATCGAGTACATAATGTTCTATAGGAAATCTATCGACAACGTAATTTTCTGTAGGAAATCTATCGACAACATAATTTTCTGTAGGAAATCTATCGACAACATAATTTTCTGTAGGAAATCTATCGACAACATAATTTTCTGTAGGAAATCTTTCGCCAATATAATTTTTTATAGGAAATCTATCGAGAACATAATTTTCTATAGGAAATCTATCGACAACATAATTTTCTGTAGGAAATCAATCGACAACATAATTTTCTGTAGGAAAGCTATCGACAACATAATTTTCTGTAGGAAATCTACCGACAACATAATTTTCTGTAGGAAATCTATCGACAACATAATTTTCTGTAGGAAATCTATCGACAACATAATTTTCTGTAGGAAATCTATCGACAACATAATTTTCTGTAGGAAATCTATCGATAACATAATTTTCTGTAGGAAATCTATCGACAACATAATTTTCTGTAGGAAATCTATCGATAACATAATTTTCTATAGAAGATCTATTGAGAACATAATGTTCTATATGAAATCTATCAACAACATTATTTTCTATATGAAATCTATCGCGAACAAAATTTTCTATAGGAAATCTATCGACAACATAATTTTCTATAGAAGATCTATTGAGAACATAATTTTCTGTAAGAAATCTATCGACAACATAATTTTCCAAAGAAGATCTATTGAGAACATAATTTTTGTAAGAAATCTATCGACAATATAATAATCTATAGGAAATCTATTGAGAACATAATTCTCTGTAGGAAATCTATCGACAACATAATGTTCTACATGAAATCGACAACATAATTTTCTATAGGAAATCTATCGAGTACATAATGTTCTATAGGAAATCTATCGACAACGTAATATAGGAAATCTATAGGAAATCTATCGACAACATAATATTCTGTAGGAAATCTATCGAAAACATAATTTTCTATAGAAGATCTATTGAGAACATAATTTTCTTTAGGAAATCTGTCGACAACATAATTTTCTGTAGGAAATATATCGACAACATAATTTTCTGTAGGATACGATACGATACGATTCTGTAGGACGATAGATTTATCGACAACATAATTTTCTGTAGGAAGTCTATCGACAACATAATTTTCTGTAGGAAATCTATCGACAACATAATTTTCTGTTGGAAATCTATCGACATAATAATTTTCTGTAGGAAATCTATCGAAAACATAATTTTCTATAGAAGATCTATTGAGAACATAATTTTCTTTAGGAAATCTATCGACAACATAATTTTCTGTAGGAAATCTATCGACAACATAATTTTCTGTAGGAAATCTGTCGCCAATATAATTTTCTATAGGAAATCTATCGACAACATAATTTTCTGTAGGAAATCTATCGAGTACATAATGTTCTATAGGGAATCTATCGACAACATAATTTTCTGTACGAAATCTATCGACAATATAATTTTTTATAGGAAATCTATCGAGAACATAATTTTCTATAGGAAATCTATCGACAACATAATTTTCTGTAGGAAATCAATCGGCAACATAATTTTCTGTAGGAAATCTATCGACAACATAATTTTCTGTAGGAAATCTACCGACAACATAATTTTCTGTAGGAAATCTATCGACAACATAATGTTCTATAGGAAATCTATCTGTACGAAATCTATCGACAACATAATTTTCTATAGACGATCTATCGAGAACATAATTTTCTGTAGGAAATCTATCGACTACATAATGTTCTAAATAAAATTTATCGAAAACATAATTTTCTGTAGGAAATCTATCGACAACATAATTTTCTGTAGGAAATCTATCGAGTACATAATGTTCTATAGGAAATCTATCGACAACGTAATTTTCTGTAGGAAATCTATCGACAACATAATTTTCTGTAGGAAATATATCGACAACATAATTTTCTGTAGGAAATCTATCGATAACATAATTTTCTGTAGGAAATCTATCGACAACATAATTTTCTGTAGGAAATCTATCGATAACATAATTTTCTATAGAAGATCTATTGAGAACATAATGTTCTATATGAAATCTATCAACAACATTATTTTCTATAGGAAATCTATCGCGAACAAAATTTTCTATAGGAAATCTATCGACAACATAATTTTCTATAGAAGATCTATTGAGAACATAATTTTCTGTAAGAAATCTATCGACAACATAATTTTCCAAAGAAGATCTATTGAGAACATAATTTTTGTAAGAAATCTATCGACAATATAATAATCTATAGGAAATCTATTGAGAACATAATTTTCTGTAGGAAATCTATCGACAACATAATGTTCTACATGAAATCGACAACATAATTTTCTATAGGATATCTATCGAGTACATAATGTTCTATAGGAAATCTATCGACAACGTAATATAGGAAATCTATAGGAAATCTATCGACAACATAATATTCTGTAGGAAATCTATCGAAAACATAATTTTCTATAGAAGATCTATTGAGAACATAATTTTCTTTAGGAAATCTGTCGACAACATAATTTTCTGTAGGAAATATATCGACAACATAATTTTCTGTAGGAAATCTATCGACAACATAATTTTCTGTAGGAAGTCTATCGACAACATAATTTTCTGTAGGAAATCTATCGACAACATAATTTTCTATAGGAAATCTATCGAGTACATAATGTTCTATAGGAAATCTATAGGAAATCTATCGACAACATAATTTTCTGTAGGAAATCTATCGAAAACATAATTTTCTATAGAAGATCTATTGAGAACATAATTTTCTGTAGGAAATCTATCGACAATATAATTTTCTTTAGAAAATCTATCGAGTACATAATGTTCTATAAAAAATCTATCGACAACGTAATTTTCTGTAGGAAATCTATCGACAACATAATGTTCTATAGGAAATCTATCGATAACATAATTTTCTGTACGAAATCTATCGACAACATAATTTTCTGTAGGAAATCTATCGACAACATAATGTTCTACAGGAAATCTATGGACAACATAATGTTCTATAGGAAATCTATCGAGATTATAATTTTCTATAGGAAATCTATCGACAACATAATTTTCTGTAGAAAATCTATCGAAAACATAATTTTCTATAGAAGATCAATTGAGAACATAATTTTCTTTAGGAAATCTATCGACAACATAATTTTCTGTAGGAAATATATCGACAACATAATTTTCTGTAGGAAATCTATCGACAACATAATTTTCTGTAGGAAATCTATCGACAACAAAATTTTCTGTTGGAAATCTATCGACATAATAATTTTCAGTAGGAAATCTATCGAGAACAAAATTTTCTACAGGAAATCTATCGACAACATAATTTTCTGTAGGAAATCTATCGACAACGTAATGTTCTATAAAAAATTTATCGACAACATAATTTTCTGTAGGAAATCTATCGACAACATAATTTTCTGTAGGAAATCTTTCGCCAATATAATTTTCTATAGGAAATCTATCGACAACATAATTTTCTGTAGGAAATCTACCGACAACATAATTTTCTGTAGGAAATCTATCGACAACATAATTTTCTATAGGAAATCTATCGACAGCATAATTTTCTGTAGGAAATCTATCGACAACATAATGTTCTAAATAAAATTTATCGAAAAAATAATTTTCTGTAGGAAATCTATCGACAACATAATTTTCTGTAGGAAATCAATCGACAACATAATTTTCTGTAGGAAAGCTATCGACAACATAATTTTCTGTAGGAAATCTACCGACAACATAATTTTCTGTAGGAAATCTATCGACAACATAATTTTCTATAGGAAATCTATCGACAGCATAATTTTCTGTAGGAAATCTATCGACAACATAATGTTCTAAATAAAATTTATCGAAAACATAATTTTCTGTAGGAAATCTATCGACAACATAATTTTCTGTAGGAAATCTATCGAGTACATAATGTTCTATAGGAAATCTATCGACAACGTAATTTTCTGTAGGAAATCTATCGACAACATAATTTTCTGTAGGAAATCTATCGACAACATAATTTTCTGTAGGAAATCTATCGATAACATAATTTTCTGTAGGAAATCTATCGACAACATAATTTTCTGTAGGAAATCTATCGATAACATAATTTTCTGTAGGAAATCTATCGACAACATAATTTTCTGTAGGAAATCTATCGACAACATAATTTTCTGTAGGAAATCTACCGACAACATAATTTTCTGTAGGAAATCTATCGACAACATAATTTTCTATTGGAAATCTATCGACAGCATAATTTTCTGTAGGAAATCTATCGACAACATAATGTTCTAAATAAAATTTATCGAAAACATAATTTTCTGTAGGAAATCTATCGACAACATAATTTTCTGTAGGAAATCTATCGAATACATAATGTTCTATAGGAAATCTATCGACAACGTAATTTTCTGTTGGAAATCTATCGATAACATAATTTTCTATAGAAGATCTATTGAGAACATAATGTTCTATAGGAAATCTATCGACAACGTAATTTTCTGTAGGAAATCTATCGACAACATAATTTTCTGTAGGAAATCTACCGACAACATAATTTTCTGTAGGAAATCTATCGACAACATAATTTTCTATAGGAAATCTATCGACAGCATAATTTTCTGTAGGAAATCTATCGACAACATAATGTTCTAAATAAAATTTATCGAAAACATAATTTTCTGTAGGAAATCTATCGACAACATAATTTTCTGTAGGAAATCAATCGACAACATAATTTTCTGTAGGAAAGCTATCGACAACATAATTTTCTGTAGGAAATCTACCGACAACATAATTTTCTGTAGGAAATCTATCGACAACATAATTTTCTATAGGAAATCTATCGACAGCATAATTTTCTGTAGGAAATCTATCGACAACATAATGTTCTAAATAAAATTTATCGAAAACATAATTTTCTGTAGGAAATCTATCGACAACATAATTTTCTGTAGGAAATCTATCGAGTACATAATGTTCTATAGGAAATCTATCGACAACGTAATTTTCTGGAGGAAATCTATCGACAACATAATTTTCTGTAGGAAATCTATCGACAACATAATTTTCTGTAGGAAATCTATCGACAACATAATTTTCTGTAGGAAATCTTTCGCCAATATAATTTTTTATAGGAAATCTATCGAGAACATAATTTTCTATAGGAAATCTATCGACAACATAATTTTCTGTAGGAAATCAATCGACAACATAATTTTCTGTAGGAAAGCTATCGACAACATAATTTTCTGTAGGAAATCTACCGACAACATAATTTTCTGTAGGAAATCTATCGACAACATAATTTTCTATAGGAAATCTATCGACAACATAATGTTCTAAATAAAATTTATCGAAAACATAATTTTCTGTAGGAAATCTATCGACAACATAATTTTCTGTAGGAAATCTATCGAGTACATAATGTTCTATAGGAAATCTATCGATAACGTAATTTTCTGTAGGAAATCTATCGACAACATAATTTTCTGTAGGAAATCTATCGACAACATAATTTTCTGTAGGAAATCTATCGATAACATAATTTTCTGTAGGAAATCTATCGACAACATAATTTTCTGTAGGAAATCTATCGATAACATAATTTTCTGTAGGAAATCTATCGACAACATAATTTTCTGTAGGAAATCTATCGATAACATAATTTTCTATAGAAGATCTATTGAGAACATAATGTTCTATATGAAATCTATCAACAACATTATTTTCTATAGGAAATCTATCGCGAACAAAATTTTCTATAGGAAATCTATCGACAACATAATTTTCTATAGAAGATCTACTGAGAACATAATTTTCTGTAAGAAATCTATCGACAACATAATTTTCCAAAGAAGATCTATTGAGAACATAATTTTTGTAAGAAATCTATCGACAATATAATAATCTATAGGAAATCTATTGAGAACATAATTTTCTGTAGGAAATCTATCGACAACATAATGTTCTACATGGAATCGACAACATAATTTTCTATAGGAAATCTATCGAGTACATAATGTTCTATAGGAAATCTATCGACAACGTAATATAGGAAATCTATAGGAAATCTATCGACAACATAATATTCTGTAGGAAATCTATCGAAAACATAATTTTCTATAGAAGATCTATTGAGAACATAATTTTCTTTACCAAATCTGTCGACAACATAATTTTCTGTAGGAAATATATCGACAACATAATTTTCTGTAGGAAATCTATCGACAACATAATTTTCTGTAGGAAGTTTATCGACAACATAATTTTCTGTAGGAAATCTATCGACAACATAATTTTCTGTTGGAAATCTATCGACATAATAATTTTCTGTAGGAAATCTATCGAAAACATAATTTTCTATAGAAGATCTATTGAGAACATAATTTTCTTTAGGAAATCTAGGTTAGGTTAGGTTAGAGGACGTGTACTTGTCAACTGTGACAAGTACAGTACCCGGAGGTCGAACTGACCCATTGTACAACGTCCTAGCTTCTCACACCACTCGTGTTGTGTGCGTTAATTTTATACATGAGTGGCGGGACCTACAGTTTAAAGTCGACTCCGAACGACAGGTTTTTTTTTTTTTTTTTTTGAGAAGCTTTTCATGGCAATTTTTATTCTCAGAGTTTTTGCCAGAAATCTGCTGAGAGGAAGTCGCCGAAGAAATATTTTTCATATTTTCGTTTTGATGTCTGACCTGGGATTCGAACTCGGGCCTTTCGTCTAATAAGCCAACACACTACCTACTAGACCACGGCGACTTCCAAAAGGAAATCTATCGACAACATAATTTTCTGTAGGAAATCTATCGACAACATAATTTTCTGTAGGAAATCTGTCGCCAATATAATTTTCTATAGGAAATCTATCGACAACATAATTTTCTGTAGGAAATCTATCGAGTACATAATGTTCTATAGGGAATCTATCGACAACATAATTTTCTGTACGAAATCTATCGACAATATAATTTTTTATAGGAAATCTATCGAGAACATAATTTTCTATAGGAAATCTATCGACAACATAATTTTCTGTAGGAAATCAATCGACAACATAATTTTCTGTAGGAAATCTATCGACAACATAATTTTCTGTAGGAAATCTACCGACAACATAATTTTCTGTAGGAAATCTATCGACAACATAATGTTCTATAGGAAATCTATCTGTACGAAATCTATCGACAACATAATTTTCTATAGACGATCTATCGAGAACATAATTTTCTGTAGGAAATCTATCGACTACATAATGTTCTAAATAAAAATTATCGAAAAACATAATTTTCTGTAGGAAATCTATCGACAACATAATTTTCTGTAGGAAATCTATCGAGTACATAATGTTCTATAGGAAATCTATCGACAACGTAATTTTCTGTAGGAAATCTATCGACAACATAATTTTCTGTAGGAAATCTATCGAAAACATAATTTTCTATAGAAGATCTATTGAGAACATAATTTTCTGTATTAAATCTATCAACATAATTTTCTGTAGGAAATCTGTCGAGTACATAATGTTCTATATGAAATCTATCGACAACATAATTTTCTATAGGAAATCTATTGAGAACATAATTTTCTGTAGGAAATCTATCGACAACATAATGTTCTACATGAAATCGACAACATAATTTTCTATAGGAAATCTATCGAGTACATAATGTTCTATAGGAAATCTATCGACAACGTAATATAGGAAATCTATAGGAAATCTATCGACAACATAATTTTCTGTAGGAAATCTATCGACAACATAATTTTCTATAGGAAATCTATAGACAGCATAATTTTCTGTAGGAAATCTATCGACAACATAATGTTCTATAGGAAATCTATCTGTACGAAATCTATCGACAACATAATTTTCTATAGACGATCTATCGAGAACATAATTTTCTGTAGGAAATCTATCGACTACATAATGTTCTAAATAAAATTTATCGAAAACATAATTTTCTGTAGGAAATCTATCGACAACATAATTTTCTGTAGGAAATCTATCGAGTACATAATGTTCTATAGGAAATCTATCGACAACGTAATTTTCTGTAGGAAATCTATCGACAACATAATTTTCTGTAGGAAATCTATCGACAACATAATTTTCTGTAGGAAATCTATCGATAACATAATTTTCTGTAGGAAATCTATCGACAAGATAATTTTCTGTAGGAAATCTATCGATAACATAATTTTCTATAGAAGATCTATTGAGAACATAATGTTCTATATGAAATCTATCAACAACATTATTTTCTATAGGAAATCTATCGCGAACAAAATTTTCTATAGGAAATCTATCGACAACATAATTTTCTATAGAAGATCTATTGAGAACATAATTTTCTGTAAGAAATCTATCGACAACATAATTTTCCAAAGAAGATCTATTGAGAACATAATTTTTGTAAGAAATCTATCGACAATATAATAATCTATAGGAAATCTATTGAGAACATAATTTTCTGTAGGAAATCTATCGACAACATAATGTTCTACATGAAATCGACAACATAATTTTCTATAGGAAATCTATCGAGTACATAATGTTCTATAGGAAATCTATCGACAACGTAATATAGGAAATCTATAGGAAATCTATCGACAACATAATATTCTGTAGGAAATCTATCGAAAACATAATTTTCTATAGAAGATCTATTGAGAACATAATTTTCTTTAGGAAATCTGTCGACAACATAATTTTCTGTAGGAAATATATCGACAACATAATTTTCTGTAGGATACGATACGATACGATTCTGTAGGACGATAGATTTATCGACAACATAATTTTCTGTAGGAAGTCTATCGACAACATAATTTTCTGTAGGAAATCTATCGACAACATAATTTTCTGTTGGAAATCTATCGACATAATAATTTTCTGTAGGAAATCTATCGAAAACATAATTTTCTATAGAAGATCTATTGAGAACATAATTTTCTTTAGGAAATCTATCGACAACATAATTTTCTGTAGGAAATCTATCGACAACATAATTTTCTGTAGGAAATCTGTCGCCAATATAATTTTCTATAGGAAATCTATCGACAACATAATTTTCTGTAGGAAATCTATCGAGTACATAATGTTCTATAGGGAATCTATCGACAACATAATTTTCTGTACGAAATCTATCGACAATATAATTTTTTATAGGAAATCTATCGAGAACATAATTTTCTATAGGAAATCTATCGACAACATAATTTTCTGTAGGAAATCTACCGACAACATAATTTTCTGTAGGAAATCTATCGACAACATAATTTTCTGTAGGAAATCTACCGACAACATAATTTTCTGTAGGAAATCTATCGACAACATAATGTTCTATAGGAAATCTATCTGTACGAAATCTATCGACAACATAATTTTCTATAGACGATCTATCGAGAACATAATTTTCTGTAGGAAATCTATCGACTACATAATGTTCTAAATAAAATTTATCGAAAACATAATTTTCTGTAGGAAATCTATCGACAACATAATTTTCTGTAGGAAATCTATCGAGTACATAATGTTCTATAGGAAATCTATCGACAACGTAATTTTCTGTAGGAAATCTATCGACAACATAATTTTCTGTAGGAAATCTATCGACAACATAATTTTCTGTAGGAAATCTATCGATAACATAATTTTCTGTAGGAAATCTATCGACAACATAATTTTCTGTAGGAAATCTATCGATAACATAATTTTCTATAGAAGATCTATTGAGAACATAATGTTCTATATGAAATCTATCAACAACATTATTTTCTATAGGAAATCTATCGCGAACAAAATTTTCTATAGGAAATCTATCGACAACATAATTTTCTATAGAAGATCTATTGAGAACATAATTTTCTGTAAGAAATCTATCGACAACATAATTTTCCAAAGAAGATCTATTGAGAACATAATTTTTGTAAGAAATCTATCGACAATATAATAATCTATAGGAAATCTATTGAGAACATAATTTTCTGTAGGAAATCTATCGACAACATAATGTTCTACATGAAATCGACAACATAATTTTCTATAGGAAATCTATCGAGTACATAATGTTCTATAGGAAATCTATCGACAACGTAATATAGGAAATCTATAGGAAATCTATCGACAACATAATATTCTGTAGGAAATCTATCGAAAACATAATTTTCTATAGAAGATCTATTGAGAACATAATTTTCTTTAGGAAATCTGTCGACAACATAATTTTCTGTAGGAAATATATCGACAACATAATTTTCTGTAGGATACGATACGATACGATTCTGTAGGACGATAGATTTATCGACAACATAATTTTCTGTAGGAAATCTATCGACAACATAATTTTCTGTTGGAAATCTATCGACATAATAATTTTCTGTAGGAAATCTATCGAAAACATAATTTTCTATAGAAGATCTATTGAGAACATAATTTTCTTTAGGAAATCTATCGACAACATAATTTTCTGTAGGAAATCTATCGACAACATAATTTTCTATAGACGATCTATCGAGAACATAATTTTCTGTAGGAAATCTATCGACTACATAATGTTCTAAATAAAATTTATCGAAAACATAATTTTCTGTAGGAAATCTATCGACAACATAATTTTCTGTAGGAAATCTATCGAGTACATAATGTTCTATAGGAAATCTATCGACAACGTAATTTTCTGTAGGAAATCTATCGACAACATAATTTTCTGTAGGAAATCTATCGACAACATAATTTTCTGTAGGAAATCTATCGATAACATAATTTTCTGTAGGAAATCTATCGACAACATAATTTTCTGTAGGAAATCTATCGATAACATAATTTTCTATAGAAGATCTATTGAGAACATAATGTTCTATATGAAATCTATCAACAACATTATTTTCTATAGGAAATCTATCGCGAACAAAATTTTCTATAGGAAATCTATCGACAACATAATTTTCTATAGAAGATCTATTGAGAACATAATTTTCTGTAAGAAATCTATCGACAACATAATTTTCCAAAGAAGATCTATTGAGAACATAATTTTTGTAAGAAATCTATCGACAATATAATAATCTATAGGAAATCTATTGAGAACATAATTTTCTTTAGGAAATCTATCGACAACATAATTTTCTGTAGGAAATCTATCGAGTACATAATGTTCTATAGGGAATCTATCGACAACATAATTTTCTGTACGAAATCTATCGACAATATAATTTTTTATAGGAAATCTATCGAGAACATAATTTTCTATAGGAAATCTATCGACAACATAATTTTCTGTAGGAAATCAATCGGCAACATAATTTTCTGTAGGAAATCTTTCGACAACATAATTTTCTGTAGGAAATCTATCGACAACATAATTTTCTGTAGGAAATCTATCGACAACATAATGTTCTATAGGAAATCTATCTGTACGAAATCTATCGACAACATAATTTTCTATAGACGATCTATCGAGAACATAATTTTCTGTAGGAAATCTATCGACAACATAATTTTCTGTAGGAAATCTATCGAGTACATAATGTTCTATAGGGAATCTATCGACAACATAATTTTCTGTACGAAATCTATCGACAATATAATTTTTTATAGGAAATCTATCGAGAACATAATTTTCTATAGGAAATCTATCGACAACATAATTTTCTGTAGGAAATCAATCGGCAACATAATTTTCTGTAGGAAATCTTTCGACAACATAATTTTCTGTAGGAAATCTACCGACAACATAATTTTCTGTAGGAAATCTATCGACAACATAATGTTCTATAGGAAATCTATCGAGTACATAATGTTCTATAGGAAATCTATCGACAACGTAATTTTCTGTAGGAAATCTATCGACAACATAATTTTCTGTAGGAAATATATCGACAACATAATTTTCTGTAGGAAATCTATCGATAACATAATTTTCTGTAGGAAATCTATCGACAACATAATTTTCTGTAGGAAATCTATCGACAACATAATTTTCTATAGAAGATCTATCGAGAACATAATGTTCTATATGAAATCTATCAACAACATTATTTTCTATAGGAAATCTATCGCGAACAAAATTTTCTATAGGAAATCTATCGACAACATAATTTTCTATAGACGATCTATCGAGAACATAATTTTCTGTAGGAAATCTATCGACTACATAATGTTCTAAATAAAATTTATCGAAAACATAATTTTCTGTAGGAAATCTATCGACAACATAATTTTCTGTAGGAAATCTATCGAGTACATAATGTTCTATAGGAAATCTATCGACAACGTAATTTTCTGTAGGAAATCTATCGACAACATAATGTTCTATAGGAAATCTATCGAGTACATAATGTTCTATAGGAAATCTATCGACAACGTAATTTTCTGTAGGAAATCTATCGACAACATAATTTTCTGTAGGAAATATATCGACAACATAATTTTCTGTAGGAAATCTATCGATAACATAATTTTCTGTAGGAAATCTATCGACAACATAATTTTCTGTAGGAAATCTATCGATAACATAATTTTCTATAGAAGATCTATTGAGAACATAATGTTCTATATGAAATCTATCAACAACATTATTTTCTATAGGAAATCTATCGCGAACAAAATTTTCTATAGGAAATCTATCGACAACATAATTTTCTATAGACGATCTATCGAGAACATAATTTTCTGTAGGAAATCTATCGACTACATAATGTTCTAAATAAAATTTATCGACAACATAATTTTCTATAGAAGATCTATTGAGAACATAATTTTCTGTAAGAAATCTATCGACAACATAATTTTCCAAAGAAGATCTATTGAGAACATTATTTTTGTAAGAAATCTATCGACAATATAATAATCTATAGGAAATCTATTGAGAACATAATTTTCTTTAGGAAATCTGTCGACAACATAATTTTCTGTAGGAAATCTATCGAGTACATAATGTTCTATAGGGAATCTATCGACAACATAATTTTCTGTACGAAATCTATCGACAATATAATTTTTTATAGGAAATCTATCGAGAACATAATTTTCTATAGGAAATCTATCGACAACATAATTTTCTGTAGGAAATCAATCGGCAACATAATTTTCTGTAGGAAATCTTTCGACAACATAATTTTCTGTAGGAAATCTATCGACAACATAATTTTCTGTAGGAAATCTATCGACAACATAATGTTCTATAGGAAATCTATCTGTACGAAATCTATCGACAACATAATTTTCTATAGACGATCTATCGAGAACATAATTTTCTGTAGGAAATCTATCGACAACATAATTTTCTGTAGGAAATCTATCGAGTACATAATGTTCTATAGGGAATCTATCGACAACATAATTTTCTGTACGAAATCTATCGACAATATAATTTTTTATAGGAAATCTATCGAGAACATAATTTTCTATAGGAAATCTATCGACAACATAATTTTCTGTAGGAAATCAATCGGCAACATAATTTTCTGTAGGAAATCTTTCGACAACATAATTTTCTGTAGGAAATCTACCGACAACATAATTTTCTGTAGGAAATCTATCGACAACATAATGTTCTATAGGAAATCTATCGAGTACATAATGTTCTATAGGAAATCTATCGACAACGTAATTTTCTGTAGGAAATATATCGACAACATAATTTTCTGTAGGAAATCTATCGATAACATAATTTTCTGTAGGAAATCTATCGACAACATAATTTTCTGTAGGAAATCTATCGATAACATAATTTTCTATAGAAGATCTATTGAGAACATAATGTTCTATATGAAATCTATCAACAACATTATTTTCTATAGGAAATCTATCGCGAACAAAATTTTCTATAGGAAATCTATCGACAACATAATTTTCTATAGACGATCTATCGAGAACATAATTTTCTGTAGGAAATCTATCGACTACATAATGTTCTAAATAAAATTTATCGAAAACATAATTTTCTGTAGGAAATCTATCGACAACATAATTTTCTGTAGGAAATCTATCGAGTACATAATGTTCTATAGGAAATCTATCGACAACGTAATTTTCTGTAGGAAATCTATCGACAACATAATTTTCTGTAGGAAATATATCGACAACATAATTTTCTGTAGGAAATCTATCGATAACATAATTTTCTGTAGGAAATCTATCGACAACATAATTTTCTGTAGGAAATCTATCGATAACATAATTTTCTATAGAAGATCTATTGAGAACATAATGTTCTATATGAAATCTATCAACAACATTATTTTCTATAGGAAATCTATCGCGAACAAAATTTTCTATAGGAAATCTATCGACAACATAATTTTCTATAGAAGATCTATTGAGAACATAATTTTCTGTAAGAAATCTATCGACAACATAATTTTCCAAAGAAGATCTATTGAGAACATAATTTTTGTAAGAAATCTATCGACAATATAATAATCTATAGGAAATCTATCGACAACATAATTTTCTGTAGGAAATCTATCGACAACATAATTTTCTGTAGGAAATATATCGACAACATAATTTTCTGTAGGAAATCTATCGACAACATAATTTTCTGTAGGAAGTCTATCGACAACATAATTTTCTGTAGGAAATCTATCGGCAACATAATTTTCTATAGGAAATCTACCGAGTACATAATGTTCTATAGGAAATCTATAGGAAATCTATCGACAACATAATTTTCTGTAGGAAATCTATCGAAAACATAATTTTCTATAGAAGATCTATTGAGAACATAATTTTCTGTAGGAAATCTATCGACAATATAATTTTCTTTAGAAAATCTATCGAGTACATAATGTTCTATAAAAAATCTATCGACAACGTAATTTTCTGTAGGAAATCTATCGACAACATAATGTTCTATAGGAAATCTATCGATAACATAATTTTCTGTACGAAATCTATCGACAACATAATTTTCTGTAGGAAATCTATCGACAACATAATTTTCTGTAGGAAATCTACCGACAACATAATTTTCTGTAGGAAATCTATCGACAACATAATGTTCTATAGGAAATCTATCTGTACGAAATCTATCGACAACATAATTTTCTATAGACGATCTATCGAGAACATAATTTTCTGTAGGAAATCTATCGACTACATAATGTTCTAAATAAAATTTATCGAAAACATAATTTTCTGTAGGAAATCTATCGACAACATAATTTTCTGTAGGAAATCTATCGAGTACATAATGTTCTATAGGAAATCTATCGACAACGTAATTTTCTGTAGGAAATCTATCGACAACATAATTTTCTGTAGGAAATCTATCGACAACATAATTTTCTGTAGGAAATCTATCGATAACATAATTTTCTGTAGGAAATCTATCGACAACATAATTTTCTGTAGGAAATCTATCGATAACATAATTTTCTATAGAAGATCTATTGAGAACATAATGTTCTATATGAAATCTATCAACAACATTATTTTCTATAGGAAATCTATCGCGAACAAAATTTTCTATAGGAAATCTATCGACAACATAATTTTCTATAGAAGATCTATTGAGAACATAATTTTCTGTAAGAAATCTATCGACAACATAATTTTCCAAAGAAGATCTATTGAGAACATAATTTTTGTAAGAAATCTATCGACAATATAATAATCTATAGGAAATCTATTGAGAACATAATTTTCTGTAGGAAATCTATCGACAACATAATGTTCTACATGAAATCGACAACATAATTTTCTATAGGAAATCTATCGAGTACATAATGTTCTATAGGAAATCTATCGACAACGTAATATAGGAAATCTATAGGAAATCTATCGACAACATAATATTCTGTAGGAAATCTATCGAAAACATAATTTTCTATAGAAGATCTATTGAGAACATAATTTTCTTTAGGAAATCTGTCGACAACATAATTTTCTGTAGGAAATATATCGACAACATAATTTTCTGTAGGATACGATACGATACGATTCTGTAGGACGATAGATTTATCGACAACATAATTTTCTGTAGGAAATCTATCGACAACATAATTTTCTGTTGGAAATCTATCGACATAATAATTTTCTGTAGGAAATCTATCGAAAACATAATTTTCTATAGAAGATCTATTGAGAACATAATTTTCTTTAGGAAATCTATCGACAACATAATTTTCTGTAGGAAATCTATCGACAACATAATTTTCTATAGACGATCTATCGAGAACATAATTTTCTGTAGGAAATCTATCGACTACATAATGTTCTAAATAAAATTTATCGAAAACATAATTTTCTGTAGGAAATCTATCGACAACATAATTTTCTGTAGGAAATCTATCGAGTACATAATGTTCTATAGGAAATCTATCGACAACGTAATTTTCTGTAGGAAATCTATCGACAACATAATTTTCTGTAGGAAATATATCGACAACATAATTTTCTGTAGGAAATCTATCGATAACATAATTTTCTGTAGGAAATCTATCGACAACATAATTTTCTGTAGGAAATCTATCGATAACATAATTTTCTATAGAAGATCTATTGAGAACATAATGTTCTATATGAAATCTATCAACAACATTATTTTCTATAGGAAATCTATCGCGAACAAAATTTTCTATAGGAAATCTATCGACAACATAATTTTCTATAGAAGATCTATTGAGAACATAATTTTCTGTAAGAAATCTATCGACAACATAATTTTCCAAAGAAGATCTATTGAGAACATAATTTTTGTAAGAAATCTATCGACAACACAATGTTCTATAGGAAATCTATCGAGATTATAATTTTCTACAGGAAATCTATCGACAACATAATTTTCTGTAGGAAATCTATCGAATACATAATGTTCTATAGGGAATCTATCGACAACATAATTTTCTGTACGAAATCTATCGACAATATAATTTTTTATAGGAAATCTATCGAGAACATAATTTTCTATAGGAAATCTATCGACAACATAATTTTCTGTAGGAAATCAATCGGCAACATAATTTTCTGTAGGAAATCTTTCGACAACATAATTTTCTGTAGGAAATCTATCGACAACATAATTTTCTGTAGGAAATCTATCGACAACATAATGTTCTATAGGAAATCTATCTGTACGAAATCTATCGACAACATAATTTTCTATAGACGATCTATCGAGAACATAATTTTCTGTAGGAAATCTATCGACAACATAATTTTCTGTAGGAAATCTATCGAGTACATAATGTTCTATAGGGAATCTATCGACAACATAATTTTCTGTACGAAATCTATCGACAATATAATTTTTTATAGGAAATCTATCGAGAACATAATTTTCTATAGGAAATCTATCGACAACATAATTTTCTGTAGGAAATCAATCGGCAACATAATTTTCTGTAGGAAATCTTTCGACAACATAATTTTCTGTAGGAAATCTACCGACAACATAATTTTCTGTAGGAAATCTATCGACAACATAATGTTCTATAGGAAATCTATCGAGTACATAATGTTCTATAGGAAATCTATCGACAACGTAATTTTCTGTAGGAAATCTATCGACAACATAATTTTCTGTAGGAAATATATCGACAACATAATTTTCTGTAGGAAATCTATCGACAACATAATTTTCTGTAGGAAATCTATCGACAACATAATTTTCTGTAGGAAATCTATCGATAACATAATTTTCTATAGAAGATCTATTGAGAACATAATGTTCTATATGAAATCTATCAACAACATTATTTTCTATAGGAAATCTATCGCGAACAAAATTTTCTATAGGAAATCTATCGACAACATAATTTTCTATAGACGATCTATCGAGAACATAATTTTCTGTAGGAAATCTATCGACTACATAATGTTCTAAATAAAATTTATCGAAAACATAATTTTCTGTAGGAAATCTATCGACAACATAATTTTCTGTAGGAAATCTATCGAGTACATAATGTTCTATAGGAAATCTATCGACAACGTAATTTTCTGTAGGAAATCTATCGACAACATAATGTTCTATAGGAAATCTATCGAGTACATAATGTTCTATAGGAAATCTATCGACAACGTAATTTTCTGTAGGAAATCTATCGACAACATAATTTTCTGTAGGAAATATATCGACAACATAATTTTCTGTAGGAAATCTATCGATAACATAATTTTCTGTAGGAAATCTATCGACAACATAATTTTCTGTAGGAAATCTATCGATAACATAATTTTCTATAGAAGATCTATTGAGAACATAATGTTCTATATGAAATCTATCAACAACATTATTTTCTATAGGAAATCTATCGCGAACAAAATTTTCTATAGGAAATCTATCGACAACATAATTTTCTATAGACGATCTATCGAGAACATAATTTTCTGTAGGAAATCTATCGACTACATAATGTTCTAAATAAAATTTATCGACAACATAATTTTCTATAGAAGATCTATTGAGAACATAATTTTCTGTAAGAAATCTATCGACAACATAATTTTCCAAAGAAGATCTATTGAGAACATTATTTTTGTAAGAAATCTATCGACAATATAATAATCTATAGGAAATCTATTGAGAACATAATTTTCTTTAGGAAATCTGTCGACAACATAATTTTCTGTAGGAAATCTATCGAGTACATAATGTTCTATAGGGAATCTATCGACAACATAATTTTCTGTACGAAATCTATCGACAATATAATTTTTTATAGGAAATCTATCGAGAACATAATTTTCTATAGGAAATCTATCGACAACATAATTTTCTGTAGGAAATCAATCGGCAACATAATTTTCTGTAGGAAATCTTTCGACAACATAATTTTCTGTAGGAAATCTACCGACAACATAATTTTCTGTAGGAAATCTATCGACAACATAATGTTCTATAGGAAATCTATCTGTACGAAATCTATCGACAACATAATTTTCTATAGACGATCTATCGAGAACATAATTTTCTGTAGGAAATCTATCGACAACATAATTTTCTGTAGGAAATCTATCGAGTACATAATGTTCTATAGGGAATCTATCGACAACATAATTTTCTGTACGAAATCTATCGACAACATAATTTTTTATAGGAAATCTATCGACAACATAATTTTCTATAGGAAATCTATCGACAACATAATTTTCTGTAGGAAATCAATCGGCAACATAATTTTCTGTAGGAAATCTTTGGACAATATAATTTTCTTTAGGAAATCTATGGACAACATAATTTTCTGTAGGAAATCTATCGACAACATAATGTTCTATAGGAAATCTATCGAGTACATAATGTTCTATAGGAAATCTATCGACAACGTAATTTTCTGTAGGAAATATATCGACAACATAATTTTCTGTAGGAAATCTATCGACAACATAATTTTCTGTAGGAAATCTATCGACAACATAATTTTCTGTAGGAAATCTATCGATAACATAATTTTCTATAGAAGATCTATTGAGAACATAATGTTCTATATGAAATCTATCGACAACATAATTTTCTATAGGAAATCTATCGCGAACAAAATTTTCTATAGGAAATCTATCGACAACATAATTTTCTATAGACGATCTATCGAGAACATAATTTTCTGTAGGAAATCTATCGACTACATAATGTTCTAAATAAAATTTATCGAAAACATAATTTTCTGTAGGAAATCTATCGACAACATAATTTTCTGTAGGAAATCTATCGAGTACATAATGTTCTATAGGAAATCTATCGACAACATAATTTTCTGTAGGAAATCTATCGACAACATAATTTTCTGTAGGAAATATATCGACAACATAATTTTCTGTAGGAAATCTATCGACAACATAATTTTCTGTAGGAAATCTATCGACAACATAATTTTCTGTAGGAAATCTATCGATAACATAATTTTCTATAGAAGATCTATTGAGAACATAATGTTCTATATGAAATCTATCAACAACATTATTTTCTATAGGAAATCTATCGCGAACAAAATTTTCTATAGGAAATCTATCGACAACATAATTTTCTATAGAAGATCTATTGAGAACATAATTTTCTGTAAGAAATCTATCGACAACATAATTTTCTACAGAAGATCTATTGAGAACATAATTTTTGTAAGAAATCTATCGACAATATAATAATCTATAGGAAATCTATTGAGAACATAATTTTCTATAGGAAATCTATCGACAACATAATTTTCTGTAGGAAATATATCGACAACATAATTTTCTGTAGGAAATCTATCGACAACATAATTTTCTGTAGGAAGTCTATCGACAACATAATTTTCTGTAGGAAATCTATCGGCAACATAATTTTCTATAGGAAATCTACCGAGTACATAATGTTCTATAGGAAATCTATAGGAAATCTATCGACAACATAATTTTCTGTAGGAAATCTATCGAAAACATAATTTTCTATAGAAGATCTATTGAGAACATAATTTTCTGTAGGAAATCTATCGACAATATAATTTTCTTTAGAAAATCTATCGAGTACATAATGTTCTATAAAAAATCTATCGACAACGTAATTTTCTGTAGGAAATCTATCGACAACATAATGTTCTATAGGAAATCTATCGATAACATAATTTTCTGTACGAAATCTATCGACAACATAATTTTCTGTAGGAAATCTATCGACAACATAATGTTCTACAGGAAATCTATGGACAACATAATGTTCTATAGGAAATCTATCGAGATTATAATTTTCTATAGGAAATCTATCGACAACATAATTTTCTGTAGGAAATCTATCGAAAACATAATTTTCTATAGAAGATCTATTGAGAACATAATTTTCTTTAGGAAATCTATCGACAACATAATTTTCTGTAGGAAATATATCGACAACATAATTTTCTGTAGGAAATCTATCGACAACATAATTTTCTGTAGGAAATCTATCGACAACAAAATTTTCTGTTGGAAATCTATCGACATAATAATTTTCAGTAGGAAATCTATCGAGAACAAAATTTTCTACAGGAAATCTATCGACAACATAATTTTCTGTAGGAAATCTATCGACAACGTAATGTTCTATAAAAAATTTATCGACAACATAATTTTCTGTAGGAAATCTATCGACAACATAATTTTCTGTAGGAAATCTTTCGCCAATATAATTTTCTATAGGAAATCTATCGACAACATAATTTTCTGTAGGAAATCTACCGACAACATAATTTTCTGTAGGAAATCTATCGACAACATAATTTTCTATAGGAAATCTATCGACAGCATAATTTTCTGTAGGAAATCTATCGACAACATAATGTTCTAAATAAAATTTATCGAAAACATAATTTTCTGTAGGAAATCTATCGACAACATAATTTTCTGTAGGAAATCTATCGACAACATAATTTTCTGTAGGAAATCTATCGACAACATAATTTTCTGTAGGAAATCTATCGACAACATAATTTTCTGTAGGAAATCTATCGACAACATAATTTTCTATAGGAAATCTATCGACAGCATAATTTTCTGTAGGAAATCTATCGACAACATAATGTTCTAAATAAAATTTATCGAAAACATAATTTTCTGTAGGAAATCTATCGACAACATAATTTTCTGTAGGAAATCTATCGAGTACATAATGTTCTATAGGAAATCTATCGACAACGTAATTTTCTGTAGGAAATCTATCGACAACATAATTTTCTGTAGGAAATCTACCGACAACATAATTTTCTGTAGGAAATCTATCGACAACATAATTTTCTATAGGAAATCTATCGACAGCATAATTTTCTGTAGGAAATCTATCGACAACATAATGTTCTAAATAAAATTTATCGAAAACATAATTTTCTGTAGGAAATCTAGCGACAACATAATTTTCTGTAGGAAATCAATCGACAACATAATTTTCTGTAGGAAAGCTATCGACAACATAATTTTCTGTAGGAAATCTACCGACAACATAATTTTCTGTAGGAAATCTATCGACAACATAATTTTCTATAGGAAATCTATCGACAGCATAATTTTCTGTAGGAAATCTATCGACAACATAATGTTCTAAATAAAATTTATCGGAAACATAATTTTCTGTAGGAAATCTATCGACAACATAATTTTCTGTAGGAAATCTATCGAGTACATAATGTTCTATAGGAAATCTATCGACAACGTAATTTTCTGTAGGAAATCTATCGACAACATAATTTTCTGTAGGAAATCTATCGACAACATAATTTTCTGTAGGAAATCTATCGACAACATAATTTTCTGTAGGAAATCTTTCGCCAATATAATTTTTTATAGGAAATCTATTGAGAACATAATTTTCTATAGGAAATCTATCGACAACATAATTTTCTGTAGGAAATCAATCGACAACATAATTTTCTGTAGGAAAGCTATCGACAACATAATTTTCTGTAGGAAATCTACCGACAACATAATTTTCTGTAGGAAATCTATCGACAACATAATTTTCTATAGGAAATCTATCGACAGCATAATTTTCTGTAGGAAATCTATCGACAACATAATTTTCTGTAGGAAATCTATCGAGTACATAATGTTCTATAGGAAATCTATCGACAACGTAATTTTCTGTAGGAAATCTATCGACAACATAATTTTCTGTAGGAAATCTATCGACAACATAATTTTCTGTAGGAAATCTATCGATAACATAATTTTCTGTAGGAAATCTATCGACAACATAATTTTCTGTAGGAAATCTATCGATAACATAATTTTCTGTAGGAAATCTATCGACAACATAATTTTCTGTAGGAAATCTATCGATAACATAATTTTCTATAGAAGATCTATTGAGAACATAATGTTCTATATGAAATCTATCAACAACATTATTTTCTATAGGAAATCTATCGCGAAAAAAATTTTCTATAGGAAATCTATCGACAACATAATTTTCTATAGAAGATCTACTGAGAACATAATTTTCTGTAAGAAATCTATCGACAACATAATTTTCCAAAGAAGATCTATTGAGAACATAATTTTTGTAAGAAATCTATCGACAATATAATAATCTATAGGAAATCTATTGAGAACATAATTTTCTGTAGGAAATCTATCGACAACATAATGTTATACATGGAATCGACAACATAATTTTCTATAGGAAATCTATCGAGTACATAATGTTCTATAGGAAATCTATCGACAACGTAATATAGGAAATCTATAGGAAATCTATCGACAACATAATATTCTGTAGGAAATCTATCGAAAACATAATTTTCTATAGAAGATCTATTGAGAACATAATTTTCTTTAGGAAATCTGTCGACAACATAATTTTCTGTAGGAAATATATCGACAACATAATTTTCTGTAGGAAATCTATCGACAACATAATTTTCTGTAGGAAGTTTATCGACAACATAATTTTCTGTAGGAAATCTATCGACAACATAATTTTCTGTTGGAAATCTATCGACATAATAATTTTCTGTAGGAAATCTATCGAAAACATAATTTTCTATAGAAGATCTATTGAGAACATAATTTTCTTTAGGAAATCTAGGTTAGGTTAGGTTAGAGGACGTGTACTTGTCAACTGTGACAAGTACAGTACCCGGAGGTCGAACTGACCCATTGTACAACGTCCTAGCTTCTCACACCCCTCGGGTTGTGTGCGTTAATTTTATACATGAGTGGCGGGACCTACAGTTTAAAGTCGACTCCGAACGACAGGTTTTTTTTTTTTTTTTTTTGAGAAGCTTTTCATGGCAATTTTTATTCTCAGAGTTTTTGCCAGAAATCTGCTGAGAGGAAGTCGCCGAAGAAATATTTTTCATATTTTCGTTTTGATGTCTGACCTGGGATTCGAACTCGGGCCTTTCGTCTAATAAGCCAACACACTACCTACTAGACCACGGCGACTTCCAAAAGGAAATCTATCGACAACATAATTTTCTGTAGGAAATCTATCGACAACATAATTTTCTGTAGGAAATCTGTCGCCAATATAATTTTCTATAGGAAATCTATCGACAACATAATTTTCTGTAGGAAATCTATCGAGTACATAATGTTCTATAGGGAATCTATCGACAACATAATTTTCTGTACGAAATCTATCGACAACATAATTTTCTGTAGGAAATCTATCGACAACATAATTTTCTGTAGGAAATCTGTCGCCAATATAATTTTCTATAGGAAATCTATCGACAACATAATTTTCTGTAGGAAATCTATCGAGTACATAATTTTCTATAGGGAATCTATCGACAACATAATTTTCTGTACGAAATCTATCGACAATATAATATTTTATAGGAAATCTTTCGAGAACATAACTTTCTATAGGAAATCTATCGACAGCATAATGTTCTACATGGAATCGACAACATAATTTTCTATAGGAAATCTATCGAGTACATAATGTTCTATAGGAAATCTATCGACAACGTAATATAGGAAATCTATAGGAAATCTATCGACAACATAATTTTCTATAGAAGATCTATTGAGAACATAATTTTTGTAAGAAATCTATCGACAATATAATTTTCTTTAGGAAATCTATCGAGTACATAATGTTCTATAAAAAATCTATCTACAACGTAATTTTCTGTAGGAAATCTATCGACAACATAACGTTCTATAGGAAATCTGTCGATAACATAATTTTCTGTACGAAATCTATCGACAACTAAATTTTCTGTAGGAAAACTATCGACAACATAATGTTCTACAGGAAATCTATGGACAACATAATGTTCTATAGGAAATCTACCGAGATTATAATTTTCTATAGGAAATCTATCGACAACATAATTTTCTGTAGGAAATCTATCGAAAACATAATTTTCTATAGAAGATCTATTGAGAACATAATTTTCTGTAGGAAATCTATCGACAACATAATTTTCTGTAGGAAGTCTATCGACAACATAATTTTCTGTAGGAAATCTATCGACAACATAATTTTCTGTTGGAAATCTATCGACATAATAATTTTCAGTAGGAAATCAATCGAGAACAAAATTTTCTACAGGAAATCTATCGACAACATAATTTTCTGTAGGAAATCTATCGACAACGTAATGTTCTATAAAAAATTTATCGACAACATAATTTTCTGTAGGAAATCTATCGACAACATAATTTTCTGTAGGAAATCTATCGACAACATAATTTTCTATAGGAAATCTATCGACAACATAATTTTCTGTAGGAAATCTATCGAGTACATAATGTTCTATAGGGAATCTATCGACAACATAATTTTCTGTACGAAATCTATCGACAATATAATTTTTTATAGGAAATCTTTCGAGAACATAATTTTCTATAGGAAATCTATCGACAGCATAATTTTCTGTAGGAAATCTATCGACAACATAATGTTCTATAGGAAATCTATCTGTACGAAATCTATCGACATCATAATTTTCTATAGACGATCTATCGAGAACATAATTTTCTGTAGGAAATCTATCGACTACATAATGTTCTAAATAAAATTAATCGAAAACATAATTTTCTGTAGGAAATCTATCGACAACATAATTTTCTGTAGGAAATCTATCAACATAATTTTCTGTAGGAAATCTGTCGAGTACATAATGTTCTATATGAAATCTATCGACAACATAATTTTCTGTAGGAAATCTATCGAGTACATAATGTTCTATAGGGAATCTATCGACAACATAATTTTCTGTAGGAAATCTATCGACAACATAATTTTCTGTAGGAAATCTATCTACAACATAATTTTCTGTAGGAAATCTATCGATAACATAATTTTCTATAGAAGATCTATTGAGAACATAATTTTCTGTAGGAAATCTATCAACATAATTTTCTGTAGGAAATCTGTCGAGTACATAATGTTCTATATGAAATCTATCGACAACATAATTTTCTATAGGAAATTTATCGCGAACAAAATTTTCTATAGGAAATCTATCGACAACATAATTTTCTATAGAAGATCTATTGAGAACATAATTTTCTGTAAGATATCTATCGACAACATAATTTTCTATAGAAGATCTATTGAGAACATAATTTTTGTAAGAAATCTATCGACAATATAATAATCTATAGGAAATCTATTGAGAACATAATTTTCTGTAGGAAATCTATCGACAACATAATGTTCTACATGGAATCGACAACATAATTTTCTATAGGAAATCTATCGAGTACATAATGTTCTATAGGAAATCTATCGACAACGTAATATAGGAAATCTATAGGAAATCTATCGACAACATAATTTTCTATAGAAGATCTATTGACAACATAATTTTTGTAAGAAATCTATCGACAATATAATTTTCTTTAGGAAATCTATCGAGTACATAATGTTCTATAAAAAATCTATCGACAACGTAATTTTCTGTAGGAAATCTATCGACAACATAATGTTCTATAGGAAATCTATCGATAACATAATTTTCTGTACGAAATCTATCGACAACTAAATTTTCTGTAGGAAATCTATCGACAACATAATGTTCTACAGGAAATCTATGGACAACATAATGTTCTATAGGAAATCTACCGAGATTATAATTTTCTATAGGAAATCTATCGACAACATAATTTTCTGTAGGAAATCTATCGAAAACATAATTTTCTATAGAAGATCTATTGAGAACATAATTTTCTGTAGGAAATCTATCGACAACATAATTTTCTGTAGGAAATCTATCGACAACATAATGTTCTATAGGAAATCTATCGATAACATAATTTTCTGTACGAAATCTATCGACAACATAATTTTCTGTAGGAAATCTATCGACAACATAATGTTCTACAGGAAATCTATGGACAACATAATGTTCTATAGGAAATCTATCGAGATTATAATTTTCTATAGGAAATCTATCGAAAACATAATTTTCTATAGAAGATCTATTGAGAACATAATTTTGTTTAGGAAATCTATCGACAACATAATTTTCTGTAGGAAATATATCGACAACATGATTTTCTGTACGAAATCTATCGACAACATAATTTTCTGTAGGAAGTCTATCGACAACATAATTTTCTGTAGGAAATCTATCGACAACATAATTTTCTGTTGGAAATCTATCGACAACGTAATGTTCTATAAAAAATTAATCGACAACATAATTTTCTGTAGGAAATCTATCGACAACATAATTTTCTGTAGGAAATCTATCACCAATATAATTTTCTATAGGAAATCTATCGACAACATAATTTTCTGTAGGAAATCTATCGAGTACATAATGTTCGATAGGGAATCTATCGACAACATAATTTTCTGTACTAAATCTATCGACAATATAATTTTTTATAGGAAATCTATCGAGAACATAATTTTCTATAGGAAATCTATCGACAACATAATTTTCTGTAGGAAATCAATCGACAACATAATTTTCTGTAGGAAATCTATCGACAACATAATTTTCTGTAGGAAATCTACCGACAACATAATTTTCTGTAGGAAATCTATCGACAACATAATTTTCTATAGGAAATCTATCGACAACATAATTTTCTGTAGGAAATCTACCGACAACATAATTTTCTGTAGGAAATCTATCGACAACATAATTTTCTATAGGAAATCTATCGACAGCATAATTTTCTGTAGGAAATCTATCGACAACATAATGTTCTATAGGAAATCTATCTGTACGAAATCTATCGACAACATAATTTTCTATAGACGATCTATCGAGAACATAATTTTCTGTAGGAAATCTATCGACTACATAATTTTCTAAATAAAATTTATCGAAAACATAATTTTCTGTAGGAAATCTATCGACAACATAATTTTCTGTAGGAAATCTATCGAGTACATAATGTTCTATAGGAAATCTATCGACAACGTAATTTTCTGTAGGAAATCTATCGACAACATAATTTTCTGTAGGAAATCTATCGACAACATAATTTTCTGTAGGAAATCTATCGATAACATAATTTTCTATAGAAGATCTATTGAGAACATAATTTTCTGTAGGAAATCTATCAACATAATTTTCTGTAGGAAATCTGTCGAGTACATAATGTTCTATATGAAATCTATCGACAACATAATTTTCTATAGGAAATCTATCGCGAACAAAATTTTCTATAGGAAATCTATCGACAACATAATTTTCTATAGGAAATCTATTGAGAACATAGTTTTCTGTAAGAAATCTATCGACAACATAATTTTCTATAGAAGATCTATTGAGAACATAATTTTTGTAAGAAATCTATCGACAATATAATAATCTATAGGAAATCTATTGAGAACATAATTTTCTGTAGGAAATCTATCGACAACATAATGTTCTACATGAAATCGACAACATAATTTTCTATAGGAAATCTATCGAGTACATAATGTTCTATAGGAAATCTATCGACAACGTAATATAGGAAATCTATAGGAAATCTATCGACAATATAATTTTCTGTAGGAAATCTATCGAAAACATAATTTTCTATAGAAGATCTATTGAGAACATAATTTTCTGTAGGAAATCTATCGACAATATAATTTTCTTTAGAAAATCTATCGAGTACATTATGTTCTCTAAAAAATCTATCGACAACGTAATTTTCTGTAGGTAATCTATCAACAACATAATGTTCTATAGGAAATCTATCGATAACATAATTTTCTGTACGAAATCTATCGACAACATAATTTTCTGTAGGAAATCTATCGACAACATAATGTTCTACAGGAAATCTATGGACAACATAATGTTCTATAGGAAATCTATCGAGATAATAATTTTCTATAGGAAATCTATCGAAAACATAATTTTCTATAGAAGATCTATTGAGAACATAATTTTCTTTAGGAAATCTATCGACAACATAATTTTCTGTAGGAAATATATCGACAACATAATTTTCTGTAGGAAATCTATCGACAACATAATTTTCTGTAGGAAGTCTATCGACAACATAATTTTCTGTAGGAAATCTATCGACAACATAATTTTCTGTTGGAAATCTATCGACATAATAATTTTCAGTAGGAAATCTATCGAGAACAAAATTTTCTACAGGAAATCTATCGACAACATAATTTTCTGTAGGAAATCTATCGACAACGTAATGTTCTATAAAAAATTTATCGACAACATAATTTTCTGTAGGAAATCTATCGACAACATAATTTTCTGTAGGAAATCTATCGCCAATATAATTTTCTATAGGAAATCTATCGACAACATAATTTTCTGTAGGAAATCTATCGAGTACATAATGTTCTATAGGGAATCTACCGACAACATAATTTTCTGTACGAAATCTATCGACAATATAATTTTTTATAGGAAATCTATCGACAACATAATTTTCTGTAGGAAATCAATCGACAACATAATTTTCTGTAGGAAATCTATCGACAACATCATTTTCTGTAGGAAATCTACCGACAACATAATTTTCTGTAGGAAATCTATCGACAACATAATTTTCTATAGGAAATCAATCGACAGCATAATTTTCTGTAGGAAATCTATCGACAACATAATGTTCTATAGGAAATCTATCTGTACGAAATCTATCGACAACATAATTTTCTATAGACGATCTATCGAGAACATAATTTTCTGTAGGAAATCTATCGACTACATAATGTTCTAAATAAAATTAATCGAAAACATAATTTTCTGTAGGAAATCTATCGACAACATAATTTTCTGTAGGAAATCTATCGAGTACATAATGTTCTATAGGAAATCTATCGACAACGTAATTTTGGGTAGGAAATCTATCGACAACATAATTTTCTGTAGGAAATCTATCGACAACATAATTTTCTGTAGGAAATCTATCGATAACATAATTTTCTATAGAAGATCTTTTGAGAACATAATTTTCTATAGAAGATCTATTAAGAACATAATTTTCTGTAAGAAATCTATCGACAACATAATTTTCTATAGAAGATCTATTGAGAACATAATTTTTGTAAGAAATCTATCGACAATATAATAATCTATAGGAAATCTATTGAGAACATAACTTTCTGTAGGAAATCTATCGACAACATAATGTTCTACATGGAATCGACAACATAATTTTCTATAGGAAATCTATCGAGTACATAATGTTCTATAGGAAATCTATCGACAACGTAATATAGGAAATCTATAGGAAATCTATCGACAACATAATTTTCTATAGAAGATCTATTGAGAACATAATTTTTGTAAGAAATCTATCGACAATATAATTTTCTTTAGGAAATCTATCGAGTACATAATGTTCTATAAAAAATCTATCGACAACGTAATTTTCTGTAGGAAATCTATCGACAACATAATGTTCTATAGGAAATCTATCGATAACATAATTTTCTGTACGAAATCTATCGACAACAAAATTTTCTGTAGGAAATCTATCGACAACATAAAGTTCTACAGGAAATCTATGGACAACATAATGTTCTATAGGAAATCTACCGAGATTATAATTTTCTATAGGAAATCTATCGACAACATAATTTTCTGTAGGAAATCTATCGAAAACATAATTTTCTATAGAAGATCTATTGAGAACATAATTTTCTGTAGGAAATCTATCGACAACATAATTTTCTGTAGGAAGTCTATCGACAACATAATTTTCTGTAGGAAATCTATCGACAACATAATGTTCTACATGAAATCGACAACATAATTTTCTATAGGAAATCTATCGAGTACATAATGTTCTATAGGAAATCTATCGACAACGTAATATAGGAAATCTATAGGAAATCTATCGACAATATAATTTTCTTTAGAAAATCTATCGAGTACATAATGTTCTATAAAAAATCTATCGACAACGTAATTTTCTGTAGGAAATCTATCGACAACATAATGTTCTATAGGAAATCTATCGATAACATAATTTTCTGTACGAAATCTATCGACAACATAATTTTCTGTAGGAAATCTATCGACAACATAATGTTCTACAGGAAATCTATGGACAACATAATGTTCTATAGGAAATCTATCGAGATTATAATTTTCTATAGGAAATCTATCGAAAACATAATTTTCTATAGAAGATCTATTGAGAACATAATTTTGTTTAGGAAATCTATCGACAACATAATTTTCTGTAGGAAATATATCGACAACATGATTTTCTGTACGAAATCTATCGACAACATAATTGTCTGTAGGAAGTCTATCGACAACATAATTTTCTGTAGGAAATCTATCGACAACATAATTTTCTGTTGGAAATCTATCGACAACGTAATGTTCTATAAAAAATTTATCGACAACATAATTTTCTGTAGGAAATCTATCGACAACATAATTTTCTGTAGGAAATCTATCACCAATATAATTTTCTATAGGAAATCTATCGACAACATAATTTTCTGTAGGAAATCTATCGAGTACATAATGTTCTATAGGGAATCTATCGACAACATAATTTTCTGTACTAAATCTATCGACAATATAATTTTTTATAGGAAATCTATCGAGAACATAATTTTCTATAGGAAATCTATCGACAACATAATTTTCTGTAGGAAATCAATCGACAACATAATTTTCTGTAGGAAATCTATCGACAACATAATTTTCTGTAGGAAATCTACCGACAACATAATTTTCTGTAGGAAATCTATCGACAACATAATTTTCTATAGGAAATCTATCGACAACATAATTTTCTGTAGGAAATCTACCGACAACATAATTTTCTGTAGGAAATCTATCGACAACATAATTTTCTATAGGAAATCTATCGACAGCATAATTTTCTGTAGGAAATCTATCGACAACATAATGTTCTATAGGAAATCTATCTGTACGAAATCTATCGACAACATAATTTTCTATAGACGATCTATCGAGAACATAATTTTCTGTAGGAAATCTATCGACTACATAATGTTCTAAATAAAATTTATCGAAAACATAATTTTCTGTAGGAAATCTATCGACAACATAATTTTCTGTAGGAAATCTATCGAGTACATAATGTTCTATAGGAAATCTATCGACAACGTAATTTTCTGTAGGAAATCTATCGACAACATAATTTTCTGTAGGAAATCTATCGACAACATAATTTTCTGTAGGAAATCTATCGATAACATAATTTTCTATAGAAGATCTATTGAGAACATAATTTTCTGTAGGAAATCTATCAACATAATTTTCTGTAGGAAATCTGTCGAGTACATAATGTTCTATATGAAATCTATCGACAACATAATTTTCTATAGGAAATCTATCGCGAACAAAATTTTCTATAGGAAATCTATCGACAACATAATTTTCTATAGAACATCTATTGAGAACATAATTTTCTGTAAGAAATCTATCGACAACATAATTTTCTATAGAAGATCTATTGAGAACATAATTTTTGTAAGAAATCTATCGACAATATAATAATCTATAGGAAATCTATTGAGAACATAATTTTCTGTAGGAAATCTATCGACAACATAATGTTCTACATGAAATCGACAACATAATTTTCTATAGGAAATCTATCGAGTACATAATGTTCTATAGGAAATCTATCGACAACGTAATATAGGAAATCTATAGGAAATCTATCGACAATATAATTTTCTGTAGGAAATCTATCGAAAACATAATTTTCTATAGAAGATCTATTGAGAACATAATTTTCTGTAGGAAATCTATCGACAATATAATTTTCTTTAGAAAATCTATCGAGTACATAATGTTCTCTAAAAAATCTATCGACAACGTAATTTTCTGTAGGTAATCTATCAACAACATAATGTTCTATAGGAAATCTATCGATAACATAATTTTCTGTACGAAATCTATCGACAACATAATTTTCTGTAGGAAATCTATCGACAACATAATGTTCTACAGGAAATCTATGGACAACATAATGTTTTATAGGAAATCTATCGAGATAATAATTTTCTATAGGAAATCTATCGAAAACATAATTTTCTATAGAAGATCTATTGAGAACATAATTTTCTTTAGGAAATCTATCGACAACATAATTTTCTGTAGGAAATATATCGACAACATAATTTTCTGTAGGAAATCTATCGACAACATAATTTTCTGTAGGAAATCTATCGACAACATAATTTTCTGTAGGAAATCTATCGACAACATAATTTTCTGTTGGAAATCTATCGACATAATAATTTTCAGTAGGAAATCTATCGAGAACAAAATTTTCTACAGGAAATCTATCGACAACATAATTTTATGTAGGAAATCTATCGACAACGTAATGTTCTATAAAAAATTTATCGACAACATAATTTTCTGTAGGAAATCTATCGACAACATAATTTTCTGTAGGAAATCTATCGCCAATATAATTTTCTATAGGAAATCTATCGACAACATAATTTTCTGTAGGAAATCTATCGAGTACATAATGTTCTATAGGGAATCTACCGACAACATCATTTTCTGTAGGAAATCTACCGACAACATAATTTTCTGTAGGAAATCTATCGACAACATAATTTTCTATAGGAAATCAATCGACAGCATAATTTTCTACAGGAAATCTATCGACAACATAATTTTCTGTAGGAAATCTATCGACAACGTAATGTTCTATAAAAAATTTATCGACAACATAATTTTCTGTAGGAAATCTATCGACAACATAATTTTCTGTACGAAATCTATCGACAATATAATTTTTTATAGGAAATCTATCGACAACATAATTTTCTGTAGGAAATCAATCGACAACATAATTTTCTGTAGGAAATCTATCGACAACATCATTTTCTGTAGGAAATCTACCGACAACATAATTTTCTGTAGGAAATCTATCGACAACATAATTTTCTATAGGAAATCAATCGACAGCATAATTTTCTGTAGGAAATCTATCGACAACATAATGTTCTATAGGAAATCTATCTGTACGAAATCTATCGACAACATAATTTTCTATAGACGATCTATCGAGAACATAATTTTCTGTAGGAAATCTATCGACTACATAATGTTCTAAATAAAATTAATCGAAAACATAATTTTCTGTAGGAAATCTATCGACAACATAATTTTCTGTAGGAAATCTATCGACAACATAATGTTCTATAGGAAATCTATCTGTACGAAATCTATCGACAACATAATTTTCTATAGACGATCTATCGAGAACATAATTTTCTGTAGGAAATCTATCGACTACATAATGTTCTAAATAAAATTAATCGAGTACATAATGTTCTATAGGAAATCTATCGACAACGTAATTTTCGGTAGGAAATCTATCGACAACATAATTTTCTGTAGGAAATCTATCGACAACATAATTTTCTGTAGGAAATCTATCGATAACATAATTTTCTATAGAAGATCTATTGAGAACATAATTTTCTATAGAAGATCTATTAAGAACATAATTTTCTGTAAGAAATCTATCGACAACATAATTTTCTATAGAAGATCTATTGAGAACATAATTTTTGTAAGAAATCTATCGACAATATAATAATCTATAGGAAATCTATTGAGAACATAACTTTCTGTAGGAAATCTATCGACAACATAATGTTCTACATGGAATCGACAACATAATTTTCTATAGGAAATCTATCGAGTACATAATGTTCTATAGGAAATCTATCGACAACGTAATATAGGAAATCTATAGGAAATCTATCGACAACATAATTTTCTACAGAAGATCTATTGAGAACATAATTTTTGTAAGAAATCTATCGACAATATAATTTTCTTTAGGAAATCTATCGAGTACATAATGTTCTATAAAAAATCTATCGACAACGTAATTTTCTGTAGGAAATCTATCGACAACATAATGTTCTATAGGAAATCTATCGATAACATAATTTTCTGTACGAAATCTATCGACAACAAAATTTTCTGTAGGAAATCTATCGACAACATAAAGTTCTACAGGAAATCTATGGACAACATAATGTTCTATAGGAAATCTACCGAGATTATAATTTTCTATAGGAAATCTATCGACAACATAATTTTCTGTAGGAAATCTATCGAAAACATAATTTTCTATAGAAGATCTATTGAGAACATAATTTTCTGTAGGAAATCTATCGACAACATAATTTTCTGTAGGAAGTCTATCGACAACATAATTTTCTGTAGGAAATCTATCGACAACATAATTTTCTGTTGGAAATCTATCGGCATAATAATTTTCTGTAGGAAATCTATCGAAAACATAATTTTCTATAGAAGATCTATTGAGAACATAATTTTCTTTAGGAAATCTATCGACAACATAATTTTCTGTAGGAAATCTATCGACATCATAATTTTCTGTAGGAAATTTGTCGCCAATATAATTTTCTATAGGAAATCTATCGACAACATAATTTTCTGTACGAAATCTATCGACAATATAATTTTTTATAGGAAATCTATCGAGAACATAATTTTCTATAGGAAATCTATCGACAACATAATTTTCTGTAGGAAATCAATCGACAACATAATTTTCTGTAGGAAATCTATCGACAACATAATTTTCTGTAGGAAATCTACCGACAACATAATTTTCTGTAGGAAATCTATCGACAACATAATTTTCTATAGGAAATCTATCGACAGCATAATTTTCTGTAGGAAATCTATCTGTACGAAATCTATCGACAACATAATTTTTTATAGACGATCTATCGAGAACATAATTTTCTGTAGGAAATCTATCGACTACATAATGTTCTAAATAAAATTTATCGAAAACATAATTTTCTGTAGGAAATCTATCGACAACATAATTTTCTGTAGGAAACCTATCGAGTACATAATGTTCTATAGGAAATCTATCGACAACATAATTTTCTGTAGGAAATCTATCGAGTACATAATGTTCTATAGGAAATCTATCGACAACGTAATTTTCTGTAGGAAATCTATCGACAACATAATTTTCTGTAGGAAATCTATCGATAACATAATTTTCTATAGAAGATCTATTGAGAACATAATTTTCTGTAGGAAATATATCGAGTACATAATGTTCTATAGGAAATCTATCGACAACATAATTTTCTGTAGGAAATCTATCGAGTACATAATGTTCTATAGGAAATCTATCGACAACGTAATTTTCTGTAGGAAATCTATCGACAACATAATTTTCTGTAGGAAATCTATCGACAACATAATTTTCTGTAGGAAATCTATCGATAACATAATTTTCTATAGAAGATCTATTGAGAACATAATTTTCTATAGGAAATCTATCAACATAATTTTCTGTAGGAAATCTGTCGAGTACATAATGTTCTATATGAAATCTATCGACAACATAATTTTCTATAGGAAATCTATCGCGAACAAAATTTTCTATAGGAAATCTATCGACAACATAATTTTCTATAGAAGATCTATTGAGAACATAATTTTCTGTAAGAAATCTATCGACAACATAATTTTCTATAGAAGATCTATTGAGAACATAATTTTTGTAAGAAATCTATCGACAATATAATAATCTATAGGCAATCTATTGAGAACATAATTTTCTGTAGGAAATCTATCGAGTACATAATGTTCTATAGGGAATCTACCGACAACATAATTTTCTGTACGAAATCTATGGACAATATAATTTTTTATAGGAAATCTATCGACAACATAATTTTCTGTACGAAATCTATCGACAATATAATTTTTTATAGGAAATCTATCGAGAACATAATTTTCTATAGGGAATCTATCGACAACATAATTTTCTGTACGAAATCTATTGAGTACATAATGTTCTATAGGGAATCTATCGACAACATAATTTTCTGTACGAAATCTATCGACAATATAATTTTTTATAGGAAATCTATCGACAATATAATTTTTTATAGGAAATCTATCGAGAACATAATTTTCTGTACGAAATCTATCGACAATATAATATTTTATAGGAAATCTATCGAGAACAAAATTTTCTACAGGAAATCTATCGACAACATAATTTTCTGTAGGAAATCTATCGACAACGTAATGTTCTATATAAAAAATTTATCGACAACATAATTTTCTGTAGGAAATCTATCGACAACATAATTTTCTGTAGGAAATCTATCGCCAATATAATTTTCTATAGGAAATCTATCGACAACATAATTTTCTTTAGGAAATCTATCGAGTACATAATGTTCTATAGGGAATCTATCGACAACATAATTTTCTGTACGAAATCTATCGACAATATAATTTTTTATAGGAAATCTATCGAGAACATAATTTTCTATAGGAAATCTATCGACAACATAATTTTCTGTAGGAAATCAATCGACAACATAATTTTCTGTAGGAAATCTATCGACAACATAATTTTCTGTAGGAAATCTACCGACAACATAATTTTCTGTAGGAAATCTATCGACAACATAATTTTCTATAGGAAATCTATCGACAGCATAATTTTCTGTAGGAAATCTATCGACAACATAATGTTCTATAGGAAATCTATCTGTACGAAATCTATCGACAACATAATTTTCTATAGACGATCTATCGAGTACATAATTTTCTGTAGGAAATCTATCGACTACATAATGTTCTAAATAAAATTAATCGAAAACATAATTTTCTGTAGGAAATCTATCGACAACATAATTTTCTGTAGGAAATCTATCGAGTACATAATGTTCTATAGGAAATCTATCGACAACGAAATTTTCTGTAGGAAATCTATCGACAACATAATTTTCTGTAGGAAATCTATCGACAACATAATTTTCTGTAGGAAATCTATCGATAACATAATTTTCTATAGAAGATCTATTGAGAACATAATTTTCTATAGAAGAACTATTGAAAACATAATTTTCTGTAAGAAATCTATCGACAACATAATTTTCTATAGAAGATCTATTGAGAACATAATTTTTGTAAGAAATCTATCGACAATATAATAATCTATAGGAAATCTATTGAGAACATAATTTTCTGTAGGAAATCTATCGACAACATAATGTTCTACATGGAATCGACAACATAATTTTCTATAGGAAATCTATCGAGTACATAATGTTCTATAGGAAATCTATCGACAACGTAATATAGGAAATCTATAGGAAATCTATCGACAACATAATTTTCTATAGAAGATCTATTGAGAACATAATTTTTGTAAGAAATCTATCGACAATATAATTTTCTTTAGGAAATCTATCGAGTACATAATGTTCTATAAAAAATCTATCGACAACGTAATTTTCTGTAGGAAATCTATCGACAACATAATGTTCTATAGGAAATCTATCGATAACATAATTTTCTGTACGAAATCTATCGACAACAAAATTTTCTGTAGGAAATCTATCGACAACATAAAGTTCTACAGGAAATCTATGGACAACATAATGTTCTATAGGAAATCTAACGAGATTATAATTTTCTATAGGAAATCTATCGACAACATAATTTTCTATAGAAGATCTATTGAGAACATAATTTTCTGTAAGAAATCTATCGACAACATAATTTTCTATAGAAGATCTATTGAGAACATAATTTTTGTAAGAAATCTATCGACAATATAATAATCTATAGGAAATCTATTGAGAACATAATTTTCTGTAGGAAATCTATCGACAACATAATGTTCTACATGGAATCGACAACATAATTTTCTATAGGAAATCGATCGAGTACATAATGTTCTATAGGAAATCTATCGACAACGTAATATAGGAAATCTATAGGAAATCTATCGACAACATAATTTTCTATAGAAGATCTATTGAGAACATAATTTTTGTAAGAAATCTATCGACAATATAATTTTCTTTAGGAAATCTATCGAGTACATAATGTTCTATAAAAAATCTATCGACAACGTAATTTTCTGTAGGAAATCTATCGACAACATAATGTTCTATAGGAAATCTATCGATAACATAATTTTCTGTACGAAATCTATCGACAACAAAATTTTCTGTAGGAAATCTATCGACAACATAATGTTCTACAGGAAATCTATGGACAACATAATGTTCTATAGGAAATCTACCGAGATTATAATTTTCTATAGGAAATCTATCGACAACATAATTTTCTGTAGGAAATCTATCGAAAACATAATTTTCTATAGAAGATCTATTGAGAACATAATTTTCTTTAGGAAATCTATCGACAACATAATTTTCTGTAGGAAATATATCGACAACATAATTTTCTGTAGGAAATCTATCGACAACATAATTTTCTGTAGGAAGTCTATCGACAACATAATTTTCTGTAGGAAATCTATCGACAACATAATTTTCTGTTGGAAATCTATCGACATAATAATTTTCTGTAGGAAATCTATCGAAAACATAATTTTCTATAGAAGATCTATTGAGAACATAAGTTTCTGTAGGAAATCTATCGACAACATAATTTTCTGTAGGAAATTTGTCGCCAATATAATTTTCTATAGGAAATCTATCGACAACATAATTTTCTGTACGAAATCTATCGACAATATAATTTTTTAGAGGAAATCTATCGAGAACATAATTTTCTATAGGAAATCTATCGACAACATAATTTTTTGTAGGAAATCAATCGACAACATAATTTTCTGTAGGAAATCTATCGACAACATAATTTTCTGTAGGAAATCTACCGACAACATAATTTTCTATAGGAAATCTATCGACAGCATAATTTTCTGTAGGAAATCTATCTGTACGAAATCTATCGACAACATAATTTTCTATAGACGATCTATCGAGAACATAATTTTCTGTAGGAAATCTATCGACTACATAATGTTCTAAATAAAATTTATCGAAAACATAATTTTCTGTAGGAAATCTATCGACAACATAATTTTCTGTAGGAAACCTATCGAGTACATAATGTTCTATAGGAAATCTATCGACAACATAATTTTCTGTAGGAAATCTATCGACAGCATAATTTTCTATAGGAAATCTATCGACAGCATAATTTTCTGTAGGAAATCTATCGACAACATAATGTTCTATAGGAAATCTTTCGACAACATAATGTTCTATAGGAAATCTATCTGTACGAAATCTATCGACAACATAATTTTCTATAGACGATCTATCGAGAACATAATTTTCTGTAGGAAATCTATCGACTACATAATGTTCTAAATAAAATTTATCGAAAACATAATTTTCTGTCGGAAATCTATCGACAACATAATTTTCTGGAGGAAATCTATCGAAAACATAATTTTCTATAGAAGATCTATTGAGAACATAATTTTCTTTAGGAAATCTATCGACAACATAATTTTCTGTAGGAAATATATCGACAACATAATTTTCTGTAGGAAATCTATCGACAACATAATTTTCTGTAGGAAGTCTATCGACAACATAATTTTCTGTAGGAAATCTATCGACAACATAATTTTCTGTTGGAAATCTATCGACATAATAATTTTCAGTAGGAAATCTATCGAGAACAAAATTTTCTACAGGAAATCTATCGACAACATAATTTTCTGTAGGAAATCTATCGACAACGTAATGTTCTATAAAAAATTTATCGACAACATAATTTTCTGTAGGAAATCTATCGACAACATAATTTTCTGTAGGAAATCTATCGCCAATATAATTTTCTATAGGAAATCTATCGACAACATAATTTTCTGTAGGAAATCTATCGAGTACATAATGTTCTATAGGGAATCTATCGACAACATAATTTTCTGTACGAAATCTATCGACTATATAATTTTTTATAGGAAATCTATCGACAACATAATTTTTTGTAGGAAATCAATCGACAACATAATTTTCTGTAGGAAATCTATCGACAACATAATTTTCTGTAGGAAATCTACCGACAACATAATTTTCTGTAGGAAATCTATCGACAACATAATTTTCTATAGGAAATCTATCGACAGCATAATTTTCTGTAGGAAATCTATCGACAACATAATGTTCTATAGGAAATCTATCTGTACGAAATCTATCGACAACATAATTTTCTATAGACGATCTATCGAGAACATAATTTTCTGTAGGAAATCTATCGACTACATAATGTTCTAAATAAAATTAATCGAAAACATAATTTTCTGTAGGAAATCTATCGACAACATAATTTTCTGAAGGAAATCTATCGATGACATAATTTTCTATAGAAGATCTATTGAGAACATAATTTTCTGTAGGAAATCTATCAACATAATTTTCTGTAGGAAATCTGTCGAGTACATAATGTTCTATATGAAATCTATCGACAACATAATTTTCTATAGGAAATTTATCGCGAACAAAATTTTCTATAGGAAATCTATCGACAACATAATTTTCTATAGAAGATCTATTGAGAACATAATTTTCTGTAAGAAATCTATCGACAACATAATTTTCTATAGAAGATCTATTGAGAACATAATTTTTGTAAGAAATCTATCGACAATATAATAATCTATAGGAAATCTATTGAGAACATAATTTTCTGTAGGAAATCTATCGACAACATAATGTTCTACATGGAATCGACAACATAATTTTCTATAGGAAATCTATCGAGTACATAATGTTCTATAGGAAATCTATCGACAACGTAATATAGGAAATCTATAGGAAATCTATCGACAACATAATTTTCTATAGAAGATCTATTGAGAACATAATTTTTGTAAGAAATCTATCGACAATATAATTTTCTTTAGGAAATCTATCGAAAACATAATTTTCTGTAGAAGATCTATTGAGAACATAATTTTCTTTAGGAAATCTATCGACAACATAATTTTCTGTAGGAAATCTATCGACAACATAATTTTCTGTAGGAAATCTATCGCCAATATAATTTTCTATAGGAAATCTATCGACAACATAATTTTCTGTAGGAAATCTATCGAGTACATAATGTTCTATAGGGAATCTATCGACAACATAATTTTCTGTACGAAATCTATCGACAATATAATTTTTTATAGGAAATCTATCGAGAACATAATTTTCTATAGGAAATCTATCGACAACATAATTTTCTGTAGGAAATCAATCGACAACATAATTTTCTGTAGGAAATCTATCGACAACATAATTTTCTGTAGGAAATCTACCGACAACATAATTTCTGTAGGAAATCTATCGACAACATAATTTTCTATAGGAAATCTATCGACAGCATAATTTTCTGTAGGAAATCTATCTGTACGAAATCTATCGACAACATAATTTTCTATAGACGATCTATCGAGAACATAATTTTCTGTAGGAAATCTATCGACAACATAATTTTCTGTAGGAAACCTATCGAGTACATAATGTTCTATAGGAAATCTATCGACAACATAATTTTCTGTAGGAAATCTATCGAGTACATAATGTTCTATAGGAAATCTATCGACAACGTAATTTTCTGTAGGAAATCTATCGACAACATAATTTTCTGTAGGAAATCTATCGACAACATAATTTTCTATAGAAGATCTATTGAGAACATAATTTTCGGTAGGAAATCTATCAACATAATTTTCTGTAGGAAATCTGTCGAGTACATAATGTTCTATATGAAATCTATCGACAACATAATTTTCTATAGGAAATCTATCGCGAACAAAATTTTCTATAGGAAATCTATCGACAGCATAATTTTCTGTAGGAAATCTATCGACAACATAATGTTCTATAGGAAATCTATCTGTACGAAATCTATCGACAACATAATTTTCTATAGACGATCTATCGAGAACATAATTTTCTGTAGGAAATCTATCGACTACATAATGTTCTAAATAAAATTGATCGAAAACATAATTTTCTGTAGGAAATCTATCGACAACATAATTTTCTGTAGGAAATCTATCGATAACATAATTTTCTATAGAAGATCTATTGAGAACATAATTTTCTGTAGGAAATCTATCGAGTACATAATGTTCTATAGGAAATCTATCGACAACATAATTTTCTGTAGGAAATCTATCGAGTACATAATGTTCTATAGGAAATCTATCGACAACGTAATTTTCTGTAGGAAATCTATCGACAACATAATTTCCTGTAGGAAATCTATCGACAACATAATTTTCTGTAGGAAATCTATCGATAACATAATTTTCTATAGAAGATCTATTGAGAACATAATTTTCTGTAGGAAATCTATCAACATAATTTTCTGTAGGAAATCTGTCGAGTACATAATGTTCTATATGAAATCTATAGACAACATAATTTTCTATAGGAAATCTATCGCGAACAAAATTTTCTATAGGAAATCTATCGACAACATAATTTTCTATAGAAGATCTATTGAGAACATAATTTTCTGTAAGAAATCTATCGACAACATAATTTTCTATAGAAGATCTATTGAGAACATAATTTTTGTAAGAAATCTATCGACAATATAATAATCTATAGGCAATCTATTGAGAACATAATTTTCTGTAGGAAATCTATCGAGTACATAATGTTCTATAGGGAATCTTTCGACAACATAATTTTCTGTACGAAATCTATCGACAATATAATTTTTTATAGGAAATCTATCCAGAACATAATTTTCTGTACGAAATCTATCGACAATATAATTTTTTATAGGAAATCTATCGAGAACATAATTTTCTATAGGGAATCTATCGACAACATAATTTTCTGTACGAAATCTATCGAGTACATAATGTTCTATAGGGAATCTATCGACAACATAATTTTCTGTACGAAATCTATCGACAATATAATTTTTTATAGGAAATCTATCGAGAACATAATTTTCTATAGGAAATGTATCGACAACATATTTTCTGTAGGAAATCTATCGACAACATAATTTTCTGTTGGAAATCTATCGACATAATAATTTTCAGTAGGAAATCTATCGAGAACAAAATTTTCTACAGGAAATCTATCGACAACATAATTTTCTGTAGGAAATCTATCGACAACGTAATGTTCTATAAAAAATTTATCGACAACATAATTTTCTGTAGGAAATCTATCGACAACATAATTTTCTGTAGGAAATCTATCGCCAATATAATTTTCTATAGGAAATCTATCGACAACATAATTTTCTGTAGGAAATCTATCGAGTACATAATGTTCTATAGGGAATCTATCGACAACATAATTTTCTGTACGAAATCTATCGACTATATAATTTTTTATAGGAAATCTATCGACAACATAATCTTTTGTAGGAAATCAATCGACAACATAATTTTCTGTAGGAAATCTATCGACAACATAATTTTCTGTAGGAAATCTACCGACAACATAATTTTCTGTAGGAAATCTATCGACAACATAATTTTCTATAGGAAATCTATCGACAGCATAATTTTCTGTAGGAAATCTATCGACAACATAATGTTCTATAGGAAATCTATCTGTACGAAATCTATCGACAACATAATTTTCTATAGACGATCTATCGAGAACATAATTTTCTGTAGGAAATCTATCGACTACATAATGTTCTAAATAAAATTAATCGAAAACATAATTTTCTGTAGGAAATCTATCGACAACATAATTTTCTGAAGGAAATCTATCGATGACATAATTTTCTATAGAAGATCTATTGAGAACATAATTTTCTGTAGGAAATCTATCAACATAATTTTCTGTAGGAAATCTGTCGAGTACATAATGTTCTATATGAAATCTATCGACAACATAATTTTCTATAGGAAATTTATCGCGAACAAAATTTTCTATAGGAAATCTATCGACAACATAATTTTCTATAGAAGATCTATTGAGAACATAATTTTCTGTAAGAAATTTATCGACAACATAATTTTCTATAGAAGATCTATTGAGAACATAATTTTTGTAAGAAATCTATCGACAATATAATAATCTATAGGAAATCTATTGAGAACATAATTTTCTGTTGGAAATCTATCGACAACATAATGTTCTACATGGAATCGACAACATAATTTTCTATAGGAAATCTATCGAGTACATAATGTTCTATAGGAAATCTATCGACAACGTAATATAGGAAATCTATAGGAAATCTATCGACAACATAATTTTCTATAGAAGATCTATTGAGAACATAATTTTTGTAAGAAATCTATCGACAATATAATTTTCTTTAGGAAATCTATCGAAAACATAATTTTCTGTAGAAGATCTATTGAGAACATAATTTTCTTTAGGAAATCTATCGACAACATAATTTTCTGTAGGAAATCTATCGACAACATAATTTTCTGTAGGAAATCTGTCGCCAATATAATTTTCTATAGGAAATCTATCGACAACATAATTTTCTGTAGGAAATCTATCGAGTACATAATGTTCTATAGGGAATCTATCGACAACATAATTTTCTGTACGAAATCTATCGACAATATAATTTTTTATAGGAAATCTATCGAGAACATAATTTTCTATAGGAAATCTATCGACAACATAATTTTCTGTAGGAAATCAATCGACAACATAATTTTCTGTAGGAAATCTATCGACAACATAATTTTCTGTAGGAAATCTACCGACAACATAATTTCTGTAGGAAATCTATCGACAACATAATTTTCTATAGGAAATCTATCGACAGCATAATTTTCTGTAGGAAATCTATCTGTACGAAATCTATCGACAACATAATTTTCTATAGACGATCTATCGAGAACATAATTTTCTGTAGGAAATCTATCGACAACATAATTTTCTGTAGGAAATCTATCGAGTACATAATGTTCTATAGGAAATCTATCGACAACATAATTTTCTGTAGGAAATCTATCGAGTACATAATGTTCTATAGGAAATCTATCGACAACGTAATTTTCTGTAGGAAATCTATCGACAACATAATTTTCTGTAGGAAATCTATCGACAACATAATTTTCTATAGAAGATCTATTGAGAACATAATTTTCTGTAGGAAATCTATCAACATAATTTTCTGTAGGAAATCTGTCGAGTACATAATGTTCTATATGAAATCTATCGACAACATAATTTTCTATAGGAAATCTATCGCGAACAAAATTTTCTATAGGAAATCTATCGACAGCATAATTTTCTGTAGGAAATCTATCGACAACATAATGTTCTATAGGAAATCTATCTGTACGAAATCTATCGACAACATAATTTTCTATAGACGATCTATCGAGAACATAATTTTCTGTAGGAAATCTATCGACTACATAATGTTCTAAATAAAATTGATCGAAAACATAATTTTCTGTAGGAAATCTATCGACAACATAATTTTCTGTAGGAAATCTATCGATAACATAATTTTCTATAGAAGATCTATTGAGAACATAATTTTCTGTAGGAAATCTATCGAGTACATAATTTTCTATAGGAAATCTATCGACAACATAATTTTCTGTAGGAAATCTATCGAGTACATAATGTTCTATAGGAAATCTATCGACAACGTAATTTTCTGTAGCAAATCTATCGACAACATAATTTTCTGTAGGAAATCTATCGACAACATAATTTTCTGTAGGAAATCTATCGATAACATAATTTTCTATAGAAGATCTATTGAGAACATAATTTTCTGTAGGAAATCTATCAACATAATTTTCTGTAGGAAATCTGTCGAGTACATAATGTTCTATATGAAATCTATAGACAACATAATTTTCTATAGGAAATCTATCGCGAACATAATTTTCTATAGGAAATCTATCGACAACATAATTTTCTATAGAAGATCTATTGAGAACATAATTTTCTGTAAGAAATCTATCGACAACATAATTTTCTATAGAAGATCTATTGAGAACATAATTTTTGTAAGAAATCTATCGACAATATAATAATCTATAGGCAATCTATTGAGAACATAATTTTCTGTAGGAAATCTATCGAGTACATAATGTTCTATAGGGAATCTTTCGACAACATAATTTTCTGTACGAAATCTATCGACAATATAATTTTTTATAGGAAATCTATCCAGAACATAATTTTCTGTACGAAATCTATCGACAATATAATTTTTTATAGGATATCTATCGAGAACATAATTTTCTATAGGGAATCTATCGACAACATAATTTTCTGTACGAAATCTATCGAGTACATAATGTTCTATAGGGAATCTATCGACAACATAATTTTCTGTACGAAATCTATCGACAATATAATTTTTTATAGGAAATCTATCGAGAACATAATTTTCTATAGGAAATGTATCGACAACATATTTTCTGTAGGAAATCAATCGACAACAGAATTTTCTGTAGGAAATCTATCGACAACATAATTTTCTGTAGGAAATCTACCGACAACATAATTTTCTGTAGGAAATCTATCGACAGCATAATTTTCTATAGGAAATCTATCGACAGCATAATTTTCTGTATGAAATCTATCGACAACATAATGTTCTATAGGAAATCTATCGACAACATAATGTTCTATAGGAAATCTATCTGTACGAAATCTATCGACAACATAATTTTCTATAGACGATCTATCGAGAACATAATTTTCTGTAGGAAATCTATCGAGTACATAATGTTCTATAGGAAATCTATCGACAACGTAATTTTCTGTAGGAAATCTATCGACAACATAATGTTCTATAGGAAATCTATCTGTACGAAATCTATCGACAACATAATTTTCTATAGACGATCTATCGAGAACATAATTTTCTGTAGGAAATCTATCGACTACATAATGTTCTAAATAAAATTGATCGAAAACATAATTTTCTGTAGGAAATCTATCGACAACATAATTTTCTGTAGGAAATCTATCGATAACATAATTTTCTATAGAAGATCTATTGAGAACATAATTTTCTGTAGGAAATCTATCGAGTACATAATGTTCTATAGGAAATCTATCGACAACATAATTTTCTGTAGGAAATCTATCGAGTACATAATGTTCTATAGGAAATCTATCGACAACGTAATTTTCTGTAGGAAATCTATCGACAACATAATTTTCTGTAGGAAATCTATCGACAACATAATTTTCTGTAGGAAATCTATCGATAACATAATTTTCTATAGAAGATCTATTGAGAACATAATTTTCTGTAGGAAATCTATCAACATAATTTTCTGTAGGAAATCTGTCGAGTACATAATGTTCTATATGAAATCTATAGACAACATAATTTTCTATAGGAAATCTATCGCGAACAAAATTTTCTATAGGAAATCTATCGACAACATAATTTTCTATAGAAGATCTATTGAGAACATAATTTTCTGTAAGAAATCTATCGACAACATAATTTTCTATAGAAGATCTATTGAGAACATAATTTTTGTAAGAAATCTATCGACAATATAATAATCTATAGGCAATCTATTGAGAACATAATTTTCTGTAGGAAATCTATCGAGTACATAATGTTCTATAGGGAATCTTTCGACAACATAATTTTCTGTACGAAATCTATCGACAATATAATTTTTTATAGGAAATCTATCCAGAACATAATTTTCTGTACGAAATCTATCGACAATATAATTTTTTATAGGAAATCTATCGAGAACATAATTTTCTATAGGGAATCTATCGACAACATAATTTTCTGTACGAAATCTATCGAGTACATAATGTTCTATAGGGAATCTATCGACAACATAATTTTCTGTACGAAATCTATCGACAATATAATTTTTTATAGGAAATCTATCGAGAACATAATTTTCTATAGGAAATGTATCGACAACATATTTTCTGTAGGAAATCAATCGACAACAGAATTTTCTGTAGGAAATCTATCGACAACATAATTTTCTGTAGGAAATCTACCGACAACATAATTTTCTGTAGGAAATCTATCGACAGCATAATTTTCTATAGGAAATCTATCGACAGCATAATTTTCTGTAGGAAATCTATCGACAACATAATGTTCTATAGGAAATCTATCGACAACATAATGTTCTATAGGAAATCTATCTGTACGAAATCTATCGACAACATAATTTTCTATAGACGATCTATCGAGAACATAATTTTCTGTAGGAAATCTATCGAGTACATAATGTTCTATAGGAAATCTATCGACAACGTAATTTTCTGTAGGAAATCTATCGACAACATAATGTTCTATAGGAAATCTATCTGTACGAAATCTATCGACAACATAATTTTCTATAGACGATCTATCGTGAACATAATTTTCTGTAGGAAATCTATCGACTACATAATGTTCTAAATAAAATTTATCGAAAACATAATTTTCTGTAGGAAATCTATCGACAACATAATTTTCTGTAGGAAATCTATCGAGTACATAATGTTCTATAGGAAATCCATCGACAACGTAATTTTCTGTAGGAAATCTATCGACAACATAATGTTCTATAGGAAATCTATCTGTACGAAATCTATCGACAACATAATTTTCTATAGACGATCTATCGAGAACATAATTTTCTGTAGGAAATCTATCGACTACATAATGTTCTAAATAAAATTTATCGAAAACATAATTTTCTTTAGGAAATCTATCGACAACATAATTTTCTGTAGGAAATCTATCGATAACATAATTTTCTATAGAAGATCTATTGAGAACATAATTTTCTGTAGGAAATCTATCAACATAATTTTCTGTAGGAAATCTGTCGAGTACATAATGTTCTATATGAAATCTATCGACAACATAATTTTCTATAGGAAATCTATCGCGAACAAAATTTTCTATAGGAAATCTATCGACAACATAATTTTCTATTGAAGATCTATTGAGAACATAATTTTCTGTAAGAAATCTATCGACAACATAATGTTCTACAGGAAATCTATGGACAACATAATGTTCTATAGGAAATCTATCGAGATTATAATTTTCTATAGGAAATCTATCGAAAACATAATTTTCTATAGAAGATCTATTGAGAACATAATTTTGTTTAGGAAATCTATCGACAACATAATTTTCTGTAGGAAATATATCGACAACATGATTTTCTGTACGAAATCTATCGACAACATAATTTTCTGTAGGAAGTCTATCGACAACATAATTTTCTGTAGGAAATCTATCGACAACATAATTTTCTGTTGGAAATCTATCGACAACGTAATGTTCTATAAAAAATTTATCGACAACATAATTTTCTGTAGGAAATCTATCGACAACATAATTTTCTGTAGGAAATCTATCACCAATATAATTTTCTATAGGAAATCTATCGACAACATAATTTTCTGTAGGAAATCTATCGAGTACATAATGTTCTATAGGGAATCTATCGACAACATAATTTTCTGTACTAAATCTATCGACAATATAATTTTTTATAGGAAATCTATCGAGAACATAATTTTCTATAGGAAATCTATCGACAACATAATTTTCTGTAGGAAATCAATCGACAACATAATTTTCTGTAGGAAATCTATCGACAACATAATTTTCTGTAGGAAATCTACCGACAACATAATTTTCTGTAGGAAATCTATCGACAACATAATTTTCTATAGGAAATCTATCGACAACATAATTTTCTGTAGGAAATCTACCGACAACATAATTTTCTGTAGGAAATCTATCGACAACATAATTTTCTATAGGAAATCTATCGACAGCATAATTTTCTGTAGGAAATCTATCGACAACATAATGTTCTATAGGAAATCTATCTGTACGAAATCTATCGACAACATAATTTTCTATAGACGATCTATCGAGAACATAATTTTCTGTAGGAAATCTATCGAGTACATAATGTTCTATAGGAAATCTATCGACAACGTAATTTTCTGTAGGAAATCTATCGACAACATAATTTTCTGTAGGAAATCTATCGACAACATAATTTTCTGTAGGAAATCTATCGATAACATAATTTTCTATAGAAGATCTATTGAGAACATAATTTTCTGTAGGAAATCTATCAACATAATTTTCTGTAGGAATCTGTCGAGTACATAATGTTCTATATGAAATCTATCGACAACATAATTTTCTATAGGAAATCTATCGCGAACAAAATTTTCTATAGGAAATCTATCGACAACATAATTTTCTATAGAACATCTATTGAGAACATAATTTTCTGTAAGAAATCTATCGACAACATAATTTTCTATAGAAGATCTATTGAGAACATAATTTTTGTAAGAAATCTATCGACAATATAATAATCTATAGGAAATCTATTGAGAACATAATTTTCTGTAGGAAATCTATCGACAACATAATGTTCTACATGGAATCGACAACATAATTTTCTATAGGAAATCTATCGAGTACATAATGTTCTATAGGAAATCTATCGACAACGTAATATAGGAAATCTATAGGAAATCTATCGACAATATAATATTCTGTAGGAAATCTATCGAAAACATAATTTTCTATAGAAGATCTATTGAGAACATAATTTTCTGTAGGAAATCTATCGACAATATAATTTTCTTTAGGAAATCTATCGAGTACATAATGTTCTATAAAAAATCTATCGACAACGTAATTTTCTGTAGGAAATCTATCGAAAACATAATGTTCTATAGGAAATCTATCGATAACATAATTTTCTGTACGAAATCTATCGACAACAAAATTTTCTGTAGGAAATCTATCGACAACATAATGTTCTACAGGAAATCTATGGACAACATAATGTTCTATAGGAAATCTATCGAGATTATAATTTTCTATAGGAAATCTATCGACAACATAATTTTCTGTATGAAATCTATCGAAAACATAATTTTCTATAGAAGATCTATTGAGAACATAATTTTCTTTAGGAATCTATCGACAACATAATTTTCTGTACGAAATCTATCGACAATATAATTTTTTATAGGAAATCTATCGAGAACATAATTTTCTATAGGGAATCTATCGACAACATAATTTTCTGTACGAAATCTATCGAGTACATAATGTTCTATAGGAAATGTATCGACAACATATTTTCTGTAGGAAATCAATCGACAACAGAATTTTCTGTAGGAAATCTATCGACAACATAATTTTCTGTAGGAAATCTACCGACAACATAATGTTCTACAGGAAATCTATGGACAACATAATGTTCTATAGGAAATCTATCGAGATTATAATTTTCTATAGGAAATCTATCGACAACATAATTTTCTGTATGAAATCTATCGAAAACATAATTTTCTATAGAAGATCTATTGAGAACATAATTTTCTTTAGGAATCTATCGACAACATAATTTTCTGTACGAAATCTATCGACAATATAATTTTTTATAGGAAATCTATCCAGAACATAATTTTCTGTACGAAATCTATCGACAATATAATTTTTTATATTAAATCTATCGAGAACATAATTTTCTATAGGGAATCTATCGACAACATAATTTTCTGTACGAAATCTATCGAGTACATAATGTTCTATAGGGAATCTATCGACAACATAATTTTCTGTACGAAATCTATCGACAATATAATTTTTTATAGGAAATCTATCGAGAACATAATTTTCTATAGGAAATGTATCGACAACATATTTTCTGTAGGAAATCAATCGACAACAGAATTTTCTGTAGGAAATCTATCGACAACATAATTTTCTGTAGGAAATCTACCGACAACATAATCTTCTATAGGAAATCTATCGACAACATATTTTCTGTAGGAAATCGATCGACAACAGAATTTTCTGTAGGAAATCTATCGACAACATAATTTTCTGTAGGAAATCTACCGACAACATAATTTTCTGTAGGAAATCTATCGACAGCATAATTTTCTATAGGAAATCTATGACAGCATAATTTTCTGTAGGAAATCTATCGACAACATAATGTTCTATAGGAAATCTATCGACAACATAATGTTCTATAGGAAATCTATCTGTACGAAATCTATCGACAACATAATTTTCTATAGACGATCTATCGAGAACATAATTTTCTGTAGGAAATCTATCGACTACATAATGTTCTAAATAAAATTTATCGAAAACATAATTTTCTGTAGGAAATCTATCGACAACATAATTTTCTGTAGGAAATCTATCGAGTACATAATGTTCTATAGGAAATCTATCGACAACGTAATTTTCTGTAGGAAATCTATCGACAACATAATTTTCTGTAGGAAATCTATCGACAACATAATTTTCTGTAGGAAATCTATCGATAACATAATTTTCTATAGAAGATCTTATGAGAACATAATTTTCTATAGGAAATCTATCAACATAATTTTCTGTAGGAAATCTGTCGAGTACATAATGTTCTATAGGAAATCTATCGACAACGTAATTTTCTGTAGGAAATCTATCGACAACATAATTTTCTGTAGGAAATCTATCGAAAACATAATTTTCTATAGAAGATCTATTGAGAACATAATTTTCTGTAGGAAATCTATCGACAATATAATTTTCTTTAGAAAATCTATCGAGTACATAATGTTCTATAAAAAATCTATCGACAACGTAATTTTCTGTAGGAAATCTATCGACAACATAATGTTCTATAGGAAATCTATCGATAACATAATTTTCTGTAGGAAATCTATCGACAACATAATTTTCTGTAGGAAATCTATCGAGTACATAATGTTCTATAGGGAATCTATCGACAACATAATTTTCTGTACGAAATCTATCGACAATATAATTTTTTATAGGAAATCTATCGAGAACATAATTTGCTATAGGAAATCTATCGACAACATAATTTTCTGCAGGAAATCAATCGACAACATAATTTTCTGTAGGAAATCTATCGACAACATAATTTTCTGTAGGAAATCTACCGACAACATAATTTTCTGTAGGAAATCTATCGACAACATAATTTTCTATAGGAAATCTATCGACAGCATAATTTTCTGTAGGAAATCAATCGACAACATAATGTTCTATAGGAAATCTATCTTTACGAAATCTATCGACAACATAATTTTCTATAGACGATCTATCGAGAACATAATTTTCTGTAGGAAATCTATCGACTACATAATGTTCTAAATAAAATTAATCGAAAACATAATTTTCTGTAGGAAATCTATCGACAACATAATTTTCTGTAGGAAATCTATCGAGTACATAATGTTCTATAGGAAATCTATCGACAACGTAATTTTCTGTAGGAAATCTATCGACAACATAATTTTCTGTAGGAAATCTATCGACAACATAATTTTCTGTAGGAAGTCTATCGACAACATAATTTTCTGTAGGAAATCTATCGACAACATAATTTTCTGTTGGAAATCTATCGACATAATAATTTTCAGTAGGAAATCTATCGAGAACAAAATTTTCTACAGGAAATCTATCGACAACATAATTTTCTGTAGGAAATCTATCGACAACGTAATGTTCTATAAAAAATTTATCGACAACATAATTTTCTGTAGGAAATCTATCGCCAATATAATTTTCTATAGGAAATCTATCGACAACATAATTTTCTGTAGGAAATCTATAGAGTACATAATGTTCTATAGGGAATCTATCGACAACATAATTTTCTGTAGGAAATCTATCGACAACATAATTTTCTGTAGGAAATCTATCGACAACATAATTTTCTGTAGGAAATTTGTCGCCAATATAATTTTCTATAGGAAATCTATCGACAACATAATTTTCTGTACGAAATCTATCGACAATATAATTTTTTATAGGAAATATATCGAGAACATAATTTTCTATAGGAAATCTATCGACAACATAATTTTCTGTAGGAAATCAATCGACAACATAATTTTCTGTAGGAAATCTATCGACAACATAATTTTCTGTAGGAAATCTACCGACAACATAATTTTCTGTAGGTAATCTATCGACAACATAATTTTCTATAGGAAATCTATCGACAGCATAATTTTCTGTAGGAAATCTATCGACAACATAATTTTCTATAGACGATCTATCGAGAACATAATTTTCTGTAGGAAATCTATCGACTACATAATGTTCTAAATAAAATTTATCGAAAACATAATTTTCTGTAGGAAATCTATCGACAACATATATTTCTGTAGGAAATCTACCGACAACATAATTTTCTGTAGGAAATCTATCGACAACATAATTTTCTATAGGAAATCTATCGACAGCATAATTTTCTGTAGGAAATCTATCGACAACATAATGTTCTATAGGAAATCTATCTGTACGAAATCTATCGACAACATAATTTTCTATAGACGATCTATCGAGAACATAATTTTCTGTAGGAAATCTATCGACTACATAATGTTCTAAATAAAATTAATCGAAAACATAATTTTCTGTAGGAAATCTATCGACAACATAATTTTCTGAAGGAAATCTATCGATGACATAATTTTCTATAGAAGATCTATTGAGAACATAATTTTCTGTAGGAAATCTATCAACATAATTTTCTGTAGGAAATCTGTCGAGTACATAATGTTCTATATGAAATCTATCGACAACATAATTTTCTATAGGAAATTTATCGCGAACAAAATTTTCTATAGGAAATCTATCGACAACATAATTTTCTATAGAAGATCTATTGAGAACATAATTTTCTGTAAGAAATCTATCGACAACATAATTTTCTATAGAAGATCTATTGAGAACATAATTTTTGTAAGAAATCTATCGACAATATAATTTTCTTTAGGAAATCTATCGAAAACATAATTTTCTGTAGAAGATCTATTGAGAACATAATTTTCTTTAGGAAATCTATCGACAACATAATTTTCTGTAGGAAATCTATCGACAACATAATTTTCTGTAGGAAATCTGTAGCCAATATAATTTTCTATAGGAAATCTATCGACAACATAATTTTCTGTAGGAAATCTATCGAGTACATAATGTTCTATAGGGAATCTATCGACAACATAATTTTCTGTACGAAATCTATCGACAATATAATTTTTTATAGGAAATCTATCGAGAACATAATTTTCTATAGGAAATCTATCGACAACATAATTTTCTGTAGGAAATCAATCGACAACATAATTTTCTGTAGGAAATCTATCGACAACATAATTTTCTGTAGGAAATCTACCGACAACATAATTTCTGTAGGAAATCTATCGACAACATAATTTTCTATAGGAAATCTATCGACAGCATAATTTTCTGTAGGAAATCTATCTGTACGAAATCTATCGACAACATAATTTTCTATAGACGATCTATCGAGAACATAATTTTCTGTAGGAAATCTATCGACTACATAATGTTCTAAATAAAATTTATCGAAAACATAATTTTCTGTAGGAAATCTATCGACAACATAATTTTCTGTAGGAAACCTATCGAGTACATAATGTTCTATAGGAAATCTATCGACAACATAATTTTCTGTAGGAAATCTATCGAGTACATAATGTTCTATAGGAAATCTATCGACAACGTAATTTTCTGTAGGAAATCTATCGACAACATAATTTTCTGTAGGAAATCTATCGACAACATAATTTTCTATAGAAGATCTATTGAGAACATAATTTTCGGTAGGAAATCTATCAACATAATTTTCTGTAGGAAATCTGTCGAGTACATAATGTTCTATATGAAATCTATCGACAACATAATTTTCTATAGGAAATCTATCGCGAACAAAATTTTCTATAGGAAATCTATCGACAGCATAATTTTCTGTAGGAAATCTATCGACAACATAATGTTCTATAGGAAATCTATCTGTACGAAATCTATCGACAACATAATTTTCTATAGACGATCTATCGAGAACATAATTTTCTGTAGGAAATCTATCGACTACATAATGTTCTAAATAAAATTGATCGAAAACATAATTTTCTGTAGGAAATCTATCGACAACATAATTTTCTGTAGGAAATCTATCGATAACATAATTTTCTATAGAAGATCTATTGAGAACATAATTTTCTGTAGGAAATCTATCGAGTACATAATGTTCTATAGGAAATCTATCGACAACATAATTTTCTGTAGGAAATCTATCGAGTACATAATGTTCTATAGGAAATCTATCGACAACGTAATTTTCTGTAGGAAATCTATCGACAACATAATTTTCTGTAGGAAATCTATCGACAACATAATTTTCTGTAGGAAATCTATCGATAACATAATTTTCTATAGAAGATCTATTGAGAACATAATTTTCTGTAGGAAATCTATCAACATAATTTTCTGTAGGAAATCTGTCGAGTACATAATGTTCTATATGTAATCTATAGACAACATAATTTTCTATAGGAAATCTATCGCGAACAAAATTTTCTATAGGAAATCTATCGACAACATAATTTTCTATAGAAGATCTATTGAGAACATAATTTTCTGTAAGAAATCTATCGACAACATAATTTTCTATAGAAGATCTATTGAGAACATAATTTTTGTAAGAAATCTATCGACAATATAATAATCTATAGGCAATCTATTGAGAACATAATTTTCTGTAGGAAATCTATCGAGTACATAATGTTCTATAGGGAATCTTTCGACAACATAATTTTCTGTACGAAATCTATCGACAATATAATTTTTTATAGGAAATCTATCCAGAACATAATTTTCTGTACGAAATCTATCGACAATATAATTTTTTATAGGAAATCTATCGAGAACATAATTTTCTATAGGGAATCTATCGACAACATAATTTTCTGTACGAAATCTATCGAGTACATAATGTTCTATAGGGAATCTATCGACAACATAATTTTCTGTACGAAATCTATCGACAATATAATTTTTTATAGGAAATCTATCGAGAACATAATTTTCTATAGGAAATGTATCGACAACATATTTTCTGTAGGAAATCAATCGACAACAGAATTTTCTGTAGGAAATCTATCGACAACATAATTTTCTGTAGGAAATCTACCGACAACATAATTTTCTGTAGGAAATCTATCGACAGCATAATTTTCTATAGGAAATCTATCGACAGCATAATTTTCTGTAGGAAATCTATCGACAACATAATGTTCTATAGGAAATCTATCGACAACATAATGTTCTATAGGAAATCTATCTGTACGAAATCTATCGACAACATAATTTTCTATAGACGATCTATCGAGAACATAATTTTCTGTAGGAAATCTATCGACTACATAATGTTCTAAATAAAATTTATCGAAAACATAATTTTCTGTAGGAAATCTATCGACAACATAATTTTCTGTAGGAAATCTATCGAGTACATAATGTTCTATAGGAAATCTATCGACAACGTAATTTTCTGTAGGAAATCTATCTACAACATAATGTTCTATAGGAAATCTATCTGTACGAAATCTATCGACAACATAATTTTCTATAGACGATCTATCGAGAACATAATTTTCTGTAGGAAATCTATCGACTACATAATGTTCTAAATAAAATTTATCGAAAACATAATTTTCTGTAGGAAATCTATCGACAACATAATTTTCTGTAGGAAATCTATCGATAACATAATTTTCTATAGAAGATCTATTGAGAACATAATTTTCTGTAGGAAATCTATCAACATAATTTTCTGTAGGAAATCTGTCGAGTACATAATGTTCTATATGAAATCTATCGACAACATAATTTTCTATAGGAAATCTATCGCGAACAAAATTTTCTATAGGAAATCTATCGACAACATAATTTTCTATTGAAGATCTATTGAGAACATAATTTTCTGTAAGAAATCTATCGACAACATAATGTTCTACAGGAAATCTATGGACAACATAATGTTCTATAGGAAATCTATCGAGATTATAATTTTCTATAGGAAATCTATCGAAAACATAATTTTCTATAGAAGATCTATTGAGAACATAATTTTGTTTAGGAAATCTATCGACAACATAATTTTCTGTAGGAAATATATCGACAACATGATTTTCTGTACGAAATCTATCGACAACATAATTTTCTGTAGGAAGTCTATCGACAACATAATTTTCTGTAGGAAATCTATCGACAAAATAATTTTCTGTTGGAAATCTATCGACAACGTAATGTTCTATAAAAAATTTATCGACAACATAATTTTCTGTAGGAAATCTATCGACAACATAATTTTCTGTAGGAAATCTATCACCAATATAATTTTCTATAGGAAATCTATCGACAACATAATTTTCTGTAGGAAATCTATCGAGTACATAATGTTCTATAGGGAATTTATCGACAACATAATTTTCTGTACTAAATCTGTCGACAATATAATTTTTTATAGGAAATCTATCGAGAACATAATTTTCTATAGGAAATCTATCGACAACATAATTTTCTGTAGGAAATCAATCGACAACATAATTTTCTGTAGGAAATCTATCGACAACATAATTTTCTGTAGGAAATCTACCGACAACATAATTTTCTGTAGGAAATCTATCGACAACATAATTTTCTATAGGAAATCTATCGACAACATAATTTTCTGTAGGAAATCTACCGACAACATAATTTTCTGTAGGAAATCTATCGACAACATAATTTTCTATAGGAAATCTATCGACAGCATAATTTTCTGTAGGAAATCTATCGACAACATAATGTTCTATAGGAAATCTATCTGTACGAAATCTATCGACAACATAATTTTCTATAGACGATCTATCGAGAACATAATTTTCTGTAGGAAATCTATCCAGTACATAATGTTCTATAGGAAATCTATCGACAACGTAATTTTCTGTAGGAAATCTATCGACAACATAATTTTCTGTAGGAAATCTATCGACAACATAATTTTCTGTAGGAAATCTATCGATAACATAATTTTCTATAGAAGATCTATTGAGAACATAATTTTCTGTAGGAAATCTATCAACATAATTTTCTGTAGGAATCTGTCGAGTACATAATGTTCTATATGAAATCTATCGACAACATAATTTTCTATAGGAAATCTATCGCGAACAAAATTTTCTATAGGAAATCTATCGACAACATAATTTTCTATAGAACATCTATTGAGAACATAATTTTCTGTAAGAAATCTATCGACAACATAATTTTCTATAGAAGATCTATTGAGAACATAATTTTTGTAAGAAATCTATCGACAATATAATAATCTATAGGAAATCTATTGAGAACATAATTTTCTGTAGGAAATCTATCGACAACATAATGTTCTACATGGAATCGACAACATAATTTTCTATAGGAAATCTATCGAGTACATAATGTTCTATAGGAAATCTATCGACAACGTAATATAGGAAATCTATAGGAAATCTATCGACAATATAATATTCTATAGGAAATCTATCGAAAACATAATTTTCTATAGAAGATCTATTGAGAACATAATTTTCTGTAGGAAATCTATCGACAATATAATTTTCTTTAGGAAATCTATCGAGTACATAATGTTCTATAAAAAATCTATCGACAACGTAATTTTCTGTAGGAAATCTATCGAAAACATAATGTTCTATAGGAAATCTATCGATAACATAATTTTCTGTACGAAATCTATCGACAACAAAATTTTCTGTAGGAAATCTATCGACAACATAATGTTCTACAGGAAATCTATGGACAACATAATGTTCTATAGGAAATCTATCGAGATTATAATTTTCTATAGGAAATCTATCAACATAATTTTCTGTAGGAAATCTGTCGAGTACATAATGTTCTATAGGAAATCTATCGACAACGTAATTTTCTGTAGGAAATCTATCGACAACATAATTTTCTGTAGGAAATCTATCGAAAACATAATTTTCTATAGAAGATCTATTGAGAACATAATTTTCTGTAGGAAATCTATCGACAATATAATTTTCTTTAGAAAATCTATCGAGTACATAATGTTCTATAAAAAATCTATCGACAACGTAATTTTCTGTAGGAAATCTATCGACAACATAATGTTCTATAGGAAATCTATCGATAACATAATTTTCTGTACGAAATCTATCGACAACATAATTTTCTGTAGGAAATCTATCGAGTACATAATGTTCTATAGGGAATCTATCGACAACATAATTTTCTGTACGAAATCTATCGACAATATAATTTTTTATAGGAAATCTATCGAGAACATAATTTGCTATAGGAAATCTATCGACAACATAATTTTCTGCAGGAAATCAATCGACAACATAATTTTCTGTAGGAAATCTATCGACAACATAATTTTCTGTAGGAAATCTACCGACAACATAATTTTCTGTAGGAAATCTATCGACAACATAATTTTCTATAGGAAATCTATCGACAGCATAATTTTCTGTAGGAAATCAATCGACAACATAATGTTCTATAGGAAATCTATCTGTACGAAATCTATCGACAACATAATTTTCTATAGACGATCTATCGAGAACATAATTTTCTGTAGGAAATCTATCGACTACATAATGTTCTAAATAAAATTAATCGAAAACATAATTTTCTGTAGGAAATCTATCGACAACATAATTTTCTGTAGGAAATCTATCGAGTACATAATGTTCTATAGGAAATCTATCGACAACGTAATTTTCTGTAGGAAATCTATCGACAACATAATTTTCTGTAGGAAATCTATCGACAACATAATTTTCTGTAGGAAGTCTATCGACAACATAATTTTCTGTAGGAAATCTATCGACAACATAATTTTCTGTTGGAAATCTATCGACATAATAATTTTCAGTAGGAAATCTATCGAGAACAAAATTTTCTACAGGAAATCTATCGACAACATAATTTTCTGTAGGAAATCTATCGACAACGTAATGTTCTATAAAAAATTTATCGACAACATAATTTTCTGTAGGAAATCTATCGCCAATATAATTTTCTATAGGAAATCTATCGACAACATAATTTTCTGTAGGAAATCTATCGAGTACATAATGTTCTATAGGGAATCTATCGACAACATAATTTTCTGTAGGAAATCTATCGACAACATAATTTTCTGTAGGAAATCTATCGACAACATAATTTTCTGTAGGAAATTTGTCGCCAATATAATTTTCTATAGGAAATCTATCGACAACATAATTTTCTGTACGAAATCTATCGACAATATAATTTTTTATAGGAAATCTATCGAGAACATAATTTTCTATAGGAAATCTATCGACAACATAATTTTCTGTAGGAAATCAATCGACAACATAATTTTCTGTAGGAAATCTATCGACAACATAATTTTCTGTAGGAAATCTACCGACAACATAATTTTCTGTAGGTAATCTATCGACAACATAATTTTCTATAGGAAATCTATCGACAGCATAATTTTCTGTAGGAAATCTATCGACAACATAATTTTCTATAGACGATCTATCGAGAACATAATTTTCTGTAGGAAATCTATCGACTACATAATGTTCTAAATAAAATTTATCGAAAACATAATTTTCTGTAGGAAATCTATCGACAACATAATTTTCTGTAGGAAACCTATCGAGTACATAATGTTCTATAGGAAATCTTTCAACAACATAATTTTCTGTAGGAAATCTATCGAGTACATAATGTTCTATAGGAAATCTATCGACAACGTAATTTTCTATAGGAAATCTATCGACAGCATAAATTTCTGTAGGAAATCTATCGACAACATAATGTTCTATAGGAAATCTATCTGTACGAAATCTATCGACAACATAATTTTCTATAGACGATCTATCGAGAACATAATTTTCTGTAGGAAATCTATCGACTACATAATGTTCTAAATAAAATTGATCGAAAACATAATTTTCTGTAGGAAATCTATCGACAACATAATTTTCTGTAGGAAATCTATCGAGTACATAATGTTCTATAGGAAATCTATCGAGAACATAATTTTCTGTAGGAAATCTATCGAGTACATAATGTTCTATAGGAAATCTATCGACAACGTAATTTTCTGTAGGAAATCTATCGACAACATAATTTTCTGTAGGAAATCTATCGATAACATAATTTTCTATAGAAGATCTATTGAGAACATAATTTTCTGTAGGAAATCTATCGAGTACATAATGTTCTATAGGAAATCTATCGACAACATAATTTTCTGTAGGAAATCTATCGAGTACATAATGTTCTATAGGAAATCTATCGACAACGTAATTTTCTGTAGGAAATCTATCGACAACATAATTTTCTGTAGGAAATCTATCGACAACATAATTTTCTGTAGGAAATCTATCGATAACATAATTTTCTATAGAAGATCTATTGAGAACATAATTTTCTGTAGGAAATCTATCAACATAATTTTCTGTAGGAAATCTGTCGAGTACATAATGTTCTATATGAAATCTATAGACAACATAATTTTCTATAGGAAATCTATCGCGAACAAAATTTTCTATAGGAAATCTATCGACAACATAATTTTCTATAGAAGATCTATTGAGAACATAATTTTCTGTAAGAAATCTATCGACAACATAATTTTCTATAGAAGATCTATTGAGAACATAATTTTTGTAAGAAATCTATCGACAATATAATAATCTATAGGCAATCTATTGAGAACATAATTTTCTGTAGGAAATCTATCGAGTACATAATGTTCTATAGGGAATCTTTCGACAACATAATTTTCTGTACGAAATCTATCGACAATATAATTTTTTATAGGAAATCTATCCAGAACATAATTTTCTGTACGAAATCTATCGACAATATAATTTTTTATAGGAAATCTATCGAGAACATAATTTTCTATAGGGAATCTATCGACAACATAATTTTCTGTACGAAATCTATCGAGTACATAATGTTCTATAGGGAATCTATCGACAACATAATTTTCTGTACGAAATCTATCGACAATATAATTTTTTATAGGAAATCTATCGAGAACATAATTTTCTATAGGAAATGTATCGACAACATATTTTCTGTAGGAAATCAATCGACAACAGAATTTTCTGTAGGAAATCTATCGACAACATAATTTTCTGTAGGAAATCTACCGACAACATAATTTTCTGTAGGAAATCTATCGACAGCATAATTTTCTATAGGAAATCTATCGACAGCATAATTTTCTGTAGGAAATCTATCGACAACATAATGTTCTATAGGAAATCTATCGACAACATAATGTTCTATAGGAAATCTATCTGTACGAAATCTATCGACAACATAATTTTCTATAGACGATCTATCGAGAACATAATTTTCTGTAGGAAATCTATCGACTACATAATGTTCTAAATAAAATTTATCGAAAACATAATTTTCTGTAGGAAATCTATCGACAACATAATTTTCTGTAGGAAATCTATCGAGTACATAATGTTCTATAGGAAATCTATCGACAACGTAATTTTCTGTAGGAAATCTATCGACAACATAATGTTCTATAGGAAATCTATCTGTACGAAATCTATCGACAACATAATTTTCTATAGACGATCTATCGAGAACATAATTTTCTGTAGGAAATCTATCGACTACATAATGTTCTAAATAAAATTTATCGAAAACATAATTTTCTGTAGGAAATCTATCGACAACATAATTTTCTGTAGGAAATCTATCGATAACATAATTTTCTATAGAAGATCTATTGAGAACATAATTTTCTGTAGGAAATCTATCAACATAATTTTCTGTAGGAAATCTGTCGAGTACATAATGTTCTATAGGAAATCTATCGACAACGTAATTTTCTGTAGGAAATCTATCGACAACATAATTTTCTGTAGGAAATCTATCGAAAACATAATTTTCTATAGAAGATCTATTGAGAACATAATTTTCTGTAGGAAATCTATCGACAATATAATTTTCTTTAGAAAATCTATCGAGTACATAATGTTCTATAAAAAATCTATCGACAACGTAATTTTCTGTAGGAAATCTATCGACAACATAATGTTCTATAGGAAATCTATCGATAACATAATTTTCTGTACGAAATCTATCGACAACATAATTTTCTGTAGGAAATCTATCGAGTACATAATGTTCTATAGGGAATCTATCGACAACATAATTTTCTGTACGAAATCTATCGACAATATAATTTTTTATAGGAAATCTATCGAGAACATAATTTGCTATAGGAAATCTATCGACAGCATAATTTTCTGCAGGAAATCAATCGACAACATAATTTTCTGTAGGAAATCTATCGACAACATAATTTTCTGTAGGAAATCTACCGACAACATAATTTTCTGTAGGAAATCTATCGACAACATAATTTTCTATAGGAAATCTATCGACAGCATAATTTTCTGTAGGAAATCAATCGACAACATAATGTTCTATAGGAAATCTATCTGTACGAAATCTATCGACAACATAATTTTCTATAGACGATCTATCGAGAACATAATTTTCTGTAGGAAATCTATCGACTACATAATGTTCTAAATAAAATTAATCGAAAACATAATTTTCTGTAGGAAATCTATCGACAACATAATTTTCTGTAGGAAATCTATCGAGTACATAATGTTCTATAGGAAATCTATCGACAACGTAATTTTCTGTAGGAAATCTATCGACAACATAATTTTCTGTAGGAAATCTATCGACAACATAATTTTCTGTAGGAAATCTATCGACAACATAATTTTCTGTAGGAAATCTATCGACAACATAATTTTCTGTTGGAAATCTATCGACATAATAATTTTCAGTAGGAAATCTATCGAGAACAAAATTTTCTACAGGAAATCTATCGACAACATAATTTTCTGTAGGAAATCTATCGACAACGTAATGTTCTATAAAAAATTTATCGACAACATAATTTTCTGTAGGAAATCTATCGCCAATATAATTTTCTATAGGAAATCTATCGACAACATAATTTTCTGTAGGAAATCTATCGACAACATAATTTTCTGTAGGAAATCTATCGACAACATAATTTTCTGTAGGAAATTTGTCGCCAATATAATTTTCTATAGGAAATCTATCGACAACATAATTTTCTGTACGAAATCTATCGACAATATAATTTTTTATAGGAAATCTATCGAGAACATAATTTTCTATAGGAAATCTATCGACAACATAATTTTCTGTAGGAAATCAATCGACAACATAATTTTCTGTAGGAAATCTATCGACAACATAATTTTCTGTAGGAAATCTACCGACAACATAATTTTCTGTAGGTAATCTATCGACAACATAATTTTCTATAGGAAATCTATCGACAGCATAATTTTCTGTAGGAAATCTATCGACAACATAATTTTCTATAGACGATCTATCGAGAACATAATTTTCTGTAGGAATGCTATCGACTACATAATGTTCTAAATAAAATTTATCGAAAACATAATTTTCTGTAGGAAATCTATCGACAACATAATTTTCTGTAGGAAACCTATCGAGTACATAATGTTCTATAGGAAATCTTTCAACAACATAATTTTCTGTAGGAAATCTATCGAGTACATAATGTTCTATAGGAAATCTATCGACAACGTAATTTTCTATAGGAAATCTATCGACAGCATAAATTTCTGTAGGAAATCTATCGACAACATAATGTTCTATAGGAAATCTATCTGTACGAAATCTATCGACAACATAATTTTCTATAGACGATCTATCGAGAACATAATTTTCTGTAGGAAATCTATCGACTACATAATGTTCTAAATAAAATTGATCGAAAACATAATTTTCTGTAGGAAATCTATCGACAACATAATTTTCTGTAGGAAATCTATCGAGTACATAATGTTCTATAGGAAATCTATCGAGAACATAATTTTCTGTAGGAAATCTATCGAGTACATAATGTTCTATAGGAAATCTATCGACAACGTAATTTTCTGTAGGAAATCTATCGACAACATAATTTTCTGTAGGAAATCTATCGATAACATAATTTTCTATAGAAGATCTATTGAGAACATAATTTTCTGTAGGAAATCTATCGAGTACATAATGTTCTATAGGAAATCTATCGACAATATAATTTTCTGTAGGAAATCTATCGAGTACATAATGTTCTATAGGAAATCTATCGACAACGTAATTTTCTGTAGGAAATCTATCGACAACATAATTTTCTGTAGGAAATCTATCGACAACATAATTTTCTGTAGGAAATCTATCGATAACATAATTTTCTATAGAAGATCTATTGAGAACATAATTTTCTGTAGGAAATCTATCAACATAATTTTCTGTAGGAAATCTGTCGAGTACATAATGTTCTATATGAAATCTATAGACAACATAATTTTCTATAGGAAATCTATCGCGAACAAAATTTTCTATAGGAAATCTATCGACAACATAATTTTCTATAGAAGATCTATTGAGAACATAATTTTCTGTAAGAAATCTATCGACAACATAATTTTCTATAGAAGATCTATTGAGAACATAATTTTTGTAAGAAATCTATCGACAATATAATAATCTATAGGCAATCTATTGAGAACATAATTTTCTGTAGGAAATCTATCGAGTACATAATGTTCTATAGGGAATCTTTCGACAACATAATTTTCTGTACGAAATCTATCGAGTACATAATGTTCTATAGGGAATCTATCGACAACATAATTTTTTATAGGAAATCTATCCAGAACATAATTTTCTGTACGAAATCTATCGACAATATAATTTTTTATAGGAAATCTATCGAGAACATAATTTTCTATAGGGAATCTATCGACAACATAATTTTCTGTACGAAATCTATCGAGTACATAATGTTCTATAGGGAATCTATCGACAACATAATTTTCTGTACGAAATCTATCGACAATATAATTTTTTATAGGAAATCTATCGAGAACATAATTTTCTATAGGAAATGTATCGACAACATATTTTCTGTAGGAAATCAATCGACAACAGAATTTTCTGTAGGAAATCTATCGACAACATAATTTTCTGTAGGAAATCTACCGACAACATAATTTTCTGTAGGAAATCTATCGACAGCATAATTTTCTATAGGAAATCTATCGACAGCATAATTTTCTGTAGGAAATCTATCGACAACATAATGTTCTATAGGAAATCTATCGACAACATAATGTTCTATAGGAAATCTATCTGTACGAAATCTATCGACAACATAATTTTCTATAGACGATCTATCGAGAACATAATTTTCTGTAGGAAATCTATCGACTACATAATGTTCTAAATAAAATTTATCGAAAACATAATTTTCTGTAGGAAATCTATCGACAACATAATTTTCTGTAGGAAATCTATCGAGTACATAATGTTCTATAGGAAATCTATCGACAACATAATTTTCTGTAGGAAATCTATCGACAACATAATGTTCTATAGGAAATCTATCTGTACGAAATCTATCGACAACATAATTTTCTATAGACGATCTATCGAGAACATAATTTTCTGTAGGAAATCTATCGACTACATAATGTTCTAAATAAAATTTATCGAAAACATAATTTTCTGTAGGAAATCTATCGACAACATAATTTTCTGTAGGAAATCTATCGATAACATAATTTTCTATAGAAGATCTATTGAGAACATAATTTTCTGTAGGAAATCTATCAACATAATTTTCTGTAGGAAATCTGTCGAGTACATAATGTTCTATATGAAATCTATCGACAACATAATTTTCTATAGGAAATCTATCGCGAACAAAATTTTCTATAGGAAATCTATCGACAACATAATTTTCTATTGAAGATCTATTGAGAACATAATTTTCTGTAAGAAATCTATCGACAACATAATTTTCTATAGAAGATCTATTGAGAACATAATTTTTGTAAGAAATCTATCGACAATATAATAATCTATAGGAAATCTATTGAGAACATAATTTTCTGTAGGAAATCTATCGACAACATAATGTTCTACATGGAATCGACAACATAATTTTCTATAGGAAATCTATCGAGTACATAATGTTCTATAGGAAATCTATCGACAACGTAATATAGGAAATCTATAGGAAATCTATCGACAATATAATATTCTGTAGGAAATCTATCGAAAACATAATTTTCTATAGAAGATCTATTGAGAACATAATTTTCTGTAGGAAATCTATCGACAATATAATTTTCTTTAGGAAATCTATCGAGTACATAATGTTCTATAAAAAATCTATCGACAACGTAATTTTCTGTAGGAAATCTATCGAAAACATAATGTTCTATAGGAAATCTATCGATAACATAATTTTCTGTACGAAATCTATGGACAACAAAATTTTCTGTAGGAAATCTATCGACAACATAATGTTCTACAGGAAATCTATGGACAACATAATGTTCTATAGGAAATCTATCGAGATTATAATTTTCTATAGGAAATCTATCGACAACATAATTTTCTGTATGAAATCTATCGAAAACATAATTTTCTATAGAAGATCTATTGAGAACATAATTTTCTTTAGGAATCTATCGACAACATAATTTTCTGTACGAAATCTATCGACAATATAATTTTTTATAGGAAATCTATCGAGAACATAATTTTCTATAGGGAATCTATCGACAACATAATTTTCTGTACGAAATCTATCGAGTACATAATGTTCTATAGGAAATGTATCGACAACATATTTTCTGTAGGAAATCAATCGACAACAGAATTTTCTGTAGGAAATCTATCGACAACATAATTTTCTGTAGGAAATCTACCGACAACATAATGTTCTACAGGAAATCTATGGACAACATAATGTTCTATAGGAAATCTATCGAGATTATAATTTTCTATAGGAAATCTATCGACAACATAATTTTCTGTATGAAATCTATCGAAAACATAATTTTCTATAGAAGATCTATTGAGAACATAATTTTCTTTAGGAATCTATCGACAACATAATTTTCTGTACGAAATCTATCGACAATATAATTTTTTATAGGAAATCTATCCAGAACATAATTTTCTGTACGAAATCTATCGACAATATAATATTTTATAGGAAATCTATCGAGAACATAATTTTCTATAGGGAATCTATCGACAACATAATTTTCTGTACGAAATCTATCGAGTACATAATGTTCTATAGGGAATCTATCGACAACATAATTTTCTGTACGAAATCTATCGACAATATAATTTTTTATAGGAAATCTATCGAGAACATAATTTTCTATAGGAAATGTATCGACAACATATTTTCTGTAGGAAATCAATCGACAACAGAATTTTCTGTAGGAAATCTATCGACAACATAATTTTCTGTAGGAAATCTACCGACAACATAATTTTCTGTAGGAAATCTATCGACAGCATAATTTTCTATAGGAAATCTATCGACAGCATAATTTTCTGTAGGAAATCTATCGACAACATAATGTTCTATAGGAAATCTATCGACAACATAATGTTCTATAGGAAATCTATCTGTACGAAATCTATCGACAACATAATTTTCTATAGACGATCTATCGAGAACATAATTTTCTGTAGGAAATCTATCGACTACATAATGTTCTAAATAAAATTTATCGAAAACATAATTTTCTGTAGGAAATCTATCGACAACATAATTTTCTGTAGGAAATCTATCGAGTACATAATGTTCTATAGGAAATCTATCGACAACGTAATTTTCTGTAGGAAATCTATCGACAACATAATGTTCTATAGGAAATCTATCTGTACGAAATCTATCGACAACATAATTTTCTATAGACGATCTATCGAGAACATAATTTTCTGTAGGAAATCTATCGACTACATAATGTTCTAAATAAAATTTATCGAAAACATAATTTTCTGTAGGAAATCTATCGACAACATAATTTTCTGTAGGAAATCTATCGATAACATAATTTTCTATAGAAGATCTATTGAGAACATAATTTTCTGTAGGAAATCTATCAACATAATTTTCTGTAGGAAATCTGTCGAGTACATAATGTTCTATATGAAATCTATCGACAACATAATTTTCTATAGGAAATCTATCGCGAACAAAATTTTCTATAGGAAATCTATCGACAACATAATTTTCTATTGAAGATCTATTGAGAACATAATTTTCTGTAAGAAATCTATAGACAACATAATTTTCTATAGAAGATCTATTGAGAACATAATTTTTGTAAGAAATCTATCGACAATATAATAATCTATAGGAAATCTATTGAGAACATAATTTTCTGTAGGAAATCTATCGACAACATAATGTTCTACATGGAATCGACAACATAATTTTCTATAGGAAATCTATCGAGTACATAATGTTCTATAGGAAATCTATCGACAACGTAATATAGGAAATCTATAGGAAATCTATAGGAAATCTATCGACAATATAATTTTCTGTAGGAAATCTATCGAAAACATAATTTTCTATAGAAGATCTATTGAGAACATAATTTTCTGTAGGAAATCTATCGACAATATTATTTTCTTTAGGAAATCTATCGAGTACATAATGTTCTATAAAAAATCTATCGACAACGTAATTTTCTGTAGGAAATCTATCGAAAACATAATGTTCTATAGGAAATCAATCGATAACATAATTTTCTGTACGAAATCTATCGACAACAAAATTTTCTGTAGGAAATCTATCGACAACATAATGTTCTACAGGAAATCTATGGACAACATAATGTTCTATAGGAAATCTATCGAGATTATAATTTTCTATAGGAAATCTATCGACAACATAATTTTCTGTATGAAATCTATCGAAAACATAATTTTCTATAGAAGATCTATTGAGAACATAATTTTCTTTAGGAATCTATCGACAACATAATTTTCTGTACGAAATCTATCGACAATATAATTTTTTATAGGAAATCTATCGAGAACATAATTTTCTATAGGGAATCTATCGACAACATAATATTCTGTACGAAATCTATCGAGTACATAATGTTCTATAGGGAATCTATCGACAACATAATTTTTTATAGGAAATCTATCGAGAACATAATTTTCTATAGGGAATCTATCGACAACATAATTTTCTGTACGAAATCTATCGAGTACATAATGTTCTATAGGGAATCTATCGACAACATAATTTTCTGTAGGAAATCTATCGACAATATAATTTTTTATAGGAAATCTATCGACAGCATAATTTTCTGTAGGAAATCTATCGACAACATAATGTTCTATAGGAAATCTATCGACAACATAATGTTCTATAGGAAATCTATCTGTACGAAATCTATCGACAACATAATTTTCTATAGACGATCTATCGAGAACATAATTTTCTGTAGAAATCTATCTACATAATGTTCTAAATAAAATTTATCGAAAACATAATTTTCTGTAGGAAATCTATCGACAACATAATTTTCTGTAGGAAATCTATCGAGTACATAATGTTCTATAGGAAATCTATCGACAACGTAATTTTCTGTAGGAAATCTATCGACAACATAATTTCCTGTAGGAAATCTATCGACAACATAATTTTCTGTAGGAAATCTATCGATAACATAATTTTCTATAGAAGATCTATTGAGAACATAATTTTCTGTAGGAAATCTATCAACATAATTTTCTGTAGGAAATCTGTAGAGTACATAATGTTCTATATGAAATCTATCGACAACATAATTTTCTATTGAAGATCTATTGAGAACATAATTTTCTGTAAGAAATCTATCGACAACATAATTTTCTATAGAAGATCTATTGAGAACATAATTTTTGTAAGAAATCTATCGACAATATAATAATCTATAGGAAATCTATTGAGAACATAATTTTCTGTAGGAAATCTATCGACAACATAATCTTCTACATGGAATCGACAACATAATTTTCTATAGGAAATCTATCGAGTACATAATGTTCTATAGGAAATCTATCGACAACGTAATATAGGAAATCTATAGGAAATCTATCGACAACATAATTTTCTGTAGGAAATCTATCGAAAACATAATGTTCTATAAAAAATCTAACGACAACGTAATTTTCTGTAGGAAATATATCGAAAACATAATGTTCTATAGGAAATCTATCGATAACATAATTTTCTGTACGAAATCTATCGACAACAAAATTTTCTGTAGGAAATCTATCGACAACATAATGTTCTACAGGAAATCTATGGACAACATAATGTTCTATAGGAAATCTATCGAGATTATAATTTTCTATAGGAAATCTATCGACAACATAATTTTCTGTATGAAATCTATCGAAAACATAATTTTCTATAGAAGATCTATTGAGAACATAATTTTATTTAGGAAATCTATCGACAACATAATTTTCTGTAGGAAATATATCGACAACATAATTTTCTGTAGGAAATCTATCGACAACATAATTTTCTGTAGGAAGTCTATCGACAACATAATTTTCTGTAGGAAATCTATCGACAACATAATTTTCTGTTGGAAATCTATCGACATAATAATTTTCTGTAGGAAATCTATCGAAAACATAATTTTCTATAGAAGATCTATTGAGAACATAATTTTCTTTAGGAAATCTATCGACAACATAATTTTCTGTAGGAAATATATCGACAACATAATTTTCTGTACGAAATCTATCGACAATATAATTTTTTATAGGAAATCTATCGAGAACATAATTTTCTATAGGAAATCTATCGACAACATAATTTTCTGTAGGAAATCAATCGACAACATAATTTTCTGTACGAAATCTATCGAGTACATAACGTTCTATAGGGAATCTATCGACAACATAATTTTCTGTACGAAATCTATCGACAATATAATTTTTTATAGGAAATCTATCGAGAACATAATTTTCTATAGGAAATCTATCGACAACATATTTTCTGTAGGAAATCAATCGACAACAGAATTTTCTGTAGGAAATCTATCGACAACATAATTTTCTGTAGGAAATCTACCGACAACATAATTTTCTGTAGGAAATCTATCGACAGCATAATTTTCTATAGGAAATCTATCGACAGCATAATTTTCTGTAGGAAATCTATCGACAACATAATGTTCTATAGGAAATCTATCGACAACATAATGTTCTATAGGAAATCTATCTGTACGAAATCTATCGACAACATAATTTTCTATAGACGATCTATCGAGAACATAATTTTCTGTAGGAAATCTATCGACAACATAATGTTCTACATGAAATCGACAACATAATTTTCTATAGGAAATCTATCGAGTACATAATGTTCTATAGGAAATCTATCGACAACGTACTATAGGAAATCTATAGGAAATCTATCGACAACATAATTTTCTGTAGGAAATCTATCGAAAACATAATTTTCTATAGAAGATCTATTGAGAACATAATTTTCTGTAGGAAATCTATCGACAATATAATTTTCTTTAGAAAATCTATCGAGTACATAATGTTCTATAAAAAATCTATCGACAACATAATTTTCTGTAGGAAATCTATCGACAACATAATGTTCTATAGGAAATCTATCGATAACATAATTTTCTGTAGGAAGTCTTTCGGCAACATAATTTTCTGTAGGAAATCTATCAACAACATAATTTTCTGTTGGAAATCTATCGACAAAATAATTTTCTGTAGGAAGTCTATCGACAACATAATTTTCTGTAGGAAATCTATCGACAACATAATTTTCTGTTGGAAATCTATCGACATAATAATTTTCAGTAGGAAATCAATCGAGAACAAAATTTTCTACAGGAAATCTATCGACAACATAATTTTCTGTAGGAAATCTATCGACAACGTAATGTTCTATAAAAAATTTATCGACAACATAATTTTCTGTAGGAAATCTATCGACAACATAATTTTCTGTAGGAAATCTATCGCCAATATAATTTTCTATAGGAAATCTATCGACAACATAATTTTCTGTAGGAAATCTATCGAGTACATAATGTTCTATAGGGAATCTATCGACAACATAATTTTCTGTACGAAATCTATCGACAATATAATTTTCTTTAGAAAATCTATCGAGTACATAATGTTCTATAAAAAATCTATCGACAACATAATTTTCTGTAGGAAATCTATCGACAACATAATGTTCTATAGGAAATCTATCGATAACATAATTTTCTGTAGGAAGTCTATCGACAACATAATTTTCTGTAGGAAATCTATCGAAAACATAATTTTCTGTTGGAAATCTATCGACATAATAATTTTCTGTAGGAAATCTATCGAAAACATAATTTTCTATAGAAGATCTATTGAGAACATAATTTTCTTTAGGAAATCTATCGACAACATAATTTTCTGTAGGAAATATATCGACAACATAATTTTCTGTACGAAATATATCGACAATATAATTTTTTATAGGAAATCTATCGAGAACATAATTTTCTATAGGAAATCTATCGACAACATAATTTTCTGTAGGAAATCAATCGACAACATAATTTTCTGTACGAAATCTATCGGGTACATAACGTTCTATAGGGAATCTATCGACAACATAATTTTCTGTACGAAATCTATCGACAATATAATTTTTTATAGGAAATCTATCGAGAACATAATTTTCTATAGGAAATCTATCGACAACATATTTTCTGTAGGAAATCAATCGACAACAGAATTTTCTGTAGGAAATCTATCGACAACATAATTTTCTGTAGGAAATCTACCGACAACATAATTTTCTGTAGGAAATCTATCGACAGCATAATTTTCTATAGGAAATCTATCGACAGCATAATTTTCTGTAGGAAATCTACCGACAACATAATGTTCTATAGGAAATCTATCGACAACATAATGTTCTATAGGAAATCTATCTGTACGAAATCTATCGACAACATAATTTTCAATAGACGATCTATCGAGAACATAATTTTCTGTAGGAAATCTATCGACAACATAATGTTCTACATGAAATCGACAACATAATTTTCTATAGGAAATCTATCGAGTACATAATGTTCTATAGGAAACCTATCGACAACGTAATATAGGAAATCTATAGGAAATCTATCGACAACATAATTTTCTGTAGGAAATCTATCGAAAACATAATTTTCTATAGAAGATCTATTGAGAACATAATTTTCTGTAGGAAATCTATCGACAATATAATTTTCTTTAAAAAATCTATCGAGTACATAATGTTCTATAAAAAATCTATCGACAACATAATTTTCTGTAGGAAATCTATCGACAACATAATGTTCTATAGGAAATCTATCGATAACATAATTTTCTGTAGGAAGTCTATCGACAACATAATTTTCTGTAGGAAATCTATCAACAACATAATTTTCTGTTGGAAATCTATCGACAAAATAATTTTCTGTAGGAAGTCTATCGACAACATAATTTTCTGTAGGAAATCTATCGACAACATAATTTTCTGTTGGAAATCTATCGACATAATAATTTTCAGTAGGAAATCAATCGAGAACAAAATTTTCTACAGGAAATCTATCGACAACATAATTTTCTGTAGGAAATCTATCGACAACGTAATGTTCTATAAAAAATCTATCGCCAATATAATTTTCTATAGGAAATCTATCGACAACATAATTTTCTGTAGGAAATCTATCGCCAATATAATTTTCTATAGGAAATCTATCGACAACATAATTTTCTGTAGGAAATCTATCGAGTACATAATGTTCTATAGGGAATCTATCGACAACATAATTTTCTGTACGAAATCTATCGACAATATAATTTTTTATAGGAAATCTTTCGAGAACATAATTTTCTATAGGAAATCTATCGACAGCATAATTTTCTGTAGGAAATCTATCGACAACATAATGTTCTATAGGAAATCTATCTGTACGAAATCTATCGACATCATAATTTTCTATAGACGATCTATCGAGAACATAATTTTCTGTAGGAAATCTATCGACTACATAATGTTCTAAATAAAATTAATCGAAAACATAATTTTCTGTAGGAAATCTATCGACAACATAATTTTCTGTAGGAAATCTATTGAGTACATAATGTTCTATAGGAAATCTATCGACAACGTAATTTTCTGTAGGAAATCTATCGACAACATAATTTTCTGTAGGAAATCTATCGACAACATAATTTTCTATAGAAGATCTATTGAGAACATAATTTTCTGTAGGAAATCTATCAACATAATTTTCTGTAGGAAATCTGTCGAGTACATAATGTTCTATATGAAATCTATCGACAACATAATTTTCTATAGGAAATTTATCGCGAACAAAATTTTCTATAGGAAATCTATCGACAACATAATTTTCTATAGAAGATCTATTGAGAACATAATTTTCTGTAAGAAATCTATCGACAACATAATTTTCTATAGAAGATCTATTGAGAACATAATTTTTGTAAGAAATCTATCGACAATATAATAATCTATAGGAAATCTATTGAGAACATAATTTTCTGTAGGAAATCTATCGACAACATAATGTTCTACATGGAATCGACAACATAATTTAATATAGGAAATCTATCGAGTACATAATGTTCTATAGGAAATCTATCGACAACGTAATATAGGAAATCTATAGGAAATCTATCGACAACATAATTTTCTATAGAAGATCTATTGAGAACATAATTTTTGTAAGAAATCTATTTGACAATATAATTTTCTTTAGGAAATCTATCGAGTACATAATGTTCTATAAAAAATCTATCGACAACGTAATTTTCTGTAGGAAATCTATCGACAACATAATGTTCTATAGGAAATCTATCGATAACATAATTTTCTGTACGAAATCTATCGACAACTAAATTTTCTGTAGGAAATCTATCGACAACATAATGTTCTACAGGAAATCTATGGACAACATAATGTTCTATAGGAAATCTACCGAGATTATAATTTTCTATAGGAAATCTATCGACAACATAATTTTCTGTAGGAAATCTATCGAAAACATAATTTTCTATAGAAGATCTATTGAGAACATAATTTTCTGTAGGAAATCTATCGACAACATAATTTTCTGTAGGAAGTCTATCGACAACATAATTTTCTGTAGGAAATCTATCGACAACATAATTTTCTGTTGGAAATCTATCGACATAATAATTTTCAGTAGGAAATCAATCGAGAACAAAATTTTCTACAGGAAATCTATCGACAACATAATTTTCTGTAGGAAATCTATCGACAACGTAATGTTCTATAAAAAATTTATCGACAACATAATTTTCTGTAGGAAATCTATCGACAACATAATTTTCTGTAGGAAATCTATCGCCAATATAATTTTCTATAGGAAATCTATCGACAACATAATTTTCTGTAGGAAATCTATCGAGTAAATAATTTTCTGTACGAAATCTATCGACAATATAATTTTCTATAGGAAATCTATCGAATTTTTGTAAGAAATCTATCGACAATATAATAATCTATAGGAAATCTATTGAGAACATAATTTTCTGTAGGAAATCTATCGACAACATAATGTTCTACATGGAATCGACAACATAATTTTCTATAGGAAATCTATCGAGTACATAATGTTTTATAGGAAATCTATCGACAACGTAATATAGGAAATCTATAGGAAATCTATCGACAACATAATTTTCTATAGAAGATCTATTGGGAACATAATTTTTGTAAGAAATCTATCGACAATATAATTTTCTTTAGGAAATCTATCGGGTACATAATGTTCTATAAAAAATCTATCGACAACGTAATTTTCTGTAGGAAATCTATCGACAACATAATGTTCTATAGGAAATGTATCGATAACATAATTTTCTGTACGAAATCTATGGACAACTAAATTTTCTGTAGGAAATCTATCGACAACATAATGTTCTATAGGAAATCTATGGACAACATAATGTTCTATAGGAAATCTACCGAGATTATAATTTTCTATAGGAAATCTATCGACAACATAATTTTCTGTAGGAAATCTATCGAAAACATAATTTTCTATAGAAGATCTATTGAGAACATAATTTTCTGTAGGAAATCTATCGACAACATAATTTTCTGTAGGAAGTCTATCGACAACATAATTTTCTGTAGGAAATCTATCGACAACATAATTTTCTATTGGAAATCTATCGACATAATAATTTTCTGTAGGAAATCTATCGAAAACATAATTTTCTATAGAAGATCTATTGAGAACATAATTTTCTTTAGGAAATCTATCGACAACATAATTTTCTGTAGGAAATCTATCGACAACATAATTTTCTGTAGGAAATCTGTCGCCAATATAATTTTCTATTGGAAATCTATCGACAACATAATTTTCTGTAGGAAATCTATCGACTACATAATGTTCTATAGGGAATCTATCGACAACATAATTTTCTGTACGAAATCTATCGACAATATAATTTTTTATAGGAAATCTATCGAGAACATAATTTTCTATAGGAAATCTATCGACAACATAATTTTCTGTAGGAAATCAATCGACAACATAATTTTCTGTAGGAAATCTATCGAGTACATAATGTTCTATAGGAAATCTATCGACAACGTAATTTTCTGTAGGAAATCTATCGACAACATAATTTTCTGTAGGAAATCTATCGACAACATAATTTTCTGTAGGAAATCTATCGATAACATAATTTTCTATAGAAGATTTATTGAGAACATAATTTTCTGTAGGAATTCTATCAACATAATTTTCTGTAGGAAATCTGTCGAGTACATAATGTTCTATAGGAAATCTATCTGTACGAAATCTATCGACAACATAATTTTCTATAGACGATCTATCGAGAACATAATTTTCTGTAGGAAGTCTATCGACAACATAATTTTCTGTAGGAAATCTATCGACAACATAATTTTCTGTTGGAAATCTATCGACATAATAATTTTCAGTAGGAAATCAATCGAGAACAAAATTTTCTACAGGAAATCTATCGACAACATAATTTTCTGTAGGAAATCTATCGACAACGTAATGTTCTATAAAAAATTTATCGACAACATAATTTTCTGTAGGAAATCTATCGACAACATAATTTTCTGTAGGAAATCTATCGCCAATATAATTTTCTATAGGAAATCTATCGACAACATAATTTTCTGTAGGAAATCTATCGAGTACATAATGTTCTATAGGGAATCTATCGACAACATAATTTTCTGTACGAAATCTATCGACAATATAATTTTTTATAGGAAATCTTTCGAGAACATAATTTTCTATAGGAAATCTATCGACAGCATAATTTTCTGTAGGAAATCTATCGACAACATAATGTTCTATAGGAAATCTATCTGTACGAAATCTATCGACATCATAATTTTCTATAGACGATCTATCGAGAACATAATTTTCTGTAGGAAATCTATCGACTACATAATGTTCTAAATAAAATTAATCGAAAACATAATTTTCTGTAGGAAATCTATCGACAACATAATTTTCTGTAGGAAATCTATCGAGTACATAATGTTCTATAGGAAATCTATCGACAACGTAATTTTCTGTAGGAAATCTATCGACAACATAATTTTCTGTAGGAAATCTATCTACAACATAATTTTCTGTAGGAAATCTATCGATAACATAATTTTCTATAGAAGATCTATTGAGAACATAATTTTCTGTAGGAAATCTATCAACATAATTTTCTGTAGGAAATCTATCAACATAATTTTCTGTAGGAAATCTGTCGAGTACATAATGTTCTATATGAAATCTATCGACAACATAATTTTCTATAGGAAATTTATCGCGAACAAAATTTTCTATAGGAAATCTATCGACAACATAATTTTCTATAGGAAATCTATCGACAACATAATTTTCTATAGAAGATCTATTGAGAACATAATTTTCTGTAAGAAATCTATCGACAACGTAATTTTCTATAGAAGATCTATTGAGAACATAATTTTTGTAAGAAATCTATCGACAATATAATAATCTATAGGAAATCTATTGAGAACATAATTTTCTGTAGGAAATCTATCGACAACATAATGTTCTACATGGAATCGACAACATAATTTTCTATAGGAAATCTATCGAGTACATAATGTTCTATAGGAAATCTATCGACAACGTAATATAGGAAATCTATAGGAAATCTATCGACAGCATAATTTTCTATAGAAGATCTATTGAGAACATAATTTTTGTAAGAAATCTATTTGACAATATAATTTTCTTTAGGAAATCTATCGAGTACATAATGTTCTATAAAAAATCTATCGACAACGTAATTTTCTGTAGGAAATCTATCGACAACATAATGTTCTATAGGAAATCTATCGATAACATAATTTTCTGTACGAAATCTATTGACAATGAAGTATCTGGCAACTCTGTTGTGACAGTGTGTAGTTTTGTGAAGTGCTCTTCTGCAAATTTTATTATTTTGATTTTTGAGTGTGTATTAAGCTTAGTATTTTTTAAAATAAGTGTTTAAAAGTTGTTTTATTATTTTCCCTTATTTGGATCTAAATTTTATTTAAAATTGTAAGTTTTATTTGTTTAATTTTAATACTAATTGTTTCATTTTAACAAAACAAAAACAAAAATTGCTTCTTGTTTTGATAATTTTTTGTTTTTGTAAGCTTATTACTGTTTTTTTTATTTTTCTTTCTATCAGTACATATTCCTCTTTTTATTATTATTTTTCTTTTTATTTTGTTACTGTTTTATGTATATTGTTTTGCTTATAATTCTTACTTATTTATTATCATTTTTGTTTTTAGTTTTTACATTTTAATTTATACTTGATCTTTTTTTTTCTTTTAGATATAAATAAATTTCACTGTTTGTTTATTTATATATTTAGTTTATTAAAATGGATAATTGTATGGCATCAAAATGTATTGTAAAGAAAGAGGGTGAACGCCAGATTTCTTGCTGGTTATGTGATAAATTGTTTCATATTAAGTGTGTTGGTTTGCTTCCTCGCACCACGGACCAATTAGTGGATAGTTCCTTGGGTCTACGTTGGTGTTGTCCTAAATGTAAGGTGGTTGACATCCAATTTTATAAATTTTTTATGGAGACTCGTCGTGAGTTTACTGAGATGCACACTGAATTCGCATCTCTTTTTTCTAAATTTCGTCGGTTTGGGGAATTATTTTCGAAGTATGGCCTTTTGAACTAAATTTTCTGTAGGAAATCTATCGACAACATAATGTTCTACAGGAAATCTATGGACAACATAATGTTCTATAGGAAATCTACCGAGATTATAATTTTCTATAGGAAATCTATCCACAACATAATTTTCTGTAGGAAATCTATCGAAAACATAATTTTCTATAGAAGATCTATTGAGAACATAATTTTCTGTAGGAAATCTATCGACAACATAATTTTCTGTAGGAAGTCTATCGACAACATAATTTTCTGTAGGAAATCTATCGACAACATAATTTTCTGTTGGAAATCTATCGACATAATAATTTTCAGTAGGAAATCAATCGAGAACAAAATTTTCTACAGGAAATCTATCGACAACATAATTTTCTGTAGGAAATCTATCGACAACGTAATGTTCTATAAAAAATTTATCGACAACATAATTTTCTGTAGGAAATCTATCGACAACATAATTTTCTGTAGGAAATCTATCGCCAATATAATTTTCTATAGGAAATCTATCGACAACATAATTTTCTGTAGGAAATCTATCGAGTACATAATGTTCTATAGGGAATCTATCGACAACATAATTTTCTGTACGAAATCTATCGACAATATAATTTTTTATAGGAAATCTTTCGAGAACATAATTTTCTATAGGAAATCTATCGACAGCATAATTTTCTGTAGGAAATCTATCGACAACATAATGTTCTATAGGAAATCTATCTGTACGAAATCTATCGACATCATAATTTTCTATAGACGATGTATCGAGAACATAATTTTCTGTAGGAAATCTATCGACTACATAATGTTCTAAATAAAATTAATCGAAAACATAATTTTCTGTAGGAAATCTATCGACAACATAATTTTCTGTAGGAAATCTATCGAGTACATAATGTTCTATAGGAAATCTATCGACAACGTAATTTTCTGTAGGAAATCTATCGACAACATAATTTTCTGTAGGAAATCTATCTACAACATAATTTTCTGTAGGAAATCTATCGATAACATAATTTTCTATAGAAGATCTATTGAGAACATAATTTTCTGTAGGAAATCTATCAACATAATTTTCTGTAGGAAATCTGTCGAGTACATAATGTTCTACATGAAATCTATCGACAACATAATTTTCTATAGGAAATTTATCGCGAACAAAATTTTCTATAGGAAATCTATCGACAACATAATTTTCTATAGAAGATCTATTGAGAACATAATTTTCTGTAAGAAATCTATCGACAATATAATTTTCTATAGAAGATCTATTGAGAACATAATTTTTGTAAGAAATCTATCGACAATATAATAATCTATAGGAAATCTATTAGGAACATAATTTTCTATAGGAAATCTATCGAGTACATAATGTTCTATAGGAAATCTATCGACAACGTAATATAGGAAATCTATAGGAAATCTATCGACAACATAATTTTCTATAGAAGATCTATTGAGAACATAATTTTTGTAAGAAATCTATCGACAATATAATTTTCTTTAGGAAATCTATCGAGTACATAATGTTCTATAAAAAATCTATCGACAACGTAATTTTCTGTAGGAAATCTATCGACAACATAATGTTCTATAGGAAATCTATCGATAACATAATTTTCTGTACGAAATCTATCGACAACTAAATTTTCTGTAGGAAATCTATCGACAACATAATGTTCTACAGGAAATCTATGGACAACATAATGTTCTATAGGAAATCTACCGAGATTATAATTTTCTATAGGAAATCTATCGACAACATAATTTTCTGTAGGAAATCTATCGAAAACATAATTTTCTATAGAAGATCTACTGAGAACATAATTTTCTGTAGGAAATCTATCGACAACATAATTTTCTGTAGGAAGTCTATCGACAACATAATTTTCTGTAGGAAATCTATCGACAACATAATTTTCTATTGGAAATCTATCGACATAATAATTTTCTGTAGGAAATCTATCGAAAACATAATTTTCTATAGAAGATCTATTGAGAACATAATTTTCTGTAGGAAATCTATCAACATAATTTTCTGTAGGAAATCTGTCGAGTACATAATGTTCTATATGAAATCTATCGACAACATAATTTTCTATAGGAAATCTATCGCGAACAAAATTTTCTATAGGAAATCTATCGACAACATAATTTTCTATAGAACATCTATTGAGAACATAATTTTCTGTAAGAAATCTATCGACAACATAATTTTCTATAGAAGATCTATTGAGAACATAATGTTTGTAAGAAATCTATCGACATCATAATTTTCTGTACGAAATCTATCGACAATATAATTTTTTATAGGAAATCTTTCGAGAACATAATTTTCTATAGGAAATCTATCGACAGCATAATTTTCTGTAGGGAATCTATCGACAACATAATGTTCTATCGAGAACATAATTTTCTGTAGGAAATCTATCGACTACATAATGTTCTAAATAAAATTAATCGAAAACATAATTTTCTGTAGGAAATCTATCGACAACATAATTTTCTGTAGGAAATCTATCGAGTACATAATGTTCTATAGGAAATCTATCGACAACGTAATTTTCTGTAGGAAATCTATCGACAACATAATTTTCTGTAGGAAATCTATCGACAGCATAATTTTCTGTAGGAAATCTATCGATAACATAATTTTCTATAGAAGATCTATTGAGAACATAATTTTCTGTAGGAAATCTATCAACATAATTTTCTGTAGGAAATCTGTCGAGTACATAATGTTCTATATGAAATCTATCGACAACATAATTTTCTATAGGAAATCTATCGCGAACAAAATTTTCTATAGGAAATCTATCGACAACATAATTTTCTATAGAACATCTATTGAGAACATAATTTTCTGTAAGAAATCTATCGACAATATAATTTTCTATAGAAGATCTATTGAGAACATAATGTTTGTAAGAAATCTATCGACAATATAATAATCTATAGGAAATCTATTGAGAACATAATTTTCTGTAGGAAATCTATCGACAACATAATGTTCTACATGAAATCGACAACATAATTTTCTATAGGAAATCTATCGAGTACATAATGTTCTATTGGAAATCTATCGACAACGTAATTTTCTATAGGAAATTTATCGCGAACAAAATTTTCTATAGGAAATCTATCGACAACATAATTTTCTATAGAAGATCTATTGAGAACATAATTTTCTGTAAGAAATCTATCGACAACATAATTTTCTATAGAAGATCTATTGAGAACATAATTTTTGTAAGAAATCTATCGACAATATAATAATCTATAGGAAATCTATTGAGAACATAATTTTCTGTAGGAAATCTATCGACAACATAATGTTCTACATGGAATCGACAACATAATTTTCTATAGGAAATCTATCGAGTACATAATGTTCTATAGGAAATCTATCTACAACGTAATATAGGAAATCTATAGGAAATCTATCGACAACATAATTTTCTATAGAAGATCTATTGAGAACATAATTTTTGTAAGAAATCTATCGACAATATAATTTTCTTTAGGAAATCTATCGAGTACATAATGTTCTATAAAAAATCTATCGACAACGTAATTTTCTGTAGGAAATCTATCAACAACTTAATGTTCTATAGGAAATCTATCGATAACATAATTTTCTGTACGAAATCTATCGACAACTAAATTTTCTGTAGGAAATCTATCGACAACATAATGTTCTACAGGAAATCTATGGACAACATAATGTTCTATAGGAAATCTACCGAGATTATAATTTTCTATAGGAAATCTATCGACAACATAATTTTCTGTAGGAAATCTATCGAAAACATAATTTTCTATAGAAGATCTATTGAGAACATAATTTTCTGTAGGAAATCTATCGACAACATAATTTTCTGTAGGAAGTCTATCGACAACATAATTTTCTGTAGGAAATCTATCGACAACATAATTTTCTGTTGGAAATCTATCGACATAATAATTTTCTGTAGGAAATCTATCGAAAACATAATTTTCTACAGAAGATCTATTGAGAACATAATTTTCTTTAGGAAATCTATCGACAACATAATTTTCTGTAGGAAATCTATCGACAACATAATTTTCTGTAGGAAATCTGTCGCCAATATAATTTTCTATAGGAAATCTATCGACAACATAATTTTCTGTAGGAAATCTATCGAGTACATAATGTTCTATAGGGAATCTATCGACAACATAATTTTCTGTACGAAATCTATCGACAATATAATTTTTTATAGGAAATCTATCGAGAACATAATTTTCTTTAGGAAATCTATCGACAACATAATTTTCTGTAGGAAATCAATCGACAACATAATTTTCTGTAGGAAATCTATCGACAACATAATTTTCTGTAGGAAATCTACCGACAACATAATTTTCTGTAGGAAATCTATCGACAACATAATTTTCTATAGGAAATCTATCGACAGCATAATTTTCTGTAGGAAATCTATCGATAACATAATTTTCTATAGAAGATCTATTGAGAACATAATTTTCTGTAGGAAATCTATCAACATAATTTTCTGTAGGAAATCTGTCGAGTACATAATGTTCTATATGAAATCTATCGACAACATAATTTTCCATAGGAAATCTATCGCGAACAAAATTTTCTATAGGAAATCTATCGACAACATAATTTTGTATAGAACATCTATTGAGAACATAATTTTCTGTAAGAAATCTATCGACAACATAATTTTCTATAGAAGATCTATTGAGAACATAATGTTTGTAAGAAATCTATCGACAATATAATAATCTATAGGAAATCTATTGAGAACATAATTTTCTGTAGGAAATCTATCGACAACATAATGTTCTACATGAAATCGACAACATAATTTTCTATAGGAAATCTATCGAGTACATAATGTTCTATAGGAAATCTGTCGACAACGTAATATAGGAAATCTATCGACAATATAATTTTCCGTAGGAAATCTATCGACAATATAATTTTCTTTAGAAAATCTATCGAGTACATAATGTTCTATAAAAAATCTATCGACAACGTAATTTTCTGTAGGAAATCTATCGACAACATAATGTTCTATAGGAAATCTATCGATAACATAATTTTCTGTACGAAATCTATTGACAACATAATTTTCTGTAGGAAATCTATCGACAACATAATGTTCTACAGGAAATCTATGGACAACATAATGTTCTATAGGAAATTTATCGAGATTATAATTTTCTATAGGAAATCTATCGAAAACATAATTTTCTATAGAAGATCTATTGAGAACATAATTTTCTTTAGGAAATCTATCGACAACATAACTTTCTGTAGGAAATATATCGACAACATAATTTTCTGTAGGAAATCTATCGACAACATAATTTTCTGTAGGAAGTCTATCGACAACATAATTTTCTGTAGGAAATCTATCGACAACATAATTTTCTGTTGGAAATCTATCGACATAATAATTTTCAGTTGGAAATCTATCGAGAACAAAATTTTCTACAGGAAATCTATCGACAACATAATTTTCTGTAGGAAATCTATCGACAACGTAATGTTCTATAAAAAATTTATCGACAACATAATTTTCTGTAGGAAATCTATCGCCAATATAATTTTCTATAGGAAATCTATCGACAACATAATTTTCTGTAGGAAATCCATCGAGTACATAATGTTCTATAGGGAATCTATCGACAACATAATTTTCTGTACGAAATCTATCGACAATATAATTTTTTATAGGAAATCTATCGAGAACATAATTTTCTATAGGAAATCTATCGACAACATAATTTTCTGTAGGAAATCAATCGACAACATAATTTTCTGTAGGAAATCTATCGACAACATAATTTTCTGTAGGAAATCTACCGACAACATAATTTTCTGTAGGAAATCTATCGACAACATAATTTTCTATAGGAAATCTATCGACAACATAATTTTCTGTAAGAAATCTACCGACAACATAATTTTCTGTAGGAAATCTATCGACAACATAATATTCTATAGGAAATCTATCGACAGCATAATTTTCTGTAGGAAATCTATCGACAACATAATGTTCTATAGGAAATCTATCTGTACGAAATCTATCGACAACATAATTTTCTATAGACGATCTATCGAGAACATAATTTTCTGTAGGAAATCTATCGACTACATAATTTTCTGTAGGAAATCTATCGAGTACATAATGTTCTATAGGAAATCTATCGACAACGTAATTTTCTGTAGGAAATCTATCGACAACATAATTTTCTGTAGGAAATCTATCGACAACATAATTTTCTGTAGGAAATCTATCGACAACATAATTTTCTGTAGGAAATCTATCGACAACATAATGTTCTACAGGAAATCTATGGACAACATAATGTTCTATAGGAAATCTATCGAGATTATAATTTTCTATAGGAAATCTATCGAAAACATAATTTTCTATAGAAGATCTATTGAGAACATAATTTTCTTTAGGAAATCTATCGACAACATAACTTTCTGTAGGAAATATATCGACAACATAATTTTCTGTAGGAAATCTATCGACAACATAATTTTCTGTAGGAAGACTATCGACAACATAATTTTCTGTAGGAAATCTATCGACAACATAATTTTCTGTTGGAAATCTATCGACATAATAATTTTCAGTTGGATATCTATCGAGAACAAAATTTTCTACAGGAAATCTATCGACAACATAATTTTCTGTAGGAAATCTATCGACAACGTAATGTTCTATAAAAAATTTATCGACAACATAATTTTCTGTAGGAAATCTATCGACAACATAATTTTCTGTAGGAAATCTATCGCCAATATAATTTTCTATAGGAAATCTATCGACAACATAATTTTCTGTAGGAAATCTATCGAGTACATAATGTTCTATAGGGAATCTATCGACAACATAATTTTCTGTACGAAATCTATCGACAATATAATTTTTTATAGGAAATCTATCGAGAACATAATTTTCTATAGGAAATCTATCGACAACATAATTTTCTGTAGGAAATCAATCGACAACATAATTTTCTGTAGGAAATCTATCGACAACATAATTTTCTGTAGGAAATCTACCGACAACATAATTTTCTGTAGGAAATCTATCGACAACATAATTTTCTATAGGAAATCTATCGACAACATAATTTTCTGTAGGAAATCTACCGACAACATAATTTTCTGTAGGAAATCTATCGACAACATAATTTTCTATAGGAAATCTATCGACAGCATAATTTTCTGTAGGAAATCTATCGACAACATAATGTTCTATAGGAAATCTATCTGTACGAAATCTATCGACAACATAATTTTCTATAGACGATCTATCGTGAACATAATTTTCTGTAGGAAATCTATCGACTACATAATGTTCTAAATAAAATTTATCGAAAACATAATTTTCTGTAGGAAATCTATCGACAACATAATTTTCTGTAGGAAATCTATCGAGTACATAATGTTCTATAGGAAATCTATCGACAACGTAATTTTCTGTAGGAAATCTATCGACAACATAATTTTCTGTAGGAAATCTATCGACAACATAATTTTCTGTAGGAAATCTATCGATAACATAATTTTCTATAGAAGATCTATTGAGAACATAATTTTCTGTAGGAAATCTATCAACATAATTTTCTGTAGGAAATCTGTCGAGTACATAATGTTCTATATGAAATCTATCGACAACATAATTTTCTATAGGAAATCTATCGCGAACAAAATTTTCTATAGGAAATCTATCGACAACATAATTTTCTATAGAACATCTATTGAGAACATAATTTTCTGTAAGAAATCTATCGACAACATAATTTTCTATAGAAGATCTATTGAGAACATAATTTTTGTAAGAAATCTATCGACAATATAATAATCTATAGGAAATCTATTGAGAACATAATTTTCTGTAGGAAATCTATCGACAACATAATGTTCTACATGAAATCGACAACATAATTTTCTATAGGAAATCTATCGAGTACATAATGTTCTGTAGGAAATCTATCGACAACGTAATATAGGAAATCTATAGGAAATCTATCGACAATATAATTTTCTGTAGGAAATCTATCGAAAACATAATTTTCTATAGAAGATCTATTGAGAACATAATTTTCTGTAGGAAATCTATCGACAATATAATTTTCTTTAGAAAATCTATCGAGTACATAATTTTCTATAAAAAATCTATCGACAACGTAATTTTCAGTAGGAAATCTATCGACAACATAATGTTCTATAGGAAATCTATCGATAACATAATTTTCTGTACGAAATCTATCGACAACATAATTTTCTGTAGGAAATCTATCGACAACATAATGTTCTACAGGAAATCTATGGACAACATAATGTTCTATAGGAAATCTATCGAGATAATAATTTTCTATAGGAAATCTATCGAAAACATAATTTTCTATAGAAGATCTATTGAGAACATAATTTTCTTTAGGAAATCTATCGACAACATAATTTTCTGTAGGAAATATATCGACAACATAATTTTCTGTAGGAAATCTATCGACAAGATAATTTTCTGTAGGAAGTCTATCGACAACATAATTTTCTGTAGGAAATCTATCGACAACATAATTTTCTGTTGGAAATCTATCGACATAATAATTTTCAGTAGGAAATCTATCGAGAACAAAATTTTCTACAGGAAATCTATCGACAACATAATTTTCTGTAGGAAATCTATCGACAACGTAATGTTCTATAAAAAATTTATCGACAACATAATTTTCTGTAGGAAATCTATCGACAACATAATTTTCTGTAGGAAATCTATCGCCAATATAATTTTCTATAGGAAATCTATCGACAACATAATTTTCTGTAGGAAATCTATCGAGTACATAATGTTCTATAGGGAATCTATCGACAACATAATTTTCTGTACGAAATCTATCGACAATATAATTTTTTATAGGAAATCTATCGAGAACATAATTTTCTATAGGAAATCTATCGACAACATAATTTTCTGTAGGAAATCAATCGACAACATAATTTTCTGTAGGAAATCTATCGACAACATAATTTTCTGTAGGAAATCTACCGACAACATAATGTTCTATAGGAAATCTATCTGAACGAAATCTATCGACAACATAATTTTCTATAGACGATCTATCGAGAACATAATTTTCTGTAGGAAATCTATCGACTACATAATGTTCTAAATAAAATTAATCGAAAACATAATTTTCTGTAGGAAATCTATCGACAACATAATTTTCTGTAGGAAATCTATCGAGTACATAATGTTCTATAGGAAATCTATCGACAACGTAATTTTCGGTAGGAAATCTATCGACAACATAATTTTCTGTTGGAAGTCTATCGACAACATAATTTTCTGTAGGAAATCTATCGACAACATAATTTTCTGTTGGAAATCTATCGACATAATAATTTTCTGTAGGAAATCTATCGAAAACATAATTTTCTATAGAAGATCTATTGGGAACATAATTTTCTTTAGGAAATCTATCGACAACATAATTTTCTGTAGGAAATCTATCGACAACATAATTTTCTGTAGGAAATTTGTCGCCAATATAATTTTCTATAGGAAATCTATCGACAACATAATTTTCTGTACGAAATCTATCGACAATATAATTTTTTATAGGAAATCTATCGAGAACATAATTTTCTATAGGAAATCTATCGACAACATAATTTTCTGTAGGAAATCAATCGACAACATAATTTTCTGTAGGAAATCTATCGACAACATAATTTTCTGTAGGAAATCTACCGACAACATAATTTTCTGTAGGAAATCTATCGACAACATAATTTTCTATAGGAAATCTATCGACAGCATAATTTTCTGTAGGAAATCTATCTGTACGAAATCTATCGACAACATAATTTTCTATAGACCATCTATCGAGAACATAATTTTCTGTAGGAAATCTATCGACTACACAATGTTCTAAATAAAATTTATCGAAAACATAATTTTCTGTAGGAAATCTATCGACAACATAATTTTCAGTAGGAAATCTATCGAGTACATAATGTTCTATAGGAAATCTATCGACAACGTAATTTTCTGTAGGAAATCTATCGACAACATAATTTTCTGTAGGAAATCTATCGACAACATAATTTTCTGTAGGAAATCTATCGACAACATAATTTTCTGTAGGAAATCTATCGACAACATAATGTTCTACAGGAAATCTATGGACAACATAATGTTCTATAGGAAATCTATCGAGATAATAATTTTCTATAGGAAATCTATCGAAAACATAATTTTCTATAGAAGATCTATTGAGAACATAATTTTCTTTAGGAAATCTATCGACAACATAATTTTCTGTAGGAAATATATCGACAACATAATTTACTGTAGGAAATCTATCGACAACATAATTTTCTGTAGGAAGTCTATCGACAACATAATTTTCTGTAGGAAATCTATCGACAACATAATGTTCTATAGGAAATCTATCTGTACGAAATCTATCGACAACATAATTTTCTATAGACGATCTATCGAGAACATAATTTTCTGTAGGAAATCTATCGACTACATAATGTTCTAAATAAAATTAATCGAAAACATAATTTTCTGTAGGAAATCTATCGACAACATAATTTTCTGTAGGAAATCTATCGACAACATAATTTTCTGTAGGAAATCTATCGAGTACATAATGTTCTATAGGAAATCTATCGAAAACGTAATTTTCGGTAGGAAATCTATCGACAACATAATTTTCTGTTGGAAGTCTATCGACAACATAATTTTCTGTAGGAAATCTATCGACAACATAATTTTCTGTAGGAAATCTACCGACAACATAATTTTCTGTAGGAAATCTATCGACAACATAATTTTCTATAGGAAATCTATCGACAACATAATTTTCTGTAGGAAATCTACCGACAACATAATTTTCTGTAGGAAATCTATCGACAACATAATTTTCTATAGGAAATCTATCGACAGCATAATTTTCTGTAGGAAATCTATCGACAACATAATGTTCTATAGGAAATCTATCTGTACGAAATCTATCGACAACATAATTTTCTATAGACGATCTATCGAGAACATAATTTTCTGTAGGAAATCTATCGACTACATAATGTTCTAAATAAAATTTATCGAAAACATAATTTTCTGTAGGAGATCTATCGACAACATAATTTTCTGTAGGAAATCTATCGAGTACATAATGTTCTATAGGAAATCTATCGACAACGTAATTTTCTGTAGGAAATCTATCGACAACATAATTTTCTGTAGGAAATCTATCGACAACATAATTTTCTGTAGGAAATCTATCGATAACATAATTTTCTATAGAAGATCTATTGAGAACATAATTTTCTGTAGGAAATCTATCAACATAATTTTCTGTAGGAAATCTGTCGAGTACATAATGTTCTATATGAAATCTATCGACAACATAATTTTCTATAGGAAATCTATCGCGAACAAAATTTTCTATAGGAAATCTATCGACAACATAATTTTCTATAGAGTCTTTCATCAACTTTCATAGTGGACAGACATAAACTCAGACTTTACGCAAGTAAAACATTTTTTCAATTAAAAACAAAATAAGAAAACAAGTGAAAAATAAAACATAATAAAAAATAAACACAAACAATAAGTGCGTGTATTATAAAAACAATTTAGTTGTGTTAACTAATTGTTATTGTTCTTAAACAATAACAACACCATGGATGAAGATGCTGATGATACTGATGCTGAAGTAGGTAGCGAGACAAACGAGAATCTGAACTGGCAGATAATAACAAAACGGCAAAGAAAGAGAAATATGATTGAATCCCCAAAAATTTACAAAAACAAACGAATGACATTCCATAGTGATGACATTCCATCGAGTAGCAACAAATTTGCTGAGCTTCAGACTGATGATGCTGATGACAATGCAGACAATGCAACAATACCTAAACCACCGCCAATATACATACCAGATGTAGTTGATGTTAATAGTATGATTTGTAATATAGGTAATATTATTTCAAAAGATAATTTTAGTTATAAATCATTAAGAAACAATCAAATCAGACTTATGGTTAAATCGGTTGATTCATATAGAACCTTAGTAAAATACTTAGAAGGTCGTAATATAGGTTTTCATACATATCAATTGAAACAAGATCGGTCATATAGAGTTGTTATAAAGGGACTTCACCATTCTACTCCTATTGAGGACATCAAGGCCGAACTAATATGCCTAGGACATCAAGTTCGTAATGTTACTAACGTGCGAAGTAGATTGACCAAAGAATCATTGCCAATGTTTTATATTGATCTCGATCCTCAAAAGAATAATAAGGACATTTATAATTTAAGACATTTAAACAATGCTATCATTACAGTTGAAGCACCTAGAAAAATAAACGACATTGTTCAATGCCACCGATGCCAACTTTTTGGCCATACAAAAACTTATTGTAAGAGACCTTTTAATTGTGTCAAGTGTGGTCTTGGTCATCCAACTGCAGAATGCAAAAAAGACTTAAATTCGCCAGCTCGATGTATTAACTGCCTAAAAAGTCACACTGCCAATTACAAAGGTTGTCAAATATATCAGAAATTAATTGCTAAACGACAAACTACTCGCAACCGACAAACCAACTATGCCCCAGACAATTCGAATGAATTTCCTCAATTTAACTCTAATAATAATCACCAGAGAAACAGCCAACAGAATAACAATCAATCTTATTCTGAAGTAGTGAGAAACAATAACTCTGAAAACTTTAATTCCAACACAATGGATCGAATCGAATCCATGTTAACAAATCTCCTTAACATGATTACCATGCTAATATCCAAATTATGCAAATAAATCTACGGTTTGCAATATGGAACGCCAACGGTCTATCAAACCACAAAGAAGAAATTGAAACATTTATAAATATTAATCATATCGACATTTTTCTTATATCTGAGACACATTTCACCAATAGAACATATTTCAATATAAATGGCTTTGACCTAATTCCTTGTAATCACCCTGATAATAGAGCTCGTGGAGGTTCAGCAATCTTAGTAAAAAGGTCAATAAAATATACTATCCTAGATGATTATCAAAAACCTCATCTACAGGCTGCCGGAATACGGATAAATTGCAATAATAATGATATATCAATATATTCAATTTATTTTCCCCCCAGACATAATGTTAAATATGATGATTATCAAGACTTTTTTGAAACGCTTGGTACAAAATTCATTGTTGGCGGCGATTTTAATGCCAAACATCCTTGGTGGGGTTCCCGACTTGCCAACCCAAAGGGAAAAGAACTTTATAAAAATGTAATCGATAATCATTTCTCAATTTTAACCTCTGGAAGACCTACATATTGGCCAAGTGATCCGAGAAAAATTCCAGACTTATTAGATTTTGTAATTTACTCCGGTATTCCAAGTAACTTGTTGAATATTTTAGACTCGGATGATTTAAGTTCTGATCACTCGCCCTTAATAGTAAATTATGACACATGTTTACAAACAAATGGAAATTATAAAGTAACATTAACACATATTGACGTGGATTCCTTTAAATACTGGTTAGAGCAAAATATAAATCTTAAAATAAAATTGAAAGAAGCTGTTGATATAGATAATGTCGTTGAACATTTTACAAACCTCATCCATGAAGCAGCATATTTATCTTCACGGAATGAAGCTGTTGCTAACGACCGAAATAGGGTTTTGGTTTCTGCGGAAATAAGGGAAATGATTAGAGACAAGAGACGTTTGAGACGAAATTGGAAAAGAACGAGAACCTTACTAAATAAAACAATACTTAACAGAGCAAATAAAGAACTGAAAAGAAAGTTACGTGAATATAAAAATGACCAAGTGAGTAATTATCTAAGAAATATTGGTTACAATCAAAACTCTGAACATAAACTATGGCATGCGACAAAATATTTAAAAAGACCCAGTAAAAGAAATGTACCAATAAAAGATATAAATGGTACTTGGTGTAAATCGGACCTCAAAAAAGCTCAAGCATTCTCACAATACTTGGAGTCAACATTTCAGCCATTTTCTTTTAACGATGATAGTGATCAAAACTATGTTAATGAGTTTTTGGATAGTCCCTGCCAAATGGATTTGCCTGTCAGACATATAACCCCCAAAGAAGTTGAACGAGAAATATCTATACTAAACATTAAAAAAGCGCCTGGATATGACCAAATAGGAGCGAAATACGTAAAAATGTTACCAAAAAAAGCTATACTCCTATTAACTTTTATTTACAACTCAATATTGAGGCTAAATTATTACCCAGTTCAATGGAAATGTGCGGAAATTATAACTGTGTCTAAACCGAATAAACCAGAAAACATTATAAGTTCCTATAGACCAATAAGTTTACTGTGCACTTTTTCAAAAATATTTGAGAAAATTTTTCTGAGAAGACTTCAGCCAATTTTAGATAATAAAAACATCATTCCGGAATATCAGTTTGGCTTTCGTCATCAGCATGGTACGCCCGAACAATGCCATCGCATTGTTAATGTTGTTCAAAATGCCTTAGAGAGGAAACAATATTGTTCTGCAGTTTTTTTGGACGTAAAGCAAGCATTCGACAGAGTGTGGCATCCTGGTCTTCTTTTCAAACTAAAATTACTCCTACCTGCACCTTTTTATTTAGTTCTTAAATCATACTTAAGTGACCGTTATTTTTATGTTAAAATCAACAATTCTGTTTCGGATATATGTGAAATAAAAGCTGGAATTCCACAAGGCAGTGTACTTGGCCCTGTTCTTTACACTATATATACATCAGATATGCCTCTTGTGGAAGATGTTACAGTTGCCACATATGCCGACGATACAGCATTAATTGCAAATAATGATTGTCCAACAGAAGCATCGAATGTAATTCAAAACTATTTAGATAGCATAGCAATATGGCTTAAAAAATGGAATATTTGTGTTAATCCTGATAAATCGGTGCACATAACCTTTGCATTAAGAAAAGGCGATTGTCCTTCAATTTTTCTAAATGGCGAACAAATACCAAACTCTAACTGTGTGAAATATCTTGGAATGCATCTTGATAGAAGATTAACTTGGAAAGACCATATAAAAAGCAAAAAAGAACAGCTTAATATAAAAACAAAACGCATGTATTGGTTACTTGGCAAAAAATCTGAGCTAAGTTTGCAAAATAAACTGTTGCTCTACAAAACTATTCTCAAACCCATATGGACATATGGAATACAGTTGTGGGGAACTGCGAGCAATTCGAATATTGAAATTGTGCAGCGTTATCAGTCTAAAACTCTAAGAATGATATTAGATGCTCCTTGGTTTATTACTAACGATAATATTCATAAAGATTTAGGAATATCTAAAGTTAAAAATGAGATCAACAAATTTAGTAGGAAATATATTGACAGACTTAGTACCCACAGTAACGCTCTAGCGATTACTTTACTAGATGAAAGTGAGGAAATTGTAAGGCTTAAAAGGTTTCATGTTTTAGACCTGCCATTTAGAAAATAAAAAAAAAAAAAAAATGTAAATATGTATGTAAATATTATTTAAGAAAATTAATGTATTTTAATATCTTTCTTTTTTAGTCTCATTGGAGACTAATACTAATGTCATTTATTTTTATTATTGTTACTCAATTTGCTTATTATTGTATAAAAATAGATTGCAAATAAATATATGGAAAAAAAAAAAAAAAAAAAATAATTTTCTATAGAACATCTATTGAGAACATAATTTTCTGTAAGAAATCTATCGACAACATAATTTTCTATAGAAGATCTATTGAGAACATAATTTTTGTAAGAAATCTATCGACAATATAATAATCTATAGGAAATCTATTGAGAACATAATTTTCTGTAGGAAATCTATCGACAACATAATGTTCTACATGAAATCGACAACATAATTTTCTATAGGAAATCTATCGAGTACATAATGTTCTATAGGAAATCTATCGACAACGTAATATAGGAAATCTATAGGAAATCTATCGACAATATAATTTTCTGTAGGAAATCTATCGAAAACATAATTTTCTATAGAAGATCTATTGAGAACATAATTTTCTGTAGGAAATCTATCGACAATATAATTTTCTTTAGAAAATCTATCGAGTACATAATTTTCTATAAAAAATCTATCGACAACGTAATTTTCAGTAGGAAATCTATCGACAACATAATGTTCTATAGGAAATCTATCGATAACATAATTTTCTGTACGAAATCTATCGACAACATAATTTTCTGTAGGAAATCTATCGACAACATAATGTTCTACAGGAAATCTATGGACAACATAATGTTCTATAGGAAATCTATCGAGATAATAATTTTCTATAGGAAATCTATCGAAAACATAATTTTCTATAGAAGATCTATTGAGAACATAATTTTCTTTAGGAAATCTATCGACAACATAATTTTCTGTAGGAAATATATCGACAACATAATTTTCTGTAGGAAATCTATCGACAACATAATTTTCTGTAGGAAATCTATCGACAACATAATTTTCTGTAGGAAATCTATCGACAACATAATTTTCTGTTGGAAATCTATCGACATAATAATTTTCAGTAGGAAATCTATCGAGAACAAAATTTTCTACAGGAAATCTATCGACAACATAATTTTCTGTAGGAAATCTATCGACAACGTAATGTTCTATAAAAAATTTATCGACAACATAATTTTCTGTAGGAAATCTATCGACAACATAATTTTCTGTAGGAAATCTATCGCCAATATAATTTTCTATAGGAAATCTATCGACAACATAATTTTCTGTAGGAAATCTATGGAGTACATAATGTTCTATAGGGAATCTATCGACAACATAATTTTCTGTACGAAATCTTTCTACAATATAATTTTTTATAGGAAATCTATCGAGAACATAATTTTCTATAGGAAATCTATCGACAACATAATTTTCTGTAGGAAATCAATCGACAACATAATTTTCTGTAGGAAATCTATCGACAACATAATTTTCTGTAGGAAATCTACCGACAACATAATTTTCTGTAGGAAATCTATCGACAACATAATTTTCTATAGGAAATCTATCGACAGCATAATTTTCTGTAGGAAATCTATCGACAACATAATGTTCTATAGGAAATCTATCTGAACGAAATCTATCGACAACATAATTTTCTATAGACGATCTATCGAGAACATAATTTTCTGTAGGAAATCTATCGACTACATAATGTTCTAAATAAAATTAATCGAAAACATAATTTTCTGTAGGAAATCTATCGACAACATAATTTTCTGTAGGAAATCTATCGAGTACATAATGTTCTATAGGAAATCTATCGACAACGTAATTTTCGGTAGGAAATCTATCGACAACATAATTTTCTGTTGGAAGTCTATCGACAACATAATTTTCTGTAGGAAATCTATCGACAACATAATTTTCTGTTGGAAATCTATCGACATAATAATTTTCTGTAGGAAATCTATCGAAAACATAATTTTCTATAGAAGATCTATTGGGAACATAATTTTCTTTAGGAAATCTATCGACAACATAATTTTCTGTAGGAAATCTATCGACAACATAATTTTCTGTAGGAAATTTGTCGCCAATATAATTTTCTATAGGAAATCTATCGACAACATAATTTTCTGTAGGAAATCTATCGACAATATAATTTTTTATAGGAAATCTATCGAGAACATAATTTTCTATAGGAAATCTATCGACAACATAATTTTCTGTAGGAAATCAATCGACAACATAATTTTCTGTAGGAAATCTATCGACAACATAATTTTCTGTAGGAAATCTACCGACAACATAATTTTCTGTAGGAAATCTATCGACAACATAATTTTCTATAGGAAATCTATCGACAGCATAATTTTCTGTAGGAAATCTATCTGTACGAAATCTATCGACAACATAATTTTCTATAGACGATCTATCGAGAACATAATTTTCTGTAGGAAATCTATCGACAACATAATTTTCAGTAGGAAATCTATCGAGTACATAATGTTCTATAGGAAATCTATCGACAACGTAATTTTCTGTAGGAAATCTATCGACAACATAATTTTCTGTAGGAAATCTATCGACAACATAATTTTCTACAGAAGATCTATTGAGAACATAATTTTCTTTAGGAAATCTATCGACAACATAATTTTCTGTAGAAAATATATCGACAACATAATTTTCTGTAGGAAATCTATCGACAACATAATTTTCTACAGAAGATCTATTGAGAACATAATTTTCTATAGGAAATCTATCGACAACATAATTTTCTGTAGGAAATCAATCGACAACATAATTTTCTGTAGGAAATCTATCGACAACATAATTTTCTGTAGGAAATCTACCGACAACATAATTTTCTGTAGGAAATCTATCGACAACATAATTTTCTATAGGAAATCTATCGACAGCATAATTTTCTGTAGGAAATCTATGGACAACATAATGTTCTATAGGAAATCTATCGAGATAATAATTTTCTATAGGAAATCTATCGAAAACATAATTTTCTACAGAAGATCTATTGAGAACATAATTTTCTATAGGAAATCTATCGACAACATAATTTTCTGTAGGAAATCAATCGACAACATAATTTTCTGTAGGAAATCTATCGACAACATAATTTTCTGTAGGAAATCTACCGACAACATAATTTTCTGTAGGAAATCTATCGACAACATAATTTTCTATAGGAAATCTATCGACAGCATAATTTTCTGTAGGAAATCTATCGACAACATAATGTTCTATAGGAAATCTATCTGTACGAAATCTATCGACAACATAATTTTCTATAGACGATCTATCGAGAACATAATTTTCTGTAGGAAATCTATCGACTACATAATGTTCTAAATAAAATTAATCGAAAACATAATTTTCTGTAGGAAATCTATCGACAACATAATTTTCTGTAGGAAATCTATCGAGTACATAATGTTCTGTTGGAAATCTATCGACATAATAATTTTCTGTAGGAAATCTATCGAAAACATAATTTTCTATAGAAGATCTATTGGGAACATAATTTTCTTTAGGAAATCTATCGACAACATAATTTTCTGTAGGAAATCTATCGACAACATAATTTTCTGTAGGAAATTTGTCGCCAATATAATTTTCTATAGGAAATCTATCGACAACATAATTTTCTGTACGAAATCTATCGACAATATAATTTTTTATAGGAAATCTATCGAGAACATAATTTTCTATAGGAAATCTATCGACAACATAATTTTCTGTAGGAAATCAATCGACAACATAATTTTCTGTAGGAAATCTATCGACAACATAATTTTCTGTAGGAAAGCTACCGACAACATAATTTTCTGTAGGAAATCTATCGACAACATAATTTTCTATAGGAAATCTATCGACAGCATAATTTTCTGTAGGAAATCTATCTGTACGAAATCTATCGACAACATAATTTTCTATAGACGATCTATCGAGAACATAATTTTCTGTAGGAAATCTATCGACTACATAATGTTCTAAATAAAATTTATCGAAAACATAATTTTCTGTAGGAAATCTATCGACAACATAATTTTCTGTAGGAAATCTATCGAGTACATAATGTTCTATAGGAAATCTATCGACAACGTAATTTTCTGGAGGAAATCTATCGACAACATAATTTTCTGTAGGAAATCTATCGACAACATAATTTTCTGTAGGAAATCTATCGACAACATAATTTTCTGTAGGAAATCTATCGACAACATAATGTTCTACAGGAAATCTATGGACAACATAATGTTCTATAGGAAATCTATCGAGATTATAATTTTCTATAGGAAATCTATCGAAAACATAATTTTCTATAGAAGATCTATTGAGAACATAATTTTCTTTAGGAAATCTATCGACAACATAACTTTCTGTAGGAAATATATCGACAACATAATTTTCTGTAGGAAATCTATCGACAACATAATTTTCTGTAGGAAGTCTATCGACAACATAGTTTTCTGTAGGAAATCTATCGACAACATAATTTTCTGTTGGAAATCTATCGACATAATAATTTTCAGTTGGAAATCTATCGAGAACAAAATTTTCTACAGGAAATCTATCGACAACATAATTTTCTGTAGGAAATCTATCGACAACGTAATGTTCTATAAAAAATTTATCGACAACATAATTTTCTGTAGGAAATCTATCGACAACATAATTTTCTGTAGGAAATCTATCGCCAATATAATTTTCTATAGGAAATCTATCGACAACATAATTTTCTGTAGGAAATCTATCGAGTACATAATGTTCTATAGGGAATCTATCGACAACATAATTTTCTGTACGAAATCTTTCTACAATATAATTTTTTATAGGAAATCTATCGAGAACATAATTTTCTATAGGAAATCTATCGACAACATAATTTTCTGTAGGAAATCAATCGACAACATAATTTTCTGTAGGAAATCTATCGACAACATAATTTTCTGTAGGAAATCTACCGACAACATAATTTTCTGTAGGAAATCTATCGACAACATAATTTTCTATAGGAAATCTATCGACAACATAATTTTCTGTAGGAAATCTACCGACAACATAATTTTCTGTAGGAAATCTATCGACAACATAATTTTCTATAGGAAATCTATCGACAGCATAATTTTCTGTAGGAAATCTATCGACAACATAATGTTCTATAGGAAATCTATCTGTACGAAATCTATCGACAACATAATTTTCTATAGACGATCTATCGAGAACATAATTTTCTGTAGGAAATCTATCGACTACATAATGTTCTAAATAAAATTTATCGAAAACATAATTTTCTGTAGGAAATCTATCGACAACATAATTTTCTGTAGGAAATCTATCGAGTACATAATGTTCTATAGGAAATCTATCGACAACGTAATTTTCTGTAGGAAATCTATCGAAAACATAATTTTCTGTAGGAAATCTATCGACAACATAATTTTCTGTAGGAAATCTATCGATAACATAATTTTCTATAGAAGATCTATTGAGAACATAATTTTCTGTAGGAAATCTATCAACATAATTTTCTGTAGGAAATCTGTCGAGTACATAATGTTTTATATGAAATCTATCGACAACATAATTTTCTATAGGAAATCTATCGCGAACAAAATTTTCTATAGGAAATCTATCGACAACATAATTTTCTATAGAACATCTATTGAGAACATAATTTTCTGTAAGAAATCTATCGACAACATAATTTTCTATAGAAGATCTATTGAGAACATAATTTTTGTAAGAAATCTATCGACAATATAATAATCTATAGGAAATCTATTGAGAACATAATTTTCTGTAGGAAATCTATCGACAACATAATGTTCTACATGAAATCGACAACATAATTTTCTATAGGAAATCTATCGAGTACATAATGTTCTATAGGAAATCTATCGACAACGTAATATAGGAAATCTATAGGAAATCTATCGACAACATAATTTTCTGTAGGAAATCTATCGAAAACATAATTTTCTATAGAAGATCTATTGAGAACATAATTTTCTGTAGGAAATCTATCGACAATATAATTTTCTTTAGAAAATCTATCGAGTACATAATTTTCTATAAAAAATCTATCGACAACGTAATTTTCAGTAGGAAATCTATCGACAACATAATGTTCTATAGGAAATCTATCGATAACATAATTTTCTGTACGAAATCTATCGACAACATAATTTTCTGTAGGAAATCTATCGACAACATAATGTTCTACAGGAAATCTATGGACAACATAATGTTCTATAGGAAATCTATCGAGATAATAATTTTCTATAGGAAATCTATCGAAAACATAATTTTCTATAGAAGATCTATTGAGAACATAATTTTCTTTAGGAAATCTATCGACAACATAATTTTCTGTAGGAAATATATCGACAACATAATTTTCTGTAGGAAATCTATCGACAACCTAATTTTCTGTAGGAAGTCTATCAACAACATAATTTTCTGTAGGAAATCTATCGACAACATAATTTTCTGTTGGAAATCTATCGACATAAAAATTTTCAGTAGGAAATCTATCGAGAACAAAATTTTCTACAGGAAATCTATCGACAACATAATTTTCTGTAGGAAATCTATCGACAACGTAATGTTCTATAAAAAATTTATCGACAACATAATTTTCTGTAGGAAATCTATCGACAACATAATTTTCTGTAGGAAATCTATCGCCAATATAATTTTCTATAGGAAATCTATCGACAACATAATTTTCTGTAGGAAATCTATCGAGTACATAATGTTCTATAGGGAATCTATCGACAACATAATTTTCTGTACGAAATCTATCGACTATATAATTTTTTATAGGAAATCTATCGAGAACATAATTTTCTATAGGAAATCTATCGACAACATAATTTTCTGTAGGAAATCAATCGACAACATAATTTTCTGTAGGAAATCTATCGACAACATAATTTTCTGTAGGAAATCTACCGACAACATAATTTTCTGTAGGAAATCTATCGACAACATAATTTTCTATAGGAAATCTATCGACAGCATAATTTTCTGTAGGAAATCTATCGACAACATAATGTTCTATAGGAAATCTATCTGTACGAAATCTATCGACAACATAATTTTCTATAGACGATCTATCGAGAACATAATTTTCTGTAGGAAATCTATCGACTACATAATGTTCTAAATAAAATTAATCGAAAACATAATTTTCTGTAGGAAATCTATCGACAACATAATTTTCTGTAGGAAATCTATCGAGTACATAATGTTCTATAGGAAATCTATCGACAACGTAATTTTCGGTAGGAAATCTATCGACAACATAATTTTCTGTTGGAAGTCTATCGACAACATAATTTTCTGTAGGAAATCTATCGACAACATAATTTTCTGTTGGAAATCTATCGACATAATAATTTTCTGTAGGAAATCTATCGAAAACATAATTTTCTATAGAAGATCTATTGGGAACATAATTTTCTTTAGGAAATCTATCGACAACATAATTTTCTGTAGGAAATCTATCGACAACATAATTTTCTGTAGGAAATTTGTCTCCAATATAATTTTCTATAGGAAATCTATCGACAACATAATTTTCTGTACGAAATCTATCGACAATATAATTTTTTATAGGAAATCTATCGAAAACATAATTTTCTATATGAAATCTATCGACAACATAATTTTCTGTAGGAAATCAATCGACAACATAATTTTCTGTAGGAAATCTATCGACAACATAATTTTCTGTAGGAAATCTACCGACAACATAATTTTCTGTAGGAAATCTATCGACAACATAATTTTCTATAGGAAATCTATCGACAGCATAATTTTCTGTAGGAAATCTATCTGTACGAAATCTATCGACAACATAATTTTCTATAGACGATCTATCGAGAACATAATTTTCTGTAGGAAATCTATCGACTACATAATGTTCTAAATAAAATTTATCGAAAACATAATTTTCTGTAGGAAATCTATCGACAACATAATTTTCTGTAGGAAATCTATCGAGTACATAATGTTCTATAGGAAATCTTTCGACAACATAATTTTCTGTAGGAAATCTATCGAGTACATAATGTTCTATAGGAAATCTATCGACAACGTAATTTTCTGTAGGAAATCTATCGACAACATAATTTTCTGTAGGAAATCTATCGATAACATAATTTTCTATAGAAGATCTATTGAGAACATAATTTCCTGTAGGAAATCTATCAACATAATTTTCTGTAGGAAATCTGTCGAGTACATAATGTTCTATATGAAATCTATCGACAACATAATTTTCTATAGGAAATCTATCGCGAACAAAATTTTCTATAGGAAATCTATCGACAACATAATTTTCTATAGAAGATCTATTGAGAACATAATTTTCTGTAAGAAATCTATCGACAACATAATCTTCTATAGAAGATCTATTGAGAACATAATTTTTGTAAGAAATCTATCGACAATATAATAATCTATAGGCAATCTATTGAGAACATAATTTTCTGTAGGAAATCTATCGAGTACATAATGTTCTATAGGGAATCTATCGACAAAATAATTTTCTGTACGAAATCTATCGACAATATAATTTTTTATAGGAAATCTATCGAGAACATAATTTTCTGTACGAAATCTATCGACAATATAATTTTTTATAGGAAATCTATCGAGAACATAATTTTCTATAGGGAATCTATCGACAACATAATTTTCTGTATGAAATCTATCGAGTACATAATGTTCTATAGGGAATCTATCGACAACATAATTTTCTGTACGAAATCTATCGACAATATAATTTTTTATAGGAAATCTATCGAGAACATAATTTTCTATAGGAAATCTTTCGACAACATATTTTCTGTAGGAAATCAATCGACAACAGAATTTTCTGTAGGAAATCTATCGACAACATAATTTTCTGTAGGAAATCTACCGACAACATAATTTTCTGTAGGAAATCTATCGACAGCATAATTTTCTATAGGAAATCTATCGACAGCATAATTTTCTGTAGGAAATCTATCGACAACATAATGTTCTATAGGAAATCTATCGACAACATAATGTTCTATAGGAAATCTATCTGTACGAAATCTATCGACAACATAATTTTCTATAGACGATCTATCGAGAACATAATTTTCTGTAGGAAATCTATCGACTACATAATGTTCTAAATAAAATTTATCGAAAACATAATTTTCTGTAGGAAATCTATCGACAACATAATTTTCTGTAGGAAATCTATCGAGTACATAATGTTCTATAGGAAATCTATCGACAACGTAATTTTCTGTAGGAAATCTATCGACAACATAATTTTCTGTAGGAAATCTATCGACAACATAATTTTCTGTAGGAAATCTATCGATAACATAATTTTCTATAGAAGATCTTATGAGAACATAATTTTCTGTAGGAAATCTATCAACATAATTTTCTGTAGGAAATCTGTCGAGTACATAATGTTCTATAGGAAATCTATCGACAACGTAATTTTCTGTAGGAAATCTATCGACAACATAATTTTCCGTAGGAAATCTATCGAAAACATAATTTTCTGTAGGAAATCTATCGAAAACATAATTTTCTATAGAAGATCTATTGAGAACATAATTTTCTGTAGGAAATCTATCGACAATATAATTTTCTTTAGAAAATCTATCGAGTACATAATGTTCTATAAAAAATCTATCGACAACGTAATTTTCTGTAGGAAATCTATCGACAACATAATGTTCTATAGGAAATCTATCGATAACATAATTTTCTGTACGAAATCTATCGACAACATAATTTTCTGTAGGAAATCTATCGACAACATAATGTTCTACAGGAAATCTATGGACAACATAATGTTCTATAGGAAATCTATCGAGATTATAAGTTTCTATAGGAAATGTATCGAAAACATAATTTTCTATAGAAGATCTATTGAGAACATAATTTTCTTTAGGAAATCTATCGACAACATAATTTTCTGTAGGAAATATATCGACAACATAATTTTCTGTAGGAAATCTATCGAGAACATAATTTTCTGTACGAAATCTATCGACAATATAATTTTTTATAGGAAATCTATCGAGAACATAATTTTCTATAGGGAATCTATCGACAACATAATTTTCTGTACGAAATCTATCGAGTACATAATGTTCTATAGGGAATCTATCGACAACATAATTTTCTGTACGAAATCTATCGACAATATAATTTTTTATAGGAAATCTATCGAGAACATAATTTTCTATAGGAAATCTATCGACAACATATTTTCTGTAGGAAATCAATCGACAACAGAATTTTCTGTAGGAAATCTATCGACAACATAATTTTCTGTAGGAAATCTACCGACAACATAATTTTCTGTAGGAAATCTATCGACAGCATAATTTTCTATTGGAAATCTATGACAGCATAATTTTCTGTAGGAAATCTATCGACAACATAATGTTCTATAGGAAATCTATCGACAACATAATGTTCTATAGGAAATCTATCTGTACGAAATCTATCGACAACATAATTTTCTATAGACGATCTATCGAGAACATAATTTTCTGTAGGAAATCTATCGACTACATAATGTTCTAAATAAAATTTATCGAAAACATAATTTTCTGTAGGAAATCTATCGACAACATAATTTTCTGTAGGAAATCTATCGAGTACATAATGTTCTATAGGAAATCTATCGACAACGTAATTTTCTGTAGGAAATCTATCGACAACATAATTTTCTGTAGGAAATCTATCGACAACATAATTTTCTGTAGGAAATCTATCGATAACATAATTTTCTATAGAAGATCTTATGAGAACATAATTTTCTGTAGGAAATCTATCAACATAATTTTCTGTAGGAAATCTGTCGAGTACATAATGTTCTATAGGAAATCTATCGACAACATAATGTTCTATAGGAAATCTATCTGTACGAAATCTATCGACAACATAATTTTCTATAGACGATCTATCGAGAACATAATTTTCTGTAGGAAATCTATCGACTACATAATGTTCTAAATAAAATTTATCGAAAACATAATTTTCTGTAGGAAATCTATCGACAACATAATTTTCTGTAGGAAATCTATCGAGTACATAATGTTCTATAGGAAATCTATCGACAACGTAATTTTCTGTAGGAAATCTATCGACAACATAATTTTCTGTAGGAAATCTATCGACAACATAATTTTCTGTAGGAAATCTATCGATAACATAATTTTCTATAGAAGATCTTATGAGAACATAATTTTCTGTAGGAAATCTATCAACATAATTTTCTGTAGGAAATCTGTCGAGTACATAATGTTCTATAGGAAATCTATCGACAACGTAATTTTCTGTAGGAAATCTATCGACAACATAATTTTCTGTAGGAAATCTATCGAAAACATAATTTTCTGTAGGAAATCTATCGAAAACATAATTTTCTATAGAAGATCTATTGAGAACATAATTTTCTGTAGGAAATCTATCGACAATATAATTTTCTTTAGAAAATCTATCGAGTACATAATGTTCTATAAAAAATCTATCGACAACGTAATTTTCTGTAGGAAATCTATCGACAACATAATGTTCTATAGGAAATCTATCGATAACATAATTTTCTGTACGAAATCTATCGACAACATAATTTTCTGTAGGAAATCTATCGACAACATAATGTTCTACAGGAAATCTATGGACAACATAATGTTCTATAGGAAATCTATCGAGATTATAAGTTTCTATAGGAAATGTATCGAAAACATAATTTTCTATAGAAGATCTATTGAGAACATAATTTTCTTTAGGAAATCTATCGACAACATAATTTTCTGTAGGAAATACATCGACAACATAATTTTCTGTAGGAAATCTATCGAGAACATAATTTTCTGTACGAAATCTATCGACAATATAATTTTTTATAGGAAATCTATCGAGAACATAATTTTCTATAGGGAATCTATCGACAACATAATTTTCTGTACGAAATCTATCGAGTACATAATGTTCTATAGGGAATCTATCGACAACATAATTTTCTGTACGAAATCTATCGACAATATAATTTTTTATAGGAAATCTATCGAGAACATAATTTTCTATAGGAAATCTATCGACAACATATTTTCTGTAGGAAATCAATCGACAACAGAATTTTCTGTAGGAAATCTATCGACAACATAATTTTCTGTAGGAAATCTACCGACAACATAATTTTCTGTAGGAAATCTATCGACAGCATAATTTTCTATAGGAAATCTATGACAGCATAATTTTCTGTAGGAAATCTATCGACACCATAATGTTCTATAGGAAATCTATCGACAACATAATGTTCTATAGGAAATCTATCTGTACGAAATCTATCGACAACATAATTTTCTATAGACGATCTATCGAGAACATAATTTTCTGTAGGAAATCTATCGACTACATAATGTTCTAAATAAAATTTATCGAAAACATAATTTTCTGTAGGAAATCTATCGACAACATAATTTTCTGTAGGAAATCTATCGAGTACATAATGTTCTATAGGAAATCTATCGACAACGTAATTTTCTGTAGGAAATCTATCGACAACATAATTTTCTGTAGGAAATCTATCGACAACATAATTTTCTGTAGGAAATCTATCGATAACATAATTTTCTATAGAAGATCTTATGAGAATAATAATTTTCTGTAGGAAATCTATCAACATAATTTTCTGTAGGAAATCTGTCGAGTACATAATGTTCTATAGGAAATCTATCGACAACGTAATTTTCTGTAGGAAATCTATCGACAACATAATTTTCTGTAGGAAATCTATCGAAAACATAATTTTCTGTAGGAAATCTATCGAAAACATAATTTTTTATAGAAGATCTATTGAGAACATAATTTTCTGTAGGAAATCTATCGACAATATAATTTTCTTTAGAAAATCTATCGAGTACATAATGTTCTATAAAAAATCTATCGACAACGTAATTTTCTGTAGGAAATCTATCGACAACATAATGTTCTATAGGAAATCCATCGATAACATAATTTTCTGTACGAAATCTATCGACAACATAATTTACAACAAGATTATAATGTTCTATAGGAAATCTATCGAAAACATAATTTTCTATAGAAGATCTATTGAGAACATAATTTTCTTTAGGAAATCTATCGACAACATAATTTTCTGTAGGAAATATATCGACAACATAATTTTCTGTAGGAAATCTATCGACAACATAATTTTCTGTAGGAAGTCTATCGACAACATAATTTTCTGTAGGAAATCTATCAACAACATAATTTTCTGTTGGAAATCTATCGACATAATAATTTTCAGTAGGAAATCTATCGAGAACAAAATTTTCTACAGGAAATCTATCGACAACATAATTTTCTGTAGGAAATCTATCGACAACGTAATGTTCTATAAAAAATTTATCGACAACATAATTTTCTGTAGGAAATCTATCGCCAATATAATTTTCTATAGGAAATCTATCGACAACATAATTTTCTGTAGGAAATCTATCGAGTACATAATGTTCTATAGGGAATCTATCGACAACATAATTTTCTGTACGAAATCTATCGACAATATAATTTTTTATAGGAAATCTATCGAGAACATAATTTGCTATAGGAAATCTATCGACAACATAATTTTCTGCAGGAAATCAATCGACAACATAATTTTCTGTAGGAAATCTATCAACAACATAATTTTCTGTAGGAAATCTACCGACAACATAATTTTCTGTAGGAAATCTATCGACAACATAATTTTCTATAGGAAATCTATCGACAGCATAATTTTCTGTAGGAAATCTATCGACAACATAATGTTCTATAGGAAATCTATCTGTACGAAATCTATCGACAACATAATTTTCTATAGGCGATCTATCGAGAACATAATTTTCTGTAGGAAATCTATCGACTACATAATGTTCTAAATAAAATTAATCGAAAACATAATTTTCTGTAGGAAATCTATCGACAACATAATTTTCTGTAGGAAATCTATCGAGTACATAATGTTCTATAGGAAATCTATCGACAACGTAATTTTCTGTAGGAAATCTATCGACAACATAATTTTCTGTAGGAAATCTATCGACAACATAATTTTCTGTAGGAAGTCTATCGACAACATAATTTTCTGTAGGAAATCTATCGACAACATAATTTTCTGTTGGAAATCTATCGACATAATAATTTTCAGTAGGAAATCTATCGAGAACAAAATTTTCTACAGGAAATCTATCGACAACATAATTTTCTGTAGGAAATCTATCGACAACGTAATGTTCTATAAAAAATTTATCGACAACATAATTTTCTGTAGGAAATCTATCGCCAATATAATTTTCTATAGGAAATCTATCGACAACATAATTTTCTGTAGGAAATCTATCGAGTACATAATGTTCTATAGGGAATCTATCGACAACATAATTTTCTGTACGAAATCTATCGACAATATAATTTTTTATAGGAAATCTATCGAGAACATAATTTTCTATAGGAAAACTGTCGACAACATAATTTTCTGTAGGAAATCAATCGACAACATAATTTTCTGTAGGAAATCTATCGACAACATAATTTTCTGTAGGAAATCTATCGACAACATAATTTTCTGTAGGAAATTTGTCGCCAATATAATTTTCTATAGGAAATCTATCGACAACATAATTTTCTGTACGAAATCTATCGACAATATAATTTTTTATAGGAAATCTATCGAGAACATAATTTTCTATAGGAAATCTATCGACAACATAATTTTCTGTAGGAAATCAATCGACAACATAATTTTCTGTAGGAAATCTATCGACAACATAATTTTCTGTAGGAAATCTACCGACAACATATTTTTCTGTAGGAAATCTATATGTACGAAATCTATCGACAACATAATTTTCTATAGACGATCTATCGAGAACATAATTTTCTGTAGGAAATCTATCGACTACATAATGTTCTAAATAAAATTTATCGAAAACATAATTTTCTGTAGGAAATCTATCGACAACATAATTTTCTGTAGGAAACCTATCGAGTACATAATGTTCTATAGGAAATCTTTCGACAACATAATTTTCTGTAGGAAATCTATCGAGTACATAATGTTCTATAGGAAATCTATCGACAACGTAATTTTCTGTAGGAAATCTATCGACAACATAATTTTCTGTAGGAAATCTATCGATAACATAATTTTCTATAGAAGATCTATTGAGAACATATTTTTCTATAGGAAATCTATCGACAGCATAATTTTCTGTAGGAAATCTATCGACAACATAATGTTCTATAGGAAATCTATCGACAACATAATGTTCTATAGGAAATCTATCTGTACGAAATCTATCGACAACATAATTTTCTATAGACGATCTATCGAGAACATAATTTTCTGTAGGAAATCTATCGACTACATAATGTTCTAAATAAAATTTATCGAAAACATAATTTTCTGTAGGAAATCTATCGACAACATAATTTTCTGTAGGAAATCTATCGAGTACATAATGTTCTATAGGATATCTATCGACAACGTAATTTTCTGTAGGAAATCTATCGACAACATAATTTTCTGTAGGAAATCTATCGATAACATAATTTTCTATAGAAGATCTTATGAGAACATAATTTTCTGTAGGAAATCTATCAACATAATTTTCTGTAGGAAATCTGTCGAGTACATAATGTTCTATAGGAAATCTATCGACAATGTAATTTTCTGTAGGAAATCTATCGACAACATAATTTTCTGTAGGAAATCTATCGAAAACATAATTTTCTGTAGGAAATCTATCGAAAACATAATTTTCTATAGAAGATCTATTGAGAACATAATTTTCTGTAGGAAATCTATCGACAATATAATTTTCTTTAGAAAATCTATCGAGTACATAATGTTCTATAAAAAATCTATCGACAACGTAATTTTCTGTAGGAAATCTATCGACAACATAATGTTCTATAGGAAATCTATCGATAACATAATTTTCTGTACGAAATCTATCGACAATATAATTTTCTGTAGGAAATCTATCGACAACATAATGTTCTACAGGAAATCTATGGACAACATAATGTTCTATAGGAAATCTATCGAGATTATAATTTTCTATAGGAAATGTATCGAAAACATAATTTTCTATAGAAGATCTATTGAGAACATAATTTTCTTTAGGAAATCTATCGACAACATAATTTTCTGTAGGAAATATATCGACAACATAATTTTCTGTAGGAAATCTATCGAGAACATAATTTTCTGTACGAAATCTATCGACAATATAATTTTTTATAGGAAATCTATCGAGAACATAATTTTCTATAGGGAATCTATCGACAACATAATTTTCTGTACGAAATCTATCGAGTACATAATGTTCTATAGGGAATCTATCGACAACATAATTTTCTGTACGAAATCTATCGACAATATAATTTTTTATAGGAAATCTATCGAGAACATAATTTTCTATAGGAAATCTATCGACAACATATTTTCTGTAGGAAATCGATCGACAACAGAATTTTCTGTAGGAAATCTATCGACAACATAATTTTCTGTAGGAAATCTACCGACAACATAATTTTCTGTAGGAAATCTATCGACAGCATAATTTTCTATAGGAAATCTATGACAGCATAATTTTCTGTAGGAAATCTATCGACAACATAATGTTCTATAGGAAATCTATCGACAACATAATGTTCTATAGGAAATCTATCTGTACGAAATCTATCGACAACATAATTTTCTATAGACGATCTATCGAGAACATAATTTTCTGTAGGAAATCTATCGACTACATAATGTTCTAAATAAAATTTATCGAAAACATAATTTTCTGTAGGAAATCTATCGACAACATAATTTTCTGTAGGAAATCTATCGAGTACATAATGTTCTATAGGAAATCTATCGACAACGTAATTTTCTGTAGGAAATCTATCGACAACATAATTTTCTGTAGGAAATCTATCGACAACATAATTTTCTGTAGGAAATCTATCGATAACATAATTTTCTATAGAAGATCTTATGAGAACATAATTTTCTGTAGGAAATCTATCAACATAATTTTCTGTAGGAAATCTGTCGAGTACATAATGTTCTATAGGAAATCTATCGACAACATAATTTTCTGTAGGAAATCTATCGACAACATAATTTTCTGTAGGAAATCTATCGAAAACATAATTTTCTGTAGGAAATCTATCGAAAACATAATTTTCTATAGAAGATCTATTGAGAACATAATTTTCTGTAGGAAATCTATCGACAATATAATTTTCTTTAGAAAATCTATCGAGTACATAATGTTCTATAAAAAATCTATCGACAACGTAATTTTCTGTAGGAAATCTATCGACAACATAATGTTCTATAGGAAATCTATCGATAACATAATTTTCTGTACGAAATCTATCGACAATATAATGTTCTACAGGAAATCTATGGACAACATAATGTTCTATAGGAAATCTATCGAGATTATAATGTTCTATAGGAAATCTATCGAAAACATAATTTTCTATAGAAGATCTATTGAGAACATAATTTTCTTTAGGAAATCTATCGACAACATAATTTTCTGTAGGAAATATATCGACAACATAATTTTCTGTAGGAAATCTATCGACAACATAATTTTCTGTAGGAAGTCTATCGACAACATAATTTTCTGTAGGAAATCTATCGACAACATAATTTTCTGTTGGAAATCTATCGACATAATAATTTTCAGTAGGAAATCTATCGAGAACAAAATTTTCTACAGGAAATCTATCGACAACATAATTTTCTGTAGGAAATCTATCGACAACGTAATGTTCTATAAAAAATTTATCGACAACATAATTTTCTGTAGGAAATCTATCGCCAATATAATTTTCTATAGGAAATCTATCGACAACATAATTTTCTGAAGGAAATCTATCGAGTACATAATGTTCTATAGGGAATCTATCGACAACATAATTTTCTGTACGAAATCTATCGACAATATAATTTTTTATAGGAAATCTATCGAGAACATAATTTGCTATAGGAAATCTATCGACAACATAATTTTCTGCAGGAAATCAATCGACAACATAATTTTCTGTAGGAAATCTATCGACAACATAATTTTCTGTAGGAAATCTACCGACAACATAATTTTCTGTAGGAAATCTATCGACAACATAATGTTCTATAGGAAATCTATCTGTACGAAATCTATCGACAACATAATTTTCTATAGACGATCTATCGAGAACATAATTTTCTGTAGGAAATCTATCGACTACATAATGTTCTAAATAAAATCTATCGACAACATAATTTTCTGTAGGAAATCTATCGAGTACATAATGTTCTATAGGATATCTATCGACAACGTAATTTTCTGTAGGAAATCTATCGACAACATAATTTTCTGTAGGAAATCTATCGACAACATAATTTTCTGTAGGAAGTCTATCGACAACATAATTTTCTGTAGGAAATCTATCGACAACATAATTTTCTGTTGGAAATCTATCGACATAATAATTTTCAGTAGGAAATCTATCGAGAACAAAATTTTCTACAGGAAATCTATCGACAACATAATTTTCTGTAGGAAATCTATCGACAACGTAATGTTCTATAAAAAATTTATCGACAACATAATTTTCTGTAGGAAATCTATCGCCAATATAATTTTCTATAGGAAATCTATCGACAACATAATTTTCTGTAGGAAATCTATCGAGTACATAATGTTCTATAGGGAATCTATCGACAACATAATTTTCTGTACGAAATCTATCGACAATATAATTTTTTATAGGAAATCTATCGAGAACATAATTTTCTATAGGAAATCTATCGACAACATAATTTTCTGTAGGAAATCAATCGACAACATAATTTTCTGTAGGAAATCTATCGACAACATAATTTTCTGTAGGAAATCTATCGACAACATAATTTTCTGTACGAAATCTATCGACAATATAATTTTTTATAGGAAATCTATCGAGAACATAATTTTCTATAGGAAATCTATCGACAACATAATTTTCTGTAGGAAATCTATCGACAACATAATTTTCTGTTGGAAATCTATCGACAACATAATTTTCTGTAGGAAATCTATCGACAACATAATTTTCTGTACGAAATCTATCGACAATATAATTTTTTATAGGAAATCTATCGAGAACATAATTTTCTATAGGAAATCTATCGACAACATAATTTTCTGTAGGAAATCAATCGACAACATAATTTTCTGTAGGAAATCTATCGACAACATAATTTTCTGTAGGAAATCTACCGACAACATAATTTTCTGTAGGTAATCTATCGACAACATAATTTTCTATAGGAAATCTATCGACAACATAATTTTCTGTAGGAAATCTATCGACAACATAATTTTCTATAGACGATCTATCGAGAACATAATTTTCTGTAGGAAATCTATCGACTACATAATGTTCTAAATAAAATTTATCGAAAACATAATTTTCTGTAGGAAATCTATCGACAACATAATTTTCTGTAGGAAACCTATCGAGTACATAATGTTCTATAGGAAATCTTTCAACAACATAATTTTCTGTAGGAAATCTATCGAGTACATAATGTTCTATAGGAAATCTATCGACAACGTAATTTTCTGTAGGAAATCTATCGACAACATAATTTTCTGTAGGAAATCTATCGATAACATAATTTTCTATAGAAGATCTATTGAGAACATAATTTTCTGTAGGAAATCTATCAACATAATTTTCTGTAGGAAATCTGTCGAGTACATAATGTTCTATATGAAATCTATCGACAACATAATTTTCTATAGGAAATCTATCGCGAACAAAATTTTCTATAGGAAATCTATCGACAACATAATTTTCTATAGAAGATCTATTGAGAACATAATTTTCTGTAAGAAATCTATCGACAACATAATTTTCTATAGAAGATCTATTGAGAACATAATTTTTGTAAGAAATCTATCGACAATATAATAATCTATAGGCAATCTATTGAGAACATAATTTTCTGTAGGAAATCTATCGAGTACATAATGTTCTATAGGGAATCTATCGACAAAATAATTTTCTGTACGAAATCTATCGACAATATAATTTTTTATAGGAAATCTATCGAGAACATAATTTTCTGTACGAAATCTATCGACAATATAATTTTTTATAGGAAATCTATCGAGAACATAATTTTCTATAGGGAATCTATCGACAACATAATTTTCTGTACGAAATCTATCGAGTACATAATGTTCTATAGGGAATCTATCGACAACATAATTTTCTGTACGAAATCTATCGACAATATAATTTTTTATAGGAAATCTATCGAGAACATAATTTTCTATAGGAAATCTATCGACAACATATTTTCTGTAGGAAATCAATCGACAACAGAATTTTCTGTAGGAAATCTATCGACAACATAATTTTCTGTAGGAAATCTACCGACAACATAATTTTCTGTAGGAAATCTATCGACAGCATAATTTTCTATAGGAAATCTATCGACAGCATAATTTTCTGTAGGAAATCTATCGACAACATAATGTTCTATAGGAAATCTATCGACAACATAATGTTCTATAGGAAATCTATCTGTACGAAATCTATCGACAACATAATTTTCTATAGACGATCTATCGAGAACATAATTTTCTGTAGGAAATCTATCGACTACATAATGTTCTAAATAAAATTTATCGAAAACATAATTTTCTGTAGGAAATCTATCGACAACATAATTTTCTGTAGGAAATCTATCGAGTACATAATGTTCTATAGGGAATCTATCGAGTACATAATGTTCTATAGGGAATCTATCGACAACATAATTTTCTGTACGAAATCTATCGACAATATAATTTTTTATAGGAAATCTATCGAGAACATAATTTTCTATAGGAAATCTATCGACAACATATTTTCTGTAGGAAATCAATCGACAACAGAATTTTCTGTAGGAAATCTATCGACAACATAATTTTCTGTAGGAAATCTACCGACAACATAATTTTCTGTAGGAAATCTATCGACAGCATAATTTTCTATAGGAAATCTATCGACAGCATAATTTTCTGTAGGAAATCTATCGACAACATAATGTTCTATAGGAAATCTATCGACAACATAATGTTCTATAGGAAATCTATCTGTACGAAATCTATCGACAACATAATTTTCTATAGACGATCTATCGAGAACATAATTTTCTGTAGGAAATCTATCGACTACATAATGTTCTAAATAAAATTTATCGAAAACATAATTTTCTGTAGGAAATCTACGACAACATAATTTTCTGTAGGAAATCTATCGAGTACATAATGTTCTATAGGAAATCTATCGACAACGTAGTTTTCTGTAGGAAATCTATCGACAACATAATTTTCTGTAGGAAATCTATCGACAACATAATTTTCTGTAGGAAATCTATCGATAACATAATTTTCTATAGAAGATCTTATGAGAACATAATTTTCTGTAGGAAATCTATCAACATAATTTTCTGTAGGAAATCTTTCGAGTACATAATGTTCTATAGGAAATCTATCGACAACGTAATTTTCTGTAGGAAATCTATCGACAACATAATTTTCTGTAGGAAATCTATCGAAAACATAATTTTCTGTAGGAAATCTATCGAAAACATAATTTTCTATAGAAGATCTATTGAGAACATAATTTTCTGTAGGAAATCTATCGACAATATAATTTTCTTTAGAAAATCTATCGAGTACATAATGTTCTATAAAAAATCTATCGACAACGTAATTTTCTGTAGGAAATCTATCGACAACATAATGTTCTATAGGAAATCTATCGATAACATAATTTTCTGTACGAAATCTATCGACAACATAATTTTCTGTAGGAAATCTATCGACAACATAATGTTCTACAGGAAATCTATGGACAACATAATGTACTATAGGAAATCTATCGAGATTATAATTTTCTATAGGAAATCTATCGAAAACATAATTTTCTATAGAAGATCTATTGAGAACATAATTTTCTTTAGGAAATCTATCGACAACATAATTTTCTGTAGGAAATATATCAACAACATAATTTTCTGTAGGAAATCTATCGACAACATAATTTTCTGTAGGAAGTCTATCGACAACATAATTTTCTGTAGGAAATATATCGACAACATAATTTTCTGTTGGAAATCTATCGACATAATAATTTTCAGTAGGAAATCTATCGAGAACAAAATTTTCTACAGGAAATCTATCGACAACATAATTTTCTGTAGGAAATCTATCGACAACGTAATGTTCTATAAAAAATTTATCGACAACATAATTTTCTGTTGGAAATCTATCGCCAATATAATTTTCTATAGGAAATCTATCGACAACATAATTTTCTGTAGGAAATCTATCGAGTACATAATGTTCTATAGGGAATCTATCGACAACATATTTTCTGTAGGAAATCAATCGACAACAGAATTTTCTGTAGGAAATCTATCGACAACATAATTTTCTGTAGGAAATCTACCGACAACATAATTTTCTGTAGGAAATCTATCGACAGCATAATTTTCTATAGGAAATCTATCGACAGCATAATTTTCTGTAGGAAATCTATCGACAACATAATGTTCTATAGGAAATCTATCGACAACATAATGTTCTATAGGAAATCTATCTGTACGAAATCTATCGACAACATAATTTTCTATAGACGATCTATCGAGAACATAATTTTCTGTAGGAAATCTATCGACTACATAATGTTCTAAATAAAATTTATCGAAAACATAATTTTCTGTAGGAAATCTACGACAACATAATTTTCTGTAGGAAATCTATCGAGTACATAATGTTCTATAGGAAATCTATCGACAACGTAGTTTTCTGTAGGAAATCTATCGACAACATAATTTTCTGTAGGAAATCTATCGACAACATAATTTTCTGTAGGAAATCTATCGATAACATAATTTTCTATAGAAGATCTTATGAGAACATAATTTTCTGTAGGAAATCTATCAACATAATTTTCTGTAGGAAATCTGTCGAGTACATAATGTTCTATAGGAAATCTATCGACAACGTAATTTTCTGTAGGAAATCTATCAACATAATTTTCTGTAGGAAATCTATCGAAAACATAATTTTCTGTAGGAAATCTATCGAAAACATAATTTTCTATAGAAGATCTATTGAGAACATAATTTTCTGTAGGAAATCTATCGACAACATAATTTTCTTTAGAAAATCTATCGAGTACATAATGTTCTATAAAAAATCTATCGACAACGTAATTTTCTGTAGGAAATCTATCGACAACATAATGTTCTATAGGAAATCTATCGATAACATAATTTTCTGTACGAAATCTATCGACAACATAATTTTCTGTAGGAAATCTATCGACAACATAATGTTCTACAGGAAATCTATGGACAACATAATGTTCTATAGGAAATCTATCGAGATTATAATTTTCTATAGGAAATCTATCGAAAACATAATTTTCTATAGAAGATCTATTGAGAACATAATTTTCTTTAGGAAATCTATCGACAACATAATTTTCTGTAGGAAATATATCAACAACATAATTTTCTGTAGGAAATCTATCGACAACATAATTTTCTGTAGGAAGTCTATCGACAACATAATTTTCTGTAGGAAATATATCGACAACATAATTTTCTGTTGGAAATCTATCGACATAATAATTTTCAGTAGGAAATCTATCGAGAACAAAATTTTCTACAGGAAATCTATCGACAACATAATTTTCTGTAGGAAATCTATCGACAACGTAATGTTCTATAAAAAATTTATCGACAACATAATTTTCTGTTGGAAATCTATCGCCAATATAATTTTCTATAGGAAATCTATCGACAACATAATTTTCTGTAGGAAATCTATCGAGTACATAATGTTCTATAGGGAATCTATCGACAACATAATTTTCTGTACGAAATCTATCGACAATATAATTTTTTATAGGAAATCTATCGAGAACATAATTTGCTATAGGAAATCTATCGACAACATAATTTTCTGTAGGAAATCAATCGACAACATAATTTTCTGTAGGAAATCTATCGACAACATAATTTTCTGTAGGAAATCTACCGACAACATAATTTTCTGTAGGAAATCTATCGACAACATAATTTTCTATAGGAAATCTATCGACATCATAATTTTCTGTAGGAAATCTATCGACAACATAATGTTCTATAGGAAATCTATCTGTACGAAATCTATCGACAACATAATTTTCTATAGACGCTCTATCGAGAACATAATTTTCTGTAGGAAATCTATCGACTACATAATGTTCTAAATAAAATTAATCGAAAACATAATTTTCTGTAGGAAATCTATCGACAACATAATTTTCTGTAGGAAATCTATCGACAACATAATTTTCTGTAGGAAATCTATCGACAACATAATTTTCTGTAGGAAATCTATCGATAACATAATTTTCTATAGAAGATCTATTGAGAACATAATTTTCTGTAGGAAATCTATCAACATAATTTTCTGTAGGAAATCTGTCGAGTACATAATGTTATATATGAAATCTATCGACAACATAATTTTCTATAGGAAATTTATCGCGAACAAAATTTTCTATAGGAAATCTATCGACAACATAATTTTCTATAGAAGATCTATTGAGAACAAAATTTTCTGTAAGAAATCTATCGACAACATAATTTTCTATAGAAGATCTATTAAGAACATAATTTTTGTAAGAAATCTATCGACAATATAATAATCTATATCGACAACATAATTTTCTATAGAAGATCTATTGAGAACATAATTTTTGTAAGAAATCTATCGACAATATAATTTTCTTTAGGAAATCTATCGAGTACATAATGTTCTATAAAAAATCTATCGACAACGTAATTTTCTGTAGGAAATCTATCGACAACATAATGTTCTATAGGAAATCTATCGATAACATATTTTTCTGTACGAAATCTATCGACAACAATATTTTCTCTAGGAAATCTATCGACAACATGATGTTCTACAGGAAATCTATGGACAATATAATGTTCTATAGGAAATCTACCGAGATTATAATTTTCTATAGGAAATCTATCGACAACATAATTTTCTGTAGGAAATCTATCGAAAACATAATTTTCTATAGAAGATCTATTGAGAACATAATTTTCTTTAGGAAATCTATCGACAACATAATTTTCTGTAGGAAATATATCGACAACATAATTTTCTGTAGGAAATCTATCGACAACATAATTTTCTGTAGGAAATCTATCGACAACATAATTTTCTGTTGGAAATCTATCGACATAATAATTTTCTGTAGGAAATCTATCGAAAACATAATTTTCTATAGAAGATCTATTGAGAACATAATTTTCTTTAGGAAATCTATCGACAACATAATTTTCTGTAGGAAATCTATCGACAACATAATTTTCTGTAGGAAATCTGTCGCCAATATAATTTTCTATAGGAAATCTATCGACAACATAATTTTCTGTAGGAAATCTATCGAGTACATAATTTTCTATAGGAAATCTATCGACAACATAATTTTCTGTAGGAAATCAATCGACAACATAATTTTCTGTAGGAAATCTATCGACAACATAATTTTCTGTAGGAAATCTACCGACAACATAATTTTCTGTAGGAAATCTATCGACAACATAATTTTCTGTAGGAAATCTATCGACAACATAATTTTCTGTAGGAAATCTATCTGTACGAAATCTATCGACAACATAATTTTCTATAGACGATCTATCGAGAACATAATTTTCTGTAGGAAATCTATCGACTACATAATGTTCTAAATAAAATTTATCGAAAACATAATTTTCTGTAGGAGATCTATCGACAACATAATTTTCTGTAGGAAACCTATCGAGTACATAATGTTCTATAGGAAATCTATCGACAACATAATTTTCTGTAGGAAATCTATCGAGTACATAATGTTCTATAGGAAATCTATCGACAACGTAATTTTCTGTAGGAAATCTATCGACAACATAATTTTCTGTAGGAAATCTATCGACAACATAATTTTCTGTAGGAAATCTATCGACAACATAATTTTCTATAGAAGATCTATTGAGAACATAATTTTCGGTAGGAAATCTATCAACATAATTTTCTGTAGGAAATCTGTCGAGTACATAATGTTCTATATGAAATCTATCGACAACATAATTTTCTATAGGAAATCTATCGCGAACAAAATTTTCTATAGGAAATCTATCGACAGCATAATTTTCTGTAGGAAATCTATCGACAACATAATGTTCTATAGGAAATCTATCTGTACGAAATCTATCGACAACATAATTTTCTATAGACGATCTATCGAGAACATAATTTTCTGTAGGAAATCTATCGACTACATAATGTTCTAAATAAAATTTATCGAAAACATAATTTTCTGTAGGAAATCTATCGACAACATAATTTTCTGTAGGAAATCTATCGAGTACATAATGTTCTATAGGAAATCTATCGACAACGTAATTTTCTGTAGGAAATCTATCGACAACATAATTGTCTGTAGGAAATCTATCGATAACATAATTTTCTATAGAAGATCTATTGAGAACATAATTTTCTGTAGGAAATCTATCGAGTACATAATGTTCTATAGGAAATCTATCGACAGCATAATTTTCTGTAGGAAATCTATCTGTACGAAATCTATCGACAACATAATTTTCTATAGACGATCTATCGAGAACATAATTTTCTGTAGGAAATCTATCGACTACATAATGTTCTAAATAAAATTTATCGAAAACATAATTTTCTGTAGGAAATCTATCGACAACATAATTTTCTGTAGGAAACCTATCGAGTACATAATGTTCTATAGGAAATCTATCGACAACATAATTTTCTGTAGGAAATCTATCGAGTACATAATGTTCTATAGGAAATCTATCGACAACGTAATTTTCTGTAGGAAATCTATTGACAACATAATTTTCTGTAGGAAATCAATCGACAACATAATTTTCTGTAGGAAATCTATCGACAACATAATTTTCTGTAGGAAATCTACCGACAACATAATTTTCTGTAGGAAATCTATCGACAACATAATTTTCTATAGGAAATCTATCGACATCATAATTTTCTGTAGGAAATCTATCGACAACATAATGTTCTATAGGAAATCTATCTGTACGAAATCTATCGACAACATAATTTTCTATAGACGCTCTATCGAGAACATAATTTTCTGTAGGAAATCTATCGACTACATAATGTTCTAAATAAAATTAATCGAAAACATAATTTTCTGTAGGAAATCTATCGACAACATAATTTTCTGTAGGAAATCTATCGACAACATAATTTTCTGTAGGAAATCTATCGACAACATAATTTTCTGTAGGAAATCTATCGATAACATAATTTTCTATAGAAGATCTATTGAGAACATAATTTTCTGTAGGAAATCTATCAACATAATTTTCTGTAGGAAATCTGTCGAGTACATAATGTTATATATGAAATCTATCGACAACATAATTTTCTATAGGAAATTTATCGCGAACAAAATTTTCTATAGGAAATCTATCGACAACATAATTTTCTATAGAAGATCTATTGAGAACAAAATTTTCTGTAAGAAATCTATCGACAACATAATTTTCTATAGAAGATCTATTAAGAACATAATTTTTGTAAGAAATCTATCGACAATATAATAATCTATATCGACAACATAATTTTCTATAGAAGATCTATTGAGAACATAATTTTTGTAAGAAATCTATCGACAATATAATTTTCTTTAGGAAATCTATCGAGTACATAATGTTCTATAAAAAATCTATCGACAACGTAATTTTCTGTAGGAAATCTATCGACAACATAATGTTCTATAGGAAATCTATCGATAACATATTTTTCTGTACGAAATCTATCGACAACAATATTTTCTCTAGGAAATCTATCGACAACATAATGTTCTACAGGAAATCTATGGACAACATAATGTTCTATAGGAAATCTACCGAGATTATAATTTTCTATAGGAAATCTATCGACAACATAATTTTCTGTAGGAAATCTATCGAAAACATAATTTTCTATAGAAGATCTATTGAGAACATAATTTTCTTTAGGAAATCTATCGACAACATAATTTTCTGTAGGAAATATATCGACAACATAATTTTCTGTAGGAAATCTATCGACAACATAATTTTCTGTAGGAAATCTATCGACAACATAATTTTCTGTTGGAAATCTATCGACATAATAATTTTCTGTAGGAAATCTATCGACAACATAATTTTCTATAGAAGATCTATTGAGAACATAATTTTCTGTAGGAAATCTATCGACAACATAATTTTCTGTAGGAAATCTATCGACAACATAATTTTCTGTAGGAAATCTATCGCCAATATAATTTTCTATAGGAAATCTATCGACAACATAATTTTCTGTAGGAAATCTATCGAGTACATAATTTTCTATAGGAAATCTATCGACAACATAATTTTCTGTAGGAAATCTATCGACAACATAATTTTCTGTAGGAAATCTATCGACAACATAATTTTCTGTAGGAAATCTACCGACAACATAATTTTCTGTAGGAAATCTATCGACAACATAATTTTCTATAGGAAATCTATCGACAGCATAATTTTCTGTAGGAAATCTATCTGTACGAAATCTATCGACAACATAATTTTCTATAGACGATCTATCGAGAACATAATTTTCTGTAGGAAATCTATCGACTACATAATGTTCTAAATAAAATTTATCGAAAACATAATTTTCTGTAGGAGATCTATCGACAACATAATTTTCTGTAGGAAACCTATCGAGTACATAATGTTCTATAGGAAATCTATCGACAACATAATTTTCTGTAGGAAATCTATCGAGTACATAATGTTCTATAGGAAATCTATCGACAACGTAATTTTCTGTAGGAAATCTATCGACAACATAATTTTCTGTAGGAAATCTATCGACAACATAATTTTCTGTAGGAAATCTATCGACAACATAATTTTCTATAGAAGATCTATTGAGAACATAATTTTCGGTAGGAAATCTATCAACATAATTTTCTGTAGGAAATCTGTCGAGTACATAATGTTCTATATGAAATCTATCGACAACATAATTTTCTATAGGAAATCTATCGCGAACAAAATTTTCTATAGGAAATCTATCGACAGCATAATTTTCTGTAGGAAATCTATCGACAACATAATGTTCTATAGGAAATCTATATGTACGAAATCTATCGACAACATAATTTTCTATAGACGATCTATCGAGAACATAATTTTCTGTAGGAAATCTATCGACTACATAATGTTCTAAATAAAATTTATCGAAAACATAATTTTCTGTAGGAAATCTATCGACAACATAATTTTCTGTAGGAAATCTATCGAGTACATAATGTTCTATAGGAAATCTATCGACAACATAATTTTCTGTAGGAAATCTATCGACAACATAATTGTCTGTAGGAAATCTATCGATAACATAATTTTCTATAGAAGATCTATTGAGAACATAATTTTCTGTAGGAAATCTATCGAGTACATAATGTTCTATAGGAAATCTATCGACAGCATAATTTTCTGTAGGAAATCTATCTGTACGAAATCTATCGACAACATAATTTTCTATAGACGATCTATCGAGAACATAATTTTCTGTAGGAAATCTATCGACTACATAATGTTCTAAATAAAATTTATCGAAAACATAATTTTCTGTAGGAAATCTATCGACAACATAATTTTCTGTAGGAAACCTATCGAGTACATAATGTTCTATAGGAAATCTATCGACAACATAATTTTCTGTAGGAAATCTATCGAGTACATAATGTTCTATAGGAAATCTATCGACAACGTAATTTTCTGTAGGAAATCTATTGACAACATAATTTTCTGTAGGAAATCTATCGACAACATAATTTTCTGTAGGAAATCTATCGACAACATAATTTTCTATAGAAGATCTATTGAGAACATAATTTTCGGTAGGAAATCTATCAACATAATTTTCTGTAGGAAATCTGTCGAGTACATAATGTTCTATATGAAATCTATCGACAACATAATTTTCTATAGGAAATCTATCGCGAACAAAATTTTCTATAGGAAATCTATCGACAGCATAATTTTCTGTAGGAAATCTATCGACAACATAATGTTCTATAGGAAATCTATCTGTACGAAATCTATCGACAACATAATTTTCTATAGACGATCTATCGAGAACATAATTTTCTGTAGGAAATCTATCGACTACATAATGTTCTAAATAAAATTTATCGAAAACATAATTTTCTGTAGGAAATCTATCGACAACATAATTTTCTGTAGGAAATCTATCGAGTACATAATGTTCTATAGGAAATCTATCGACAACATAATTTTCTGTAGGAAATCTATCGACAACATAATTTTCTGTAGGAAATCTATCGATAACATAATTTTCTATAGAAGATCTATTGAGAACATAATTTTCTGTAGGAAATCTATCGAGTACATAATGTTCTATAGGAAATCTATCGACAACATAATTTTCTGTAGGAAATCTATCGAGTACATAATGTTCTATAGGAAATCTATCGACAACGTAATTTTCTGTAGGAAATCTATCGACAACATAATTTTCTGTATGAAATCTATCGACAACATAATTTTCTGTAGGAAATCTATCGATAACATAATTTTCTATAGAAGATCTATTGAGAACATAATTTTCTGTAGGAAATCTATCAACATAATTTTCTGTAGGAAATCTGTCGAGTACATAATGTTCTATATGAAATCTATCGACAACATAATTTTCTATAGGAAATCTATCGCGAACAAAATTTTCTATAGGAAATCTATCGACAACATAATTTTCTATAGAAGATCTATTGAGAACATAATTTTCTGTAAGAAATCTATCGACAACATAATTTTCTATAGAAGATCTATTGAGAACATAATTTTTGTAAGAAATCTATCGACAATATAATAATCTATAGGCAATCTATTGAGAACATAATTTTCTGTAGGAAATCTATCGAGTACATAATGTTCTATAGGGAATCTATCGACAACATAATTTTCTGTACGAAATCTATCGACAATATAATTTTTTATAGGAAATCTATCGAGAACATAATTTTCTGTACGAAATCTATCGACAATATAATTTTTTATAGGAAATCTATCGAGAACATAATTTTCTATAGGGAATCTATCGACAACATAATTTTCTGTACGAAATCTATCGAGTACATAATGTTCTATAGGGAATCTATCGACAACATAATTTTCTGTACGAAATCTATCGACAATATAATTTTTTATAGGAAATCTATCGAGAACATAATTTTCTATAGGAAATGTATCGACAACATATTTTCTGTAGGAAATCAATCGACAACAGAATTTTCTGTAGGAAATCTATCGACAACATAATTTTCTGTAGGAAATCTACCGTCAACATAATTTTCTGTAGGAAATCTATCGACAGCATAATTTTCTATAGGAAATCTATCGACAGCATAATTTTCTGTAGGAAATCTATCGACAACATAATGTTCTATAGGAAATCTATCGACAACATAATGTTCTATAGGAAATCTATCTGTACGAAATCTATCGACAACATAATTTTCTATAGACGATCTATCGAGAACATAATTTTCTGTAGGAAATCTATCGACTACATAATGTTCTAAATAAAATTTATCGAAAACATAATTTTCTGTAGGAAATCTATCGACAACATAATTTTCTGTAGGAAATCTATCGAGTACATAATGTTCTATAGGAAATCTATCGACAACGTAATTTTCTGTAGGAAATCTATCGACAACATAATGTTCTATAGGAAATCTATCTGTACGAAATCTATCGACAACATAATTTTCTACAGACGATCTATCGAGAACATAATTTTCTGTAGGAAATCTATCGACTACATAATGTTCTAAATAAAATTTATCGAAAACATAATTTTCTGTAGGAAATCTATCGACAACATAATTTTCTGTAGGAAATCTATCGATAACATAATTTTCTATAGAAGATCTATTGAGAACATAATTTTCTGTAAGAAATCTATCGACAACATAATTTTCTATAGAAGATCTATTGAGAACATAATTTTCTGTAGGAAATCTATCAACATAATTTTCTGTAGGAAATCTGTCGAGTACATAATGTTCTATATGAAATCTATCGACAACATAATTTTCTATAGGAAATCTATCGACAACAAAATTTTCTATAGGAAATCTATCGACAACATAATTTTCTATTGAAGATCTGTTGAGAACATAATTTTCTGTAAGAAATCTATCGACAACATAATTTTCTATAGAAGATCTATTGAGAACATAAATTTTGTAAGAAATCTATCGACAATATAATAATCTATAGGAAATCTATTGAGAACATAATTTTCTGTAGGAAATCTATCGACAACATAATGTTCTACATGGAATCGACAACATAATTTTCTATAGGAAATCTATCGAGTACATAATGTTCTATAGGAAATCTATCGACAACGTAATATAGGAAATCTATAGGAAATCTATCGACAATATAATTTTCTGTAGGAAATCTATCGAAAACATAATTTTCTATAGAAGATCTATTGAGAACATAATTTTCTGTAGGAAATCTATCGACAATATAATTTTCTTTAGGAAATCTATCGAGTACATAATGTTCTACAGGAAATCTATGGACAACATAATGTTCTATTGGAAATCTATCGAGATTATAATTTTCTATAGGAAATCTATCGACAACATAATTTTCTGTAGGAAATCTATCGAAAACATAATTTTCTATAGAAGATCTATTGAGAACATAATTTTCTTTAGGAAATCTATCGACAACATAATTTTCTGTAGGAAATATATCGACAACATAATTTTCTGTAGGAAATCTATCGACAACATAATTTTCTGTAGGAAGTCTATTGACAACATAATTTTCTGTAGGAAATCTATCGACAACATAATTTTCTGTTGGAAATCTATCGACATAATAATTTTCTGTAGGAAATCTATCGAAAACATAATTTTCTATAGAAGATCTATTGAGAACATAATTTTCTTTAGGAAATCTATCGACAACATAATTTTCTGTAGGAAATAGATCGACAACATAATTTTCTGTAGGAAATCTATCGACAACATAATTTTCTGTAGGAAATCTGTCGCCAATATAATTTTCTATAGGAAATCTATCGACAACATAATTTTCTGTAGGAAATCTATCGAGTACATAATGTTCTATAGGGAATCTATCGACAACATAATTTTCTGTACGAAATCTATCGACAATATAATTTTTTATTGGAAATCTATCGAGAACATAATTTTGTATAGGAAATCTATCGACAACATAATTTTCTGTAGGAAACCAATCGACAACATAATTTTCTGTAGGAAATCTATCGACAACATAATTTTCTGTAGGAAATCTACCGACATCTTAATTTTCTGTAGGAAATCTATCGACAACATAATTTTCTATAGGAAATCTATCGACAGCATAATTTTCTGTAGGAAATCTATCTGTACGAAATCTATCGACAACATAATTTTCTATAGACGATCTATCGAGAACATAATTTTCTGTAGGAAATCTATCGACTACATAATATTCTAAATAAAATTTATCGAAAACATAATTTTCTGTAGGAAATCTATCGACAACATAATTTTCTGTAGGAAATCTATCGAGTACATAATGTTCTATAGGAAATCTATCAACAACATAATTTTCTGTAGGAAATCTATCGAGTACATAATGTTCTATAGGAAATCTATCGACAACGTAATTTTCTGTAGGAAATCTATCGACAACATAATTTTCTGTAGGAAATCTATCGACAACATAATTTTCTGTAGGAAATCTATCGACAACATAATTTTCTATAGAAGATCTATTGAGAACATAATTTTCGGTAGGAAATCTATCAACATAATTTTCTGTAGGAAATCTGTCGAGAAAACATAATGTTCTATAAAAAATCTATCGACAACGTAATTTTCTGTAGGAAATACATCGAAAACATAATGTTCTATAGGAAATCTATCGATAACATAATTTTCTGTACGAAATCTATCGACAACAAAATTTTCTGTAGGAAATCTATCGAGTACATAATGTTCTATAGGAAATCTATCGACAACGTAATTTTCTGTAGGAAATCTATCGACAACATAATGTTCTATAGGAAATCTATCTGTACGAAATCTATCGACAACATAATTTTCTATAGACGATCTATCGAGAACATAATTTTCTGTAGGAAATCTATCGACTACATAATGTTCTAAATAAAATTTATCGAAAACATAATTGTCTGTAGGAAATCTATCGACAACATAATTTTCTGTAGGAAATCTATCGATAACATAATTTTCTATAGAAGATCTATTGAGAACATAATTTTCTGTAAGAAATCTATCGACAACATAATTTTCTATAGAAGATCTATTGAGAACATAATTTTCTGTAGGAAATCTATCAACATAATTTTCTGTAGGAAATCTGTCGAGTACATAATGTTCTATATGAAATCTATCGACAACATAATTTTCTATAGGAAATCTATCGACAACAAAATTTTCTATAGGAAATCTATCGACAACATAATTTTCTATTGAAGATCTATTGAGAACATAATTTTCTGTAAGAAATCTATCGACAACATAATTTTCTATAGAAGATCTATTGAGAACATAATTTTTGAAAGAAATCTATCGACAATATAATAATCTATAGGAAATCTATTGAGAACATAATTTTCTGTAGGAAATCTATCGACAACATAATGTTCTACATGGAATCGACAACATAATTTTCTATAGGAAATCTATCGAGTACATAATGTTCTATAGGAAATCTATCGACAACGTAATATAGGAAATCTATAGGAAATCTATCGACAATATAATTTTCTGTAGGAAATCTATCGAAAACATAATTTTCTATAGAAGATCTATTGAGAACATAATTTTCTGTAGGAAATCTATCGACAATATAATTTTCTTTAGGAAATCTATCGAGTACATAATGTTCTATAAAAAATCTATCGACAACGTAATTTTCTGTAGGAAATCTATCGAAAACATAATGTTCTAGAGGAAATCTATCGATAACATAATTTTCTGTGCGAAATCTATCGACAACAAAATTTTCTGTAGGAAATCTATCGACAACATAATGTTCTACAGGAAATCTATGGACAACATAATGTTCTATTGGAAATCTATCGAGATTATAATTTTCTATAGGAAATCTATCGACAACATAATTTTCTGTAGGAAATCTATCGAAAACATAATTTTCTATAGAAGATCTATTGAGAACATAATTTTCTTTAGGAAATCTATCGACAACATAATTTTCTGTAGGAAATATATCGACAACATAATTTTCTGTAGGAAATCTATCGACAACATAATTTTCTGTAGGAAGTCTATCGACAACATAATTTTCTGTAGGAAATCTATCGACAACATAATTTTCTGTTGGAAATCTATCGACATAATAATTTTCTGTAGGAAATCTATCGAAAACATAATTTTCTATAGAAGATCTATTGAGAACATAATTTTCTTTAGGAAATCTATCGACAACATAATTTTCTGTAGGAAATAGATCGACAACATAATTTTCTGTAGGAAATCTATCGACAACATAATTTTCTGTAGGAAATCTGTCGCCAATATAATTTTCTATAGGAAATCTATCGACAACATAATTTTCTGTAGGAAATCTATCGAGTACATAATGTTCTATAGGGAATCTATCGACAACATAATTTTCTGTACGAAATCTATCGACAATATAATTTTTTATTGGAAATCTATCGAGAACATAATTTTGTATAGGAAATCTATCGACAACATAATTTTCTGTAGGAAATCAATCGACAACATAATTTTCTGTAGGAAATCTATCGACAACATAATTTTCTGTAGGAAATCTACCGACATCTTAATTTCCTGTAGGAAATCTATCGACAACATAATTTTCTATAGGAAATCTATCGACAGCATAATTTTCTGTAGGAAATCTATCTGTACGAAATCTATCGACAACATAATTTTCTATAGACGATCTATCGAGAACATAATTTTCTGTAGGAAATCTATCGACTACATAATATTCTAAATAAAATTTATCGAAAACATAATTTTCTGTAGGAAATCTATCGACAACATAATTTTCTGTAGGAAATCTATCGACAACATAATTTTCTGTAGGAAATCTATCGAGTACATAATGTTCTATAGGAAATCTATCGACAACGTAATTTTCTGTAGGAAATCTATCGACAACATAATTTTCTGTAGGAAATCTATCGACAACATAATTTTCTGTAGGAAATCTATCGACAACATAATTTTCTATAGAAGATCTATTGAGAACATAATTTTCGGTAGGAAATCTATCAACATAATTTTCTGTAGGAAATCTGTCGAGAAAACATAATGTTCTATAAAAAATCTATCGACAACGTAATTTTCTGTAGGAAATACATCGAAAACATAATGTTCTATAGGAAATCTATCGACTACATAATTTTCTGTAGGAAATCTATCAACAACATAATTTTCTGTAGGAAATCTATCGAGTACATAATGTTCTATAGGAAATCTATCGACAACGTAATTTTCTGTAGGAAATCTATCGACAACATAATTTTCTGTAGGAAATCTATCGACAACATAATTTTCTGTAGGAAATCTATCGACAACATAATTTTCTATAGAAGATCTATTGAGAACATAATTTTGTTTAGGAAATCTATCGACAACATAATTTTCTGTAGGAAATATATCGACAACATAATTTTCTGTAGGAAATCTATCGACAACATAATTTTCTGTAGGAAATCTGTCGCCAATATAATTTTCTATAGGAAATCTATCGACAACATAATTTTCTGTAGGAAATCTATCGAGTACATAATGTTCTATAGGGAATCTATCGACAACATAATTTTCTGTACGAAATCTATCGACAATATAATTTTTTATAGGAAATCTATCGAGAACATAATTTTCTATAGGAAATCTATCGACAACATAATTTTCTGTAGGAAATCAATCGACAACATAATTTTCTGTAGGAAATCTATCGACAACATAATTTTCTGTAGGAAATCTACCGACATCATAATTTTCTGTAGGAAATCTATCGACAACATAATTTTCTGTAGGAAATCTATCGACAACATAATTTTCTGTAGGAAATCTATCTGTACGAAATCTATCGACAACATAATTTTCTATAGACGATCTATCGAGAACATAATTTTCTGTAGGAAATCTATCGACTACATAATGTTCTAAATAAAATTTATCGAAAACATAATTTTCTGTAGGAAATCTATCGACAACATAATTTTCTGTAGGAAATCTATCGAGTACATAATGTTCTATAGGAAATCTATCAACAACATAATTTTCTGTAGGAAATCTATCGAGTACATAATGTTCTATAGGAAATCTATCGACAACGTAATTTTCTGTAGGAAATCTATCGACAACATAATTTTCTGTAGGAAATCTATCGACAACATAATTTTCTGTAGGAAATCTATCGACAACATAATTTTCTATAGAAGATCTATTGAGAACATAATTTTCGGTAGGAAATCTATCAACATAATTTTCTGTAGGAAATCTGTCGAGTACATAATGTTCTATATGAAATCTATCGACAACATAATTTTCTATACGAAATCTATCGCGAACAAAATTTTCTATAGGAAATCTATCGACAGCATAATTTTCTATAGACGATCTATCGAGAACATAATTTTCTGTAGGAAATCTCTCGACTACATAATGTTCTAAATAAAATTTATCGAAAACATAATTTTCTGTAGGAAATCTATCGACAACATAATTTTCTGTAGGAAATCTATCGAGTACATAATGTTCTATAGTAAATCTATCGACAACATTATTTTCTGTAGGAAATCTATCGACAACATAATTTTCTGTAGGAAGTCTATCGACAACATAATTTTCTGTAGGAAATCTATCGACAACATAATTTTCTGTGGGAAATCTATCGACATAATAATTTTCTGTAGGAAATCTATCGAAAACATAATTTTCTATAGAAGATCTATTGAGAACATAATTTTCTTTAGGAAATCTATCGACAACATATTTTTCTGTAGGAAATATATCGACAACATAATTTTCTGTAGGAAATCTATCGACAACATAATTTTCTGTAGGAAATCTGTCGCCAATATAATTTTCTATAGGAAATCTATCGACAACATAATTTTCTGTAGGAAATCTATCGAGTACATAATGTTCTATAGGGAATCTATCGACAACATAATTTTCTGTACGAAATCTATCGACAATATAATTTTTTATAGGAAATCTATCGAGAACATAATTTTGTATAGGAAATCTATCGACAACATAATTTTCTGTAGGAAATCAATCGACAACATAATTTTCTGTAGGAAATCTATCGACAACATAATTTTCTGTAGGAAATCTACCGACATCTTAATTTTCTGTAGGAAATCTATCGACAACATAATTTTCTATAGGAAATCTATCGACAGCATAATTTTCTGTAGGAAATCTATCTGTACGAAATCTATCGACAACATAATTTTCTATAGACGATCTATCGAGAACATAATTTTCTGTAGGAAATCTATCGACTACATAATATTCTAAATAAAATTTATCGAAAACATAATTTTCTGTAGGAAATCTATCGACAACATAATTTTCTGTAGGAAATCTATCGAGTACATAATGTTCTATAGGAAATCTATCAACAACATAATTTTCTGTAGGAAATCTATCGAGTACATAATGTTCTATAGGAAATCTATCGACAACGTAATTTTCTGTAGGAAATCTATCGACAACATAATTTTCTGTAGGAAATCTATCGACAACATAATTTTCTATAGGAAATCTATCGACAACATAATTTTCTATAGAAGATCTATTGAGAACATAATTTTCGGTAGGAAATCTATCAACATAATTTTCTGTAGGAAATCTGTCGAGTACATAATGTTCTATATGAAATCTATCGACAACATAATTTTCTATAGGAAATCTATCGCGAACAAAATTTTCTATAGGAAATCTATCGACAGCATAATTTTCTATAGACGATCTATCGAGAACATAATTTTCTGTAGGAAATCTCTCGACTACATAATGTTCTAAATAAAATTTATCGAAAACATAATTTTCTGTAGGAAATCTATCGACAACATAATTTTCTGTAGGAAATCTATCGAGTACATAATGTTCTATAGTAAATCTATCGACAACATAATTTTCTGTAGGAAATCTATCGACAACATAATTTTCTGTAGGAAGTCTATCGACAACATAATTTTCTGTAGGAAATCTATCGACAACATAATTTTCTGTTGGAAATCTATCGACATAATAATTTTCTGTAGGAAATCTATCGAAAACATAATTTTCTATAGAAGATCTATTGAGAACATAATTTTCTTTAGGAAATCTATCGACAACATAATTTTCTGTAGGAAATATATCGACAACATAATTTTCTGTAGGAAATCTATCGACAACATAATTTTCTGTAGGAAATCTGTCGCCAATATAATTTTCTATAGGAAATCTATCGACAACATAATTTTCTGTAGGAAATCTATCGAGTACATAATGTTCTATAGGGAATCTATCGACAACATAATTTTCTGTACGAAATCTATCGACAATATAATTTTTTATAGGAAATCTATCGAGAACATAATTTTGTATAGGAAATCTATCGACAACATAATTTTCTGTAGGAAATCAATCGACAACATAATTTTCTGTAGGAAATCTATCGACAACATAATTTTCTGTAGGAAATCTACCGACATCTTAATTTTCTGTAGGAAATCTATCGACAACATAATTTTCTATAGGAAATCTATCGACAGCATAATTTTCTGTAGGAAATCTATCTGTACGAAATCTATCGACAACATAATTTTCTATAGACGATCTATCGAGAACATAATTTTCTGTAGGAAATCTATCGACTACATAATATTCTAAATAAAATTTATCGAAAACATAATTTTCTGTAGGAAATCTATCGACAACGTAATTTTCTGTAGGAATTCTATCGAGTACATAATGTTCTATAGGAAATCTATCAACAACATAATTTTCTGTAGGAAATCTATCGAGTACATAATGTTCTATAGGAAATCTATCGACAACGTAATTTTCTGTAGGAAATCTATCGACAACATAATTTTCTGTAGGAAATCTATCGACAACATAATTTTCTGTAGGAAATCTATCGACAACATAATTTTCTATAGAAGATCTATTGAGAACATAATTTTCGGTAGGAAATCTATCAACATAATTTTCTGTAGGAAATCTGTCGAGAAAACATAATGTTCTATAAAAAATCTATCGACAACGTAATTTTCTGTAGGAAATCTATCGAAAACATAATGTTCTATAGGAAATCTATCGATAACATAATTTTCTGTACGAAATATATCGACAACAAAATTTTCTGTAGGAAATCTATCGATAACATAATTTTCTGTACGAAATCTATCGACAACAAAATTTTCTGTAGGAAATCTATCGACAACATAATGTTCTACAGGAAATCTATGGACAACATAATGTTCTATAGGAAATCTATCGAGTTTATAATTTTCTATAGGAAATCTATCGACAACATAATTTTCTGTATGAAATCTATCGAAAACATAATTTTCTATAGAAGATCTATTGAGAACATAATTTTCTTTAGGAAATCTATCGACAACATAATTTTCTGTAGGAAATATATCGACAACATAATTTTCTGTAGGAAATCTATCGACAACATAATTTTCTGTAGGAAGTCTATCGACAACATAATTTTCTGTAGGAAATCTATCGACAACATAATTTTCTGTTGGAAATCTATCGACATAATAATTTTCTGTAGGAAATCTATCGAAAACATAATTTTCGATAGAAGATCTATTGAGAACATAATTTTCTTTAGGAAATCTATCGACAACATAATTTTCTGTAGGAAATATATCGACAACATAATTTTCTGTAGGAAATCTATCGACAACATAATTTTCTGTAGGAAATCTGTAGCCAATATAATTTTCTATAGGAAATCTATCGACAACATAATTTTCTGTAGGAAATCTATCGAGTACATAATGTTCTATAGGGAATCTATCGACAACATAATTTTCTGTACGAAATCTATCGACAATATAATTTTTTATAGGAAATCTATCGAGAACATAATTTTCTATAGGAAATCTATCGACAACATAATTTTCTGTAGGAAATCAATCGACAACATAATTTTCTGTAGGAAATCTATCGACAACATAATTTTCTGTAGGAAATCTACCGACATCATAATTTTCTGTAGGAAATCTATCGACAACATAATTTTCTATAGGAAATCTATCGACAGCATAATTTTCTGTAGGAAATCTATCTGTACGAAATCTATCGACAACATAATTTTCTATAGACGATCTATCGAGAACATAATTTTCTGTAGGAAATCTATCGACTACATAATGTTCTAAATAAAATTTATCGAAAACATAATTTTCTGTAGGAAATCTATCGACAACATAATTTTCTGTAGGAAATCTATCGAGTACATAATGTTCTATAGGAAATCTATCAACAACATAATTTTCTGTAGGAAATCTATCGAGTACATAATGTTCTATAGGAAATCTATCGACAACATAATTTTCTGTAGGAAATCTATCGACAACATAATTTTCTGTAGGAAATCTATCGACAACATAATTTTCTGTAGGAAATCTATCGACAACATAATTTTCTATAGAAGATCTATTGAGAACATAATTTTCGGTAGGAAATCTATCAACATAATTTTCTGTAGGAAATCTGTCGAGTACATAATGTTCTATATGAAATCTATCGACAACATAATTTTCTATAGGAAATCTATCGCGAACAAAATTTTCTATAGGAAATCTATCGACAGCATAATTTTCTATAGACGATCTATCGAGAACATAATTTTCTGTAGGAAATCTCTCGACTACATAATGTTCTAAATAAAATTTATCGAAAACATAATTTTCTGTAGGAAATCTATCGACAACATAATTTTCTGTAGGAAATCTATCGAGTACATAATGTTCTATAGTAAATCTATCGACAACAAAATTTTCTGTAGGAAATCTATCGAGTACATAATGTTCTATAGGAAATCTATCGACAACGTAATTTTCTGTAGGAAATCTATCGACAAAATAATTTTCTATAGGAAATCTATCGATAACATAATTTTCTATAGAAGATCTATTGAGAACATAATTTTCTGTAGGAAATCTATCGACAACATAATGTTCTACATGGAATCGACAACATAATTTTCTATAGGAAATCTATCGAGTACATAATGCTCTATAGGAAATCTATCGACAACGTAATATAGGAAATCTATAGGAAATCTATCGACAACATAATTTTCTATAGAAGATCTATTGAGAAAATAATTTTTGTAAGAAATCTATCGACAATATAATAATCTATAGGAAATCTATTGAGAACATAATTTTCTGTAGGAAATCTATCGACAATATAATTTTCTTTAGGAAATCTATCGAGTACATAATGTTCTATAGGGAATCTATCGACAACATAATTTTCTGTACGAAATCTATCGACAATATAATTTTTTATAGGAAATCTATCGAGAACATAATTTTCTATAGGGAATCTATCGACAACATAATTTTCTGTACGAAATCTATCGAGTACATAATGTTCTATAGGGAATCTATCAACAACATAATTTTCTGTACGAAATCTATCGACAATATAATTTTTTATAGGAAATCTATCGAGAACATAATTTTCTATAGGAAATCTATCGACAACATATTTTCTGTAGGAAATCAATCGACAACAGAATTTTCTGTAGGAAATCTATCGACAACATAATTTTCTGTAGGAAATCTACCGACAACATAATTTTCTGTAGGAAATCTATCGACAGCATAATTTTCTATAGGAAATCTATCGACAGCATAATTTTCTGTAGGAAATCTATCGACAACATAATGTTCTATAGGAAATCTATCGACAACATAATGTTCTATAGGAAATCTATCTGTACGAAATCTATCGACAACATAATTTCCTATAGACGATCTATCGAGAACATAATTTTCTCTAGGAAATCTATCGACTACATAATGTTCTAAATAAAATTTATCGAAAACATAATTTTCTGTAGGAAATCTATCGAGTACATAATGTTCTATAGGAAATCTATCGACAACGTAATTTTCTGTAGGAAATCTATCGACAACATAATTTTCTGTAGGAAATCTATCGACAACATAATTTTCTGTAGGAAATCTATCGATAACATAATTTTCTATAGAAGATCTATTGAGAACATAATTTTCTGTAGGAAATCTATCAACATAATTTTCTGTAGGAAATCTGTCGCCAATATAATTTTCTATAGGAAATCTATCGTCAACATAATTTTCTGTAGGAAATCTATCGAGTACATAATGTTCTATAGGGAATCTATCGACAACATAATTTTCTGTACGAAATCTATCGACAATATAATTTTTTATAGGAAATCTATCGAGAACATAATTTTCTATAGGAAATCTATCGACAACATAATTTTCTGTAGGAAATCAATCGACAACATAATTTTCTGTAGGAAATCTATCGACAACATAATTTTCTGTAGGAAATCTACCGACATCATAATTTTCTGTAGGAAATCTATCGACAACATAATTTTCTATAGGAAATCTATCGACAGCATAATTTTCTGTAGGAAATCTATCTGTACGAAATCTATCGACAACATAATTTTCTATAGACGATCTATCGAGAACATAATTTTCTGTAGGAAATCTATCGACTACATAATGTTCTAAATAAAATTTATCGAAAACATAATTTTCTGTAGGAAATCTATCGACAACATAATTTTCTGTAGGAAATCTATCGAGTACATAATGTTCTATAGGAAATCTATCGAGAACATAATTTTCTATAGGAAATCTATCAACAACATAATTTTCTGTAGGAAATCTATCGAGTACATAATGTTCTATAGGAAATCTATCGACAACGTAATTTTCTGTAGGAAATCTATCGACAACATAATTTTCTGTAGGAAATCTATCGACAACATAATTTTCTGTAGGAAATCTATCGACAACATAATTTTCTATAGAAGATCTATTGAGAACATAATTTTCGGTAGGAAATCTATCAACATAATTTTCTGTAGGAAATCTGTCGAGTACATAATGTTCTATATGAAATCTATCGACAACATAATTTTCTATAGGAAATCTATCGCGAAAAAAATTTTCTATAGGAAATCTATCGACAGCATAATTTTCTGTAGGAAATCTATCGACAACATAATGTTCTATAGGAAATCTATCTGTACGAAATCTATCGACAACATAATTTTCTATAGGCGATCTATCGAGAACATAATTTTCTGTAGGAAATCTATCGACTACATAATGTTCTAAATAAAATTTATCGAAAACATAATTTTCTGTAGGAAATCTATCGATAACATAATTTTCTGTACGAAATCTATCGACAACATAATTTTCTGTAGGAAATCTATCGAAAACATAATTTTCTATAGAAGATCTATTGAGAACATAATTTTCTTTAGGAAATCTATCGACAACATAATTTTCTGTAGGAAATATATCGACAACATAATTTTCTGTAGGAAATCTATCGACAACATAATTTTCTGTGGAAATCTGTCGCCAACATAATTTTCTATAGGAAATCTATCGACAACATAATTCGAGTACATAATGTTCTATAGGGAATCTATCGACAACATAATTTTCTGTACGAAATCTATCGACAATATAATTTTTTATAGGAAATCTATCGAGAACATAATTTTCTATAGGAAATCTATCGACAACATAATTTTCTGTAGGAAATCAATCGACAACATAATTTTCTGTAGGAAATCTATCGACAACATAATTTCCTGTAGGAAATCTACCGACATCATAATTTTCTGTAGGAAATCTATCGACAACATAATTTTCTATAGGAAATCTATCGACAGCATAATTTTCTGTAGGAAATCTATCTGTACGAAATCTATCGACAACATAATTTTCTATAGACGATCTATCGAGAACATAATTTTCTGTAGGAAATCTATCGACTACATAATTTTCTAAATAAAATTTATCGAAAACATAATTTTCTGTAGGAAATCTATCGACAACATAATTTTCTGTAGGAAATCTATCGAGTACATAATGTTCTATAGGAAATCTATCAACAACATAATTTTCTGTAGGAAATCTATCGAGTACATAATGTTCTACAGGAAATCTATCGACAACGTAATTTTCTGTAGGAAATCTATCGACAACATAATTTTCTGTAGGAAATCTATCGAGTACATAATGTTCTATAGGGAATCTATCGACAACATAATTTTCTGTACGAAATCTATCGACAATATAATTTTTTATAGGAAATCTATCGAGAACATAATTTTCTATAGGAAATCTATCGACAACATAATTTTCTGTAGGAAATCAATCGACAACATAATTTTCTGTAGGAAATCTATCGACAACATAATTTTCTGTAGGAAATCTACCGACATCATAATTTTCTGTAGGAAATCTATCGACAACATAATTTTCTATAGGAAATCTATCGACAACATAATTTTCTGTAGGAAATCAATCGACAACATAATTTTCTGTAGGAAATCTATCAACATAATTTTCTGTAGGAAATCTGTCGCCAATATAATTTTCTATAGGAAATCTATCGTCAACATAATTTTCTGTAGGAAATCTATCGAGTACATAATGTTCTATAGGGAATCTATCGACAACATAATTTTCTGTACGAAATCTATCGACAATATAATTTTTTATAGGAAATCTATCGAGAACATAATTTTCTATAGGAAATCTATCGACAACATAATTTTCTGTAGGAAATCAATCGACAACATAATTTTCTGTAGGAAATCTATCGACAACATAATTTTCTGTAGGAAATCTACCGACAACATAATTTTCTGTAGGAAATCTATCGACAACATAATTTTCTATAGGAAATCTATCGACAGCATAATTTTCTGTAGGAAATCTATCTGTACGAAATCTATCGACAACATAATTTTCTATAGACGATCTATCGAGAACATAATTTTCTGTAGGAAATCTATCGACTACATAATGTTCTAAATAAAATTTATCGAAAACATAATTTTCTGTAGGAAATCTATCGACAACATAATTTTCTGTAGGAAATCTATCGAGTACATAATGTTCTATAGGAAATCTATCAACAACATAATTTTCTGTAGGAAATCTATCGAGTACATAATGTTCTATAGGAAATCTATCGACAACGTAATTTTCTGTAGGAAATCTATCGACAACATAATTTTCTGTAGGAAATCTATCGACAACATAATTTTCTGTAGGAAATCTATCGACAACATAATTTTCTATAGAAGATCTATTGAGAACATAATTTTCGGTAGGAAATCTATCAACATAATTTTCTGTAGGAAATCTGTCGAGTACATAATGTTCTATATGAAATCTATCGACAACATAATTTTCTATAGGAAATCTATCGCGAAAAAAATTTTCTATAGGAAATCTATCGACAGCATAATTTTCTGTAGGAAATCTATCGACAACATAATGTTCTATAGGAAATCTATCTGTACGAAATCTATCGACAACATAATTTTCTATAGACGATCTATCGAGAACATAATTTTCTGTAGGAAATCTATCGACTACATAATGTTCTAAATAAAATTTATCGAAAACATAATTTTCTGTAGGAAATCTATCGATAACATAATTTTCTGTACGAAATCTATCGACAACATAATTTTCTGTAGGAAATCTATCGAAAACATAATTTTCTATAGAAGATCTATTGAGAACATAATTTTCTTTAGGAAATCTATCGACAACATAATTTTCTGTAGGAAATATATCGACAACATAATTTTCTGTAGGAAATCTATCGACAACATAATTTTCTGTGGAAATCTGTCGCCAACATAATTTTCTATAGGAAATCTATCGACAACATAATTCGAGTACATAATGTTCTATAGGGAATCTATCGACAACATAATTTTCTGTACGAAATCTATCGACAATATAATTTTTTATAGGAAATCTATCGAGAACATAATTTTCTATAGGAAATCTATCGACAACATAATTTTCTGTAGGAAATCAATCGACAACATAATTTTCTGTAGGAAATCTATCGACAACATAATTTTCTGTAGGAAATCTACCGACATCATAATTTTCTGTAGGAAATCTATCGACAACATAATTTTCTATAGGAAATCTATCGACAGCATAATTTTCTGTAGGAAATCTATCTGTACGAAATCTATCGACAACATAATTTTCTATAGACGATCTATCGAGAACATAATTTTCTGTAGGAAATCTATCGACTACATAATTTTCTAAATAAAATTTATCGAAAACATAATTTTCTGTAGGAAATCTATCGACAACATAATTTTCTGTAGGAAATCTATCGAGTACATAATGTTCTATAGGAAATCTATCAACAACATAATTTTCTGTAGGAAATCTATCGAGTACATAATGTTCTACAGGAAATCTATCGACAACGTAATTTTCTGTAGGAAATCTATCGACAACATAATTTTCTGTAGGAAATCTATCGACAACATAATTTTCTGTAGGAAATCTATCGACAACATAATTTTCTATAGAAGATCTATTGAGAACATAATTTTCGGTAGGAAATCTATCAACATAATTTTCTGTAGGAAATCTGTCGAGTACATAATGTTCTATATGAAAGCTATCGACAACATAATTTTCTATAGGAAATCTATCGCGAAAAAAATTTTCTATAGGAAATCTATCGACAGCATAATTTTCTGTAGGAAATCTATCGACAACATAATGTTCTATAGGAAATCTATCTGTACGAAATCTATCGACAACATAATTTTCTATAGACGATCTATCGAGAACATAATTTTCTGTAGGAAATCTATCGACTACATAATGTTCTAAATAAAATTTATCGAAAACATAATTTTCTGTAGGAAATCTATGGACAACATAATTTTCTGTAGGAAATCTATCGAGTACATAATGTTCTATAGTAAATCTATCGACAACATAATTTTCTGTAGGAAATCTATCGAGTACATAATGTTCTATAGGAAATCTATCGACAACGTAATTTTCTGTAGGAAATCTATCGACAACATAATTTTCTGTAGGAAATCTATCGATAACATAATTTTCTATAGAAGATCTATTGAGAACATAGTTTTCTGTAGGAAATCTATCGACAACATAATGTTCTACATGGAATCGACAACATAATTTTCTATAGGAAATCTATCGAGTACATAATGTTCTATAGGAAATCTATCGACAACGTAATATAGGAAATCTATAGGAAATCTATCGACAACATAATTTTCTATAGAAGATCTATTGAGAACATAATTTTTGTAAGAAATCTATCGACAATATAATAATCTATAGGAAATCTATTGAGTACATAATGTTCTATAGGGTATCTATCGACAACATAATTTTCTGTACGAAATCAATCGACAATATAATTTTTTATAGGAAATCTATCGAGAACATAAATTTCTGTACGAAATCTATCGACAATATAATTTTTTATAGGAAATCTATCGAGAACATAATTTTCTATAGGGAATCTTCTGTACGAAATCTATCGAGTACATAATTTTCTGTAGGAAATCTATCGACAACATAATGTTCTATAGGAAATCTATCGACAACATAATGTTCTATAGACGATCTATCGAGAACATAATTTTCTGTAGGAAATCTATCGACTACATAATGTTCTAAATAAAATTTATCGAAAACATAATTTTCTGTAGGAAATCTATCGACAACATAATTTTCTGTAGGAAATCTATCGAGTACATAATGTTCTATAGGAAATCTATCGACAACGTAATTTTCTGTACGAAATCTATCGACAACATAATTTTCTATAGACGATCTATCGAGAACATAATTTTCTGTAGGAAATCTATCGACTACATAATGTTCTAAATAAAATTTATCGAAAACATAATTTTCTGTAGGAAATCTATCGACAACATAATTTTCTGTAGGAAATCTATCGAGTACATAATGTTCTATAGGAAATATATCGACAACGTAATTTTCTGTAGGAAATCTATCGACAACATAATTTTCTGTAGGAAATCTATCGACAACATAATTTTCTGTAGGAAATCTATCGATAACATAATTTTCTATAGAAGATCTATTGAGAACATAATTTTCTGTAGGAAATCTATCAACATAATTTTCTGTAGGAAATCTGTCGAGTACATAATGTTCTATATGAAATCTATCGACAACATAATTTTCTATAGGAAATCTATCGCGAACAAAATTTTCTATAGGAAATCTATCGACAACATAATTTTCTATTGAAGATCTATTGAGAACATAATTTTCTGTAAGAAATCTATCGACAACATAATTTTCTATAGAAGATCTATTGAGAACATAATTTTTGTAAGAAATCTATCGACAATATAATAATCTATAGGAAATCTATCGAGAACATAATTTTCTGTAGGAAATCTATCGACAACATAATGTTCTACATGGAATCGACAACATAATTTTCTATAGGAAATCTATCGAGTACATAATGTTCTATAGGAAATCTATCGACAACGTAATATAGGAAATCTATAGGAAATCTATCGACAACATAATTTTCTGTAGGAAATCTATCGAAAACATAATTTTCTATAGAAGATCTATTGAGAACATAATTTTCTGTAGGAAATCTATCGACAATATAATTTTCTTTAGGAAATCTATCGAGTACATAATGTTCTATAAAAAATCTATCGACAACGTAATTTTCTGTAGGAAATCTATCGAAAACATAATGTTCTATAGGAAATCTATCGATAACATAATTTTCTGTACGTAATCTATCGACAACAAAATTTTCTGTAGGAAATCTATCGACAACATAATGTTCTACAGGAAATCTCTGGACAACATAATGTTCTATAGGAAATCTATCGAGATTATAATTTTCTATAGGAAATCTATCGACAACATAATTTTCTGTATGAAATCTATCGAAAACATAATTTTCTATAGAAGATCTATTGAGAACATAATTTTCTTTAGGAAATCTATCGACAACATAATTTTCTGTAGGAAATATATCGACAACATAATTTTCTGTAGGAAATCTATCGACAACATAATTTTCTGTAGGAAGTCTATCGACAACATAATTTTCTGTAGGAAATCTATCGACAACATAATTTTCTGTTGGAAATCTATAGACATAATAATTTTCTGTAGGAAATCTATCGAAAACATAATTTTCTATAGAAGATCTATTGAGAACATAATTTTCTTTAGGAAATCTATCGACAACATAATTTTCTGTAGGAAATATAACGACAACATAATTTTCTGTAGGAAATCTATCGACAACATAATTTTCTGTAGGAAATCTGTCGCCAATATAATTTTCTATAGGAAATCAATCGACAACATAATTTTCTTTAGGAAATCTATCGAGTACATAATGTTCTATAGGGAATCTATCGACAACATAATTTTCTGTACGAAATCTATCGACAATATAATTTTTTATAGGAAATCTATCGAGAACATAATTTTCTATAGGAAATCTATCGACAACATAATTTTCTGTAGGAAATCAATCGACAACATAATTTTCTGTAGGAAATCTATCAACAACATCATTTTCTGTAGGAAATCTACCGACATCATAATTTTCTGTAGGAAATCTATCGACAACATAATTTTCTATAGGAAATCTATCGACAGCATAATTTTCTGTAGGAAATCTATCTGTACGAAATCTTTCGACACCATAATTTTCTATAGACGATCTATCGAGAACATAATTTTCTGTAGGAAATCTATCGACTACATAATGTTCTAAATAAAATTTATCGAAAACATAATTTTCTGTAGGAAATCTATCGACAACATAATTTTCTGTAGGAAATCTATCGAGTACATAATGTTCTATAGGAAATCTATCAACAACATAATTTTCTGTAGGAAATCTATCGAGTACATAATGTTCTATAGGAAATCTATCGACAACGTAATTTTCTGTAGGAAATCTATCGACAACATAATTTTCTGTAGGAAATCTATCGATAACATAATTTTCTATAGAAGATCTATTGAGAACATAATTTTCTGTAGGAAATCTATCAACATAATTTTCTGTAGGAAATCTGTCGAATACATAATGTTCTATATGAAATCTATCGACAACATAATTTTCTATAGGAAATCTATTGCGAACAATATTTTCTATAGGAAATCTATCGACAACATAATTTTCTATAGAAGATCTATTGAGAACATAATTTTCTGTAAGAAATCTATCGACAACATAATTTTCTATAGAAGATCTACTGAGAACATAATTTTTGTAAGAAATCTATCGACAATATAATAATCTATAGGCAATCTATTGAGAACATAATTTTCTGTAGGAAATCTATCGAGTACATAATGTTCTATAGGGAATCTATCGACAACATAATTTTCTGTACGAAATCTATCGACAATATAATTTTTTATAGGAAATCTATCGAGGACATAATTTTCTGTACGAAATCTATCGACAATATAATTTTTTATAGGAAATCTATCGAGAACATAATTTTCTATAGGGAATCTATCGACAACATAATTTTCTGTACGAAATCTATCGAGTACATAATGTTCTATAGGGAATCTATCGACAACATAATTTTCTGTACGAAATCTATCGACAATATAATTTTTTATAGGAAATCTATCGAGAACATAATTTTCTATAGGAAATCTATCGACAACATAATTTTCTGTAGGAAATCAATCGACAACAGAATTTTCTGTAGGAAATCTATCGACAACATAATTTTCTGTAGGAAATCTACCGACAACATAATTTTCTGTAGGAAATCTATCGACAGCATAATTTTCTATAGAAAATCTATCGACAGCATAATTTTCTGTAGGAAATCTATCGACAACATAATGTTCTATAGGAAATCTATCGACAACATAATGTTCTATAGGAAATCTATCTGTACGAAATCTATCGACAACATAATTTTCTATAGACGATCTATCGAGAACATAATTTTCTGTAGGAAATCTATCGACTACATAATGTTCTAAATAAAATTTATCGAAAACATAATTTTCTGTAGGAAATCTATCGACAACATAATTTTCTGTAGGAAATTTATCGAGTACATAATGTTCTATAGGAAATCTATCGACAACGTAATTTTCTGTAGGAAATTTATCGACAATATAATTTTCTTTAGGAAATCTATCGAGTACATAATGTTCTATAAAAAATCTATCGACAACGTAATTTTCTGTAGGAAATCTATCGAAAACATAATGTTCTATAGGAAATCTATCGATAACATAATTTTCTGTACGTAATCTATCGACAACAAAATTTTCTGTAGGAAATCTATCGACAACATAATGTTCTACAGGAAATCTCTGGACAACATAATGTTCTATAGGAAATCTATCGAGATTATAATTTTCTATAGGAAATCTATCGACAACATAATTTTCTGTATGAAATCTATCGAAAACATAATTTTCTATAGAAGATCTATTGAGAACATAATTTTCTTTAGGAAATCTATCGACAACATAATTTTCTGTAGGAAATCTATCGACAACATAATTTTCTGTAGGAAATCTATCGAAAACATAATTTTCTATAGAAGATCTATTGAGAACATAATTTTCTGTAGGAAATCTATCGACAATATAATTTTCTTTAGGAAATCTATCGAGTACATAATGTTCTATAAAAAATCTATCGACAACGTAATTTTCTGTAGGAAATCTATCGAAAACATAATGTTCTATAGGAAATCTATCGATAACATAATTTTCTGTACGTAATCTATCGACAACAAAATTTTCTGTAGGAAATCTATCGACAACATAATGTTCTACAGGAAATCTCTGGACAACATAATGTTCTATAGGAAATCTATCGAGATTATAATTTTCTATAGGAAATCTATCGACAACATAATTTTCTGTATGAAATCTATCGAAAACATAATTTTCTATAGAAGATCTATTGAGAACATAATTTTCTTTAGGAAATCTATCGACAACATAATTTTCTGTAGGAAATATATCGACAACATAATTTTCTGTAGGAAATCTATAGACAACATAATTTTCTGTAGGAAGTCTATCGACAACATAATTTTCTTCAGGAAATCTATCGACAACATAATTTTCTGTTGGAAATCTATAGACATAATAATTTTCTGTAGGAAATCTATCGAAAACATAATTTTCTATAGAAGATCTATTGAGAACATAATTTTCTTTAGGAAATTTATCGACAACATAATTTTCTGTAGGAAATATAACGACAACATAATTTTCTGTAGGAAATCTATCGACAACATAATTTTCTGTAGGAAATCTGTCGCCAATATAATTTTCTATAGGAAATCAATCGACAACATAATTTTCTTTAGGAAATCTATCGAGTACATAATGTTCTATAGGGAATCTATCGACAACATAATTTTCTGTACGAAATCTATCGACAATATAATTTTTTATAGGAAATCTATCGAGAACATAATTTTCTATAGGAAATCTATCGACAACATAATTTTCTGTAGGAAATCAATCGACAACATAATTTTCTGTAGGAAATCTATCAACAACATAATTTTCTGTAGGAAATCTACCGACATCATAATTTTCTGTAGGAAATCTATCGACAACATAATTTTCTATAGGAAATCTATCGACAGCATAATTTTCTGTAGGAAATCTATCTGTACGAAATCTTTCGACACCATAATTTTCTATAGACGATCTATCGAGAACATAATTTTCTGTAGGAAATCTATCGACTACATAATGTTCTAAATAAAATTTATCGAAAACATAATTTTCTGTAGGAAATCTATCGACAACATAATTTTCTGTAGGAAATCTATCGAGTACATAATGTTCTATAGGAAATCTATCAACAACATAATTTTCTGTAGGAAATCTATCGAGTACATAATGTTCTATAGGAAATCTATCGACAACGTAATTTTCTGTAGGAAATCTATCGACAACATAATTTTCTGTAGGAAATCTATCGATCACATAATTTTCTATAGAAGATCTATTGAGAACATAATTTTCTGTAGGAAATCTATCAACATAATTTTCTGTAGGAAATCTGTCGAATACATAATGTTCTATATGAAATCTATCGACAACATAATTTTCTATAGGAAATCTATTGCGAACAATATTTTCTATAGGAAATCTATCGACAACATAATTTTCTATAGAAGATCTATTGAGAACATAATTTTCTGTAAGAAATCTATCGACAACATAATTTTCTATAGAAGATCTACTGAGAACATAATTTTTGTAAGAAATCTATCGACAATATAATAATCTATAGGCAATCTATTGAGAACATAATTTTCTGTAGGAAATCTATCGAGTACATAATGTTCTATAGGGAATCTATCGACAACATAATTTTCTGTACGAAATCTATCGACAATATAATTTTTTATAGGAAATCTATCGAGGACATAATTTTCTGTACGAAATCTATCGACAATATAATTTTTTATAGGAAATCTATCGAGAACATAATTTTCTATAGGGAATCTATCGACAACATAATTTTCTGTACGAAATCTATCGAGTACATAATGTTCTATAGGGAATCTATCGACAACATAATTTTCTGTACGAAATCTATCGACAATATAATTTTTTATAGGAAATCTATCGAGAACATAATTTTCTATAGGAAATCTATCGACAACATAATTTTCTGTAGGAAATCAATCGACAACAGAATTTTCTGTAGGAAATCTATCGACAACATAATTTTCTGTAGGAAATCTACCGACAACATAATTTTCTGTAGGAAATCTATCGACAGCATAATTTTCTATAGAAAATCTATCGACAGCATAATTTTCTGTAGGAAATCTATCGACAACATAATGTTCTATAGGAAATCTATCGACAACATAATGTTCTATAGGAAATCTATCTGTACGAAATCTATCGACAACATAATTTTCTATAGACGATCTATCGAGAACATAATTTTCTGTAGGAAATCTATCGACTACATAATGTTCTAAATAAAATTTATCGAAAACATAATTTTCTGTAGGAAATCTATCGACAACATAATTTTCTGTAGGAAATTTATCGAGTACATAATGTTCTATAGGAAATCTATCGACAACGTAATTTTCTGTAGGAAATTTATCGACAACATAATTTTCTGTAGGAAATCTATCGACAACATAATTTTCTATAGAAGATCTATGAGAACATAATTTTCTGTAGGAAATCTATCAACATAATTTTCTGTAGGAAATCTGTCGAGTACATAATGTTCTATATGAAATCTATCGACAACATAACTTTCTATAGGAAATCTATCGCGAACAAAATTTTCTATAGGAAATCTGTCGACAACATAATTTTCTATTGAAGATCTATTGAGAACATAATTTTCTGTAGGAAATCTATCAACATAATTTTCTGTAGGAAATCTGTCGAGTACATAATGTTCTATATGAAATCTATCGACAACATAATTTTCTATAGGAAATCTATCGCGAACAAAATTTTCTATAGGAAATCTATCGACAACATAATTTTCTATAGAAGATCTATTGAGAACATAATTTTTGTAAGAAATCTATCGACAACATAATGTTCTACATGGAATCGACAACATAATTTTCTATAGGAAATCTATCGAGTACATAATGTTCTATAGGAAATCTATAGGAAATCTATCGACAACATAATTTTCTGTAGGAAATCTATCGAAAACATAATTTTCTATAGAAGATCTATTGAGAACATAATTTTCTGTAGGAAATCTATCGACAATATAATTTTCTTTAGGAAATCTATCGAGTACATAATGTTCTATAAAAAATCTATCGACAACGTAATTTTCTGTAGGAAATCTATCGACAACATAATGTTCTATAGGAAATCTATCGATAACATAATTTTCTGTACGAAATCTATCGACAACAAAATTTTCTGTAGGAAATCTATCGACAACATAATGTTCTACAGGAAATCTATGGACAACATAATGTTCTATAGGAAATCTATCGAGATTATAATTTTCTATAGGAAATCTATCGACAACATAATTTTCTGTAGGAAATCTATCGAAAACATAATTTTCTATAGAAGATCTATTGAGAACATAATTTTCTTTAGGAAATCTATCGACAACATAATTTTCTGTAGGAAATATATCGACAACATAATTTTCTGTAGGAAATCTATCGACAACATAATTTTCTGTGGAAATCTGTCGCCAACATAATTTTCTATAGGAAATCTATCGACAACATAATTTTGTGTAGGAAATCAATCGAGTACATAATGTTCTATAGGGAATCTATCGACAACATAATTTTCTGTACGAAATCTATCGACAATATAATTTTTTATAGGAAATCTATCGAGAACATAATTTTCTATAGGAAATCTATCGACAACATAATTTTCTGTAGGAAATCAATCGACAACATAATTTTCTGTACGAAATCTATCGACAACATAATTTTCTGTAGGAAATCTACCGACATCATAATTTTCTGTAGGAAATCTATCTGTACGAAATCTATCGACAACATAATTTTCTATAGACGATCTATTGAGAACATAATTTTCTGTAGGAAATCTATCGACAACATAATGTTCTAAATAAAATTTATCGAAAACATAATTTTCTGTAGGAAATCTATCGACAACATAATTTTCTGTAGGAAATCTATCGAGTACATAATGTTCTATAGGAAATCTATTGGCAACATAATTTTCTGTAGGAAATCTATCGAGTACATAATGTTCTATAGGAAATCTATCGACAACGTAATTTTCTGTAGGAAATCTATCGACAACATAATTTTCTGTAGGAAATCTATCGACAACATAATTTTCTGTAGGAAATCTATCGACAACATAATTTTCTATAGAAGATCTATTGAGAACATAATTTTCGGTAGGAAATCTATCAACATAATTTTCTGTAGGAAATCTGTCGAGTACATAATGTTCTATATGAAATCTATCGACAACATAATTTTCTATAGGAAATCTATCGCGAACAAAATTTTCTATAGGAAATCTATCGACAGCATAATTTTCTGTAGGAAATCTATCGACAACATAATGTTCTATAGGAAATCTATATGTACGAAATCTATCGACAACATAATTTTCTATAGACGATCTATCGAGAACATAATTTTCTGTAGGAAATCTATCGACTATATAATGTTCTAAATAAAATTTATCGAAAACATAATTTTCTGTAGGAAATCTATCGACAACATAATTTTCTGTAGGAAATCTATCGAGTACATAATGTTCTATAGTAAATCTATCGACAACATAATTTTCTGTAGGAAATCTATCGAGTACATAATGTTCTATAGGAAATCTATCGACAACGTAATTTTCTGTAGGAAATCTATCGACAACATAATTTTCTGTAGGAAATCTATCGATAACATAATTTTCTATAGAAGATCTATTGAGAACATAATTTTCTGTAGGAAATCTATCGACAACATAATGTTCTACATGGAATCGACAACATAATTTTCTATAGGAAATCTATCGAGTACATAATGTTCTATAGGAAATCTATCGACAACGTAATATAGGAAATCTATAGGAAATCTATCGACAACATAATTTTCTATAGAAGATCTATTGAGAACATAATTTTTGTAAGAAATCTATCGACAATATAATAATCTATAGGAAATCTATTGAGAACATAATTTTCTGTAGGAAATCTATCGACAATATAATTTTCTTTAGGAAATCTATCGAGTACATAATGTTCTATAAAAAATCTATCGACAACGTAATTTTCTGTAGGAAATATATCGACAACATAATGTTCTATAGGAAATCTATCGATAACATAATTTTCTGTACGAAATCTATCGACAACAAAATTTTCTGTAGGAAATCTATCGACAACATAATGTTCTACAGGAAATCTATGGACAACATAATGTTCTATAGGAAATCTACCGAGATTATAATTTTCTATAGGAAATCTATCGACAACATAATTTTCGGTAGGAAATCTATCGAAAACACAATTTTCTATAGAAGATCTATTGAGAACATAATTTTCTTTAGGAAATCTATCGACAACATAATTTTCTGTAGGAAATATATCGACAACATAATTTTCTGTAGGAAATCTATCGACAACATAATTTTCTGTAGGAAGTCTATCGACAACATAATTTTCTGTAGGAAATCTATCGACAACATAATTTTCTGTTGGAAATCTATCGACATAATAATTTTCTGTAGGAAATCTATCGAAAACATAATTTTCTATAGAAGATCTATTGAGAACATAATTTTCTTTAGGAAATCTATCGACAACATAATTTTCTGTAGGAAATCTATCGACAACATAATTTTCTGTAGGAAATCTGTCGCCAATATAATTTTCTATAGGAAATCTATCGACAACATAATTTTCTGTAGGAAATCTATCGAGTACATAATGTTCTATAGGGAATCTATCGACAACATAATTTTCTGTACGAAATCTATCGACAATATAATTTTTTATAGGAAATCTATCGAGAACATAATTTTCTATAGGATATCTATCGACAACATAATTTTCTGTAGGAAATCAATCGACAACATAATTTTCTGCAGGAAATCTATCGACAACATAATTTTCTGTAGGAAATCTACCGACAACATAATTTTCTGTAGGAAATCTATCGACAACATAATTTTCTATAGGAAATCTATCGACAGCATAATTTTCTGTAGGAAATCTATCTGTACGAAATCTATCGACAACATAATTTTCTATAGACGATCTATCGAGAACATAATTTTATGTAGGAAATCTATCGACTACATAATGTTCTAAATAAAATTTATCGAAAACATAATTTTCTGTAGGAAATCTATCGACAACATAATTTTCTGTAGGAAACCTATCGAGTACATAATGTTCTATAGGAAATCTATCGACAACATAATTTTCTGTAGGAAATCTATCGAGTACATAATGTTCTATAGGAAATCTATCGACAACATAATTTTCTGTAGGAAATCTATCGACAACATAATTTTCTGTAGGAAATCTATCGACAACATAATTTTCTATAGAAGATCTATTGAGAACATAATTTTCGGTAGGAAATCTATCAACATAATTTTCTGTAGGAAATCAGTCGAGTACATAATGTTCTATATGAAATCTATCGACAACATAATTTTCTATAGGAAATCTATCGCGAACAAAATTTTCTATAGGAAATCTATCGACAGCATAATTTTCTGTAGGAAATCTATCGACAACATAATGTTCTATAGGAAATCTATCTGTACGAAATCTATCGACAACATAATTTTCTATAGACGATCTATAGAGAACATAATTTTCTGTAGGAAATCTATCGACTACATAATGTTCTAAATAAAATTTATCGAAAACATAATTTTCTGTAGGAAATCTATCGACAACATAATTTTCTGTAGGAAATCTATCGAATACATAATGTTCTATAGGAAATCTATCGACAACATAATTTTCTGTAGGAAATCTATCGAGTACATAATGTTCTATAGGAAATCTATCGACAACGTAATTTTCTGTAGGAAATCTATAGACAACATAATTTTCTGTAAGAAATCTATCGATAACATAATTTTCTATAGAAGATCTATTGAGAACATAATTTTCTGTAGGAAATCTATCGAGTACATAATGTTCTATAGGAAATCTATCGACAACATAATTTTCTGTAGGAAATCTATCGAGTACATAATGTTCTATAGGAAATCTATCGACAACGTAATTTTCTGTAGGAAATATATCGACAACATAATTTTCTGTAGGAAATCTATCGACAACATAATTTTCTGTAAGAAATCTATCGATAACATAATTTTCTATAGAAGATCTATTGAGAACATAATTTTCTATAGGAAATCTATCAACATAATTTTCTGTAGGAAATCTGTCGAGTACATAATGTTCTATATGAAATCTATCGCCAACATAATTTTCTATAGGAAATCTATCGCGAACAAAATTTTCTATAGGAAATCTATCGACAACATAATTTTCTATAGAAGATCTATTGAGAACATAATTTTCTGTAAGAAATCTATCGACAACATAATTTTCTATAGAAGATCTACTGAGAACATAATTTTTGTAAGAAATCTATCGACAATATAATAATCTATAGGCAATCTATTGAGAACATAATTTTCTGTAGGAAATCTATCGAGTACATAATGTTCTATAGGGAATCTATCGACAACATAATTTTCTGTACGAAATCTATCGAGTACATAATGTTCTATAGGGAATATATCGACAACATAATTTTCTGTACGAAATCTATCGACAATATAATTTTTTATAGGAAATCTATCGAGAACATAATTTTCTATAGGAAATCTATCGACAACATAATTTTCTGTAGGAAATCAATCGACAACAGAATTTTCTGTAGGAAATCTATCGACAACATAATTTTCTGTAGGAAATCTACCGACAACATAATTTTCTGTAGGAAATCTATCGACAGCATAATTTTCTATAGGAAATCTATCGGCAGCATAATTTTCTGTAGGAAATCTATCGACAACATAATGTTCTATAGGAAATCTATCGACAACATAATGTTCTATAGGAAATCTATCTGTACGAAATCTATCGACAACATAATTTTCTATAGACGATCTATCGAGAACATAATTTTCTGTAGGAAATCTATCGACTACATAATGTTCTAAATAAAATTTATCGAAAACATAATTTTCTGTAGGAAATCTATCGACAACATAATTTTCTGTAGGAAATCTATCGAGTACATAATGTTCTATAGGAAATCTATCGACAACGTAATTTTCTGTAGGAAATCTATCGACAACATAATTTTCTGTAGGAAATCTATCGATAACATAATTTTCTATAGAAGATCTATTGAGAACATAATTTTCTGTAGGAAATCTATCAACATAATTTTCTGTAGGAAATCTGTCGAGTACATAATGTTCTATATGAAATCTATCGACAACATAATTTTCTATAGGAAATCTATCGCGAACAAAATTTTCTATAGGAAATCTATCGACAACATAATTTTCTATTGAAGATCTATTGAGAACATAATTTTCTGTAGGAAATCTATCAACATAATTTTCTGTAGGAAATCTGTCGAGTACATAATTTTCTGTAGGAAATCTATCGACAACATAATTTTCTATAGGAAATCTATCGCGAACAAAATTTTCTATAGGAAATCTATCGACAACATAATTTTCTATAGAAGATCTATTGAGAACATAATTTTTGTAAGAAATCTATCGACAACATAATGTTCTACATGGAATCGACAACATAATTTTCTATAGGAAATCTATCGAGTACATAATGTTCTATAGGAAATCTATCGACAACGTAATATAGGAAATCTATCGACAACATAATTTTCTGTAGGAAATCTATCGAAAACATAATTTTCTATAGAAGATCTATTGAGAACATAATTTTCTGTAGGAAATCTATCGACAATATAATTTTCTTTAGGAAATCTATCGAGTACATAATGTTCTATAGGAAATCTATCGATAACATAATTTTCTGTACGAAATCTATCGACAACAAAATTTTCTGTAGGAAATCTATCGACAACATAATGTTCTAAATAAAATTTATCGAAAACATAATTTTCTGTAGGAAATCTATCGACAACATAATTTTCTGTAGGAAATCTATCGACAACATAATGTTCTAAATAAAATTTATCGAAAACATAATTTTCTGTAGGAAATCTATCGACAACATAATTTTCTGTAGGAAATCTATCGAGTACATAATGTTCTATAGGAAATCTATTGGCAACATAATTTTCTGTAGGAAATCTATCGAGTACATAATGTTCTATAGGAAATCTATCGACAACGTAATTTTCTGTAGGAAATCTATCGACAACATAATTTTCTGTAGGAAATCTATCGACAACATAATTTTCTGTAGGAAATCTATCGACAATATAATTTTCTTTAGGAAATCTATCGAGTACATAATGTTCTATAAAAAATCTATCGACAACGTAATTTTCTGTAGGAAATCTATCGACAACATAATGTTCTATAGGAAATCTATCGATAACATAATTTTCTGTACGAAATCTATCGACAACGTAATTTTCTGTAGGAAATCTATCGACAACATAATGTTCTATAGGAAATCTATCGATAGCATAATTTTCTGTACGAAATCTATCGACAACATAATTTTCTGTAGGAAATCTATCGACAACATAATGTTCTAAATAAAATTTATCGAAAACATAATTTTCTGTAGGAAATCTATCGACAACATAATTTTCTGTAGGAAATCTATCGAGTACATAATGTTCTATAGGAAATCTATTGGCAACATAATTTTCTGTAGGAAATCTATCGAGTACATAATGTTCTATAGGAAATCTATCGACAACGTAATTTTCTGTAGGAAATCTATCGACAACATAATTTTCTGTAGGAAATCTATCGACAACATAATTTTCTGTAGGAAATCTATCGACAACATAATTTTCTATAGAAGATCTATTGAGAACATAATTTTCGGTAGGAAATCTATCAACATAATTTTCTGTAGGAAATCTGTCGAGTACATAATGTTCTATATGAAATCTATCGACAACATAATTTTCTATAGGAAATCTATCGCGAACAAAATTTTCTATAGGAAATCTATCGACAGCATAATTTTCTGTAGGAAATCTATCGACAACATAATGTTCTATAGGAAATCTATATGTACGAAATCTATCGACAACATAATTTTCTATAGACGATCTATCGAGAACATAATTTTCTGTAGGAAATCTATCGACTATATAATGTTCTAAATAAAATTTATCGAAAACATAATTTTCTGTAGGAAATCTATCGACAACATAATTTTCTGTAGGAAATCTATCGAGTACATAATGTTCTATAGTAAATCTATCGACAACATAATTTTCTGTAGGAAATCTATCGACAGCATAATTTTCTATAGGAAATCTATCGACAGCATAATTTTCTGTAGGAAATCTATCGACAACATAATGTTCTATAGGAAATCTATCGACAACATAATGTTCTATAGGAAATCTATCTGTACGAAATCTATCGACAACATAATTTTCTATAGACGATCTATCGAGAACATAATTTTCTGTAGGAAATCTATCGACTACATAATGTTCTAAATAAAATTTATCGAAAACATAATTTTCTGTAGGAAATCTATCGACAACATAATTTTCTGTAGGAAATCTATCGAGTACATAATGTTCTATAGGAAATCTATCGACAACGTAATTTTCTGTAGGAAATCTATCGACAACATAATTTTCTGTAGGAAATCTATCGATAACATAATTTTCTATAGAAGATCTATTGAGAACATAATTTTCTGTAGGAAATCTATCAACATAATTTTCTGTAGGAAATCTGTCGAGTACATAATGTTCTATATGAAATCTATCGACAACATAATTTTCTATAGGAAATCTATCGCGAACAAAATTTTCTATAGGAAATCTATCGACAACATAATTTTCTATTGAAGATCTATTGAGAACATAATTTTCTGTAGGAAATCTATCAACATAATTTTCTGTAGGAAATCTGTCGAGTACATAATGTTCTATATGAAATCTATCGACAACATAATTTTCTATAGGAAATCTATCGCGAACAAAATTTTCTATAGGAAATCTATCGACAACATAATTTTCTATAGAAGATCTATTGAGAACATAATTTTTGTAAGAAATCTATCGACAACATAATGTTCTACATGGAATCGACAACATAATTTTCTATAGGAAATCTATCGAGTACATAATGTTCTATAGGAAATCTATCGACAACGTAATATAGGAAATCTATAGGAAATCTATCGACAACATAATTTTCTGTAGGAAATCTATCGAAAACATAATTTTCTATAGAAGATCTATTGAGAACATAATTTTCTGTAGGAAATCTATCGACAATATAATTTTCTTTAGGAAATCTATCGAGTACATAATGTTCTATAAAAAATCTATCGACAACGTAATTTTCTGTAGGAAATCTATCGACAACATAATGTTCTATAGGAAATCTATCGATAACATAATTTTCTGTACGAAATCTATCGACAACAAAATTTTCTGTAGGAAATCTATCGACAACATAATGTTCTAAATAAAATTTATCGAAAACATAATTTTCTGTAGGAAATCTATCGACAACATAATTTTCTGTAGGAAATCTATTGACAACATAATGTTCTAAATAAAATTTATCGAAAACATAATTTTCTGTAGGAAATCTATCGACAACATAATTTTCTGTAGGAAATCTATCGAGTACATAATGTTCTATAGGAAATCTATTGGCAACATAATTTTCTGTAGGAAATCTATCGAGTACATAATGTTCTATAGGAAATCTATCGACAACGTAATTTTCTGTAGGAAATCTATCGACAACATAATTTTCTGTAGGAAATCTATCGACAACATAATTTTCTGTAGGAAATCTATCGACAATATAATTTTCTTTAGGAAATCTATCGAGTACATAATGTTCTATAAAAAATCTATCGACAACGTAATTTTCTGTAGGAAATCTATCGACAACATAATGTTCTATAGGAAATCTATCGATAACATAATTTTCTGTACGAAATCTATCGACAACGTAATTTTCTGTAGGAAATCTATCGACAACATAATGTTCTATAGGAAATCTATCGATAGCATAATTTTCTGTACGAAATCTATCGACAACATAATTTTCTGTAGGAAATCTATCGACAACATAATGTTCTAAATAAAATTTATCGAAAACATAATTTTCTGTAGGAAATCTATCGACAACATAATTTTCTGTAGGAAATCTATCGAGTACATAATGTTCTATAGGAAATCTATTGGCAACATAATTTTCTGTAGGAAATCTATCGAGTACATAATGTTCTATAGGAAATCTATCGACAACGTAATTTTCTGTAGGAAATCTATCGACAACATAATTTTCTGTAGGAAATCTATCGACAACATAATTTTCTGTAGGAAATCTATCGACAACATAATTTTCTATAGAAGATCTATTGAGAACATAATTTTCGGTAGGAAATCTATCAACATAATTTTCTGTAGGAAATCTGTCGAGTACATAATGTTCTATATGAAATCTATCGACAACATAATTTTCTATAGGAAATCTATCGCGAACAAAATTTTCTATAGGAAATCTATCGACAGCATAATTTTCTGTAGGAAATCTATCGACAACATAATGTTCTATAGGAAATCTATATGTACGAAATCTATCGACAACATAATTTTCTATAGACGATCTATCGAGAACATAATTTTCTGTAGGAAATCTATCGACTATATAATGTTCTAAATAAAATTTATCGAAAACATAATTTTCTGTAGGAAATCTATCGACAACATAATTTTCTGTATTAAATCTATCGAGTACATAATGTTCTATAGTAAATCTATCGACAACATAATTTTCTGTAGGAAATCTATCGAGTACATAATGTTCTATAGGAAATCTATCGACAACGTAATTTTCTGTAGGAAATCTATCGACAACATAATTTTCTGTAGGAAATCTATCGATAACATAATTTTCTATAGAAGATCTATTGAGAACATAATTTTCTGTAGGAAATCTATCGACAACATAATGTTCTACATGGAATCGACAACATAATTTTCTATAGGAAATCTATCGAGTACATAATGTTCTATAGGAAATCTATCGACAACGTAATATAGGAAATCTATGGGAAATCTATCGACAACATAATTTTCTATAGAAGATCTATTGAGAACATAATTTTTGTAAGAAATCTATCGACAATATAATAATCTATAGGAAATCTATTGAGAACATAATTTTCTGTAGGAAATCTATCGACAATATAATTTTCTTTAGGAAATCTATCGAGTACATAATGTTCTATAAAAAATCTATCGACAACGTAATTTTCTGTAGGAAATATATCGACAACATAATGTTCTATAGGAAATCTATCGATAACATAATTTTCTGTACGAAATCTATCGACAACAAAATTTTCTGTAGGAAATCTATCGACAACATAATGTTCTACAGGAAATCTATGGACAATATAATGTTCTATAGGAAATCTACCGAGATTATAATTTTCTATAGGAAATCTATCGACAACATAATTTTCGGTAGGAAATCTATCGAAAACATAATTTTCTATAGAAGATCTATTGAGAACATAATTTTCTTTAGGAAATCTATCGACAACATAATTTTCTGTAGGAAATATATCGACAACATAATTTTCTGTAGGAAATCTATCGACAACATAATTTTCTGTAGGAAGTCTATCGACAACATAATTTTCTGTAGGAAATCTATCGACAACATAATTTTCTGTTGGAAATCTATCGACATAATAATTTTCTGTAGGAAATCTATCGAAAACATAATTTTCTATAGAAGATCTATTGAGAACATAATTTTCTTCAGGAAATCTATCGACAACATAATTTTCTGTAGGAAATCTATCGACAACATAATTTTCTGTAGGAAATCTGTCGCCAATATAATTTTCTATAGGAAATCTATCGACAACATAATTTTCTGTAGGAAATCTATCGAGTACATAATGTTCTATAGGGAATCTATCGACAACATAATTTTCTGTACGAAATCTATCGACAATATAATTTTTTATAGGAAATCTATCGAGAACATAATTTTCTATAGGATATCTATCGACAACATAATTTTCTGTAGGAAATCAATCGACAACATAATTTTCTGCAGGAAATCTATCGACAACATAATTTTCTGTAGGAAATCTACCGACAACATAATTTTCTGTAGGAAATCTATCGACAACATAATTTTCTATAGGAAATCTATCGACAGCATAATTTTCTGTAGGAAATCTATCTGTACGAAATCTATCGACAACATAATTTTCTATAGACGATCTATCGAGAACATAATTTTATGTAGGAAATCTATCGACTACATAATGTTCTAAATAAAATTTATCGAAAACATAATTTTCTGTAGGAAATCTATCGACAACATAATTTTCTGTAGGAAACCTATCGAGTACATAATGTTCTATAGGAAATCTATCGACAACATAATTTTCTGTAGGAAATCTATCGAGTACATAATGTTCTATAGGAAATCTATCGACAACATAATTTTCTGTAGGAAATCTATCGACAACATAATTTTCTGTAGGAAATCTATCGACAACATAATTTTCTATAGAAGATCTATTGAGAACATAATTTTCGGTAGGAAATCTATCAACATAATTTTCTGTAGAAAATCAGTCGAGTACATAATGTTCTATATGAAATCTATCGACAACATAATTTTCTATAGGAAATCTATCGCGAACAAAATTCTCTATAGGAAATCTATCGACAGCATAATTTTCTGTAGGAAATCTATCGACAACATAATGTTCTATAGGAAATCTATCTGTACGAAATCTATCGACAACATAATTTTCTATAGACGATCTATAGAGAACATAATTTTCTGTAGGAAATCTATCGACTACATAATGTTCTAAATAAAATTTATCGAAAACATAATTTTCTGTAGGAAATCTATCGACAACATAATTTTCTGTAGGAAATCTATCGAATACATAATGTTCTATAGGAAATCTATCGACAACATAATTTTCTGTAGGAAATCTATCGAGTACATAATGTTCTATAGGAAATCTATCGACAACGTAATTTTCTGTAGAAAATCTATAGACAACATAATTTTCTGTAAGAAATCTATCGATAACATAATTTTCTATAGAAGATCTATTGAGAACATAATTTTCTGTAGGAAATCTATCGAGTACATAATGTTCTATAGGAAATCTATCGACAACATAATTTTCTGTAGGAAATCTATCGAGTACATAATGTTCTATAGGAAATCTATCGACAACGTAATTTTCTGTAGGAAATATATCGACAACATAATTTTCTGTAGGAAATCTATAGACAACATAATTTTCTGTAAGAAATCTATCGATAACATAATTTTCTATAGAAGATCTATTGAGAACATAATTTTCTGTAGGAAATCTATCAACATAATTTTCTGTAGGAAATCTGTCGAGTACATAATGTTCTATATGAAATCTATCGACAACATAATTTTCTATAGGAAATCTATCGCGAACAAAATTTTCTATAGGAAATCTATCGACAACATAATTTTCTATAGAAGATCTATTGAGAACATAATTTTCTGTAAGAAATCTATCGACAACATAATTTTCTATAGAAGATCTACTGAGAACATAATTTTTGTAAGAAATCTATCGACAATATAATAATCTATAGGCAATCTATTGAGAACATAATTTTCTGTAGGAAATCTATCGAGTACATAATGTTCTATAGGGAATCTATCGACAACATAATTTTCTGTACGAAATCTATCGAGTACATAATGTTCTATAGGGAATATATCGACAACATAATTTTCTGTACGAAATCTATCGACAATATAATTTTTTATAGGAAATCTATCGAGAACATAATTTTCTATAGGAAATCTATCGACAACATAATTTTCTGTAGGAAATCAATCGACAACAGAATTTTCTGTAGGAAATCTATCGACAACATAATTTTCTGTAGGAAATCTACCGACAACATAATTTTCTGTAGGAAATCTATCGACAGCATAATTTTCTATAGGAAATCTATCGACAGCATAATTTTCTGTAGGAAATCTATCGACAACATAATGTTCTATAGGAAATCTATCGACAACATAATGTTCTATAGGAAATCTATCTGTACGAAATCTATCGACAACATAATTTTCTATAGACGATCTATCGAGAACATAATTTTCTGTAGGAAATCTATCGACTACATAATGTTCTAAATAAAATTTATCGAAAACATAATTTTCTGTAGGAAATCTATCGACAACATAATTTTCTGTAGGAAATCTATCGAGTACATAATGTTCTATAGGAAATCTATCAACAACGTAATTTTCTGTAGGAAATCTATCGACAACATAATTTTCTGTAGGAAATCTATCGACAACATAATTTTCTGTAGGAAATCTATCGATAACATAATTTTCTATAGAAGATCTATTGAGAACATAATTTTCTGTAGGAAATCTATCAACATAATTTTCTGTAGGAAATCTGTCGAGTACATAATGTTCTATATGAAATCTATCGACAACATAATTTTCTATAGGAAATCTATCGCGAACAAAATTTTCTATAGGTAATCTATCGACAACATAATTTCCTATAGAAGATCTATTGAGAACATAATTTTTGTAAGAAATCTATCGACAACATAATGTTCTACATGAAATCGACAACATAATTTTCTATAGGAAATCTATCGAGTACATAATGTTCTATAGGAAATCTATCGACAACGTAATATAGGAAATCTATAGGAAATCTATCGACAACATAATTTTCTGTAGGAAATCTATCGAAAACATAATTTTCTATAGAAGATCTATTGAGAACATAATTTTCTGTAGGAAATCTATCGACAATATAATTTTCTTTAGGAAATCTATCGAGTACATAATGTTCTATAAAAAATCTATCGACAACGTAATTTTCTGTAGGAAATCTATCGACAACATAATGTTCTATAGGAAATCTATCGATAACATAATTTTCTGTACGAAATCTATCGACAACAAAATTTTCTGTAGGAAATCTATCGACAACATAATGTTCTACAGGAAATCTATAGACAACATAATGTTCTATAGGAAATCTATCGAGATTATAATTTTCTATAGGAAATCTATCGACAACATAATTTTCTGTAGGAAATCTATCGACAACATAATTTTCTGTAGGAAGTCTATAGACAACATAATTTTCTTTAGGAAATCTATCGACAACATAATTTTCTGTTGGAAATCTATCGACATAATAATTTTCTGTAGGAAATCTATCGAAAACATAATTTTCTATAGAAGATCTATTGAGAACATAATTTTCTTTAGGAAATCTATCGACAACATAATTTTCTGTAGGAAATATATCGACAACATAATTTTCTGTAGGAAATCTATCGACAACATAATTTTCTGTAGGAAATCTGTCGCCAATATAATTTTCTATAGGAAATCTATCGACAACATAATTTTCTGTAGGAAATCTATCGAGTACATAATGTTCTATAGGGAATCTATCGACAACATAATTTTCTGTACGAAATCTATCGACAATATAATTTTTTATAGGAAATCTATCGAGAACATAATTTTCTATAGGAAATCTATCGACAACATAATTTTCTGTAGGAAATCAATCGACAACATAATTTTCTGTAGGAAATCTATCGACAACATAATTTTCTGTAGGAAATCTACCGACAACATAATTTTCTGTAGGAAATCTATCGACAACATAATTTTCTATAGGAAATCTATCGACAGCATAATTTTCTGTAGGAAATCTATCTGTACGAAATCTATCGACAACATAATTTTCTATAGACGATCTATCGAGAACATAATTTTCTGTAGGAAATCTATCGACAACATAATTTTCTGTAGGAAATCTACCGAAAACATAATTTTCTGTAGTAAATCTATCGAAAACATAATTTTCCTTAGGAAATCTATCGAGTAGAGATGAGCGATCCAGTGATTTTTGAAGAACGTTGTTCTCAGTGAACGTGATTTATTAATCACTGTTCTTTAAAACAGTGATTGTGATCACAGTATTCCAATAATACAATAATGACAATAACGTATTTTATTAAGTCGTAAGAAAGAGACAACTAGATACATACTACGAAAAGACTACTAAACAAAATCAGTGTTGCCGGTTTTGGTTATTTCTAACCAAAATTGGTTATTTTTTTGTTCAATGTGTAGATGTGTAGATTTCTCCGGGTTTGGTTATTTGTTTTTCTTATAAATAGAGCTTTTGTTTTGTGTGTAGAAATGTATTAATTAGTAAGACTAAAATTTTATTTTGTTATTTTTTGTTTCTTTTCTTACTCTGTTGTATTAATTATAATTTATATTTGAAAAAAAATAAAATAAAAAAACTGCGAATTTAGTTTTGGTTATATTTTTTCTTATTTGGTGATTTTTTTCACAAATGTTGGTTACAATATTTTTTTTTCGTGGCAACACTGGTAGCAACACTGGGAAACGAAAGTTTGACGTTTACTAAAATTTTGTGAAAGGGACAGCAAATATTACCAACAAGTATTTCTGTCTGATTCTTTCTTTTTTGTTTATTTATGTTTGTTAAATTTTAGGGTGCGTTTTTATTTTCTATTTTGTTAGAATCTGATGATATTTTTGTAGAATAATAGAATAGTTTTGAAAGCAAATGAACTGTTGTATTGGAGAAACATAATACGGAACTAATGTATTTGGTGACACATTTCATCGATTGTCACTAACTTAGTATTTAACCAATTGAGAGGTATATTCACAAACTCCTGAAACAAAAAGTTATGAGTATATATTTCGTTATATTTTTCTTTTTACTTATCTTTTACACACGGAACTTATTTCATTGTGAAGAGAAATTGCTAAGAGTTCGATTAATAATAAAAAAATTGCCGAATTTTAATGTTTTCATTCAAGAAATTAATAAATACTAGTAATATACACAAAGTTCTGCAAGAAAAAAATTTTATGAGCAATATGTCTTATTTGATCTTGATATATTTTGTTTCTTACTTACCTTTTGCACAAGACATTATATTCATTGCGACCAAAGACCACATACATTTCGATTAATAATTAAATATTTAAGAATCTTTTAACTTTTCATTGAAGAAATTAAAAAATATCCCAAATTTTCCCTTTTTTAACACAAAATCAATGTTTGTTTACATTTAATTTTTCAACTTTATCCGCCAGTTTTCAGTCTGTATATCTGTTGCTTCTAACACATTTGCTTTACAAAACTTATAATTCATTTTTTTTCTCCCTCTAAATATTTTAGTAAACAAAACAAAATGAAATAAATTTGAGTATGTAACAATTTTGAAAGAACGACATTATTAGTACCTGTTATTTAGCAATTTCAATCACTGTAGTTACCAGTGAATTATCAATCACCGTGATTAAATCACAGTTTTGAAAATATCGCTCATCTCTACTATCGAGTACATAATGTTCTATAGGAAATCTATCGACAACATAATTTTCTGTAGGAAATCTATCGAGTACATAATGTTCTATAGGAAATCTATCGACAACGTAATTTTCTGTAGGAAATCTATCGACAACATAATTTTCTGTAGGAAATCTATCGACAACATAATTTTCTATAGAAGATCTATGAGAACATAATTTTCGGTAGGAAATCTATCAACATAATTTTCTGTAGGAAATCTGTCGAGTACATAATGTTCTATATGAAATCTATCGACAACATAATTTTCTATAGGAAATCTATCGCGAACAAAATTTTCTATAGGAAATCTATCGACAACATAATTTTCTATAGAAGATCTATTGAGAACATAATTTTCTGTAAGAAATCTATCGACAACATAATTTTCTATAGAAGATCTATTGAGAACATAATTTTTGTAAGAAATCTATCGACAATATAATAATCTATAGGAAATCTATTGAGAACATAATTTTCTGTAGGAAATCTATCGACAACATAATGTTCTACATGGAATCGACAACATAATTTTCTATAGGAAATCTATCGAGTACATAATGTTCTATAGGAAATCTATCGACAGCGTAATATAGGAAATCTATAGGAAATCTATGGACAACATAATTTTCTGTAGGAAATCTATCGAAAACATAATTTTCTATAGAAGATCTATTGAGAACATAATTTTCTGTAGGAAATCTATCGACAATATAATTTTCTTTAGGAAATCTATCGAGTACATAATGTTCTATAAAAAATCTATCGACAACGTAATTTTCTGTAGGAAATCTATCGACAACATAATGTTCTATAGGAAATCTACCGATAACATAATTTTCTGTACGAAATCTATCGACGACATAGTTTTCTGTAGGAAATCTATCGACAACATAATGTTCTACAGGAAATCTATGGACAACATAATGTTCTATAGGAAATCTATCGAGATTATAATTTTCTATAGGAAATCTATCGACAACATAATTTTCTGTAGGAAATCTATCGAAAACATAATTTTCTATAGAAGATCTATTGAGAACATAATTTTCTTTAGGAAATCTATCGACAACATAATTTTCTATAGGAAATATATCGACAACATAATTTTCTGTAGGAAATCTATCGACAACATAATTTTCTGTAGGAAATCTATCGACAACATAATTTTCTGTTGGAAATCTATCGACATAATAATTTTCAGTAGGAAATCTATCGAGAACAAAATTTTCTACAGGAAATCTATCGACAACATAATTTTCTGTAGGAAATCTATCGACAACGTAATGTTCTATAAAAAATTTATCGACCACATAATTTTCTGTAGGAAATCTATCGACAACGTAATGTTCTATAAAAAATTTATCGACAACATAATTTTCTGTAGGAAATCTATCGACAATATAATTTTCTGTAGGAAATCTATCGCCAATATAATTTTCTATAGGAAATCTATCGACAACATAATTTTCTGTAGGAAATCTATCGAGTACATAATGTTCTATAGGGAATCTATCGACAACATAATTTTCTGTACGAAATCTATCGACAATATAATTTTTTATAGGAAATCTATCGAGAACATAATTTTCTATAGGAAATCTATCGACAACATAATTTTCTGTAGGAAATCAATCGACAACATAATTTTCTGTAGGAAATCTATCGACAACATAATTTTCTGTAGGAAATCTACCGACAACATAATTTTCTGTAGGAAATCTATCGACAACATAATTTTCTATAGGAAATCTATCGACAGCATAATTTTCTGTAGGAAATCTATCGACAACATAATGTTCTATAGGAAATCTATCTGTACGAAATCTATCGACAACATAATTTTCTATAGACGATCTATCGAGAACATAATTTTCTGTAGGAAATCTATCAACATAATTTTCTGTAGGAAATCTGTCGAGTACATAATGTTCTATATGAAATCTATCGACAACATAATTTTCTATAGGAAATCTATCGCGAACAAAATTTTCTATAGGAAATCTATCGACAACATAATTTTCTATAGAAGATCTATTGAGAACATAATTTTCTGTAAGAAATCTATCGACAACATAATTTTCTATAGAAGATCTATTGAGAACATAATTTTTGTAAGAAATCTATCGACAATATAATAATCTATAGGAAATCTATCGAGTACATAATGTTCTATAGGAAATCTATCGACAACGTAATATAGGAAATCTATAGGAAATCTATCGACAACATAATTTTCTGTAGGAAATCTATCGAAAACATAATTTTCTATAGAAGATCTATTGAGAACATAATTTTCTGTAGGAAATCTATCGACAATATAATTTTCTTTAGGAAATCTATCGAGTACATAATGTTCTATAAAAAATCTATAGACAACGTAATTTTCTGTAGGAAATCTATCGACAACATAATGTTCTACAGGAAATCTATGGACAACATAATTTTCTATAGGAAATCTATCGAGATTATAATTTTCTATAGGAAATCTATCGACAACATAATTTTCTGTAGGAAATCTATCGAAAACAAAATTTTCTATAGAAGATCTATTGAGAACATAATTTTCTTTAGGAAATCTATCGACAACATAATTTTCTGTAGGAAATATATCGACAACATAATTTTCTGTAGGAAATCTATCGACAACATAATTTTCTATAGAAGATCTATTGAGAACATAATTTTTGTAAGAAATCTATCGACAATATAATAATCTATAGGAAATCTATCGAGTACATAATGTTCTATAGGAAATCTATCGACAACGTAATATAGGAAATCTATAGGAAATCTATCGACAACATAATTTTCTGTAGGAAATCTATCGAAAACATAATTTTCTATAGAAGATCTATTGAGAACATAATTTTCTGTGGGAAATCTATCGACAATATAATTTTCTTTAGGAAATCTATCGAGTACATAATGTTCTATAAAAAATCTATCGACAACGTAATTTTCTGTAGGAAATCTATCGACAACATAATGTTCTACAGGAAATCTATGGACAACATAATGTTCTATAGGAAATCTATCGAGATTATAATTTTCTATAGGAAATCTATCGACAACATAATTTTCTGTAGGAAATCTATCGAAAACAAAATTTTCTATAGAAGATCTATTGAGAACATAATTTTCTTTAGGAAATCTATCGACAACATAATTTTCTGTAGGAAATATATCGACAACATAATTTTCTGTAGGAAATCTATCGACAACATAATTTTCTGTAGGAATTCCATCGACAGCATAATTTTCTGTAGGAAATCTATCGACAACATAATTTTCTGTTGGAAATCTATCGACATAATAATTTTCAGTAGGAAATCTATCGAGAACAAAATTTTCTACAGGAAATCTATCGACAACATAATTTTCTGTAGGAAATCTATCGACAACGTAATGTTCTATAAAAAATTTATCGACAACATAATTTTCTGTAGGAAATCTCTCGACAACATAATTTTCTGTAGGAAATCTGTCGCCAATATAATTTTCTATAGGAAATCTATCGACAACATAATTTTCTGTAGGGAATCTATCGAGTACATAATGTTCTATAGGGAATCTATCGACAACATAATTTTCTGTACGAAATCTATCGACAATATAATTTTTTATAGGAAATCTATCGAGAACATAATTTTCTATAGGAAATCTATCGACAACATAATTTTCTGTAGGAAATCAATCGACAACATAATTTTCTGTAGGAAATCTATCGACAACATAATTTTCTGTAGGAAATCTATCGACAACATAATTTTCTGTAGGAAGTCCATCGACAGCATAATTTTCTGTAGGAAATCTATCGACAACATTATTTTCTGTTGGAAATCTATCGACATAATAATTTTCAGTAGGAAATCTATCGAGAACAAAATTTTCTACAGGAAATCTATCGACAACATAATTTTCTGTAGGAAATCTATCGACAACGTAATGTTCTATAAAAAATTTATCGACAACATAATTTTCTGTAGGAAATCTATCGACAACATAATTTTCTGTAGGAAATCTGTCGCCAATATAATTTTCTATAGGAAATCTATCGAGTACATAATGTTCTATAGGGAATCTATCGAGTACATAATGTTCTATAGGGAATCTATCGACAACATAATTTTCTGTACGAAATCTATCGACAATATAATTTTTTATAGGAAATCTATCGAGAACATAATTTTCTATAGGAAATCTATCGACAACATAATTTTCTGTAGGAAATCAATCGACAACATAATTTTCTGTAGGAAATCTATCGACAACATAATTTTCTGTTGGAAATCTACCGACAACATAATTTTCTGTAGGAAATCTATCGACAACATAATTTTCTATAGGAAATCTATCGACAACATAATTTTCTATAGGAAATCTATCTGTACGAAATCTATCGACAACATAATTTTCTATAGACGATCTATCGAGAACATAATTTTCTGTAGGAAATCTATCGACTACATAATGTTCTAAATAAAATTTATCGAAAACATAATTTTCTGTAGGAAATCTATCGACAACATAATTTTCTGTAGGAAATCTATCGAGTACATAATGTTCTATAGGAAATCTATCGACAACATAATTTTCTGTAGGAAATCTATCGAGTACATAATGTTCTATAGGAAATCTATCGACAACGTAATTTTCTGTAGGAAATCTATCGACAACATAATTTTCTGTAGGAAATCTATCGACAACATAATTTTCTGTAGGAAATCTATCGATAACATAATTTTCTATAGAAGATCTATTGAGAACATAATTTTCTGTAAGAAATCTATCGACAACATAATTTTCTATAGAAGATCTATTGAGAACATAATTTTTGTAAGAAATCTATCGACAATATAATAATCTATAGGAAATCTATTGAGAACATAATTTTCTGTAGGAAATCTATCGACAACATAATGTTCTACATGGAATCGACAACATAATTTTCTGTAGGAAATCTATCGACAATATAATTTTCTGTAGGAAATCTATCGCCAATATAATTTTCTATAGGAAATCTATCGACAACATAATTTTCTGTAGGAAATCTATCGAGTACATAATGTTCTATAGGGAATCTATCGACAACATAATTTTCTGTACGAAATCTATCGACAATATAATTTTTTATAGGAAATCTATCGAGAACATAATTTTCTATAGGAAATCTATCGACAACATAATTTTCTGTAGGAAATCAATCGACAACATAATTTTCTGTAGGAAATCTATCGACAACATAATTTTCTGTAGGAAATCTACCGACAACATAATTTTCTGTAGGAAATCTATCGACAACATAATTTTCTATAGGAAATCTATCGACAGCATAATTTTCTGTAGGAAATCTATCGACAACATAATGTTCTATAGGAAATCTATCTGTACGAAATCTATCGACAACATAATTTTCTATAGACGATCTATCGAGAACATAATTTTCTGTAGGAAATCTATCAACATAATTTTCTGTAGGAAATCTGTCGAGTACATAATGTTCTATATGAAATCTATCGACAACATAATTTTCTATAGGAAATCTATCGCGAACAAAATTTTCTATAGGAAATCTATCGACAACATAATTTTCTATAGAAGATCTATTGAGAACATAATTTTCTGTAAGAAATCTATCGACAACATAATTTTCTATAGAAGATCTATTGAGAACATAATTTTTGTAAGAAATCTATCGACAATATAATAATCTATAGGAAATCTATCGAGTACATAATGTTCTATAGGAAATCTATCGACAACGTAATATAGGAAATCTATAGGAAATCTATCGACAACATAATTTTCTGTAGGAAATCTATCGAAAACATAATTTTCTATAGAAGATCTATTGAGAACATAATTTTCTGTAGGAAATCTATCGACAATATAATTTTCTTTAGGAAATCTATCGAGTACATAATGTTCTATAAAAAATCTATCGACAACGTAATTTTCTGTAGGAAATCTATCGACAACATAATGTTCTACAGGAAATCTATGGACAACATAATGTTCTATAGGAAATCTATCGAGATTATAATTTTCTATAGGAAATCTATCGACAACATAATTTTCTGTAGGAAATCTATCGAAAACAAAATTTTCTATAGAAGATCTATTGAGAACATAATTTTCTTTAGGAAATCTATCGACAACATAATTTTCTGTAGGAAATATATCGACAACATAATTTTCTGTAGGAAATCTATCGACAACATAATTTTCTGTAGGAATTCCATCGACAGCATAATTTTCTGTAGGAAATCTATCGACAACATAATTTTCTGTTGGAAATCTATCGACATAATAATTTTCAGTAGGAAATCTATCGAGAACAAAATTTTCTACAGGAAATCTATCGACAACATAATTTTCTGTAGGAAATCTATCGACAACGTAATGTTCTATAAAAAATTTATCGACAACATAATTTTCTGTAGGAAATCTCTCGACAACATAATTTTCTGTAGGAAATCTGTCGCCAATATAATTTTCTATAGGAAATCTATCGACAACATAATTTTCTGTAGGGAATCTATCGAGTACATAATGTTCTATAGGGAATCTATCGACAACATAATTTTCTGTACGAAATCTATCGACAATATAATTTTTTATAGGAAATCTATCGAGAACATAATTTTCTATAGGAAATCTATCGACAACATAATTTTCTGTAGGAAATCAATCGACAACATAATTTTCTGTAGGAAATCTATCGACAACATAATTTTCTGTAGGAAATCTATCGACAACATAATTTTCTGTAGGAAGTCCATCGACAGCATAATTTTCTGTAGGAAATCTATCGACAACATTATTTTCTGTTGGAAATCTATCGACATAATAATTTTCAGTAGGAAATCTATCGAGAACAAAATTTTCTACAGGAAATCTATCGACAACATAATTTTCTGTAGGAAATCTATCGACAACGTAATGTTCTATAAAAAATTTATCGACAACATAATTTTCTGTAGGAAATCTATCGACAACATAATTTTCTGTAGGAAATCTGTCGCCAATATAATTTTCTATAGGAAATCTATCGACAACATAATTTTCTGTAGGGAATCTATCGAGTACATAATGTTCTATAGGGAATCTATCGACAACATAATTTTCTGTACGAAATCTATCGACAATATAATTTTTTATAGGAAATCTATCGAGAACATAATTTTCTATAGGAAATCTATCGACAACATAATTTTCTGTAGGAAATCAATCGACAACATAATTTTCTGTAGGAAATCTATCGACAACATAATTTTCTGTTGGAAATCTACCGACAACATAATTTTCTGTAGGAAATCTATCGACAACATAATTTTCTATAGGAAATCTATCGACAGCATAATTTTCTGTAGGAAATCTATCTGTACGAAATCTATCGACAACATAATTTTCTATAGACGATCTATCGAGAACATAATTTTCTGTAGGAAATCTATCGACTACATAATGTTCTAAATAAAATTTATCGAAAACATAATTTTCTGTAGGAAATCTATCGACAACATAATTTTCTGTAGGAAATCTATCGAGTACATAATGTTCTATAGGAAATCTATCGACAACATAATTTTCTGTAGGAAATCTATCGAGTACATAATGTTCTATAGGAAATCTATCGACAACGTAATTTTCTGTAGGAAATCTATCGACAACATAATTTTCTGTAGGAAATCTATCGACAACATAATTTTCTGTAGGAAATCTATCGATAACATAATTTTCTATAGAAGATCTATTGAGAACATAATTTTCTGTAAGAAATCTATCGACAACATAATTTTCTATAGAAGATCTATTGAGAACATAATTTTTGTAAGAAATCTATCGACAATATAATAATCTATAGGAAATCTATTGAGAACATAATTTTCTGTAGGAAATCTATCGACAACATAATGTTCTACATGGAATCGACAACATAATTTTCTATAGGAAATCTATCGAGTACATAATGTTCTATAGGAAATCTATCGACAACGTAATATAGGAAATCTATAGGAAATCTATCGACAACATAATTTTCTGTAGGAAATCTATCGAAAACATAATTTTCTATAGAAGATCTATTGAGAACATAATTTTCTGTAGGAAATCTGTCGAGTACATAATGTTCTATATGAAATCTATCGACAACATAATTTTCTATAGGAAATCTATCGCGAACAAAATTTTCTATAGGAAATCTATCGACAACATAATTTTCTATAGAAGATCTATTGAGAACATAATTTTCTGTAAGAAATCTATCGACAACATAATTTTCTATAGAAGATCTATTGAGAACATAATTTTTGTATGAAATCTATCGACAATATAATAATCTATAGGAAATCTATTGAGAACATAATTTTCTGTAGGAAATCTATCGACAACATAATGTTCTACATGGAATCGACAACATAATTTTCTATAGGAAATCTATCGAGTACATAATGTTCTATAGGAAATCTATCGACAACGTAATATAGGAAATCTATAGGAAATCTATCGACAACATAATTTTCTGTAGGAAATCTATCGAAAACATAATTTTCTATAGAAGATCTATTGAGAACATAATTTTCTGTAGGAAATCTATCGACAATATAATTTTCTTTAGGAAATCTATCGAGTACATAATGTTCTATAAAAAATCTATCGACAACGTAATTTTCTGTAGGAAATCTATCGACAACATAATGTTCTATAGGAAATCTATCGATAACATAATTTTCTGTACGAAATCTATCGACAACATTATGTTCTATAGGAAATCTATCGATAACATAATTTTCTGTACGAAATCTATCGACAACATAATTTTCTGTAGGAAATCTATCGACAACATAATGTTCTACAGGAAATCTATGGACAACATAATGTTCTATAGGAAATCTATCGAGATTATAATTTTCTATAGGAAATCTATCGAGATTATAATTTTCTATAGGAAATCTATCGACAACATAATTTTCTGTAGGAAATATATCGACAACATAATTTTCTGTAGGAAATCTATCGACAACATAATTTTCTGTAGGAATTCCATCGACAGCATAATTTTCTGTAGGAAATCTATCGACAACATAATTTTCTGTTGGAAATCTATCGACATAATAATTTTCAGTAGGAAATCTATCGAGAACAAAATTTTCTACAGGAAATCTATCGACAACATAATTTTCTGTTGGAAATCTATCGACATAATAATTTTCAGTAGGAAATCTATCGAGAACAAAATTTTCTACAGGAAATCTATCGACAACATAATTTTCTGTAGGAAATCTATCGACAACATAATGTTCTATAAAAAATTTATCGACAACATAATTTTCTGTAGGAAATCTATCGACAACATAATTTTCTATAGGAAACCTATTGAGAACATAATTTTCTGTAGGAAATCTATCGACAACATAATTTTCTATAGGAAATCTATCGACAACATATTTTCTATAGAAGATCTATCGACAACATAATGTTCTATAGGAAATCTATCGACAACATAATTTTCAGTAGGAAATCTAACGAGAACATAATTTTAAAAATTAATTGTTGGTTTAACAAGCTGTGTGGGGGCAGTAACTATCTTGTGGATCATGGAGAATGAGTATGTACATTAGACAACCTTTGCGATGAGATTACTACCACAATTACTGGATTTTTTTCTAAAGCATCTTCATTCACAACGCGCTACACATACAGCGTGTGGTCTTACTCGAAGCACTGAATCTTTTGTGTGTGGTATCCAGATCTTTTTCTTCACTATCGTTCTTCACACTCGAATTAATGACCACACACTTGGAGGGTTGATGGTAAACTGATTTTTTATTTACAAGAATATGCTTACTTAAGATTGTGAGAATCCAGATTATATACATAACAATTCCTCCATCTTTTTAGAATAACTTATAAAACAAAAATGATTAATTGAATTCATAAACAAATAACTAAAAAATAACTCACTTATAATTATTGAATTCAATGTAATTTTATATTTCAGATTCAGGGTTTAGTAATTCATTTAATTATTATCCGAGTTTGAATTTTGTTTCATTAATTTAACTCTACTTCTAGTTAAATAAGGACTACGTTTTATATCAATATCTTTTGACTTCATATTAGGTTTATTATTTACATAAATTGCATTTTTGGATCTCAAAATTTGTTCATTATATTTTCTTAATTGATTTATAGGTACATGTTTTTGAGTTCCATTTACCAAAACAATATATCTTAATTTACTTAATTTTCTTATTATTCATTTAACATAATTAGAAAATACATTTCTATATACAACACACAAAACACACAATTCACACAAAAATTTATATTTTTAAATTCGGATTCATTTCCATTGTAATTCTTAAGATTACTTTTGATTTTTCTTTCATCCGGCTTGACACAAATTTGTCATTCTGCATTCCCATTCTCCTCACTCTTCTTAGATATCATTACGTCTAATACGTGGTTTAAACTTAAATATCATGTTTGATGGCGTGTCTTTAGTTTCTGTTGATGTCGTATTCCCCTATTTTAGTAAAAAATTATATAATCTCAATTCCCATGTTATATGTTGTGTTTTTAAATCTATTAGACTATTTGCGAACATTGTTTAACAGTCTGAACAGCTCTCTCCGCACTACCATTTGATTGCGGATGATAAGAAGGAGATTTTAAAACTATTATACCATTACTCTCACAAAATTTGTAAAGGCACTAGAATTAAAAGGAGGTCCATTGTCACTAACTATATATTTAGGTAACCCAAAATTTATAAAAACTTTCCGTAATTCCTCGCATACACGAATTGATTCTGTTTTTTTCATTGTAATTACCTCAATCCACTTAGAATATACATCAAATATAACAAATAATGTTTTATTAGAAATTTTGCAAAAATCTACATGGATGCGTTCAAATGAATATCTCGACTCCTTCCAAGATGTTAATATAGGTTTATTTTCCCTTTGACATGTCTGTCATACCTTGCAACTGCTAATAAATAATTCTATATCCTGATCTATACCCGGCGACCATACGCACGTTTTCATCCTTACAACTCCTGTATGTCCTTCGTGCAAGAGATCCAGTATGTGATACCTTAATTTTTCCGGTATTACTACGCGATTCCCATAAAACAAACATTTATCCTCCGTACTTAGTGAATTTCTCTTCAAATAATATGGCTTCATCTCAAACGCAATTTCTTTTGGCCACTCATTTGAAATCGCTCTGTAGACCGTGAAAGATCATTAGCATGTTTCATATCCGAACCTTTTTTATATTTTATTTCAAAATCAGTACATTGATAAAAATAAAGCCTATCTCTGAATTCTACTTGCTGCTACTCCTGACAAATCTTTTTTAGTACCACAAATAGCACTTAGTGGCTGGTGATCAGAATGTATAGTAAATTTTAATCCATATATATATTTATGAAACTTCTTAACCGAAAAAATTATAGCTAAAGCTTCTCGTTGCAATTGCGAATAATTCTTTCCTGCCTCTGACAAAGTACTAGACACGAACATTATCGGTTTTTCTATTCCGTCAATTAAATGAGATAAAACGCATCCTACGCTATAAGGACTAGCATCACAAGAAATTATTATTGGTTTCGTCGGATAATAATGGGTTAATGCTTCTATATTAGCTAAAAGGTTCTTCGTCTTCTTCAAACATACTGCATGGTCATTATTCCACTGCCATTTAGAATTTTTGCCGTTTAACTTAAATAATGAAGATAATACTCCTGAAAAATTCGGAATAAATTTAAATAATATAAAATTCGCCTTATTTTGCGGTTCCAGAGCTTCTAAAATTGCTTCAATTTCCTCTTTATTAGTCCTTGTTCCATTTTTACCAATACGAAATCCTGAAAAATTTAATTCGTCCGCGAAAAAAATACATTTCTCCTTATTAATCCTGACATTATATTCCTTTAGTCTATCCAAAACACAATTTAACCTTTCCTTGCATTCCTCAATATCCGACCCTCCTACCAATATATCGTCAAAGTACACATGAACTTTGTCCAACCCTTTCAAAATTTCGCATATAATGCCATCGAAAATTTGAGGCGCAGTTCTCAATCCAAAAATTAGTCTAGTGTTTTGAAACAATCCAATATGTGTATTAATAGTCAATAATTCCCTCAATTTTTCGTTCACTTCTATTTGTAGGTATGCTCCCATTAAATCTAATTTACAAAATTTTTTCCAGCCTGCCATATTAGCAAAACTATCATCTATGCGCGGTATAGGAATGTGTTCGCTCTCAACATATTTATTTATAGTACGCTTAGAATTTACGCACAATCTTATTGATCCGTTACCTAGTCACTCGCACAAGAATTCCTTCATCACACAATCTTACTTGGACGTTACACCATCAAGTTTTTCTTTCAAGATTTTCACACAAACTGCTTGTCAAAATTCATTTGAAATTGCTTCTGTGACGTAGGCTGCAGGCAATTTTATGTTTCAAGTTTCAAGATGTCACCGTCAAGAAAACAACTCAAAATGGTTACTTCACTAAAAATTATTGAAGAAATTAACAATTTAATAAAACAAAAGGCGAAGAAAAGGATGGTAGTGAGAAAATATTGGATGAAGCCATTGTTAGTTACAAGGTTAGTAAATTTTTAGAAAAATATTTACATACATATATGTGTATATATATAATACTTCTTGATTTAGGATGGAACACGATTTGGAGGCACATTTGTTAAAAGATCTGGTATGGGAAGACGACGAAAGAGACTTCACAAATTTTAGTCGTATCGATGTAAATAAGTTTGAAGAACTATTGAAAATGGTACGTCGTTATAAAATTAACTGAAATGAAATAAATAAAACTGATTACATGTTTTATCAACAAACAGGTGCACAATCGCCTGAAGAAGAGTGACACAATAATGAGACTAGCAATAACACCACGACTGAAATTGTGTGTCACTTTACGGTTCATAGCTACTGGAGACTCTTACAAGTCATTGGAGTTTTTGTCAAGGGTTTCAAGGACCACAATAGGCGTCTTTGTCCCTGTAGTTTTAGATGCCATCTATGAAAGTCTTCAAGTTAATTATTTAAAAGTAAGTTTATAACTAAATATTTGTAAATATGTATGTAAATATTTTCATATTGTTATTTTTATTGATGAATCTATGAATCATTAGTTACAAACCGTTAAATTTAAATTCAATTTAGTAGTAATATTTAAAGTTTTGTCATATAAATAAGTGTTTGGCAATTCTTTGGTACTACTCAAATTCATTGGAACGCATAATAGTTCCGAAACTTTGAGTAAAAACTTTACTTGTATTTTGTTTTTGTTACAATAACAAAAAACAAGGACAATTTTTACTCAAAGTCTTCTCACGTAATTCTTGGGATCATATACATACAGACTACGGCGACTTCTATATATCTACATATAAAAACTTCAAAAAATTAAATTGCATAAAAATAAAATATATTTATTTAATGGAATTCGTGGTATGAGACAAATAAAATATTAAAAACAAATATTTAGTCGTCTTCTTGAAAGATTTCGCTGGACAAGATGTCGCTCGACGTCATTAAACTCGAGCTTTGTGACAGAGGAGTTGATGAACTTAATGGCAAGTTTATTGGTCTAATAACCTTAACTGAAATTATTTTGTTGGGTTTTGCCGCAACGTTCTTTTTTAAAATATCAATTTTTTTTTTGAAATTATTGCTTGAACGTCAGCCATTACCTGATACGCCTCCTCTTCGGGAAAATCATTGATTTGCCTGCCAACACTTTCCCCAAAAGCCTCGAATGCACTTACATCTTTATTAATAGCAATTAGTTTTTCTAATGCGTCATCTAATTTTGATTTAGGCTCTGGGGAATGCTTTCGTTTCTTTGAGCATGACGAATTCGATTCTGAAAAAGAAAAATCGGTCGTCTCAGAGTCCAACGATGTTTCCAACAATTTGTCTATATCTCCCTTTAAGTATTAAAAAATATTTGTATATATATCAATTATTTTAATGAAAATTTTTAATTTAATTTCTAACAGATACCTAATACTGAAAGTGAATGGCAAAAAATAGCGGAGGATTTTCAAAAATTGTGGCAATTCCCACATACATTAGGTGCACTGGATGGTAAACATATCCGGATAAAGGCACCGGCACATTCAGGTTCCCAATTTTACAATTTTAAGGGATACTTTAGCATTGTTCTGTTTGCTGCTGTTGACGCACATGGCAGATTTATTTATATAAACGTCGGTTGCAATGGCAAGTCGTCAGATAATACCATCTTTAGTGACAGCTATCTGTACCAGTCTTTGCAAAATGGGAATTTAAATATTCCACAACCCACCCAATTGGTTAACGGTGAAGGAAATAAAATTCCTTATTTCTTTGTTGGCGACGATGCTTTTGCGCTAGACAAACATACAATGAAGCCATATAGCAGAAGCATGAAATTAAGCGTGCCACAAGAAATTTTTAATTACAGACTATGCCGCGCCAGAATGGTGGTGGAATGCGCTTTCGGAAGGCTGTCTAGTAGGTTCCGCATATTTCACAGACCCATTGAAGTTAAACCGCAAACTGTGGACGCTATAGTGAAGGCTTGTTGTGTCCTTCACAATTTTTTAACAAAAAAGAAAACGGCAACAACAACAGAACCGGCAGAAACTGCAATTGTGGAGGCGTTTTCCGCTATTGGAAGTCAAGCCAACAGAACTTACAAGTACGCGTGTAGAACTAGGGATGAGCTTTCACGATATTTAACCACATATGGCAATGTGAATTTTCAATGGGAAAAAATAAATATCAAATAAACTTTGTGATCTTGTTAATTTAAATTTAAAATAAAATTGAAAGTTATTATGCTTTATTCTAAATAAAACTGTATTTGTATCCATTAAAAATAAATTGTTTTTTATTTTATTTATACTTTTACCTGATTGGAATTGTCAACGGTTTTTCTACGAATTAGAGATGCGTCAAGAAATTTCATCTCGTTGTACTAAAACAAAATTGGACTGTATAAAGATTCTGTGTCGCAACCAGATTTTTTGCTTTTTTCGACTTTATTTTTCTCTGCGCTGTAGGCTGTTCGAAGAGACTTTATTTTTTTCTTGACTTCTTCCACAGATATTTTAGTTTCAGCAGCAATAGATTCATAGGCCTTCATTTTCAAATCATTTCGTCTGTATGAGGAAAGATTCATATTCCACAGAATTTCATGGCTTCTGTATAGTTCTATGAACCGCAACACTTCATTTTGTTTATTAATTTTATTATTAAACATAATTTTAATTTATTAAAAAAAGAAACAAACGCGTATGACGGATAAAAAATATTTCAACTAATAACGAAAAAATATGTCAAAACATTCAAATCCGATGACATATTGATTCAGAAATTGAAACAGTAGATGGAAAGAGACATTGAAAAGCAAGTCTGTTTCAATTTTAAAAAGTGTAAGTGTATTAGTAAAAAAATGAAACTTGAAAGCCAAAACTTGTTCGTGTAACGTCCAAGTTATGATTTCATTTTCAACTGTTTGTTTTAAACCGTATGGCATCATTTGCTTTACAAAATATGGGAATTGCATTTTCTTTTAATACTATTTCGGCTTTAAAATCTTTAATAATAGCGTTTTTTGATTTTTCAAATACCACATCACCATTAACGTCCATCAAACTATTTAACCACTACTACACGAATCAAAAGAAGAAAATAAATTTCTCCATGTGGGAAACAAAACATCCAACCAACTTCGGACAAGCAACGGAATAAAATTTTCAAAAGTATTTTAAATTGTTAATTCTAAGTTATAAATTTTGTCATTTACAAACACACCTGTTCTTATTTTTCCAAATGTGTCTAATGTTTCGCCTGAAATCAATTTCATCTGACGATTATATTTTACTATTTTACAGTTTGCAAAATTTTTATGCAACATCCAATTTTATCCAACATATCAATTTCAAATTCTATTTCAATACCGTTAATTGTTGCTGTTATTTTCTGAGCATTTGAACTATTGTTGTCGTTACAATTGTTTAAAAATCTAACATCACTGAACTTACCATCTGCTTCATTCGTCTTTTTTTGTTAATTTTTATTTGTTTAATTAATTAATTAATTTTTTATTGTTAATTTTGTTTTTCCCTTCTTGGTACGATCGCCAATATTTTTTTATATGTCCATATAAACCACATGCATGCATTGTTGTTGTTGCATTTGGTTATGTTCATTTCTGCCTGCGCTATAACTGCGATTTCTGCTTGATTGTTGGTTTTTGCTTGCCTGCTGCTGGTTACTGCGTGATGTGATCATGCTTTTGGTTCCTCTTAAAAAATTTAATACACTCTGCTATAATATTTTCTTTGGGCGTAGATGTGATGATAATTTCTCGATTAGGTCTTCATAAAATACATCAGCAGTTATCGTGCAATTATCGATGTTAGCAGTTTGTACAATTCGGGTCCACCAAGACTTACCAGGTCAGATATCTGTTTTGTAAAATTTTATTTAAATTTATTTATTTAGTAAGTGACTTAACCTTCTGGCATATAATGAAAAATCTTCTCCCATGGTAAACGGTTCAATTGATCCCACGAACATTGTCGTTTCATTATTCACTTTACTATCACCACTTGTTGCCTTTTTCACTATCACATAAAATTCTTCTTCTTCACTTTTTCTTTACATACAATTCTTTGCTTATGCCTCGTCGCCAATGTAATGTTTCAAACACGTGAATTAATGACCACACACTTTGAGGGTTGAGATAGACTGATTTTTTATTTACAAGAATATGCTTACTTAAGATTATGAGAAGCCAGATTTTATACATAACAATTTTTTTCTTTTCATAGGAATATCTGTAGTAAATATTGAATATAGCGTTGGTGACAAAACAGATCCTTGAGGGAGACCTCCTAGAGTTTATGTGGTGTTGAGTAGTTGTTTCCTATACATACTACAAAAGACCTATGTAATAGCAAATGTTTAATTATTTTTTGTAGGTATAGCGGAAATCTGAATTTGTGAAGTTTTTTTTTAGTCCATCGTGCCATACAGTTTCAATATCCAAACACACCACGCAGGCGCCTTTTCTGTTTTACTTGTTTTCTATTAAATTCAGTACTCTTTTTATTTGGTGAAATGTTGAGTGATCTTTTCTAAATCCAAATTATTCTTTAATTATAATAATTACTGTTTTTGTTCTGAATATTGATTTTCGTAACAGAGATAATAATAATTTTTGTATATTTAACTTTAATCTTCATATTTATTAAATTTATTAATTTTTTAAGTTTTTAAATTATTAGATAAAAAGTAATAATTTAATTACAGATTCGCAAGTTTGGAAAAATTAATTAATGTTGAATTTTTTAAACACGCATGTTTGCTACAGCGTAAAAATATCGTCATTACCAATCAAATTTCTCATAAGTTTCGCTGAATGGTCGGCTATTTTCTGAATAAAATTGAGAATACCAATTTCGAAATAGTTTGATAGATGAGTCCTCCTTTACTAACAGCGGTTGTTTACGAAACATTTTGTGATTCCACATACTTATGTCTCTTTCAAACTAAAAAAAGAACTTTTTAACTGTTACAACTAATTAAAAAAATGATTATAGATTACCATTATGCTTTCTCCGTATACGGCAAATTTCATAAAGGGAGCCAAAATTCTTGGAGCATAAAACCGATGTACGACCTTTTGTAACATTGGTTCAATTGGAGTTACTGTTTGTAAAACTTCCATACGGCCCAATGACGGTGATTTCATGTGTAATTGAACATATGATGGACCAATCTGAAAATAAAAATATCAAAAAATTTTTTTTATAACTTACATGTTCCATATTTCCGGATATGCAAAAGAACATGAAGTTGTTAAAGTGAGAAATTCAAAAATTAAATCAAATATTTAATTGGTAGTGGTTAACTATAATTTTCTTCTTCTTCTAAATTTATAAACCAACCGCAGTCATCGACTAACGTCTGCATTAAACGGCTGACTTTCTTTCAATCCGTTGTGATTCAGTTCTGCATTATTGTTTAAGTCTTTTTCTAATATACAGTGATCAACATTAATTTTCAGCCAGTGATTTTAAATTATTTTCACGATTTCGCGTAGTTGATATGTCCGGTCCGCCCAATTTGGGGGACAACCGCTTTTCTTTATTAGCGGATTCCCCTCGCGCAAAAAAAAACGTTCGCACCAGAATATTTTGGAAGCTTTCCCTGAATTGCCAAACACCCAAAAACCTGATCCGAAATACGTTTAAATATCGGCAACATCTGGTAATAAAACATTACAGCAATTTTCTTGTTTCTCGGTTTACCGATCTTTAAAATTAATTTGCTCGGATATTCTGACTGTATCAGAACTAAGGGATGGCAATCTGTTGCTCCTAATAGGCAACAAATCTAATGCTGAAAAACTAATTAAATACAAAATTCTACCTGGGATCTGTAATATATTCTGCAAATATCACTCCAATCTGAATTCCTCTAAAGGTACTGTTTATGCGCCCTATTTAAATTAAACTACGTTCCAGAATCAGAGATTGTATCAGAACTAAGCTCCCAAGGTGTTACTGATGTTTATAAATACCAAAGGAAGAACGAAGAAGGTGTCTTTAAACCAAGTACCAAGTTCTCCTACTAACCTTCGATTGCTATTCAACACCAGAAAAACTAGATATCTCCTGGCATAAAGTGAAAGTTCGCCAATATTTTCCTAATCCTATGCGCTGTAAAACTTGTCAATTACTCGGGCACACGAAAAAATGGTGCAAAAACAACCCATTGTGTGAAAACTGTGGTCTACCCCCTCATACCCCTGACAATTGTACACGGACTTTTTGCATAAACTGTTCTGAATTCGCCGTAGTCTAGTAGGTAGTGTGTTGGCTTATTAGACTGAAGGCCCGAGTTCGAATCCCAGGTCAGACATCAAAACGAAAATATGATAATATTTCTTCGGCGACTTCCTCTCAGCAGATTTCTGGCAAAAACTCTGAGAGTAAATAAAATTGCCATGAAAAGCTTCTCAAAAAACTGTCGTTCGGAGTCGACTTTAAACTGTAGGTCCCGCCACTCATGTATAAAATTAACACACACAACATGGGTGGTGTGGGAAGCTAGGTCGTAATCCTGACTGAAGGGTTGTAATGACCAATTATGTATGTATGTATGTTCTGACGAACACCCGTCTTCTTCCAAAGAATGTAAAATTTACAAACAACAAAAAGAAATTTTAAAAATAAAAACAATAGAAAAATGTACCTTGAAAGTCGCTAAAGAAAAATATCAGTCGCTAAAATTAAGTCAACCACAAATTGAAACATATTCTGATGTCTTAAACAACAAAATCAACAAAAAGTCTAACACAAATAACAATTCTCCTAGCAACAGCTCCGCAATAGTCAATATTGAAGAAAATAAGTCAACAAAACAAACAATTCCCCTAAAATATAACAGTACTGAAACAACAAAAAATACAATTGAAGAATTGCAGAAGTAAATAACTCATTTACTTCTGCAAAACAACAAACAAACCTACTAAACAGATCAACAAATAAAAATTACAATTTAAAAACTTTGCCTACAATAACAACTCGCTCTATGACCAAATCTTTAGCTAGTACATCAACAACAAATACTTTAAAAAATAAAGAAACACACAGCACAAAACAAAGCAAAAACCTCGCTTTGCCTAAGACAACAATAACAGAAGCAATCAACAATTCTTATATTGAACAAAGAGAACTAAAAGGAATAATGTCAGTAGACGACGAAAAATTAGTCCTCTACTATTAAAATGAATTTTAATATTTTTCAATGGAATATTAATGGGCTAATTAATAATTAGCACGAACTACAACTAATAATCAAAGAAAATCACCCGAACATTATATCTATCCAAGAAACTCATATACCATCCACCATTACCAATAATATAATGTACCCTAAACAATACAATGGTTTTTTTCATAATTTAGCCAGTAACAATACTGCTAAACAAGGTATTGCAATTTTAATAAAAAAAATCAATACCCCATAAATTACTATACACAGATCCAAATATAGCTTCCATTGCAATCGAAATATATATTGGTTTAAAATTTAATTTTGTTAACACCTATATTCCACCACATCAACCCATCTCTGCAAATAATTTGAAACATGCCTTAAACAAAATTAATCCCCCCCTGTTCTTTACTGGTGATCTTAACTCTTGGAGTACACTCTGGGGTTCAAGAGTTACTAACTCACGTGGTAAAATCTTGGAAAATTTAATTTTAAGTGAAGATCTCATAATTCTTAATAATGGCAAACCTACGCATCTATCCACTCACAACACATTTACACATGTCGACATTTCTTTATGTTCGCCACAGATTGCCCCCTTCTGCTCTTGGGATACTCTTGATTATTTACATGGTAGTGATCACTATCCTATCATAATTAATATAGCAAAAAACTTTAACATTCCTTCTTATGCTAGGAAGCCAAAATATAAAATTGAATCTGTAAACTGGTTTTTATAACAAAGTTATTGTAAAGAAAACACACCAAAAATCAATAACTTTATGAATGTTAATCATCAAGCAGCTTTGATCACTAAAGCTATCAAAGCAGCATCAAATGTCAGCATTCCCCAAACTAACAACAAAGGTCCAGCACGTAGTGTTGCCTGGTGGAATCGGGAGTTAGAATCATTAAGAAATCTCAAACAAGATCAATTCCATATTTTTAAAAGGAACAGAATTGATAATAACCTAATACTCTATAAAAAGTATAATGCTATGTTTAAAAGAGCCGTAAAACTTAGTCAAGCTGCTTGCATGCAAAAGTTTACATCTAACATCAACCCTTCCTCTTCGCCTAAACGAATTTGGAATGATACAAAGCTTCTTACCGGTGGCTTAAGTACTCAGTCTATCAAATATCTTAAATCGGGATCAAATATGCTTTCTTCTCCAGCTGATATCGCCAATTGTTTTGCTAAACACTGGTCTATACTGTCAGAAGACTCCAATTTTTCACCAAATTTTCATAAGCATAAATCAGATGTTTGTAGTCTTACCTACAATACAAATTTTTCCAACACTAGTGCTAACAAAATCGAACTCCCTATTAATATGATTGAACTTGAAGACGCATTACATCTAGCCAAAGGCAAAACTCCTGGTGACGATCGCATATCGTATCCGATGTTAAAAAACCTACCGAAATGCTCAAAAATTCAGCTCCTCAATATTTACAACATCTTTTCATCCAACGTTTATCCCCAAGCTTGGAAAGTAGCAACTGTAATTCCGATTCCTAAGCCAGAAAACGATCATACGGCTCTCACTGGCTACCGATCCATATCCCTATTACCTTGTATCAGTAAAACATTGGAAAAAATAATATCTAGAAGACTAATGTGGTTTTTAAAAGCTAATAATCTCATATTTCCTAATCAAGTAGCTTTCATGAAAAAACAAGGTACGGAAGACGTTCTTATATACCTCCAGCATTTCATTTCAAGATCTTTATCAAGCAAAAACCACGTTAACATTCTATCCACCGATTTTGAGAAGGCTTTTGACCCTGTTGGCGTCCATGTAATCCATGAACAACTAGCAGAATGGAACATTGGCAAAAAAATGTACTCAGTAATCAAGAATTTTCTTACTAATCGTAAATTCAGAGTTAAAGTGAGCGGTCAACAGTCAAAAACTTTTGGCCTATATAATGGAATACCACAAGGTTCTCCCTTATCTGTGGTGCTTTTTATAATTGCCTTTAATCAGCTCAGCAAAATTATTTCCTCTCATAAACAGATAGAACATGCTATCTATGCAGATTATGCATTTATCTTCACAAAAATAAAGGATAATAATAAAGTTAAAGACACCTTCACAAGTATTCTGAGAGATATTGATAACTGGAGTCTCATATCAGGTGCCAAACTTTCTATTGAAAAATGCAGTCTTTTACATATCTGTAATAAAAGGAACTGCAACTTGTTTGACGTCGAATACAAAAATATAAAAATTAAACGTGTAAACCACCTACGCATTCTTGGTATCATCTTCGACAAGAGTTTCACTTTTAAAGAACATTGCTTAGAACTCAAGAAAAGCCTCAACACCAGATTGAACATAATAAAGTTCCTGACCTCTAAGAATTGTAACCTACATATCTCCACAATGGTTAATATAACTCGTTCTCCTTCTAGCTAAAATAGATTATGCTCTTCCAATTTATGGTAAATTAATTAAGGCAGCATATCATGCTGCCGCTCGTCGGAGCATTGGAGCTTTCCCTACAAGCCCAATTATCAATATTTTAACTGAAGCCGGTTTACAGTCCATTAAGGACCGCACTGTTTCCCTAACCTACAAACTTATCCCAAAGCTTCTCATCAGTAGAAATAAAGTTTTATATCGAGAGGTATTAAAAGCACTCAAATATAAAAAAGTAACAGAATAGAATCAATCATTGGTAGATGTTGTAAATTATCACAAAACCTCGATTTACAAATTAACCCTATATTCTCTAAACAACAGTCGGAACCACCTTGGCTATTGGATGAATCTTCTTGTATAAGATATATGATTAATCTCACGAAAGCTAACACCCCACCCACGGTTTATAAACAAACATTTAGTTGCCTAGTCGACCATTTCTCTCAAAAAATAAATGGAACTTCTTATTCACGGATGGGTTAAAATCATCTGTCAATACTACTTTCGCAGCTATTAATCAAAACGGCGACCTTATTGAAACCGGACACATAAACAACTACTGTTCTAACTTTACTGCCGAACCTTTAGCTATATTGAAGGCTGTTAAATATGCTGAATATCAAAAATCAAAATCTATTATATGCACTGATAGTCTTTCTTCTATTCAAGCTGTTTGGAATACTAATTATGATTCACAGTTAATCAACGAAATCAGAAACTATTTAATAAAAAATTCAAATAGAATCAAGCTTTTATGGGTCCTATCGCATGTAGGTATTCTCGGAAACGAACTTGCAGATGCCGCTGTTGCTGATGCTAAAAACAGACCTCTTTTTAAATATTCCACATGGGAAAATAAGGATATATGCAATGTTATTTCTTCATTTTTAAATAATCTTCACGATAGTAATTGGTCGAACTATCTCCTCCTACAAAATGTCAACCCCCTTGGTAGGAAACCAAGTTACCCGAAAACCCGCAAGAAAAATGTTACTACAACTTTTGTTCGTCTGAGATTAGGCCATTGCAAATTCTCTCACAAACATCTTCTAAATAAAACATCTCCTCCTCTCTGCTCAACATGCAATAGAAATACTACCGTAACCCATATTTTAGACGAGTGTCCAGCTTTTAACTCCTCTTGGATTAATATTTTTGGAACTAAAAGACCTTCCAGCTTCTTAACTCAAGTCTGTGATAACAACATAAATTTAATTTTTAAATTCATTTTAGAAAATAGTCTACTAAGCCTTATATAATTTAATTTTATTTTTCGGAATCGATGGCCTATGTTGCTAGTATTCCCTCCTTTTAATTATTTACAACAATTGTATTTTGTAATTAATAAATGAATAAATAAATAAATACACCAACCGAACTGAAAACAGTAATCGAAGATATTCAAATGGTAATAGGATTGAAACAATATTCTAGTGATGTTGAGCATTGATAGGACTCAATGCGTAGTCTTTCCAGGACAAAGGGTATGACTTCCATTGTCTTCTTCAAAGTAAGACAAATATCCCAGAATAGGAAACTTCCACACAACTATCGAAACCTTAGGAGAAAGTTCTCACCAACATCCATGATTGTCCATTGGACGAAGTCCTCAGATTAGCCTCTACCCGAGGTACATGAAAAGCATATAAATTACAAACTCTGCAAATAGAGGGGCTCGACTGAGAACTGTTATATTTCTGTTCTTGAACTGTGCTACAATAGGCCGATAGAAACCGATGAGTGAAGCCTAACCAACAGGTAAGAATGTACAGATATGTATAATGATAGCTCTGATGGAACACCTTAGAACTAAAGATCGAATCGCTCTTAATATACAGTGCTTGAAACACATTGGAAAATTTTACAAAATATTTATTTATGTGTTTTAATAGCACGAAAATTTGCAAATAAATCTGCTGTTTCAAAACTTATTAAAAATCATCATTGGGGGCAAAGACCTCGAAAAACTACGAAAAGGCAAGATACTGTAAATTCTAGAGAGCTTAAAAATATACAAGAATTACTCCTAGTGGTTATTAATAATTTGAGATTTCTATGTCTCAATCAATCTCAAAATCTATGTGAAACTCAAAATTATTCTAGGAAGAAAGATTATCAAATGCGATAATAAATAAATAGAACAATATGCCAAAGGAAACAACTGACAAATTGAATATCATAGAGTAAATTACATTTGATCCACTTAAGTAAGGAACCGTAGGAAAGGAAAATCCAAAGGACCGGGAAAGAGTCCCGACTACCCAATATAATTTTATGCCCAATAAGTAGAATAATATAATACGAAGAGTGAAACGGAGGTTCTGTTTAGAAACTGAAAGTTTGGTTTATCCAACATGCCTACATCAAGGGAAGATCAATCGAGACCGCTCTCACAAAGTCATCCACTACACAGAATAGAGTATATTCTCTTGATATTGAGAGAGCCTTCAATAATTTTAAACCGATGTAACAGTCCTATTACTGATTTCAGATTGATCATTTGCTAAATAAATTGCTGTGCTCTCATCTGTAAGGAGCACAAAACTATAAGGGACAATGTGAACAGAGGAACACTTTGGACCATTTGGATTAGGCGATTTATCGTTTTTTTTACGATTATGTGCTCTAAAAGAACTATATTGACGATTTGCCGATTTATGTCCTTATTTTGATGACTTTTTGAAAATCAAAATGAACGTCATTTTCTTTATTAGCGCTTTAAATCTGAATTGAAACAACTAAAACTATTAAACTTTAAACAATGTCGGAAATGAAAATGTGAGAAATGTGGCTTTTTTTCAACCTTGGTGAAATTTATACCAAAAAATTTATGTTGCCACATTCTTCTATTAATGGAAGAATGGATATTAAACGAAAAAAACAAAAAGAAATTTCATAATACATATTTAGAAGCAATATTATACACAAAAGAAATAAGAATTTAATATTTTAATTTATTTTCATACTTAAATTGTTAAAAGGACTTCTAATATTATTATTTTGTATTTGATATTTCAACTAATTACTAAAACTAAAATATGTATTTTATTTAGATTTTTACGTTTTACTCCAGTAAGCATTACTAAAAAGAGAAAAGATTATTTATGTATTTATTTTTGCTGTGCTTGGAGTATGTATTAAGATTGTTAATTGACGAATATGCCCACGAAAGTGCAATTGTATGGGCCAGGGAATTTTGATATGAGGTTTCTTTAGTATTTATCACAATATTATTCAATCTCTGTTTAGAACGATGGCAAATTGAGGTATTATGTTTGCATTCTGTTATAAACATGAGTATTTTTAATTATTTTAGTATGTGAACCAGAAGAAGGTAGTTCCACATAACTAAAGGTGCGGTCAGATATGGCAAATGTTTGCCACAATTTTGTTTTCCCATATTTGCTCGAAATATGACTGAAACAACTAAAATTTTGTTTTGTGGTCACATTACGCACATTTATTTTCCCATTTTTGTTTCTTCAAATAGCGGCAAACAAAAGTATGGCAAACATGTTTGCCATGTGGTCACACTTAAAAAATACTTGCCACAAAACAAATGTTTGACTAGAATGTTGGAAAACAAAATTACGTATACACATTTTCACACGTAATAGAAGGTGAATATTTTTTCTTTTTCTGTTGCGGAGCTTGTGTGATATTTTGCGAAGGGAAAGACGACTATGGCTTTGAAAATGGGTTCAGCGCATAAAAAAAGAAAAAAACAGAAAAATTATGTTTTAATCACAATAAAATTAACATAAACAAATGTTTACATTTTTCCAGTGTAGCCAATCACCATATTTGATGTAAATAACTTAAAATAGATGTTAAATCTAAAAATTGGAAATCGAATATACATATATAAATTGAAGGATTTCTTTTAGGTCTAATTTGAAATTTTTTTATAGGTATTTTTGAGAAAGTTTTGTATGTCACTTCGGTTGAAAATGTATCCTCCAAAATGTTTGAATTCCAAAATGAACTATACTTGTGTAAAAGGAAAATTGCAATTATGTTGCCGCGTTGAATTACAATTCTCCATTATAATGACCCGTATCGTCCACTTCAAGAGTTCCATCCATAACATTATACTTTGAATATTTTAAACTGCTTATTTTCAGGAACAAAATTTGTCATGATAGTTTGGAGAAAAAATCGAAATCATTGCAATAAAAATGAAAAATTATCTATAACAAAAACTAGATTAGTTCGTTTCAGAGATCTTTTTCTTTATGAGATTTAAAAAATAACCATTTTACTAAAAAAAAAATCATTACAACCCTAGAAAAGGTATTATGTTGCTTTCTGAATCAAAAAACAATGATCAAGAAGACATACATATATTCTCATTTAATATTGGTAATAATTTATAGGCCTGTAAGACTCAGATTTTAGATTTGTTAGTAGTCGCCGTAGTCTAGTAGATTTCTCAAAAATCTGTCGTTCGGAGTCGACGTTAAATTGTAGGTGCCGCCAGGGAGTAGTGTGAGAAGCTAGGATGTTGTACAATGGACAAGCACACGTACTCTAACCTAACCTAACCTAAGACGTGATGCTTTCTTTGTTTTGAGCTTATAAAGTTGAGTTTTCATTGCTTAAAACTGAAAGTAAACAAACTTGGTCTTATATTTTTAAGCTCTTCTTTCCTTTTTAATTGTTATTGTACGGAGGTTTTAAAAAAAAAAAAAAGTAATACATTCACCGTCGTGTCGAAACATCAGAATGTTACCTTTTTCAAAAAAACTCGGGTGAAAACATTGAAATAGAACTTTTATGTCTTCATAAATTCGTAACATCAAGATCCTAATATGTTGGAGATGATACTATACCAAACATAACTCATTACACAGGATTGGATACTGCTTAATTTGCTTTTGCATTTGTTCCTGTTCTCGTACTATTCTGTATTTGTTTTTGTAATTCATTTAATCGCAAAACTTGATTTTTTTGTTTGTTTTTCTCATTTGTGTTTATCTTGTTAGTTTGTTTTCATTCGAGTAACACTGCTTCCCACTGCTTCATAGCACGACGATTTCTCCATATATACGACTTCATTTCGATTCGCGAGTTGTAGGTTCTTGAACACTAATTTTTGATTACTTTCTAGAATTCATTCCAGTGAGTCTGTAATTTTCAAGCTGGTCCCTTCTTTTCGAAATAATTTAGTTTGTCTTCATTTGCTGGAAGACGTTTGAAAATAAATACCAGACAACATTATCTTACTGCCAAAAACAATCGTATCAGGTGTTCTTATTTTCTGACTGTGCGTAGCCAATAGGATTCCATAGTTTTAGTTGACCGCTAGTCGCCTTCCACTTATTAAATCGTTCATTAAATCACTGATTTTAATTGTGGTTAAATTTGGGAAAAAAGTTTTTTTTAAACGGCTGAGTAATAACGTCTCAACGTTATCATCGATTAATATATATAATACAATGCTGAAACCGCATTTTGAGTATGGATCAACAATATTATATACATGCTGTACTGAGCAACAATTAACAAAACTACAGAAATTAGAAAATAAGGCGATAAGTTCTATATTACTACTGAACAGGTTTACACCATCTACTTTTAGATATAATATGCACTGAGAGATTAGAGTTTAACACGCTGAATTTTATTAAAAAAAAATAGGAGAAGCAACAGGGTACCTTACTGAACAGTTATAATGTAAACGATATTAAGCTAAAGCGAGCAATGCAGAAATCATTATATTATAAGGGATTGAATATGAACAATAAAATGCCAAACTATTTGAAGAATGAAGGAAATATCAACGTTTTTAGAAAAAATGTAAATTTTTTAAAAATAGTAGTAGTTAAACTCATATAGTTTTAATATTTAATATGTATTTGTAATATTTTATTGTTATAAAACTACTTCAAACACTACTAAATAAACAGGAATTGAAACTACTACCTTGTTTATCGTATTATTATCATGGTATTTTCAAGTCAACTCGAATGGATTCTAGAGTTTTACTATTCCTTTTGTGTTTTTCCTTCAAGCTTTATTATTAGAATTTTACTATTCTCCATATTTCCTAGCTATACTAGCTTGTTTATTGCAACTTTGGTATTCTTTTATGTTTTCTTTAATGCAGCTATGCATTATGGTTTATGTTATTTTCCCATGGCAGAGCGACTCGAATCATTTGTAAGTATTATAAGTATTTTTCTAAATTTATGAATCTGAATAAGTAGGCGTATGAATCAAACAATGAATCAAATTTTGTGAGTTTGATGCCAACGTTGTACTCATACTCATTGCAACTTATACTTATAAATCAATGTTGTAGCGAGTACGAATGAATCGGAGTAGTTGAATTTCAATACTCTTGACTCACTCACACTCAAAATTTCATGAGCACATATGAGTAGCGAAAATACGATTCATTGCTGATCTCTGTTATACAATAATAATAAAATTGGATCTGACATCCAACACGCACATTCACATTTACATATTATTCTTCGAAAAAGTGATTTGTGCTACAATCTCAAAAACTACCCAACCAAAATGACTAAGGGCCATTTTTTGAGTGCTGTAAGACAGGCTATTTCAGTTGCTTGGCTGTTTGCATGGAAAATACAACAAAAACACTCAATTTTGTTTGAGTGGGAGTTTAAACCTTATGTGCGTAAAAAGCAACTATAGTACATAGCAAAAAAAACCAACGCTAAGCCGATTGATCTTAATGTACGCCTCTTTTTTAAAAAAAAGTAAGGAAATTAAATACTTCTTTTTCATTTTTATGCTCCACAAACTTAGTTAACATTAACAAATGCAGGCTACAATATTAAAATTTTTCTATCCACTTATTTTTATTTTAACAGTTAAGAAAAAAGGGACTAATTTCAGCGAGCAAAAAATTCAACGCAGTGAATTATTACTCAAAGTAAGTAGATAAAATTTATTTATACAAATATATATACAAAATACATATTTATTTTGTTAATAATTTTTACAATATTTATTAACCATTAGTAACAGTTATAAACTGATAGCAAGGTAGCCATTATTAAGGCTCTGGAAGAGGGTAAAAGCATTCGAGAAATTGGGCAAATATTCAGCGTAAACAAATCAACGGTGTGCCGAACTGTGTCTAAATTTCGAACAACAAATAGCATGGAAAGAAAGTCTGGCAGCGGATGCCCAAGAAAATATACCCAGCGCGAAAATCGCCAAATGATTAGGCTGGCTAAAGCTGATCCAAGAATGACAGCTGTGGGCGTTACTAAATTTGCTAATGAGCAAATGGGTATTTCCATTGTTCGCCGCAGATTGAATGCTGCCAATTTATTTGCCAGACGTCCCGCAAAGAAACCTCTAATAACAAAGGCCAATAAAATCAAGCGCCTTGATTTTGCGAAGCGGTATCAAAATTGGTCAAGTGAACAGTGGGCAAAAGTGCAGTGGAGTGATGAAATTAAATTTAATTTTTTTGGTTTTGATGGAATAAAATATATTCGAAGACCACTTAAGTAGAGATATTCTTCCAGATATCAGCCACCAAAAAAAAACATGTCTAATGGCGCGGGGTAAGTTACTTTTATTTTTCATCGAAATACTTTATTTTAAGTAATTTATTTGTATGTGCGTTTTCTTGTGACGGAGTTGGTGAAAATCGATGGTATTATGAGTACCACTAAATACTGTGAGATCCTAGAAGAAAATATGCTCCCACATCTTCTGGAAAAAATGCCCCCAAACAGCATATTCCAACGAGACAATGACCCGAAGCACTCTAGTCGCTTGGTTCGTGACTACTTAAGCGACCATGATGTGTAAGTTTTGGATTAACCGTCACAATCTCGCGATCTAAGCCCCATAGAAAACCTATGGGAGATTTTACATCGGTAAGTTAAGAAGAAAAATTCTTCGAATTAGGCGGAATTACAAAAATATTAAAGTCAGAATGGGAAAAAATACCCCTACACACCATCGTGCCCCTTGTGGATTCTATGCCCTCCAGACTGCAAGCGGTAATAGATAATAAAGGCTACGCAACCAAGTATTAGTTTTACAGTTTACACAGTTTATTTGTCCTTTTAAAGCTGCTTTGCCATTATTTAGTCATATTGATTACAATGCAATTCCTCGATTTTTTAACTAGTTGAAAATTTTCTAGCTAAGATATAGGAGATGAGTTGCTCAGTTTAGTGGTCGTTGTAGATCATCAGTTAATGCGAAGCGATTCCGTCTACCAGCAATTTCGTCTTTAGATATTTTAGGCAACGAGGTCGACGACTTTGGTGTCCACCCTCATTCTGCAATGCATCTGTAAATACATAGCTGATCTTTTGGTTTATGTCCACTATTATCATTTTCTAAACTTTTTCCGTAGCTTTTTGTACTTGTTGTACTTTTCACATTTATTTCAAGATTTACCAAAAATACTTACGATGATGGGAAAGATTCTTAAGAGCTGTTTCTTCCCTTAGAAAAGACTTTAGACCACGCTCTTATTCAAGTAAGGTTCTCTTAAAATTAAATTTGATTAATAAGTTGGTTTGATGTTTATATAATTTTTTATATAAATTCAATGTTGTTCAATGATTGAGAACTCAGAACAATGTATGCGTTTCAGCTATTCCTTGTTTTGAATAATTGGTGTCTATTACCAAAGAAAATAAGGTATAAAGAATGTGCATCTTAACATATTTTGGAATATTTTTCAAAAATATTTCATGACGCGGGGGGAAAGATAGGAGGGAAGTAAACAGAAACGAAGAGCGTAACATACGTTGCTCTCATCGCGATGAGACTATAGATATATGAAGATGTTGCACTGCCAGTGCCAAATTTGTCGATGGCAGTACGGCTACTGCCACTTATTGTACTCAGAGAACTTATTATACTCAGAGAACGTATTGTTCTCTTCTCTAATTTATTCTCATATGCGTGTATACGTGTGTGCTTGTACATTGCCAAATAAAATAATAAACAAACTGAAAGATGTCTTGTTTTCACAAAATGTATGTGCAAATAGCCTGTGGAAAGAAATATTACCGTTTGTTTTATTGTTGGGTAAGAATATGTGTTTTATTGTTGTAGAAATGAAACTATATCGATTCGCACCGAAATAAAAAATCCACATTTTGCGTGGACATTTGAAACTGAAAAATTGTTTTATAAAAAGTGTGAATTTAAAAATTGTAGTGCATGCTCAAACAAAACGTTTAATAAATATAATATATAATTTAAATCATAAATCATATTTTTAGAAGATATTGATAGGACTGGAAATATATCAGAAAGTACACATACCCCCGATATAGATGTCGCAGATATATACGATGAAAATAAAGAATATTTTAATGAAGGCACCGATTGTTTTACGTCCAACAATGTGCCAATTGAATTAACATCAAGTCGATATTTTGTTGGTTACATAGCTCAACGAATATCTTGCGTTAAATGTCGTGTGGATATAATCAAACCAGCGCAAATTTTGTCATATCCTTCGTTCATGCAAAAAATTATATAAAAGATTCCGACTTTGGAAGTTTGTGCGCTCCATCTGATTTATTTTTTGAAGTTTGCAAAATTCATATAAGTCTTCGAAAAAATTTTTTTAGAAAATAAATCTATAAAAAACAAAAAAACATTTGTAGTTGGACAAAAAATACAAAAAATGCACAAAAAATACAATTTATTCCTTGGTTTGATGAAAATAACGAATGTTATAAACACAGAATGGAGATGCGTAATTTACTAATTGTTGTTTTACTACGGAAGCATTCCACATGGGAAAAATACAAATTCAAATTATCCAGTATGGAAAAAGTTAAAATTTTGAACCATTAAAATGATAAATAAATTTAATAAATACTAAACAAAAAAAGCACTCGTTTTATTACAACTTCATTCTATACAAAAATAGACACATATGGTAAATACATACATACATAATTGAATAGTAATATATAATTCGGTGCGAATCGATATAATTTCATTTCTACAACAATAAAACACATATTCTTACCCTACAATAAAACAAACGGTAATATTTGTTTTCCACAGGCTATTTGCACATACATTTTGTGAAAACAAAAAATCTTTCAATTTGTTTATTATTTTATTTGGCAATGTATGTATACATATGTACATGCACACACGTATACACACATATGAGAATAAATTGCTTAGAGAAAAGAATAATACGTTCTCTAAGTATAATAAGTTCTCTGAGTACAATAAGTGTACTGAGTCTTTTTTGTTTTCTTTCTCTCAGTTAACATGAGAGTGAGAACGACGATTCAGCTTTCCCTGTTACCTACCCCCGTCATAAGAAAGAATAACAAAATTTTGTCAATTTTAAATACACTGTGTGCAACATCTTTACATATTTATAGTCTTTGGTCAAACAATAAAAACGATCATACATACATAATCGTACATACGCATATACATACGTACGATGAGAGCAACACATTGTTACGCTCTTTGTTTGTGTTTATTTTTCTCCTGTCTTCCCTCCCTCATCAAGAAATGATTTTTAAAAGAGATTTTGGTGAGAGCGGGTCTTACTGGTACATCCCGCCATAAGAAATTTTACTTCTACATGATGCGCATTCTTTATATCCATATTCTTTGCTATTACACAATGACCGGTTTTTTTCACATATTCTTTTCTTCTTTTAACACAATTCAATGAGACTTATGTTTAATTATTTATTAATTTTGAAAAACAAAAAGTAACTCTGCTGTAAACACGAATAAATTACCAATTACGAAGAGTAAAGGAATTTCTCACTTTTGGTGGAATTAGTTACTAACTTGTCACTTGATTCGCAATTGAGTTTGGAGTGGTTCCAAATGTGACAAAATTTTTACGCTTGGAAATCTTTTAAAGGAGTTGCGAGATTGTGAGTCTGATGATTTTCGGAATTTTCTTCATATGGATGTTGTTGTCCCATCATAACTTCTTACATAAAAAGCAAAACACCATATTACTTTACTCTATTAGTGCAAGTTATTATATGTATGTACACCCACAACATTGAATTTTGATATCAGCTACAGTGCTCTATTTCGATGGGAAATAATTTTTGTACTCAATGTTGCCAAAACAATATTGCGAACAATAGAAATCAAAAGACTTTTGATTGTATTCGATATATTGTGCTACCTAGTAATATGAAGTACACACAGGTAATTTTACTGTACAATGTCATTTAATGCACAATAACATTGCAAGTGTAAGGGCACCTTTTGAAGTAATAGATAGGTAGAGTAAAAATTGGGTGATAAAGTACGAAATGGAAATAAACATTAATTTCTCTTTAATAAAAGCTTAAAAAATTCATAAATATTTAATTGTTAAGTTTGTGATTTTTGATCACAATATATATTCTGGAGCAAAAAGTAAATAAGAGGCTAATTATAAAATTATAAATATTAATTATAAATATAAATATTTTTCTTACTAAAAGTTGAGAATATTGTTATATTAATTTAATAATATTATTAATAATATTTCTTGAATGAAAAATTAATTTTATTAGTTATTTATATTATTTATTCATAATTTAACACAAAAAATACATTTTTAATTTACTCGCATCGATACAAAAACCCACCCCGAAAACTAAAGAAACACAAATAATAAACACACAATCTGAGAGGGACTGCAAATACTACCATAAAGGTATTTCACTTTAATTGGTAAAGTGTCCAAATGATTATCCAATTATACCAATTAACCGGTGCTGGCCTGTTTAGTGATCGGAATGAAATGAAACGTACACGCAGCGTTGACAGTATTTTTTGTAAAAAATTTTTTATTTCTTGGAAAAAAACTTTTTTTTTACCAAAGTAAACAAGTTTACAAAAGTATCAAAATTTTTAAAGGAAACACCGAAGACCGTTGCCCTCTAATTGTGTTTCTTTGCTACTTTTGCCCGGGATTAATAAAATAAACAATATTCTATTTAAAAATGTAAATAATAAACTTGTTTTGTTAGAAAACAAATTTAATGAAAACTTTTCCACATCTTAAACAACTTGGAAAAGAAAGGAAAAACTGGCAACATGATGAATCACTCACGTTTCGATTAACGAAATCTTCAACCAACCAGCCATTCAACATGACAATTGTTAGTGCATAATAAAGTTGTACAGCCAGTCGCAACGTGTAGGAACCGCATAAGAAAGTGTACACTCTATAAAGTAATATTACTTAAATATATGGCAATAGAACTATTAGCCCATTCACAATAATGGTTGCAAATTTTTTATTTTAATTTTTGTTCTGTGCTGCAAAATTGTGAGTAAAGGCCAAGCCAAAGCAAAACACGCACACCGCACAATGCAAAAGAAATTATGTATTTTCAGGACAGTAAGGAGTGTTGGAAGGTAATAGATAATAAAGGCTACGCAACCAAGTATTAGTTTTACAGTTTACACAGTTTATTTGTCCTTTTAAAGCTGCTTTGCCATTATTTAGTCATATTGATTACAATGCAATTCCTCGATTTTTTAACTAGTTGAAAATTTTCTAGCTAAGATATAGGAGATGAGTTGCTCAGTTTAGTGGTCGTTGTAGATCATCAGTTAATGCGAAGCGATTCCGTCTACCAGCAATTTCGTCTTTAGATATTTTAGGCAACGAGGTCGACGACTTTGGTGTCCACCCTCATTCTGCAATGCATCTGTAAATACATAGCTGATCTTTTGGTTTATGTCCACTATTATCATTTTCTAAACTTTTTCCGTAGCTTTTTGTACTTGTTGTACTTTTCACATTTATTTCAAGATTTACCAAAAATACTTACGATGATGGGAAAGATTCTTAAGAGCTGTTTCTTCCCTTAGAAAAGACTTTAGACCACGCTCTTATTCAAGTAAGGTTCTCTTAAAATTAAATTTGATTAATAAGTTGGTTTGATGTTTATATAATTTTTTATATAAATTCAATGTTGTTCAATGATTGAGAACTCAGAACAATGTATGCGTTTCAGCTATTCCTTGTTTTGAATAATTGGTGTCTATTACCAAAGAAAATAAGGTATAAAGAATGTGCATCTTAACATATTTTGGAATATTTTTCAAAAATATTTCATGACGCGGGGGGAAAGATAGGAGGGAAGTAAACAGAAACGAAGAGCGTAACATACGTTGCTCTCATCGCGATGAGACTATAGATATATGAAGATGTTGCACTGCCAGTGCCAAATTTGTCGATGGCAGTACGGCTACTGCCACTTATTGTACTCAGAGAACTTATTATACTCAGAGAACGTATTGTTCTCTTCTCTAATTTATTCTCATATGCGTGTATACGTGTGTGCTTGTACATTGCCAAATAAAATAATAAACAAACTGAAAGATGTCTTGTTTTCACAAAATGTATGTGCAAATAGCCTGTGGAAAGAAATATTACCGTTTGTTTTATTGTTGGGTAAGAATATGTGTTTTATTGTTGTAGAAATGAAACTATATCGATTCGCACCGAAATAAAAAATCCACATTTTGCGTGGACATTTGAAACTGAAAAATTGTTTTATAAAAAGTGTGAATTTAAAAATTGTAGTGCATGCTCAAACAAAACGTTTAATAAATATAATATATAATTTAAATCATAAATCATATTTTTAGAAGATATTGATAGGACTGGAAATATATCAGAAAGTACACATACCCCCGATATAGATGTCGCAGATATATACGATGAAAATAAAGAATATTTTAATGAAGGCACCGATTGTTTTACGTCCAACAATGTGCCAATTGAATTAACATCAAGTCGATATTTTGTTGGTTACATAGCTCAACGAATATCTTGCGTTAAATGTCGTGTGGATATAATCAAACCAGCGCAAATTTTGTCATATCCTTCGTTCATGCAAAAAATTATATAAAAGATTCCGACTTTGGAAGTTTGTGCGCTCCATCTGATTTATTTTTTGAAGTTTGCAAAATTCATATAAGTCTTCGAAAAAATTTTTTTAGAAAATAAATCTATAAAAAACAAAAAAACATTTGTAGTTGGACAAAAAATACAAAAAATGCACAAAAAATACAATTTATTCCTTGGTTTGATGAAAATAACGAATGTTATAAACACAGAATGGAGATGCGTAATTTACTAATTGTTGTTTTACTACGGAAGCATTCCACATGGGAAAAATACAAATTCAAATTATCCAGTATGGAAAAAGTTAAAATTTTGAACCATTAAAATGATAAATAAATTTAATAAATACTAAACAAAAAAAGCACTCGTTTTATTACAACTTCATTCTATACAAAAATAGACACATATGGTAAATACATACATACATAATTGAATAGTAATATATAATTCGGTGCGAATCGATATAATTTCATTTCTACAACAATAAAACACATATTCTTACCCTACAATAAAACAAACGGTAATATTTGTTTTCCACAGGCTATTTGCACATACATTTTGTGAAAACAAAAAATCTTTCAATTTGTTTATTATTTTATTTGGCAATGTATGTATACATATGTACATGCACACACGTATACACACATATGAGAATAAATTGCTTAGAGAAAAGAATAATACGTTCTCTAAGTATAATAAGTTCTCTGAGTACAATAAGTGTACTGAGTCTTTTTTGTTTTCTTTCTCTCAGTTAACATGAGAGTGAGAACGACGATTCAGCTTTCCCTGTTACCTACCCCCGTCATAAGAAAGAATAACAAAATTTTGTCAATTTTAAATACACTGTGTGCAACATCTTTACATATTTATAGTCTTTGGTCAAACAATAAAAACGATCATACATACATAATCGTACATACGCATATACATACGTACGATGAGAGCAACACATTGTTACGCTCTTTGTTTGTGTTTATTTTTCTCCTGTCTTCCCTCCCTCATCAAGAAATGATTTTTAAAAGAGATTTTGGTGAGAGCGGGTCTTACTGGTACATCCCGCCATAAGAAATTTTACTTCTACATGATGCGCATTCTTTATATCCATATTCTTTGCTATTACACAATGACCGGTTTTTTTCACATATTCTTTTCTTCTTTTAACACAATTCAATGAGACTTATGTTTAATTATTTATTAATTTTGAAAAACAAAAAGTAACTCTGCTGTAAACACGAATAAATTACCAATTACGAAGAGTAAAGGAATTTCTCACTTTTGGTGGAATTAGTTACTAACTTGTCACTTGATTCGCAATTGAGTTTGGAGTGGTTCCAAATGTGACAAAATTTTTACGCTTGGAAATCTTTTAAAGGAGTTGCGAGATTGTGAGTCTGATGATTTTCGGAATTTTCTTCATATGGATGTTGTTGTCCCATCATAACTTCTTACATAAAAAGCAAAACACCATATTACTTTACTCTATTAGTGCAAGTTATTATATGTATGTACACCCACAACATTGAATTTTGATATCAGCTACAGTGCTCTATTTCGATGGGAAATAATTTTTGTACTCAATGTTGCCAAAACAATATTGCGAACAATAGAAATCAAAAGACTTTTGATTGTATTCGATATATTGTGCTACCTAGTAATATGAAGTACACACAGGTAATTTTACTGTACAATGTCATTTAATGCACAATAACATTGCAAGTGTAAGGGCACCTTTTGAAGTAATAGATAGGTAGAGTAAAAATTGGGTGATAAAGTACGAAATGGAAATAAACATTAATTTCTCTTTAATAAAAGCTTAAAAAATTCATAAATATTTAATTGTTAAGTTTGTGATTTTTGATCACAATATATATTCTGGAGCAAAAAGTAAATAAGAGGCTAATTATAAAATTATAAATATTAATTATAAATATAAATATTTTTCTTACTAAAAGTTGAGAATATTGTTATATTAATTTAATAATATTATTAATAATATTTCTTGAATGAAAAATTAATTTTATTAGTTATTTATATTATTTATTCATAATTTAACACAAAAAATACATTTTTAATTTACTCGCATCGATACAAAAACCCACCCCGAAAACTAAAGAAACACAAATAATAAACACACAATCTGAGAGGGACTGCAAATACTACCATAAAGGTATTTCACTTTAATTGGTAAAGTGTCCAAATGATTATCCAATTATACCAATTAACCGGTGCTGGCCTGTTTAGTGATCGGAATGAAATGAAACGTACACGCAGCGTTGACAGTATTTTTTGTAAAAAATTTTTTATTTCTTGGAAAAAAACTTTTTTTTTACCAAAGTAAACAAGTTTACAAAAGTATCAAAATTTTTAAAGGAAACACCGAAGACCGTTGCCCTCTAATTGTGTTTCTTTGCTACTTTTGCCCGGGATTAATAAAATAAACAATATTCTATTTAAAAATGTAAATAATAAACTTGTTTTGTTAGAAAACAAATTTAATGAAAACTTTTCCACATCTTAAACAACTTGGAAAAGAAAGGAAAAACTGGCAACATGATGAATCACTCACGTTTCGATTAACGAAATCTTCAACCAACCAGCCATTCAACATGACAATTGTTAGTGCATAATAAAGTTGTACAGCCAGTCGCAACGTGTAGGAACCGCATAAGAAAGTGTACACTCTATAAAGTAATATTACTTAAATATATGGCAATAGAACTATTAGCCCATTCACAATAATGGTTGCAAATTTTTTATTTTAATTTTTGTTCTGTGCTGCAAAATTGTGAGTAAAGGCCAAGCCAAAGCAAAACACGCACACCGCACAATGCAAAAGAAATTATGTATTTTCAGGACAGTAAGGAGTGTTGGAAGTTAATGCAAAGATTAATTTACTTTTTACATTTTGTGTTATTATTAATATTTATGCTTGCAATATGGAATATTCCATTTTTGGTTTAATCTGAGTCAATATTTATTTACTTATTTATAGCATATCACATACAACAAGAAATTAATCTTTTAAATTACAGTATGTGGTTATTTAATGATTACAAAAAAGGTATAGGTATTAAACAATGAAATAAAAGTATAGAAAACAAAAATATCAAAATAATAATAAGTAACATGAACTTACACATAAGTTCATTGTCGCATATTATTCTATTCGAGGTGTTTTTTCTTTTTTATAGTTCTTTATGCAAATCTCATTCATAATAATTTGTATTTAAAAATTAAAAAGATTTATCTAGAAATAGGATGGTACCAAACAGTGCAGTTGTGTTTTTGTACAAATTAGAGGCTGATAAAGAGCCTTTATGTCTAACACGAAAATATAAAATAAAAAACTGACGAGTCATCCGAGAGATTGTAAATTAAACTTTTTCTTAAACTAAAACGATTGTGTAATTTATCATTACCCAAGTCTAAATAATACCAATTACCACATTTCAGAAAATTATAACTAAAATTATTCAATTATATTTACACTACAGCGAAATCTAGTAGATTAGATTACAAATCTTGCTCAAAATCTAGATCGTTTACACTGGATTTACTTTACAGTAGCAAGATTTCATTTTAATAAAAAAAAAAGCTGACTGAAATTTAAAAGAAAATAATATTTCCAAATTTAGTTTTATACCAAACAAAAATGAAAAATATAGGACATTTAGTATCGTTTTCATCAAGACGAAATAAGATCCAACCAGAAATAATGTTGGTGCAAAAAAAAACGTCAGCATTTGTAGAATATAAGATTTAAAAATTAACGCAAATGAATTACTACGTACAATTGCTAAATAAAGGGTCCGCCAAATAACTTTTTTTTGAAAATGCTTTAAAAAATAACTACTGAATATTTTCTCAAATTTCTTTTTTTATTTGAAAGTACAATCCTTCCGGTTAATAATGGAAAATAAATGATTATGCGTTTTCTCTTCGCAAAGTGTGTGTTGTATTTTATACAATCGAAACTGCCGAGAGACACGTTTGGCTTCGCCTTACAGCCGTCAAACAAAAAAGCATTAAAATGAACAAGTATGCAATACAAACGCAAGACGGACGTTATGAGGTTCTGCTGCTACGACATAGAGAACACGTCGGTATTCTCGAAAGCTATGCAATGGAAAAACATTACAAAAAATAACGAACTTTTTATAACCTTTGAAAAGATTATAGCAAAATGTCTAAGTCGACGTAGTCTTGTAGGTTGTGTGTTGGCTTATTAAACGTGATGCTATGGTTTCAATGTCATACATCTCCACAAAACGAAATATTAAGAAATATTCTTCGGCGACTTCCTCTCAAGAGATTTCTGGTAAAAGTTCTGATCGTAAAAAGTTTCTCCCGCTTCTCATAAATAAAATTAACACCCTCAACATAAGTGGTGTTAGAAGCTAGGTCGTAATTCTGATGGAATGGTTGACCAATTATGTACATATGTATGATATGTGTAAGCGTATTTAGGGAAACGACATATTAAAAAATTGCAAATTGTGATTATCAGGTATGTTCTGAAAATCACAAAATTTCAAATCACTTGTGATTTGAAATCACAATTGTGATTTAAAGGTGTTCTGAAAATCACAAAACTTTTAACTTTTCGATGTGATTTTACCCTTTCGAAAACACAAGAAAACAGCTGATTTTTTGTTTAGATTTGGTGACACTTTTTATGACTGAAACAACTAAAATTTTGTTTTGTGGTCACATTACGCACATTTATTTTCCCATTTTTGTTTCTTCAAATAGCGGCAAACAAAAGTATGGCAAACATGTTTGCCATGTGGTCACACTTAAAAAATACTTGCCACAAAACAAATGTTTGACTAGAATGTTGGAAAACAAAATTACGTATAGACATTTTCACACGTAATAGAAGGTGAATATTTTTTCTTTTTCTGTTGCGGAGCTTGTGTGATATTTTGCGAAGGGAAAGACGACTATGGCTTTGAAAATGGGTTCAGCGCATAAAAAAAGAAAAAAACAGAAAAATTATGTTTTTAATCACAATAAAATTAACATAAACAAATGTTTACATTTTTCCAGTGTAGCCAATCACCATATTTGATGTAAATAACTTAAAATAGATGTTAAATCTAAAAATTGGAAATCGAATATACATATATAAATTGAAGGATTTCTTTTAGGTCTAATTTGAAATTTTTTTATAGGTATTTTTGAGAAAGTTTTGTATGTCACTTCGGTTGAAAATGTATCCTCCAAAATGTTTGAATTCCAAAATGAACTATACTTGTGTAAAAGGAAAATTGCAATTATGTTGCTGCGTTGAATTACAATTCTCCATTATAATGACCCGTATCGTCCACTTCAAGAGTTCCATCCATAACATTATACTTTGAATATTTTAAACTGCTTATTTTCAGGAACAAAATTTGTCATGATAGTTTGGAGAAAAAATCGAAATCATTGCAATAAAAATGAAAAATTTTCTATAACAAAAACTAGATTAGTTCGTTTCAGAGATCTTTTTCTTTATGAGATTTAAAAAATAACCATTTTACTAAAAAAAAAATCATTACAACCCTAGAAAAGGTATTATGTTGCTTTCTGAATCAAAAAACAATGATCAAGAAGACATACATATATTCTCATTTAATATTGGTAATAATTTATAGGCCTGTAAGACTCAGATTTTAGATTTGTTAGTAGTCGCCGTAGTCTAGTAGATTTCTCAAAAATCTGTCGTTCGGAGTCGACGTTAAATTGTAGGTGCCGTCAGGGAGTAGTGTGAGAAGCTAGGATGTTGTACAATGGACAAGCACACGTACTCTAACCTAACCTAACCTAAGACGTGATGCTTCCTTTGTTTTGAGCTTATAAAGTTGAGTTTTCATTGCTTAAAACTGAAAGTAAACAAACTTGGTCTTATATTTTTAAGCTCTTCTTTCCTTTTTAATTGTTATTGTACGGAGGTTTTAAAAAAAAAAAAATAATACATTCACCGTCGTGTCGAAACATCAGAATGTTACCTTTTTCAAAAAAACTCGGGTGAAAACATTGAAATAGAACTTTTATGTCTTCATAAATTCGTAACATCAAGATCCTAATATGTTGGAGATGATACTATACCAAACATAACTCATTACACAGGATTGGATACTGCTTAATTTGCTTTTGCATTTGTTCCTGTTCTCGTACTATTCTGTATTTGTTTTTGTAATTCATTTAATCGCAAAACTTGATTTTTTTGTTTGTTTTTCTCATTTGTGTTTATCTTGTTAGTTTGTTTTCATTCGAGTAACACTGCTTCCCACTGCCTCATAGCACGACGATTTCTCCATATATACGACTTCATTTCGATTCGCGAGTTGTAGGTTCTTGAACACTAATTTTTGATTACTTTCTAGAATTCATTCCAGTGAGTCTGTAATTTGCAAGCTGGTCCCTTCTTTTCGAAATAATTTAGTTTGTCTTCATTTGCTGGAAGACGTTTGAAAATAAATACCAGACAACATTATCTTACTGCCAAAAACAATCGTATCAGGTGTTCTTATTTTCTGACTGTGCGTAGCCAATAGGATTCCATAGTTTTAGTTGACCGCTAGTCGCCTTCCACTTATTAAATCGTTCATTAAATCACTGATTTTAATTGTGGTTAAATTTGGGAAAAAAGTTTTTTTTAAACGGCTGAGTAATAACGTCTCAACGTTATCATCGATTAATATATATAATACAATGCTGAAACCGCATTTTGAGTATGGATCAACAATATTATATACATGCTGTACTGAGCAACAATTAACAAAACTACAGAAATTAGAAAATAAGGCGATAAGTTCTATATTACTACTGAACAGGTTTACACCATCTAGTTTTAGATATTATATGCACTGAGAGATTAGAGTTTAACACGCTGAACTTTATTAAAAAAAAATAGGAGAAGCAACAGGGTACCTTACTGAACAGTTATAATGTAAACGATATTAAGCTAAAGCGAGCAATGCAGAAATCATTATATTATAAGGGATTGAATATGAACAATAAAATGCCAAACTATTTGAAGAATGAAGGAAATATCAAAGTTTTTAGAAAAAATGTAAATTTTTTAAAAATAGTAGTAGTTAAACTCATATAGTTTTAATATTTAATATGTATTTGTAATATTTTATTGTTATAAAAATACTTCAAACACTACTAAATAAACAGGAATTGAAACTACTACCTTGTTTATCGTATTATTATCATGGTATTTTCAAGTCAACTCGAATGGATTCTAGAGTTTTACTATTCCTTTTGTGTTTTTCCTTCAAGCTTTATTATTAGAATTTTACTATTCTCCATATTTCCTAGCTATACTAGCTTGTTTATTGCAACTTTGGTATTCTTTTATATTTTCTTTAATGCAGCTATGCATTATGGTTTATGTTATTTTCCCATGGCAGAGCGACTCGAATCATTCGTAAGTATTATAAGTATTTTTCTAAATTTATGAATCTGAAATAAATAAAAAGTAAATATTTTCTTATTTCAATGATTAATAAATATATGCCTAACATGTCGTTTGTTCATACACATAAGCATTTATATATAAAAAAACATCAGTTATGTGGTGTTTTATGCTGCGAGTATTTGAAGTACCACATGAAGTCAACATAATTTTAGGAGTATTTGTTTTTGCGGATATATTTTTCAATGAGTACTCTTTTTACGGAACATAAGCAGCTTCGGATAAATACTTACTCATATTTCTCTTGCACACATTATATTCTCTTCACTGCTTGAGCTGTTAGAGAGAGAGTAAGTACTCTATTTATCCGACAACGAGTTGCACACATGAAGCAAAAAAGTTATTCGTTGCAGACCTCTATTAAATATTATATTTAACCCGTTTTACCTGGGTAGCTAAAATTTGTTTGTTCACTTCTCCATATTTCTTGTAGAGTTATTTTTATATTCATCAGAAAATATCAGACCAATTCTAGAGGATATTTAATCTGTTTTTCGTTTCTCTTGAATTATCGGAACCACGCCATAGAAACTGTTATCTCTAATGAAAATTCGCAGTTTTCCTTTGTCGAAACTAATAAATTTACTTGGAAGAGAAGTTAGGAAATCTGAACCTTAAATATGCATAGAATTTACAGGTTTAACTTTAGAGCTTGCCGCTGCATTTTTAACTATTCTAAAGTGCTTTTCATAATTATAGCTCCACCCTAATTTTTTGAATTTCTAAAAAAGTACATTTATAATAACAACAACAAAACATATCATTATGTGTAGTGTTAACGTAAAAGAAAAAATAACACAAAATTTTTCATATTGTTACCGCAATTTTTACTTCAGTATAAAAATTAAGGTTTTTGGTCTTTGCAAAATTATAGCACCAGTCTCAGTTTTGTTAAATAAGAAGCTTTATTTACCAAAAATGTTGATACTTAAAACTTAGTAATCCCTCCCTTAGAGCTTATTAAATTAAATATTCGATCTTTCATACTCGTATAAAGATTATTCAAAATGTCTCCGTCTATTTTCCCCCATTATTCGATTATTTTTAATTTCAAATCTTCAACACCGGTAAATTGTCTGTTATTTGAATATACTCTTCGGACAAGAATTCCCCAAACGTTTTCAATTATATTCATGGCAGATGAGCAAGCTGGTAACGATAAAACCTCAATAGATTGGTTACGAAATCATTCCATACTCAGTCTGCTGACATGAATTCTGGCATTGTCCTGTTGGAAAACATAATTTTTTTCATTATTTTCTCTCAAGAAGGGGAGCAAACTACAGCTAAGAACAGTATGTACTCTGTACTATTCATGTACATGGATGGAAACTGAAGTTCAGGGCAACCACTTGAAGAAATAGCCCCCCAAACCATGAGACTACCTCCCCCAAAATTTCTTTTAGTAAAATACTTTGGTTCCTGTCTAAGGTCACGCCAGTAGTATCGATAGGCATCTCGTCCATCTAAGTTCACTTTTTTTTTTATCAGAGAATATGATCTGAAGACAAAAAATTTTATATTCATTGTTTGTTATTATTGAAAAATTACTCTTACATTCTCCCAATTCCTATCCATGTTAAGTTCTGCAAATTCGCATCTTTCTTTTTTGTGCATAGGAAGTAAATGTGGAGCAACTTCCAATTTTGTCTTTCGATGTAAAGATTGCGTTTAACTTTTCACCAGACGGTTAAAATGCTGACGGCCTGGTCAAGAACTTGAGAAATTTCACAGCAACTTTTTGATGTACCGGAAATCTCCCTTGCGATTTTAGGTGCGCTGCGCACCGAAAGCTTTCTTGGGCGACCCGTATGTTTCGTCTTACCATATCCTTCTGGGTTTTACAGAAAATTTATGACCACCTTGTGAGATCTTCCAATTTTTCTTGTGAAGGCACGTACTGAAAGAGATTGGTCTTTTAAAACTAAAATCTGACCCTTTTCAACACCACTCAACATTTTCTTGGGCGGAATGTGTAATTGAATATTACCTTTATTATTAGAAACAACAAAACATTAAAAAAAAATCATTTATTTTTCTTCCCCGCTTTTCAGAACTAATGGTGCTATAATTATGCAAAGACCAAAAACCTTAATTTTTATACTGAAGTAAAAATTGCGGTAACAATTTGAAAAATTTAGTGTTATTTTTTCTTTTACGTTAACACTACACATAATGAAATGTTTTGTTGTTGTTATTATAAATGTACTTTTTAGAAATTCAAAAAATTATGGTGGTGCTATAATTATGAAAAGCACTTTAGTTTTATTAGATTTATTCTAATTAAGAACTAGAAAAATTGTTAGATGCGTTCTTTAATATACAGGCATGTTCTGAAAATCACTTTTTGTGAAAGTGATTTGAAATCACAAGAAAGGTGTTCTGGATACAAAACTTTTGTAATTTTTGTGATTTCAAAACGGTGAGCTAAGTGGCTGCCGATTTAGAATCACTTGCTTATTTTTTCAACCATTTTATGTTGAACTTCACAATAAATGAATTAAATGAATAGCTTAAAATGTTTTTTATTAATTTTTATAGTAAAATGAAAAGTTTGGATCAAAATAGTATAAAATTATGATAAAATTAAAGACACTTCGCATTTCAAGAAATGTTGTTATTTGGTTTGTGATTTTGAATTTACTTTTTAGTTGTCAGCTGTTTCAGAACTTCGAAAATACACCTGAAGCTTGCCAGATTTGCAAAATATTTCTACTAAAGACAAAATTGGAAGTTGCTCCACATTTACTTCCTATGCACAAAAAAGAAAGATGCGAATTTGCAGAACTTAACATGGATAGGAATTGGGAGAATGTAAGAGTAATTTTTCAATAATAACAAACAATGAATATAAAATTTTTTGTCTTCAGATCATATTCTCTGATAAAAAAAAAGTGAACTTAGATGGACCAGATGCCTATTGATACTACTGACGTGGCCTTAGACAGGAACAAAAGTATTTTACTAAAAGAAATTTTGGGGGATGTAGTCTCATGGTTTGGGGGGCTATTTCTTCAAGTGGTTGCCCCGAACTTCAGTTTCCAACCATGTACATGTATAGTACAGAGTACATACTGTTCTTAACTGTAGTTTGCTCCTCTTCTTGAGAGAAAATAATGAAAAAAATTATGTTTTCCAACAGGACAATGCCAGAATTCATGTCAGCAGACTGAGTATGGAATGATTTCGTAACCAATCTATTGAGGTTTTATCGTTACCAGCTTGCTCATCTGCCATGAATATAATTGAAAACGTTTGGGGAATTCTTGTCCGAAGAGTATATTCAAATAACAGACAATTTACCGGTGTTGAAGATTTGAAATTAAAAATAATCGAATAATGGGGGAAAATAGACGGAGACATTTTGAATAATCTTTATACGAGTATGAAAGATCGAATATTTAATTTAATAAGCTCTAAGGGAGGGATTACTAAGTTTTAAGTATCAACATTTTTGGTAAATAAAGCTTCTTATTTAACAAAACTGAGACTGGTGCTATAATTTTGCAAAGACCAAAAACCTTAATTTTTATACTGAAGTAAAAATTGCGGTAACAATATGAAAAATTTTGTGTTATTTTTTCTTTTACGTTAACACTACACATAATGATATGTTTTGTTGTTGTTATTATAAATGTACTTTTTTAGAAATTCAAAAAATAAGGGTGGTGCTATAATTATGAAAAGCACTTTAGAATAGTTAAAAATGCAGCGGCAAGCTCTAAAGTTAAACCTGTAAATTCTATGCATATTTAAGGTTCAGATTTCCTAACTTCTCTTCCAAGTAAATTTATTAGTTTCGACAAAGGAAAACTGCGAATTTTCATTAGAGATAACAGTTTCTATGGCGTGGTTCCGATAATTCAAGAGAAACGAAAAACAGATTAAATATCCTCTAGAATTGGTCTGATATTTTCTGATGAATATAAAAATAACTCTACAAGAAATATGGAGAAGTGAACAAACAAATTTTAGCTACCCAGGTAAAACGGGTTAAATATAATATTTAATAGAGGTCTGCAACGAATAACTTTTTTGCTTCATGTGTGCAACTCGTTGTCGGATAAATAGAGTACTTACTCTCTCTCTAACAGCTCAAGCAGTGAAGAGAATAGAATGTGTGCAAGACAAATATGAGTAAGTATTTATCCGAAGCTGCTTATGTTCCGTAAAAAGAGTACTCATTGAAAAATATATCCGCAAAAACAAGAACTCCTAAAATTATGTTGACTTCATGTGGTACTTCAAATACTCGCAGCATAAAACACCACATAACTGATGTTTTTTTATATATAAATGCTTATGTGTATGAACAAACGACATGTTAGGCATATATTTATTAATCATTGAAATAAGAAAATAGAAATCGAAAATAGTAAATTTTTTTGAAAAATATTTTTTTTTCGCTTTTTGATTTAAAAAATTCTTTATTTTCAATGAACTAAAAACAATTAAAATAACAAAAAAATCACTTAAAATTACTAAAACGTAAAAAAAACATAGTTTATATTTCATATTTTCAGAGATCATTTAAAATGATAAAAGTATGTAAGTAATAAGTGTAACAAATAGAGTAAAGTATATGTATATAGAAGAGAAGGAACTTTAAAAACTTAAATATTTGTGAATTTATTTAAAAAGAAAAACAAAACATAAAACATTAATCCTTAAATAAAAAAATAAAAATTCATGTCCATAAAACTCAAAACTAGAGATCACTTTCTATTCTTTCTATTTCTTCGTATATTTTTGTTTTATTCATATTAGAGTGTAAAAACATTATTTTGTTTATTGTAGCTCCGTTAGTTCCAAGAGCAGACCTCTTCTCAGAAATAAGATACATAATTGAATAGTCTAAAAAATAACATTATAATTCTGTGCGAATCGATATAATTTCATTTCTACAACAATAAAACACACATTCTTACCCTACAATAAAACAAACGGTAATATTTGTTTTCCACAGGCTATTTGCACATACATTTTGCGAAAACAAGACATCTTTCAGTTTGTTTATTATTTTATTTGGCAATGCATGTATACATACATGCACACACGTATACAGGCATCTGAGAATAAATTGCTTAGAGAAGAGAACAAACGTTTACATATTTATAGTCTTCTTTGTGGTATTTGCAGTACTCATTGGTATTTGAAGTACTACGTGAAGTTTGGTGGTACTCGTTGTACTCGACATGTTTTGTGCCGGTATTTTCGAGTAAGAAGGAAAGTTGGACATGAATTTGTATGAAGCGAACGCAGTCAAATAACAACAAGAAGTTATTCGATAATTTTGTTTTTCTCAAAAAAGAGTACTTTTCTTCTTCGGATACTTCGGATAAGTGTACATGTATGCTAGATCTTATGTACTTTTTGAAGTCAAATACATTTGTGCAGACCTTTAATATTTAACAAATACAGAAAATGCTGTTCTAGAGCTCCGCATCCTTGTTCACGAAAGCGAAAATACGCAACAGTGTCGTATGTAAATATCAGATCTCAGAGGTATATTTTTCACTATACGGTTCAAAAATTCGTGTGGCACCTTAAAATTTAACTCCAATACCCAGGCTAAGACTTATGACAACGGATTCCGGGATTCCGTTTTTCAAAAACCGTCAGAGAAAATAGAAAAAAATATTTTGGTCAGACTCACTTTCGTTGCGATCAGAGAAATACCATAAATTCGAAACTTTCATTACATATATATATATATATATGTATATTGTTACGCAACAACAATCGAAACGACCTAATATCGTTTAACAATAAAAACGATAAACAAAATCTATCAGCTATACATACACACGACACAAATTTACACTAATACATACAGCGAACTTATTAGAACAGACAAGTATGCAAACGCAACAACAAATAATGTAGTCGCAAAAGAATTCTCGAGAAAGGGAAACCCCGAACATTCCACTTCGAGAACCATCATCAGCACAGAATAGCACAGAAACGAAAGCAATGACATTTGAAAACGGCTCATAACATAAATACATAGCCCAAACTAGAGGAAGAAAATAAATGTTAAAAGTTTTTGCGTAGCAAGTATGTTAGAAGCAAAGATACACATAGTGAAAACTGGCGGATAAAGTGGAAAAATTAATTAAATAAACATTTATTTTGTATTAAAAAAGGGAAAATTTAGAATATTTTTTAATTTCTTCAATGGAAATTTTAAAAATTAGTAAATATTTAATCATTAATCGAAATTTGTATGGTTTTTGGTCACAATGAATATATTTTCTTGTGCAAAAGGTAAGTAAGAAACTAAATATATCAAGATCAAATAAGACATATTCCTCATAAAATTTTTTCTTGCAGAACTTTGTGTGTATTGCCAGTATTTAATTTCTTGAATGAAAAAGTCAAAATTCGGTAATTTTGTCATTATTAATCGAACTCTTAGCAATTTCTCTTTAAGATGAAACAAGTTCCGTGTGTAAAAGATAAGTAAAAAGAAAAATATAACAAAATATATACTCATAACTTTTTTTTCAGGAGCTTGTGAATATACCTCTAAATTGGTTAAATACTAAGTAGTGAGAATCGATGAAAGGTGTCACCAAATACGCTAGTTTCAAATTGCGTTACTATTCTGTGTTTTTCACATTTAATTAATTTGCGCCAAAAATAAAAACCCACCCCGAAAACTAACAAAACAAAACAGACAGGCAGTCAGAGAGGGACAGAAAAACTTTTTGGTAATATTCGCTGTCTCATTCAAATTTGGCCTATGCTCCTGTCAAATTCGTTTCGTTTCTGTGTCTTCAGACTGAAGACTTTCGCGTATAAAAGGGCAAGACAAATCAGTAAGAATTGAGTCAGTTTTGTGTCAAGTTGCATGTGAACAAGCAATAAATTGTTGTAGTTACTGTTGTGTTGTATAAGTTTGAACAGTGGCACATAGAAAGTGTGGACAATAAAGAGTTTAAGTGAAGCTAAACACATATTTGTTTTTACTTTGTTTGCAATTAACGAACTCAAATTAAACGTTTTTAAAAAGGTAAAAACGTAACAATTAGTCTCAGAAGTGGGATTGCAAAAATCCAAAAGTAAAAGTAAATAAAAATAAAAAGAAATAAAATGAAACTATCCGAACTAATAGTGCAACGACTGAAACGAGAGTTGGGTAAACTGGAGCCGCCAACAGCGGGCACAAAGATGAACTGCAGAGGCGGTTAAGAGAACAACTTCAGCTTCAGGACATCGACATCGAATCCTACGAGTTCGAGGATGAGGAGGAACGAGAGATACAGGTCCCTGCGACCCCTAGCGGTGTTGACATAAATTCGATGCTAGCCGCTATGATGGAGAAAATGCAAGTAGCATTTAGAGCAGAAAACCAGAAACTTCTGGCTGATGTACAAGAAGCTTCTAGAGCTGAAAATCAGAAAATGCAAGAAGCGAAAAAAAATCTATTTGCTGAGGTAAAACTTCTGGCTTATGTACAAGAAGCTTCTAGAGCTGAAAACCAAAAACTGCAAGCAGCAATTTTGTCCAAAATTGAAAAAGAGCAAGAAGCAACATCTGGAAAGCTCCAAGAAATCCATCAGTCCGTCAGCAATAGAATCACTGGTGTCGAGAAAAGGGTGTCACATTTAGAAAAGGCCGTTGACGCGAAAGTGGACAATTTGGAAAAGGCCGTCGACGGAAAACGCGTAATGATGGAGGAAAAGATCATCAACCTCCAGAGCCAGCGACCGGAACCAGTGCGAGTCGTATCTGAAAGCACCAGCAGGATAAAAACACCTTGCTTTGATGGAAGCTCACCCCCATCCGTCTTCAAATTCCAATTTGAGACAGTAGCCAGCAGAAACTGATGGGACGATGGAGAGAAGGCCTTGTAACTAATTTTGGCGTTAAAAGGTGTAGCAGCTGAGATACTAGAGACCATGCCAACCAGCAGTAGAAACAACTATAACGACTTAATGGTAGCCTTAAAGCGAAAATTCGGCGATGAGCACAAACGAGAGCTATACAGCATGGAGTTGAGATGCCGGGCGCTAAAGCCAAACGAGTCATTACAAGCCTTTGCAATGGAGGTTGAGAAGTTGGTGCAGCTTACATACCTGGGAGAAAACCTCCCGTTGATAGACAACATTAAGACCGAGGCATTTGTCAATGGTATACGCGACCCAGACATTAAATTAGCGGTATGTTGCAGCTAGCGTGTCGAGTGTGTCGTCAATTCTCGGTAGCGGGTAACTGTCCTTTTTAGTGACATCATTCAGCTTCCTGTAGTCTACGCAGAATCTCGTAATGCCATCTTTCTTTTTGACTAAGACTACAGGTGAGCTCCACGGACCCGATGATGGTTCGATTACAACGCTCTTCCTCATTTCGTCGACTAACTCCTTAACCTCATTACGTTTCGCCAGCGGTATGCTTCTGGATGCCTGTTTTATCTGTCTCGCTTCGCCAGTATCAATTTCATTTTTGACCATGCCTGTTCTTCCTTGTCTTTTTTTTGTCGGTGCGAAAGCGCATGCATACCTCTTTAGCAGCTTCTTGGCTTTATTTCTCTCTGGAGCCGCTAAGCCTGCTACCCAGTTCTTCACACTTACACTAAATTCCTGTTGGTCCTTGGCTGACATTTCGGCAGGTTGCGGCGATTGTTCGCTGTTTATTACCGCTTCTACTGGAACACATTGGCCCACCTCTGAGTGTTTACTGATGACATTTTCACTCTCACCGGGACTATTCTGGTTCGACAACCCACAAGCGGTTCGCCGCATAATCTCCCTCCACGCGCCCATATCAATGATTAACTCTGAGGTGGTAATTTGAGTGGTTCGACTGCAAGTATACTTCTGGCGTGCACTTGATGCTTATATCCGACGTCAAGAGGTATCTCCACATTTCGCCAACTCATTATCTGTTGCCCCATATTCATATTGACGCCATGAGCTATTATAAAATCGGTTAAAAGGCATTCATCTTCCTCCACTACTTCCATTTTTCACACTTTGCTAACTAGTGGTCTTGAAATTGTGCGAGCGGTCTCTTGGGCTAGTGCGAAAGCCACGGTCTCTGAAAAGGTTGTCTTCTGCGTAAATCATACCGCTAGTAAGTAAGTAGTATGTAAGCTGCACCAACCTCTCAACCTCCATTGCAAAGGCTTTAAGAGACTCGTTTGTATTTTGCGCCCGGCACCTTAACTCCATGCGGTACAGTTCTCGTTTGTGCTCATCACCGAATTTCCTCTGTAATGCCACCATTAACTCGTTGTAGTTGTTCCTGCAGCTGGCTGGCAAGGTTTCTGGTTCTCAGCTACAACACCTTTTAGAGCCAAAACTAGTTCCAGAGCTTTCTCCCCATCATCCCATCCGTTTTAGCTGGATATTGTCTCTAATTGGAATTTGAACACGGATAGGGGTGAGCTGCCATCAAAGCAAGGTGGTTTTATCCTGCCGGTACCTTCCGATACGATTCGCACTTGTTCCGTCTGTTGGCTTTGGAGGTTGTTGATCTTCTCCTCCATTATAACTAGTTTTTCGTCAAAGGTCTTTTCCAAATCTGGCATCTTTACCTCGACACTGGTAATTCTTTTGCTGAATGACTCACGTATTTCCTGCAGCTTCTCTGTTGTTGCTTCAAATAGCCTTTGGTTTGCTGCTTGCATTTTTTCCATATTTTCGCGACTCAGCCAGAAGTTTCTGATTTTCGGCTCTAGAAGCTTCTTGTACTTCAGCCAGAAGTTTCTGGTTTTCGGCTCTAGAAGCTTCTTGTACATCAGCCAGAAGTTTCTGATTTTCGGCTCTAGAAGATTCAATAACTTCTGGTTCTCAGCTCTAGAAGCTTCTTGTACTTCCGTTAATACATGCATTCTTTCCATCGCAGCCACCTATATCTTTTAAAGCTTTAAAGTTAAGAAACATAATAAAAAGAAAGCACGTCGTTGCCAGTTATCGATATGGCTCCAGCACCGCCATATTTTTTAAAGGGTTAATTTTATTTTATCAGTAGGTTGTAATAACGAAAAAATTTATAGCTGACTTTAAAGTTCACTTTAGTTAAAATTACTTTTCACTAAGCCCAACTTTAACGGCAAATTGTTATATTGGTAATTCATGTTATTTGCAGAACAATTTCGTTACATACCTGTTCCGCTAGAACATCCATTTCAAAAACATGAAATTTTTTCGAAAGTTCAATAGAATGCTTTAAAGTAACTTTTGCTATATGTTTTCGTTTTGCTTCCTGTGGCTTCCATCTAAAATACATATTGAAAATAATTTAAAATTATTATAAAAGTAAAACTAACTTACAACGCTTGCCAGTGATGGTTTCCTGCATTTCTTAAAACACTGTTTATGGGATCTGTTCCACCTGCCAATACACTGGCATTATGGATTGCTCTAAAATGTGCCAAATCAGCACCATTTTCTGGAATTTCTTGAATGTGACAGTTTACATAAAACTCATTTCTTCCATGAAAAACAAATTCATGTGATTCAATTTCCTTAACTCCGGGCAAATGCCAGGGATTCTCATCTGACTCCGCATGATACCATACGAATATGTTATCATTAATTTCTTGCGATATCCATTTTTTAATTTTGGAGGACTGTGGTACTTTGAATGGAAATGAATGCATAATACAATATTCATCTTATATAAGTTATATAGTAAAATAAGTTTAATATGAACTTACCACACGCACTATAAGGTACATTAACGCATTGTCCATCTATTCCCCGAAACCTCCATTGATGAAATGGGCATTCAATAGTTTCTGCAATAACTCTGCCACCAACTCCAATATTTGCTCCCATATGCGGGCAATAAGCATCCAATACGTACACAGAATTCTCAAATGTTCTGAACACAACAAAATGTTCTCCAAGTGCGCAAACATTTTTTGTTTCTCCCTTTTTAATCTCCGAGGATTCCATTATGCTATACCATCCATTGGGAAATGGTGGTGGCAGTTCTTTAACTCCAATTTTGCGATATTTACGTATTCTGTTTATAGCGTCTCTTTTTGCTACTTGATTTGATCTTTTGTTTTGACGTAGAATTAAATTGTAACCGACGTCATCAATATCCTTTAAAGAAAAGAAAACTTTTATTTACTATTTAATACGCATAAAAATGTTTAGAAATTTGGAATTTCCATTTTCAAGTAATATTTACAGTTAAAGATATCAATACATCAACGTAAGAAGTACCTCAAAAATAAAAATCAAGAGATGTTTCAGGTCGAACTCGAGTCTATTCATCATATCAAAAAATTAAACACATCCAATTTACAACTATAATACAATAATTACAATAATTCATATTCGTCATTAACATGGCCACACGGAGGCACATTACAAAGTTCCTACTGTGTAAACGTGTTCTTAACGCTACGTATAGGCCTAAAGGCGACTCATCATAACATATTACCTGCAATGCGGTTTTAAAACTGCTGATTTGTTAAATTTGTCAACTTCAACGCGAGCTAGCCAGGATCATAATATGTATACTGGTATATATATGTACAGATGATCACATCTGATGTTAGTGACGAAGAATAATTCACAAATAATTACCAAATAACCACTAATTCATAAACATATGATTTTAATATTAATCGATACTAATGAAAATATTACAGTGGAACATAAATGGATACCAAAATAATTATAATAATTTAGAAATACTTATTAAAAAATTTAAACCCGATTTAGTGGCCTTACAGGAGACTCATGTCCGATTCGAGTCACTCGATTCATTCATCAAAATTTACAGTAGTAGTTATTGTTGCATTTACAAAAGAAGAAAAAAGAAAAGACAAAGACAGCAAGCTTCGTGTATATGTTGAATCATGGAGAATCGAAATCAACAACAGCATGCGTATTGTTAAGTATGAGTACGATGAGTATTTGTAACTTTGAATATGAGTAGTATGAGTATGATATAAAAATAAGTATGAATGGGTATAAGTATCTGAAATTATAAGTATGACTCGTATCTACTCATCGTTTTGAATACTCGTTGCTGATCTCTGCATCCAACCTTCAAGTAAATAAGGAACAGCCTTTTTATTAAAAACAATATAAATCACTCTATTTTTTTCCAAAATACAACCAGTATTTATCAAACACAATCTCTGAAAATTCAACTAAAACAAAATTTTCTTATTCAAAATATATACTTACCACCAAAAGATAAAATCACAACACAAGAATTAGAAAGTGTTATAAATACCACCGAACAATATAATATTATATTAGCAGATATTAATGGTTGGAGTCCTCTTTGGGGTTCAAATTCAACCAAAGAACGTGGCAAAGTTTTTGAAGACCTAATTAACCAAAATAATATATTTATATTGAATGACGGCAGACAAACACACTATACTTACTACACATAACACTTTTACTGCAATAGACATAAGTGCATGTTCTATCAACCTATCAACAAAAATAAATTGGGAAATAATTACACGGTAGAGGTCATCACCCAATTATACTTCACTTAGAAAGAAACAACTGTGTTGCACCTTTTATCCCAAAATTCAAACCCCATATGCCAACTGGGAACTCTATGCAAATAATGTAGAACTGGGCCTGAACAAAAGAAAACAAAGTGACAATATAAATAAAGAGAATGCATGAATAACCAAATTAATTAAATCTGCGGCCAATATAAGTATTCCACAAAGCATACGAAAGAAAAACAACCATAACACGTTTTGTGGAGTAAAGAACTCAACATTTTAAGAGAACAAAAAATAACATTATGGCATCAAATTAAAAGATCACCGGCAATCACTTTAATTATTGAATATAAAAAAATTAATGCTTTATTTAAAAAGAGAGTCAAAGATACAAAAAGAGAAGCCTATAAAAAATTCACCTCAAATATTAACCCTACAAAGAAAATAGTCAATATTTGGCGAACAATTCGTTCATTTTCAGATAAAACAAACATTCAAAATATAAAAACCTTAAAAACTTCAGATGGCAACTTTACAACGTCACAAGAAATAACTAAAATTCTGACATTGCAAAAATTGTAAAGATATCGAAAAATTCAAACTTCACTTCAGACTTTATAGACCAAAAAAATCTCTACATAACACATCAAAACTACTCACCTCCAATTAATCTGAGTAAAACAGCTAGACAAATAGAAGAGCCAATCACCATGCTCGAATTTAATCTAGCAATTAACTCCACGAAAGAAAAAGCCCTGGACCTGACAAAATAATGTATTTAATGTTAAAAAATTATACAATAAATCTAAAATACAGGTTACTAAATCTTTACAATAACATTATTAATTTTGGAATAATACCTCACTAATGGAAAAAATCAAACGTAATATTTATACCAAAACGTCCAAAAAGCAAAATTGAACCAGATTCTTACCGTCCCATATCTCTGATCTCCTGTAACAGCAAACTATTAGAAAAAATCATTGAAAAACGGTTGGTTCTTATTAGAAAATAATTTAATTGATAAAAAACAAACTGGTTTTAAACAAAACAGCACAACACTCGATACTCTCATGTATTTGGAATACTTTCTAACTAAAAATCTATCAGCTCATAATCACTGCTCCATTTTTAGTATCGACTTTGAAAAAGTCTTTGACAAGGTAGGCATCCATAGTATTTTGAAACAACTCCAAGAATGGAAAGTCGGAAAAAAGATATACAGCTATATAAAATCATTTCTCAGCAATCGTTCTTTTACTGTCAATGTAAACTCCCACTTTTCAAATCCAACAACACTTGAAAATGGGATCCCTCAAGGATCCCCATTATCAGCGGCACTATTTTTAATTGCTTTTGAAAAAATAAACTCTATAATGAAAAAAAAACAAAGAAATACACTGATGACTTTTATCTTTATACAAAAATTAACAATCCACAACAAACCCAAAATGCAATAAATAGAATTTTAGCAGATATTAACTCCTGGTGTAACTTCTCTGGTGCATCATTCTCCCAATACAAAAGCAAACACCTACATATTGGTCGTAAACACAACTGCACAATAAGCAAATTTAAAATAAATGACTCATTTTTCATATGTGTTGAAGAACTCAAAATATTAGGAATTATATTTAATAAAGCTGGAAACTGTCATATTAACCCTGTAGCAAGAAATATTATAAAAAGAATAAACATAGTTAAAAGCATTTGCGGCCTTACAAGCTAAAGCCATATTAACAGTCTAGTACAATTTTTTTGTAAAAACACCAAATATTACTAAATCAAACGCAAACTCGTAACAAATTAGACAACACCACTTAGAACAAACAAACAAATATAAAGAAAAAAATTAATTAATATGGTATTGCGATGGTTCAAAAACAAAAAAACTTCAATTCTTCAATTCAAACTTTTGGTATAGTAGACAACAACAACAAAATCATTAAAACTGGAATAGTACCATCTTTTACTTCAATTTTTATGTCGGAATTGACAGCAATTGAGGAAGCAATTAGACTTTTAGTCTTTTTTCTATAAATGCATTAAAATCACATAAACATTCTGATCCATTAATAAAAAGAACGAAGGAAAATCTTATCCGTAGTAAAAAAAATCCAAAATACTGTATACACCTGCACACATGAATATTTCTGGTAACGAACTAGCGGATAAAACTGCAAAAGAAGCAAATAGATCACCTACCATATTAATCAACAACTACACCAAAAAAGATAAAAAAAATTTAGCAAAAACCACATTTAATCACTGCAACATAAAACCAGTAATAGTGACCAAGGCAATATATCCAAAAAATTTTACCAGGGTAAGACTAGGCCACTCAAAACTTACACATGAATATCTCCTTGGAAGAAACACAACTCCACAATGCCACACTTATTATAATGTTTTAACAATAATAGTATATTTATTACTTTAAAAGAAACTATACAAAATTTCAATTACAATGTACTAAAAAACATTTACCTATAGAAATAATAAAAAAATTTTTTAATAATTATAAGATGAAGGCCCTAGTAGCCAGTCTTTTTTAAAATTAATATTTTTTGTAAATAAATAAATAAATTTCTAAATAATCTGTGCAATATGCATAGCGTAATTTTTTAATTAAAAAATATGATTTTTCTAGTACTCTGTTCTCTAAAATTTGCGGGAATTATAATTTTGTGGTTCTGCACCCCGCTACAATTTTTTTTTTTTGATCTTTCTGCCGTTTCCTGTGCCTTATTGGTTAAACCAGTGTGCACATACGTAACAATTTTTAAATACCTTTACTGTACCAAAACTTGTTTCCATGCAAATTCAGTGTTACATTACTGTCTAGTACAGAACATATGGAATGCGGCTATCTTCTGTTTGTTTACTTTAAGCAAAACTTTTTCAAAATTACCTAAAAGAATTTGTCACAATTTTAATTATTTATTTCTGCCAGCTAACATAGTAAATAAAATAACCACTACAAATTATCATTTAAATTTTCGCTTATTTGCCTATGTTGAGATGCTGTGCTACAATCATGCAAACATACATCTATTAATCATACTATTTTTATTATTATCATAATTTTCGATAAAGATTAAACTTCTGAAACTTAAACTTAAAAGCAACTTAAAGTTCTTCTCATTGTTCAAATTATGCAAATACATCACTACCAACAAGTTTTTAAGCCAAATTGGTGGCATAATTACTTACAACAATAACACCCGAGTATGAAGCTCGTATTATGCTTAGTTTTTGGATTTAATTGAAATCAATTGATAAGTACAGCTTAACACGTTCACGTCAGCGCGTACCAACGGTGGCCTGCACTAGACTTACTTATCGGGCGGCGTGTACAACCGGTGTTACTCAATTGATCGTGCTATTAGACAATACGAAATACCAAATATTTAGATCTTTAACGTTTCGACTGCCGAAAAAAAATATACCTGAGAGTCACGCTCTCTTAAAAGCATTTATTTTTAATAAGAATTATAATTAATAGATTAAATTATTATAATTCAGTACTATAAACATAACTCAAATTCTGTAAAACTGTTCTATTTTCACTATAAAAATTCAAAAGATTTAATGAGGATGACATGCATTTTCGAATAAAAACATACAATTTTACACGATATTGTTGCAAAATAGCTGCCATCCGATAGAACGAAAAGCATTCAGCGAAGCCGCCAGTAGACGACAAGCATGCATTAAAGCGCCGGCCTGAACGTGTTAAGCGAGTATGATCGCTATAATAAGAATTTTGATTAAAATATTATTTTTATAAGCGAAAAATTTTCTTAATTTAATTTTTACAAGTATACTTTGGAAAGCAAATCGAACCTGAATTCGAATTTTTATCTGAACTACAAAGTTGAACTTGTTTTCTATTATAAAGTATTGAAGATTCGATTTTCATATCCCGAATTTGATTCTAGTTATTCCGCAATTGATAAATAGATAGAATTGATACATAATTGCATTGTAATAAATAAAAAGTTTTTATAAAATAAATAATAATTAGTGTTTAAAATGCTATACCCTAGTATACAATGTCTATGATTTCATTGATCTCTTATAAAAAAATATTATTTTGAATGGCACTATCTACTTAAAACAGATGTAGAAACTTATTACATGTTTATTATTTTGTTTTACTTCGATTCTGTTTAAGTTTACCGCCTAACAAGATTTTGTTTGTTCATTTTGGCAAAACATGGTATGACATTTTAGAGATGTTAAATTAACAATTGTTATTTATTTTATATATAAATGGATGGTGAGTTGAACGAACCGACTAACTCTGAGGTTTCACTGTTAATGTCCCCATTCAATTGTTGCCCTTATGCTATTAGTCAAAATGCTATTCATTACATTTTGTATCAAATTTCGTTTTCTATCTCTTAGAATATAAATTTAATCGATTAGGTCCTATTTGAAGATTTATTTATATGTTCATGTACTTTTAGGAAATACTATTATAAAACCATTTCATTTATTTTTTCTGTAAAGAATCAAAAAGAAGAATTCTAATAAATGGTGTCATTTCGAATGAAAAGTACCGACTAATTCTCAACTCGGAAGATATGTGAGGAATGCTATATAATTGTGTTTTTATTGAAAAATAACATTTGATGACTGGGGTTCCCTAAAAACTAACTACTACTTATAATCTTAATCAATTCGTCTGCTTCTGTATAACGAAAATATATAAATTAAGCTTATAATTTTGAAATGTTGCAGAATGCAACATAAATCACACAACATCAAGAAAAACGTATATGAGTATAGTATTTCTTAAAAGTACAAGAAAATATAAATAAATTTTCAAAATGAACATAATCGATTGAAGTAATCCTTTAAATAATTTTTGAAAAATAGACTATACTATATAAGTTACTGCTTAGAATAGCAAAGGTTGTGAATTTTTTTGTAACTATTAACTATTGTGTATTGATGTGAAAATTAGTTACATTAGTACATTTACAGAAACATGTAAGTATTTTTATTTATTTTATTTTTACCTTATAAGTAAGTATATATATTAATATGTAGTTTAAAACGTTTGAAAAAAATTTCGTACGTTTTAATAAGAGATTAAATAACGTTTTATTATAAGTTTTGTTCTTACCTTCCTCCAGTTACATGGTACGTAAAACAACCAGTATAAAATTGCTATCAAAAAAATTGTGCCGCAAAGTATATAAACGTTGGTAGAGAAAGAACCTCCTTTGATCAAGTTCTTTAATTCATTAGTATACATTTGGTTCATCGAAGTAAGAACTAACGTTCGGTTGAGTTTAAAAAAATCCATTTCTTTAAATCTATCCTATAAAAATTAGAATATAACGTAAGTTAAACTTGTATATTTTTGCATTCGATTAAATTTGATTTAAACACCTATTCAAATTACAAGCTGACAACTTCTCTGTAGCACGTAATAATATTAACTTTGCTGATGTTCATTTTTATAGCCTTCATTTATACGATACGAAAATACATTTAGATTTGAAATATAAATATATATACATATACTATATTATGTATGGCATACTTAATGAAGTGCTTTTAAAGTAGTTATATTAAGGTGGCTCTCAGTTATATATTGAATGCTATAAGGACATATACCCCTTAATATGTTTCCTTCACAAGCAATGGCATTACTATCATAACAATTAAATCATCTCTTATATTTACTCAACGAAGAAATGATTAATTATGTCCATCATTTTATGAAAATTTTGGTGACCACTTATGCAGTCTACATGGTTAAAATAATTATTGATATAAATCGTGTAAATAAGAAATACACTGTGTTGTACGCAGTACAAAATTAAGCGCATAATATCTTTAAATTTGAATAAAAGAGTAAAATTTCATAACAATTCTTTATTATGCCACTAGTGTGGAATAACACATCTTCAAAATTGTCGCGGCCAGGCTTCTCTGGAAAATTGGGTTATGCTACTCTAACGGCATAAAAACACATCAACAAATTCGTCCAAAAAAATATTTCATGAACATCGTTTAGAATTGTTAATTCAATTTTTTACATAAAATTTATTGCATATTTCATTCAGTTTTTTCGATAGCAGAAAATCTGATCATACCAATGTGCATATTTTGTTTAAATATTATGTTTTACACGAGTGTACCAACATAAAAAATAAATATTAAAGTCGAATGTAAATAGCTTGCGAGCTATCTTGGAATTACATACACTACAAAATGGAGTCAAAATCATTAGAAAAGGTAAATAAAAAATGTTCAATGTGTATAATGCGTTTGTTAAATTTTTTTAATTTGATAAAAAAAATAGACTAAATTTTAAAGCTATAAATGTTAGATGTTTAACTTGATTCTCGTTTTCTAAGATAGCAAATCTGAAGTTAAAAAGGCCGTTAGCACCAAAAGGAAATTTATGAACAGGACAGGTGAAACAAATACTTAAAATTATCACACTTACGTCTGTAAGAAGAAATATGGCTATTTATATAGATTTTGTGACTAGAAATCTATTAAAATTTCTTTGTATGTCAGTAAGTCAACACCACTTTTATAATAATTATATAGATCGATTGTACTAGGGGAATGGATTTTAACATGCTTTCACTCATTTTTACTGCTTCGTTTCTTGAAATTGTCGAACCAAGTGACGAGACCATCAACTGCATCAATTTCAGTTACTTTCGACCAAGCTTCCCCGGTCTAACCTCTTCATTTTCTTTTCGGTTGACCTCTTACAGTTTGTGCCTTACGGTGCCCAAAGGCACTCCTACTCCTACTTCATTCGACCTTCTCCATTATAAGGTGCTCCTTACGGAAATTTATCATTGTCACCTCCCAACTAAACTGAACTTTGCTATCTCCTCGAATAAATAGGCAAACTTCTTTATTTCTCAATTGGAGTTCTTGGCTTTATAATGGATTTTGCATTCGACGTTGTGGGTTTGTCATAATCATCAGAGTCAAAACCACCAATATATTGTTTTTCGTCTATATTCAGTGATTTCTTAAAGATTTGGCAATTTGAAGGCGTGTGTTCAGATGATAAATATAATGAAGAATCTACTGCAGTATATCTCTAGAAACATTGTTTACCTCGGCAAAATCAATTTCGAGAGTTAGTTTTTGACCATCAGTATGCCTAGATCCTTCTATTCTATATTAAATTATTCTCCTGAATAATTTGAGGAAATTTCGAAGTTCTGCTACAACTCTTCAAGATGTTTGTAGCCTGATAATTCTGACAAAATTCACCCATTAGCAGCATTTCAGTGGTGCCCTCTATACCGAGGGTCTTGAATGAGTTGCGAGACTATAAATGAGTCTCAGGAATCAGTATTACGCCAATTTGATTGTTTATAAAAAAGTGCTCAAGTTCGATTTTAAGTTAGCCGATGGCGTTTGCATTCCAGGAGCAAATTTTAAGATTATCCATGTCTTATTAAGTATAGCTTGCAACAGCATGGTCGGCAATCTCAACATTTTTTGTGTCATACTACTCAATGAACATTTGAAATTTTTAACCAATTCTGCCAATGTGGCTTTAAGCCTGCTGGAATTGAGAAATTGTAAACACAATCTGATTATCTATGTGTTGACTTTTAGTATGGTTGTGAACTATTAATCACCAGCGTAGGACAACCGATTGGTTCTTTGGACTTTATGTGGTTGATTATAATTTAATTATAAATTATGTTACAAAACTTTAATTATTAAAATTGGTTATAACCTGAACGGTGCCGGAGAATGAATATGAATATTTTCATAATTTCGTTTTGATGCCTGACATGGGATACGAGACCGGGCTTTACGTCTAATAAGCCAACACACGACCTACTAGACTACGGCGACTATTATGAAATTAGTTTCCGCAATATTTTCTTTGCTAACACATTGAGAGGTTAACACGATGTACACACATTACAGCTGCTAGTGCCATTTCAATTGTTAGGAGATATATTCAAGTGCATGCACTATTTTACACCTTTCGGAAGAGTTTCATTTGGCCAATTCACACGACTTTGTATCATGTACGTTGTACTGAAAACACTTGGTTGTTTGTGGACGCTCAAGATATGCTGTATTCTTTATTTCGTATTCCAAATGCCAAAAAGCGATAAGAAGAAAAATACTTATTATAATTTTTCGTTTAGCTCGAAACCTACACAATTTTTTAAAAAGATATAATTTTTTCATTCACACAATTTGATAGCACGAAACCAATACAATGTATCGGATTTTACATGAAAATTATCAACAACAAGCATACATTGTTGTATTACTTGTGTGAATTGACCAATTATGTTTTTTTTTTTGTTAAAACCGGTATTTTATAATTATAATTATTTTTTGTCTCCTATTTACACTTCAACTTCACTTTCAAGAGTCAGAGAATTTTAATAACCCTACAATTCTTATATTTTAGTATTTGTTTATTTGAGCTCAAAGTTCATGCATTTAAAATTTGAGACACGTAAATCGCGATAAAACTGATTGTTGGCGATCGCCTATATAAGAAATATATCTATGATGTCAAAAGTTTAGTTGATATATCGTTTTAATTTAAAACGAAGCTTGTTATGATCAACTAGATCGAATGCTTTCGAATGATCAAGAAAGACTATAAGTGTTATATATCATTATGGATGTAGCTACGTATAGCCTAAGGTACTTCTGTTAAAGCATTTGTGCAACTGTGTTTAGGTCTGAAATAAGGCAGTATTGCTATTGGGCGATAATCATTATTAGATTTCGGAATAGATTTAATTTATGCAAATTTTTCGGATAACAGCTGTAGTATTATTAATTATTATTAATAATTATATTATTTAATAATTACTTCCAACTTCATTAGACTAAATAGCTAAACAACTATATACTAATCTGACTAAAACATTCAAAATCAAACAATTAGAAGAAATATAAAAATTATATTTTTATGGAAACATTGATGATTAAATTATATGAATTTATCACTGAGAACATCTATCAGTCTGAACATGACTATTTTAATTAAGGCATACATTTCTCGGATACATATGAGCACGTGCAACATGGACATGATAAAAGAATAGTTTGTAAAGGCCAATTACGTGAGTAATTGTGAGTGAATGTATTTTCTATTTCCCGTATTAAGTTTCTTACCATTCTATTTCATACATTCTATTTTCATAACCATAATTTAGAATCTACAATTAATGTCCTTCAAACATATACTTTAGTATATTCGTTTTTTGGATACCTTTAGATCCCGCCACTACTACAATTGTGTACATATAGTTGAATCATTTGTATTTGACAATAAAATATCAAATATGTCATAAATTGTATTACCTGCTTATTTTTAATATATATTTTATTTATTTCCACGAAGAAAGGTTCTTTTGATAATTTTTTATACAGTTGGATTTTCTTGATTCAGTAATAATTTATGATCTTTATTGTATATACACATGTATAATATAATCGCATAACACAATATTTTAAACCCTAATTTATAATCAATTTTATTTTTTAATTAACATATAGTATGTCTTTAACAAAATATTTTCATTGAACTTATGGTCTTATTTATATAGTTTCAATACACTTTTTCTCCTTTCTATTTTATCTATCTATCTCTATCTATCTCAGGTTATTAACAAAATTGTATTCTGTTTCTTAGAGACATTTTTCAAAGTTTACAATACTTCATACTATAGATTTCAGGTTTCCACACGCGTGAAGTCTATTACTGTTAACTGTTCGGCAAATACTAGTGTTTAGAGTCGATTAGTTTAGAAAGCAAAAAATATACTTATCACTTTCGCAGAAACAAATAATTGGTTGAGTTCATTATCTTTATTAGAATAAACGTTATCATTAGAATATAGTTTATTTACAAAACTACATATATCGTTCTTATATACATGTAAATACATAAGTTTAATTTATTAAACTACATAGTTATGACTAATATTTTTTCACATTCGTACTGGTATAAATGCGGTTTATGTTAATGACTCATTCCAAAAAAGCCAAAAAATAATAGTGTTGTGCCTTCTATACATATATATAATGCAATCAAAATTAAGCGGATAAGTTTTTTGTTCTATGTGGACATTGAAACAATAACAATAAGGAACACGACATGACAGTAAATCGGGTAAATATTTGAACCTAACGATTTTGAAATGTTAAGTTGAAGTTTATTAGTATAGAATAGAGATGAGCGATATTTTCAAAACTGTGATTTAATCACGGTGATTGATAATTCACTGGTAACTACAGTGATTGAAATTGCCAAATAACAGTTACTAATAATGTCGATCTTTCAAAATTGTAACATACTCATATTTATATCATTTTATTTTGAGCGATGCAGAATTACTATTAACAAATTAACAAATTATTAAATTATTATTAACAAATCAAATTCACTGAGAACGACGTTCTTCAAAAATCACTGGATCGCTCATCTCTAGTATTGAATGAACAATTTCGTAGAAATAAACAAACCTACATATTATGAAGACTTGTGTAAACTTTCCGACGATTGGTAACATCACATTTGTATTTTTTGAACTGGATTAATAACAGAGCGCACTAGTAATAAGAACAATTGACTGTGTGAGTACTCTGTCTATCACCCAATAGATGCATTGATGTCCGTGCGCTGTACAGTAAATATATTCCCCGTAGAGTAAGGGCGATACAGCCAGTCTGTGATGGATGGTTGGTCTGGTAAACGCCACCTTGGAAAGTAAAGTTTCCTTACCTAGTGGATTATTTTTCAAACAGTAGGTCAAGGGCCTATGAACTATGGCACTGGATATGGAATCTAATAAATTTTTCCAAATTGTTGATTTGGATGTTTAGCACACGTGTCTGATAAATTTTAGTTTACAAAATAAACCAGCATTTAAATCAATTTTGCGTAACTATGGAAGTCACACAGTTTCGCACTGTTATTTTAAAGAATGAATTGGAATTTAGTAATTATGTTTTTTCTTCTCTTTTATTTAAATTAAATTAGGATTGGAATATTAACATGTTTATTCCATTTCAGTAGCAGCCAATTTGTGGGTGTTGGAGTAAGTACAAGTTTCTCTATATTTTGAGGTTTAAGTTTATTCAATATACATTTTTCACAGTTTCTAACAAATTTTGCTATGTCTCTAGTCATTTTCTTCCAGTAATATTTCGTCTTATGCTTCGCATATAATTTTTTCTAACCGCAAAGGGTCATTAAATTGGGTTATTATGGAAAATTTCCATTAATTTCTGTTTTTTATCTTCTTCTATTATTATTTCAATCAGTTCCGTAAGAATAATTTCAAAAGTTTTCAATATCTTTATACCATGATTTTTAAATTCCTGTATTGAGAAAATTGAAAAAATTACACAATTTTTTGACCATTCTGATCTGTAAATTTTTCCATTGTTGGCTTCAGTTTGTAACCTCGAAAACATATAGTCTAAACTTAGTGTTTCGTTCGTAAAAGATCCTTTATCAGTGCTAAATGCTGTAACGTCCCTTGAAATGTAATGAAATTTGATGAAATCCAGATAACAGATCAATTACTGAAAAATGTTTCGCACGTCCTATATTGTCTAAAATATCGTCAATACGAGGCAAGGGAAACTTATCCGCAATAAGTTTTTTATTCACTGCACGTTAATCTACACACATTCTATAAGATTTCTGATTATTTGTGCTCTTCTTAGGAACAAGAATTAGTGGACTATTGAAATTCGAGCTACTAGGTTCGATTAAATCATTATCTAATAAATGCTCAATGTGTCTATTTATTTCCACTCTTTGAGACATGGCAAGCCTGTAATTCTTAATATAGACTGGTGTTGAATCAACTAATATGAGTTTCTGCTCATAAAAATTGTTTATTGTCATTTTGTCCTCTTTGAGTGCAAAAATGTCCGGATAAGATTCACATAGTGGCATTAAGTCATTTTGGATGTCTTTTGGCATTTGATCCTAGAATGTCCTTTAATTCCTGAACACGTTCCTGCTTGTTAATTGAATATATGTAATAATTTTGTAATTTTTCCATCTTTACTTTATCAATTCTAACATATCTAACTTCATCGGTAATGTTAGGTTAGGTTAGAGGACGTGTACTTGTCCGTTAAGACAAGTACAATACCCGGAGGTCGAAATTGACCCATTGTACAAAATGAGTGTAATGGCACACAATTAAGGGATGTGAAGACCAACCATTTCACCATAGATGTCAGGACCACCAGAAAATAAATAAAAATCGGTAATATTAACTATTCGTAAAATTGGATACTCAGAATCGATAATTCCTTTCGCTATAAAACTCCCTTTTCAATTTCCTGCGATTCAACAAACATATATCAGGCCGCACATACGGCCTGCAAGCCTTTTGAGAACTACATAAAATGGTAGTTTCAAACATTATTAGGTTGTAGCCAGCATTGGCAATAAAATAAAGGTGGCAGCCGTAATGGTGCTCTTCTATTACGATACAGTCTTAAATTTTGAGGCAATTATAGCTCGCTTAGACTTCACATAATATGATAAACGACCAATTTATTTGCTCGAACAGGAACTCTCAATCCTTCGCCAAGGAAATATGAAACTCCTTCAATTCTACGACGAGATTGAGCAGAAACTGACTTTAGTAACAAATAAGACAATTATGATGTATGATTAGGAGACGGCCATTAATGAAAAATTTAGAACGTACGCAAATACGGTGTTCATATCGGGAACAGAAAAGGGATTGAGTGTTGTGCTTTTTTCGGCTCGACCGAGGGATTTACCTTGGGCTTTTGCTTTAGCCCAGGAGCTTGAGGCTAACCATGAACGGTATTTATTTGCCAGTAATTATGCCAAATGCCTAGATGAAAAAGAAAAACAGAAATTGCAAATGGTTTAAATCACAAAGCCGAATGTTTAAACAAACAGGAACTCAAATTTTTTCCAACGACAAGGTTTTACCAATAGGGCCCCTCAAGAGTAACAACAAGTTGTGTCAATGGAAGTAGATAATTCATCTCGCTTCGGCCGTAAGAATCAATCATCTTGCCGGGATAGAGAGCCTATGCAGTGTTATTATAGCAACCAAGCTGCTTGTCAAGCAGTGAAGCGGAATGATACGAATAACAGGCAAAAGACTACATTAAACCCCTACAGGAACTATATAGTGTTGCCCCAGTAAAAAACCCTTTTTAGTGAAGTCAATCCATGGTTTCAATACCTTTGATAAAAAGTGTATCGTTAACATATTCGAGAGGAATGCTGAGAGGAAGTCGCCGAAGAAATATTTTTTCAAATTTCGTTTTGATGTCTGACCTGGGATTGGAACTCGGGCCTTCAGTCTAATAAGCCAGCACACAACCTACTAGACTACGGTGACTTCTTTCAATTAATAATTGCGCTATAAATACGCAAATTGTTATAATATTGAGTAAAACTTATAATGCAGTACTGTCATAGTGTGTTTAGTGAGCAATTACAATTAAACGAATACTTTCTGTTGATATTTGACTACTCAAATGCCAACAACGACAAACAAAAAATAGCAAGTCAGGTGGAAAGTAAGCTTTCATTAAATTTATTTATTTATTTATAATTTTTAATAAAAAATAATCAATTTGTATTTCAAATAGGTAATCTGGCTATCTAAAAAATTACCATATTTACGTAGAGATGCAGTCCACGCGATGTGCATGTCAAACTGCAAAATTTTACACAGCGGTGGGTCACATTCCACGTGTTGCTATTACGAAAACGTCAACCAAATTATTGGTAGTTATAAGGCAAATGTGTTTAATTTGCTGACTTTAGAAAGCATTGACGGTATGTTTAAAATATATAATCAAAAAATTTTTTGTATACAACTTTGTTTTTCCTGTTTTTTATTAAAAATTATTGTTTTAATTTGTATTGATAATTAAATTTTTTTTATTTATCCAGATGTATCCGATCCATCAATGGCTGCACTAGCATCAGGTGCAACAATATCTGCACCACCACCAGATGCACCAATGTCTGCACCATCACCACAGTGTTCTCCTTCACCTGGACCGAGTACGTTAGAACCGGAAAGGAAAATAAAAAAAAAATTAATTTTAAATAATTTTTTTTAATTTATTTATTTATTTAAGTCAATGGACAAATTCCTTCCTGACTAATAACAAAAATAGGTACTAATACAATTAAATACAATTACAAACAGTTTCTTCAAAAATACACGTAATTATTACAATAAAAATAGGAAAAGTTATTAAATAATAAAAATAATAATATTCCGTTTTATAACGCAAGAATTTAAAGAAAAATCAACAAAGTCTGACAAATAATTAAATTGACTGCAAATTCTAGTTAACGGATCAGCAACAGCATAATTAGTTCTGTAGAATGGAATATAAATAAGATTATAACAGCGGAAGTTACGACAATGAATATTGAATTTAACCGATCAGGTTAATCATAAAGGATATATTTAATATTGTTCGACGACTCTTAAGGGTAGGCAGTTTAATTAATGCCAGTCTGCTAGTATATGGAGGAATATCCAAATAATTCCATCCAAGGCCCTCAAACAGAATAGAAAAAATTGTTTCTGCACAGATTCAATGTGTTCGCTGTAAACATTATAGGAGGATCCCATACAATGGATCCATACTCCAAAATTGGTCTGACAAGAAAGATCTTGGAGTCCTAATAAAATTGTTTTTCATTTTATCCATATATGTTTTATATAATATGTGATTTAGAATGTTATATTCAGACCGGCAAATAGAATATCTTCCATAATCAATAATGGAGCCAGAACTTTTGTATTTCTTGTAATACTTGCTCTTTCTATTTTTCAGTCGCGACAGTTGTTTCCATGGTGGACCAACCAGAGTATACGAAGGTTTTAAGGGAACACAAATTTCAATTATTGAATGCACTTTCTTATAAAAGTTAGAAATCATCAAGTCAATGTCAGAATCATTGTTAACCGGAATAGATAAGGTTTCATTCCAACAAGTATTTCTCATCATGTCATTAAATAAATGGTAATTGGTTTGATTAAAACAGTAGACTTTACTAACTTTAGAAGGTTTCGCTTTGAAATTAGTTGGAAGGAAGAAATTAGTTTTTAAAGTCGCATGATATCGATCCTCAGGCAAAGTTACAGGTTCTGAACGTAAAACACTACAGTGATTAACATCATTAACAAATAAAAGATCCAGTATTTTTCCAAAGTCATTACAAAGTAAGTTTATTTGATACAGTGATAGTCCAAAAATATCATTTAGGAATACGACATGGCATGTTGGGGTCAAGCGGTTTCCGCAGGATAGGGATATGCGATCATAGCTCCCTCGGAGCCCCCAGCCTCTACCCTATCAAGACCGTTAGTGCGTGACATCGTCACATCCTGCTAGAGGTGGCCCTGCCCTTAACAAAACACTACGGATCTAGACTGGGGAGTCAATAAACACCTCCCTCTCAGCCGGGGTGACTATGGCTGACCCCTCCCCCCTTTTGGCACGACCCTTTTCTCTTCTTTCTGACCACTCCTACCCCCCCATTTCTGATTTTGATTGCTCTGAGCTGGTGGCTGTAGCTTTCTGGACCTAGTTGTGTACGCATGGTAGCACCGGGGTGAAACCCAGTGTGAACGGCTCCAGGCTAGGGCTACAGCTGCCCCCGTCCCGTTAAAACCCTGGCAGGCCTCAAAGTACGTTCCTTGTCCGTCGCCGTTAAGTTGGCGGTGTAGGTTCGGTTGAGAAGACTCCCGATTAGTACCCGGTCTGGCTCTGAGCAACTGTCCCCATAAGGGCTGATGCCAACCCTCGCGTGGCCTCCCTGCATGCATAGATAACCACGGGACCATTTAAGGGTAACTACACTTTGCGGGCAAGGATAGCGGCTTTGAGTGGGGACCCACTAGCAATGAATACCAACTCTAACAGACCACACAAACCAGCGCCAACTCAAAAGAGTGAGCGCAAAGTATCCACTGTTACAGGTGGACGCACAACCCTCCCTGGACAGGCACTTGTCAAAAAGGCTGTCCCAACCTCTAAAACCAAGACCCAAGCTTCCACTTCGGTGAAACCCCGCTTGGCACACAAGGCTCCGGCTGTGAAGCCGTTCCCTAGTATCGCCACAACTTCGACCCTGGCACCTTCTACCGAGGCACCGTCTACCTCTAAGGCTGCTGCGAACATGTCCACGCACTCTTCGGCTGCCGCCAAGGCATTGGCAGACAAGTCTGGCGAGCAAGCCCCTGACACCAATCCATCTTTGGGTGTCAAAAATACCGTGAGTGCTAGCGTGAGGGCATATAGAACTCGCAGATCAGCCATGCGGATCATTGCGAGATTTGGCTCGACCGACCCGGCTCTCCTCTCAGAGGACGAGAAGGGTAGCCTTGCCTGGGCTAAGGCCCATCAAAATGATCGCCCCCCCGGCTCTCCGATTACGGCAGAGACGGCCCCAAAGAGGCAAAGATCAATCGAGCTTAACGCTCCACTCCAGCCTCCCAAACGCCCAAAGGTGACCAACCCTAACATCCCCCCCCTGCAAGACCCCGTCCCAGACGTCCCGACCCCAGCAAACCTCCAAAGCCTTTGAGTGAGGTATTAAAGGAAGGTTTGACCTGGGCAATCGTTGACCAGAGCCACCCTGATGGTTCCATTGCTCCCACCAAGTGGAAGCTGGTGGAACATGCGCTCTTGGACGTCTTCCTTGGAGTAATGGACTCCAACCCTGGCCCTTCACCCGGCTGTACTGATGCGGGGTGGTATCAAGGGCACATCAAGATGATAGCTTGCTCGGATCTCCGCTCTATGGAGCTCTACAAGGAGTCTATCAGTAGGATTGGTGAAGTCTGGCCAGGAGCTAAGCTTGCTGCCGTCCCTCCGGACCAGATCCCCAACCGCCCCCGATCCAAGGCGAGAATTCCGACCGGACCATCAGACCCGGAAACCATGCTGAGGATCCTCAAGGCCAGCAACACGGACCTGCCCACCCATAACTGGAGGGTGGCTAAAGTTTCTGACCAGTGGGGTGATTACCGCGAAGCGGTGATCATTCTGAATGAGGAGTCACTTCCGCTTATCAATGCCCGAGGGGGCGTGATAAAATATGGTTTTAGCTCAATCGAGCTAAGGGTCTATAAGTCGGATTCCCGCGTTGCCGCACATCCCCCAACAGATTCCATCCCCGTAGATCCCGTCCCATCCCAACCCATCCCACAGAAACCTACCCCATCGGATCCTGCCCCATCCGATCCTGCCCCATCCGACCCTACCCCCGGACCCCTCGAACCCGTCGAAGACGTCGAGTGTAGAAGCGTGTGTAGTCATTCTTCTCGACGCTCCTCATCCAGCAAGAAGTCCAACTCTGAGCTGGTGGGGGAATTCTTCGACGGCATTGACATTGACGCGGGTGCAACCTCACCGTTGTCGGACGAAGAGGACGCTGACGTGACAGTGGTTGATTCTCTGACCAATGCTGAGAATCATCCAAATTAATCTACAGCACTCTAAAACAGCCTCCGCCGCTCTGCTCCTCCGACTGACAACCGAGGAAGCAGAGCTCGTTCTGGTCCAAGAACCCTGGATTGTAGACGGTAAGGTTTGCGGACTCAACATCAAAGGATATCGCTTAGCGTATATCCAGAACTCAGGTAAGCCTAGGGCTTGTGTCATGGTTAAGAATAGTATTAACGCTCTTCTCCTTCACAGGTTCAGCGATAAAGACACCGTCACCATGGTCGTCGAGATGAACTCGATGACCATCTGGATCACGTCATCGTATCTGGCGCATGACTATGGGCTCTCTCCCCCTCAGGAGCCCATCGGTCGACTAGTGGCAGATGCGAGACTGCGCGGAGTTCCGGTCATCATCGGTGCGGATGCCAACTCCCACCACACGATGTGGGGCAGCTCCGGTACCAACGAACGGGGTGAGTGCCTCTTTGATTTTATTATGAGTAATAACCTAGTCATAGCAAATCGGGGCGATGAACCAACCTTCCTTACTTCAAACAGAAAGGAGGTGTTGGACGTTACTCTGGTCAGCTCCGATTTCTCTACTAACCTTAAGGACTGGTTTGTATCTCAGGAATGCTCCTTTTCGGACCATAGATACATTACCTTCACTATCGACACGAACGAGTCTCCCCCTGCCATGACCCCTCCGGTCAACAGGAGGAACACGAATTGGACCATTTTTAGAGAGAAACTGCGTAGCAGCCTTCCCTCTACCCCCCCGACTATAACGACCCGTTTCGACGTGGATAGGGCTGCGGACACACTGTCAACCGCGCTTAGGGCGGCAGCCACATCCTCCGTCAAACCCGCTGCCCATAGGGGCAAACGAAAACCGCCCTGGTGGAGCCAAGAGATCGATGATCTACACCGATCTTGTGGCAGGCTCTTTAATAGGGCGAAGGCGACAGGCGAATGGTCAATCTACAAGGCCAAAAAGAGGGAACTTAAATACGCTATAAGGCGAGCGAAGAGGGCCTCGTGGAGGAACTACTGCGCCAGAGTAGAATCCTCTGCCGAAACGGGCCGTCTCCGTAAAATTCTAAGTTCCACTCACAAATCCCTTGACTGTATCCGACGGACTGACGGATGCTGGACTACGTCCAGTTTGGAGACGCTTGAGCTTCTCCTTGACACTCACTTTCCAGGTAGTGCCACCCTGGGTGGTCAGGCCTTTTATCAGGTCAACGAACCACTGTCTGGAAACTGTTCCCCCCTGACTCTCACCCTTGGCCAAGTGCAGTGGGCTGTTAGGTCTTTCGAACCATTCAAGTCACCAGGACCGGATGGTATTATCCCGGGTGACATTCAACATGGGGAGGAGATAATCCTCCCTTGGTTGCTTGCCATCTACAATGCTAGTCTTAGGCTCCTTTATATCCCTTGGAGCTGGAGAATATCTAGGGTGATTTTCATTCCCAAAGCTGGGAAACCGTCCCATACTGGGGCGAATGACTATAGACCCATAAGTCTGTGTTCCTTTCTTTTGAAGACACTGGAAAGAGTCCTTGATGTTCATATTAGGGCCGCGATTGATCCAGCGCTTCTATCCGCTTCCCAACATGCGTATACGAGAGGTAAATCAGTGGAGACTGCACTTCACTCCCTTATCTCTCGGGTGGAAAAGTCCATGCACGTTAAGGAATACACTTTGGCCATTTTTCTGGATATTGAGGGTGCATTTAATAACGTCGACCCGGACGCTATTCTTAGGGCTCTTGGTTCTCTGAACTTGGGACAGAATCTGGTCAGGTTCATCGAGCTTCTCCTCAAGTCGAGGATAGTAACCTCCACAGTGGGGGCCACTAATTGTCAGAGAATGGTTCGTAGGGGCACACCGCAAGGCGGTGTTCTATCACCACTTCTCTGGAACCTTGCAGTCAACTCTCTCTTGAGAGGGCTGGAACACTCTGGCAACGAAGTCATAGCTTACGCTGACGACATTGCCATTGCTGCGTCGGGAATTTGTCCGCAGACACTGTCGGATAAGTTGAACTTGGCGCTGTCAATCGTACTGGACTGGTGTAGGGATTTTGGACTGTCTATCAACCCCTCTAAGACCGACACGATCCTTTTTACGAGGAAATATAAAATTCCGACCTTCTCTCTTCCCATGATACGTGGGACCAGACTTACGTTGAGTCCCGAGGTTAAATATCTGGGCCTGATCCTCGATCCCAAACTCAACTGGAGGGCGAATCTGGCTGCTAGGGCACGCAAGGCGGCGTGTGCTGCTTACTCCTGCAGTAGAGCGGTCGGAACCAGATGGGGTCTTCGCCCAAGGATCATGCGTTGGATATATTCTACGGTCATCGAACCCAACCTCTTATACGGCGTTGCTTTCTGGTGGACTGCTCTGAACAGACAACACAACGTCAGACTCCTTGACAAGGTCAGAAGGTCTGCCGCCATTTACATAACTGGTGCTCTACGCACCACCCCCACGAAAGCCTTGTTCGCGATGCTCAACTGGCTTCCTACTGTGCTTCTCGCTAAGCAGGCGGCCAAGTTTACTGCGACTAGACTTAATGCTTTGTCTCGCTGGCACATTATACCTTCTGGACACTCCACTATTCTGGAGGTTGATCCGGTGGCCCCTGCGAACATGGACTATATCACTGCTGAATATTGACAGATGTTTCCACTCTCTGATTCCGAATAGGAATGACTGGAATCCTAATACGGTCATCCCCCCGGAAGTCCTGGATATATATACCGACGGCTCTAAAATCGACAATGGTGTTGGAAGCGGTATCTACTCTGGGAAACTGAACCTGAATATTTCTCTCCGTCTGCCGGACTACTGCAGCGTGTTTCAGGCGGAGGTGATGGCGATCTACCGAGCCGCTCAATGGATCCTCGTCAACGATGCTCCTTTCACTCGCGTCTCGGTCTTCTCTGACAGTCAGGCCGCGATAAAGTCTCTATCGGGTTTCGTGATTAACTCTAGGATCGTTAGGGAATGTCGTCGCTGTCTAGACCTTCTTTCGGGGCGCTTCACCAGTGTCTCTTTGGTGTGGGTCCCCGGGCACAGTGAAATTCCGGGTAACTGCAGAGCTGACGAGCTCGCCAGAGCTGGTGCGCTCCTGCCGGAATCCTCTTCTGTTGAATTGGGTATACCACTTGCCTCGGTCAAATTGACCATTGCGCGAAAATTCTTTCGAGACGCCAACCTATCCTGGGTCAACGAGGAGTCCTGCTCCACCGCTAGGCTCACCTGGCCCTTGATGGATAAAAGGCGTACCAACCAATTACTTGGCCTTGGTCGTGATGTCATCTCGACTACGGTGGCCGTGCTTACGGGTCATTGCGTCATGGGCAGACACGCGGAAAGAATGAGGCTCCCTTTTAACGATTTCTGTCGTGGATGCAGGTCCTCTGAGGAGGAGGAGACTGTTATTCACTTTCTTTGTCAGTGCCCGTCTCTTGCTAGGTGTAGATATAGGTTATTTGGCTCCCCATTCCTTGTTAGCTTAACGGAGCTATCATCCATTGATATCAAGGATATAGCTTCGTTCATCAAACTTTCTGGCTGGTTTTCCAGTGCGGGGTAGTCGTGCTTCCGTTGTGCAGCCCTTGCGCTGACCAACTTCTTCCTTTTCCCTGATTGTGGAGGAACTTGGTCAGTACAGGGACTGCGTTCACCCGTGGCATCACAACGGGCCGCTATGCGTGCTCAAGTGAGCTTTGTGACATCAGAGCTACCACTCCGACCTAACTAACCTAACGACATGGCAAGTCTTATTTTTAATCGAAATTAAATAAAAACACATCAGGTACATGTTTTCATGCAATTGAGGGTAGATTACAATCGCCCATAACAAAAACAGAATCATCTTTCTTAGCACATTGGACAAGAGATGTTATTGCGTCAACATGATCAGAGTAAACAGCATAGTCAGAATCAGGGGGAACATATGAACAAGAGAAGTAGACTTTAGACGTTTTTAATTTCACAACAACAGCAACAATTTCAATATTAGAAGTACAGGTTACAAGCTGTTGTGATGGATATAATGAAGAGACAGCAACTAATACACCGCCTCCTCTGCGTGTATTACGATTGTATCTATAAATTTGATATTTGTTACAAAGAATTTCCGCATTAAAAACACTGTCACTAAACCAAGTTTCAGTAAAGACAATTACATCATACATAAAATCATGGCTATTAACGAAGAGTTTAGACAAGTTAGTATTTAATAATTAAAAGGAAAATAAAAAAGTTTAATTTTAAAGAAATTGTGTCAGAAAAATTTGAAACTATTTCAACAGAAATAGAAAGACATTTGATTAAAAGTGAGGAAAATGAAATAGAGCTAATAGAGATACATCAAGAATGATAAACTAAAGATTACGCCTTGCGCATGATTTCCCGTTAGATGACGTAGTTGGGCTATTTTAAAGGTTTCCAAGTCTTTTTCGCATATGAAAATTAACATTTCTTCTGAAAAATGTGTGCATTACGTAAAAGTTGTCAGCCCTGCAATATAAATTACATTGACAGTTTTCAAAAAATATTTATTTATTCATAAAATATACAACGAATTTTGTGAACAATTTATTGAAAAAGAACGTTAAAAAAATTTAAACGTTAAAACGTTAAAAAATTACCAATTACCATTTATTTAATGACATGATGAGAAATACTTGTTGGAATGAAACCTTATTTATTCCGGTTAACAATGATTCTGACATTGACTAGATGATTTCTAACTTTTATAAGAAAGTGCATTCAATAATTGAAATTTGTGTTCCCTTAAAACCTTCGTATACTCTGGTTGGTCCACCATGGAAACAACTGTCGCGACTGAAAAATAGAAAGAGCAAGTATTACAAGAAATACAAAAGTTCTGGCTCCATTATTGATTATGGAAGATATTCTATTTGCCGGTCTGAATATAACATTCTAAATCACATATTATATAAAACATATATGGATAAAATGAAAAACAATTTTATTAGGACTCCATGATCTTTCTTGTCAGACCAATTTTGGAGTATGGATCCATTGTATGGGATCCTCCTATAATGTTTACAGCGAACACATTGAATCTGTGCAGAAACAATTTTTTCTATTCTGTTTGCGTGGCCTTGGATGGAATTATTTGGATATTCCTCCATATACTAGCAGACTGGCATTAATTAAACTGCCTACACTTAAGAGTCGTCGAACAACATTAAATATATCCTTTATGATTAACCTGATCGGTTAAATTCAATATTCATTGTCGTAACTTCCGCTGTTATAATCTTATTTATATTCCATTCTACAGAACTAATTATGCTGTTGCTGATCCGTTAACTAGAATTTGCCGTCAATTTAATTATTTGTCAGACTTTGTTGATTTTTCTTTAAATTCTTGCGTTATAAAACGGATTATTATTTTTTTTATTAATTAATAACTTTTCCTATTTTTATTGTAATAATTACGTGTATTTTTGAAGAAAATGTTTGTAATTGTATTTAATTGTATTAGTACCTATTTTTGTTATTAGTCAGGAAGGAATTTGTCCATTGACTTAAATAAATAAATAAATTAAAAAAAATTATTTAAAATAAATTTTTTTTTTATTTTCCTTTCCGGTTCTAACGTACTCGGTCCAGGTGAAGGAGAACACTGTGGTGATGGTGCAGACATTGGTGCATCTGGTGGTGGTGCAGATATTGTTGAACCTGATGCTAGTGCAGCCGTTGATGGATCGGATACATCTGGATAAATAAAAAAAATTTAATTATCAATACAAATTAAAACAATAATTTTTAATAAAAAACAGGAAAAACAAAGTTGTATACAAAAAATTTTTTGATTATATATTTTAAACATACCGTCAATGCTTTCTAAAGTCAGCAAATTAAACACATTTGCCTTATAACCACCAATAATTTGGTTGACGTTTTCGTAATAGCACCACGTGGAATGTGACCGACCGCTGTGTAAAATTTTGCTGTTTGACATGCACATCGCGTGGACTGCATCTCTACGTAAATATGGTAATTTTTTAGATAGCCAGATTACCTATTTGAAATACAAATTGATTATTTTTTATTAAAAATTATAAATAAATAAATAAATTTAATGAAAGCTTACTTTCCACCTGACTTGCTATTTTTTGTTTGTCGTTGTTGGCATTTGAGTTGTCAAATATCAACAGAAAGTATTCGTTTAATTGTAATTGCTCACTAAACACACTATGGCAGTGCTGCATTATAAGTTTTACTCAATATTATAACAATTTGCGTATTTATAGCGCAATTATTAATTGAAAGAAGTCACCGTAGTCTAGTAGGTTGTGTGCTGGCTTATTAGACTGAAGGCCCGAGTTCCAATCCCAGGTCAGACATCAAAACGAAATTTGAAAAAATATTTCTTCGGCGACTTCCTCCCAGCATTCCTCTCGAATATGTTAACGATACACTTTTTATCAAAGGTATTGAAACCATGGATTGACTTCACTAAAAAGGGTTTTTTACTGGGGCAACACTATATAGTTCCTGTAGGGGTTTAATGTAGTCTTTTGCCTGTTATTCGTATCATTCCGCTTCACTGCTTGACAAGCAGCTTGGTTGCTATAATAACACTGCATAGGCTCTCTATCCCGGCAAGATGATTGATTCTTACGGCCGAAGCGAGATGAATTATCTACTTCCATTGACACAACTTGTTGTTACTCTTGAGGGGCCCTATTGGTAAAACCTTGTCGTTGGAAAAAATTTGAGTTCCTGTTTGTTTAAACATTCGGCTTTGTGATTTAAACCATTTGCAATTTCTGTTTTTCTTTTTCATCTAGGCATTTGGCATAATTACTGGCAAATAAATACCGTTCATGGTTAGCCTCAAGCTCCTGGGCTAAAGCAAAAGCCCAAGGTAAATCCCTCGGTCGAGCCGAAAAAAGCACAACACTCAATCCCTTTTCTGTTCCCGGATTTGCGTACGTTCTAAATTTTTCATAATTGTCTTATTTGTTACTAAAGTCAGTTTCTGCTCAATCTCGTCGTAGAATTGAAGGAGTTTCATATTTCCTTGGCAAAGGATTGAGAGTTCCTGTTCGAGCAAATAAATTGGTCGTTTATCATATTATGTGAAGTCTAAGCGAGCTATAATTGCCTCAAAATTTAAGACTGTATCGTAATAGAAGAGCACCATTACGGCTGCCACCTTTATTTTATTGCCAATGCTGGCTACAACCTAATAATGTTTGAAACTACCATTTTATGTAGTTCTCAAAAGGCTTGCACCAGGAAAGTTTTTGGCCAGCCATCTAAATCTGGCAAAGATTTTGCAAAGTCACATTGACATCCTCCTCTTCATGTGTTTCGCCCTCATGTGTCCGAATAGCATATCCCTCAAATTTTTCCCTAATGCTTTTAATTGCTTTAAATAAAGTTGTTCTGTTGCCACTGTTGCCATTTTTTTTTTATCAGTTTCACCGGTGCGAAGATTTACACTTTTAATACCTCATTTTCATTCTTTAATTTTATTAAATTTTTTATATTTAAATTCTTTTTTTAATTTATCACTTTTAGCTTAGTTTTTATTTAGTTTAGTTTTTTTTTTTTGTTTTTATTTAGTCTATTTTTATTTAGCTATAGTTTATTTTAGTTTTTAGGTAAGCGTTTTTTTTACTTTTTTATTTTAGGCTCTGATTTTTTATTTTTCAATTTTTCAAGTTTTTAATTTAAAAATTGTTTTTAAGTTTTTTAAATTTTAGTGTTTTTAATTTTACAATTATGTTCTCACAGGCTTGTCTTTTTTCTGTTCTTCAGTTTATTCAAATTTTTAAATTTAAACTTTTTAAGTTTTAGAATTTTTAAAATTATGTTTAAATTTTATGCCCCACGTTGGGCGCCAATTAATTAAACGCCAATGCAATTTTTACTATAACTTCTGTTTTATTACATGATCAAAGTTTTTCACTCTGGTCTGCTTGAGTCTACTTATAAAACTAAAACTTAAATGTTTAGCATTCACAACCACATCCGTTGTAACAGACACAGAGTCAGCAGAACACCCTTGAATAACAAAACAAATTATAAAACTTAAATCTTTTATAATTAACAAACAACATCTCAAAAACTTTTAAGTATTTTTTTTTTGTTGTTTTTTTATCACAGAAATTTACATTGACTTTTTCTTTTGTTTTTTTAATTTCTTGTAATTACACTCCCGTAAAAATATTTTATTTCATTATATTTAGTTATAATTTTAATAAATTTATTTAATTTCAATTTTATTTAATTAATTTTATTAATACAACTTGCCGTTAAAGGTACCTTTAGGTAAAAGGAACTGTAAAGTTACCTTCAACTTATTTTTGTTATTACAACTTACAAATAAAATAATGCTAACTTTTTCAATAAATATGGCAGTGCCCGAGCAATGTCGATAACACTGTTCAATTAAACAAGTTTTTTTAAACGCAGCGGCAACGACGGCCTTCGTTTTTTTGTTGTATATCGTCGTCGAAATACCCAAAGTAAATCAAAATCGAGTTTTTGATTGATTATGATTCGTAAGGTTATCTAACATATCTCTACCAATTTTTAAATTCTTGCGACCAAAAATAACTTTAGCTTTAGCTTAACACTCACTTATAATAATGAAAAACAATTTATCTGAAACCTAAACCCTGGTTACGGACTCCATCAGACGTGCCATTGATCTGAGGGATCTTGCTTATTCAAGGTGGAAAAGATTTAGGACAGCTGAGATGAGATTACTATATAATGCCGCTAGGGCGAATGTGAACAAGTGTATCAGATGTGCGAAAATGGAATACTGGAAATGGAAACTAGGCAAACTTGTAGGACTATTCGGGAGATTGGTCTGTGTAATACGCACAGGGATACAAGTTGTCAAATGGATTCTAATGACCTTAATAAATGTGAATACACGGTGCGGGCCGACCCAAGTTTCTATAGCTTTCATCGTGATCGTGCTTATTCTGGTATTGGTTCAACGTTGATTTACCTGAGCATGACAAGTTTAAGTTTGAAGTGAAATCCAATTCAATTGGGAGCGATAACATGCACCCTAAATTTATAAGAATAATCTTACCCCTGATTCTTCCTTTTGTGACAATAAAGTGGAAGCATGCGAAAATAGTTCCGGTGCGTAAGTCTAACGGGGATTATCGACCAATTGCTATCTTATGCTTTCTCTCGAAGGTTCTTGAGAAGATACTTTATATGCAAATGATGAATTACATCGATTTGAACAATCTCCTTTCTAGAATGCAATCTGGCTCTCGATCAGGTCATAGTTGTATTACTGCTCTAGTAGATGTTGGTGAGAATGTTAGACAGGCCTTGGAGAATGGCGATGTAACCTTGTTAGTTCTTTTGGATCATTCGAAAGTTTTCGATACGGTCGATCACAGTATGCTTATTCGGAAATTTAAATTCTTCTTCGGATTTCCTAATACATCTGCCAGACTTATACACTCGTATCTTTCCCAACGCGCACAATGTGTTTTTTTGAGGGGCAAATGGTCTGATTCTCTACCTTTGGACAAAGGCGTGCCTCAAGGCTCTATCCTTGGACCACTTTTTTTCTCCTTGTAGGTCAATGATTTACCTGGATGTCTTTTGTATTGCAAAATCCACTTATATGCAGATGACGTGCAACTTTGCTTAAATAGCCCGGTAGACGATATTTTACATGACGTTGATTGTTTGAATGGGGAACTTGCACGGATCTTCTTATGGGCAACTGCTAATGGTCTCTGTTTGAACCCCGGGAAATCTAAGTGTATTTTATTGCATAGAAGAAATATTGTACCCACAAATTCTAGTAATGTTATGATGAATGCTGAGAGGATTGAAATGGTTCATGCGATGAGGAATTTAGGAATAATTTTTAATCCAATTTGACGTGGGATAATCACATAAATTCACTGGTAGGGCAGACGTATATTAAGTTACGCGCTCCCTGGTCCACGCAACTTTATATACCTTTGAGGATTAGAATTTTAATTTCGAAAACTTATTTGATTCCCTGCTTACTGTATGGATGCGAGTTGTTTGGTAATTGCGATTCTAGCAGCAAACGTAAGCTGAACGTTCTATTTAATAATATTGCTAGATATGTCTATAATTTGAGAAGATATGATCATATCTCTGTGGCAGCTAAGAGTCTTTACGAGATGAACTTTGATAATCTTCTGAATATTCGTGTACTTTTATTTTTGTATCGAATTGTGAACAAGCGGATACCAAGTTATTTATTTGACAGGCTACGTTTTGTCCAGTCACCCCGTAGTAGGAATATTATATTTCCTCGGCATCGATACCTATTTTCCGAATGGCAGTTTTATTTACATGCTATTGGTCTCTGGAACATTCTTCCAGAACATCAGCAAGGCAACACCAACGCTAATAGCTTCAGGAAATTTTTGTTTCAATATTTTCGTTGATTTTGTTTTTCTCTTTATATATATTTGCAAATTTGTTATTTCTTTTTTTCCCTTTTTCTATTTTGTTTTTATTCCCCTTATTGCTACTTGTAATTATTCAGTTATTCATTTACTATATTAAGTTAATTATTATTTACATATTACTTTCCTGTACTTTAAATATAAGATTTTCATCTTGTTGTATAGGATTTGGGCAATGATTTCATAAATAAATAAATAATAATATAATAATAATAAAATCTGTCTTTAGTTAACGGCAAGTTGTAATAATGGCCCTTAATCTACTAATGCTATAAAAACAATCAAGGGCCTTTCTTTTAAAAACATTGGAAAGTGTCCTTGATGTTCATATCAGTTCTTCGATTGATACATCACTCCTAGCTGTATCCCAACACTGGGCAACTCAGTAGAAACAACGCTACACACTATTATCTCATAGGTGGAAAAGTCATTGCACGTTAAATAATACATTCTTCCTTGACATTGAGAGGCAGGATCTAGTTAGGACTATATATTTATTGTTTGAATTATTTTCGAACTGTCGATGTGTAGTAAATTGGTACAAGGAATTTTAAGTGTATGTCAACGCCTCCAACCCCAACACAAGTGTTTTCAGTAAAAGGTTCCGATCTTCACTTTCTAGCATAAACGGGACTCAACTGGAAAGCAAACCTAGTTAGAAGAGCAGGTAAAGTGGCCTGTGTCGCGTACTGTAGCAGTAGAGCAGTTGCATCCAAATGGGGTATCCTCCACAAAATCATGCGCTGGATCTAATTTGCAGTCATCGAACCCAACCTCCTATACAAAGTTGCTTTCGACTTAGATATTTTGAAACCAACGCATCATTCAGAGTGGGGCTCACCTCTTGTTCCAGTGTTCGAGCTAAAGAATTGATTTAGGAATTTATGCTGATTATATGGTATCAATTAATAAGCATCAGATTGACGTCAAATATAAATTACAGCGAATCGCTAAAATTTTCGTTTCACTTGAAGGTGGACAAATGTTTACTAAGTTGGATAGGTCAAATGATTACCATCAGCTTATTTTAGATAAAAGTTCTCAAAAATTGTTCACCTGGGGTACCCACATAGGGACACTAAATGTCAAACTCTGGCACAAGGCACTTCTATCACTATTATTAACCACGCTGATGGTTCATCCAGAAATACCTAATGTAATACTTTTATTTCTTCGGAAGAGCATACTCAGACCGATTTTATTGATATGACACTTTTACTTTTAAATTATAAGAATTTAGGATATACAGTACCGATCAAAAAAAATGCAACGCTAAGCCGATTTATCTTTATGTACGCCAATTTAAAAAAAAAAAGTACGGAAATTAAATACTTCTTTTTTATTTTTATGCTCCACAAACTTAATTAATAAATGCAGGTTACAGTATCGAAATTTTTCTATCCACTTATATGGATTTAATATTTAAAAAAAAGTGACAAATTTCAGCGGGCAAAAAACATGAAACGCTATGTTATTCAATAACTTGAAATTAAATGTAAATTCTTACAAAATGTTGGTTAAAAATATACTTACAACTAATACTTAGTTGCGTAGCCTTTATTCTGTATTACCGCTTGCAGTCTGGAGGGCATAGAAGCCACAAGGGATACGATTGTGTGTAGGGGCATTTTTTCCCATTCTGACTTTAAAATTTTTTCCAATTCCGACAAATTTGAAGGATTTTTCTTCTTAACTTTCCGATCTAAAATCTCCCATGGGTTTTTTTATGGGGCTTAGATCGCGAGATTGTTTCCGCTAATCCAAAACTTGCACATCATGGTCGCTTAGGTAGTTACGAACCAAGCGACTATGCTGTATATGCTGTTTGGGAGCATTTTTTCCAGAAGATGTGGGAGCATATTTTCTTCTAGGATCTCACAGTATTTAGTGGTACTCATAATACCATCGATTTTCACCAACGGACCAACTCCGTCACGAGAAAACGCACCTACCAATAAATTACTTACAATAAAGAATTTCGATGAAAAAGAAAAGTAACTTACTCCACACCATTATATGTTTTACTTTTGGTAGCTGATATCTGGAAGAATATCTCTGCTTAGGTGGTCTTCGAATATAGTTTATTCCATCAAAACCGAAAAAAATAAATTTACTCTCATCACTCCACAGCACTTTTGCCCACTGTTCACTTGACCAATTTTGATACCGCTTCTCAAAATCAAGGCACTTGATTTTATTGGCCTTAGTTATTAGCAGTTTCTTTGCGGGAAGTCTGGCGAATAAATTGGCATCATTCAATCTGCGGCGAACAGTATGCACTCCAATGGAAATACCCATTTGCTCATTAGCAAATTTAGTAACGTCCACAGCTGTCAATTTTGGATCAGCTTTAACCAGTCTAATCATTTGGCGATTTTTGCAATTGGTAGATTTTCTTGGCAACCGCTGCCAGACTTTCTTTCCACGCTATTTGTTGTTCTAAATTTAGAAGCAATTCGGCACACCGTTGATTTGTTAATGCTGATTTTTGCCATTGGTAGATTTTCTTGGGCAAATGCCCAATTTCTCGCATGTTTTTACTCTCTTCCAGAGCCTTAATAATGGCTACCTTGCTATCAGTTGATAAATGTTTGTAATGGTTAATAAATATTGTAAAAATTATTGCCTACAATTTTGTATAAATAAATTTTTTCTGCGTTGCATTTTTTTTCTTGCTGAAATTTGTCACTTTTTTCTTAAATATTAAAATAAAAATAAGAGGATAAAAAATTTTAATATTATAACATGCATTTGTTAACTAAGTTTGTGGAGCATAAAAATTTTGTTTTTTTGAAAGCGGCATGAATAAAGATCAATCGGCTTAGTGTTGCATTGTGCATTATGGGTTTTTTCATTAGAAAAATTAATGTTAAAGAAGACGATTTTCAATATATATATTCGCGATAAAATTGATCATTATTTTATTTTTCTTATTTATTTTCCTCCGTCTGTTTGTGGAATTTTGAAAATAAAGCACTTAATATATAATCACATATTCCTTATAAATAATAACTATAGCAATTTTTTTGGATTTTACCAAATGAAAATCAATCTGTTTATTTAAGAATTCACTTTAATGAGACCATATAGCAATTTATATTTAGTTCATAATCATAAATGGTCAAATTTAAAAAATAAACAAAAAAACACACTATCTTTGTTAAAACCTTATTAACATATACAACAACGTATACAAATATATGTATATGCATATCTTTTAAAGATGTATTCTTCCTTTTACAAAATAAATTGTAAATCGTTCCAAAAAAGACGAGTAGTCAATAAATTTCCAAAAAATAGTTGTTTTTTAATAAACAAGTTTAGATGGTTTAAGTTTAAGATTTAAATTAATTAAGATATTTATATAAACAAAATAGATATTAATTTCCAAATTATACCCTGTATATATATACACTTTTCGCATAGTGTTTTAAATATTTTCTTAATGACTACGACTTGGACGAATGCCGATTTATTGGACTATTTAACAATAGAAGTAGGACACTTGTTCAATACCTTATATAATATGCCATCATGTCGAGTTATATAGAATACCTACTTAATTTGAGAATATATGTATACCTCAACCCATTTGCAAATCTATGTGGGTATATCTTTTGTATTTTGCCAATATAAAACGCATAATTGCTCGGAGAGGTTTGTGTGTCATACAGAGGAACACAGAACGCCCAGTTTTATCATGTTTACTTTTGTCCGAGATGTCTGATCTGGAGTTCGATTACGGCAACTACAAATTAGTACATTTGGTTTCTATCAAAGTTATTCAGTTTTTAAATCGTACACAAATCATACTAAAACCTTAAGATGTCTCTGCAATAGTTATAATAGACATAATATTAAATATAATTAAACAGGAGTATGTCTCGATATATTTTAACATTTATTTATTTTTATTATATTTACTTTTTATACACAACAATTAAATAAATAAATATTAATATACGTAAATTACGTCTATAACATTATCAGTCTTATATTTAAAAAACTAATAAATAAGTTTTCTTAGCGAAGTTCATACATGATTTTATTGTATAAAAATAATTATCAAAAAATCCTATTTATCTTTCAATTATTTCTTTTCCCAGTTTTGAAGATATAATACCAAATATTTCGTAAAATAAAGAAATGCTACAAGCTTGTCAATCATATAAACAACTGTCCAGACCAGTTCCAGAAACCAAATTAAATAATGCCCTGTTATTTCTATGTAGCTATCATAACAAATAAAAGTCTTCTAAATGAAGATATTATTTTCTAAACGAATTCCTTGGATAAAATACCAATGGAAATGTTTTTGTTGGTAGAGCAACACATGCGGGAACAGTTTTAATAGTCGTTATATCTTTTGTGCAGACGTCGTACTGTTGCATAATGTTTGCAAGTAAAATGAATCCAAAGCCTTGAACTAAATTTTGACCTATACAGGTGCGTTTGCCTATGCTAAAGGGCAAGAAATGAGGTATATTCTTTTTTAATTGAAATTTTTTACAGCCCCAATATGTATCCTTATAGGAGTATTGAGAATTCTTATGGAACTTTAGGAATGAGTTTTCTGACAATGACGGGCTCGTAATTATTGCATCCTTATCGTATTCTATGCCGGAGTCTGATCCTTCTGAATTGCGTCTTTTAGAATTCTTATACATGTTTTTATTTCTTGGGTTATTCATTTGGAAATTTTCGCTATTTGAAAATGATATTTCACTTACTGTTTCTAAAAATCTTTTAGGTTGAAATAAATTCGGTTCATGCCAGTATTGGGGACTAGTATTCAACTTGTAATTATTTATGAAAACCACTGTGCCTTCAGCCACCCCATATCCTGCAATGACCGCATTTTCTGTAGCCACATGAGGCACGATGGGTGAGGAAGAATAACGTAGAACTTCAAATATAGTAGCCATTGTATAAGGCATACTGTCCATATCATACAAATTAATATTTCTTTCACCTCTATTAGTTATTCCATCGACTTCTATTTGTATTTGCTTGCCAATATTGGGATCCTTAGCTATGTATGCCAGGCACATCATTACTAAATTACCGACTGCAGAATGTCCTCCAATAAAATCTTCAAGCATGTATATTATTGTATCTCGCGAAACATTTTTATCTTCTATTAGGCTTTTTAATAGAGCGTCCGTAAAATCTTTCTCAGGTTCTTCCAAATCTATGTTGCGTTCGCGATCATTTATAATGCGCTCTAATATAAATTTTCGGATTTTAGAAGACCAACCAACAATAGTATCAGTGTGCCTTTTGTAGAAAGGTGCCAACCATGGCAGAAAATCTACTACGTATCCCTGATTGATTTCCCAAAATATTTCATCAAAATATTTCACAATTATTTGGAAATCCATGTCATCATAATCGAAGCGTATTGAGCACATGTATTGGGTAAACATATTCGCACAAACTTGTTGAATTAACTGCTTAATCTCAAACTCCTTTCCTGGAATTACTGTCTCTCTCATTTTTTCTATTAGTTCTTTAACTTCAAAACAACCTACATTTGACAGCTTTGAAAAATATGGAGATGAACTTCTGGGTGAACAATGTTTTCGTGCAAGATTTCGTCGTTTCTGTTGCAGAGACGACCAATCACATAGTGCTAGAGCTAGACGACAATAAAAAGTCAAATTTATTTCAAAAGCTATACAGAATTTCAATAAAACTTACAGTTATTACGATTACCCCCAAATAGTTTGTGATAACGAAGAAAGTCTGGACGGCCTCCGAAAAATTTTCCATTTTGATTTAGTACTTGACGTATTAACTCAAGGTTATTAACAATAAGACAGCGTTTACATCCAAGAGTCAGTGAATAAATATCTCCTAATTCTTTCGAAAGCTCTGTAAATCCTTCAAATGGAACTCTAAACTTTGCAAGCAATGCCAGATTTCCAATGATAGGCCAAGGTATAGGACCAGGCGCTTGAAAATATTCTTTTTCAATAATTTTATTGTCCTTGTCAAAACCTTCCACAATGAGAACTTTTCTTCCACAATTGTATAACATACGTATATAGAGAATCATAACATACGATATTATTAATATAGTCAATACAATTGTTATCGATATCATATTTTATTTATTTTATTTTATTTATTTATTAAATTATATTATTTATATATGTTATATTATTATATTATTTATATATTATATTGATTATTGATTTTGAAGAATCTTTAATAAAATTTTAAATTATATTTTACAGTAGATGATCTAAAGCGTAATATCCGTTTGATTTTCCTTGAGTGTTGTTTCAAAAAGTGAAAATTCTTAACTGAACATTTATGTTTCTCTTCTTAAGCTTTTATACAGGCTTTTAACCTGATGAAGTATAAGATTTATATGTACATATATACGAAGATTAATGAGGTGAACTCATTGTTTTAATAGAATTTGTAAATTCGTTTATCGACGAAACAAATGTATAATAAAACGGAATTTGTAATTTCACATTAATTAATTTCACATGCATTTTTCAAAAATATGACATATTTGTCTTTTAAAAAGTTGTTACCCATGTCAACAATCTGGTTTTGGATATTATGCTAAGAAATCACACATTATATGTACGAGTTAATTTTTTTACACTTGCGGTAAAAACCAGGTAAAACAATGCATATTTGCATGTATGTAAATTATATATTTTTATTTAACTTCAAAAGACAAAACCACAAAAGTTTAATTTTGATCACAATATCTATTACTCTAAGTTCGAAATCCAATAAGCACCTTCTGATACACTTCGTCTTAGCCTCACTTCCTGAGTCGAATTAACATACGTAATGGATTATTCATTCGTAAAATGAATAAATTACCATTTACAAGTACTAAACAGGAATGCTTTTGAGAATTTGTACGTATATAGCTCAGTAAGTAGATACAGACAATTGTGATGGTATTGGTTTACAAAAGCTTTTTATTAATATTTTATACACAATACTCTCCTCCTTACAGAACGACAACATTCTACAAATTTGCTAGAAAATATATTTTTCGACTTTAGATTCCTTTGTGTTTAGAACAATGTTTATATAAGTTTGCCTAACGCAGTAAATTAAGAGTTCTTGAAAGGAATTGTAATTCAAATATACAACTCAACAAAAGATCATTGAATTATTTTACTAAAAAATAACAAATTTACAATTACAGAAAGAATGAGAAGGTTGGAATTAATGCCCTATATTATTAAGAGTTACAGATTTTTTAACCATTTTGGTATTAATATTCTTTGTCTAATGGACCACGACTCATTAAACCAATTTCAAAACTGGGACTTTTCGTGTAAAATTTATTTGAAATAAACGAACTCGTCCAAATGTCCATTTTTACATCTATTGATAGGTATTTTTCCATAATTGGCATCAATAGTAGTAAGAATAAAGCTTTTATGAAATAGGTATTTTTCCGATAATTCATAATCATATTCAATATTTCATTTATTCAATTTATATAATAAAATTGTCTTGAACTTAGCTGAAATTCGAATGATTCTAATTCAAAAAATTGTCAGTGTCATTCATTCCATTAAATTTTTTCCAAAATAAAATTCAATATCAAATATGTCCCTGTGGGTGATCACGATTCAATTAGGTGTACACTAATGTATTAATCTTATTCTGCAGTTACATATTCAGGTTTTTATAATTATTTTTCACTCACACTTCTTCGCAAATTTAGTGAATAAATAATAATATCAAAAAATTTAGTGAAAGTTGTGTCGAAGACTTAAAATCCTTTTATTTTTTTAGCAACACAACTATAAGAATTCAACAAAATAATATAAGAAAAAACCAATAAATTAGTTTCTGTACAAATAGGCTTTTACTTTTAAATCAATAAAACTGAATATGCTGGTATATTTTCTATTTGACTATAAAATGCAGAACGGAAGATACAATAAAAAGTGGTTTAAAAAGAAATAGCTTCATCATTTAGTATCATTTTTTGACCAATTTCAGAATGCATATTTAAAAATTTGTTTGTTTGTATATTAAAAATCTTAATAATTTCACAAAAATTGTTTAAGATATGTTTACAAACTTGTTACATAAACATTGATCGATAGTTAGTTGGGAACGATATTTTATTGAAGTGAAAAATAGTAACGTACATACATACATAATTGGTCATTACAACCATTCAGTCAGGATTACGGCCTAGCTTCTCACACCACTCATGTAATAAGCCAACACACTAAAAAAAAAAATAGTAACAGGAAAAATAAATTGTTGCACATGACTTACGTATTTGCGGAATACCCTTTGTGAAAATTGAAATTATGTTTAATATTTATAGGAATCTTTGCCAAGTTTCAGATATTAATTCCACCGATATCAGGGCGATAAGAACATTTTCAAGAACACTAATACTAAAAATGAATTAATGAAATATCAGATCCGGATATTAAAATTAAATTCAAATGCCCTTTTGATAAAAATTTTGTACCGGAATCTTTGACCAGCTATTGAAAATTTGAAAAGGATGTTTTACGCTTTATTGGATTTGAAATTGCTATTCTTTTTTACGTCAAAGAGAAGCTTAGTAAGCTTAGCTTACACATAAGAATCATCGCACTTTTCAACATGCCCGCCGTTTAGAACGGAGCGCTGTTATATCTGAATTTATTAATAGAGGTTTCATCTAAGTTAAAAATTTGGAATGATCTTATAGAAATAGATGATTCCAAAACATTGCATAGGACGTTTCGTCTACCAGAATCAAAATTATTATGGTTTAAAAATTATTATTATCAGTTCCTAAATGTATTATACTATTTTGTTGTCAATATTTGTTGCGTTATACTTCATGTTGTAAATTTAAATTATCTTTAATTATACCTATTTTATAATTATTCCTTATGCTAGCATTGCTAAAGAAACCTCGTATATGTCTTTTTATTTGCATGTGTTCAATGGTGATAGTCTTTATTGCAACAAGTATATTAAACGCCCAATTTACGCGAGAAAATGTTTCGGACTTTTTCCTTAAACCTATGAAAAGCATTGATGCAAACTCTTATGATGGCTCTTAAAATTCAAAGTCAGATTTTTTCCAGCCTCAACGCCCAGTTTAATGAGTATTGATAAAAAAAATTGTCCTGTCTAATTTTCAGATCAATTGGTTGGTGTTGTGACTTGCCGCGAGTACGATCAAATTTAGAGGAAAATATAACCTTCAATTACCAATTAACTTAACTTAACCAATATAACCTCCTGCAGCCCCTAGCAGTATCGACATAAATTCGTTGCTATCCACTATGATGGAAAAAATGGAAGTATTAACGGATGTACAAGAAGCTTCTAGAGCTGAGGATCGAAAGCTATTTGCTGATGTACAAGAAATTTCTAGAGCCGAGTCAAAAACTTCTATCTGAGTCTCGAAAAGAACAAATATTGTAAAGAAACTGAAAAGGAAATTGAAAAGAACTACCAGTGGCCAGGAAAAGGTGTCAGATTTGGAAAACACAGTTGACTGAAAACTAGTTATAATGGAGGATAAGGTCAACAACCTCCAGAGCCAGCTGCCGGAACTAGTGCGAAACGTATCGGAAGGTATCGGCAGGATAAAACCACCTTGCTTTGATGGCAGCTCACTCCTATCCGTATTCAAATTCCAATTAGAGACAGTAGCCAGCAGAAACGGATGGGAGGATGACGAGAAGGCTTTGGAACTAATTCTAGCGTTAAAAGGTGTCGCAGCCAAGATTATTGAAACCATGCCAGCCAGCCATAGAAACAACTACAACGCCCTATGGCGGCATTACAGCGTAAATTCAGTGGCGAGCATAAACAAGAACTCTACCGCATGGAATTAAGGTGCCGTGCGCAAAAGGCTAATGAGTCACTTCAAGCCTTTGCAATGGAGGTCGAGAGATTAGTGCAGCAGACATACCCAGGATAAAACCACCCGTTGATACACAACCTTAAAACCGAGGCATTTGTTAATGGTAAAGGCGACAAAGATATCAAACTAAGGTATGTTCCACACAGAACACTACCTTTCCAGAAACCGTGGCCTTCGCACTAGCCAAGGAGACCGCTCGCACCATTTCTAGACCATATGTAATCAAAGTGCGAAAAATGGAAGTCGTGGAGGAAGAGGAATGCCTTTTAAATAAATTTAAAGAAATGATGAAGCAAGTTTTGGAAGAAAATGGACAGAAGGCCAAACTTAAATGTTTTAAATGTTTACAATTGGCTACTACAAACAAGATCCCCACAGCCTCCATATAAGTGATGCAGCAAAACAACAACAACCCTACGGCCTGAGACGCAGTCTATCATCAGACCAGATGTAGTGAAGGGGTAGTGTGAGGTAAGACTTCGGACCACCGTCCACAGAAAAACAGAGACGAAGGTGACTACAGAGCCACGTCTTTATTGTTGCCGAAATTGTGAACGAGGTTATCATTGGTGCCGATTTTATGATAGCTCATGGCATCAATTTGAATATGGGGCACAGATAATGGGTTGGCGATATGTGGAGATACCCCTTGACGTGGGATACAAGCATCAAGTGCACGCCAGAAGGTTAGTTGCTGTCGAACAACAAAAATTAAATTGTGGAGGGAGATTGTGAGGAAACCCGCTTGTGGGTTGTTGAACCAGCAGAAATTCAGACGGATTTGTTATCAGCAAAGGCCCTCATCGAATCCATCGCACAGAGAATAGTCCCGGTGAGAATGGCATCGAGAAGGCAAAGCCACGAACATTCGACTTCAAGAACATTCATCAGACTGTTTACGAGGGCATATAAAAAGCCAAGACAAAGCAGCAAAAGAGTAGTAAGAATTCAGTCAGTCTTGTGTGAAGACGCGTTGTGTGTAAAGATAACAGTCGTTTTAAGATCTCCGTTGTAAGCAAAGAAGAATAGCGAACAAGCAATTATTGTTGTATGCGACAAGTTATAAACAGTGGCACACAAGAATAGTGCAAACATTATAACCTATTTTTATTAGTGACCTATGACATTTTTTCTTCTCTGTCGTGTTTCGAGGTTTCAACCATATTTTCCTTTTTATAATATGCTATCGTAAAAATAATGTTTTGAGAATTAAGGTACCATAAATGATTTAGTAATTTTTGAAGTGCAACCAGCGCTATAACTTTTCAACGTTTTCAAAATTGTATGTTTTTGTATAAAATTTATTTAAATTTAAATTTGGCCAGGCGTTTCCTCAATCTTTCGAACCAAAGTATTTTTTATTTTTACCTCAAACACGGTCCTCAAAATTATTTCGGTTTATACATGGAAATCATAAGAACGGCAATTGTGAAAAGATTTGTACGAGCAGTGGTCACTGCTGTTGGATAAAAATTCAAAGCATTTATGGTGCCTTTACCGCCTCATACAAACAGGTTTTGTAAGCCTTAAGGTACGGTAACATCTAAAAAATATTTGCCACAAAACGGAAAATATTTGTTTGCCATAATGTGACCACAAAATAATTTTGCGTGGCAAACAGAAAAATCCTCCATTTTGGTCAAATATTTGCCGGCAAAAAAAATGTTTGTAATATGACCACCCTGTGGCAAATATTTTCATGATTTTTTGGTAAATATTTGTTTGCTCTTACATATTTTTCGTAAGGGCAAACAGTGGCAAATAACAGCTGTTTAAGGCTGTGTTACATACTAGCAAAACTAAAACATCACTAAAATCGCAAAAAAAATTATGAAATCAACTTTAAAGAAAATAAATAATTTATTTTATGGAAACCTTTTTATTCGTTGTAGATGTAATCATTATATACGTATAAATATTTGGGTGCCGGCATATACAGAGATACATTCAGAGTCTGAAATTTAAATACACGTTAATGTTTATATCAATTGTTATACCTTTCTAGATCAAAGCTACTCAGGGGTTGTAATGATTTTTTCAGTAAAATGGCATTTTTTTAAATCTCATTAAAGAAAAAGATCTCTGAAACGACCTAACTCTTCAGTACATAAATGTTCGATGAGGAGCTTTTTCCTCACCGGTGACGATATAGAGCAATTCTGTAAATTTGAATTGTTGACTATATGTCACTTAAAAGTTTACTGGGCAACGATAATTTAAAACAATAAAAGAATAAGCAGGCTTCAATATTAACAATAATTTGTAATAGAAATACAAAAATGGATGATATATTTATGCGGTGACCTGACATACCGGCCCCATTGAAAGGACCCTTTAGAGAAGATTGTAAACTAGTCTGTGGATAGGGCGACGCATAGTTCCCTTTGTAGTTTTGATGTCGACAACACGGACCCGGCCATCTCTTCCACGGATGATATTGATGATTTTGCCCAAGAGCCATTGTTGTGGGGGTAAGTTATCTTCTCGAACAATAACTAGCGAACCAGGGTTGACATTAGGGTTGGATGCAGTCCACTTGTTGCGGGTTTGGAGCTCATTAAGATAATCATGGGACCACTTTTTCCAAAAACTCTGTTTGACAGCGCTTATTCGGGCCCAGTATTTTAGGTTGTTGACTTCTTTCGATAGGACATCACGTTCTGGCAAGCTTCGCAGGGGAGCACCGATCAAAAAATGGCCTGGCGTAAGAGCCTCAGTCACTGGGATCGGATGATAGAGGTGAGATTGGCCTTGAATTTAAAATGGCTTCTATTTCGACCATTGCAGTTGCCAATTCCTCATAAGTGAGCCTAGTGTTGGATAGAGCCTTCGCCAGATGACCCTTGGCTGACTTGACGGCCGCCTCCCACTATCCGCCAAAATGTGGTGTCCTAGGGGGAATAAATCGAAAATTTTTAAATTGATTTGAGCAATAATTTATAATAGCATTAGAGTTCTTAGGCTCAAAAAGAAACGATTTTAATTGTGACAACTTAGAATTTACTGCAACGAAATTTGTAGCATCAGTTCGACTCGATCACTTGTTGTGAATAGACGTGTGTTTAGTTTTTCTCGTTGACAGTCTTGCTTTGTACATTGTTTTGTGTAATTAGAATATTACAATTTATTTAAAAGTTGAAAACAAAACAAACATTAAAAAAACCCGTTACAAAATTAAGAATTTATAAAAACAAAATCAAACGTGCTCTTATTTGCGACAATGTTAACTCATTAAGCATTAATAATATGAACAAAAAACCAAAAACAATCAATGCATCTAGTGCATCAACAAATTATAATTACTTTTCTCCTCTTCAGACCATTGAAGATGATAAAATTGATGATGATGATGAAGTTACCGTTAATAAAGAAGTAAAGGTTCATATACCGCCAATAACTATATTAAAATGCAAAGCTGCAGAAGTTCAAGAAATTTGTAAATCAAGCAAAATAAAAGAATATTCTATACGTATAATTTGAATTGGATTAATATTATTTCTTAAATCTAAAGCAGATTACGAAACTATCTGTAGGATTCTCACAGGCAAGTACGTGTTTTTCAGTTACGCCACCAAAGATGAAAAGCCGTATAAAGCTCTTCTCTTCAGTCTTGATAAACAAGCTGATCGTTAAAAAGAAATTAACAGATATGGGTCTTCATTGCATGGACGTTAAAATCGTTATAAAGAGAAATACATATAATGTAGAGTTTGTTATTTATGTTGTATATTTCAAAAGATTATCTGTAACAATTAAAGAACTAAGCCAAAAATATTCTATAATTGACTATTTGAGGGTGAAATGGTAATTTCAACATGCAAAAAAAAACCCAGATAAGGCAATGTTATAACTGCCAAATGTTTGGCCATGGTTCCATCCGCTGCAAGGTTAAAACGTTTTGCTCAAACTGCGCTGGACAACATAAAACATCTGATTGTCAAGAATCTACACCTAAATGTGCAAATTGTAATGGCCCGCACAAATCTACATACGACCAATGTCCAAGTAAAATACATTACCTAAATATTCAAACGGTCCGTACAGAAGTTCTGCTTACCAAAAACTATAGTAACAGTTTTCCTAATACACTGCGCCAAAATGTTTCAACTACAACTACTAACTGGCAAGCTCAAAGGGATCTTATAAACAATAGAAGCAGTAATAACACTAATAATAACTGTTCTAATGATGTATTCTCTAATGAGGAAATAAAGAATTTAACATTCGAATTAATTACAAATCTTAGGAACTGTAAGAATAAGGCGGATCAATTCGAGGTCATCACGAACCTTGCTTGCAAATTTTTATCATAATTGAGGACGATAGAATTAATATTATAACTTGGAATGCAAGAGGCATTCACAATAAATATCTAGAATTATTTCAATTTTTAGCTGACCGTAGTATACACATTTGTTTAATATCTGAAACAGGCCTTAATTCAAACTTATCTATTAGGAACAGCGAATTTAAAATTTATAGAAACGATAGGATAAATACTCGAGGATGTGGTGTAGCTATAATTATCAGGAAAAATATTTCACATCATTTATTACCTATTGTTAACACGTCTGTTATTGAGAATATTGGTATCAGAGTATTTACCAATTTGGGTGCAATTGATATATATTCATGTTACTACTCTGGTGGTTCGGCTGGTCCGGATGGCGTGAGGAAACGGCAATTTTCATCCGATATCCATAGTCTCAGTGGTAACGAAAGGTATCTTTTGGGTGGTGATTTTAAAATAAATAAATAAATTTCAATAGTAGGCACCGGTCTTGGGGTTGTTTAAGAGCGAATTGCTGGGGAAATATTTTATATGAAAAATTGGAATCATACAATATTAATATTATATATCCCTGTGATAATACCTACATAGCTTCGAACGCTAATAGACAGGGTTCTACTATGGACTTTTTCCTGACTAATGATGTCTCTTATAATGTCCCCGGCAGAGGTCATAAACGATTTAAGTTCGGATCATTTACCAGTAAAAATTTCATTAAATAGTACTTTCAATAACACCAATTTGTTCAGTTACAATTTTCACAAAGCTAATTGGAACCAATTTTCCAGATATTTAAATAGAAAATTAAACTTACCTAATATTGACAACAATAATAATTGTGATAGTATAGACGATTGTCGCTCGTAGTGTGCCAAAGATATACCACTCACCGGGGGGAAAGCCTTTGGCTGACTACATTAAGATTATGATACGACTGAGGAATAGGTACCGAAGGGATTGGCAAAGATATAGGGATCTCGCCGACTTCTATCAAGTGAAAATATTTAATCAGAGAATTCGTGAGGAAATTAATTTATTCAGAAATAAGTCTTGGGATTCTCTGTTGTCAACACTTGATAGGGGCTCGGCGCCTTTCTGGAATTTGACGAAAATTTTGAGGAAATCGGAAAAGTGCGAAATCTTAGCACGAACATATGCTTCTACCTATTCCATTTCAACCAATTTAGGCGACTCAACTACGACTTCTTTAATAAATGATACTCTGGAATCTTATGGATCGTTGAGAGTTGATCCATCGGATGTTAATTTAGTAAATATCTCTCAGATTTCTGACATATTAAGAACCTTGAGGAAAGAAAGGGTTCTGGCATCGACGGTATTAATAACATATGCCGTAGGGCGCTCCCTAATAAGGGCATTACATTTTGGACTATAATTGCTAATTCATGCTTAAAGTTCTGTTATTTTCCTCAAAGGTTCAAGGAGGCTAAAGTTATGTCAATAAGAAAACCTGGTAAACCAGCCGATTGCCCATCTTCATACCGACCCATAAGTTTATTGTCGAGTGTGGGTAAAATTTTGGAAAAAGTTATTAAAATGAGACTGACCGATTTTATGGAAGCCAGTGGTACTATTCCGGCTCATCAATTTGGTTTCCGCAGACAGCACAACACAATTCATCCCTTAGTGAGAATTTGAAACTTAGTGAGAGCAAATTTTGACCAACAAAGATCAACGGGTATGATTTTATTGGATATTAAAGCTGCCTTTGATTCAGTCGGGCAATCAAAATGATTAATTTGAATTTCCCGAGGGCATTGACCAAAATGGCCCACAGTTTTCTCACTTCTCGTACTTTTAGAGTCAACATTGGCTCACACTATTCTGAACGCCACACTGTAACGGCTGGTTGTCCCCAGGGGTCATGTTTGTCTCCCGTCCTTTATAATCTATATACATCAGATTTTCCTCAATTAGATTATTGCACGGTGTCAATATTCGCTGATGACTTAGCTGAGGAATTCTGGCTGTTGATATAATGGCTAATCTGAATAGGGCATTATCTGATATTCATCCTATTTCAATAAATGGAGAATTATGCGAAGGGCCTTGAAGGGTTGAGTCGTTCTACAGGCAAGTTTCCCAACATCTGGTTTAACCATTTCGGGCGATAGCGAATGCATTGTGGGCAGGAGTTAACAATTCGACGACATAGGTTTCTTGAGTTGATGATCCAGAATCTTTCACGAATTAGCGTCATTAGAGCCTTAGGTCCAGCGTGATAATTTTGGAGATGTAGATGGCGAACAAAACAAGCGACGAAATGATTTTTGCTAGGCAATATGATGGGATGCTTCTGACCTTCAGAAGTAGCTGCGTATTCTAGGCGTCCACAAACTTGCAAAAAGTCAGAATTAAAAATATTAGTTTTTGGTTTTTGAGCAAAACGAAGCATCCAGGCGACAACACGAATTATTTTCAAGTAGGAGCTATATTTTTCGATATCCAAGATGTAATTCGATCTGACTTCGAGGCAAAGAGCAGTTTTGCGTTTTTCTTTGTCGATTTCTGGTTGATTTTCTTGAGAAAGCTTATCCATTTTGTCAGGCGGCCATTGAGCAGGATCAAGAGCGAGAAATTCTGGTCCGGTGAACCAGATTGACGAGGAGAGTTCTTTTATGGCAGAACCACGAGAGACGATATCAGCAGGATTGAAATGTGTTGGAACATGACGCCAAACACAGCTACTAGTAAGATCCTGTATTTCTGATACCCTGTTGCCAACAAAGACGGATAGAGTTGAAGAGTGCTGCTTGAGCCAATGAAGAACCAAATGAGAATCCGTCCATACTTCGAGATATGGAATCGAGAGCAAGTTTTTGATTTTGGAGTACAATCTTTCCATGAAGTTGAGCTCCACACAATTCGAGTTTGGGTAGCGATTGTCTTTTTGTAGGTGCAACAGGAGATTTAGCAGTGAAAAGGCGAACAGAAACCTTTCCAGAAGATGTTTTCACACGTAAGTTAAAACAACAGCCATAAGCGCGAATTTACGAATCACAAAATCCATGTAGTTGGGCTGATTGAGAATCGGGAGCAGGACAATAGCGAGGTATTTTGACCGAGCTTAAAGTTGTGAGATCTGAGACGAAATTTTCCCATGCCGAGTGCAGTTCTTGGGGAATAGATTCGACCCAACCAATTATCAGAATCCATAATTCTTGCATGATGATTTTCGATTTTATAAGAATCGGAGCCAGCAGTCCAAGGGGATCAAAAAGAGACGACGAGAGCGACAAAATAGTACGTTTGGTGATTTTCTCATCAATTTGAGACTTAGGCGAAAACGAGAATAGAAAGACGTCACTTTGTTGATCCCAAGTGATGCCAAGAGCGTTGGTTATAAAAGCGGCGTCGATATTCAAGTCCTTTATAGTATTATCATGTTGGAAGTCTTTATGGTTCGAATGCCACTTGTCCAATTCAAAGCAACCACGATTAAGAACTTCAGTCACCTCCCGCTTTATTAAAGCCAATTCTTCCAGTGAATCTGCACCATCTAGAAAATCATCAACGTAGAATTAAGATTTAATTGTTTTTGAGCCGAGTGGAAAGTGTTCGGTATATTGATCTGCGAGGTAATGGCGAGAATAAGGGGCAGACGACATAAGTATTAAGTTCATACGTACGAATTTCCTCTTCTTCCGATGTATTGGAATTTTCTATCACGAGGGTCAATCAGGACCTGACAATACATTTTAACTATATCCGCTGTTAGAGTGTAGCGATGAAGACGAAAGCGAAGTAGAATCTTGTAGAGTTCATCTTGAATCGTTGGAACAACCATGATGATGTCATTTAACGATTTCTGAGAAGAGGAGGGACACGAGGCATCAAAAACAACTCGAAACTTAGTTCACGTACTGTTGAGCTTAAATACGCAGTGGTGAGGGATGAAATAATCCAAGCGAGGGCTTCGAACTAGGCTCATGTGTCCACAATCTTCATACTCCTTCATAAAAGCACCGTATTGTGTTTTCAGATTGTTGTCACGAGCAAAGCGTCTTTCTTGAGAGGAAAACCTTTTAAGAGCCATATTTCTAGAGAGACCTAAAGTTTCAGCAGGTTCCTTGAAGGGCAATTTGATAACAATTCTGCCAGAAGATTCACGACTTACAGTGTTGTTGAAAAATGATTCACAATCATTTTGTTCGGGATTGAAGCTTGAAGCAGATTGGATTTCTTCTATTTCACACAAAAACGTTGCAACTTCAAATTGACCTCTTCTTCTATTGAAAGCATACAAGACGAGCTAGAGCCATTAGATTGATATCGACCTCCTACGATCTATCCAAAAAGTGTTTTATGTAATTTGGACAAATTAGGACCAAGTTTAATTTGGCCAACCGACAGAATATCAAGAAATGTTTCGGTACCAATGAGCAAATCGTTTGGATTTGAAAAAGTCGTCATCAGCGAGCTGGATATTTGGAGGCAAATTCCACGATAAGACATCTAATTCAGCATGGGGTTGGTACGAGATGTGAGGTGTAACACAAAACGAGAGCGAGACTTCAAAATCGGTAACTCTAGACTTGACATTTGTTGACGACTTATATCTGCTTTTACCATGAGTATTTCCAATACCAGCGACTTCTGTAGTTTGTTTGGTGCGGGGCAAATGTAGCTTCTGAGAAAATTCGTCAGTCATGAAATTCAATTGGGAGCAAGAATCCAACAATGCGCGTCCCAATTGAGAGCAACGAGTAGAATCACGAACATGAACGATGGCAGTAGAAAGTAATATCTGTTCCTGCAAGAATCTTTCCACGTGGGTGTGGACCGAGGAGGTATTTTCATTCGAAGTGGCACGAGAGGCTGGTTCAGCAGAAGGGGACGAGTGCCTTAAAGCAGACTGAGACCGATGAAGCATGCTATGATGCAAACGAAAACAAAATTTGCACTTGAATGAGGAGGAACAGTCATTAACATGATGCCCTTTCGACAAGCAATTGAGACAAAGGCCAAGCAGTTTGACATTTTCAAAGCGTTGACATCCATTTCTTTAAAGCGGGAACAACGACTAATTGTGTGGTCAGATCTTGAGCAGAGTGGACAAGCACGTTTGGAAACAGAGAAACTAAAGCCAGATTTATGTGATGTTTTTGTAACGCAGCCTATTTTTCTTGCCTGCCTGTTTATAAGGGAAACACAAACAAAATTGAGTGTTTTTGTTTGTGTTTTCCATGCAAACAGGCAGGCAAGTGAAATAGCCTGTGTTACAAAAACATCACATTAGAATTGGACTTATCATTGGACTTACCAGACAGATGACCAGACTTAGGAGGAGCTACATGAGTACGGCTGGTTTCGACCGATTCCAGAAATTGGCAATGTCTTTCCAGAACCTTTGAGCAATCGTCCCATGATGGTAGTTTGGTGAAGTCCAATGAATCTTTCCATTTCCTTTTAGTATCGTCGTCAACTTTCTCCATCACTATGTAGATCAGCATTGACTGTGCGATGTCACTGTGTGAGCCAAGAGACAGCAGAGAACTGTAGAGAGCAGAAACATTGTCGACAAGACTACGAAGTTGTGTGCAATTGTGTTTAGACATGTTGGGAAGTTCGAAAAGAGTACTAATATTTTTCATAAATATGAGTGAGCTATTGTCATAACGCGTCTTCAACCTTTCCAGAGCCTTCGGGTAATTTTCGTTTGTAATCTGGAAAGCCTTGACCGTTTCCAGTGCCTGTCCATGTAGGCAGTTGAGCAAATGATTAAACTTTTCGATGTTAGAAAGGCCAAGCTCACGATCGATCACTTGCTTGAACGACGTTATAAAATTTTTATACTCACTGTATTTACCATTAAATGTGGGCAATTTGAGTGCAGGTAATTTGTGGCTGGGCGCTGGGAAACAAATCGTAGAGTCAGAAATTGTTGTGTTGTGGACATCCTCGCTAAGCTGAGACTGGATACTTATTTTAGCTGCAATGTACATATCCTCAATTTCGGGCCGACCATTATCCTCTGGATCAAGTTTCTCGATTTGGGTTTGGAACGTCAGGATTTGTTTGAAATAAGACCCCAGAATCCCCAAACAACACTTGAGTTCCGCGGACAAAAGCGTTTTTCCTTCACCCCTTGCATTAGCCGCAACCTGATTCTTGATTCGGGTGATGCTCTTTTTCGTGTTCGCCCGTTGATGCTTTGCTTCTTCCAGAGTCATTGTAGAGCGACAAAACTATTTTTAAAACAACAAAACGAAAGCCAAAAATTTCCACCAAAAAAGTCCAAAAAAATTTTTAAAACAGAATTTTGTCCCACACTGTAGATGACGCCAAAAATTTTTCGCCAAAAACGAACTGTATAAAATGTTTATATTATATACTTATATATATACTGGAACAAATTAAAGCGCGGAAAATTGTATATATTCTTCTGTAAAAGTATTAGCGGTAAAACCCGAAACACAGTTTTTTTTTATTTAACCCATTTCGCTCCGCTGTTCGATTTTTCGAACAGTAAAAATCTTCTTTTTTCAAAAAAATATTTATGTATGAAAAAGGTAAAATTACAAAAAAATTTGGGTTTTGGTATTAAGTCTCAACTTTAGAAAAATAAAAAAAAATTCCACCCGTAAAATATCCCCCTCCCCCCCGATGCTAGAGGTAAATTTCTTCAACCCATATTTTTGGATACTTTTTAAATTAATTTTTAAAAATAATAAAAAAAATAATATTAAAAAAATAATTATGAGGAATTACTGCCAATATATGCCTTCACATATGTGTAAACTTGTTCTGTTCGAAATTTCGAACGCTGGCGCTAATCCTATATATAATATTGCTATGTAGATGGCAGTACAAGAAAGAGGTCACCATGGCAACAAATTTTGATCGTCTTGCCTTTGCACAAAGTACAACGTTGGAAAAAAGCATCGAAGTACTCCGTGTTTGCTGCACGATCATACCTGGCTTTCATTCTATCGCTGACCATCACCAACCTCTCCAAAGGTGCGACCGAGCTATATTGCTGCAGCTGCTCTCGAAATCTTCTTACGGGACCTTTAGCTGCAATACACTGGGTACAGTTTGCTATCCAATCCGTCACTGCTTGATGGCATCCGACCCAATAAAACATCGTTTCAGCCTTTCCAGTGTCTTTGTCGCTCCAAGATGTCCTCCGCTGGCTCCATTATGGAACTCCTTTAACACTTCTTTCGCCTTGGAGGAAGGCACTACTAATAGGTTGGATAAGGTCTATCCATCAGCACTTTCCCGACGTCGGTATAAGCATCCGTTTATCAACCATAAACTGTCCCATAGTGCCCAATATGGTTTTGTAAGAGGACCTTCTCCGGATATCTCATTTCTGGTAGGTCGTTTGCCCTCTTCCTTAGCTGCTATTATCTTCGCTAGTATTGGGTCACTCCTTTGTGCTTAGGACCATTCTTCGTTGGCATCGATCTGTATTAGCCGGATATCGATGATGGCTTCCTTCTTCTCAGCCTTCGCACAATGTTTACGCTCCAAATTACAAGGTCGACTCGAGAGGGCATCCATCCTCTTCGTCCTTCGTCCTTTTCTGGCTTTAGCATCCGCACTTTCATGATTGCTATCATGACACATGTTTTCCCCGGCTTTTCTCGGATCTACCCATTACAACGTTGTGTTTATCAGAAGCCTTATGTGTAGCAATGGCAAATCGTCTTGTTAGCGATATGGATCACTTCTTGCGTGGCGCTTTGCAGTTTCTTTGAAAATGACCAGCCTTTCCACAGTTGAAGTATTTAAGTTTAGCCTTTCGTCCGGTTTCTTCCAAAACTTGCTTCAGCATATCTTTCAATTTATTTAAAAGGCCTTCTTTTTCCTCCACGCTACTTTCTGACACGACTCGCATTGGTTCCGGTCGCTGGCTTTGGAGGTTTTTGATCTTCTCCTCCATCATTACGAGTTTTCCGTCGACGACCTTTTCTAAATTGACCATTTTCGTGTCAACGGCCTTTTCTAAATATGACACCCTTTCCTCGACACCAGTGATTCTTTTGCTGACCGACTCGTGGATTTCCTGCAGCTTTCCAGATGTTGCTTCGAGCTCCTTTTCAATTTTTGCAGTTTTTGGTTTTCGGCTCTAGAGGCTTCTTGAACATCAGCAAATAGCTTTTGGTTTGCTACTTTCATTTTCTCCATAATTTGTTCACTATCTTTTCGGGAAGCTTCTTGTTTACGTCCGGAGATGTGACAATTCATTCCCTGGCGATGTAACTGATTAACTAGAAGATGCCTAGCCACCAACAGAGGACGTTATAGTACTAGTCTAAGCTTTTATCTAAAATTTAATGTTACTTTATCTATGCCTTGGTACTTTTTAACATTATCCTGTAACCTACTTAATTTAAGCCTCTTGTTTGTTTAAGTCAAGGGTTACCAAAAAATTTTTGGTTATGTATTAGTGAGTAAGAGAGAGAAAATAAGTGAGAGAATTTATTTATTTACAGCAATAGAATAGTGTTAGTAATATACGCTATTTTGATTTTCATTTCATCAACATACATAAAACTATCTATGTTCGGCTTAATAATTTTAGATAAATAAAAATAAAAAATCCATTTTTTACATATTAACATACAAAATGTCTTTTAAGAACATATTCCCTACATTCTTTAAATGTTTTATAACATACATATAAGGCATTGAATATTAGCATCTTTTAACATAAAATATTTTTTGAGTGTCATTCCGAAATAAAATGCTAATGCATCCGCCGCACATGTGTTCTTGTCGCAGTCTGATCGACAACTAAATCATAAAGCGCAAGAATACGTGTGAGTTCACTCCGCACAATTGTGCTATGAAATGTTAAACACTGGTTTAAGTTGATCTTTTTTGTCATTCTCATTTATTAATCGAAAGAAACAGTTTGTGTTATTAGAAATTTATAAAATTGATTTCGAACTGATTTTTAATAATATTTTAATATTGAAATTGTGTTTGTGAAGGCATTCGGACTATTTAGAAGAAATTTAAAATAACAAAATATATTGGAAATTTAAAATATATTTGAAAAATTTAAAATTAATATTTAATAATAAAAGAAATTGTGATCATCAAGTGAAAAGGAAACAAATAAAACCTATTGATTTAAAATCTGCTAAGAACGCAAAAGGAAATAAGAAACATCGTTTGTTGATTTTTTTGCAAAGTGGCAAGGTCATTTAAGTGAAGGTCATAGAAGTCCATTGCAGTGAAATACACAGTGACGTGAACGATATTAAATCTAACAGTGTCAAACAAAAGGAAAGTGTTGTTTTTGTTGTGTATTTTTTGGAACCTTTTTTTTGGATTTTTGCGACATCGCGATACCATCAATTTGCAAAGTAACCTCAAATTTAAACAAGGTAAAGTTGTTTTTGTTTTATTTTTTTAATTTTCTATTTGGTGATTCTTGTAAAGTTTTGTTGTCTAGTCTAACAGAACTAAAATAACAGTGTATGGTTTCTTAAAGTATTGGTGTTATAATTTCCACAGCACAGACATACTTGAATAATTTGTTGAATACTAAAACCGAGCTGGTTTTAATCTACACTGTTAATCTCATGTGTCTTGGGTTAAGGGAAATTAATTTTTAAATCGAAGGAAAGTCGAGTTCAACAACCCAGATTAATAATTGTCTAATATAATACATACTGATAATTGATAATACTTAGGGGATTAGCGAACTCTTCGATATCAATTTCGATTATATAACCAAGGTGGCCGCGGTGAAAATTCGCTTTTTTCTTCGTTGGGAAAACTTGAATAGTTTAAAATAGAATTTTTGTCCTTCCTTTATTTCCTGATTTAAGTTTATCGTTACACTTGAACGCGAGGTGATACCGAATTTGTAAAGTTTTATTTGAAAGTTTATGTATTCAATATGCCAAAGTCAAGGAAATTATTGAATTTTGAAACATTCGCCCAAATGTTTCTAGATTTTGAAAAGGAATTTAATGCGACTCAGGAAGGTAATACGGCCTTCTCTATCGAAGTACAGAGGGAGGAATGTTATGATCAAAAGTCAGGGACGCTTATGAAGCTTTTGCCACAGGAGATGAGGAGGACTTGGAAGATGATCGGGAGGCAGCACGGGAACTTTTCGTTTGTGATATATTTCAGTAGCTGCCCTGATGAGTGAGCTCTCTCAGACTTTTGTCAATCGATCTGAGATGTCCTTGACCCAGTGCCAAAATGGTCAAGGTAACAAGAATCGCTTTCGGAGCCACATACATTTCATGGTGACTACAAATCCTGTTCATCTTTCCGGGATATGTTCACAGCGGTGTATGTGAATGGTGCGGCAGTTTTCGCGAGGTGAGGCATTGGAAATTGTCAAAAAATCACCCCTGACTGTTAATGGATTTCAGGAGGCATGGAATAACCTGAAGGACAGGTATGAGAATAAGCGGATTTTGGTGAATTCGCAGTTGAAAGTTGTGTTCACACTCGCGCCGTTCAAATCCGTAGCAGCCCAGGATATCAAAAGGTTGCAGCGAGATATAAATAATTCGATATCGGCACTTCGGATCCACGATATTCATATCTCCAACTGGGATCCAATTTTTGTTTATCTATGTTCCACCAAGTTGCCTTTGCTGACGTTGTCTCTACTGGAACAGAAAATCCGGAACAAGGTGGAGATTCCCAAGTGGAAGGACTTAGACAATTTTTTAACTTAACGGTTTCAGTCTCTGGAAACTGTGTCCGAAACTCGCAATTTTGAACCAGTTGGTAGTGGTTCTAGGTCTGCCTCAGAAACTTTTTCTAATCCGAAAAGGGAAGTTCGATCTTTTTCCATTACGTTGAATAGGAAAGTTTGTAAAACTTGTTCGGGGGACCATTTGATGAATATTTGTCCTAAATTTTTTTATTTGTCTCCCTAGAGACGGTTTTTAGTTGTGAAGTCTTTGTATCAATTGTCTCACAAGTGGTCATGGACTCAATGAGTGCAAGATTAATTTTAGTTGTACGGTATGTAAGTCGAGACACCACACACTACTGCATCGAGAGGTATCTGTATCCTCTTCGGAAATGGGCGTTTTAGATGCGTCTAGTTCTAGCGGTGCAGTCAAGTCAAATGGTGAGGTCCAGAATTGTTTTGCTGCTAAATCGAGGCAGATTTTGGGAACGGCCATAGTTGGTATTCGCCATCGAGAGCAAATATTTAGAGCTAGGGCCCTGATAGATTGCGGATCTCAGGCAACTTTTATTTCAGAAAAAATTAGGATTTCCAACAGTTCGGATGAATGCCAAAGTTTCGGATTTGAACGGAGCTTCTACGGGTATAGTTCAGAGACAATGTTCGTTTGTCCTGACTTCGCCTTTGGACGATAGTTCTAGGATAAAGGCAACGGGCTTAGTACTACCAAAATTAACTGGGATGTTGCCCAGTTCGACGGTTGATATTTCTAGATCAGCAGCCTTTTCGGGCATTTCGTTGGCTGATCCCAAATTCGATAAAAACGATCACATTGATATTCTTATTGGAGGTGACGTATACCTTGACATCTTTCTTGTAGGAAGGTGTCAAAAAGAATGTTTTAGGAAACCTAATGGCACAGGAGAGCATATTTGGCTGGATTGTAACCGGACCTTTACCAGAGCTGAATTCCAAAGAGCTCTCAACTTTTGTGTCAGGTTATGTGAAAATAGAGGTCAGCAGAAAATCTGGAAGAATTTTGAAACCAAATGTAAGGTGTTCCTAAATAAGTACAAGTCCCACTCCAATGGAATGGATAAGTCAGCTAGATGTCTAGAGGATGTCAAAGTTGGTGATACGGCAGCAATAAGAGAAGGTATAGGGCCTACCACTAAATGGCGTTTAGGCCGCATTTGGAACTTACGTTTGGGTGAATGCGGAACAATTACAAGGCCTATTGGAAGTCTTGTAATTCTTCCAACGAATTAAATATTTTGATACACAACTTAGCTCATAGTGTCATGGTACCCCAAGGAAATCCAGGAGAGGTGAAAATGTCGAGGACGATGAATTGAAGGGTTGATTGAGCCACGACCATACCTGGTGGACGTGTGAGAATACGGGCCGCTGAAGTTAAATCTTCCATTTACCGGGCAATAGACCTAGTCCGTCTGTCACTAGGAAGGTTAAATTGAAAACTGACGCATCGAGGAGGACAACCCGTCCACTAGCCCATGAAAATAACGGACCTCGTTCGTCCTAATAATCCACCAGTGGACCTAGTTCGTCCCATGGTCGTGAGAGCTGAAGACCTAGTTCGTCGGAAGCTCTAGTTCCGATTTAGTGGAGGGACAATAAGACTCAAGAATTCGATACCCAATCTTGGAGAGATTTAGAGCTCCAGAAATATTAATAATTAATTTTTGAATTGGAGGCATTCGGCAATTCTATGTGTAAAATTAATAAATTAAAAATAATAATAAAATAGTGTTGTGAATTTTAAAATCACTGCGTAAAAGAAAAACCAAATAAATAAATGAAATATTGTGAACAACAAAAAATTTTACATATAAAAAGGAAAGTGCTTTTGTTTTGATTTCTTTGGTGCTTGAAGTTACATATTATATTTGCCTTTTTTGTAGTATCCTATAATCCCAATTGGAGGGACTGTTAACCTATTTTTTGCGTTTGTTCATCGCCTGTACAGTCCACAATCGAACAATTGGTCCTTCGAGCCTTATTATTATTACGTAATCTAATATAGCAGCACAACTGCTCGAAAGCGCATCTCACAGCGAAAATGAGAGGCGCAAAGAAAGCAAAATGGGAATTGCATTGCGATATCGATCTACGATGACGATAAATACGATGATGAAACAGGAGCAAGATTTAGAAGGAAATCAACTCCAGATTTGTTTAGCAGTACATCCGGCTCGAAGGACCAAATGTTAACTCCGTGGACTGTATGATGTTATGATAAGAGCACAAAAAGAAAGAACTGTTGCTCCCAACACTAAAAAAGGAACCAAAATTGAGAGGATTTCTAAATCTCGAATACACAACAAAAACAAGACTTTCCTTTTGTTTGACACTGTTAGATTTAATATCTTTCACGTCACTGTGCACTTCACTGCAATGGACTTCTATGACCTTCACTTAAATGGACTTCTTTGACCTTGCCACTTTGCAAAAAATTCAACAAACGATGTTTCTTATTTCCTTTTGCGTTCTTAGCAGATTTTAAATCCATAGGTTTTATTTGTTTCCTTTTCACTTGATGATCACAATTTCTTTTATTATTAAATATTAATTTTAAATTTTTCAAATATATTGTTACGCATATCGAAACGACCTAATATCGTTTAACATTAAAGATAAACAAAAGCTACAAATACGAAGACCATGAGGCAATGCGTACACAATACATACGACACAAATACACACTAACGTTTTTAAAAAGGTAAAAACGTAACAATATTTTAAATTTCCAATATTTTTTGTTATTTTAAATTTCTTCTAAATAGGCCGAATGCCTTCACAAACACAATTTCAATATTAAAATATTATTAAAAATCAGTTCGAATTCAATTTTATAAATTTCTAATAACATAAACTGTTTCTTTCGATTAATAAATGAGAATGACAAAAAAGATCAACTTAAACAAACAAGAGGCCTAAATTACGTAGGTTACAGGATAATGTTAAAAAGTATCAAAGCTTAGATAAAGTAATATTAAATTTTAGATAAAAGCTTAGACCAGTACTATAACGCCCTCTGTTGGTGGCTAGGCATCTTCTAGTTAATCAGTTACATCGCTGGGGATGGAATTGTCACATCTCCGGACGTAAACATTCCGGCGCCCTTGCAGTACTGCAATCAAGAAAAAACTGCCTCCAAAATTGATGCTATAGGAAAGGAAGTTTACAAGAGTAAACTGATTTCATCGAAATCAAAATTACGGGAAAATGAAAATACAAAAGAAGTTTATGTGCATTATTTCCGCAGTAAAGAGATACTAAGCCTATTATATAACGCAAAGTCGTTAAAATCAGTTGGTTTTCAACAAATTTATGCTCGCAATGGACGAGTCTACTGCAAAAGGAGTGATCAGGGAAAACAACAACTGATCAGCTGTGGAGATGATGTTGATCGAATGTTATTAGAAACAACAACTAATAAATATTATAAAAGAAGGTCAATAAACAACAGGAGTGAAGCAGATGAGGTAAATGCAAGCGATGAAGATGCCGAAGAAGATGTCGACGGAGCTGCTTATGTTTCTTCTTAAATATGTGTATATAATCTTTATATGAATTTAATAAAATAGCATTTAATTTGTAATTTAACTTTTTTATGATTAAAAATCAATATTTTAAACAATTTTTGCAATTTCAAAATCACTTTCGTAATCCGAATTCAAATTTTTTAATGTATTAAGTTTTAACATTAAAAGTGTTTCAACAATTACTAAATTCAATCAATTTAAAGATTTAATAGTTGGGCTACCTAAATTGCCAGATGTAATTGCAATCCAAGAAACATGGTTTCATAATGATATATCACAAATTCATGTAATTCCTGGGTATACTAATGTACATTGTTGTCGAGAGCATAGTTATGGTGGTACATCTCTGTATGTAAAGGAAAGTATTCATTACGAAGTAAATATATGTGAAAGTGACAAATTTGTTGAACGTATAATTATCACTTTTAGTAATTTTAAGGTTAACCGCAAGCCTTTAAAATTTGTTTCGTTTTATCGTTCGCAAAAGTGTGCAGTAAATGATTTCATAGAGATTATTGAGGATATATTAAATATTCATGCCCGTAATCCAATTATATTCGTTGGTGATTCAAATGTTGCATCCTTTTCAAAATACTCATTATGCTAATTTGTATACAATGTTTCAGAATTATGATTATGATAGTGCACATAGTTTGATTACAAGACCTCAAGTATAGATCAGGTATTTAGTAATTTTGCAGATAAAATCTGTGTTGATTCGGTTGAATGCAATCTGTCGGATCATAATATGGTATACTGCAGGTTCGATGGCAATGTGGCGAACAAACAATACACAGAGATAACAATGAAGCAGTATGATTACGTAAAAGCAAGGGCAATTCTGAGAAATCGTTTACCTGAAAACTTTTCATCTATTAACACATCAGAATTGACAAATATTTTAATTTCTGGTATGAAGTATGCTATTAATGAATCAACTATAGTGAGCAAATGTAAGAAACCATTATGATTCGAGCTTACTCCATGGGGTAACCAAAATCTACACAAATTAATTTTATTAAAGGAGAAATTATTGAGAAAGAGAAGGAAATATAAAAGTAGACAGAGAATAGATGATAGTCTGAGGCGCTTACTTAATCGCAGGTTCGATGGCAATGTGGCGAACAAACCATACACAGAGATAACAATGAAGCAGTATGATTACGTAAAAGCAAGGGCAATTCTGAGAAATCGTTTACCTGAGAACTTTTCATCTATTAACACATCAGAATTGACAAATATTTTAATTTCTGGTATGAAGTATGCTATTAATGAATCAACTATAGTGAGCAAATGTAAGAAACCATTATGATTCGAGCTTACTCCATGGGGTAACCAAAATCTACACAAATTAATTTTATTAAAGGAGAAATTATTGAGAAAGAGAAGGAAATATAAAAGTAGACAGAGAATAGGCGATTAAGTAAGCTGATAAAAGCTCCTATAAGGAAGTGTAGATACAGTTATTATTCCGACTGTTTATCCAAATTTGGTAAGGATCCAAAGAAATGTTGGAAATTTAATAATTCTACCATTGGTCGGCAAGGAAATAGGGAAATTCTTCTGAATGATGCTCAGGGTCAGCTAATCACTTGTGATCAAACTAAGGCAGATTGTTTTAACAACTATTTCATAACCGCCATAAGAAATCTTAAGAGTGGGATTGAAATTTGTTATAATGATAATTGTAATGTACTAAGAACACTTTCTCAATCACCGAATAGATTTATCCTTAAGAACATCAATATTGATAACGTAATTAGGGTTATATTGGATATGGATACTAATAAATGTCCAGGAGATGATAACATATCACCAAAATTTGTCAGGGAATGCAGAGAGGAAATTGCTCCACTTTTATGCGATATATTTAATAAAATGGTAAACGACTCAGTGTATCCTGACATTTTAAAAATTCACAAACTGGTTCCAATACCGAAGGAAGTAAATGTATCCACTGTAGACAAATATCGACCGATTGCTGTACTATCTTCAATTGATAAAATATTTGAAAAAATGTTGTGTGATATATTGCTTTCTTACATGGAGGGTAACAACTTCTTGTATGATTTTCAATTTGGATTTAGACGAGGGTGTGGTACTGAGGATGCAGTCCTGAACGTAGTTAAAAGTATTTGCAAAGGTCTTGATGAGGGTTTTTCTGGAGTTGAGGGAATGTTTTTTGATTTATCTAAGGCTTTTGACCTAGTTGATCATCGGATAATGCTACCTGTACCATTCGACACATTTGAATGCATTCAGCATGAGATAATGAGTAATGTAAATAAAGCTGGCAAAATCGGGAGTTGCCAGGTAATACAATGGGATATAGTTTATTGTATGGTAGGGACGATTGAGACAATTTTCCATTTATTCCAAGGAGTGAATTCTTATTAATTAATGGGTTTGAGTTTTTGAGTGCAATTTTCTCAGGTATGGCTTAATTTTTAGACACAGATTTATATTTCTCTGAAACAACTGAAGGTGTCAGAGTTTTAATTGTTTGGGTTCTCATAGGGTTTTCATTGACCAGGACTAGATCCATTTGGGATGACTTGTCGAAGGTGGGATCACCTAGATCTAATGGTTCGAGTTTGGAATTAGGGATTTCCAAAGTACAAGAAGGAAGTTGTCCATAACTTTCCTCAAATACCTCTGTGTGGCAGGAGGGATGTTTCATGTAGTTGTTCGAGGATTGGGATGTATCCTGGGTGAAGGCGTGTGCATACTGGGATGTTTCGAGGTCACTAGAAGAATTTAATTGAGCTTTAGATGTATTTTGAGTAAAGGCGTGTGAATCCTGGGATGTTCCTGATTTACCAGTGGAATTCAATTGAGCTACCTTTATTAAATCGAGTATCTGCGACATACAAAGGTAGTAGGCATCCATGCACGCCTCATAATCTTCGGCTCTTTCTTACATTCCGAGGTTACTGTTTTGTCATGGGACAACATTACTTTCTCATAGGCATTATCGAGTTTTGCCCATATCGAGTCCAAGTGTCTTAACTTGGCTTCTAGAACAAATTCCTATTGTTCGTCTGTGGGATTTCGTTTGAATGGTTGGCAAAATTGGGACAACTGATCACAGTTGAATAAGAAGCTCTCCTTTGGAGAGATGTTTGCTTCGCTTCGAGATAAGGTGGCCATAATGGAATTAAGAACTTAAATAGTATAAATAAAGAGTGTTGTGATTTGAATATTAGATTCGTATATGGGATACGACTTGTTTAGAATTCGAGAGATTCGGGCTACTGGGAAGTAGAACTAGAACTGCTATCTAGCTAGATTTAAAGAGTGTAGTATTTAAGCGGGTAATACTGGATATTGAATTCTGCAATGTGAATTTGGGAATGGGACATTAGAATAAATTTATCTCATTATTAAATTCGCATATTAATCGAACAATTGTCTGAGATACTAGTGCCAGTAAATCAAAAATTTTTTTTTTCAAATTTCCAAAAAAAATTTTTTTTTTCAATTATCAAAATTTTTTTTAAAAATATTTTTAAATATTTTTTCCGAGTTCCGAGTATGTTTTATTATTAATTTTCAAAAGTAATTTATTATTAAATTTTAATGTGTTCCCGTAGTAAAATATATAATTTTCACGATGTGCGACTCAATGGGTTAATTTACAATGGACTGTATGTTATTATTGGAAGTAAACACCAGTGGTGTAAGAGAAAAAAATCATTTATTTATTTTTTTTCTCAATTTAAGTTTTTAAATTTAAAATTAAAACAAGTGAGGGTAAAAGGGATTAAAATTATTTATTATTTATTAAGGTATTTATTCATAATTGTTAGAGTTGGGAAAATAAATAAAAAAAAATTATGTTGATATTGTAGGAATGTAAAAAAAAAAGACGTGCGCTTCAAACTCTCGGCGAAGACGGTCGCTTGCACCGGAGCTTATCTGTATATTTAGAAATTCTCTTTTTTGTATTTTTTTTTAACTTTGAATTTTATGTTATAATAAAACTCTTTGAATTACTCTACCTACTCTACTCTTTGAATTACTCTACTCTACAAATTTGGGGGCTCAACCCGGATCAAAAGAGTACGCGTATACGTGCATCGGTGTGTGTAAAAAGATAAAAGAGAACAAAGCAGTGAGAGTAAAATACTCACTAACACAGTGAACGTAGACAAAGCTAACGCAGATAATTTGTGGCAGATAATTCGTGGCAAGTGTGTGGACGAAAAGACGAAAATTGTTTTTATATACGCAAGCAGCAGAGAAAATACGTTAAAGAGAACCACAGTGACGCTGATTTGGTAGCTGTATGCAGTGTGTTGTGTTTAAGTTACAACAACAACGACTTGTTTAAACACATATTTTCTAATTTGAAGAAGGGACAATTGATGTGTTGTCAAGAGAACGATGATGTTGAAAGTAACGACGGTTACGACGATGATGATGTTTACGACGATAACGACGATACAATTGTGGAAAACGACGCAGATGACAACAGTTACGACGATAATGATGTTAACGACGATGATGATGATACAATTGTAAACAACGACGGGAATAATAACAACAACGAAGCAGGAAACAAATTTATTGAGAAAAGTAATGTTAGAGCAGTTAAAGGCGAAAACGACGGCAGCAGCAGCAGCAAGGTGGTAAATAAGACGTTTGCAAAAAATAAAAACGGTGTTGATAATAAACAGAAGACGCAATACGAAAAACGGGACTCTGTTAGTGTCGAAAGAGCAACTTGTTTGAACATGCAACGGTTTGCAATGAATTATCGTGACATTGAAGACTCTATTCCCTCGTTTGGCGGTGATGGTAATATGCCAATTGAAGTATGGATCAATAAGTTTGAAAAAACATCTTCTATTATGGGATTTGACGATTTCCAGAAGTTTATTTTTGCTAAAAAAATCTTTAAAAGGTTTAGCTAAATTGAATGTATCCAGTGAACGCGGTATTACTTCATACGAAGTATTGAAGGATGCATTAAAAAGTGAATTTGGTACAACGATTAACAGTGCGCAATTGCATAGAATGATGATTGAACGCAAAATTAATAAAGACGAAACAGTTCATCAATACTTTTTAGTATGAAAGAGTTGGCTTCTCGCGGAAATATCAATGACAGCACTCTCAGGGAATATGTAATTGATGGTATTAACGATTTGACGGTGAATAAATCTATTTTGTATGGTGCAACAAATTTGAAAGATTTTATGAGACTATGGTGGACCATAAACCGAAATTTGAAAGACCAACAACAATCAAACCCAAGAACGACAGAAAGGAGAAAATTTGTTTTAATTGTGGTGGCAAAGGTCATGAATCCAAGAACTGTAAGGACAAAGACAAAGGCGTTAAATGTTTTAATTTTAACAAATATGGTCATATTTCTAAACAGTGTCCGACAAAACTGCAAAAACCAAATGTGCGCCAGCTGGTAACAGTGAAAAAGAATGCCATGGAGTTCGAGGTAGAATTTTTGTGTGACCAACCATTTCAGGCAAAAACCTTGTTCGATACAGGTAGCAAATTCAATGTGGTTACTAGTAGTGTTTATAAAAAGCTGAATTCACCCAAGCTCGTGAAATCGGATTTCTATCTCATTGGTTTTGGAAACCAGGATAATCGTAATAAAATTAAGCCGATTGGAAATTTTTATCAGAGTGTGAATATTGACGGCGATGATTATAATTTAAATTTTCATGTGGTACCTACCAATTCTATTGATGTGGATGTAATATTGGGTAGTGAATTCTGTCATTTTTGTGAAATCAACATTACTTCAGATGGTTTGAGAATAAGAAAGCTTAAGGACGAGACATCAGATGAAATCCACAAGACGATGGTTATAAATGCGTATGAAGATCCAGATAATGGCGTAAGTACAAATAATATTGATAACAGTGTAAGTGAGAGCGCCAAGCTTGAAGTAAAGAATTTGATAGAGAATTATCGACCAATGAAAACTAACACGACAAATGTCGAAATGAAAATTATTGTTAAGGACGATACACCAATCCACAGCAGTCCCAGACGTTTACCGATTATGGAAAGAAATATTGTCGACAGTCAAGTTGAAAAATGGCTCCAAGAAGGAATAATCGAACCGTCCGAGTCGGAGTATAGTAGTCCAGTGGTACTAGTGAAAAAACGAAATGGAGAACCAAGACTATGTGTCGATTTCCGGAAGATTAACAAAGTCATAGTAAAGGATAGATTCCCATTACCATTAATTGAAGACCAACTTGATCGGTTACAGGACGCGAATTTATTTTCAACCATAGATTTGAAAAATGGTTTTTTCCATGTGTCAGTCGAAGAGTCGAGTCGAAAGTATACGTCTTTTGTCACTCACAGTGGTCAATACCAATTTCGAAAAGTGCCGTTTGGTTTATCGAATTCTCCAGGAGTTTTCCAGCGCCATGTGAATGCAGTGTTCCGTGATTTGACTAGACAAGGTATAGCTTTACCGTACATAGATGACGTGATAATAACCGCTAAAGACGAAGACGAGGCGATGCAAAATTTGAAAACTGTTTTGAAGCTGTGTGAGGAATATGGTTTGGAGATTCCTTGGGTACGTAATCGAGAATAAAAGGATTTCGCCATCACCCGAGAAGATTGATGCGCTTATGAAATTTCCTATCCCCAAGAACTTGAAACAACTTGAAAGCTTCCTCGGATTAGCAAGTTATTTCCGTAAGTTTATTCCCAATTTTTCAATTATTGCAAAACCATTAACCGACCTGAAGAAGAAAGATCGAAAATTTGAGATGGGCGATGAGCAGCTTTCAGCAGTCAACATACTGAAATCTATAATGAGTGAAAATCCTGTTCTACATATCTATAATCAAAATTATGAGACCGATACCATAGTGATGCGTCCATGGAAGGATATGGAGCAGTATTAATGCAAAAATCACCTGACGATAATCAACTACACCCAGTTTATTATATGAGTAGAAAAACTACAGACCAAGAAAGAAAATATTCAAGCTACGAGTTGGAGATTCTAGCCGTGATCGAGGCATTGAAGAAGTTCAGAGTATACTTGCTTGGAATTCCGTTTAAGTTAGTTACTGATTGCAACGCATTTACGAAGACGCTCGACAAGAAGGATTTATGCACTCGCGTAGCACGTTGGATACTATTTCTGCAAAATTATAATTACACAGTCGAACACAGACCTGGAAAGCAGATGAAACACGTCGACGCCTTTTCTCGTCATCCAGTTATGATAATCTCCAGTGAGGACAGTGTTATCGAAAAAATAAAACGTTCCCAAATACAAGATGAAGATCTCGCAACGATAAAGGATATTCTAAAGACTACTACAGATTATAAAGACTACTTTCTCAAAGGTGAAATACTCTATAAAGTCGTTGATGATCGTGAGTTGCTAGTCGTGCCGAAGGGTATTGAACGCGAAGTTATCAGGCAGGCACAGGCGAAAGGTCATTTTGCCGTAAAGAAGACCAAAGATTTGATATGTCGTGACTATTTCATCCCAAAACTCGAAGAGAAGATAAAACATCATATTGCCAATTGTGTTCCATGTATCGTGATGAATAGAAAGAAAGGTAAACAAGAAGGTCAACTTGAAGACTTACCATGTGATTTTCTCGGTCCGTTGGAGTCCACCAACAAAAACTATAACCACATTTTTGCCGTCATTGTTTCGTTTACTAAGTTTTGCTGGCTTTACCCGACGAAGTCAACTACAGCTAGAGATGCTATATCCAAATTAGAACAGCAAAGAGTTACGTTCGGAAATCCCGCCCAGATTGTATCAGATCGTGGTTCAGCATTTACGTCTGCGGAATTTCAACAGTATTGTGAAGGCGAAGGTATTCAACACGCCAAGTTACAACAGGTTTACCACGCGCCAATGGTCAAATAGAGAGGATGAACAGCATCATTGTTCCAGTATTAGCTAAGTTAAGTATAGAAGACCCGACTAAATGGTACAAATTTGTCGGAGGAGTACAGCAGATTCTCAACTCCACCTATAACAGAAGCATCGATTCCACACCGTTTGAAGTATTAGTTGGAGTCAAAATGCATTGTAAAGATGACATCCGTATTAAAGAGCTGTTAGAGCAAGAAGTCGTTACCAATTTCGACCATCAAAGATCCGAAGCCAGACGTGAAGCTAAGGAATGCATCATTAGACTACAGAACGAGAACAAACACACCTACAACTTAAGACGCAAGACCGCTACGCAATATCGCATCAACGACCTGGTTGCTATTAAAAGGACACAGCTAGGAGGTGCCCTAAAGTTGAAGTCGAAGTATTGTGGTCCCTATCGTATCACGAAAGTCAAGCCGCATAACATCTATGATGTCATAAAAGTGAGCGATGGTGAAGGTCCTAAGCAAACGTCAACTTGTGCCGAGTTCATCAAGCCCTGGCCAGATGAACAAGAAGACGGATTCGAGGCGAATCCATTGCAGGAAGGCCGACCCGCTTGCACCGGAGCTTATCTGTATATTTAGAAATTCTCTTTTTTGTATTTTTTTTAACTTTGAATTTTATATTATAATAAAACTTTTTGAATTACTCTACCTACTCTAGTCTTTGAATTACTCTAATCTACAATATTTATTATAAATATCACCTTTAATTCTCTGTGTTGTGTTTTTTTCTTATGTCTATTCCTTGTTCTTCTTCGTTCGCTTTCCTTGTGAAACAACCAGAATTGTTGTTTTAATTTTGATGAATCCGCTATTTTCTTGTTGGAATTTTGTAACAAAGAGATTTGTTATAAATCAAGAGAAATTGCAATTGAATTCTCAAACGGGAATGTAGTAAATCAAACACACTTCTCTTATGTGAGACTAAGAGAGTGGTGTATTAATACACTATGTTTATGTCTGACAGTCCAAACTTCCCATCCTTGCCGACATAAACAGGATTGTTTAAACGAGAGTAAATTGGCAACAGAGGGCGCTGCAGTCTAGATTTAAGCTTTTTTTAGATTTTATCATTAATGTTGTTTTTGGCCTTAGACTTTTTTGATTTAACTAAATTGTTCGTTTTTTGATCGCCTGGAGAGATTTGGAGCTCCAGAAATATAAATAATTAATTTTGAATTGAAATTTTGTGAAATTAATAAAAAATAATAAAATAATTTAGTGTATTTTAAAATTATTGTGGAAAAAACCAAGAAATAAAAGAAATACGGTGTACAACAAAAAAGTGTACAAATAAAAAGGAAAGTAATATGTGTTTGATTTTTTTGTGCTTGCAGTCCTACATATAATATTTGCCTTTTTTGTAGTGACCTGTAATCCCAATCGGAGGAACTGACGACTCATTTTTTCGTGTTGGTTCACCCCTCATACAGTCCACAATCGAACACACTATATGTTTGATTTACAGGGAAAGTAAGGGAAATGAGATCACTTTTGTAATTATGGTCTTTTTTACAGGGTGAACTTTCAAATAATGTAATTTTTTTACATATAAAGAAAAGAGATTTCTGTATTTTATATACGAAAATGGGAAATGATAAACGCGAAATTGAGCAACGGTATTAATATATTATGTATATAATATATACTTTATGTGCATATACGTAATTACGGGTTTGTTTAAGTTTCGAGCGATAATTTATTTAAATATATTGGAATTTTTTTTTAAAAGGAGTTCTTATATATAAGTAAGTTTAAAAAAAAACGGGATAATCGAGAAAAGGGTACACGGGTAAAAGGAGAGAAAAACGGGATAACTGTGCTTTCTGTTAAATGTAATTTTACCGTAAGCATACGTCCATCTAAATGTTCATACGCTTCTTTTAACCTTTTCCGCTTTTTAAGGTTAATTTTTATTGGAATAACACCACTTTTCACAGCACTCTTTAACGGGTAATATTTAACGTATTATAATTTTTTTTCACTTTGTTTTTCTCTCTCTTTTTATCTTTTTTTTTTTATTTACGCGCGAAATAAATTATATGTATGTAAAATTTTCTCTCACTTACTTTTTTCTTTTTAATTATATTCCAATTATATAGATATATAAAAATGCATGTCACTTACAGTTTTGTTGTTTTATGTTCTAGTGATGAGTTTCTTGCGCTCTTTACCTCTTTGTTGTTGTGTGTAGTTGTTTTTACGAATTTTTTCCACTTGGTGTTTTTATCTTAATTTGCGTTTAAAGAGACTCGCTGAGTACCATAACAATTCCAAAGGTTGCGGAGAAGGGCCATGAAACAAAGAAATAGGGGTAATTTTCCTTTGTTTATAAATCTCCTGAGAAGAGCCCAGCTGATCTTCAGGAGATGTTAAATGTAATTTCTCGTAAAGAATTACAATGGTTGGAATGCGAGAGTTAAGAGAAAAATAAAGAAATCGGATTAATTTCTAATTGCACTAATGGAGATAATGAGAGATAACGAAATTGTCTTTCTTACCTTTTTTGTTCGACGATTTAACTTTAATAGCTTTACTTAATATTTCACCAATTAGCCACAATAATTTAGTGAGAGTAAAGATAGGATAGGTTTTTCCAAGTAAGTATATTATTTTCATATAGGCTCGAAGGACCATGAACAAATTGGGGTTAAATTTGTTTTAAAATCTCCTTTAAAGAGAAAGATCTTTTAAGGAGATGTGGATTGTAATTACTCGTGAGTAATTACAATCGTTGGGACGCGGTGGTGATATAAAAGAAAAAGTTTCTTTGGTTTAGTTTCTTTACGAATTGAGAGAGAGAGAATAACTTTGGGTTCTTACCTTTTCTTTGCGATGGTGTAACTCATTTCTCAGTTTTATTCCAATTAAATTTTATGAGATTTAATTATATTTCATCCATTTATTTTTTCGGTAAATAAATTTTGAATAAAAATTTTGAAGTATTACAATATTGAAGGTAAGTATAATTCAATTAATTTAACATTTCTTCCTTTTATTATAGGTATATAGGTACACAATTTAGGTAAATATAATTTCAGGTAAATAGTTAAGGTATAGTATAATTCAGGTAAGTATTTTTTGAACATTAATTTTAAGCACAATTTTTTTTTATTTTTTAATTTTACAAAATATACAAATTTTTATAATTTTACAAATATATTCCAAATTTTCTTTATATTTCTTTTATTTATTAGTTTTTCTTTTCTTTTATAATTTAGGCAAGTTTTAAAATTATTTAAATGTTGCTTATGCCATTGCAAGATGATAAGTAATTGCTTTGTCTAGTTTTATTTTTCACCAAACCTCTGCTCTCCCTACAATTGATATTACCAGTAAATTGTGGAGACATTCCCTTTGTTTTTGTGTAACTGGAATTGTGGAGGCATTCCCTTTGTGCAATGGAATTGTAATGGTGGAGAAATTCTTTTTGTTTGATGGAAATGTGGTTTGTTGTTGCCGATGTTGATGCTTTGCTTGTAACATGTTCGTTGTGGTTGTTGGTGTAGCTATTATTAACATCATGTCCATTGTATTCGTTAGTGCGTCTTTGTCACTCCAAGATGTCCTCCGCTGGCTCATTTATGGAACTCCTTTACCACATCTTTCATTTTGGAAGAAGGCACTACAAATAGGTTGGATGAGGTCTTGCCATTAGCGCTTTCCCAAAGTCGATATAGGCATCCGTTTATCAACCGTAAACATAGTGCCCAATATGCTTTTGTAAGAGGACCTTCTCCGGATATTTCATTTCTGGTAGGTCGTTTGTCCTCTTCCTTAGCTGCTATTATCTTCGCCAGTATTGGGTCACTCCTTTGTGCCTCGGACCAGTCTTCATTGGCCTCAATCTGGATCCGCCGGTCAACAACGATGGCTTCCTTCTTCTCAGCCTTCACACAATGTTTACGCTCCAAATTACGAGGTCGGCTCGAGAGAGCATCAGGATTTGCATGTTTTACACCACTTCGTTCTGCTAATGGCATTAGTCGGGAATCATCGTCCTCAATTTCCTTGCATCCTTTACTAGATTTTACATCTGCACTTTCACTGACATGATGATCATTGTGTTCCACATGTTTTCCTCGGATTTTCTTGGATTTACCCGTTTCATCGTTGTGTTTATCAGAACCCTTATGTGTAGCAATGGCACGTCGTCTTGTTGGTGAGATGGATCTAGACTTCTTGCGTGGCGCTTTGCAGTTTCTTTGAAAATGACCACCCTTTCCACAGTTGAAGCATTTAAGTTTAGCCTTTCGTCCGCTTTCTTCCAAAGCCTGCTTCACTATCTCCTTAACTTTAGTTAAAAGGTCTTGAAATTGTGCGAGCGGTCTCTTCGGCTAGTGCGAAGGCTACGGTCTCTGCAAAGGTTGTCTTCTGCGTAGAACATACCGCTAGTTTAATGTCAGGGTCGCGTATACCATTGACAAACGCCTCGGTTTTAAAGTTTTCTATCAACGGGTGGTTTTCTCCTGGGTATGTAAGCTGCACCAACCTCTCAACTTCCATAGCAAAGGCTTGTAATGACTCGTTTGGCTTTTGCGCCCGGCATCTGAACTCCATGCGGTACAGCTCTAGTTTGTGCTCATCGCCGAATTTCCGCTGTAAGGCCACCATTAAGTCGTTATAGTTGTTTCTACTGCTGGTTGGCATGGTCTCTAGTATCTCAGCTGCTACACCTTTTAACGCCAAAATTAGTTCCAAGGCCTTCTCTCCATCGTCCCATCCGTTTCTGCTGGCTACTGTCTCAAATTGGAATTTGAAGACGGATAGCGGTTTCCATCAAATCAAGGTGTTTTTATCCTGCTGGTACTTTCAGATACGACTCGCACTGGTTCCGGTCGCTGGCTCCTACATCATGACGAGTTCTCCGTCGACGGCCTTTTCCAAATTGTCCACCTTCGCGTCAACGGCCTTTTCTAAATTTGACACCTTTACTTCGACACTGGTAATTCTTTTGCTGATCGACTCATGGATTTTTTGGAGCTTTCCAGATGTTGCTTCTTGCTCTTTTTCAATTTTGGACAAAATTGCTGCTTGCGTTTTTGGTTTTCAGCTCTAGAGGCTTCTTGTACATCAGCCAGAAGTTTCTGATTTTAGCTCTGGAAGTTTCTTGTACATCAGTCAGAAGTTTCTGATTGGCTACTTGCATTTTCTCCATCAAAGCGGCTAGCAATGAATTTATGTCAACACCGCTAGGGGTTGCAGGGGCCTGTATCTCTCGTTCCTCTTCATCCTCGAACTCGTAGGATTCGATGCCCATGCCCTGAAGCTGCAGTTGTTCCCTTAGACGCCTTTGCAGTTCATTCTTCGTGCCCGTCGTTGCCAGTTCTAGCTTAGCCAACTCACGTTTAAGCCGTTCCACTCTTAATTCGGAGAGTTTCATTTTATTTATTTATTATTTTTTTTTTTATTTATTTTCACTTTTGGATTTTGCAATCCCACTTCTGACACCAATTGTTACGTTTTTACCTTTTTAAAAACGTTTAAATATGTGTTCGTTGATTGCAAACCAAGTAAAAACAAATATGTGTTTTATTTCAATTAAACTCTCTTTATTATACACACTACTTTTGTGTCACTGTTCACACTTAACCGATACAACAATAATTACTTGTTCGCTATTATTCACACACAACTATTCTGCTCGCAACCGATATCTTCGAACACGACTATTTTGTTCACACGCAACTTCACTCAAGACTGACTCAATTACAACTGACTCGTTGCCTGCTTTGTCTTGCCCTTTTATAGTCCAACACGAACAGTACATCGAACGTTCTTGAAGAGGAAGGTTCGCGATCTCGCATTCTCGAGAACTCTTTTGCGACTACATTGTTGTTTGTGTACTTTGTTCTCATTGCTTGTTGTTGCTATCGCTTGCTTGTCTATCTCCTTCTCTTTCATACCGATATTGATGCTTTGCTTGTAACATGTTCATGTGGTTGTTGGTGTAGATATTATTACCATCATGTCCATTGTATTCGTTAGTGTTAGTGTGTATTTGTGTCGTGTACACATTGTCTCTTGTTTTTGTAGCTTTGCTTATTGTTTTTATGTGAAACGATGTTAGGTCGTTTCGTTCTGCGAAACAATATTATTAAAAATCAGTTCGAATTCAATTTTATAAATTTCTAATAACACAAACTGTTAGGTTAGGTTAGGTCGGAGTGGTAGCTCTGATGTCACAAAGCTCACTTGAGCACTCATAGCGGCCCGTTGTGATGCCACGGGTGAACACAGTCCCTGTACTGACCAAGTTCCACCACAATCAGTTTCTTTCGATTAATAAATGAGAATGACAAAAAAGATCAACTTAAACAATCAAGAGGCCTAAATTCAGTGGGTTACAGGATAATGTTAAAAAGTATCAAAGCTTAGATAAAGTAATATTAAATTTTAGATAAAAGCTTAGACTAGTACTATAACGCTTAGACTGTTAGTGGCTAGGCATCTTCTATTTCATCAGTTACACCGCCGGGGATGTAATTTTCACATCTCCGGACGTAAACATCCCGGCGCCCTTGCAGTACTGCAATCAAGAAAAAACTGGCTCCAAAATTGAGTTTCTGAAATCCTAGAAATATAACAAAGGAAATCAAAAAGAACAAAGAAAACTATTATATTAATTCAAAAGTAACCAATTTATTTCTCCAAATTCCGATAAAAAAAAAGAAATGGAACTACAACTACATCAGCTCACGATCCGGACTTCAATAGGTATCTGTCAGCTGCATTAAGGGAAGTAAACCCGGCGAATAAACGTTAATTTTTCTCAATGCTAAAAGCGATCCCAAAAACTTTCAAAATTTTAAGGGAAAAAGTGCTCAAATATTAATAAAAATTGGCGAAGCTTTAAAGAATACCAGTTGGAACATTATCGCAGTGAAAAATGTCTAAAAAAATTGCTCGCAGAAGTATGGCAAATAAAAAAATAATTAGTTGTGCTATTTGTGAATATGAAATAAAAGAAGAAACAGACAGTTATATTGAGTGTGATAAATGCACTAAAAACTTTCATTCTCAGGGTACTAAATTAAGTAAAAGAGAATTTGAGAGGCTTTTAAAAAATGAAAATGAATTGTTTTTATGTCATTTGTGTAAAGAGGGTGATAAAGAAATAAGAAATGAACTAACCACAATAAAAACTGAACTAAAGAAATTGGAAAATTTGGAAATGCTGGATCAGCTGACTGAATCTATTAGTTTTATGTCAGCAAAGTTTGATCAAGTATTTAAAGATGTTGCAGAAAATAAGAAGAAGATTGTGGAAATGCAAAAAGAAAACAAAAAATTAAAAACAGAAATACAAACTCTTAAAAATTCAATGATTTTAAAGTGAAAAATGATTGCGTTATAAGCAATATTAAGGTTAATGATAAAGTCAGTGCTATTGATGCTGTTGTTAATCTGTCTAAAGATGTGGGTGTCGTATTTGAACCTAATGCTTTTGAGGATGCCTATTTAAAAGAATAAAAAAACTGTGGTTGTAAAATTTTCTTCAAAAATGCATAAGAGTAAACTGATGTCATCGAAATCAAAATTACGAGAAAATGAAAATACAAAAGAAGTTTATGTGCATGATTTCCACAGTAAAGAGACACTAAGCCTATTATATTACTCAAAGTCGTTAAAATCAGTTGGTTTTCAACAAATTTATGCTCGCAGTGGACTAGTCTACTGCAAAAGGAGTGATCAGGGAAAACAACAACTGATCAGCTGTGAAGATGATGTTGATCGAATATTGATTTGATTTTGCGTCTGTTTTTTGTACAAAACACACGTTTTACAATTGTGAATTACGCTTTTGACCAAATGTTTTAATCTGAATATCCAATATTCTGTGCGTAGGACTCGAATGATTAGTTGGTTTTCTCCATGAAGGGTAATTTAATGTGTAAATTCCACTAAGAGTTGTGATAGCTTCGAGTTATATGGTAGCAATATTGGGTAGCGTACATTATAGGTTAATGCAGGTGATTGAGCGAGTCGACCATTGACTCTAATAATGCCATGGCGATCCATGAAGGGATTTAAGGTCAAAAGACTGTGGTTGGTGATATTCTCTCAAACCACCATAGGTTGTGGTTTTCCAGTTCTTGTGCAGTACACCTCGGCTGGCTACATCTGCTGGGTTATCTTTTGAGTTGATATGTTGCCAATTTTGATTTCCAACCTTATCTAGGATTTCAGAAACACGATTTCCAACGAAAGTGTTCCATGAGCAAGAGGGTTTCTTTAACCAGGACAGCACGATTGTTGAGTCGGTCCAATAATATGCCTTGATATTTTGAATCTGAAGATTTGGTATAATTCCGCATGCAAGGTTTCCAATAATACGGATCCACACAGTTCTAAGCGGGGCAAAGATATTTGTTTAATGGCAGCTACACGGATCTTTGAATCAAAAGAAATGTGAATACTGAGTTTTCTGATTGTATTCGAACATAAAGGGCCGTTGAATAGGCTTTTTCTGAAGCGTCACTGAAACCGTGAATTTCTACATTACAACTGGGGCTAAATTGGATCCAACGGGGAATTTTCAATATATTTATTGCTGGGCAGTTTTTTATGAATTTTTGCCACTGTAGACAAGTCAAGGGTCTTAGTATGTCATCCCAGACGACTTTATCTAACCAAATCTGTTGCATAATTAATTTTGCTTTAACTATTATTGGGGCTATCCATCCACAAGGGTCAAAGAACCTGGCAATTGTAGATAAAACTTCTCTTTTGGTGTAGTTTTCTTTTAGTTCGACATCTGGTGCAGTGAATGTAAATGAGTCTGAAGAAATGTTCCATTTGATTCCAAGAGTTTTAGTTCCAGTGTTTTCTGACAAATTTAACCAATCTAGAGGTAGTAGGGTCTCATTTGGTAGGTCTTGTATAACTCGTGGGTCATTTGATGTCCATTTCATCAGCTCAAATCCAGCGGATTTTAAAACTGTTGTAAGTTCTTTTCTTGATTTGATGGCGTCGATTAATGTGTGACCACCTGCTAAAACATCATCCACGTACATGTTTTGTTGTTTCTGGCTAAGCGTGCGTTCCATTCTGAAGAACTGTGCCATCGCTATGTTTCTCGATGTTCCTATTTCTTCGTTATTTTTAAAGGGTAGGGTAACTATATACCTTCCTTTGTCGTTTCTTCGTGTCGTCGACATAAAGTTGTTCTCGCAAAATGTGTCCTCATCTGACCTAAAAACCTGTTTTGGGGTCTCCTCCACCTCCCAAAAGCGTGTGAGGATTCGGTCAAGGGACGTAGTGTTGAGTAGTGACACTGTTGTACTAGGTTGTGTCGTTGTTGAAATTGGTCCCCCACAATCCAGCCAAATATTGTTTTTTGTGCCGAAAGGGATCCAATCGACCGCATCGGTGTGTCCATGCAATATATTGAGTGGCCCAAGTCGAGGCCTATAAGCAAGACGATGGGTCTGCTTTGATTGAATTGAGGATCTGCAAGTTCTAATTTAGCAGTCTCATTGAAATGTTGCAAATCTAATGTCTGTGGTGGTAAATTAGATGGAAGATTCTTCAGGACTGGTGACAAGACTTCTAATTTAAATTATGAATCCACCTTGGAGCAAAGATTGAATAAACATGCTTTGGTTGAACTCTCTGAAACTGTTTGACTCGAGCCTGTAACATGAACTAAATTTCGTTTGGTGAGTAAATTTAGTTTATTTTTCAACTTTTCTGACATAAAAGTTGATTGTGAACCAGGGTCGATGATTGCTCTTGCCTGGTACTTTTCGCCTCTAGTTTCGATCAGTACAATTTTAGTAAATAACAAGGTCTCTCTCTCATTGAGAGAAATGTTTGCTCTCTTGTAGTGTCAATGACACAAAAAACATTGTAGCTTTTTCAATTTTTAAAATTTCTAAACTGTTTAAACGCAATTATTTTTACAAAATAATAGTAATATTAATATTAATAACTAATAATGTTAATTATTATTATTATTACTAATTAATTAATAATATTAATATTTTTCGTAGTTTTGTGGACTTAGCGTTTTTGCAAACCACAAAATTACAACAACTTTAAACTATATAATGACATGTTTTGTTGTTGTAAAATATTGTTACTTTTTTACCTTTTTAAAAACGTTTAAATATTAGTTCGTTAATTGCAAACCAAAGTAAAAACAAATATGTGTCTTGTTTTAATTAAACTCTCTTTATTGTCCACACTTTCTTATATGCCACTGTTCACACTTAACCGATACAACAATAATTACTTGCTATTATTCACACACAACTATTGCTCGCAACCGATATCTTCAAACACGACTATTTAGAAATTTGCCTAAGTTGGTCAGAAATAGCTTAGGTTATTGTCTTGGCTTTTTCTGTCCTGCCGTCAATAAAATCTAAACTTAGCAGTTTTTTGTTATCGGTCGTCTATAGGTATAAACACATAGACGACAGACGACAGATAACAGAAAGCTGCCAAGTTTAAAATACACACGCTTATATGAAAACGATTATATAGAAGGCAGAACATAAAAAGCCAAGACAACAACCTAAGCAGGTGCTGCCCAAATTACTATTTTCTATTTTTGTGAGCAGCTAAAAGCAAATTAGTGATGCCAATACAACATAAAATCATATTAAAAAACAGCCAAAAATATTTACTATGAAGAGAAAGAACAATTCTAAAATTAAAAAATAAAAAGGAATCCATGTATTCATAATAAATAAAATAGAATTATAGATTCAATTTTGTATCTGAATTCATTTGATAAATGTTTTGTGTGTGCGGTTTTTCCATAAGTGAGTTTATTTTTGCGTACAAAAAACCTGATAGTGCCAACACTGAAAAATATATTTACTTTCAAATTTGAAAATTATTGACAATCGTTTTTTTCTGCTCTGCTTTCAAAAAATTTAAGCAGTCGGCATACGACAGAAAAAATAGTTGGCAGAATTTTCTGTCGAACTGCCGAACTGTTGTCTGTCGTCTATGCGTTTATACCTTATGTCGTCAAATTATTCTAATTACAACGGTAAATAGACACATGCTCTCATACCTTGTATATACAAGACTCGGCGAACCTCACACAAATATTATCCGGTTACGGGTGTTTCCGACAATATTTGCAGCATTTTCAGTTAACAGATAGTCTTGTAGGTTCAAATTGACTAGTAAACTCGACACAGAGTAGTACGGAACTTTCGAGTGCGACAGTTTTGCAGAAGAACGTTGTATAGCTTATAGAAGCTTTTGCCTCTTACCAACGGTAGAAATCTAATTACCGAGATATGCCAATCGAATAACAAGTGCAATGTCTGATAGTACATTCTGCGTAGATTCGGATAAACTCTTCAAGGGTAACAATTTATGTAGATCATGAAGAACCACTGAAGGACGAGTTGTTAGGTGATAGTCTAGGAGTGTAAAGGGTCGCTAGGCGACCTTATGTAGACTTTATCAATACCGTTCTTTTCGCAGATAAAACACCATTCTACCATTTTCCCCTGGAATGTCTTACTACTCCTTTTATTTATATCACTCCGTTTCTTGCACAAAATCTCTATATTCTTTACCTGGCATGTGTGCAACGAGGTGATTTCAAAGCTAGTGCGAACATCACGAGTTTGAATTAACAGTTGTTAACGAACGTCTAGGTCTATGAGCTTGTATTCCTCTACTAGATAAGTCTCAAAGCTCTCTGTTTCAATGCAAAAAAATTCTTTTGTTTTACCTACCAAACTTTCATTTAAGACTCTTGTACATTAGTTTTAGAACTTCAACTGCTTTCCCCTTAAAAGGCCAAATGGAGTTGTCGAAGTTCTGCCGTCCACCAATAAAGGTGTATTGGAATCGAAGCAAGTCGTCGTGGTGAATACTTCAGACATAGCGTGCACATTTGTGAAATTGAAAATTTGTTTCCATAGTGTGCGGATAGCTTTGATAATAAAAATTAATAGTTAAAATATATTTTTAAACAATCAATTCTAGAAACAACAAATGAATACATTTATTTAACCCAAAAAAAATGGCTGAAACAAATTGGGGATGAAATTTGTTTTTAAATCTCCTTTAAATCTCTTTTAAGAGAAGAGATCTACAGGAGATGTTAATTATAATTACTCGTACGAGTAATTATAATTATTGGGACGCGTGTGGTGAGAAAAAAAGGGAAAAGAAAGAAATATAGTTATTTCAATTTTCTTAAGAGAATTAAGAGAAAGAGCTGAGATTCTTACCTTTTTTCCAGCTGTGAAATAAATCCTTTTCTGGTTTTTTTTCTCAAATGGATTTACAATATATTTATATGATATCGATACTTCAATATGGGCACAATTTTGGTAAGTATAATTTCATTCTAGATTTCCTTTTCGGCACACAATTTAGGTAAGTATGATTTTAGGTACGCATAATTTTGGTAAGTATAATTTTAGGTAATTATAATTTTGCTTGATTAATTTCTTCCTTTTATTTATTTTGTGTAGATATAAATTTAAGGTACGAATAAGCTTATAATATTTAGTTCACTTTCTTTTGTTTTATATAATTAATTAAATTAATTTAATTCATTTAAGTTTAAATATGTATAAGGTTTAAAATATTAATTATAGAAAATTTTAATTTAATTCCATATAATTTCACCCACATTTAGTTTGGTTTACAATGTAGTAATTAGATTTTATTTGCACTTTATTTCCTTTTTTTTTTACTTTGAGAGCACTTGAAGCTGGTGATGTTCTTGAAAGTCAGAAGTAAAGTGAAAGTGTTTGTATTTTTTGACTTCCATCTAACTTCTATTTTGCCTTAATCAGCCGTGTTAACGGCACATTTGGAGGCATTCCAATTATGTTCCAAGGAAAGAGTGGAGACATTCCAATCGTGTAAAAAATAAAGAAAAGGTGGAGACGCTCTCTCGGTTTGATGGAAATCTTGGAATTATTTTGTGTTCAAACCTCGTTTGAACATATCGCCGGCCCTGGGGTTAACTTAAGATGACCTCTCGCCCTGAGGTGTGGTACACAACACTTGTGCCAATGACTTTATGGCTTGGGCAATAATATTGGCATCTGGAGTTGTGGACAAAGTGGATGATGATGTTTCGTTCGTTGACTTCTTTTGTAGAACTGCCTTATTTCTTTTTTTTCGTCTTTTCAGGGGTTGGATGAAGCAATGTGTGGTGGGATTTGTCGCATCTCTTACACATGTCCAGTATTATGGTGAATCTGCGGTTATTTCTATGGGAGAAAGTTTACATATTAGAGAAAGTAGAGAGATGAAGCTGAAATTAGTGAGAAGTTGAACTAAAGTTGGGAAATGTTATTAGTTTGAGAAAAAATTTGCGAATTATATGAGAATTTGAAGGTGGGTCAACATAGCGACATGCGAATGCTCGCCGTACGCACATTCTTATCGGGTGGGGCACGAGGGGGAATATATGTCCATTCAAACGCATATGACATGTATTTCCGTTCGAGTGCTTCGAGAAAATTACGAGCATTGTCAGTTACTACCCCTTGGGGTAGTCCACGCCTCCCAACGAAACGAGAGAATGCTGTTTGGGATTGGGAGAATGCGGCTGAGCATAGTTCTGAGTGGATAGCTTTCGTGTTGGGGTAAACGAAAGCACTACCATAGGCTTTTGTAGTTTCCTGATCTCGTAAGGTTGAGATCTTAAGTTTAGATGGGCCAGTAAAGTCAATACGTGTGACTTTAAATGGAGGAGATAGAGTACATCTCCTTCGGGGAAGTGGCGCCATTATCCGAGAACGAGGCTGTTTTCGGTAAATAATGCAAGTTTTGCAGTGTCGTATTATCTTCTTCGCTCGGGGTTTGAGACGGAAGATACAGAATAGAGTTTGTACCATTCGACACATTTGACTGCATTCAGCGTGAGATTGTGAGTAATGTAAATGGTTCAGATAACGTTGGCAAAATCGGGAGTTGCCAGGTAATACATTGGGATATTGTTTATCGTATGGTAGGGACGATAGAGCAAATCTGCCATTTATTACAAAAAGTGAATTCTCATTAATCAATGTGTTTGAGTTTCCGAGTACAATTTTGTCAGGTATGTCTTCATTTTCAGACACAGATTTATATTTCCCTGAAACAACTGAAGATGTCAGAGTTTCAATTGTTTGGGTTCCCATAGGGTTTTCATTGACCAGGGCTAGCTCCATTTGGGATGATTCGTGTAAGGTGGAATCATATAGATCTAGTGATTCGAGTTTGGAATTATGGATTTCCAAAGCACAAGAAGGGAGTTGTTCCTAACTTCCCTCAAATACCTCTGTATCGCAGGAAGAAAGTTCCATACAGCGGTTCGGGGATTCAGATGTATTTTGGGTAAAGCCGTGTGCATACCGGGATGTTCCTAGGCCACTAGAGGAACTTAATTGAGCTATCTTTATTAGCTCGAGAATCTGTGAAGTGCAAAGGCAGTAGGCATTTTCACACGTTTCATAATTTTTTCTCGCCTGTTCCTTACACTTCAAGGTTATTGTTCTGTCATGGGACAACATTAATTTTTCATAGGCATTATCGAGTTTTGCCCATATCGAGTCCAAGTGTCTTAACTTGGCTTCTAGAACAAATTCGGATTGTTCGTCCGTGGGAGTTTGTTGGAATGGTTGGCAAAATTGGGTCAACTGATCACAGTTGAATAAGAAGCTCTCCTTTGGAGATAAGGTGGCCATAATGAGATTAAGAATTTAAATAGTATAAATAGAGAGTGTAGTGGTTCGAATATTAGATTCGTCTATGGGATACGAATTGTTTAAGATTTGAAACCTTTGGGCTACTGGGAAGTAGAACTAGAACTGCTATCTAGCTAAATTTAAAGAGAGTGTATATATAAGTGGGTAATACTGGATATTGTAATCCAGGAGATTAGGGCTACTGGGAAGTAGTACTAGAGCTGCTATCTAGTAAAATTTAAAGAGAATATATAAGAGCAATGCTGGATGTTGTAATCCAGGAGAAGTTAGCACTTAGGAGATTTGGGCTACTGGGAAGTAGTGCTAGATACCTGTTATCTAGCGTAAAAAAGGGTTAAAAAACTCTAAGTGCTAATTTGCGGTATAAAATGTCTTTCTATATTCTATGAATAGGGGTTAGGGGCTATATGGAAATAGCACTGGATACCTGTTATCCAGTTTAAAAAGTGATAAAATAGAATATAGAAATTAATTCGTAAAGAATTTGGGATGTTAAATTATTGCCATGTGAATAAAATTGCGACATGACTTTGGGAACGTGACGTGAGAACTAATTTATTTCATTATACAATCTGCATATTATTGTATATGTATTTTGAGATATTGATGAAGTAAAATTTTTCCAGTTCAGAAATAAGTGAAAAAAATTTTGAATTTCATGAATTATTGTATTCTTGCTATGAAATTTTAAAAATATTTTTAAATATTTTTTTTTTTTGAGTTTCAAATATATTTCATTATTAATTCTCAAAATTCATTTGTGATTAAATTTCAATTTAATTTTTGTAATGAAATATAATATTTTTAGTGTTCGCCTTAATGGGTTAAATTGTTCTTTATGTTTATAATGTTTGCAATGGACTGTATGTTTTAAGTGGAGATAAGCACCAGTGGTGTAAAAGGATAAATTCAATTATCTATGTTTCGAATTTACGTTGTTAAAATTAAAATTAAACATTTAGGGATATATGAGATAAAGCAATTGGGATAAAATTTTATTTATTTATTTTATTAACATATTTATTATTATTAAAATTGGGAACGTAAAAATTTTCATCTCTTTTCCTATTTAAAATTAAAACAAATGAGGATAATGGGATAAACAAATTCGGTAATGTAACAAATTGGGTTAAAATTTTATTTATTTATTTTATTAATGTGTTTATTTATAATTATTAGAGTTGGGAAAATAAAAAAATTTTAGTTGATATATATTATAAATATCATTCCTTCAATTCCCTGGTGTGATGTTTGTTATGTTTATAGTGGGATGTATGTTCCATTTAAAGTGGAAGGCAGTGGTGTAAAACTAACAAATCATCTGTATATTTATCCAATTTATGTTTTTGGAATTAAAAATAAAACAAAGATAAATGGGTTATTTATTTATTTATTTTACTAAAATATTCATTTATTATTCATATATAATTTTTGGGGCAATAAAAAAATTTTGAGTTGATTCCTTTAATTCTCTGTATGGTGTTTTCTCCTTGTTGCTATTCCTTGTTCTTCCTTGTTCGCTTCTTCTTTGTTGTTTTAATTTTGAGTATTCCGCTATTCTCTTGTTGGAATTTTGTAACAAAGAGATTTGTTACAAATCAAGAGAAATTGCAATTGAATTCTCAAACGGGAGTTTAGCAAATCAAACACACTTCTCTTATGTGTGACTAAGAGAGTTGTGTATTAATACACTATATGTTTGATTTACACAGAGGTTATGAGAGACGAGATCACTTGCACTTTTTTAATTATGTTCTTTTTTATATTTTTTTTTTTACAGGGTGAATTTTTCAATGGTGTTTTTTTTTTTTTTTTCCACATATACAGAAAAGAGTTTTCTGTATTTAAATAAACGAGAACGGGAATTGAAAACGCGAAATCGAATAACGGGATAAATATTTTATGTAAATAATATATAATTTATGTACATATATGTAATCAACCGGGTTTTTATTTTTTTTTTTTTCTTTTTTTTCGAGTGAGAAAATTTTTCAAATATAGGGAAAAAAATTATTATTTTATATATAAGTTATATATGTATAAGTATATGAAACAAAAAACGGGATAAATGGAAAGCGGACTTTATACACGGGTAAATGAGAGAAAAAACGGTATATATGTATTTTTATATGTGTTGTGCTTTCGTCACTCAATGTAATTTTATCGTAAGCATATGTACATCTATATATACATACGCTCTTTTAACCTTTTCCGTTTGTTCAAGGTTATTTTTGTAACGCAAGTAACACCACTTTTTTTCGCACTCTTTTGGGTTTTTACATATATTTTTCTTTAACGAGTTAAATTTTATGTTTAACCTATTATCATTTTTTAGGTTTTAGCACTTTAGGTTTTTTCTTTTTTCTCTCTTTTTGTCTTTTTGAGTTTACGCGTAAAAATTGTGTGTATGTATAAATGATCTATCACTTACATTTTCTATCCTTTCTTTTTTTTTTTAATTATTTTAATTTCTTCTATGTATGTATGTATATATATATATAAAAATGTACATCACTTACGGTTTGCTGCTTTATATTATTGTGATGAGTTTTTTCAGCTCTCTTTACCTCATTTTGTTGGATTTGGAGTTGATTTTATGAAGTTTTCCACTTGTTTTTGTTTTATTTTGTGCTGAGTATTATGAAACGAATCCACAGGTTGCTGTGAGTTTGCCGTTCGAAGGACCATGAAACAAATTGGGGATGAAATTTGTTTTTAAATCTCCTTTAAATCTCTTTTAAGAGAAGAGATCTACAGGAGATGTTAATTATAATTACTCGTACGAGTAATTATAATTATTGGGACGCGTGTGATGAGAAAAAAAGGGAAAAGAAAGAAATATAGTTATTTCAATTTTCTTAAGAGAATTAAGAGAAAGAGCTGAGATTCTTACCTTTTTTCCAGCTGTGAAATAAATCCTTTTCTGGTTTTTTTTCTCAAATGGATTTACAATATATTTATATGATATCGATACTTCAATATGGGCACAATTTTGGTAAGTATAATTTCATTCTAGATTTCCTTTTCGGCACACAATTTAGGTAAGTATGATTTTAGGTACGCATAATTTTGGTAAGTATAATTTTAGGTAATTATAATTTTGCTTGATTAATTTCTTCCTTTTATTTATTTTGTGTAGATATAAATTTAAGGTACGAATAAGCTTATAATATTTAGTTCACTTTCTTTTGTTTTATATAATTAATTAAATTAATTTAATTCATTTAAGTTTAAATATGTATAAGGTTTAAAATATTAATTATAGAAAATTTTAATTTAATTCCATATAATTTCACCCACATTTAGTTTGGTTTACAATGTAGTAATTAGATTTTATTTGCACTTTATTTCCTTTTTTTTTTTACTTTGAGAGCACTTGAAGCTGGTGATGTTCTTGAAAGTCAGAAGTAAAGTGAAAGTGTTTGTATTTTTTGACTTCCATCTAACTTCTATTTTGCCTTAATCAGCCGTGTTAACGGCACATTTGGAGGCATTCCAATTATGTTCCAAGGAAAGAGTGGAGACATTCCAATCGTGTAAAAAATAAAGAAAAGGTGGAGACGCTCTCTCGGTTTGATGGAAATCTTGGAATTATTACTGCATTGGATATTAACACAGTCTTTTTCATTGTTTTGCTGAAATAACTTCATGATATAAATTTCATTTAAAGTTGTGTGATTCAACTTATTCGTTTTTTGGTGCGAATATCTGTTATTATTGAAAATATTCTTTCTGCATTACAATTTTTTTATTTTTAAACAAAACTGCTCCATATTTATTTTCCTTGCAAAAATTATACTCGATTGCTTTTCCCCGATTAAGACTCAAGTTAAATTGTTTTGACAAGAGTTCGAATTTTTTTTCTCCAAAAACATTTTAATGGTTAAGAATGCCATTTCTCTGAATATTGAGTCATTATTTAAAGGAAGTCTGTTTAGTATATCTTGCAGTGATGTTAAATAAAAGTCTAGGCAATTATACACTAGTGGTCATCTATTTGACTAAATTTAAACATATATATTTTTGTAACCCTCTGTAGCGGGGAATTCCCACAAATCAGTTAAGCTTAACATGTGCTTTTTTGAACCTGTACAGAAGCATATTGGCTAATACAATAAAGCCTTATGTCGTTGAAAATATGCCTGAAGAATTAATTTTTATACAGAATAATAATCCGTCCCTAAATAGCTGACCAGAGAGAAGTCAGAAGTTCTTCACATTGGTGGCCGACAAAAATTTCCATTATTAACAATAAATTATGTGGTGATCTAATCTTCATTCATAAATAATGCACGATGAAAAAACCTACATTTTGGAAAATATAAAAAATCTGTCCGATTTCCAGACGATTCTGTCTTAACATTGAAAACACCTATACGTAGAGATTCCCCCACTTCTGGCAACACTGGTAGCTGCAGTTATTAGTGTCGTTGCCTTACCTTTCTCTTCGAAATTAAACCCATTTTTTTTTGTAAATGTTTCTTTATTTAGTGAACTGCTACTATTTTTCTGTTTTGTTTAGCATACGTTAAGATTTATATACGTTAATCGGAAAGTTTACTGATTGATATTCTTTATGATATATATTTTTGGTAATTTACGGTTAATTACCAATTAAAAAAAAACGATTTTATTTAATGCAACACTACGGTCAAATATTATTTAATTTATTTAAATTTAAAGTTTAAAAAAGCTAATTTAATTTAGGATGGCTTCGGATTTTATGGATCTTATGTTGGTCAGGAACGTCTGCAGCCGATCAGGATTTTTGTCAAAGAGGCCGGAAACAATGGCGGCATGTCTTTTTATCTCGCTGACATTGACAGCTCCTAAGTGCGTGTTTACACGACGGGTGACAGATAACGATGTTGGCAACGCTAAACATAGGGTGCCACATATTTATATATATATGGAGCGCATAAAATACTATATTAAATTGTAATAACTTTACTCTTGGTGTTTAAACTGCATCGGCTGGGCTTTGAAATTCTGAAAGAGCATGTATAGGATTTTGATCTTTCTTCTGCGATCCTTTTCGAACTTTTGCTCTAACTTCTTCCGGTTTCTCAGGTCTGACCAATGGCTTTTTCTCTGGAGCTTTCATTTTCCAAACAACAGTTGGGGACTGAGATTAAATGATTGTAATAATATGATTAATATAATAAAAATTAGTTTTATTATGAGCAAAAAAATAATTAAAATTTTAATTTGCTTATTACAATACAATTATGTAATTATTACGAGCGAAGTGGAAAAGAACACATGCTCGGTGTAATGTGTCACCGATCAAAGTCGCTGGTGAAATTCAAACCTACAACCCTTACATTAATAGACTAGCAGACTATCCACTATACTACGGCAATCAGACTCCAATTTTTTCAGTAATGCAAACTGAAAATATTTTGGAAATCACAAGATTCTATTCCTATGTATGTATATCGATTTGTTGTTTTTCATTTCTTTTAGCAATATCGGCTGTAACAAAGCATGTCCATCATCTTTTAATTATTTGATTTGATTCAGTTACACAAATCAAGCTAAAGGGTTTGGATATGTGTCCTTGCCTAAAACCGATGTCCTTCAGGCACAATTACTTGAGGTAGTGTGGATTTAGTCCTTATCATTCCGAACGGTACTGCCTGCCTTACCTAAAGTGTTCGTTGCGGACGTGATCATATCTAGCGTCAGGGCTCACCGAGGTCCCAAGGTGGGCTGTTTGGATGGTATTTGAGGCTTTTTGTTTTATAATTCAAAAACAATAACGACATTTCTACGGGTTTAAATAAAAATTGTCAGAGTTTAAAGATTCTAAGCATAGCACGTGTTTAGCTGATCAATAAATTCTACGAAGAGCATTTTTGATGAATATTATTCAGTGCTAGTATGTAATTTCTTATCATCGCACATGTAAATTTGCTATAATCACCACATAAATAAAACGTCGAATTATTATTGATTAATAACATGGGAAAAATGTTAATGCTAATTATTTTGTCAGTTGTTCAAAGAATAAGAAAATAAAAGAATTGCAAGGGGAAAATTTGATCATTATCGAAATACTGGATTGCAAATAAATAAGTTTACAGGTTTCCTTGCAGAACTGTGAACCATTTTCGGAAGAACAGTGTAAATTAATGCAGAAAAAATTTTTAATCAAAATGCAGTGATGATAATCAAATATTATTTGTATGGTCATAATGCTTAGACTGAAATTGTAAATGTGTGGAATGTTATACTACTAACCGCGATAATTTAGGCACCGACTCAGAAGACATAAAATCAACCAAAACCAACTAAAATTAGGTTTTTTGTAATTGTTTTAATTCATAAATTATAAATTATAACTAAAGTAAAACAAAAGATCGTTTCTTATATTTAATTGAAGGACCATTACCTTTCTTGTTGATATATTTTTTTAATTCAAATTAATTTTTTTTGTTTCCTCCCTATCCATATTTTTGACATTTCATTAAAAAGTTCTCTTTACATGACATCGTATCCTAAAGGGTCTGGTTCGTTAAATTGGTTAGATCTTATTCAAAAGGGAAAGCTATGCCAAAGAAAGTTATAACGCCCGCCTTTATTGCGTTAATTTCTGCTTTGTTATTTTCCATTTGGGTTTTCACTTTTCATTGAACATCTATTCGAGCCAAACGATAAGATTTCTGCTTAAACATTTTTCAACTTACTTCTTTCCCGTAGGAGATGCTGATCTTCTAACGAGTGCATCCCCAGGTGACGGATAGGGGATGTGCCGAGAGCATTATCTTTCAATCATAGCTATCATACTAACTACTGGAAGACCGAGACGTCCGGAAGCGAAAACAATGTTTTTCATAAACTAACTTTGTTAATCAAGACTATGGAAGTATAAGACTTCCCGCGGACAAAAACCTGCGGGGTGTTTCTTTAGACCAAAAAAATTAAAAACCTAGAAAGTAAAGTTACGGTGCAGGGAGTCATTAACCTAGTACTATTTGTAAGCCATGTTATATTTGTAAGTCATGTTCCGGCGTCATCTTGGTATCCACTCTGCCAAAATTCATTATGACCAGCACAAGAAAGTATAAATTCTGGTAAACAATAAAATATTGAACTACATAATGGAATGCTTTGAGATCAAGAGGGGTGATTTAATCACGAAGCTAGAATTACAATCGTGTTCAAACATTCTCAAAGAACGCATTAAAGGGATATTATCAGGGTTTGTTTTTGCTACACTGTGTTTCACTTTTGCTTTTTTGCTTAACTATAACTAAGAGAAAATAAACAAGCAACAGCTAACAGCAAAGTGAAAAAATAAAAAAATGCTGTTTAGCTATAGTGGTACAGTGAAATGTTATCTGCTTGCGCAGCTAGTCGCAGCGATGAATTTCGTAGCGATCTCAACTGCTTACAGCATTTCAGCATTTGTGGTTTCTCATGTGCTTTTGCTGTGCTTTGTGTTGCGCTCTTTTACTTTGCAAGCACTGCTTAAGATTTTTTTTATGTTTGAAATTAACTGTGTGTTTACACCATTCTCTTTGAAATGTATGTATATTGTGTTTGTATTTATTTTTCTGTTGGCAAAATTTTCATTTGTTTTGTCAAGCCTCCTCTGTTTTTTTAAATCAATTAAAAAAAACAGTTTTAACCGTTTTAAAGAGATTAATGTTCATAGTTTTTTTTTGGTGAAGAATTGATTGTCGGTTTTTTCCATAATATGTACGTATATATGTATGTTTATATATTTATTCTGTTGGCAAATTTTACATTTGTTTTGTCAAGTCTCCTGTGTTTTTTTTTAAAACAATTTTATAAAAAAAAGTTTTTTAGTTTTTTATGGTGCATATACTATGTATGTTTTTTGAAATGAAATAAAATTTTATTTTTCTTAATATATCAGTGTTGTTGTTTTTCTTTAAAATAAATCATATTCTTATGAGATAAGATTCATACCTAATGTCAAATATAAACAAGAAATATTGATTATGTATCTTACCATAGTATATTTAAATATATTTTTAATTAAAAAACTATGCAGAAGTTAGTATTTTCTTTAACTTAATTTTTTGCCCTATAATATCTAAACATACCTACATATTATGAAAAAAAACCACAATCATTCAACTAGGGTTGGCAATCCCGCTCTATATTTTCAATCCCGGGATTTCGGGATTTCATTTACCTAGTCCCGGGACTATCTTGAAAGATATTAACATATTATTTCAATAAAATTAATAACATGACACATCCAAAAATAGGTTTATAAGAAAGAATTTATTAAATTATAAGAAAATTAATTTTATTTTTAATTTTTCACATTTTGAAATTAATTATAAAGAGTAAATTGTTTTTATAGATATATACTCTTTTGTTGATCAAGTGCGATATGTTATTATTTTTTATTATTTTTAAAATACGTTTTGAGGAAGTACAGAGCATCCAAAGTTTCATCGCTCAAACGACTTCTTATTTTAGTTGTGAAAAATCCAGCTGCAGAAAAAGCACGTTCAGACTCTACACTGGCTGAAGAAGAAGGTGTAACTTCTGACTCAGAAGCTATTAGAAGTGATGTAGCTGGACTTGAAGCATTTAGTCTTCCGAGTAACTCAACTATTAATTTGCGATATTTTATGGAAGAAGGAACCGTTACGAACTCTGTTTCGGATTCGGACTGAACATTCGTTCTACCATTGTGCAGATACTGAAGTACACCACTGATATCTGTTCTCCTTTGTTGCATGCGATGGATGAGGGCTGAATGTAATTTTTGACTTATAACGTTGTTAGCATCTTTAAGTTTTTTTAACATAAAAGTTATGGCAACATCGGCCGTGAACAGATTAGCATCCCGACGGCAAAGGGCGTCAACTGTTGCTTTAACTGGGATAAGAACACTAATGATTGCGGATACCATATTAATCTCATCTTTGGATAAAGCAAAATATTCACCTTCAGGTGGACCTATGTCTATTAATGCCTTTTGTATACAATTTCTTAATAAATAAAGACGTTCCAGCATTAACAAAAGGCTGCTCCACCTAGTTTTATAGTCTTTTATTAGAGTTAGTTGCTTTCCAAATTCAGCCGTAACATACTTTTGCATGACATCTTATTTTGTAGCTGTAATATACAACCATTTGGCGGACTGTGTTGACAGTCGTAGGTAAACTTTAAATCCCATTGCTGTAAAACCTGCACGTAAGTCACTAGAGCGGCATATAACGTTAATTGAAATCCCATCAAGGGCTGTTAGTCGTGCAAGTGTAGCAGAAAGTGATCTGTCTTCTAGCCCCAGCATAGGAAAATACTTGGTTAATGGTTTAGTTTTTTTTTTGTTGGTGGTTCATCTGCTTCTGGTTATTTTAATTTAATTTTAATTTAAGTGTTTACATCTCAAAAAAAAAATTGCAATTTGAAGTTTTGTTTCTAATTTCATAGCGGTTAATGCATTGAAACAACGGATTTTAATTTCTGGAAATTCGAATTAGTGAGAGTTCTAATATACAATTTTTTTCATTGCGGCTTAAAAAGTCAAATCCCGGGATTAAGTGCTCAATCCCGGGATTTTGGGATTGTTAAAAACTGCGGGATCCCGGGATTTCGGGACCCCGGGATCCCGGGATTCCAAACACTACATTCAACAAAAAATCTCTTTAAAACGGTTAAAACGTTTTTTTTTTCTTTATAAAATTGTTTTAAAAAAAACACAGGAGACTTAAAACAAATGTAAAATTTGCCAACAGAATAAATATATAAACATACATACATACGTACATATTATGGAAAAATCCGACAATCAGTTCTTCACCAAAAAAAGCTATCAACAAAAATCTCTTTAAAACGGTTAAAACTGTTTATTTTTTTTAATTTATTTAAAAAAAAACAGAGGAGACTTGACAAAACAAATGAAAATTTTGCCAACAGAAAAATAAATACAAACACAATATACATACATTTCAAAGAGAATGGTGTAAACACACAGTTAATTTCAAACATAAAAAAAATCTTAAGCAGTGCTTGCAAAGTAAAAGAGCGCAACACAAAGCACAGCAAAAGCACATGAGAAACCACAAATGCTGAAATGCTGTAAGCAGTTGAGATCGCTACGAAATTCATCGCTGCGACTAGCTGCGCAAGCAGATAACATTTCACTGTACCACTATAGCTAAACAGCATTTTTTATTTTTTCACTTTGCTGTTTACTATTGTTTGAAAGCTTTTGCTGAAAACTGTAAGCAAAAGCATACTTTTAGGTGCTTTTACTAATTTCAAGCAAGCAATGTAAACACTGGATATCGTCACCAACTCCAAAAAAGATCGACTTCTGGAGGACCAATGATCGAGCTCATCCAGATAAACTTTCGCCGGAGCGAAACGGCAACTAACGGTCGCCTGAATAAAATAAATAAGTTTAATATACATATCGCTCTAATTCACGAACCAGTTAGTCCAACGAAACTTATGTGTTGGGCCACATCCATACATACATACATAATTGGTCATTACAACCCTTCAGTCAGGATTACGACCTAGCTTCTCACACCACTTATGTTCTGTGCGTTAATTTTATACATGAGTGGCGAACCTACAGTTTAAAGTCGACTCCGAACGACAGTTTTTGAGAAGCTTTTCATGGCAATTTTATTTACTCTCAGAGTTTTTGCCAGAAATCTGCTGAGAGGAAGTCGCCGAAGAAATATTTTCATAATTTCGTTTTGATGTCTGACCTGAGATTCGAACTCGGGCCTTCAGTCTAATAAGCCAACACACTACCTACTAGACTACGGCGACTTCAGGGCCACAACCATAGTAGTTATAAATAACTTTTGTAAATAAATAATGCTTGACAAATATATATAATATTTTAATCTTAAATTATTGATTTTATTTAAATTATAAATTGTTTAATTTAATATTTCCCCTTAAAAAATATTAAGGGAAAACATTTTGGCGCCCGAGCAGGGACTAAGTGAATTATCAAAAGTAATAAGTGATTATTAATTTTATAGAGAACAAAGAGTAACTTTAGTTTGATAATATATTTCAAATTGTTTATATTTTATAAGAAAAAATTAATTAATTAATTAATATGTATAACATAATAAATAATATAATATCTATTACAAGGACAGATAAAGCAACGGAGTCCTTGAACCGTTAGTATTAAGCTAGAGTATTATGTATTAGAAGTACGAACAGAATATTAAGAAAATAAGTAAATCAGTTGTAATAGAAACTTGATCGTCAACGGTGTTATTATTAAAATCGAATATTTTGGTATTAGGTTTTCGCGAGTGTTGATAATATACAAAGTGCCAAATTTTATTTAAATTATAAATTGTTTAATTTAATATTTCCCCTTAAAAAAGATTAAGGGAAAACATTTTGGCGCCCGAGCAGGGACTAAGTGAATTATCAAAAGTAATAAGTGATTATTAATTTTATAGAGAACAAAGAGTAACTTTAGTTTGATAATATATTTCAAATTGTTTATATTTAATAAGAAAAAATTAATAAAAAAATTAGTGATCTCGTCAAAAATTCGATAAGACCAAAATTCTCGCGGTAAATTTTATAAGTTTTTTAAAATTCGTGACCGCGAGTGTACATACATCAAAATATTGAAACATATAAAACCAAACATAAATAAATGACAAGTATTAAAAAATAAATGAAAATATGCATACTGTGTAACAAGAAAAGACAAATACAGTGTAACAAGAAATACAATAAAAAAAGTGTGCAAACAAAAAATAGAAAGTAAAACAAAAATAGTGTACAAATTAAAATATCATAAACTATATATATATATATGTACAATAAAATAATAATAATTATAACTACAACCAACTTACATATTACATATATAAAACTAACATAGTAGAGTAGTGAAAAGCAAAACAAATACAACACACATCACACCATCATATCAACAGGACATCTGTAATCACCAAATCAACCCTCAACCAATTATTTTGAAAGAAGTTTGCCAATTTTTGCCCAGATGCCCCGTTGCTGCTGCATCATTTGTAAAAAGGAACGTACTTCTGAAATTAGTTCCGAATCCGAGGAGCTACAAGTGTAAGATTGTAATTTGTAATCTAATCAAATTTAAGAGGTTTTTGTAATCTATTCAAAAACTGTTTAACGACTTAGAGTCGAACACAAAAAATATATTTTATACTTGCAATTTTTGAAATTATTCAATTGTTTAATTATAAAATTAAATTTTGTGATACAAACCCCCCTTTTTTGGATATAAATCGTGCATGTTGGTGTTGTTGTCGTACACATAATTGCGTGTAAATTATTATTGATCGCGACAGTAATTATTATAATTTTTCTATATTAATTTACTAAACTTTTTACCGTCGGTATTTTTATTTAAAATAATTTATATTTTTTTAAAAATTGAAGCACAAAAATATTCGTGAACTTTTTTTTTTAAATTGTTGATTTTATCAAATTCTTTGCTTTTTCTTGTTTTGTTTATTCGCTGAATACAAATTGCATCTGATCAGTGTTCCATTCTGTCCTTCCCTTACTACTTACAGTATATACTTTCCACAGCTGTTTACAGTGTGACTATTTACACTGAACAATTCAATACAATTTTATTTAATTGTTTAATTGTTGTTTTATAATAACAAATTCTTAAATAGAGAATTTGACTTGATAAATAATAACAGAACTAGGATAGGAAACAAATCCGAATATTTTATAACCGGCGAGAGTTCGTTAAATTTACTAGTCCAAAGCAAATCATTTTTCTTTTGGGAATTTCATTTAACTAATAAATTAATTTGGTTACTTTTAGTTTGCTTTGAGTTCATAGGATAATTGAAAATGACTAGTAGGAAGAGACAGGATTCCCCCTCCAAATCGGAGAGCATGGAGAAGTTGATTACGAAGAAAGCCAGGGTTGTTGGAAACATAATTCGAATTCGTCAATCCATTTTGGAAAAGACAATTTCTCTTAATCCAATCGAATTGGAATGCAGGGCCTGTTCGTAAATGCAACATTGCGCTGCAAATATGATTATTTTGCGCTAACGTTGCCAATTACATGTTGCAGATGCTTCTTTTTGCTGATTTATTTGTTTGCATTTACGAACGTACAAACACCGCAGAAATGGAAAAATTATTAATAAATTTAATTTTTGAACTGGACGATAAAACAAATTACAAAATGTTGTTAAATGCACAAAAAAGAAGACATTCAAGGAAGAAAAAAAGAAACTTTCTGTTAAAACTATCATTCTCTCTCTCACTCATTTAATGCATCAGCCATTTTTATGATTAGTGTTTTGTGTTTATTTGCTCATAATATGATTTAATGTTGCATTTACGAACATGTGACAGCTGCAGTGCTTTCAAGGTTTGCATTTATGAACACGATGCTCATAATATGCAGCGCAATAATGCATTTACGAACAGGCCCGTAGACTTGACATATTAAAAAATTATATTGACCAAGCTATGAAGTTCCAATCTAACGTGGATAGTTTGAATCCCGAAAACAATGTTAGAGCTGAGCTTGAGGACATTTGTGTGACCACTAAGGCATTGTTTTTGAGTCCCCTCAAGAATAGGCAATCAAATGTGCCAGAAATGTGTTTTCTCGGACAACCACACCAGTCGAGGCTCGCAGACATGAAACTCCCCAAGTCTAACGGAAAATATTCCAATTATAAAAATTTTATGAGTTTGTTTGAGAACTTGGTCCACAATGATCCGACGTTGACAGATATTGAAAAACTTAATCATTTAATATCATGCTTGTCCGTCGAAACTTTGGGTACAGAGAAAGCTTTTCAGATTTCAGAGGAGAATTACCCCAAAGCAATAGCAAGTCTGAAAAAGGTTTATGACAATGAATGTCTTATATTTTTCGACAATGTAAGAAAACTTTTCGATTTGCCACATATTACAAAACCTTCAGCTATTGCTTTGCGAAGTAGGATAGATACGGTATCAGCGATATATGATTGGTGATGATTAAAAGATTACAAATGCCATTCTCATACATTTAGTGATGTCAAAAAAAAAGCAGTTAAACAGCATTTTTGAATTTTAGCCATGAGAAACGTTTGTCGATTGTAAGCAGAACAATTTGTGTGTTAGCTGTTTCGCGAAAGGTCACAAGTTAAATGAATGCAGGCGAAATTTTAGTTGTTCAATGTTTAATTTTGGATGCCACACTCTGCTGCCTGTATCCTCTCACGAACTTAAATTTTTTCTAACCAAGCTTGGTAGTGATGTGCAAAACTGCCTTACTACCACATCGAGTCAGATTCTTTTAGGGACAGTCATGGTTGGCATTTGCCATCGAGGGCAAAGGATTAAAGCTAGGGACCTCATAGATTCCGGATCATAAGTAACTTTTATGTCGCTTTTAGACGGTAGGTTGAAGTACTACCCAAATTGGGATTGGGACGTTGCATAATTCGAAGTTGATATTTCGCGATCGGCGTCCTTTTAGGGACAATAAATTTTAGGGAAAATAAACCTATCATTGGCAGAACCGATTGTTCACTTTACCATCAGCAAAGGCAACTTATCTTAAAGACCCATCTGAAGATAATATCGACGCCTCCGTTCTATAACATTCTAAGTCGAAAAAGTGTGTTTTGAGTTATGAGCTCTCAAAGTTTTCACGCGCCATATGACTATATGTGTATTCTAAGTAGATTTTTCCCTATAACTTCGGAACGGATCGGCGCATCTTAACCAAATTTTGACAGTATTTAAGTTGGAGAACGTAGAATTTAAAAATGCAAGAACATTAAAAACGTACTATCTACACTTAGAACGTTATAGAATGGAGGCGTCGATATATCAATAACTTAATGTATCAATAATCTACTATTCAAAATTCACAAATTTATACGACTCAATTTAAATACGCTTACTGTTGTTTCCATATTCTCTTTGTTAACGAATTATAATTAAAACTTTATACTATAGTATTCAAAATCCACAAATTTTTCATCTTTTGAATTAGCTTCTAAATTTTTTCTTTTTCTTAATTTTTTTTAATAAATAAATTATCATACATACATAACATAATTGGTCATTACAACCCTTCAGTCAGGATTATTGACCTAGTTTATCACTATCACTTATATAATAAATTATCATTACTGGTTCATCGATAAAAAAAGACTCCATGTTAAGAGCCACCCGTAGAGCAAAAAGACCCCTCGTGCATTTGTGCCGTGGATCTGGTATTAGAGTAATGCAATTGGTTATTATTGATGTATCAGACATCCTGGCGGGTAGCTGCGCGTCAAGTCAGAATCCGTTCAGTGCCCCAATTATATCTCGGTAGTGCGATTTATGTTTTTATTTGACCCATCCACCCTTATACTGGGTTCAGACATGCACCTTTATTGCGTAAATTTCAATATTTCATATAAAATTTCAATTAATTATTGGCCAATAAATTCATAATTTTTATAATATTGATAAAAAAAAACTTTAAATACAACACTGTCATAAGTACGTTCAGTGAGCAGATTACATTTTTCCGAACGCTTTCTATTAATATTTGACAACTCAAATGTAAACAACGACAAACAAAAAATGGAAGGTCAGCAGAAATGTTTGTATTTTATATTGAGTTTCATATCAAATTTTTCTTTCTCATCCTTCTGAGAAAAGCCACTTTGGAGTCAAAAGTAGTTCCTATTAACCGCAACAGCTCGGCGTTTCTGTTAATCATTAGCAATACCTTTTTAAATGTTAAATTGTTTTCCATTTTTTAAAAAAAAATTTTTGGCACTCATTTTCGCGATTAAATTAAAAGCAATGTTGTTGAAGCAATCAGCTGTTTTGTTTACCAGCTGTCAAATAAATTTTCGTATATTATATGTCTGAACGCTAAAAATATTGTTCTCAATAAACCGAATATTGATTTAATAAAAGTGCATGTCTGAACATAGTATTATTCTGATGGCAATACACCGTAACAGCTAAATCATATCGAATCCGTTTTTCTGTCGGTTGGATAGAATAATATAAATTATTAATTTTTTGATTTTGTTAACAGTTATGTTTGATGATCTTACACGGTGTAAAAGTTTTTCACATAGCCATCAATAATATCATATATAAAAACCGCACATAATGTGAGCGTCAAAAGAAAGTGTACAATTAAAAAAATAGACATTATTAAATTACCGTTAATTTTTTTTTTTTTTCAAATTATTTTATTGCCAGTTTTTAAAATTAAAACAAGAAGAAAAGAATTAGAAAAAATTTGGAAATATTGTAAAATTTTTCGGGCACTACTCTTACAGCCCAACCTAAATTACGGCGTAAAGCGCAAAATAAATGTCAAAATTTCTCATGCCCATATAAAATGTATGAGACCAACTATAATTGCGCGGCGTTAACGCTTTGCAATTGGAAAATCCAATTTTGACAGAGCGTAAAGAAGTGAAGTTTGTTGTAAAACAAGTGATTTTTTATTTGTTTACTTTTATATTTGTGTTTACAAAGTTAAGTAATGACATGTTAGCTGCTTTCAGTCCAATTTTGCGATTTTATCTCTATTTTTTATTTTCATTTGGCGATTTTTATTTAACATGGTAAGTTAATTACTTAATTACATTACTGTTCTCATTATAGCGTAAAAGCTGGGCGCTAAATTACGTTGCGCTTTACGCCGTAATTTAGGTTGGGCTGTTAAGTGGAAAACTTGAGTTGAGATTGTTAGAATTTTATCCATAGTGTACACTTTCTTTTGACGCTCACTGTATGTACGTACATGTGCATATACAAAAACATTTCATGTAGCTTTAATAATAGATTACGTATTTTTTCCAAAAATTATTAACTTATTTTTTATATTACGTAATCTAATTAATTTATTTATAAATGTAGCTCCACATCGCAAGAAATTATTCTTTGTATAAATTTATTGTTGTATTCATAAAAAATATTTTGATTAACGGGCTTTTCAAACGAATTCGCATACAAAATATAATTAATAAACCTTTTGCAATTCAATTTTAGTTTTTATGAATACATGGATTGTTTTTTATTTTTAGAATTGTTCGTTTCTCTTCAATTTAATTATTATTGCATGCTGTATTGGCATCATTAATCTGCTTTTAGCTGCTCGCAAAAATAGAAATTTGCCTAAGTTGGTCTGAAATAGCTTAGGTTATTGTTTTGGCTTTTTCTGTCCTGCCGTCAATAAAATCTAAACTTAGCAGTTTTTTGTTATCGGTCGTCTATAGGTATAAACACATAGACGACAGACGACAGATAACAGAAAGCTGCCAAGTTTAAAATACACACGCTTATATGAAAACGATTATATAGAAGGCAGAACATAAAAAGCCAAGACAACAACCTAAGCAGGTGCTGCCCAAATTAAACTATTTTCTATTTTTGTGAGCAGCTAAAAGCAAATTAGTGATGCCAATACAACATAAAATCATAATATAAAATTTACTATGAAGAGAAAGAACAATTCTAAAATTAAGAAATAAAAAGGAATCCATGTATTCATAATAAATAAAATAGAATTATAGATTCAATTTTGTATCTTAATTCATTTGATAAATGTTTTGTGTGTGCGGTTTTTCCATAAGTGAGTTTATTTTTGCGTACAAAAAACCTGATAGTGCCAACACTGAAAAATATATTTACTTTCAAATTTGAAAATTATTGACAATCGTTTTTTTCTGCTCTGCTCTCAAAAAATTTAAGCAGTCGGCATACGACAGAAAAAATAGTTGACAGAATTTTCTGTCGAACTGTTGTCTGTCGTCTATGTGTTTATACCTATAGACGACCGATAACAAAAACCTGCTAAGTGTAGATTTTATTGACGGCAGGACAGAAAAAGCCAAAACAATAACCTAAGCTATTTCTGACCAACTTAGGCAAATTTCTATTTTCTATTTTATTCTATTTTACCACACTTGCACGACCCAGGGGATTTGGGTGAATTTCAAGCTTACTCAAGTAATTCACAGCATACTTTGCGATTTCGTCCTTAACCAAGGGTACATTTAGATCTTTATGGATGTTTGAATTTTTTAGGTACCAAGGGGCATTTGTTATAGTTCTCAAAATTTTGTTTTGCTGCCTTTGAATGCGTTCAACATTTGTCTTTGAGGCAGTACCCCATAGCTGAGCACCATAGCTCCAGATTGGCTTCAAGATAGAGTTGTAGATAAGGAGCTTGGAATCCAAGTTTAGCACTGAATTTCTTCCAATAAGCCAATTTAGCTGGATCATTTTTAGTTTAAGTTGCGTCATTTTGGCTTCTATATGGGGCTTCCAGGTAAGACGGCGGTCAAGATGAATACCTAAGTACTTTACGTCTGCTCGTTGGGGAATTTTTTTTATTATTAATGAACACTTCTGGACAAGATTTTTTGCGTAGTGTGAACGTAACGTGGGTACACTTGTTTTCGTTAACCTTTATTCTCCACAACTTCAGCCATGACTCCAACTCTACTACATGGTTTTGCAGATGCCGAGTTGACTCGATTGCTTTCCCCCGATTAAGACTCAAGTTAAATTGTTTTGACAAGAGTTCGAATTTTTTTTCTCCAAAAACATTTTAATGGTTAAGAATGCCATTTCTCTGTATATTGAGTCATTATTTAATGGAAGTCTGTTTAGTATATCTTGCAGTGATGTTAAATAAAAGTCTAGGCAATTATACACTAGTGGTCATCTATTTGACTAAATTTAAACATACATATTTTTGTAACCCTCTGTAGCGGGGAATTCCCACAAATCAGTTAAGCTTAACATGTGCTTTTTTGAACCTGTACAGAAGCATATTGGCTAATACAATAAAGCCTTATGTCGTTGAAAATATGCCTGAAGAATTAATTTTTATACAGAATAATAATCCGTCCCTAAATAGCTGACCAGAGAGAAGTCAGAAGTTCCTCACATTGGTGGCCGACAAAAATTTCCATTATTAACAATAAATTATGTGGTGATCTAATCTTCATTCATAAATAATGCACGATGAAAAAAACCTACATTTTGGAAAATATAAAAAATCTGTCCGATTTCCAGACGATTCTGTCTTAACATTGAAAACACCTATACGTAGAGATTCCCCCACTTCTGGCAACACTGGTAGCTGCAGTTATTAGTGTCGTTGCCTTACCTTTCTCTTCGAAATTAAACCCATTTTTTTTGTAAATGTTTCTTTATTTAGTGAACTGCTACTATTTTTCTGTTTTGTTTAGCATACGTTAAGATTTATATACGTTAATCGGAAAGTTTACTGATTGATATTCTTTATGATATATACTATATTAAATTGTAATAACTTAACTCTTGGTGTTTAAACTGCATCGGCTGGGCTTTGAAATTCTGAAAGAGCATGTATAGGATTTTGAACTTTCTTCTGCGATCCTTTTCGAACTTTTGCTCTAACTTCTTCCGGTTTCTCAGGTCTGACCAATGGCTTTTTCTCTGGAGCTTTCATTTTCCAAACAACAATTGGGGACTGAAATTAAATGATTGTAATAATTAATATGATTAATATAATAAAAATTAGTTTTATTATGAGCAAAAAAATAATTAAAATTTTAATTTGCTTATTACAATTATGTAATTATTACGAGCGAAGTGGAAAAGAACACATGCTCGGTGTGATGTGTCACCGATCAAAGTCGCTGGTGAAATTCAAACCTACAACCCTTACATTAATAGACTAGCACACTATCCACTATACTACGGCAATCAGACTCCAATTTTTTCAGTAATGCAAACTGAAAATATTTTGGAAATCACAAGATTCTATTGTTGTTTTTCATTTCTTTTAGAAATATCGGCTGTAACAAAGCATGTCCATCATCTTTTAATTATTTGCTTTGATTCAGTTACACAAATCAAGCTAAAGGGTTTGGCCATGTGTCCTTGCCTAAAACCGATGTCCTTCAGGCACAATTACTTGAGGTAGTGTGGATTTAGTCCTTATCATTCCGAATGGTACTGCCTGCCTTACCTAAAGTGTTCGTTGCGGACGTGATCATATCTAGCGTCAGGGCTCACCGAGGTCCCAAGGTGGGCTGTTTGGATGGTATTTGAGGCTTTTTGTTTTATAATTCAAAAACAATAACGACATTTCTACGGGTTTAAATAAAAATTGTTAGAGTTTATAGATTCTAAGCATAGCACGTGTTTAGCTGATCAATAAATTCTACGAAGAGCATTTTTGATGAATATTATTCAGTGCTAGTATGTAATTTCTTATCATCGCACATGTAAATTTGCTATAATCACCACATAAATAAAACGTCGAATTATTATTGATTAATAACATGGGAAAAATGTTATCGCTAATTATTTTGTCAGTTGTTCAAAGAATAAGAAAATAAAAGAATTGCAAGGGGAAAATTTGATCATTATCGAAATACTGGATTGCAAATAAATAAGTTTACAGGTTTCCTTGCAGAACTGTGAAACATTTTCGGAAGAACAGTGTAAATTAAAGTAGAAAAATTTTTTAATCAAAATGCAGTGATGATAATCAAATATTCGGGGGTGTCATAGAATCCAATGTTGTCGGTATTGGTTTTAAAAACGACAAAAATTTTGCTTTGGTGTCATGAAATCCAATGTTATCGGTTTTATGTTCGAACTAGAGTTATTGTCGGTTTTAGGTGTCAGAGAAACCAATGTTATCGGTTTTGTTATTGGAAACAAACCGATCAGCAATCAGCTGACGGATTTTGTCTACGCGCGAATTTTTTTTCTAGAAGTAGGATATTTTTGCAAAATGTAAGTATATTATTATTTATTTTAAAAATGTATTAAAATTTTTTGTTTATATTGATTTTAAAACGTGATTTGGAACGTGAAAGGTGCTCTTTTATTGTATCTAATACCACACAAAAAGCGTCTTTGTTTAGCCGGTAGTATTCTATGAACCTGCAAAGCAACTTTAAATTTGAACGCACATTATAAAAAATATACATACGCTGTCTCAGGCACCTTAAGCGGATTGCTGCAGTCTCGCAATGTTTTTCTTCTCAGTTTTTCTAAACTTTCTTTCTCTAGCAGCAAATATCGGATCCGCCATCTAACGTTTTTTTTAACTAGTGCTTATTTCGTGAATGGTAACACTTAGCTCATGTCTGATTTGACAGATAATTAGTTTTATCCTTCCGCTGAACAAATATGGTTGTGTATACGCTTGAACAACAACGCTAAGTGGGCCTGCGATCGACTTACAGAAGGTGCCGATTTTGGCAAAAAAAAATCATCTTTTCAGATGAAGCTCATTTTGATCTTGGCGGGTATGTAAACAACCAAATTGTCGCATTTGGGGCACAGAAAACCCGCACGCATACATTGAAAAGTCCATGCACCCAAAACGAGTCACTGTTTGGTGCGGATTTTGGTCCAGAGGCATAATTGGGCCATTTTTCTTCGAAAATGAGCAAGGAGTGGCCGTTACAGTCAATGGCGATCGTTATCGGGCCATGTTGAACGAATTTTTGTTCACAAAAATTGAAGAGGAGGATATTGGCAACATTTGGTTTCAACAGGACGGCGCTACGAGCCACACAGCCGAAGCTACACTCGATGTTTTGCGCCCTGTTTTTGAAGATCGCATTTTCAGCCGCAGATCTGATGTCGTTTGGACATCTCGGAGCTGCGATTTGACATCGTTGGACTATTATTTGAGGGGTGCCGTCAAAGATAAGTGTTACTCCGACAAGCCAGAGACAATTGACGCTTTAAAGGACAATATTCATGAAGCCATTGGTGAAATACAGCTGCCACAATTGGACCGTTCGTGTAGGCTACTGCATGGCCAGCTGAAGCAGCCGTTTGAATGAAATTATTTTCCATTATTAACCGGAAGGATTGTACATTCAAATAAAAAAAGAAATTTGAGAAAATATTCAGTAGTTTTTTTTAAGCATTTTCCAAAAAATAGTTATTTGGCGGACCCTTTATAAAACAACAGCAGTGCTCATTCTATTTATTTCTTTTATTTTTTTATTAAAACACTAAAATCCGCAAAATTTTTAACAAACACACTATTTATCATATGGAAAATTAAGTTCAAATTGTAAACAATAATACAAACGTAAACATCAGCTGATTCGAATATCGGTTTTATTTGAGTTCGAAAATAATAAAACCGACTTGGTTTTGTGACACCAAATGAATCCAATATTGGTTTTCAAAAACGACAAAAGGCAAAACCGACTTGGATTCTATGACACCCCTGATTATTTGTATGGTCATAATGCTTAGAATGAAATTGTAAATGTGTGGAATGTTATACAACTAACCGCGATAATTTAGGCACCGACTCAGAAGACATAAAATCAACCAAAACCAACTAAAATTAGGTTTTTTGTAATTGTTTTAATTCATAAATTATAAATTATAACTAATGTAAAACAAAAGATCGTTTCTTATATTTAATTGAAGTACCATTACCTTTCTTGTTGATATATTTTTTTAATTCAAATTAATTTTTTTTGTTTCCTCCCTATCCATATTTTTGACATTTCATTAAAAAGTTCTCTTTACATGACATCGTATCCTAAAGGGTCTGGTTCGTTAAATTGGTTAGATCTTATTCAAAAGTGAAAGCTATGCCAAAGAAAGTTATAACGCCCGCCTTTATTTCTTTAATTTCTGCTTTGTTATTTTCCATTTGGGTTTTCACTTTCCATTGAACAGCTATTCGAGCCAAACGATAAGATTTCTGCTTAAACATTTTTCAACTTACTTCTTTCCCGTAGGAGATGCTGATCTTCTAACGAGTGCATCCCCAGGTGACGGATAGGGGATGTGCCGAGAGCATTATCTTTCAATCATAGCTATCATACTAACTACTGGAAGACCGAGACGTCCGGAAGCGACCACAATGTTTTTCATAAACTAACTTTGTTAATCAAGACTATGGAAGTATAAGATTTCCCGCGGACAAAAACTTGCGGGGTGTTTCTTTAGACCAAAAAAATGAAGAACCTAGAAAGTAAAGTTACGGTGCAGGGAGTCATTAACCTAGTACTAGCACAAGAAAGTATAAATTCTGGTAAACAATAAAATATTGAACTACATAATGGAATGCTTTGAGATCAAGAGGGGTGACTTAATCACGAAGCTAGAATTACAATCGTGTTCAAACATTCTCAAAGAACGCATTAAAGGGATATTATCAGGGTTTGTTTTTGCTACACTGTGTTTCACTTTTGCTTTTTTGCTTAACTATAACTAAGAGAAAATAAACAAGCAATAGCTAACAGCAAAAAAATTTTTTTAAAAAAACACAGGAGACTTGACAAAACAAATGTAAAATTTGCCAACAGAATAAATATATAAACATACATATATACGTACATATTATGGAAAAAACCGACAATCAATTCTTCACCAAAAAAAAACTATGAACATTAATCTCTTTAAAACGGTTAAAACTGTTTTTTTTTTAATTGATTTAAAAAAACAGAGGAGGCTTGACAAAACAAATGAAAATTTTGCCAACAGAAAAATAAATACAAACACAATATACATACATTTCAAAGAGAATGGTGTAAACACACAGTTAATTTCAAACATAAAAAACCTTAAGCAGTGCTTGCAAAGTAAAAGAGCGCAGCACAAAGCACAGCAACAGCACAAGGGAAACCACAAATGCTGAAATGCTGTAAGCAGTTGAGATCGCTGCGAAATTCATCGCTGCAACTAGCTGCGAAAGCAGATATCATATCACAGTACCACTATAGCTAAACAGCATTTTTTTATTTTTTCACTTTGCTGTTTACTATTGCTTGAAAGCTTTTGCTGAAAAACTGTAAGCAAAAGCATACTTTTAGGTGCTTTTACTAATTTCAAGCAAGCAATGTAAACACTGGATATCATCAACAACTCCAAAAAAGATCGACTTCTGGAGGACCAATGATCGAGCTCATCCAGATAAACTTTCGCCGGAGCGAAACGGCAACTAACGGTCGTCTGGATAAAATAAATAAGTTTAATATACATATCGCTCTAATTCACGAACCAGTTAGTCCAACGAAACTTATGTGTTGGGCCACATCCATACATACATACATAATTGGTCATTACAACCCTTCAGTCAGGATTACGACCTAGCTTCTCACACCACTTATGTTCTGTGCGTTAATTTTATACATGAGTGGCGGACCTACAGTTTAAAGTCGACTCCGAACGACAGTTTTTGAGAAGCTTTTCATGGCAATTTTATTTACTCTCAGAGTTTTTGCCAGAAATCTGCTGAGAGGAAGTCGCCGAAGAAATATATTCATAATTTCGTTTTGATGTCTGGCCTGGGGCACGAACCCTGGCTTTATGTCTAATAAGCCAACACACTACCTACTAGACTACGGTGACTTCAGGGCCACATCCATAGTAGTTATAAATAACTTTTGTAAATAAATAATGCTTGACAAATATATATAATATTTTAATCTTAAATTATTGATTTTATTTAAATTATAAATTGTTTAATTTAATATTTCCCCTTAAAAAATATTAAGGGAAAACATTTTGGCGCCCGAGCAGGGACTAAGTGAATTATCAAAAGTAATAAGTGATTATTAATTTTATAGAGAACAAAGAGTAACTTTAGTTTGATAATATATTTTAAATTGTTTATATTTAATAAGAAAAAATTAATAAAAAAAATTAGTGATCTCGTCAAAAATTCGATAAGACCAAAATTCTCGCGGTAAATTTTATAAGTTTTGTAAAATCTGTGACCGCGAGTGTACATACATACATCAAAATATTGAAACATATAAAACCAAACATAAATAAATGACAAGTATTAAAAAATAAATGAAAATATGCATACTGTGTAACAAGAAAAGACAAATACAGTGTAACAAGAAATACAATAAAAAAAGTGTGCAAACAAAAAATAGAAAGTAAAACAAAAATAGTGTACAAATTAAAATATCATAAACTATATATATATATATGTACAAAAAAATAATAATAATTATAACTACAACCAACTTACATATTACATATATAAAACTAACATAGTAGAGTAGTGAAAAGCAAAACAAATACAACACACATCACACCATCATATCAACAGGACATCTGTAATCACCAAATCAACCCTCAACCAATTATTTTGAAAGAAGTTTGCCAATTTTTGCCCAGATGCCCCGTTGCTGCTGCATCATTTGTAAAAAGGAACGTACTTCTGAAATTAGTTCCGAATCCGAGGAGCTACAAGTGTAAGATTGTAATTTGTAATCTAATCAAATTTAAGAGGTTTTTGTAATCTATTCAAAAACTGTTTAACGACTTAGAGTCGAACACAAAAAATATATTTTATACTTGCAATTTTTGAAATTATTCAATTGTTTAATTATAAAATTAAATTTTATGATACAAACCCCCCTTTTTTCGATATAAATCGTGCATGTTGGTGTTGTTGTCGTACACATAATTGCGTGTAAATTATTATTGATCGCGACAGTAATTATTATAATTTTTCTATATTAATTTACTAAACTTTTTATTTAAAATAATTTATATTTTTTTAAAAATTGAAGCACAAAAATATTCGTAAACTTTTTTTTTAAATTGTTGATTTTATCAAATTCTTTGCTTTTTCTTGTTTTGTTTATTCGCTGAATACAAATTGCATCTGATCAGTGTTCCATTCTGTCCTTCCCTTACAGTATATACTTTCCACAGCTGTTTACAATGTGACTATTCACACTGAACAAGTCAATACAATTTTATTTAATTGTTGTTTTATAATAACAAATTCTTAAATAGAGAATTTGACTTGATAAATAATAACAGAACTAGGATAGGAAACAAATCCGAATATTTTATAACCGACGAGAGCTCGTTAAATTTACTAGTCCAAAGCAAATAATTTTTCTTTTGGGAATTTCATTTAACCAATAAATTAATTTGGTTACTTTTAGTTCATAGGATAATTGAAAATGACTAGTAGGAAGAGACAGGATTCTCCCTCCAAATCGGAGAGCTTGGAGAAGTTGATTACGAAGAAAGCCAGGGTTGTTGGAAACATAATTCGAATTCGTCAATCCATTTTGGAAAAGACAATTTCTTTTAATCCAATCGATTTGGAATGTAGACTTGACATATTAAAAAATTATATTTACCAAGCTATGAAGCTCCAATCTAACGTGGATAATTTGAATCCCGAAAACAATGATAGAGCTGAGCTTGAGGACATTTGTGTGACCACTAAGGCATTGTTTTTGAGTCTCCTGGCTAAGGATAGGCAATCAAATGTGCCAGAAATGTCCTTTCTCGGACAACCACACCAGTCGAGGCTCCCAGACATGAAACTCCCCAAGTCTAACGGAAAATATTCCAATTGTAAAAATTTTATCAGTTTGTTTGAGAACTTGGTCCACAATGATCCGACGTTGACAGATATTGAAAAACTTAATCATTTAATATCATGCTTGTCCGTCGAAGCTTTGGGTACAGAGAAAGCTTTTCAGATTTTAGAGGAAAATTACCCCAAAGCAATAGCAAGTCTGAAGAAGGTTTATGACAATGAATGTCTTATATTTTTCGACAATGGAAGAAAACTTTTCGATTTGCCACATATTACAAAACCTTCAGCTATTGCTTTGCGAAGTAGGATAGATACGGTATCAGCGATATATGATTGGTGATGATTAAAAGATTACAAATGCCATTCTCATACATTTAGTGATGTCAAAAGTATATCCAGTCACCAAAACGAAATGGGAAGAACTTCCACTTTGGTCAGACTCTGAATCCGCCTTGAACAAACGATATCAGCATATTGCAGCTGATGAATCTTCAAGTTCAAGGCCGAGGTTTGATAATCAAAAAACTGGACATTTTTCGAGAAGAAATAATAGAGCTTTACTAAGTGTATCGAAATCCAAACCATCTGCTGACAAATGTTTATTTTGCAAATCTATTCGGCATAGTATTGACAATTGCCCTTCATTCACTGCTGAGCCAGTAAGTCGAAAATTTGACTTTATAAAATCTGTGCCAGCATGTATAAATTGTCTCAAAAGGGGACATACAGTAGCAAAGTGTACATCATCGAAGTGCAGAGTTTGTGGCAGCTCTCATAATTCATTGCTGCATAGCTACAACACAAGCGCAAGTGCAAATAATAACTACACTTAACAACCATCGACTTCACATTCTTCTTCCGATGAAAGAGTTATTCTGGCGACAGCAGTAGTCAGTGTAAGAAGTGGCTATGGTAAATTGATGTGTGTTGGTCAGATAAAATCTGGCCCGAGCCTTCCAATCCTTCAAAAAACTTCACTGGTTGGATTGTCACTGGAAAGTACAATCAATCAAAGGGCTCCACTAACAATGGCGTTTGTCATTTGAGTACTTCGATAGAAAACGAGTGCAATTCGATAGTCAAGAAGTTCTGGGAACTGGAGGAGCTTCCAAAAGAATCAATAAACATTTATTCAGAGGAGCAGCAACAGTATGAGGATAAGTCTAGAAATTCAATACGACGTTTAGCGTTGGACGATTTGTAGTCTGATACAAAATTGTTGGGTTCTTCGTTCGAAGTCGCGAAAAGACGATTTCACTCGTTGGAACGAAGACTGTCCAAGGACGACACAATGAGACTTTCATGACTTCATGAAAGAGTATTCCAATTTGAGACATATGTCACTTTTGGATAAGTCAGATTCTCCTCACTATTTCATTCACCATCAAAGTATTCTGCGGCCTCAAAGTACAACTATTAAACTTCGAGTACTTTTCGATGCTTCGTGTAGAACTTCTTCTCATGTGTCACTGAACGATCTGCTAATGGTTGGTCCTACTATTCAAGAAGAACTCTATTCTACACTCATCCGTTTTCGGCTTCATCGGTACGTAATCACTGCAGATAACGAGAAAATGTATCATCAAGTTTTAATCGACGAGAGTGACAGAAAATTTCAATTAATCCTTTGGAGACAAAATTCATCTGATAGCTTACAGGTGTTTCGATTAAACACTGTAACTTATGGCACAGCTTCTGCCCCTTTTCTAGCTATAAGATGTCTAATTGAATTGAGCGATTTGTACAAAGAGACTTTGCCTATTGGTTCAAAAGTTGTTCGCAGTGATTTCTACGTGGACGATTTGTTAACCGGTGGTGAGAGCTACGAGGATCTGATTACAATTCGTAATCAAGTCACTAAGATCCTAAACTCAGTTGGTTTTAATCTTGCGAAATGGTTTTCGAATCATCCTAAATTTATTAGTACTCTACAAAGTGAGAAACTATTGCACAGCGATTCCGATTCTGCTAGGGCTTTGGGCTTACATTGGAGTCCGAAGAATGACTCATTAAAGTTTCATTTGGAGAATTCTTTCAAAGATTTGAAAGCAACGAAAAGAAACAAACTATCAGTTTCTTCTTGATTATTTGATCCTCTCGGACTAGTGTGCCCTATTGGTTTAAAATTCAAGATATTATTACAGGAACTTTGGATTCAAGAGCTTGAATGGGATGAATCGATTCCCATGAGACTTAATACTTCATGGGAAAATCTCAGATCTGATTTGATGGAGATCGATTCAATAACAATCCCAAGATTTGTTCAAACAACTTCCACAGCTAACATCCAAATACGTGGATTTGCTGATGCCTCAATGCGAGCACATCGGTGTTGCATTTATGTCAGAAGTTTCGAGTGTGGCAAAGTTACTGTCAGATTACTTACTGGAGAATCTAAAGTGGCTCCACTCAAGACAAAATCTCTTCCGAGACTTCAGCTGTGTGCCGCACACCTATTGGTAAAGTTGTGGACTCGAATTAAGCTCATGTTCGAATTTAGGATCGAACAAGTTTATTTCTGGACAGATTCAGAAATAACTCTTCATTGGGTAAAGACCCATCCATCCTCCCTTGCTACTTTTGTATCGAATAGAGTAGCTGAAATTCAGGAGTGGTCAAAGAAAATTTCATGGCGATATGTGCCAACTGATCATAATCCAGCTGACATAGTTTCTCGAGGATGTGACGTCCAGGAATTGAAGCAGTCGATCTGGTTTGAGGGACCGCCACTCTTATTAAATGACAGTTCTTCCTGGCCTGTTATCAAACATTTCGAGTTAACAGAGAACCAAATGCTATTGGAGAGAAGGAAGACAAATGTATTTCTTGCAGTAGAGAATCCACAAAATTGCTTGTTGGATCTCATAGAAAAGTATTCCTCGTAGAGAAAATTATTACGAGTCACTGCGTTTGTGGTCAGATTTGTTGACATCCTTAAAACACAAAGTTGAGAAAAATTGTCCACCTACTGCAATCGAATTGAAATGGGCCTTCTTTCGACTTGTAGAAACGATCCAGAAAGCTAATTTTTCTGAGGAGATACTTAAGCTTCAGAAATCTCTTGTATTGCCCTCTAATATACAGAGGTTAACACCATTCATACATACATTTGTTGAGGAAAATAAATTGTTTTATTTAAAAAGGGTAGGTGGAAGACTGCTAAAAGCAGAATAGTCGGAGTCGATTACAGTGATCCTATTACCTATCTTTGAGAATACATGGGCGGCTACCATTAAAAATGTATATAGCGGTTTTCGTGTGTTTAACATCTAACATCTTTTAAAAGAAATATACTGCGACAACGCGACGAATTTCGTCGGAGCCAGCCGCGTACTGAAAGAGCTGCACCAAGCGATCGAGAAGAGTCGACAGGCCGTCGAGTCGTACGCAGCGTCGTCCGGAGTGAAGTTCAGCTTCATATCACCTCGGGCGCCACACTTCGGAGGACTAAGGGAAGCCGCTGTCAAACAAGCGAAGTTCCTACTTCTGCGACCCGTGGGCAATGTGGCGCTCACGCAAGAAGAAATGGCAACAATGCTCGCAGAAGTAAAGGCGGTGCTCAACAGTCGTCCAATTGCACTGCTGTCTCCATACCCCAACGTTGGAGAAGCCTTGACACCAGCAAATCTACTAATAGGCGACGGTCAGCGTTCGCTGCCGCCAGAACCCGTAGAAGGCGTGAAAGACAAAGAACCGAAGTTATGCAAGCGTTGGCGTCTGCTCTGCAATCTTAAGCAGACATTCTGGCAGGCCTGGTCTCGGTACTACATCCTCGGGCTGCAGAACAAAACCAAGTGGCATCAAGGAATGCCCAACCTCGAAGAAGGTCAAGTGGTAATCATCTATGAAGACAATCGCCCGCCACAACAATGGTTGACCGTGGCCGTAATCAAGGGCGAAGACGGCAAGGTCAGAGTGTGCGGAGGTAAGAACTTGAAACGGCGTCTATAAACGCCCGGTCCAGAAATTGGCACCTCTACCATATAATGAAGACGTTCAGTCCTTCAATGGGGCCGGAATGTTGGGCCACGTCCATAGTAGTTATAAATAACTTTTGTAAATAAATAATGCTTAACAAATATATATAATATTTTAATCAATAATTTAAATAAAATGAATTTATAATATAATAATAATGAATTAATAATACTAATCTTATAAATATGAACTACCCTAAAATAACATAATAAATAATATAATTAAGAATTAGAGTTAAGGTCCATGGATACATAATATAATATCTATTACAAGGGCAAATAAAGCAACGGAGTTGCTGAATGTCCTTGAACCCTTAGTATTAAGCTAGAGTATTATGTATTAGAAGTAAGAACAGAATATTAAGAAAATAAATAAATCAGTTGTAATAGAAACTTGATCGTCAACGGGGTTATTATTTAAATCGAATATTTTGGTCTTATGGTTTTCGCAAGTGTTGATAATACACAAAGTGCCCAATTTTATTTAAATTATAAATTGTTGAATTTAATATTCCCCCTTAAAAAGATTAAGGAAAAACATTATGTTTTCTTTTCTCTCCAGAGTTGTGAACATAGGATGCAACAGGATGATGGCAACATATACCTCGTGTCAGCCTATTTACCGTTCGACTCTTCGTCATTATCACCAACGCCGGAGGTACAATAAATAGGTCATCTGTAATTTCCACCTTTTGAAATATACCTATGTTTGTAAGACGAACGATTTAGATCAGTGAAGGGCACATTTGAAATTTCCTATCACATGTGATAGGCAAAGAAATTTCTGCTGACGCTCCGTTGATACACATTCACTATAAGCTTACTTGTGTGGTTTCTTATTATTATCGTGTGTTTGTTGCTTTGTGTGTTGTTTTGTGTTAATCTCAGAGAACAAAATCAATTCAGTTGACGCACAAAACAAACAGAAACGAAAGCAATGACATTTGAAAAAGGCTCTTAACATAAATGCATAGGCTAAACTAGAGGGAGAAAAAAAATGTTAAAAGTTTGTGCGAAGCAAGTGTGTTAGAAGCAACAGATATACGTAGTGAAAACTGGCGGATAAAGTGGAAAAATTAAATGTAAATAAACATTTATTTTGTGTTAAAAAAGGGAAAATTTAGAATTTTTTTTAATTTCTTCAATGAAAATTTTAAAAATTCGTAAATATTTAATCATTAATCGAAATTTGTATGATTTTTGGTCACAATGAATATAGTTTCTTGTGCAAAAGGTAAGTAAGAAGCTAAATATATCAAGATCAAATAAGACATATTCCTCATAAAATTTTTTTCTTGCAGAACTTTGTGTGTATTACCAGTATTTATTAATTTCTTGAATGAAAAAGTTAAAATTCGGTAATTTTGTCATTATTAATCGAACTCTTAGCAATTTCTCTTTAAGATGAAACAAGATCCGTGTGTAAAAGATAAGTAAAAAGAAAAATATAACAAAATATATACTAATAACTTTTTATTCAGGAGCTTGTGAATATACCTCTAAATTGGTTAAATACTAAGTTAGTGACAATCGATGAAAGGTGTCACCAAATCCATTAGTTCCGTATAACGTTTCCTCAATAAAACAGTTCATTTCCTTTCAAAACTATTCTATTATTCTACAAAAATATCATCAATTTCTACCAAAATAGAAAATAAAAACCCACCCTAAAAATTAACAAACATAAATAAACAAAACAGAGAGAATTAGACAGAGACAGAAATACTTTTTGGTAATATTTGCTGTCTCTTTCAAATTTGGCCTATGCTCCTGTCAAATTCGATTCGTTACTGCTTATATTGTGGTTGACGTTTAGCACTTGATGAAGCAAGATCTCGCTACGCAACTTTTTTGAATGATTTTTTGTTTTTTGCAAATACACGCGGCAAAATGTTTGATGAAAATTGGGAATATGATTTTTTTTGTATAGAGAATATGGATGGTAATGCACAAGAGGAAAAGGAAAAGAAGTTAAAAATAAAAAAAAAATTGTTTTTCAAAACAAAGGGATTAACAAAGGGATTTTTGTCTACAAAAACAATTACATTCATTAAAAATATAAATTATTAACAATTTGTTAAATTTATTATTAAATTTGTAAGAAGTCGCCGTAGTCTAGTAGGTAGTGTGTTGGCTTATTAGACGTAAAGCACGTGTTCGTATCCCAGTTCAGGCATCAAAACGAAATATGAAAGAAAAATATTTTCCTCGGAGATTTCCTCTCAGCAGATTTCTGGCAAAATCTCTGAGAGTAAATAAAATTTGCCATAAAAAAGTTTCTCAAAAATCTGTCGTTCGGAATCGACATTAAACTGTAGGTCCCGCCACTCACGTATAAAATTAACGCACACAACCTGAGTGGTGTAAGAAGCTAGGATGTTGTACAATGGGTCAATTCGACCTCCGGATACTGTACTTGTCACAGTTGACAAGTACACTTTCTCTAACCCAACCTGACAATTTGTCGCTATGACAAGTATAAGTGATGAAAGCGATGAATCTGATGATGTTTGTCAGCAAGTGCCAGATACAAAAACAAACAAACGACGCTTAACAAAACCATTAAACATGCAGCAAAACAAGAAAATTAATACAAACGATGAATCCAGAACAAATAAATTTCATTTACTTCGGGAAAACGAATCTGCTAAGGAAAAAATAGATTGTGAAGATAACAAAGAAGAAAATGATGAAGTCAATAAAGCACCGAAGCCTCCACCAATTTATATTCCTGGCGTTTAAAATATTACTAAAATGCTTAAAATAACAAGCGACGAAATAAAAGAAATAAGTGTTTAAGGGAAAATGTCAGATTAATGATAAAAAGTATTGATTCCTGTAGAAAAATTGTTAAACATTTTGAGTCAAAAAATATAAATTACCACACATTTCAACTTAAATAGGAACGAGCTTACAGAGTAGTTATAAAAGGTATTCATAGTTCCACACCAGTTAGAGATATAAAGCCAGATCTTTTATTTTTAGGTCATTCGCTTAAAAATGTCACTAATGTCAGAAGTAGGGTATCAAAGTTGCCATTGCCAATGTTCTTTGTGGACCTGGATCTAAGTCCGACAAATAGATATTTTTAAAGTGAAACATATTAATAATGCAATCGTCACTATTGAAACTCCAAGAAAAACTACCGACTAAATTCAATGCCACCGATGCCAACAATTTGGCCATGCCAAATCCTACTGCAAACGGCCGTTTAAATACGTGAAGTGCGGATTTGACCATCCCACCGTAGAATGTACAAAAAACTTTGAAACTCCACCAAAATGTGTCAATTGTCTGTAGAATCATACAGCAAATTATAAAGGCTGCCTTTTTTCCAAAGAATGCAACAGATACGCAACAATTACAATAATCTACAACGTACATATGTATAATCACGGAATGTTCAATCTACTACAGCAAATTATAATTCAAACTACCACTGCACTAGTGAAGGAATCAGTTACGTAAAAGGTAATACAACCAGTCCCGAAATGAGGTTTTTGGAAAGATTAGAACGTATGCTGGACAAAATGTTTGATATGATGACAAAAATTATGGAAAAATTATGCAAATAGGTGTACGAATTGCAACATGTAATGCTAATGGAGCATCCAATCACACAAGGAGATAGAAATTTTTTTATAACAAATCATCTAGATATTTTACTCATATCTGAAACACATTTTATATCTAAAACACACTTTAGCGTCAGAGGTTACGATCTTTTTCAAGCCATTCACCCAGCTCATGCTGGATCAGGTGTTTTAATAAAGTCTAAACCCTGTCATATATACAAGCTTGTTGTGTAAAAGTTCAGTGTAATAATTACGAAGTTTCAATTTATGCTATTTATTGTCTACCTAGACACTGTTTAAGTGCACAAAATTATGAAACTTTTTTCAAGACTCTTGTTGGCAAGTTTATTGAAGGCGGCGACTATAATGCCAAGCATCCCTGGTGGGGTTCTAGAGTATCCAATCCTAAAGTGAAAGAACTTTTTAAGTGCATATCAAAATTAGGGTACAAAACATTATCCACGCGAAGACCGACGAATTGACCAACCGACCCAAATAAAATTCCAGACTTATAAGATTTTTTTGTTTATTCAGGCATACCGGATACTCTTCTTGATGTCATAGATTCTGATGACCTTAATTCTGATCATTCTCCTGTACTTTTAAGCTATAGCACTCTTATGGCAACTATTGAAAAAAGTGAAATTTGTTACTCATAAAACTGACATTAACACTTTTCAGTGTTGGATGGATCAGAATTTAGGGCTAAACATATCTTTAAAGACCGCTGATAAAATTGATGAAGCTGTAGATTAATTCTGTAGTGTAATTAGAAATTCTGCTCATTTATCTACTCCAACAATGCAGCCGCAAAGAGGCCAAAAACTGTTTATATCTACGGAATTAAGACAACTTATACAAGAACGCCTGAGACTTAGAAGAATTTGGAAGCAAAGGAGAAATCCTACGAATAAAACTAATTTCAATATAGCATCGAATCATCTAAAAAAGAGGATAGCAGAATTAAGAAATAAGCAAGTATCTATGTTTTTGAAAAATTTCGATACCTCAAAAGATATAAAAGAGAAGTATAAAATGTTATTTCCAAACTTAACAACAAAAAGTCTCAAGGACATGATAAAATTGACTCGACAGTTGCAAAATCACTTTCAAAGAAAGGCATTCTATTTTTAACATTAATTTATAACTCTATTATGAGATTATCATATTTTCCCGCAATTTGGAAGAGCTGAAATTATAATGATCCAAAAGCCGAATAAACCAGAGAACCAGATTTCATCCTATAGACCAATAAGTCTGCTAACTACATTTTTGAAGATATTCGAGAAGTTGTTTGTATCAAGGCTATTATCTATTTTCGAGGAAGAAAACTTAACACCTGACCACCAGTTTGGATTTCGTCGACAACATGGAACTCCAGAACAATGTCATAGAATAGTATAGGTAATATCGGATTCACTAGAGCAAAAAATGTATTGCTCTTCACCATTTCTTGACATAAAACAGGCATTCGGCAGAGTGTGGCACGAAGGACTGCTATTTCATACATTCCTTTCATTGCTAAATTCATACATTCGCAATCGAACTTTTTACGTGAAAGTGAATGACGAAACATCAAATATATTCAGCGGAGTCCCGAAGGCAGTGTTTTAGGCCCAATATTATATACTATATATACTTCCGATATGGCATCGAGCTCTGCGGAACGGCCAGTAATTCAAATATTGAAATATTGCAACGTTATCAGTCCAAAACCATAAGGAATATTTCTGGAGCTCCACGGTTTATGGCCAACATTCAAACTCACAGGGATCTAAATGTACCTTTTGTTTTCAGTGAAATAAACAGATTTAGTTCTAAGTATTTAAATAGACTAAGTAACCACCAAAACCCTTTAGCAATAGCATTATTAGATCAAACAAATGAAAATTAATAGGTTTCATGTATTAGATCTCCAATATAGAAAATGAAGAACTTTTTACTTTAAACAATTAAACTTTTTTATATCTAACAGCCGTACAGTGTCGGACAAAACTAACTGAACAAAATACTAATACATAATATATTAAATTTTTAACGAAATTTCACTCGATTAAATATAACAAAAAGATAAAAATAAAAGGCTTAAATAACTCTTGTAACAAAGACATAAATGTATTTTAAAAATTCTTTTTTTTAATTTATAACAAAATAAAATATTGATGATTATATATTCAAGCGTCAAAACAAACTGAACAACATTTCGACTTCAGTACTTATTGGCAAAACCTTTGTTCTTGATAACCTCTTGACACCTTTTTGGCATTGAATCGACAAGATTATCGATAATTTCCATTGGAACATTTAACCATGCATCTTTGATGGCAGTAAATAGTTTCTCTGGTCTTCCCCCAACTTCACCCCGATTAATTTTTTGATTTACTATTTCCCATAGATTTTCTATGGGGTTAAGATCAGGGGACTGTGCAGGCCACTCCAAGACAACGACCTTTTGTTGCTCCAACCAATTTTTTACAACTTTTGAGGTGTCTTTTGGGTCGTTGTCGTGTTGAAATATCCATGAGCATGGCATTTTGTCTTCAGCGTGCGGTAACATCACGTTCTGCAAAATTTCTCTGTACATATGCTTGTCCATAATGCCATCGATTTTATGTAAGGCTCCTAAGCGTTGCCCTGAAAAGCAGCCCCACACCATTACGTGGCCACCTCCATGCTTAACAGTACCTCGACAGTATCGAGGATGCAAGCGTTGGTTAGGTGGGCGACGTACTCTTTTCATCCCATCTGAGCTTACGATATTAAATTTGGATTCGTCGGAAAACAAAACCTTATTCCACTGATCTCTAGTCCAGTTTATATGTTTTTGTGCAAATTTAAGTCGAGCTTTTCTATTTTTTTGTGAAATAAATGGTTTTTTTGCTGATCTATACGATTTCAACCCTGCTGCCACAGCTCTTCTTGGAATGGAACGCGTGCTAATATTTAAACCTAATGACTTGAGAACACCGGGAGCGGACTGGAATGGATCTTTTTTAAATTCTCGAACTATACGAGCATCCTCTCTTGAAGTAGTGCATTTTGTCCGTCCTCCAGAATTAACTGCTTGTAGCTTGTTTTGCTACTGACCAGCTTTGTTCAGTTTGTTTTGTCGCGTTGTGAGTAGAGTTTACAAGTTGTTTATTTTATTTATCGACATTAAGAATGTGATTTTTAAGAAAAAATAATGGTTTTATCACCTGCTATGTTTAACAATTTTATTATAGTAAATATTTTGAAAATATTGAGTTTTTCTTTTTTTTCGTATGGTTTAACGTCGAAAGTAAGATTTGTTCAGTTAGTATTGTCCGACACTGTATGTATGTATAAATAGTTTATTATACTTCTATTGTTTTATCAAATTTGCTAAATATTGTAAAATAGATTGTAAATAAAAGTGAATTAAAAAAATTATTTCTTGCATCTTACTGTACTTATTCGTTGCCGAAAAAATAGAGTCGGGCTGTTGTGAAAACAATTAGATATACCTAAACACCCACATGTATTCTATTTTTGACAGGTTGTAGCCGATGCCCTGTAGTCTTGAATGCTATCAAAAATAAATATTTTTACTTCCATTGGATCTAAATAATAGTCTAGTCAGAAATGAAATATACAAGATTTTAATAAATAATAGTGCTTGTTCAGCTATTTAAAAATTCTGTACCTACCTAGGTACTGACTTCCTATTAGATTATAATCAGCTGGCATAAATAAAGCTAAAATTATGCGCAATTAAGAAGAGATCTCAATCACAGCAACTTGTTTTACGAAAGTTTAAAAATTCTTTTATTAGAAATCAACTTCATGAACACACAAATATGGAAACGACACGAATAATGAATAATAATACTGAACTAGTTATTCTCTTCAAAAATTTAAAATAACATAACTAATAGAACATACTGGATTATGGAAAAAGAATAAATTTCCAAGTATTCATAATATAAACACATTAAACACGGTAAAGAATCGTGGCGGTAATACTTTTATTTAAACGTACATATTTTATCTACTATGGTTGTAGATCACAAAGAAAATAAAGTATAAAGAATGTGCATTTTAACATATTTTGGAATATTTTTCAAAAATATTTCATGACGCGGGGGGAAAGATAGGAGAGAAGGAAACCGAAATGAATAGCGTAACAATGCGTTGATCTCATTCTTTGCTCTCATCGTGATGAGATCAAAGACTATAAATATATGAAGATGTTGCACTGCCATACATTGTACTGCCAGTGCCAAATTTGTCGATGGCAGTACGGCTACTGCCACTTATTGTACTCAGAGAACTTATTATACTCAGAGAACTTATTATACTCAGAGAACGTATTCTTCTCTTCTCTAAGCAATTTATTCTCATATGCGTGTATACGTGTGTGCTTGTACATTGCCAAATAAAATAATAAACAAACTGAAAGATGTCTTGTTTTCACAAAATGTATGTGCAAATAGCCTGTGGAAAAGCAATATTACCGTTTGTTTTATTGTAGGGTAGGAATATGTGTTTTATTGTTGTAGAAATGTACCATATTCTTTGGTACAAGGTACACTCAGGTCTCGTTTTATGTGATAGATGCGTTCAAAAAAATCTAATAAATTGTGTTCAGACCTTCACAATGAATTTCTGTCAAATATATAAATATACAAACATACTTGCGTACATATGCTTGCACGAAATTAGTTGAACAACCTTATATTGCTGAGTTCATTTAATTTTTTATTTTTTTGGATTTATACATTTTCCCTTATTTTTGATTTTAAGAGCTAATTCAAATTATGATAAAAGAAAAACCTTGAACTTCTGATTAAGTTTCAAGTTTTGCATTCTTTAAATTCTTTACTTTAAACATTTAACAAAAACCTTGAGCCACTTTCAAGTTTATTTACATTGAATTTGTCTGGGGTTTCGTGTTTCCTTCAATTTCTTATACGTGTGACAAAATGCATAAGTCCAAAGCATAATTACATACATATATTATTAATAAATACATTTACAATAATTTATTGCAATTTGGCAATAAAATAGTATTTAAGGCTATTATTGATTAAAATAAATAGGATAGACAATTGTTTAAGCAAACATAACGGTTGTTTTATTCTCAATTTCTCCGCAATAACCAAGTTTAAGTGCTTGAGTTATATGTAAAATTGTCCCGGTGATTCCGCCCGGACAAAGCAACAAACATTTTGGTTGTCCTGGTGATTCCGCCCGGACAATTCAATACCGACCTGCAAATCATCTGAGTCATAAACAAATTGAATTCGCATAAACGCTACTCTAGCTTCGCATAAAACCTAATGAAAAATCGCATAAATTAAAATTTTAAATAAAAAATCAGAACAATTTCGCATAAAATAATCAACAGAAATATGTATATTCATTTCATTTACTTACATAATAAAAAGGAAAAAAATGATCCAACAATAAGCTAAAACATTTTTAAAGGAAATATAAATATGCTTGATTAATCTGCGTTCATCACTAGAATTTACCTCGTCCCATAGATCAAATAATTTTTAAGGGCTTCAATTGCTTCTTGTCTTTCAATATTTGTAATTTGTAGTGAAACTTTGCTTGTTTTAATTTTTAAGTTACTTGATATCCGGAAAACAGATCTGTTAATCCGCATTTAAAACAGTAAAAAAAGTTTAAAATATATCAAAAATTTTTAAATCTGTTAAAATTAAAAAAAAAATTAATTTTACTTAAATTTGAATCCGCATAAACGACATCTGATTGTATTTAGAAACTAACGTATTTAGAATTAACGGATTCTCTATATTATCGTTGTATTATAACGGTTTATCTTATTCTTCAATATTCTTCTCTAGTCACTTTTCTACGAGACAATCAAAATGAAACAGTTAAAATACTTAAATACACTTACTAAAACCTGAAAACCTCCAGTTTAAATTCGACTGGTTTGAACCACAACTTCACATCTCATAAGCCATCATACTACCAACTAGGCTACAGTGATTTCAATAAAAAATAAGAAATGCCGTCGGGTCCGGATAAATTTTTTAATAATAGATTTTATGCATTGGGTGATTTTTATAGAAAAAAAAATAGAAGTCAAAGTATTTTCCTGAGTTCCAATCCCCAATAATAGCCTAAAGTTCAACCCAAAACATTTTGTTTCATCAAATAAGCATTAGAATCTTAACTCCAAAATAGATTATTTCTAGTCAACGCCAAGAATAAGTTCAGGTTCCGTTATTATACTGTATCTCTTTTTTTGAGACAAATAGAACAATGGTACTCTAGGATGTTGCGAGCCAACGAATTTGAGTGAAGTACATATAGTGGTGGTCAAAACATTTGCTACGGAGAATACACATATGGATTGCTTTATTTTTTTAACCTAACCATTGTTAATTTTTTGTTTATTTCTTAATTCTATTCACTGTTTTATCGATCATGTAAAAAAACTGATTCCGCTACTTTACAACAATATAAACCCAAAGTTGGTAGCGAGAGCAGTGTTAAAAACATTTGCAACTCTCCTAGCACTAGCAAATTATAGAATATAATGCATGGTATGATCGAAAAATTAAGAATTTTTTAATGAAATTTCCCGGAATGTTGCGAGAAACAAAAACAGAAACCTGTCCTCTATAAAAAGAACAGCTCGAGATCACGGTCTTAGAAGCTAGAGATGCACCAAAAACCTCTACATGTCAGTAAAAAAATGTAGAAGTCACCCATATAAATTGGATTCCACAGCAATGGAAGAATCTTCTATGGCTGGACGAGTCTATGTTTAATCTCCTAGGATCTGATAGAAGATCCTATGTTCGCCGACCTCGAGGTGAAAAATTTAATCCGAGGTACACAACCGCCACAGTTAAGATTGTAGGAGTGATGTTTTTCGGGTCATGGGACAGGCCCAATTCACCGCATTACTGATATAATGACAATCTACAGATTGGAAAAAAACGACTTCATAGAAAAGTTTACTTCCTAATACCTAAAAGACGTTCAGAAATAATAAAAAAACAACGGATATGCCACAAGATACTAAGGAATTAATATTGTGTTTTTTTAGTTTATTTATGAGTTCCAAACGCTTTAAACTCTTGTTTTTCGAATTATTTTATTAAAAATATTCTTTTTCTATTGTTTCAAAAGGTGTTTTGATTAAAAAATCAACGTTTAGGATTGGTTTCAGGTGTATAAGCTTTGTCAGGCACTTTTCATTGAAGTTGTTTTTGCTGTAATAATATGAGGGATTTAATTTTGGCATCTTTAAACTTTTTCAATATGGGAAGCATAATTGTATTGAATAACTCAAAATTGGTTTTAAGGGAGAATTGTACAATAAAAGTTTTCTGCCCAATTTTAAGCTTGAGTTTTTACCATATGGAATTTGCAGGTAAGGCGTCAATCAATATGAATGCCGAAGTATTTTATATGCGAGTTTTGAGACATCAGAACCTTTCAAACAATTTTAATAATAAATTTATAGGCCTGTATGACTCGGCTTTCATTCGACATTTACCAGGCTACGGTATCATCATTACAAATGCGAACTTCCATTCTTCAGGATAATATTCCAAATTAACATTAAAAATGAAAGGCAGAATTCTATTATGGCTATTCGAGGCAGCTTTGAAATAGTACAATCCCAGAGGTTGTATTTTATATAATTTTAAAATTTAGAGTACCATCCACGATGTACAGAATTGTGGGTAGTAATACGAAAAATTCTATCGGATAGATGATGATGTTGTGTTGTGTGATACTTAATAATATTTAAATAAAATGAACATGTAAATAATTAAAATTAATATTTAAAAAAAAATAAATTAATATATTATATATAACACATACATAATTGGTCATTACAACCCCGCAGTCACGATTACGACCTATGTTCTCACACCACTTTTGTTGTTTGTCTTAATTTTATACATGAGTGGCGGGATCTACAGTTTAAAGTCGACTCCGAACGACAGATTTTTTGAGAAACTTTCATGGTAAGAAAAAATATTTTTTTCAAATTTAGCTTTGCTGGAGATTGTCTGAGCTGGGGTTTGAACCGTGGCCTCACGTCTAAGCCAACACACTACCTATATTATATACAGTAGTTTTGACTTACCTGCACAACTAACTTTTGCAAGAATTTTTGTGCAGATAAGCCAAAAATGCAGCTAAATTAAATTTTTTACCTGCCTAATTGAGCAGGTATGGAATAATTATAGATTACTCTCTCAAAGCCCAGCTAAAGCAAATAACTAAATTTAAATGTTATGTTAGATCAACCATAAAATACTTCTTCTATTTCATTTATTTATTGATTTGCTACCAGATCTAGCGATTTTTTCAACGACAAAATTAATTGAGATTTTCGTTTTTTTAAATAAGAAATTTTAATAATAAATCAAAACTACTGTATAAGATGGAAAAAATCCACCAATTGTCAGAGAGTAGAGAAGGGAAGCGAATAAAGCTATGGTGGAAAAGAAAGAATAGTGTGTAAAGGAGGAAGAGAAAGCTATGGAAGCGATATATAAGAATGTTAAATGCCCTGTACAAGTAAGTGATGGCGTTTCAGAATGTGTGACCCAACTTTAAACAAAAGGTTTTCTGCTAAGATAAATCTATTGAACCCGTGAAAATTTTCTGTATTAGAAAAATCTATTGATGTCAAATTAAATGAAATAGAGATAAAATAGAACAGTCTTTAAAATTATCAAGGTGGATACAACATGGCAACTGCGCCTAGTCTCGATCCCTATACGTATTCAAATGTCAAATTAACGCAGTGCCCTGCAATTTTTATTGAACGTTTTTTCTTTAGTTGGAAAAATTCTTAATTTTAAACAGAATGTTCATTTCGTCTTCATTAATGGGTAGTAATCGATGTCCTCTTCCTCTTTATTGGATTCGCTCAGATTGTTACAGATTGGTAATGTTGATGTATCTTCCTGAAGAAATTTATGACCAGAAAACCATAAGGAAACATCCCACGTGTTAGAACTTTTGTTGCTAGATCAGCTGGGTTAATTTTGGAGGGTACCCATCGCAATTGCCTTATCTCTGTTATTTCTACTATTTCGTCAACACGATGCAAATAGTTGGAACTTTTTTTATCCATTCGTCGTCACCATAGTACGGTTTTGGAATCGATCAAAAAATATTTAGCGGTGAAATTTATACGTGCAAAATTTGCTACCTTCTTGGCTAACCTAACGCCCTCAACAGCAGCTTGTGGCTCCAGTCTTGGTATGGACATCGTATTTATTGGAGCAACTTGCGACTTGACTGCAGTGACAAAATAGCACACAATTCGAATTTAGGAAAACGATGAATTAGCGCCTTCACACCAGTAAAAGTATGGAGTCCTATATGAGTCGCCTCGTCATTGTGGAACAGAAGCTATGTGTGTAATAGCCGTTTTGTTTCTAGATGTCTATGGCCTGCTGTAGACAGTAAGAGAACAGATTGGCTGCTGGGCTTGGTTAAGGCCAGCTTAAGGTTGGTTGTCGGTTTTATCACGGGGCACTGCGAGATTAGGTCGCTGACGGGCATCTGTAACAGATCCCAGCCGGACTATTGCAGGGCATGTTGCGATGAGGAGGAGTTGGAGACTATCGAACACCTCCTCTGTTGGTAGGTTGAGGTTGAGGACCCTTGGCAGAGCCTTCTTTAAGAGCTTGAATTCTGTGTCGAGAGCCGACATCAAGGCTCTCCACAGATTCATTAGTAGCTTGGGCTGGTTGAGAGGTGCTAGGGCTTCATCAGCGTAGTCGCGCTCTCCCCCTTTTTATTTGTGTCTGTTTCTTTCTGTGTGATTCCTCCGCTTCCCATTCCCCCCTTACCTAAATACCCTCCTTTCATCCTATTCCCTCTCTAAGGACGTTGTACAATGGGTCAATTCGACCTCCGGGTACTGTACTTGTCTTAACTGACAAGTACACGTCCTCTAACCTAACCTAATAGCCGTTTGCTATTTGTGCAACACTTGTAGAATAATTTTTAAATCAGTAGTGTAGCATATTAAACGCAGCGGGTCATAAACTGATATCAGCACTTGAAGTAGCTCTCTTTTCGTGGGAGTAATTTCGTAAGCACATGCTTCACGGCGAAGTCTGGCTAATCTGAAAATATAGTAAAACTAGTCTATATTAGGATCCATCCATACCCAAAAAATTTCTGTATCTCCAGGATCTTTTGGCTTCTGATTTTGGAAATGACCACCATATAGATGAATGTCGACCTTCTTGCTATATAAAGACCAATTTCGGCAGCATGAATAGATTTTACTTGTGAAGGTAATTCGATGTCTTATTGAACGTGGTCTACGCTGAATGAAGTTTCCATTAAAACATGATCCATTAGGTTTGGCAGCGGCATCCCACACCATTTTTATCTTACGGGTTTGTTCGGATTTTTTATAATAAATATAAGATATCATACACGTTCCACAGTTTAACCTTCCCGCATAACTATTCGATAGCAAATAATCAATTTGATTTTAAGAGCTCCTTCCGTATTTCTTTTTTATCACGGCACTTCAGAAGCTTGTGAGCGTCACTGTAGCTTTCAAGAAGCACAATAACATAATATTCCAATATTAACTCAACTTCATAATGTTCACCAAACTTTCTTACATGTTGAAGACCACATCTCTCCATTGATTTCTTATTTTCTAAAGATAGTAATGACGCTTCTGGTGATCCTTGTATAATTAAACTGTCTTTCATTATTTTATGCAAATTGCTGTAATGCTTTTCACACTCACAGCAGTGAATGTTTAGCCACTCACTTTGACCACTCCAAATAGCCCTGAATTGCCAAGCCTTACCGAGTTTTTGTGGTAATCGGTTGATTCCTAGATCCTTTACGGATCTTTACCGTGACTGTGATACTCCAATTGTTTAGACTAATCAAGATACTCAGTCTCAGTTTTCCAAACGACTATATGCGAAGTCACGTAAGCAGGGATATTTTTTACCATTTCATTCATATTCAATATCCGCTGGGGAATGTTTAAATTTACAACCATAAGCACACACTAAAGTGTAAATTTATCATCACTAAAGACGAACTTTGGTGAGTAGTATTACTGATTCCCCTTTAGCATAACAACTGCTCTTACTTTTCACTATTGCACACAAAACACTTCAATTTAAATGTTGTCGCTCTTCTTTATGTGTATTTACATTTGCATTTTTAATTGTCGGTACGACTGCAAAAACTGTGCTAGCAGCATCGGCGATTTGAAAAATAAAATCACTGAATGTTTTCATTAATGGTAACTTATCGTCTTTTGGGTACGCAGCCCAGTTTAATTAATTTTGGCTAGTCAGCTTGTCCACCAGTCCCTTATTAACATGCGGACATTCATATAGTCATTCATTTCGCAGCCCTCCATGGAGGTACATACATTTTTGCAAAAGCAATCATCGACTTCTACTTATCCTTTGATGGGGGTATTATTCTCGCCTTTTCAATAACCCACTCTAAAATATTTTCCTGTCATTCAAAACACTTTTTTAAAGCATGAATTATTTCTGATACCATTTTAGGTAACATGTGCCTACTCTTTATCAAATGCCTTTCCTTCAACGCAGGCTTGTAGCCATAATAAATTTTCAGCATTTGAATAACCTACTAATGCTGAGATTTTAAATGTGCTAACGAACAAATCCCCACTAAAATGTGGTAAATCGTGGAGAATTGCTTGACTTGGTTGTGATGGTGTAGGACCAGAAGAAAGTTCCAATTCCGAGCCGTATTAGAAGGGTTTTGATGAAACTCATCTTTTTCAACAATTTGTGATAAAAGTTGGTATTTTTTTCAAGAAATTCTTGTTGTAAACGTTGATACTCCTCCAACAATTTCAGTTGTAAATCTACTTGCGTTGTGAGTCACATATTGTTGCTTTGGGTCTGCTTTTTGTTGATTCGTATTAATTGAAATGATAAGTTAGTAACAACGGTTGAAATAAATGACTTTGAACAAGACGGCCCCCTGCATGTTGTTTTTCGCTTGGCTATGAAATGGTGTTTGGGTTTTAAATTGTCAGTTTATCAATTTTTCAACTGTTTTGCTTCATGGTGAAATCCTACTGCTGATTTCTCCAACGACCGTACTAGACAGTATCCGCGCCTCTTTTATAGTCGTTAGTGATGACGCTGCTTGCTGCTGCCTTGGTATACGCATAGAGTTGTTGGTTATAGCTGGATTATTTCCTAAGCGATTTGTAGTACAAACCCCATATTGTTCGCCGTTGTGGAATTGTCGCACTGTAGCATACGATCATTATCCACTGCACTGCAATTTTTGCAATTGTGATCAGTTTTTGTTTCCACTTTACTTTTTTCTAAATCAGAATTGTTTTAACGATTGTTGCGGCACGATATAAAACGTCGGCTTTAAATAAAACACAAATTTTTAAGAGCATTTTTTATTTATTTATTCAAGTGTACAACAAGATATTCAGCCCAATCACCAATATTCTCAAGAAATTTCCTTCTCACGGAAATAATATTTCTCGATGAAAAAATCCTCAAATTATAAATTTCGGAAGAACAAAAAAGTAGTAAAAAAGGAGTAGTAATTTGAAGTCAGCTGTTTTTATTATTGACATTTATTTTTTTGCGTACAAAAGTAAACAAAATTTGTTTGATTTAATTGTTAAAGGAAAATTAGATAATTAAAAAAATGAACAATTTGGCTTTGCGAGTACTTGTGGAGGAAATCTGTTTTGAAAAAAATCAACAAATAAATACCCCAAGGATTTCTAGAAGGCAGTTACGGGATCAATCTAACCCGCTTAAGTTGCCCCAATTATTGTAAGTACATAAATATATGTAATTAAATTTAAATTGGTTTTAGTTTACATTTTGGAACATGTTTCAAAAGTACTACAGAGTAAATAAACCGGCTTTTAGTTATTTGCTTGATGTTATTACCACTAACACTGAACCAACAAGAAAACAATTTGGAGTTCCACCCATTATCAAATTAAGTGCGTGTTTGCGGTTTTTCGCCGAAGGTGGATACCAGACTGGTGTAGGAAAATATTTTGATGTATCATTAGCACAGTCAACATTCTCCAAAGTACTAACTGAAGTTGTAAACGTGCTGGAAAACCATCTCTGCCCAGTTTGAATTAAAGTGCCTCATTCCGCCGAAGAAAATAGAAAAATTGCAAAAACTTTTGGCTGTTAGGTAAGATTTAAAAAATAAAAATATATCCTTATTATTTTCATGAATAGGTGATGCTGGATATTCCTTGGAACCTTGGATTTTAACCCCCCCATCGAGTTCCTGAGGATGGTACACCAGAAATGCGGTTTAATGAGGTCCACGCAAAATGCAGAAACATAATAGAGCGTACCAAAAGAATAGCTGACGTTGTCTTCTTGGCGCAAGGGAATTGCACTACTCCCCAGAAAAGGCAGCTAAAATTGTAAACGTATGCTGCGCTTTACATAACATATGTATCCATTACAATGTTAGAGATGAAGACAATGATTTCGTGCAATTAAATATGATGGATGAGGAAGTAGCACCACTAGTCAATACCACAAGCCAATACCTAGTCGAGGCCCAAAGAATTAGGGCTAATATTGGACAAACTCTTTTCATGTTTATTATTTCATTTATTCATGTTTTATTATTTAAAATAAATTAATATTTAAAAACTTAAAATATCTTTAAAATGGGTTTTAGAAGGTAGGTTTTAGATTCAGGTACCATATTTATTTATTTGGTAATTTTAGTATTTAAACATTTAAAAAAAAATATTTTAAAACGTTTATTAAGGTCGAGTTTTTTCCAACTTGTATTCTACTTCTCTTATTCGCAACTTTTCTATAAAGGCATTGTGCCGCTGCTTTTCTTCTATTTGTTTTCTTTTCAGTCTTTCTATTTCTTTAAAATGTTTTTGTTGGTGGTCGCCTAATTTGTCTAGCGATCGATAAATTCGTTTGATATTTTGATCTTGGACCTTTTGATTCGCCTCTACCAATTTTATTGTTTCCAGAAGCTCTTTTTGTATATCAAGTTCGGCCTGTAGTGTATCATACGAACTTTTAAGAGTCTGTTTTTGACTAGGTAAAATTTTTTTGCGGTTAGAGTCGGCTATTTCCACAGAAGTTGGAACCATATTATCGGTTGTTTCCACACTCTCCTCTGCTATATCTAAATCATCATCCATACATTCCATATCTTCTGAATGATCTAAAATATCTTCTGTGATGATGAATTGTTCTGATGTGTTTGTGAGGCGAAATGTCTTCGTTGAAATACCCTCGACAGAAGATTTCATTCCAATGAGATTATAAATTGCCTCTTCTGTTGCGGAAAAATTTTGCTCCTTGTTTGGACCACCTCCCGTGCCCTTTTTATTTTTTAAGTTCTGTACAGCCTTTTGCCGTACTTTTTTTGATTTATCCAACCCTGTGTATAAGTATAATTGGGAAGACTTTAGTGTATCAATTAGTTTTTAAATATTACCAACAAACCTTTTTCCATTCAGCAATAGACTTACTTGGAGGCCCCAAGGTGTTAAGGTCAGTTTCAGCGTTCCTCCAAAATCGTGCATGTGCCTCTTTGTTACCTTTATGGAAACCACGAGCAATGTCTGCATTGGCTTCCATTAATGTTAATAAATGTTATGGCTAATGGCTAGACGATCATGAGATTGTTACAGGCGAATTTGCATAGAAGCCGGACAGCGGATGCTTTACTGGGGCAGATAGCTGTCGAAAAGGGAATAGATGCAGTCATCATCAGCGAGCAATATGGTCGGATTGCCAGGGGTTCCTGGTTTGAGGACGAAACAGGCACGGCTGCACTTTGGATACCTCGCAGCGGTAGGTTTGCAGTTACGGACCACGGAGCCGGCTCTGGATATACATATCTTCGAACCGGGCTCCTGACCATAATGAGCTGTTACCTCACTCCTAATGATGATATAGAGCAATTCAAGACGAAGATCGGCTTTATTGAGGATAGAGTACTCGCAATTGGTGGACCGTTCATAGTGGCCGGAGATTTTAACGCTAAGGCCATTGAATGGGGCGATCGGACAACGAACACTCGAGGAAGGTGCATTCTGGATATGGCGGCAAGGTTGGGTCTTATAGTGATGAATACTGGCAGCACAACTTTTAGGCGGCCAGGATGCGAGTATACCACGCCGGATATCACTTTGGTAACTGAAAATCTGGCCAGAAAAATAGCGGAATGGAAAGTTCTTGAAGACTACAATGGAAGTGACCACCACTACATTAGTTTTCGAGTCGCGGAACGAGCGAATCTTATCCCAACAGCCAGGACCAGGGGAACGCGAAAATGGAACGTCGCAAGTCTAAATAGCGCGGCATTCTTGGAGAGATTCGATGAGACCTCACTTTCACGAACCGGTAGTGATGCTATCACTCTGGCTAACGAAACTATGCAGCGCATAATTCGTAGTTGCAACGCTTCAATGTCTCGCGTATCGCAACATCCCAGAAGGCAATCTGTATACTGGTGGACACCTGAAATCGCTGAACTCAGACGAACCTGCCTCCAGCGCAGAAGAAGATACACTAGAGCTAGAAGAGATGGTCATGCAGTACATGAGGCTGAAGATTTCAAACGGGCCCCAAGGGCACTGAAACAGGCAATCATAGCCGCCAAAAAGGCGAAATGGGAGGAGCTCCGTAATGAATTGAACACGAACCCCTGGGGTCTCGCTTATAAAATTGTGACCAGAAAGTTGGGCGCTAACTCTGCCGTGCCGCATCTTGACGGCGAAGCCGTCGACAATATAGTGAGGAACTTGTTCCCCGTGCACCCACCACTGCGTGAGGAACGTGAACCTCCGACAGCTGACACACCAATACCCTTCACGGAGGAAGAATTGACAACAGCAGCGAAAAGTCTCAAAGGAAACAAGGCTCCTGGACCAGACGGAGTACCGGCCGAAGTACTTAAATTAGTTGCTGAAAATCGACCAAATGCACTTCTTGAAGTGTACAATGCCTGCATTGCCCAAGGTGTCTTCCCTAACCAATGGAAGCTACAGAAATTAACTCTGATCAGCAAAGGAAAAGGAGATCCGACACATCCATCATCATATCGCCCTCTTTGTATGCTGGATAGTGCCGGTAAATTATTGGAGAAACTCCTCCAGCGCAGACTGGCAGCGGCCATTGAGACAGCTGGTGGATTATCGGACAGGCAGTACGGCTTCCGACCAGGTAGGTCAACGCTTGGTGCCATAGCGGACGTAGTAGAATGCGTTGAACGGACAAGACTTAGACGTTACTATCCGAAGCGCATTGTTGTCTTTGCCACGCTCGACATGCGGAATGCTTTCAACAGCCTACGATGGGAGGATATCATTAAGGCACTACGTGAAAGATTTCGTATTCCTCCATACCTTCTGAGAATATTACGCATCTATTTGAAGGATCGCAAGCTTCTCTACGATACACCCGTGCAGCTCAGGGATCCATTCTCGGTCCTGATCTCTGGAACCTGAGCTACGACGATATCTTAGGTATAGATATGCCAGAGGACACATACCTCGTGGGATACGCGGATGATATAGTGTCGGTCATTTCAGCGCGCGACATTGAGGATGCAAGGAGAAAACTGAACCAGGTTATGATAAGGACTCAGATATGGCTTGAGGACCACGGTCTAGAGCTCGCAAAAAACAAGACTGAGGTCATACTGATGACAACGGCTCGCATTCCACTCGAGATAAGTATGCAGATAGGTGATGTGTCACTAGTTACAAAAAGAGCAGTCAGATATTTGGGCCTGAGACTCGACTGTAGACTTAATTATTGGGCCCAAATACAGCATGCAGCTACCAAGGCAGCGAAACTAACGGGCATGTTAAGCAGACTGATGGCAAATATTGGCGGACCAACGCAGGCCAAACGAAAAGTGATTATGGCGGCGACAAACTCGATAATGCTGTATGGAAGCGAGATATGGGGAGAAGCGCTGGAGATTAAATCTAAGCGGAAAGTACTAGCAGCAGTGCAACGAACAGCAGCACTAAGAGTTGCATCGGCCTACCGCACCGTATCGGGCGCCGCGGTCCTCGTGATCGTCGGTGAGATACCTATTGACCTACTAGCATTTGAGCGAAGAAGATCGTGGAAAACAAGGAGAGAAAATCTCGCCATTAGTAGCGCAGATCTCAGATCTCAAACACTACGGCGATGGCAAAGTAGATGGAGCGAGGAAACAAGCGGAAGATGGACTTATTCCGTCAATAGAGACATGGATACCGCGAAATTTTGGTGAAATTAACTATTTTCTGACCCAGTTTCTTTCGGGTCATGGTTATTTCCGAAAATATCTATACCGCATGGGCAAAGTGATTGATCCTGGCTGCATTTATTGCCAGGAAATGAATGACGACGCTGAACACACATTCTTTCATTGCATCAAATGGCAAGACGAGAAGAACATGTTGATAGAGCAAATTGGCGAATTTACACCCGACAACATTGTGGACGCAATGCTCGAAAGCGAGACGAAATGGAGCGCTGTAAGAAGATACGTTGAATGTGTACTCCGCAGGAAGAAGGTCGACCTTGACACAATACAACGAAATGATACATGAGAAGACGAGCCAATAGCATGAAGCTGGCTTCAAATATGGCGTACCCAGACGTGGGAGAGTAGACAACGGTCCCTAACGGGACGTCGTTCTGGGCCCTTCCCGAAGTAATGCATATAGCCGTCCCGGGAAGGAAGTATCCCCAGAAGAGGAGGAGGGATTGTTTTAGTGGAAGCACCACTCGACGCAGTTGACGACGGTCACTGTAAGTGCGAAGGCATTTTGAACCCTACCTCACACGCCAAAAAAAAAAAAAAAATTTTAATAAATGTTGTATTTCCATTTTATTTGTTGTTTTTGACCTACCAAAATAAAAAAAAAATTTATTTTATTTATTTATTTTATACTTTATTAAAAATTACTTACGTTTTTATACAAATTCACTTCTGTTTTGCAAGTGAATTTTTTGTTGGGGAAAAACCGAACTCGAATGTTTTGATAATAGCTACTTTTTTCTCAAAAAGCTTTTTTCCTCTTTTACAAGGTTGATAAAAAAGGTATAGAAACGTAAAGTGACGGAATTTTTATTAAGAATAGTAGGAAAGGGAAAAGTGAGAAATTCCTTGAGGAATTTTTGTTCAGAATTGGGCTGATTATCTTTTATAATAGTACTGATAAGGATATGGACGTAACAAGTTTGAGAAATTACGAAAATAATACCCTTAAAAATAATTCTACCTAATAAATATTATTAATAACAAAAATTTATAATTATATTAAGAAAATATGATTAACTAATTACATTTGTAGAATATTGATCATTAAAAATTTAACTATTGCAGTTTTAAATGCTTAGCATTGCTTAATAACTGTATGTTTTTCGGGAATTTATTCCAGAAACGAATTGCATTAGTGTAAAAGTGTCTCTCAGATATCTGTTAACGATGTTATTAGGTATCAAGCGTCTATTAGATCTTGAGAAAACTTATCTATTGAACAAATAATGTGGTTTCCTAATATAAATGATTTTATGTAGTTATGCCGGAGTACGGCATTTCAACAAATTTTCCAAAGATGTATTATTGATTTTATATTAGAATTCAGATATTCTACTGTACCTTGTACGACCATAAACATACCTAGCAATATTGTTGTAAGTGATGTTGAGTTTGTTCTTACTTAAAGAGTCACAACTAGAAAATAGTCCAAATCCGTACAGTAAAGTGGGGATGAACTATGTTTTTGCGAGCAGCATACGAATATTAAACAGAGTAAAATATTGCTTTAGTCAAAATTTCGCAACAGCAACCGTTTTACCATAAATAGCATTTACATGGTTGGAGCAGTTAAGGCTATTGTTAAAGATAACTCCTAGATTCTTAACATTATGTACTATCTCAATATCTCACTATCTCATAATAGTATTATTAATCTGTATTGGTGTAAGCTGTGCTATAGAGTTTACCTTGTCTATTGCCAAAGCATTCGTTTTCCTCGGATTGAGGCAAAGACCATTAATCGACGCCCATTAAAACACATTATCCAGATCACAATTTATTTTGCCTAAACAATTTGTAATATAGACGGCAAGCAACTAATGTATAGCTGAACATCATAAGCGTACATTTGTACATTGCAGAACTTTAACTAAGATGGCAGATCATTATAATAGATTGAATTTATGTAAGGCTGCTTCCAAAATGTATCAATACAAAGTTTGTATGCAGTTCTACTACTGTATATAAACTATGTAGATATGCAAAGTAACCAAACAATGCATCAACTATAAATCCGATGCCTGATTGCTTTTTGACTGCGTTAAAAATACACATTGACAACGTTTTGAAATAGAATACATTGTATATATTTTGTACAGCGGCATTATGAAACACGATACTTTGTTCAAACACAAAGCAACTAACATTTTGGAAGGCAGCCTAAATGTGTATTAAGTATCGAGCCCAATGGTACACCTCTAGATATTAAAAAATTGTTCGATTTATTACCATCATGATACACAAATTGACTTCTATTCCGTAAATACGACGAGATTAGCATAACAGCAGTAACTAAAAATTGGCACATGTGTTTTAACTTTTGCCACAGAATAGTATGATTAACGGTGTCAAATGCCTTATAATGATCGAGCAAAACCATAAATGATGTCATATTGTTATCCGCCCCTCAGGTCAGGTCGGAGTGGTAGCTCTGATGTCACAAAGCTCACTTGAGCACGCATAGCGGCCCGTTGTGATGCCACGGGTGAACGCAGTCCCTGTACTGACCAAGTTCCACCACAATCAGGGAAAAGGAAGAAGTTGGTCAGCGCAAGGGCTGCACAAAGGGCCTAATCACAACTCTTCTGAAACATCAATGAGCGCAGAAATACATCTGGAATTAGATCTGAAACCAGACTGCCTCTCGAAGATTTTCGATAAGTATGACAATATTGCGGTAAGTTTTATCTTGTTTTGCACATTTCCACATTGCAGGAAAAGTAGATGATGTAATTATCATATTTAGTAAATGGGTTATGTTCGGTACAACATATAGCAAAATTAGTTTTATAGATTTAGACTTAACGCTTAGAATGCTTTCAACAACCTCATTGCGTAATGTTACTAAATTCAAAATTCGGTTGAATCAGGTGATAAGTAGTAGAGAAGGCATCAGATGAATTGTTCTACTCCAAGTCGGCATCAATTCCCGGTATAATCGAGAATTCTAAGCTGATTTGATTGACATCAACCATTTCATTGGATAAAATACTGTTATTCACTATTCCCAATGATTGAATATCCCTCCATTTTCTCCTGTTGCAGATATTCGATCGGAATTTACCAGCAAAGAAACTCAATTTTGCAGCTCTAATTTTCAGATTTGTGTCTCTCCTACATGTTTTAAAAATTTTTTAAAATTCAGTCGTCTTATATATTTTTCATCTATGATATCGAGCAATAACCGCAAAAATATATTGGTACATATTTCTCAAATAGATATTGTATATTCCCCTGTAAGAAATTAATCTGCTCATCCACAGGACGCATTAAAAAGGTTTGATTCCATGGTATAGTTACTAATTCTGCTTCCAGTGAAGCAAAATTAATGTTTTTAAAAAATCTATATTTTATCGCTTGATCCTTTGTTATTGTCCGAAAATCATATGATAGGAAAAGAAAATCGTGTTTAGAAAAAGCAGAGGCAGAGTTGATGGAATAAAAGCATTCGGTTGGAATTATCAACAAAACACAAATCAATTGATGTACTAGCATCTAATGTGTAGTGCGTTGGCATTGAACCATTTATTAAATGCAAACCGATGGCACTCATATCCTCTTGCAAACCTCTATCTAAAAGTATGTTAGCGTTGAAGTCGCCTATTAAAATAGTATCTGTATAACCCAAAGTAAGTGAGGGCAATTTATCCAATAAGGGTTTGAAATTAACTCTATTGTTTGGCTACTAAAGAACTCAAGAAATAAAAATTCTACATTATGGAAGCTAGCATCAAGTACCCCATTATTAGTAATTGTTGGCGTTTACTATTAACATCTACTTCATCATCTGCCGTATCATTCACCTGCAAAGATTCTAATCCTACTTTTTTACATTCGATACTCCATCAGACCGAAATATACCATATCCTTCCAAATGATAATAACTGTCATTAACATCAATACGAAACCAAGTTTCTGAGATACAAAATGCATCCATTTCTGATCTTTCAAAGATAAATCGAAATTCGCCAATTTTCCTGTGAAGGCTCTAGGCATTTATATGACATATGTTGTGCTGCTGTCTTAGCAAGTATTCTGACCATGCTATAAAGGTTTTTTCTAGAATGAACTACACCATTATCACTAAATTGTAAAATTAATGTCAAAGAAAAATTTTAATTTAAAACAGATATTGCCTAAACTATAGTAAATAAATAACGTGTTATATATTTTTAAAACTATAATAACTATTTTTAATATGTTACTAATTTGCCTCTGGTGGGCGAAACATCCTGTATAAAATTTTAGAATCTTCTGAGTATTGGATCATTCTCACCATTATTCTTCATCTATACTACCGCGAAATCCCGGGATTTTTGGTACTGCGCAAAGAGCTACGTTAGAAGAGTCAGTTATTAACGCAAATGGTTTTTAATAATCTGGATAAATCAATAATGATAGTTATAAAAATTATTTTATTTCTCCTTTCAAACATTATATCATAGGCATTGTAATTTTAGAAAAGTTCTGAATACACTTTCTATAAAACGCCGCTAGTTCCTTTTCTGTTTTACATATTAAGTAATTAAGGATTGTGCTTATGTCTGACTTCCCATTCCTGGCGACATAAACAGGACTGGTTGGAGGTTGGCAATATGTCAATAGAGGGCGCTGTAGTTTAAATTTAAGCTATTGCATTTTAACATTTTATGTAATTTTAAAAGTTTTATATTTCTAAAATTAACCATTAAGTCATTCGTTTCGATCATCTACCAGGATCTAGATCAAGCTATTAATATAATAACTAATTTTATTCGTTTGAGTCTTTCCGCCATTTCTCATTGAAAAATATAATGGACTTGCATTACAACACCAACCAAAATTCCTCGATTTTCTCATATCGAACATAACATCATAAAGCTTTATTCCAAAAAGGGGAAAAATACGGACGTTCAACTTTCTTTTGGTGATCGAACCGTAATTTGCAAAAAACTCATATATTAAACATGCTGTAAAGTTTTGCAATCATTTGTCTAATGGGAGGTGAAGTGAGGTATTGAGTCAACAAAAGGCACATAATATCCTTATAATTTGATCTACTAATTCACTAAAATGATTTATCCACGTAAGCCTGCTATTGATTATTATTCCGAGGTTATTGGCAGCATTTCGACTCATTTATTATTGATATTAGAGTCAAGTGTGCTTTAGAGAAATTAAAAGGATCACTCAGGATCAAGAAGTTCCGTTGTTCTTCATCCATAAAAAAAATTCCGAATTGTTTTAGAATAAAAAAGAAAATTCATACCTACAAACTAAAAAGCGCAAAAAAAAATAAAAATTGTAATTAAAGGTATTCAGAGGTGGCAAAAGCTGGTATCATCAGCAAGGCATTTCAAGTTAAAAATATCTTCAACATAAAAAAATTGGAATAAAACTTGAATAGGACTTGAGCCAACTTGCAGTTAACTAATAAAGAAAGTAACTCACCCAATTTACAATGTGAGATACCTATTGCGCATAAAAATTACCGTCCAAGACCCACGCAAACGATCAGGTTTTATCCATTGTGACACATCGGAAAGCGAATTATAGAGGCTGTCCAATAACACCCTTTTTCAAACGTTTTATGATCAAAAAAAAAAAGAGAAAAAAAAAAACTCGCTCAGTTCCCATTCAGACTGGTGTAATTGAAATTCATCATACTTTCCTTAACTAGGCCCTAGGTTGGTAATAGGTATCGAAAATTATCCCAATCCAACTTTAGTCTTGTTTCGATTCGATTAAAGAATAAAAATAAGTGCTACCAAAACCCTCATCAAGTGAAATCCCTAATTTTAATTTCAATCGCCTTGAAGCTACAATCGATAAACTTGTTTATATTATTGTAGCAAATGCTGCGTATGCAGACCAAGTTGCTGCAAGTGACAATTGCCAACCGATAAACAGTTTGATAATTTCTTTCTGAAATAAAAACGGCTTACGCTAACATAAAAATGAAATTGGAAGAGCAAATTAACGTATTATTAGTATATGGAACTCATTTAACGTCAAAACATCTATTTAAAATTTTCTGTCCACACATTTTCTGACTTCAAAGATCCTCGAGGTAGATCGAGTAGAGGATCAGATATTAGGCCAAGACTGAAACATCATTTATTGTGTGACCTGTGTGAAAATTACTTATAAGCCACTAATATCTAAAAAATTCCAGGGGTCTAATTCTCGCAGTCGTGATCGAAATTGCGTTCGATTAGAAAATAATTTCGATAGCGAGAAATTTTCTAATGATGTTACTCGATACGAAACGAGTCGATTTGTTGCTTAGGTGTTGTGAAACGAGTTAATTATTTCGTTTTACAGCACTGACTAAAATGTAAAAATTGTAAACAAAAAACATATGTTTCTTACAAAAATAAAAGAAATTTAATTAATCCAAGGAAGAAAAGTTTTATTAAAATTATAATATTTCGTATAATGGATAATATATTTTGGTTTTACTCGTCTTCTTCTGATTCTGAGGAGAAAGAAAATCTAAATTGTTTACGGTCCGCCACCCGTTTCTTTTTTGAAGATTTATTGAATGAAACCTTCTTTTTAACATTTCGCTTTTGGTCAGCGTATACCTAAAGACATACATATATTTATACATTTATTATTTAAACTAAAACAAGAGTTTGTTAAACTACCTTGCGTCACATTTTTGCATTTTTGATTGGTGGGCCGGAAGCATTGAGCTTAGCTGTGAGCTGTTCCCATAAATGTTCCCCAAAATGAAATATGCATTTCTGGCAAAACTCTGCGAGTAAATAAAATTGCCATGAAAAGTTCCTTTAAACTGTAGGTCCCGCCACGCAGGTATAAAATTAGCACACACAACAGAAGGGGTGTGAGAAGCTAGATCGTAATCCTGACTGAAAGGTTGCAATGACCAATTATGTATGTATGTATGTAGTACTAACATACAGGCGTATTGAATCTACCTTGGGTGCCTCAAATATTTCAAAAATAACGATTCGAGAGACACCACAAGGTCTAATCTCGCCTTTACTATGGAACATCAGCCTCCATATTGCTATTCTTAAGTTTATTTGCATATTTTGGCCATTAACATAGACGTCATATTCTTCAGATTTTCTGTCCAAGCGATTGTTTTCATTTATATTGGATGCTTTTACAGCCTCTGCTAATGACATTTTAAATCTATTATAGGGCTCATTGGTAGCAACTAGAGGTGTGCACAAGACATTCTGCTAGCTTACCCTTCACCGAATGCAATACTGTATTGTACTCTTTTTCTGTTGCTCTTGATTTTACGAGTGCACTGAAATGTGTATTTCTCATTTATTCAATGTATACAACAGCACTCGTTTGTCTGTGAAGTAACGGAACTATGCTTTGTGTTGTAAGAGCATATATTACTACTGAAGCTACATTTTCAGTATTGCCATATTGAAAAATATGTGTACATAAGTGTTTCTATACATTCTTTGCTTTCGCCATAAACTCATAAAAAAGGTTTTTCCCCGAAATAAAAAGTTTAAAAAAGTTACTGGCAATGGTGGCGTCGACGAAGATGTTCGGTTCCCGAGAGCAAAACATTCGAATCTTTCTTATTCATTGTTGTTAAAAAATAAAAACAAACAACAACAAATGCACGTTGTGACACTATGAAGAGTACAATAATTTTGTTGCACTCTTCACACAACTATGTTTTATACTGTTGTACAATGGTTTACGAGTGCAGTTGTTTTTTTGTTCTCTATCTTTGCTTCACACTTATTTATATTTGCAGCTACAATCAATATTCGGTCTTGGGAAAAATGCAATACTGTGCAATTTTATATGTCTTGTGCACACCTCTAGTAGCAACATTACTTAACTGCGGATATTCAATATGATTCATGTTCACACAATTTTGTTGCCTGTTTGTATATGGCTTTTGTCTATTAGTTCTATTGGAGACCAAGTTTTGATAAACCCTGCAACCTTTATAATTAGTAGTGTGATTTGACATACAATGAACACAACGAGGTGAAGTATCAGTAGGTTTTTTGCACTCTACGGTAGGGTGATCCATACCGCACTTAACACATCTATACGGTTTTTTACAGAACGCTTTTGTATGTCCAAATTGTTGACATCGATAACACTGTACCAGTTCATTAGTTCTCTGAGGTAGTTCAATTTTGACGACAGCATGATTAATATATTTAATTTAAAAATAAAATAGTTTTATTGTTGGGTTCTGGATCCAAGTCGATAAAAACATTGATAAAGGCTCTTTTGTTACGCGACTTTTAACATTTGTTACAGATCTAAGTGGCCTAAAGAGTGGCCTAAACCTATAAGTTCAGCTTTTATATCTTCAGTGGATGTTGAAGGATGAAGTCCTTTTATAGTTACTCTATACGATCTTTATTGTTTTAATTGATAAGTGTGATAATAAATATTAGAATTCTCTAAATATTTTATCACTTTTCTATATGAATCTACAGATTTGATCATCAATCTAATTTGACCTTCCCTCAAAGATTTATAACTAAAATCCTTAGTAGAAATAATTTGATTCAATTTGGTTACCATAATATTTATATTTTGTACATTAGGAATATAAATTGGTGGAGGTTTTTTGTATTATAGCTGGATCATCATTCTCTTCATCGCCTTGTGTATCAAGTATAGCAAATTTGTTGCTATTAGATGATGTAGTTGGATCATCATGCACACTTATTTTTTGGCTTTTTTTTGGTGACTCAATTCGTTTACGTTTATTAACTGTTACACATTGCCAAGCTGGTTCAACATTGTTGTTGTTTTTTTTTTTTTTTTATTTTGTTACTTACTTCTGTATTATCGTCGCTATCATCGCTTAAACTATCTATTGTTATTTTTTAGTAAAAGTTGCTGTTTTACTAAAGAAAACAGTTTCCATGTGCAGTCTTGCACTTAATTGTTTTTGTATATTTTAATTGTTTTTTCTTTAATTCAATCCTCTGTAACTGCCCAGCCCTTGGTAGGTTGAGGTTGAGGACCCTTGGCAGGGCCTTCTTTGAGAGCTTGAATTCTGTGTCGAGAGCCGACATCAAGGCTGTCCACAGATTCATTAGCAGCTTGGGCTGGTTGTGAGGTGCTAGGGCTTCATAAGTATAGTCGCGCTCTCCCCCTTTTTTGTTTGTGTCTGTTTCTTTCTGTGTGATTCCACCGCTTCCCTTTCTCCCCCTTACCTACATGCCCTCCTTTCATCCTATTCCCTCTATTCCCTTCCCTCTCTAAGGACGTTGTACAATGGGTCAATTTCGACATCCGGGTACTGTGCTTGTCTTTAACTGACAAATGCACGTCCTCTAACCTAACCTAACCTTAATTCAATTTTTTGTCACAGAATTTTTTAGTCTATATTTTAATGAATACAGTATGTATATTTATTGAATACACAAACGTATTTATAAAAGAAATTGCGAAAAGATGTTTAATCTCTATCACGGTCAAAGACTCAAATGAATAAATAATTGTTTTTTTTATGTTTTTTATTATTGAAAATTAATAAAAAAAATTTCGAATAAAAATGTTCTGTTTCACTTGACAGTAAAATCGAAAGTGAATTATTATATTTAAACAATAAAAGTTAATTGCGATAAATTGACTTGAAAAAATTGTTTCAGTTGATCAGAAAAATTAACTCTGATAGGATATTTTTTCCATTTTTTATGTATGTATATAATGTGTTGTTATATGAGCACAGCCTGGAAATAATTATCTCTTTTAAACTCCGTGCTGTTTTCAAAATTACATGGTTATACGGAGTCAGATTACTATAGAAAGGATAATTACTGCATAAGCCTGTATTATGTATACGAAGCGGTGATTTGCTTTTACACTGAGGGCCATTTTTGAGATCAAATTTTAACTCTCTAATTAGCTAATCTACAATTCGTTTTAATCTTACAATAATTAAATTGTCAAAATGGTCCACCAATAATTCATTCTGATGTCAGATGCAATAACAAAATTATCATGAGCAAGAATTTGCCAGAAGCCGCCGTAGTCTAGTAGGTAGTGTGTTGACTTATTAGACGTAAAGCCCGGGTTCGTATCTAAGGTCAGACATCAAAGCGAAATATGAAAGAAAAATATTTCTTCGGCGATTTCCTCTCAGCAGATTTCTGGCAAAAACTCTGAGAGTAAATAAAATTTGCCATAAAAAAGTTTCTCAAAAAATCTGTCGTTCAGAATCGACGTTAAACTGTAGGTCCCGCCACTCACTTTAAAATTAATGCACACAACATGAGTGGTGTGAGAAGCTAGGACGTTGTACAATGGGTCAATTCGAACTCCGGATACTGTACTTGTCACAGTTGACAAGTACACGTCCTCTAACCTAACCTAAGAATTTGCCATTCTTCAGCTGTTCTAATTAGTGGGCCAAGAGACTAGCAATATCTTCACACTGATCCTAAAAAAAGGTTGGGAATAGTGTCCCTCCAGAGTCCTCTGACAAGTGTTGGATTCATTATTCTCCTTCACAACTTTCTCATACTGAAACGGATTGCTAATTTTACCTTTTTAAAATTTTTAATTTTATTGCTTCATATAATTTTATTTACTGATATATTTTATCTAGTTGTTGATTTTTATTTTATAAATTTATGTCTTCTTTATGAATTATTTGTTTGCAAGTATTATGTGATACAAAACCAAAATCAACGTCAATTACGGACAACACCGATGTCAAGTTCTCTTACAGAATGCCAATATGTGTCGACAGTCACTGATAAATAACAATATTGACAACTAGAATAGCGATTTGGATCAAAACACGGTTAATGTTGTCTTGTATTGATGATACCAAATAGAATAAAGGTGAATGTCACTTGCTTCGGATTCACACACATCTTCCTTCGCTTTTTACTTCTTTATCATTTTGGATGCTGAATCACTTGGCATATTTATATTTACTTCTTTATTTAAACGACTGATTAATAATGTTAGAAAAATAACATATTTTTATTGTTGTAGTTAATTATACTGTGAGCACAAAAAGTATTGAATTTATATTTTATTTCTATAATTGTTGTTATAAAATTTTATAAGTATTTGCAGTGACGTTCTGTCTGTATGTTGTTTGTTATATTGCTTTAATGATGTGATTGAAGGTTTAATTTCACTTGCTTTATTAAATTTTCAGCATTTATTGTTTTGTATTTATTTGTCTGCTCAATTGAAATAACGATCGGATCGGTATTAAATTTATCTGGTATAAAGCTATACTGGCAATGAAATTATTAGTTTAGGCTTGCTGCAATGTTTAGATAAATTCGTATAGAGCATTGCGAAGTAAGATCACTGGATCGGCGATAGATCGCAGCCGGGCTATTTATAAGTCCAGCCCTAAGTGAGATGAGAACTTTGGTTTGGGACTTCTTTGGTAGATGGAAAGATGCCCGATCATTATCACGTAGCTAATCAGTGCTCCCTTGAGTGCTTTTTTGAATAATATTTTAATTCTATTCTCCGATTCTACCTTTCTTTCTATATTTACTTTCTTGCGATTTCGTGGCGCATCCTTCATCAAAATTTCGCTTGGATCGTACAAAGCTTAGTCGTTTTGATAACGCGAATTAAAACTGTAACACTTTGGACCATCTAAATTACGGTTTTTCGTCGGAATAAATTACTTTTTATAATTATAGTTCCTTGACAGGTGAATTTGAGTAAATTCAATACGTCTCGTTCTGGGAATCTTTCTAATCGCAATTTAGACCTACTTTTTAATCGACTGGGCAGCATATAAAACAAGAACTATGAGGTGCTTTTTATTTCTGGACATAATAAACAATTCGTATTGGTGTCATGTTAAAAATGCAATTTCTGACAACGATTTCTTTTTCTTTTAGAACTTCCTTTCATTGGAACTTTAATTAATAGATTTGTCAAATTTCAGGTACATTTTTTTGTGTATCTGTGTACGTAATATTTTTCTATTAGAGTATCTCTTTTGCTTTAGATTATCAATTAAGCTCATTTCGTTGACACTTAATCGTTTTTCGGAGCTGATTCATGATCAATAAATTCCATAATGAAAAATACAACTTTGTGCTAAATGAACTTTACAGTATTTGTAACAGCCAACATAGTTTGAAAATGTTTATCATTTTTATTATTAGTAGTATTAAAATATCAGTATTATATATTGTTACGCAACAACAATCGAAACGACCTAATATCGACGAAATGAGGAAGAGCGGTGTAATCGAACCATCATCGAGTCCGTGGAGCTCACCTGTAGTCTTAGTCAAAAAGAAAGATGGCAGTACAAGATTCTGCGTTGATTACAGGAAGCTGAATGATGTCACTAAAAAAGACAGTTACCCGCTACCGAGAATTGACGACACACTCGACACGCTAGCCGAAACGAAGTGGTTCTCCACACTAGATCTACAAAGCGGATATTGGCAGGTGGAGATTGCAGACAAGGATAAAGAGAAAACTGCATTCAGTGCGAACGGCGGCTTATGGCAGTTTAAAGTTATGCCATTTGGACTCTGTAATGCTCCGGCCACATTCGAGCGGCTTATGGAACGTGTACTCAAGGGACTGCATTGGAAGACTTGCCTGGTGTACCTCGACGACATAATAGTGATGCGCAGAACTTTCGACGAACACCTCAAGAATCTGGGAGAAGTTTTGCAACGAATAACAACAGCTGGACTGAAATTAAGCGTAAAGAAATGTGCATTGTTCCAAAAACAGGTGAAATATTTGGGGCATCTTGTAACAGCAGATGGAATATCTACGGATGAAGATAAAATACGAGCAGTAAAAGACTGGCCTCGTCCCCAGAATCTTCATGAACTACGCAGCTTTTTGGGACTATGCACATATTACAGACGCTTTGTGCCTAACTTTGCTAGCGTGGCTGCAAGCTTGCATGAGCTCACCAAGAAATCGAAAGCTTATCAATGGGGTGAGTCACAAGAAAAGGCGTTCCAGACACTAAAAGATCTATTGTGTGCTGCACCAGTTTTGGCGTATCCAGTCCCAGGAGAAAAATTCATCTTAGACAGTGATGCTAGCGGATGGTATTGGTGGTGTACTTTCCCAAGTGATCAATGGTAAAGAGAAAGTCGTAGGCTACTACTACTAGGTTGGATGAGGTTTTGCCATCAGCGCTTTCCCAATGTCGATATAGGCAGCCATTTATCATCTTTAAACTGTCCCATAGTGCCCAATATGCTTTCGTAAGAGGACCTTCTGCGGATATCTCATTTCTGGTAGGTCGTTTGTCCTCTTCCTTAGCTACTATAATCTTCGCCAATATTGGGTCACTTCTCTGTGCTTCGGACCAGTCTTCGTTGGCTTCGATCTGCGTTTGCCGGATATCAACGATGGATCCTTTTGAACCGCTTTCATGCAATGCTTACATTCCACATTACAAGGTCGGCGTGAAAGAGCATCAACATTCCCATGTTTTATGCCTCTTCGGTGTTCAATGCTCAATGCTGTTAGGTGATAGGGAGAGATAATTAGCCTATTCGGGACGAACAGGCTTAAGTGGGCGGCAGTGTTACGCAACAACAATCGAAACGACCTAATATAGTTAACAATAAAAACGATAAACAAAAGCTATCAGCTACACATACACACGACACAAATATACACTAATACATATGTACATCGAACTTATTATAAGTAAACCAGCTACAACAAGTATGAGAGGAAAAGGGACAGACAAGTATGCAAACGCAACAACAAACAATGCAGTCGCAAAATAATTCTCGAGAAAGCGAACATTCCACTTCAAGAACCATCATCAGACTGAAGACGTTCGCATATAAAAGGGCAAGACAAAGCAGACAACGAGTCAGTAAGAATTGAGTCAGTCTTGTGTGAATAAAAACGGTCGTGGTTTGAATAGCGAATAGTTGTGTGTAAATAATAGCGAACAAGCAATTATTGTTGTATCGGTTAAGTGTGAACAGTGGCACAAAAGTAGTGTGAACAATAAAGATTAAATTAAATTAAAATAAACCACATATTTGTTTTTACTTGGTTTGCAATTAACGAACTCATATTTAAACGTTTTTAAAAATGTAAAAACGTAACAATATTATATAAGTTATTAGTACTCTTATTTATTGATATCATAATGATTATTAATTATATTATTTTGAATAATATAATTAACATTATTATTTATTATTAGTTCTATTTAATATGAAACTATTAATTGAATTAAATATATTTGTGTATGTACCAGAGATCAGCAATGAGTATTCAAAAAGATGTGTATAATCGAATCATAATCATATTTTCTGATACTTAAACGCATTCATATTTATTTTAATATCATGGAACCTCCACTCATATTTAAAGTTTGAAGTACTCATCATATTCATAGTTAACAACACATACGAAGGTTTTGATTTCTACTCTCCATAACTCAACATTTACATGATCACAAAGTAAGTATGATTTGCGTATGAACACTAAAATACTCACTAAATGGTTGTGTGTTTGCTCTGCTTGCTGGTCTATCTTTTTTGCTTATATGTCTTTTTTTTATAAATGCAACCAAGACTGTAAATTTTGATTAATGATTCGAGTCACTCGAATCATTTATAAGTATTTTTCGAAAGTTATGAATCTGACTGTATAGGTTTATGAATCAAACATATTTCGAATGGTATGAGTTTGATGTCAACGTTGTACATATGTTGTCTCTGACATGTACATATATATGAACATAAAGGTCAAGTTGAATAAACTATAAAACATAAAATTATTGTTTTGAAAAGCGATATATACAGTGAATCACAGTGAAAATGGCCTACCAGTATTTGGTTAATATTTATTAAAAAGGAAGAAAATAAAATAAATATTTTTGTTTAAAATAAAGTTTATTTGGTATTCAATATAAGGAACTAAAAATTCTTTTAACTAAAAAAAACTTTTTTTTCTTAATTTTTAAACATATTCTATAAACTCTTATCAAATTTTTTTTAAAGGTGCTGGTTGAAATAAGCTGGGAGCCACTGTATATCCCTTCTAGAACTCTGTTTCATTAATAGAAAATTTTAAATTGGCAAAACAAAATCTTACGATGGATTACAGAAGCAACTTTGTTGTAACAGAAGCTCTAATATATATAAAGATCTCGATATACCAATAATCAAAACAGATATACTCTTGAAGATATACACTGAGCGCCATAAGTGAGTCAACACCCACTATAATTTTAAATTTTCTATTATAAAAAATATACTTGTAGCACAACAATAATTGAATTGTTGTTTTCGTTTTAACATTTTATAAGTAATAAATAAATGTTTTAATTTTTGGAAATTTATTCGACTATTCTCATTTACTTTTCTCGCTATTCTAAGAAAATTAATTATTTCAGTGGTGTTTACTCACTTTTGGAGCTCAGTGTATGTATATAATTGCGTTCGTTCTACATTGGGGACCAGGCTGTTAGTATTAATTGTAATTCTACTGTTTACTAAGCTTAATAATATAAATAAATTAACAAATATAAATAAATAAAGGATTTACTTTTGCACAATAAATTACTAGGAAATAATTTAGGAACAATAAATTAAATTAATTGTGATTACCTCTGACAGCAGTAAGTATACAAGGAAAAGTTTGTATGAAAAATAATTCATTTGAAAAATATAATTTTTTTATATTCATAAGACCGGAACAGGGGTGAAAAATATTTTCCCATTTTAATACCTTTGAATTTAAAGCAAATACATAAGCAAATGAATCATGAAGCTTTTACTAGTCATCGCTAAAATTTTAATTTCAATAATCACAAATAAAGAAAAGACAAAAAGAATCTTGACGGGACCAGAAAATCACTTCATTATATAGAAACTTCATTATACAGAAATTATATTTTTCCCCCACTTTTTATTTAAAATAATTAGGCATATTATTTGGGTTACACTTTTCCATTTATCTTCCACATCAAAACCTTGTAATACCAAATAACAAAACCATTATATAAAAATTATATTTTTTCCATTTTTATTTAAAATAATCAGGTATTTTAGTTTGGATTACACTTTTTCATTTCTCTTCCTCAACAAAACCTTCTAATACATTAAGAGATTAATGGCCCAGATATAGGAAGATTCTTACCACGTGCGGCAGTTACCCATTTGAGCATTGCTTCATCAATATCCTCAAAAAGGCAGGTTCGAAGCCTTTTGCGTTTAGTGCTCAATTGCTCGTCTTCTACATTTTTTTTAGAATCACAGCCTTGTTTTTTAAAATATTTGATAATGTGCTGGGAAGAATTCCAAGCTGCCTAGCCACATCTTTTTTTTTAATCCTTCTTCAACTTTATTAATAATTAATAATTTTTTTTCAAGAGAAATGCTACTTCGCTGCATCAATTCCGATCACTGAACACCGGCAACTGATGTTAAAATTGTTATTGATGTGGCTTTCTTCTTTTTTTGTTCTTATTTTCCTCTTTTGGGAATCCCCTCATTATATGTGGCATCTTTCTCGGTACACAGAATTGTTAGTATGCGTAACAGAAAATTGTTTGAAAAATTCATTATATGGAGACAAAAACGCATGTGAGTCAAATATTACACCTGCAAAATTGCTTCATTGTATAGAAAACTTCATTGTATGGAAATTCATTATAAGGAGATCAAAAACAATGAAATTGGAACGGAAAAAGTTGTGTGTTTGAAATCAATTCATAATAGGGAGAGCTTCATTGTATAGAAGTTCACTATAGAGAAGTTCGACTGTATAATAAAACATTGTGTATTATTCAACACAGCACTTTTTTCAGATGAAGTGTTAGGAAAATTCTGAATTATTTATTACCTGAGAATTGTTTTAACTGGTATTTTCTCAAACGACAACTTATCCACTGTTCAATGAGAACTTGAGTAAATGGCACTGTTGGTAGCATTTAACAATTGGCATAATAAGTCATTTAAATTAAGAATTAAATAAGTGAATACAGGAACCGAAACAAAAGGAATCTGATAACCTGTATTTAACAATGAAAACTTTTGCAATGAAAACGAGGGCAAGTATTTGGGTTTGGAATCGTGACGAACATCGTATGTGTTGTAAATTGGATAGCTATAAACCAGGAGAATATAAAATGAATATTGGTTATACACTCCTTTATTTTGATAAGCGAAGCGATATGCACTATTTAATAGTTTTAGGGCCATTATTACAACTTGCCGTTAACTAAAGGCAGGATTTTAACGGGCAGATAAATTGTTTTTCATTATTAGAGTACTCAATAAGATAGAAGTGATCGTTAAGCTAAAGGGAAGATCATCCTACCTTTACCATTTAAAGGTCACTTTATGTTTGAACTTGCCATATCATATACTATTTTCGATATGGCAACTTCAAATTTAAACAAAATGCGCATATACAACAAAAAAAAAAAAGAAGTCCGCTGTTGCCACTGCGTAAAAAAAAACTTGTTTATTAATTGAGCAGTTTTATCGACTTTGCTCCGGCACTGCCATATTTTAATTTTATTTTATCTGTAAGTTGTAATAACGAAAATCAGTTAAAGGTAACTTTACAGTTCCCTTTAGCTAAAGGTACCTTTAACTAAACCCAAGTTAAACGGCAAGTTGTAATAATGGCCCTTAGAATTTTACTCCTCTTTTAAGTCTCTCCTCCTCTCTCTATGCGTCATTGGTTTGCACATTATTATTATTATTATTATTATTAAAGAGAAGTGTTTTTTGAATGGTTTAAGTTAACAAGGGTTTGACAGGTTCAGTCATAATGCATTAATTAGCTACTCAGCATTGTTTTCATCATCATTCAAAGGGTCAAATTTCGCAGAAGAGGCTTAATGAGGAGACTGCATGACAAATTGGTGGATTGTGTAAACGAAGTCCACCGGATATAGATTTGCAAATGACGATGATATTGGTTCAAAAATTTACTGTCTCCATTGGCCAGTCGCCCCTAAATTCGGGGAATACATACACACACTATGTACAAAACCAGTCTATCAAATGTCTATGTAGATTTTTCAGATCAGGTAAAAATAGTCGCATCAAATCATTTTTTTTTATCTTAAAAAACGTTCTTTGATAGAAATAATGTTAAACCACTCACCGTAACTGTTCCTTGACGTGTGTATTTGGTAGATGCAACATATGAATACTTAACAGTCAATACTACCGCATTCATCAGGTTCTTTGCGGCCTGAATCAATGATGTTGCACTGTCCAACTAAAGTACAAGTTCAAAATAAAACAGGTAAAAGTAATATTTTATTTTGGTATAAAGTTATTTATTTATACCTACCCCAGAGACAATCAATTCTCCACTAATATTTTGGACATCAGCTTTTACTTTAGAAGTAATTTGTATTTGATGACAATATAAAGCAATACGTTGTAAGTATGCCAATAAATCTTTTTTGGTTGAACTCTCCGGGCATTGTTCTGCAATTTCACGAGTTAACTTATCAAGTTTTGTTCCAGCCTCTGAAATTTTCTTTGCTGCATTGATAACGTCCATAGTAGTTTTTAAATGACCACGACCACTTAAATAGAAAATTAAATTTTTTAATAATAAGTATATATTTCACTCATTTTATTCTAAACATGTAATATAGAGTGGACAGCAAAAGCCTGTGTATTTTAGCAGTTTCGTGAATTTAAGCAACACTATATAAAAATAATTTATGAATTTTATATTTATTTTATTTATTCATTTCTCTTTTATTATGAAACAAGTTTTTTTATTGTTTTTCACAAACCATAAGAAAAATAAGAGAAACTTCCTGGTGACTCTATATTTTTGCACCGTAAAAGTGTTGATACCCTCAAGAGAACTCAGAGTAAATTTAAAATTCAAAAGCGCAATATATTTATTTAATTATTTTCTTGATGTTCTATATAACAAAACCTATGGTCTTATAATTACAATACAGAACTAGTAATTTGTTCACAATATATAAATGAAATAAAAATTATAATAACAATGAAAATAAAAATAATAGCATTGAATATATTATAATCAGACGTCGGCACCAATGTCCCTCAGGGGAAGAACATCTTCAGCGTAAAATTGCATCCAGTTGCTTGTCATCTTCTAAAGAAGAAGGTTCATGTCGCTTCTTTTCCGGTTTCAATTATACACCCAAAAAAATATTACAGTAGTATTCACTATTTTCCACTGAGATTCATTAATAACAATGAGAAATTATCTCCATTTTTAGAAGAATATTTGTAAAGTTAAATAAGCAGTCTTTAGGGATTTGGCACTGTAATTTTTTTTATATTTTCCACTACATATACAGTTATGTTAAAAATAATAGGGACAGTGCCTACCCAAACTTACATTTGGTCAATTCACACAAGCCGTTGTATTGTTGGACGATTATATAGCTTGTATGCTTGTTGTTGATAATTTTCATGTAAAAATTCGATACACTTATTTTTACATTTTTTTTCATATGTTTTTAAAAGTTGTATTGGTTTCGTGCTATCAAATTGTGTGAATGAAAAAAATGTGTTATGTTTCCATATGTTTTTCAAAAGTTGTGTTGGTTTCGTGCTATCAAATTGTTTGAATGCCAAAAAAATACATTTGGAATACGAAATACACAATACAGCATAGCATTGAGCGTTCACAAACAACCAAGAGTATTCAATACAACATACACGATATAAAGTCGTGTGAATTGCCAATTATATTTACAACCGAATAAAAAATCGAAAATTCTTTTTTGTTTAAACGATTTATTTTTTCTTAAACGGTAGAAAAAAGATTAAAAACAAAATTTTTGCTATTCCTATAATATATTTTGATTTTTTTTGTGATTTTGTATGAATTTATATAGTTTAACGTGTGAAAAATATACACAATACGCCTGTAAGAACCTTATATGCGATAGGGAGAAGGCTAATACCCCTGTAGTTGGCGCATATCGAAGGGTCTCCCTTTTTCAGGACAGGACAGAGGACACTGAGGTTCCAATCGTTGGGCATACTTTCCTTTAGCCATATTTTGTAAATAAGCTGGTGCATGCGCCCTTCCAGCTCATTACATCCGGTCTTAAACAATTCAGCGGGGAGGCCATCAGGACCTGCCGCTTTATTGTTTTTAAGACGCATAATCGCGACTATGCCTTTCATGCTCCCTCTTCTTGCGTCTAAAAAGACGTCTCTCATCCCTTCTCCTCTCTCTATAGTTCTCGACAATGGCTCGCGTAGCGGCTGACTGCAACGTTTTCTTGTATGCGGCGTTTTTTGCAGCAGCTGCCTCGCGACAATTCTCATCGTACCATTGATTTCTTTGGGATGGGCGCTCGAAACCAAGGACTATTTCTGCAGTAGTGCGCAAGGAGTGGGAGATGTTAGCACACAGTCCACCAATGTCGCTGAGATTATATGGGGAACAACGGAGCTTATCCGAGAGTTGAGCGGAGAACGCCTCAGCTGTCCTTTGTGATCCCAGCTTCTTAACGTCCAGCTTTCGCAATGCACTAGAGCGCGCAGACCTCTAGGCGCTAATACGCAATCGAAACTTGGCGTGACAAGGTAGTGTTCCGAGTCGATGTTTGGACCTCTAAATGTACGGATATCTAGTACATTGGATACGTGCCTTCCGTCAATCAACATATGATCGATCGGGAGCCATCCAAGTGGCCTTGTGAATATCGAGATGCTGAAACTTGGTGCTACATATGTACTACCATGTTACGCGCCGCGGCGAAATCGATCAGCCTCATACTATTGGAGGTAGTGTTCGCGTGGAGGCTGAACTGTCCGACAGTGGGGCCAAAAATACTTTCCCGCCCGGCCCTCGCATTAAAATCTCCGAGGACGATTTTGGCGTCATGGGCCGAGCACTTATCATATACGTCCTCGAGTTTAGCGTAGAAGGCATCTTTAACAACATCGTCCTTTTCTTCCGTCGGGGCGTGAGCACATACTATGTATAAGGCTGATGTTATAGAATTTTGTCCTGATGCGGATTGTGGCTATTCTTTTGTTCACATGCGTGAACCCAGAGACAAGGTGACGAAGTCTCTTATTAACCACAAATCCGCATCCGAATTCGTGCTTATCAACATGGCAGCTGTAATACACATCGCAAGAAGATAGACTTTTGCATCCTTGTCCTATCCATCGCATTTCCTGAATGGCAGTGATGTCCGTCAACTTTTGAGGGGATCTTTATAGAGGCTATTGTTGGGGTTTTCATTGTATGGAATTTTTACGTGGTGGGTTCCAAGCCCTACGCACAACCTGAATTTAACGTCCAGGGGATTGGATCGAGTGCTAGAATGCCATCCAGGAGGGGCTACGAGGAGGCTGCGTGTCAACCTGAATACACCAAGACAACAATCGTCCTGGTGGTCGCCATGTTGACCACAATCAGAAACTTTACCTTGTTTGCATGCATTCCATCCATGGTTTTAACAACTTTTTTCTATTCTTCACTACAATGGTAATTTCGTCCTATTTTCTTTAAAATAATTTTCAAAATTATTTTCACCGTTTCACACCAACACAAATAAATATCACACAAAAATTTAATTTACTACAAAAAAATGATAAATAAGTCAAGTGTATCTATTATTATGATCAACTAATTTTATACGTTTACCGGAATTCCCTTTTTATATTTAAACAAATGTATTTACTTGCCATATTTTTCGTTTAATTGATGTGGCCAAATGAAACTACAATAACAAAATACTTGATGCGTTTTGGAGGGAAATTTAACAGTTAACGTTACTTTAATATTTTAGGATAAGGTGTATCTATTGTTTTGAGCAGATGTGTATAAGTCACTCACGTTTCAGGACGATAATCCACGCGTTTCGTTTACGTTTACGCATTCAGTTACGCACTGATCGCACTTTGTATTCCAGTTAACGTTCGAATCGAAAGAAAAAGAGAAAGCGAAGTCTGTGTTTCTTTGCAGTGGAACATATGAACAAAAATTAAATTTTTTTTTAATAAATTCCATAAAATAGATAACTCTCGGATTATAACCAAGTCGTACTTGCGGACGAATTATTCCTAATAAGTTTTGTATTATTTTTACCACAATCTCACTAAACAAATTTATTTTAAAATTATTTAAACGCTAACTCCCACATTTTGATCCATACGAAGATAGTAGAGGTGTGCACAAGACATATAAAATTGCACACTATTGCATTTTTCTCAAGACCGAATATTGATTGTAGCTGCAAATATAAATAAGTGTGAAGCAAAGATAGAGTCCAAAAAAACAACTGCACTCGTAAACCATTGTACAACAGTATAAAAGATAGTTGTGTGAAGAGTGCAACAAAATTATTGTACTCTTCATAGTGTCACAACGTGCATTTCTTTTTTCAGTAAATGCGAAAGAAAAAATGTTTTTTGTTTTTTAAAAAACAAAACAAACAAACAAAAACAACGAATATTAACATAGCACTTTGAAGAGAGATTGTTGTTGAAAGAGTTTATGGCGAAAGCAAAGAATGTATAGAAACACTTATGTACGCATATTTTTCAACGAATACACTACTGAAATTCATTTGACAATACTGAAAATTTAGCTTCAGTAGTGAAATATGCTCTTACAACACAAAGCATAGTTCCGTTACTTCACGGATAAACGAGTGCTGTTGTATACGTTGAATAAATGAGAAATACAGATTTCAGTCCACTCGTAAAATCAAGAGCAACAGAAAAGAGTACACTACAGTATTGCATTCGGTGAAGAGTAAGCTAGCAGAATGTCTTGTGCACACCTCTAGAATATAGCCATACTTCGTTTTTATTTGGACAACCACCCTGTTTTTGATTTAAAGAAATCTTTTCTCTAATATTAAAGTAATTCATGTAAACTATATTTTGCTTTATTTGTGGTGAAATGTATTGTACGCGGATAAAAACAAACTAAACGGAAACATGTAATCCAGTCAAACAGACAACAACAAAATACTCATATCGAATGGTTCACAGATTTACGCGAACAAATATATAATTAATTTCCGATTGCGTTTTGTCGACTTTTTCCGTGCTTCGTCCATGTTTTGGTACAGTAATATATCTGTCCAGGCCCATATGTACTATAGGAATCTGCACGCCGCTTTAGCTATTTGAAGGAGGATTTTGTTAATTGTATCTCGAGGTTTTGTTGACACAGATACTGCACTTAACAACGATAATTGCTGTGAATAATTCGTCACTAGCTTTTATACTATTTTTAAACAAACTTGTGCTTTGATCAGTGCATTTGAACAAATTTGGTGCACTTGCTCTTAAATTTGCATTTAAAATCACACTCTGTTTCGCATTTAAATAATACTTATTAAATACAAGATCTGTTATGCTTTCGCTACTCGCGCAAGGTGAACTTAAAATAATATAAGCATTTCTACTATTGGGCGCATTCCTATTTTTTAGTGTTCAACCACTTTTTTTTCTATTTTTACTGTATTTATGTACTTTCTAGTCACCTACTACACTTTTTATTTATCAAATTGAAAATTATCCGCATTAGTAAAACACGACCGTTCTCTTCAATAGCAAGACGGCTAGTTGGAAATGACTTATTATTCCTTCAAAACAAGTTATAATTAAATCCACTATTTATGTATATTATAAAATAGCAAGATGCTATAGTATAAAATAATTTAGAAATAGTTCATCTCTTTAAATTATCTCGATACTAAATTGTAAATAAATAAATCTCAATTTGGGAACATTTATTATATTAATTAAATAATATATTTTTTAAAAATATATTAAAGGTATTCACGTCAACGTTTTTGCCTGTGCGAAATTGCGTTTTTGCCTGGTTGACGTGAACAACTTCTTTTGCAACAATGTTCAAATTAGAATAAAAAAGTTGAAAAAAGGGTAGCCATTTTGTTTGTTTTGAAAAATGATTCTTAAGAAAAGAAAAGCTAAAAAAATCTAGCAAAAAGAAAATCTAAATAATTTATTAAAATTTATAACTCAGTTATAAATACAAATTAAAAGTCAAATAATTTTTAAAAATATATATAATAATAATTTAAAAAAAGTGTGAAATCGCTATTGATAAAATATTTAATTGATTCGACTTTATTTGAAATAGAAAATATATATGAATATTAAAACACGAACACGCTTTTGTTTAATTGTAATTCAAGTTGCTTTATTGAAGTTTAAAAGAAGAATGAAATGAAAAAATAATTAATGTTTGACAGTTCGTCATAATGTATAAAAATGCCTACTACATGATTGTAGTTTATCGTCTTCGTTACTCCAACAATGAATATAATGTCGTCTTTTTCTTATCAAAACTAACGTTTAGTTTACTTGTCAAAAAAATTTATAAAATCGCGGTTGATTTCTTTCTAATAGTTGTAATATCTGGTACTTTTTACAAAAAAGGAGTAATTTTTTTAAAAATTGGCAATGCTGTCATTGACATTTTTATTTTTTTTTTATTTCTTTTGTGCAAAATTTCGCACTGAAATTTGTATACTAGGTTGGAGGTAGTGCAAAAAGCAAAAGTTTGTACGAATTTATTTTCTATATGGTTGTTGTAATATTAGTGCAAAATTTTGCAATTTCGCACAGGCAAAAACGTTGACGTGAATACCTTTATTATTTATTATTAGTTCTATTTAATATGAAACTATTAATTGAATTAAATATGTTTGTGTATTTACCCGAGATCAGCAATGAGTATTCAAAGAGATGAGAATCGAATGATACTCATAATTTCTGATACTTATACGCATTCATATTTATTTTAATATCATGGAACCTCTACTCATATTTAAAGTTTGAAGTACTCATCATATTCATACTTAACAACACATACGATGTTGTTGATTTCGACTCTCCATAACTCAACATTTACATGATCACAAAATAAGTATGATTTGCGTACGAACGCTAAAATACTCACTAAATGGTTGTGTGTTTGCTCTGCTTGCTGGTCTATCTTTTTTACTTATGTGTCTTTTATCTTTTTTTGTAAATGCAACTAAGACTGTAAATTTTGATTAATGATTTTCGAGTCACTCGAATCAGTTATAAGTATTTTTTTAAAGTTATGAATCTGATTGTATAGGCTTATGAATCAAACATATTCCGAATGGTATGAGTTTGATGTCAACGTTGTACATATGTTGTTTCTGATATGTACATATATATGAACATATAGGTCAAGTTGAATAAAATATAAAACATAAAATTATTGTTTTGAAAAGCGATATATACGAGGTGTGATCAAAAAATAACCGTTATTTGCAAATTTCGTGAGTTACGTATGTTCGATTTTCGCATTTTTTTCTGTTATGTTGGTGCACATGTCTGTTACACATATATATTGACAATATCAGCCATTTTGGATTGTCAGTTTGTTTTTGACAGATAAAAAGCTTTGTCGTGTGTTGGAAAATTTTGGAAATAGAGCGACGCAATTTTGTATTGAAATGCTAACGTTATCGTTCGCATTTATTTTTCTTCGACTGGGAAGAATTAGTAAGCCGCAAATCAGCTGTTTGTCGTTTTAAACGAACACGTTCTACATTGGGGGCCAGGCTGTTAGTATTAATTGTCATTCTACTGTTTACTAAGCTTAATAATATAAATAAATTAAGATATATAAATAAATAAAGGATTTACTTTTGCACAATAAATTACTAGGAAATAATTTAAGAACAATAAATTAATTGAGATTACCTTTGACATCATACAGATTGTCAAATTGTTGTGGAGTTTATACTGCTACATGATTGTTATTTTGGTGCGCTGCCCAGCCAGGTTTTTGTGATACATTATATATAATTGCCTCACGGTTTTCTAGAATGTGTTCTGAAGATTCATTGGCATTACCATAGAATCTGTATATTGGCTTGAAGACGATCTCCAATTTGAACAAGTATAGCTTGAGTCTACAGTGCCCTGTCAAAAGAGCGTTTACTAGCCTCAGGTTATCAGTAGATAGTTTCCCAACAAAAGTTTTAAATTTTTAAGAAGAGAATTAAGAATTTCGTACAGCATATCTTTCAAATCATCTATTGCCATACCACATAAAGATTCTGGATTCAGTGACATGGGCTTGGAATATATCTTTTTGGTGCCTACATGGTAATGTCATATGATTAGCTTAATTTTCAGTGAAGGAAACAGTATGAATTAGTTATTACTTCAACGAACGATAGCTAGACTTTGCATAAAGGAAATATTATTAGGGAGCACCAACAATAATATCTGCGTTGGTTCAAATACTCTCCGATTAAACGGAACAACAAAAAATATCACTGATCAAAGAGAAAAAGCAATAATATTGGCTGACGAAGAATAATTTATATAGTATTTCAGAATTTAAAAATAATTCAATGGTATTTAAACGGGCTTACAAATAAGTAGCACTAATTGCAATTTATAACTAAAGAATATAGTCTAGACTTTATTTCTATACATGAGACTCACATTATAGTTAATCAAAATAACATAATCTTCCCCAGATAATATAGGGGATATTTTCATAACTTAATAGATAACACATCTACAAAAAGGCAACTAGTATCCTAGTGAAAAAAAGCATGTCACTACTGCTATTCAATTTAATACGGGTATGAAACTTTGTGTAGCATGTATGTATGGGCCTGTTCGTAAATGCATTACTGCGCTGCATATTATACGCATTGTGTTCATAAATGCAAACCTTGGCAGCACTGCAGCTGTCAAATGTTCGTAAATGCAACATTAAATCATATTATGCGCAAATAAACACAAAACACTAATCATATAAATGGCTGATGCATTGAATGAGTGAGAGAGAGAATGAGAGTTTTAACTGAAATTTTCTTTTTTTCTTCCTTAAATGTCATTTTGTCATTTGTTTTATCATCCAGTTCAAAAATCAAATTTATTAATAATTTTTCAATTTCTGCAGTGTTTGTTCGTTCGTAAATACAAACAAATAAATCAGCAAAAAGAAGCATCAGCAACATGTGATTAGCAGTGTGAGCGCAAAATAATCATATTATGCAGCGCAGTAATGCATTTACGAACAGGCCCTATAACCCTCTCCAGCAAAATTTTTCGGAAAGTGAATCAAAATCAATACACAATAATTTAAATTGCCCTCTGTCAATCCCCGTTGACTTCCAATTTGCGGGTCTACAAACTCAAACCCTCGTGGGGTTAAAATGAAAAATTTTATTTTTAATGAAGACTTCATCGTTTTTATCTCGTACCTATTTCTTCACTTACAACACTTTTTCTCATACAAATATTTCTATCTGTTCCACTTAACTGGAGCCTCTCTATATTCTTGGAGAACTCTATCGCGTCTTTATGGTAGATATCAACAAGCTTTATTTAAATGTATTGGATCATCGGCCTTTAATGTTCCGCAATGTGAAGAAAATAATCTAGGTTTTCCCCCACCTGGGTAACAATCTTGTCGCAATGTTGGGGCTTAAGTGTATCTAACTTGAATTTGTTTGTGGATGGGGTGCTTAACTAAAGGTTATCCTAATATTGTCACGAAAATGGAAACGGTGTACCATCGTTTAACATTAAAACGATAAACAAAAGCTACACACACACACAAATACAACGAACTTGTTACAAGCAAACGCAACAACAAGCAATGTGAACAAAATACACAAACAACAATGAAGTCACGATAGAGTTTTCGAGAAAGCGGGAACACGAACATTCTACTTCAGGAACGTTGGTCAGACTGTTTGCGTAGGCCTATAAAAAGGGCAAGACAAAGCAGACGAGTACTAGAAGAATTCAGTCAGTCTTGTTTGAAGTTGCGTTGCGTGTGAAGAGAACAGTCGAGGTTTGAAGATATCCGTTGTGAGCAGAATAGCGAATATTGTGTGAGAAGAATAACGAATAAGCAATTTTTGTTGTATAGGACAAGTTATAAACAGTGGTACAATAAAGAATTTAATTGAAACTAAACACCAATTTATTTTTATTTTGTTTGCAATCAACGAACTCATAATTTAAACGTTTTAAAAAAGGTAAAACGTAACAATATCTTAGGAGAAAGGACTTGTTCTCGAACTGTTGTCTCTTAGATGATCTCATCGACCCGCTTGATCGCGTATAATCTCTATACCCCTAATATGAAGTGTTAAGCAATCCGCGCGCATCAGATGGTTTAAGTCAGGTGTATTATAACGCAGCCTCACTGATACCTGGGGGACTCAATAAATAACAGGTTTTCTTACCAAGTCCATCTCATGATAGCGAGTTCCTTCTCACTCGTGGGAACTGTATGGACTCAAACAAAATAAAACACAGGAGAACCTCTGAAATAATCCTTCCCTTCAATTGGCTTCTTTCGATAGGTCAGATTTGGATGGCAAAATTTCCATTGATTGTTTTGGGGAAATGACAGATTGAGGAGCATATACATAACAGTGATTATGATCTCTTAATAAATACGAATAAACTTTCTATGGAAGAAGTTTTAAAATCAATTACTGTTTTATAAAACTTCTTTAGAGATAATCTTGAAACTTTGAATAAAGTAATTGATCTCGAAGTTGATTGTTTAAAACAACTTATGCAAACAAAAACAAATACATATTTTAATGCAGCAACCGTTAAATAATATTGTTACGCAGATCGAAACGACTTAATATCGTTTCACATAAAAACAAAAGCTACAACAACAAGTGACAATGCGTACACAATACACAAATACACATTAACACATACAGCGAACTTATAGGTAAACCAGCTACAATAAGTATGAGAGAAAAAGGGACAGACAAGTATGCAACCGCAACAACAAATAATGTAGTCGCCGTAGAGTTTTCGAGAATGCGAAACCGCGAACGTTCTTCTTCAAGAACGTTCGATGTACTGTTCGTGTTGGACTATAAAAGGGCAAGACAAAGCAGACGAGCGAGTTCAGTTGTAATTGAGTCAGTCTTGAGTGAAGTTGCGTGTGAACAAAATAGTCGTGTTTGAAGATATCGGTTGCGAGCGAATAGTTGTGTGTGAATAATAGTGAACAAGCAATAAATTGTAGTAATTATTGTTGTATCGGTTAAGTGTGAACAGTGGCATAAAAGTGTGAATAATAAAGAGAGAGTTTAATTAAAATAAAACACATATTTGTTTTTACTTGGTTTGCAATTAACGAACTCATATTTAAACGTTTTTAAAAAGGTAAAAACGTAACAATTGGTGTCAGAAGTGGGATTGCAAAATCCAAAAGTGAAAATAAATAAAAAAAAATAAAAAGAAATAAAATGAAACTCTCCGAATTAAGAGTGGAACGGCTTAAACGCGAGTTGGCTAAACTAGAACTGGCAACAACGGGCACGAAGAATGAACTGCAAAGCGGTTAAGGGAACAACTGCAGCTTCAGGGCATCGACATCGAATCCTACGAGTTCGAGGATGAAGAGGAACGAGAGTTACAGGCCCCTGCAACGTCCAGCGGTATCGACATAAATTCGTTGCTAGCCGCTATGATGGAGATAATGCAAGTAGCCAATCAGAAACAAAGTGAACAAATGATGGAGAAAATGCAAGTAGCAAACCAGAAACTTCTGGCTGATGTTCAAGAAGCTTCTAGAACTGAGTCTCGAAGAGAAAGTGAACAAATGGTGCAGAAAATGGAAGAAGCGAAAAAAAATCTATTTGCTGAGGTAAAACTTCTGGCTGAAGTACAAGAAGCTTCTAGAAACGAAAATCAGAAACTTCTGGCTGAAGTACAAGAAGCTTCTAGAGCCGAAAACCAAAAACTGCAAGCAGCCATTTTGTCAAAAATTGAAAAGGAGCGTGAAGCAACATCTGGAAAGCTGCAGGAAATACATGAATCGGTCAGCAAAACAATTACAAGTGTCGAGGTAAAGGTGTCAGATTTAGAAAAGGCTGTTGACTCGAAGGTGGACAATTTGGAAAAGGCCGTCGACGGAAAACTCATAATGATGGAGGAAAAGCTCATCAACCTCCAGAGCCAGCGACCGGAACCAGTGCGAGTCGTATCTGAAAGTACCAGCAGGATAAAAACACCCTGCTTTGATGGTAGCTCACCCCTATCCGTGTTCAAATTCCAATTTGAGACAGTAGCCAGCAGAAACGGATGGGACGATGGGGAGAAAGCTCTGGAACTAACTTTGGCTCTAAAATGTGTCGCAGCTGAGATCCTAGAAACCATGCCAGCCAGCTGCAGGAACAACTACAACCAGTTAATGGTGGCATTACAGCGGAAATTCGGTGATGAGCACAAACGAGAACTGTACCGCATGGAGTTGAGATGCCGAGCGCAAAAGGCAAACGAGTCATTACAAGCCTTTGCAATGGAGGTCGAGAGATTGGTGCAGCTTATATACCCCGGAGAAAACCACCCGCTGATAGACAACATTAAGACCGAGGCGTTTGTGAGTGGTATACGCGACTCTGACATTAAACTGGCGGCATGTTCTACGCAGAAGACAACATTTGCAGAGATCGTAGCTTTCGCACTAGCCCAGGAGACCGCTCGCACGATTTCTAGACCACAAATAAGTAAAGCGCGAAAAATGGAAGTCGTGGAGGAGGAAGAATGCCTTTTAACTAAAGTTAAGGAGATGGTGAAGCAAGTTTTAGAAGAAATCGGACGAAAGGCTAAACTTAAATGCTTCAACTGTGGAAAGAGTGGTCATTTCCAGAGAAACTGAAAAGAGCCACGTAAAAGATCCAGACCGGTCTCACCAACAAGACGACATGCCGTTGAAACACCTAAGGCTTCTGGAGCACACAACGTTGAAACCAGTAGTTCCAAGAAAATGCGCAGAGAACATGTGGATAGTAATGAAGAACGAAGTGGTGTAGAACATAGAAATCCTGATGCTCCCTCGAGCCGACCCTGTAATCTGGAGCGTAAACATTGTGTGAAGGCTGAAAAGAAGGAAGCCATCGTTGGTGTCCGGCGAATCCAGATTGAGGCCAATAAAGACTGGTCCGAGGCACAAAGGAGTGACCCAATACTGGCGAAGATAATAGAAACTAAGGAAGAGGACAAACGACCTACCAGAAATGAGATATCCGGAGAAGGTCCTCTTACAAAAGCATATTGGGCACTATGGGACAGTCTACGGTTGAGACCTTATCCAACCTATTAGTAGTGCCTTCCTCCAAGACGAAAGAAGTGTTAAGTGTCTTGGAGCGAAAAAGACGCTGGAAAGGCTGAAGCGACGTTTTTATTGGGTTGGATGTCAACAAGCAGTGTCGGATTGGATAGCGAACTGTACCCAGTGCATTGCAGATAAAGGTCCCGTAAGAAGAGGTCGAGGTCAGCTGCAACCATACACAACTCAGGCGCACCTTTGGAGAGGATAGCAATGAACAGCGATAGAATGAAAGCCAGTTATGATCGTGCAGCGAACACGGAGGCTTTCCATGAAGGACAACTGGTACTGTTCTACAACCCAACGCGGTAGAAGGGATCATTCCCCAACCTACAAAGTAGCTGGGATGGGCCGTATAAAATAATTAAACGGTTAAATGATGTCGTGTACAGGATACAGAAAGCTGGCAGCCCCCGGACAAAAATGAAGGTCGTGCACAAAGAGCGACTGGTAAAATATGGGAGAAGAGATAATGAGCCTATTCGGGACGAACAGGCTTAAGTGGGCGGCAGTGTTACGCAGATCTAAACGACCTAATATCGTTTCACATAAAAACAAAAGCTACAACAACAAGTGACAATGCGTACACAATACACACGACACAAATACACATTAACACATACAGCGAACTTATAGGTAAACCAGCTACAATAAGTATGAGAGAAAAAGGAACAGACAAGTATGCAACCGCAACAACAAATAATGTAGTCGCCGTAGAGTTGTCGAGAATGCGAAACCGCAATGCAAAGGGCAAGACAAAGCAGACGAGCGAGTTTAGTTGTAATTGAGTCAGTCTTGAGTGAAGTTGCGTGTGAACAAAATAGTCGTGTTTGAAGATATCGTTTGCTAGCGAATAGTTGTGTATGAATAATATTGAACAAGCAATAAATTGTAGTAATTATTGTTGTATCGGTTAAGTGTGAACAGTGGCACGTAAGAAAGTGTGGACAATAAAGAGAGTTTAATTAAAATAAGACACATATTTGTTTTTACTTGGTTTGCAATCAACGAACTCATATTTAAACGTTTTTAAAAAGGTAAAAACGTAACAATATTGTAAACCACTTGCCTTTTTTATGTACCATAATTATATGATTCATTTTTATTAACGTTTTTTTAATATAATAACGACTATCTTTAATTTTTTAAATGTGCACGATATTTGCATTTATAAAATAAGGTAGAATAAAAGAGTGGAACATACTTTTATCAAATTGTTTTATTTTGATGGCCATAATATTTAAAAAAAGGTAGCTTTGTTTAATTGAAATGGTTTTGCACTTATCCGAAGTTCGATTAGTTGAAAAATCCGTTTAATTGCAAAGAAATTGTCTTTTATCAAATGCAAATGACTTTGAATTTCTCTATTTCGATGAATCCAAATTCATCGACTACACGCCTGTTGTATTGATGAATATTGTTCTAACTTTTAAGATGATACATTTGCCATTCTCACTACCGAACAATATGCGCCAAAGCATAACTACAAATTTTTAATCTGTACTGACAAGCCTTTCATTCATTCTTGCCATAAAATTAAAATTATGTGGTGGCTTCCTACGTTGGTATCATTGACAGCGAAAATGCTGACTCAGCTGCTGTGGATATAAAACACCGACCTGTGTTAAAGTATAAAACATGAAAAATTCGTGATATTTTAAATATCAATGAAATCTTTCTCACTGCTTCAAAAGCCCAAAAATGGGACGATTATCAACGCAATTACAAGTGCATCACTACTACGGGGGACAAACCCCTACACCTCAAAAACTGCTCCAGAATTGAAACTATTATATTGTTACGTTTTTACCTTTTTAAAAACGTTTAGAATATGAGTTCGTTAATTGCAAACCAAGTAAAAACAAATATGTGTCTTATTTTGATTAAACTCTCTTTATTGTTCACACTACCTTTGTGCCACTGTTCACACTGAACTGATACAACAATAATTGCTTGTTCACTATTATTCACATACAACTATTTACAACGGCGATCTTCGAACACAACTGTTTTGTTAACACGCAACTTCACACAAGACTGACTCAATTCAAAAGGCCGTGTCATATAAAACTTTTGCTTCGCGTTGCGTTACAAACTCGCTTTGACATTTAAGATAAAATGTACATGTTTATATGCCACTTGTCACATAAAGTGCTTTTAACGCAACGCAAAACGAAAAGTTGGGCATCTTTTATCTTTTTGCGTGCTTTGACAATCAGCTGTTGATTACTCTTTAAATATTTTTGGCAAATTTGCGCGCAAATTTTCTTTTGTAAATATTTTTTTGCCTAACAGCTCCAATGCTTCGTCCATTAGCAGTACAATTATAAGTATTTCCAATAAATCCTCCAAATCCATTTTTAGTCTTTATTTAAACACAAAATATTAAAAGCAAAACTTACGCGCCAACCACTTTTAAAAGATAAACAAACAACGCGAGTGTTGTCAAAGTTTTTGTTGTGTCATACACCTTTTGCTTTGCGCTTTTCTGTCAAAGTTATAAACGTCACGAAAAGCAACAAAGTTGAATCTGACACGGCCTTTACTAGCTGGTTGCCTGCTTTGTCTTGCCTTTTCATATGCGAACATCTTCAGTCTGATGATGGTTCTCGAAGTGGAACGTTCGCGGTTTCGCCATCTCGAGAATTCTTTTGCGACTACATTGTTTGTTGTTGCGTTTGCTTACTTGTCTGTCCCATTTGCTCTCATGCTTGTTGTTGTTGGTTTACTTGGAACGTGTTCGATGTATTTGTTGGTGTAGCTATTATTAATCATCATGTTCATTGTATTCGTTAGTCTTAGTGTGTATTGTGTACACATTGTCTCTTGTTTTTGTAGCTTTTGTTAATCGTTTATGTTAAACGATATTAGGTCGTTTCGATTTGCGTAACAATATTTTAACACTATGAAAAAAAATATTAAATACAGCCGTATGACTACATAGTTAAGTAGAACTCAAAAATACTTTTTTTTATTTTTCTGGAACCCTGCAATCTTGTTTTATTCGACAAAAACTGTTCTTTTGAACTTTTCTCACAAAATTATTGATTACTCAAATATTTGTGAACCGATTTTGCAAAATCAAAGATTTTTAGAAAGAGGAGACATAACCCTCTTGTTCAAACTTATATGCTATAAGTTTTAGTCGGGTAAATTTGGAAAATATGCATTTTTACCTTATTTTTTCATGTTTGACCATTTTTAATTGCAAATTTAATTAAAAAATATAAGAAAAGTGCATTTTCTTGTGAAGTGATTGATACTTCGTTGGATCGAACAAAAATTATTGAAGTTATTATTTAAAAAGTATACCAAATGAATTTTGATTTTAAATGTTTTCAAAATTTCTGATGGATCTTAGTTGTTTATCGAAAAATTTGCAATTCTAAACAGCGAACGGACAAAAAAGGAAAAAATAAGTCAAAATATAAAGAGGTCAAGTAGGCCTATTATTAAAAAGAAGATCTATCAAGTTGTTAAAAAGTAGTTAAGCTATAAGGTTAAGAAATTGTTTAACTCTGGTAGTTTAGATAAAAATAGTATTTAAAAAAAAAAATTAATTTAAACGGAAATTACAATAAACTAATAATCATAATGATATTATAATTAATTAATATCCTTAATAAAATAGAGGTGAATTCCGCTAACTAAAAAATAAAAACTATATATATTTCTATTTATATATACATATTTATAAATTTCATATTACCGCGTAAAGTCTGTCATTTCCATCATTATCATACACATATGCTTTGCTAAAAATATAATGTCGTTTCCAGTATCATCCCATTTCGCAACTTCAGAATCAAATGTAAGTTTTTCTCTGCGAAATAGTTCAACTTGTTGAGCTATTTTTTGTTTATCTTCTTCAGTCATCTTTCGCATGGCTTCCTGTTTTATTTAAATAAATCAAATTAATACCTTACTTTGATTCAAACTCCTGAATCCTAAACTCACCCTTGCCGTACATATTCCACTAATATCGGGATATTCATCAACAGTTTGTTCTCCAGTATGCGCGCTTGCTATTATAAAATAAAAAGTTATTTAATTCTGACTATAATAGATTACAAAGTTTGCAATTAATAACAACATTAATTATAAGTTATTTAGTTGTTCAGTATGTCATAATAATATGCTTATGACAACATGAAGAGGAAGAAACCAATTTTAATTCCAATAGGATATATATGACAACTAAACAACAAAGTAAAAATTATTTTTATTACATCGGCTACGTGTTTCTAACGTCATGTCTTCAACTGGTTCAAACTCAGTATCTGTATCCAAATCCTCTGAACTCTGAAATGGAAATATTTGTATTCAAACAATAATATTAAAAATTAACACTTAAAAATTTAAAAACATAATAAACACATGAAAGTTTCTTCTTCTTTTGTAGTCTTGATGATACCGTGGTTCAGATGATATTTTGAAATTATATTTTAAAAGCTTACATTTGCTTCCAGTGTTGAGGTTATACGGATCCTCAAATTCTATCTCTTCCGGATCAAGTTCATCATCGTCCTTTTTTACAAAATAAATGAATAAAAATTTAAATAACAAATGGACTGAATCTAAACCTTGTAATCTTGTAGTCTTTGTGAGGCAGAATACGAATTTTTTGATATATAAGAACAATACATCAGAGCTTTTCTTTAATGCTTAAATTTAAGGACATTGTTTTTAGCCTGTAATATTTTTTACAAGCGAAAAGCTATTGTTTAAATATAAACGGACTATAATTTTCAAATATTTGTTCCCGATTGGAACCTCTTTATTCAAATGCAGATATAACACTAAACAAATTTCTGCTTCAAAATGTAAAGCAAAGGTTACAATAATTAATATTTGATTTTGTTTGATGTAATTACTTACATACACGCATACATATACTTATTTATTAACCGTAGATCGAGCCTTAAAAAAACTTCATAATTCTAGCTTAGTATCACTTTTGATACACACTTGTAATACATAAAATTTTCGCAATTATTGTTAGATTTTGTTAAAAAATTGAAATATTTTAATTCATTTTAATACAACTATTTTATATTATTTCACTTTATTATCACTTTTATGAAATATACGCCAAAATTTTTGACATGATGTACATTGCAGCATGGTTTTTTACGTAAAAATCAAACACTTCATGCCAGTTTGGTTTTTTTTTTATAAATGGCAATAATTTTACATTTAGCACCCTTGCTTTGCGGCGATTTATAAATTTCCAATTGTTTAGATGGGGTAGCTTATTGTCACTCACATCAGTAACACTCTCAATTGAGGGCTGGCTGAAACCTGATGGTACAAACCATTGTTATATTTGGTTAGAAAAATTTGTTGTCAACGTCATGTGAGGTAAAAAAGTTTCCCGTAGCAATAGAATATCGATTATGTCAATAACAATGCTCTCCCTTTGAGTCCTTTCTGATTTTCCAGATACAGGTTTCCCAAGTACAGCCGTAAGTATTTGCTACACATGTAGCATGTACTTGAATCTAAAACTGCCAATTCGATTTCGGTGGACCACGAAATTTAAAACGACCATAAAATTCAATTTGTTACTAATCTAGAGCCACAAAATTATTGGGATTATTAAAAGCTGGAAGATTTTCAGCTCATTTTTCGAAAAGCCATTATAGGTGTAAAATTATCATCATTTCCGAGTAGCACATTATCAAAGCGAATTATTCTGTTATCTCATACGTACGTAGTTGACCGAAATATTATCATCTGTAATATCTATGGAATAAAACATAGGACGAAACACTTTTCTAATGTTTGTCTGTCACGTGAGATAAATATGAGAAGAGCAGTAAGAAAGACTCTACAACATTTTAGGAAACAGCTGCTAGCAATCTGCGTGAAGGTTGGTAATATTTTCTCTTCCCTAACTGCTAAAGGAATGCGGTTCTCTGTTCCAAGTAGTACATCTTTGGTGATAAACATCTTATTGTAATGTTTGTTGCTGCCAATACTTTCGTCAGTTCATAAGACGAGATTCTGTTTTCTTCTACTTCAGAGTATTCAGCAGCGGAAATATTACATACGTACATATATAATCGGTCATTACAACCTTCCGTTGTAAATAGGAAATAACTGTCCTAAGGTTTGAACCTTGATTTTACGTCTAATAATGTAATACGCTTCATACTAGACTACGACTACGTCAATCAATCTCAAGAATATATCCAAAACAGAAAATTCAACCTTTTCACTTTCATCCAACACTTAACTTTCAATTTCTTCTCAAATACCATAAATAATGTATTATTTACGATAAAACTTCACAACATCTTTGAAAACCTAAAAAAATTTCAAACACAACACTAAAGAATCGCTAGGAGAGTCGTATGTATCAAAAATGATACATAAGATAGAATTATGAAGTTTTTGAATTTTTTCACCCCTGTTTGAAATTTTCTTTTTTTATTTGGTTTAAAATAATGACGATAACAATTCCTACGAATTGTAAAAATATCAGGCATCTAACGTTTTCTGAATTAAAGTTATATAATTTCAAAAATTGAAATGTATCATTTTTGATACAAAGCTCGATCTACGGTTAAGTAAAAAGAGACATTCGAACATAAGTCTCCAACTTCGAACATTTACATGTATGAATAGTATTGTGGAGATCGTAAGTATGTATGTATGCCTGTATTTAAATATAAATTGAACTGTTGCTATGCAAGAAATAAAGAACAATGAAAATGAAAAACAATTTAAAGAAAAATAAGGAAAATACAAATAACTGAAATTCAACGGGAAGAATTGCTAATTTGGAAACTGCACGCTTAGTCAAACCATTAGTGGTGCGAATAACAGCAACTCGAGCAACACCATCTTCACCCATTATGACGTCAGCAACACGACCCATATGCCACTTTAAGGGCGGTAGATTTTCATCCTTCAGTAACACCATTGAACCACAAGCTATATTGTTAACATTTTCACGCCACTTCGAACGCTCTTGCAGCAAAGATAAATAAGATTTGCTCCATTTACTCCAAAAAATTTGTTGCATTTGAGAGACTTTCTGCCAACTGCTCAAACGACATATGTCCATGTCTGCAATATCAGACTCAGTTATCGAAATTAGGGGACCTCCCACAAGAAAATGGCCAGGAGTCAGAACTTCTAAATCATTCGGATCTTCTGAAATTTGGCATAAAGGGCGAGAGTTTAAAATTGCTGATATTTCGCAAACAAGAGTGCGTAGTTCATTGAAAGTTAATCTATTAAGGCCGACTGTACGATAGAAGTGGAATTTGGCAAACTTAACAGCCGCTTCCCATAATCCACCGAAGTGGTGCGACCTCGGGGGAATAAATTTCCACTTGGAGTGAATTCTGATGTGGTTGACTTATAAATAGTTGTTTTAATTCTGCCAATTCGTTTTTAGCGCCCACAAAATTTGTTGCGTTATCTGACCAAATTGTCTTAGGTTTGCCCCTTATGGAAGTAAAACGACGTAAGGCAGACAAGAATGAAGACGTCGATAAATCTTGGACAACCTCTAAATGTGAAGCTTTCGTTGAAAAGCATATAAAAATGGAAATATAACACTTGATGGGCGGACGAGTTTTTACTTCTGATTTATAGTAAAAAGGGCCAAAAAAGTCGACGCCCGTAGTGTGAAAAGCCTTATTCGGCTTTAATCGATCAGACGGTAAGCACCCCATAACATGTTGAGCCAGTTTTGGTTTCATTCTAAAACACCGTATACATTTCGAAATTATAGAGCTTATAAGTTTTCGACCTCCAACTGGACAATACTGCTGACGAATTGATGCTAACAAACACTGAGGTCCAGCATGTAACAGCTTTTCATGAAAATGTTTAACCATTGAAGTTTTAAACGGATGTCGCTTTGGCAGAATAATGGGATGTTGGGCATCAAAGTCAAGAGCCGAATTTTGAAGACGGCCACCCTCTCGTATTAAACCAAAAGAGTCGATAATTGGCATCAGCGAATGAAGCTTACTAGATGTTTGTATATTTTTATTTTCCTTTAATGCTCTGTATTCGGTGTTAAAATGTACTAGCTGAATGTTTTTAATTAGTAGTTTCGTACCATTTTGTATATCTCTTGGTGTTAATTCAATATGGCCACGGGATTCGGGATATAAAAATCTAAATACATACGCAAATATTCGTTTCATTTTTGTAAATGAATTATGGTAATTACATTGTATAAACAAATCCGACAGTGAAGAGATAACTAATACCTTTCGACGACGCTCAGGTAGTTCAGCCAAAAATTCCATATTATCAGGCCACATCGAAATTTCGTGGTATAAAAATTTAGGTCCCTCCTTCCATAGGGTAGAGTGGAGTAGTTCTTCAGGTGATGCACCTCTCGATAAAATGTCTGCTGGGTTTGCATCCGTGGGGACATGATGCCACCGCATTTGACTTGTAAGAGTTTGAATAAGGGAAACTCTATTTGAGACGAATACGTTGAAATTTGACGGCTGCTCTCGAATCCATGATAAAACAACCATGGAATCGGTCCAAAAATGTACGTCACAATCTATTGAAAGAGTTTTTATAACCACGTTCACAAGTTCAGCCAAAAGACATGCTGCAGCGAACTCAAGTTTTGGTACTGTCAAACATTTGAGGGGCGACACTCTCGATTTAGAGCATAGCAATGACACTTTGACCGCATTAAGTTCGGAACGTACATAAACGCAAGCACCATAAGCCGCCAAACTTGCGTCACAAAAACCATGTATTTCTATTCTCGCATTAGGCATTGAAACGTATCGCGGAATTATGAATTGATGAATGGAATTAAAGTTTGAAATGTATTCAAGCCAAGATGAATGTAGAGCCTGTGGTATGCTTTCGTCCCATTGCAGTTGAAGCTTCCACAATTGTTGCATAAAAATGTTTGCCTTTGTGATGACTGGACCAACTAGCCCTAACGGATCATATAGACGAGCAATAGCTGATAAAATGGAACGCTTTGTTATCACCTTCGAATTCTCGACAGGAGTGAATGAAAAAATAAAATCACATTTAGGATCCCACACGAGGCCTAGCGTTTTAGTCACATTAGTTCCATCATTAAATTTCAAATATTGCTCGCACTGTTCAGAAGGTATTCCTTTTAAAACTGCCGGATCATTGGAACACCATTTCCTTATTAAAAATTTGCCTTTTTCTAAAAGAGCTGCTACCTGGAAATCAGGTCATCAATATAAAAATCACGCCTTACAATTTGAGCCGCCAATGGAAAATTATGTTCTTCTGCTGTTGCGAGATGATGCATTGTGCGGATTGAAAAGAATGCTGCGGGCTTTGTACTGTAAGTCACAGTGTTCAACTTATAGGTTTTTATTTCGTCATCTTAATTTTCCCTCCACAATATACATTGAAGGTAATCATCTGGATGGGAAACTCGAACACACCTGTACATTTTACAAATGTCCCCACTCAAAGCGATCTTGAAAAAACGATATCTCAAAATGGTGTTAAATAGTTTAGGTTGTATAGTTGGACCAGCGTACAATACGTCGTTGAGTGATAAGCCACTTGTTGTTTTTGCAGACCCATCAAATACAACCCTTAATTTCGTGGATGTACTGTCCGGCTTGAGTACACAATGATGTGGTAGAAAGTATTTTTTCTCTTCAATCTGAGGGGAAATAAAAGACATATGATTCAAAGTAATGTACTCACTCATAAACGCAGCGTACTGAGTTTTAATATCGGGAAGCCTTTTTAATTTTTTCTCTAAATTTTTGAATCGCTGGAGTGCACGGCTATATGAATCGCCAAGTGAAAGCGCACCACTTCCCTCTACTTGTGGTAATCGGACAGAAAATTCTCCAGATGCAAGACGAACGGTGTTTTCAATGAAGAGGTTTTCACAAAAGATGTCTTCCTTTGAAAGTGGATTGTAGTTGCCAAAGTTGTTTTCGACTTCCCAAAAACTTTTCAAAATGGAACAGAACTGATCTTGATCTTCAACGTTTGTAGCACTGATGGCCAACGACCAAGAATGACGAGGATGTGATCCACTACCAGCAACCACGCAGCCCAATAATGTTTTTTGTAATACTGGTAAATTATCAGCTAATTTGATTTGGCCAACTGACATTAGGTTAAAAAATAGTTCAGCACCAATCAAGCCATCAATATGGCCACATTTGTCAAACAACGGATCTGCGAGCTCAATATTTTTGGGTATATTCCATTCTGCGATGTTAGCATTTATATTTGGTTGGTAATCTGTTATACTAGGAACGACCATTGTGGTTAACGATGTTGAGTATTCCGAGTGTTTAGATTTGATTACAATTTCAACAGATTTATCAATTGAAAAACACCCGTCACCAATACCAGAGACACTTACTTTAGTACGATTGCATTTTAAACGAAGATATTTGACGAGACGATTTGTAATTAAATTGAGCTGCGATGCAGAGTCCAATATAATACGACATGGCACGAAAACTCCAAATTGATTTCGAACCATAACAATTGCTGTGGCTAGCAATACATTCATAGTTGATGCTGAATCGGAATAGTTTGAAGAAATAAGCACTGCTTGCGATGAGTTATCCGGCATAGAAATTGCTGGTTGGTTAATTGGAACATTTTCCATGTGCAGCATAGTATGGTGTTTTGAAGAGCACTTACGACAACAACCTGCGGTACACCTTTTCAGCATGTGGCCTTTTCTTAAGCAATTCAGGCATAACTTCATCCTTTTGACTTCTTTAAGCCGTAAGGAGGGAGACAAATTGCTAAAACGTGGACAGTTGGTAATAAAGTGGTCTTTAGAATCGCAAAACGAGCACATGGCTGACGAAGTAGAAGTCGAAAGATGAACATGACGATTTTGTTGATGTGATTTTTTCGATATAATTGATGGTTTTGTTGTTGTTGTATTTTCAAAATTTTCAGCCATACGACATCGGCGTTCCAAAAAAGCCACCATGGAAGACCATGTTGGTAACACGTTTGTTTCGAGGTTCTCCTCCCATTTTATTTGCGATTTGATGTCCAATTTGGATGATATTAAATGAATTAACAGCCCATCAACTATTTGCTGCTGCTTGCCGATTGTTTGCATAGCACGCAAATGTGCATTAACTTTGTCGCTTAAACGGCGTAAATCACTGGCTGAACCATTATCAACACAATTTAAATCGAATATTTCCTTGATGTGGCCTTGAAAATTTAACAGTTTGTTATCAAACCGGTTCTTTAACAACAACAACGCTTCCTCATAATTTTTCTCGTTGAATTCCAATGACGCAATAGTATCGAGAGCAGCTTTACCTAGACTGGAACGCAAATAGTGGAATTTTTCAAGAGTACTTAACTCGCCATTATCATTAATAACCGTTGAAAACAAAGAATAAAAATTTGGCCATTCAGAATATTCATTCAGAATTTCACATAAACAAAAAACCCATCTTTTTTATTTACAAATTAAATAATATATTAGACATATATATAATATAAATGTAATTTGGTAGAAACATATTGGATATGAAATACATTTAAGTCAAATTATGATTCGACTATACAATTGTATGGGACGTTAAAAATTACCTGTTCAATGTGGTTAAAATACAATTTACAATAAGATATATACATTCAGATTTTCAGGACCCCCCATCCAAGACCTATCCGAGAGACAATGAGTAAATTTTTTATGTTTAACTAAGGAAATTATATGCTTTTCTGCAGTGAATGTTACGTTAACTGAGACTGTCAAGTTAACATCCAGACTTCAACTCTATTTTAAAGCGAGCAGTTGCTTTTTCAATGGTTTATCTAATTCGTTATTATTGCTTTCTTATACGCGGGAGTGTATTTCTATAGTGATTGTTTATAAAACAAACAAAAAACAGCTATAAGACTTAGGACCAGTTTTTGAATGCAAGTTTAAACTGGAGATTAAGTTAATCTCCAGTTAACCTTCGTTTTCAGTTTTTGAATTTACTTAATCTTAAGTTTAACCCTACGGTTAATCTTAAGTTTAAGCCACAAAACATACAGAATGGAAAGCAGTGACGTTTGACAAACGCTCATAACATAATTTTACATAAATATTTAGAGGGAGAAAAAAAATGAATTATAAGTTTTGCAAAGCAAATGTGTTAGAAGCAACAGATATACAGAGTGAAAACTGGTGGATAAAGTTGAAAAATTAAATGTAAACAAACATTGATTTTGTGTTAAAAAAGGGAAAATTTGGAATTTTTTTAATTTCTTTAATGAAAAGTTTAAAGATTCTTAAATATTTAATTATTATCGCATTCATCGACTACTTGGCAAAGCGTACGGTTGTTTTGATTTTTGTCTCTCACTTGTTATTCATTGTACATTTATTGCAAACAAAGTACCGGTTTACCGTTTTATTTTTTTTTTTTATTTTTTCTCTTTTCCACTGTTTTCTAAAGAAAAGCAATTTATCAAATCAGAATACATTAACATAATATTAGAGATGGCTCCGGGGCCACCGGACAAATTTCTAAACAACAGATTCCATCTGTTAGGAGATTTTTCAGATAACCCGTCGAAAAAACAAAGGCTAAACGATTTCCCAGACTTACCCACTCCAAGAAATAGTACTCCTGATCACCCAAAACATATTTTAATCTCCTCAATTGAACCTGAAAAACCATTATCCAAATTCAGCCCTTTTTCTATTAAGAAAGGTGTTGAGTGCATCAGTACAGAATATTCTTCAATTTCTCAACTGAGAGACGGCAACGTGCTCATTCTAGCACGCAACACACGTGCTGCTGAAAAGTTTATAAAAACAACTACTTTTTCAAACCTTTGCAAAATATCGTGTAAACTCACCACACCTTAAATTCTATCAAAGGTGTTATATTTGCACCCTGTTTGAAAGATGTACCAGAATCTGAGATCATACAAGAGATGAAAGATCAAGGTGTAACAGACGTGTACAAGTTCACAAAACTAGGTGAAGATGGACTAACCAGAAAACCAACAGGAAAAATTGTTCTTACTTTTGACTTGTATCGTTTGCCAGCTACAGTTGATGTAGCTTGGTATAAATGTAAGGTCGATTTCTATTACCCAAACCCGATGTTCTGCAAAAATTGCCAGCGTTTAGGCCATACCAAGAAACGTTGCAAGGGTAGCCCTACATGCCCACAATGCAGCCTACAACCTCACGATGCCACGGAATGTACACGCGCTTTATGCTCAAATTACTGTCCACGATTCCTCCAAATGAAGGAAATCCTGAAAATAAAAACTAAGAATTACTGTAGCATTGGTGAAGCCCGTCGCAGACACAGAGAAAACAATCCTGTTACTTCAGTCAACCAAACCGCGTCTTTTACTTCCACCGTAGAAAATAACAAACCCGTTAACTCCAAACATAATTTAGAAAAATCTCCGTCAATCTCAGACAATCAACCATCAACCTCCAAAAAAATACAGAACCTAGTTAACTCTAAAACTTCTCACGAGAAACAATCACTAGCTGAAACTTACAACACAACTTCAAAAAAATACGTTACCTCCATGGAACCATCAAAAATTCCTCCAGTCAAAGATCAATCAAAATATGACACAATGAAACATGCCGTAAATAGCTCCAAAACACCACATGAAAAAGAACCATCAACTGAATCTAACATCACAACATCTCAAAAAAAATACACTTCCTCCATAGAAACACCAAAAATTCCTTCAGTAAAAGATTCACTCTTAGAAACACCAAAACATCCTTCAACCTCTACCCAAAAACCATACACCTCACCATTGTCTGTAATAACTCAAAAATTATTAAAAGAAAATCAATATTACCTACCATCAGGATTTCTCGACGTTACTACTATGAACTTAGAAAACTAACTCCACGATAAATCCATCTACAGCTCATAAACTTCCACACGTTCATCCTAAGTTTTCTTAATATGAACTTTACAATACTACAATGGAATATCAACGGCTTTAGCAATAATTATCAGAATCTTCAACTACTCATGAGAGAAATAGACCCTTGTTTCATTTCGCTGCAAGAAACACATTGTCCCTACAACTTCAACCCCATTCCGCCAAAAAATTACACCGGTTATTTTACCAACTCTCCGGATAATAATACCTCAAAACAAGGTGCTGGAATCTTTATAAAGTCCAACATTCCTCACACATTAATACCAATTAACTCCACATACCAAACAATTGCCGTCCAAGTTAATTTAAATATAAAATTCACCATTTTATCTTTTTATATACCACCGAATCAAGATATTTCCTTAAGGGATGTTAGTAATATCATTTCGTCGTTTGATACACCTTTACTAGTAATTGGAGACTTTAATGGCTGGAATACGCTGTGGGGTTCTGCAAGTAACAACAACCGAGGCATTATATTTGAGAATATCGTACTTCAAACTGGCCTTTGCATTCTGAATGATGGCAGCCCCACCCATTTCTCCTCGTACAATACCCTCACTAATATAGATGTTTCTTTCTGCTCAACAAACCTTCTTCCGTTAACATCATGGATTACTCTTGATGATTTGCATAATAGTGACCATTTCCCAATTAAAATTACGATAAAACTATCAGAGGAAACCCACAATCCAATTAAAACCTGTAAATTTTTGCTTCACCTGGCAAACTGGGAAAAAAAACACGCAGCTAGAGCAGAATCCGAAATTTATACTCGTATGTCTAATCTACTAATTTCTACCAGTAACAAAGACGCTGCCAGCATTACTAAGGCAATTCGAACTGCAGCTAATATACACATTCCTTAATCAAAACTGACCATTAAAATGAGAAAACCTCCTGTTCCGTGGTGGAATCCTACACTTGCAATCCTACGAAATCTGAAAATGAAAAGTTGGCAACTCTTTAAAGCCAACCCCACACTGGACAACTTTTTAAATTACAAAAGACATAACGCTAAATTCCGAAAAGAAATAAAAATTGCCAAACAAAAGCTTCGAGAGCTTTACCAAAACGATTAACAGAAATACTTCCACATCTATAATATGGAACAAAATCAACAGAATCACCCGTAATGGCTCTTCTTCCTTTATTAAAGCAATCGATAGCCCGTATGGGACTCTTATCGACCCATCAAAGATAGCTAATTACTTTGCCGAGATTTGGGCTGAGTATGCTTCTGACTCCAATTTCCCCTCATCATTCAACTCAGCCAAATCCACCTTTAATTCAACCGCTAACACCACACAGGACAAAAAAGCCAGTATCCGAACAGAACAACTGCCTGAGTAAAGTTAAAGGTAAAACACCAGGATTTGACCGGATCTCCTACCCAATGATTAAAGCTTTATCACAGACAAGTAAGGCTAAACTACTTCATCTATACAACACCATATTCCAAAGTGGCCACATTCCTCACGCTTGGAAACTTGCCATCGTTGTGCCTATACCGAAAACCAAGAACACGGCTTCTATCGGTGCATACCGCCCTATATCATTACTTCCGTGCCTATCCAAAATTATTGAACGGATCATAGCAACTAGACTTGCATGGTTTTTAGAAAATAAAAACCTTATAGCTAAGGAGCAAGTTGCTTTCAAAGCAAACAAAGGATGTGACGATGCGTTATTACACTTGGATTATTATATAACAAAAGCACTTTCTGCTAGAAACCACATTACTATTCTATCAATCGACTTTGAAAAAGCATTTGATAGAATCGGCTCTCATGTCGTTTTGAGCATTCTAAAATCTTGGTCGATAGGCCCAAAAATGTTTAACTTTATTAAATCTTTTTTATTGAATAGGCGTTTCAGAGTAAAAATTAATGGCCAGCTATCTAAAACAGTTTCACTGGAAAACGGCATACCACAGGGGTCACCGCTTTTTGTGATACTATTCCAAATTGCTTTTAATGAAATTAGCAAGATAATTAGTGCTAACCGATTTGTTGATCATTGCTTGTACGCCGATGACTTATATATAATGTGCAAAAAAAATAGTAACAACGACTCTAACAGAATCCTATAAAAAGTACTTCTGGATATTAAAAACTGGACCGAATATTGCGGCGCAAAAATTTCCCTTTTAAAAACAAAAAAATTGCATGTCTGCAGAAAGCACAATTGCGATTCATCTTCACACACAATAGTTATTGACGACACTCCAATCCAAAATGTTTCAAAATTAAAAATTCTTGGCCTTACATTTTCGCGAAATTATAACTGGATAGACCACTATCTGCAAATAAAAAGCCCACTTACTTCACGTGTCAACATAATACGCTATTTGTCCAATAAAAGCTTTGCTCATTTTAATACTTTAATATACCTCACCAGAACTCTAGTTTAACGTTATTAATATCTTTATTTATATGGCAACAGCAGTAAATCAAATATTAACATATTAAAGCCTATTTACCATCAAGCTGTCAGGTCCAGCATCTATGAAGCCAACCTCCCATCCCTAATCGATAGAATTTACGAAATGAAAGCCAGATTACTACCTAAAGAGGCCCATACACTACACAAGTTTGCTGGCACAATCAAGTGATTGTGCAAGCCGATTGAACGTATATGGGCTTGTGGTGCGATTGTACAAGCTGATTGTGTGATATCAAAATGAATTTGATATTTTTATGTTTGTGCATGCAAGCTTGTGTAGTGTATTGTCAAAAAAAAAAAACTTTTTACAATATAATTTTTCAAGTTGTAAATATTGTGCCAAAAATAATTATTGTGTGGTAATGAATCTGAAAGATAAAAAATTTTGGGAAGAATTTCTCGACTTGTACAAATCAATGCCATGTCTATGGAAAATATTAATATAAAAAATGTTTTGCCTAGCCTTCATTTTATTTACTTTTTCGTACCTATATGCAATTTTTGAGTACAATATTTATAGCTTCACATGTTTCTATGACAATTTTTCCAATTGTTTGTGGGGAAATGGCTGTAAGGAACTTTAAGTCCTCATAACTATTTCCGCTAGCTAAAAACCTCAAAGTAACAGCTAAAGGTTGATGTGGTGAAATTGGGTCTCTCATTAGTGTTTTTTTCTTTGCTATAATTGGCGATACTTTGCTTAACAATTCATAGAAACATTCATTATCCATTCTTAAAAAATTACAAAGATCATCTTCAGAACTGGTTTCCAATTCTTTAAGGAGTTTAACATCACCTAAATTTTCCTTATCTTTTAGCCATTGTTTTATCCAAATACGCTTTTTTCTTCCATTATGTTTTTGTTTCTTTTTAATAATAGCAATAATTATTGCGGCACAAACTGACTCATTATTCATAACGACTAGTTTCGGAAATTTTTTGGAACTAAATGAATATTGTACAATCATGCTTGTGTAATATATGTAGGAGCTTCATGGCACAATCAAATGATTGCGCCAGCATGCTGGTGTAGTGTATGGGCCCCTTAAACTTCTCAATAGTACCAACTCAATCCTCGATAGCGATATCTCCTCTATTATTTCTGCCGCTAACTTCTGACATCAAAGGCCGTCTTTCTTAATTTACTATCAGAACGTAATAACAACTTGAGAAACAACGGTTGGCGTTTTTTCTACACGGATGGCACTAAGTCCGAAAACAACATTTCAGCTTACGCTGTTGTGGATGATTTCGGTGAAAACCTATTGCTTAGCACTTTATACCAATCATCAGTATTCACAGCGGAATCCTGTGCTATTTACCAGGCTATTCGACTAATACAAAGGGACAAGATTAAAACCGTTATATTCTCTAATAGCCTTTCGGTTTTGAAAACAATTTGTAACCCATTCAACAATAAGTGGATAATAATAAATAAAATCAGGGACTCTCTTGTAAAAGACAACAACATAATAAAAATACACTGGATTCCTAGCCATATCGGCATTGCAGGCAATGAAAAAGCTGATATTTCCGCTAAATACGCTTCCTACGCACGTAGTATAATGGACAACACGCTTGAAAAAACCGACATTCGCCGTTATATCGCCAATTTCATCAAAGGAAAACCACTCATCCCCATTATTCTAACATTAATCCAAACCACATTAACCCAATCTACCCTACTTCCGTCAGCAATCAACAAATACGTACGTTTTCTAGGCTACGCTTAGGACACACTATTTTTTTTAACGATAAAACACGTCTTAATTGAATGCCCATTTTACTCAAACCAAAGACGTAAACTCTTTGGCAACTTCTCGGGATTCGACCTCCTCAGAGAAGTTAATATCATCAAAATACATGACTTCATTATTAATACCAAATTGACCATTTAATCTTACTGAAATTGTTAAAATTTATGTATATAGTATCTATTTAATAACCTTAATTGTAGCTCATAATTTATCTAATTTGTAACTCGAGCTGATGGCCTTAGCAGCTAGTGCTCTTTGAATATATATACATATATAATCCTTGGATTAATTCCTTGATTTATATGAATAAATAATAATAATAATTATTAATCGAAATGTATGTGGTTTTTGGTTGCAATGAATATAGTTTCTTGTGCAAAAGGTAAGTAAGAAGCTAAATATATCAAGATCAAATAAGACATATTGCTCATAACATTTTTCTCTTGCTAAACTTTGTGTATATTACCAGTATTTATTAATTTCTTGAATGAAATAGTTAAAATTCGGTAATTTTTTTATAATTAATCGAACTCTTAGCAATTTCTCTTCACAATGAAACAAGTTCCGTGTGTAAAAGATAAGTAAAAAGAAAAATATATTTTGTTATAGTCATAACTTTTGTTTCAGGAGTTTGTGAATATACCTCTAAATTGGTTAAATACTAAGTTAGTGACAATCGATAAAAGGTGTCACCAAATACATTAATTCCGTATTACGTTTCCCCAATAAAAAAGTTAACTTCCTTTCAAAACTATTCTATTATTCTACAATAATATCATCAATTTCTACCAAAATAGAAAATAAAAACCCACCCTAAAAATTAACAAACATAAATAAACAAAACAGAAAGAATCAGACAGGGACAGAAATACTTTTTGGTAATATTTGCTGTCCCTTTCATATTATTTATGTAAACGTCAAACTTTCGTTTCCCTTCTGTTTGTTTTGTGGTTTAAACCACCAACGTTGGTGAAAAGTAGTTGACAAATTTTATTAAAAAAAAAGCTTTTAAGTGAGAGAAAGCCGAATAAGACACATTTTTAAGTGATTATGAATTATATAAAACACAAATTGACAATAGACAGTCTTAATTTATTTATTATTTTTCAAAAATTATTTTTATACTTAGGGCGAGTTTTTGAATACAAGTTTAAACTCGAAATTAAGTTAATCTCCAGTTAACCTTCGTTTTCAGTTTTTGAATTTACTTAATCTTAAGTTTAACCCAACGTTGGTGGTTTAAACTTAAGATTAACTATCAAAAGTATTTGACAAATTTTATTTAAAAAAAAGCTTTTAAGTGGGAGAAAGCCGAATAAGACAAATATTTAAGTGGCTACGAATTATATAAAACACAAATTGACAATAGACAGCCTTAATTTATTTATTATTTTAATAAAATAATTTTTTTACATAAATATCATAGTATTATTCAGCTTTTGTTTGTTTGTTTTTATTATATACAAAAGCAAATTGTTGTGAAACACTTTGCAAAAGTAGTAAACACAACAAAATAAACCAAATAAACGAAACAAACATTTTTAAGTAAGAGAAATAAAAAAATAAAATGAGTTTTTCAAGTGGTGATGAAGATTTAAGTGATTATGAAATTTATGAAAATATAAATAAAACAATTAAAAGAAAACCGAGAACTATAAGAACACGGCCAAATCATTTTGATATGTATTACGACACGGAATTTATTCAAAGATTCCGTTTGTCTAAAAAATCAGTGTACAGGGTTTTGGAACTAATTGGTCCACATATAAAAAATTCTACAAATCGGTAAGGTTAAATAATTGAATAACGCTTTATCAGAAGAACAAATGCTTTTAATAACTTTGCGAGTATATGCTACTGGCGGCATGTTGATGACAATAGGAGACGTATATGGAGTTTCAAAATCTACAGTATCAAAAGCTGTTGCAAATGTTACCCATTTTATAGCGCTTTTAAAGGACCACTTCATAAAATTTCCGCAATCGAATGAAGAAAATAATAATGTAAAGAAAGAATTTTTCAGGATTACGAAGTTTCCTAAAGTTATTACTGATATTGATTGCACCCATATAAAAATTATATCTCCAGGCGGTGACAATGCTGAAATTTATAGAAATAGAAAAGGATTTATGTCTATAAACGTTCAGACAACTTGCGATGCGAACTTAAAAATAACAAATATTGTTGCTCGTTGGCCTGGTTCAACACATGATTCCAATATACTTCGACATTCAAAAATTTACTCCAAATTTGAAAATGGTGAATTTACCAATGGAGTAATAGTCGAGGATAGCGGATATCCAAACAAAAAATATATAATGACCCCATTATTAAATCCAAAACTTGCCGAAGAAAATTTGTACAACGAGTCACAGATAAGAACTCGGTCATGTGTCGAACGCAGTTATGGTGTCTGGAAAAGACGATTTCCAATACTCTCATTAGGTATTCGTTTAAATATAAAAAAAGTTCAGGGTATTATTGTAGCAACAGCAGTGCTTCACAATATTTGCTGCCTAAATAATGAAAATGAATCACCTAGTTTGCCAGATAATTTGCAGGAAGCTGTTAATTTTGTTTCATCTGTCCCAAACAACAGACAAAACAGTCAGGAAAACAACAACTTGGCCCGACGTAATTTAATAAAAGATTATTTCAAAAAAATATTATAATAGATTGAAAATAAAACCTCACGTAATATTTGTTTTTGAAAAAAAATAAAACAATTCATTTATATATATTGTTACGTTTTTACCTTTTAAAAACGTTAAAAATATGAGTTCGTAGATTGCAAATAAAATAAAAATAAATCTGTGTTTATTTTTTAATTAATTCTTTATTCTCTGCACAACTTTCGTGCCACTGTTCGAATTTATTCTACGCATTCAATGATAACTTCCACAATATGTGCTTGTTCGTGATATTTCTCTGCTTATAACCTTCTTTATAAGCAACAACAACACTTGTTAGTTATTCTTCTTTGCTCACAACCTTTTTTTTGTAAGCACCACACTAACAACTGTTTACTTCACGCAACTTGTCTGCACACAAGTCTGACTGGATTATAACTCGATCTCGTATCTTCACACCACTGGTTGAATTCTCACTCAATTCAACGCGACGTCTTCACACGACTAACTTAACTCGATCTCCGAGAATCACGTGTCTTCATACACGACTGACTGAATTCTAACTGAATCATCGTTGCTCGCTTTATCTTGCCTTTTATATCACTCGATCAACAGCGTGATGAATGCCCTTGAAGGATGATGACGACCTTCGGGAACAATCCAAAAATGTAAACAGCTTGTTTCCATTTTTGTTGTTCGTGTATCTTATTTACTTTCGTCCAGGCAGAGTTGTTGTTGTTTTGTTTGTTTGTCTTTCTGCTATATTTTTTATACGCGGTCGTTGTTGCTATATTTGTTTATTCATCGAACTTGTAAACAAGCCCTGTTGTTTTTGTTGCTATATGCTTACTCATTCGTTGATCACGTGAACAACTGCATTGTTTTGTTTTTGGAGCTTTTGTTTTTATGCGTGATCAAGTCCATTGTGTTGTTTTTGGAGCTTTTGCTTATTATTTTAACAACACCATTTCCATTTTCGTAACACTGCCGCCCACTTAAGCCTGTTCGTCCCGAATAGGCTCATTATCTCCTCTCCCGTAAATAACCTTGGCGGTTGATCTAGCTGTGGGATCATGCATCGCAGATGGATACGCCATTAGATACCTCGCAATCCTTTTGCTGCTCGCTCACTACGTTTCTCAAGTATTCCTCCAGGCTTCGACCAAATTGTTCTACCATTCCATACACCTCACACATTCCTTTGAATACGGCTGGCTCGAACTTCTGCCTCGGAGTGTAGCTCTATTGGCACCTAGTAGTAGCATTCCCAGTGGCTCACAAAAAACCTTTTCTACTGTGTTCGCCTCTTGATTGGGTATGGCATACACTTCCGACCGTTAGCCTAAGTAATCCGTCTTGACGAGAACATATCGGTTTCTGGCAATACAAAGGACCTGCTGTTGTTATTCGCTCCAAAAGTGCGCTCGACTTATATTGTGCAGCTGACCTCGACTTAGCTTTACTGGGCATTGTGGGGATCTCGCTTTTAGGAAACCAGCACTTGCCCCTCTGTAGATGATGATGGCTGGTCTCCCGCCCATTTGATGGTGAGTCGGATCTTGACCTTCCTCGTGGCGCGTTCCAGTTTCTTCGGGACGTGACCGCTCTTTCCACAGTTGAGGAGCCTCAGCTTGACCTTTCGTCCGGATTCTGCCACAACTTGCCTTAACAACTTCTTGATGTCACTTAACAGGCGTCCTTTTTCCTCCACGATTTCCACTCTTCGCGCTTTTCTTGCTTCTGCTGTAGAAATCGTGCAGGCGGTCTCCTGGGCTAATACGAAGGCCCATCTTCAAAGATGGTCTCTCGTGCAGTCCACACCGCCAATCTGACATCATCGGCGCGTATACCATTTACAGACGCCTCGGTCTTACAATTGTCTACGAGTGGACGGTTTTCTCCCGGGCATGTGGGCTGCACTAATCTGTCGTCCTCCACTACAAGGGCTTGCAGTGACTCATTACCCTTTTGCGCACGGCACCTTAACTCCTTAGGGTACATTTCTCTTTCGTGCTCGTCGCCAAATTCACGCTGTAACGCCACCATTAAATCACTATAGTTGTTTCTGCGGCTGGCTGGCATGTTTACTAGAGTCTCAGCGGCGGCACCTTTCAACGCCAAAACCAGTTCCAATGCCCTCTCCTCATCGTCCCATCCGTTTCGGTTTGCTTCCGTCTCGAATTGGACTTTAAATACGGATAGGGGTGAGCTACCATCAAAGCAAGGTGCTTCTATCCTGCCGGTACCTTCTGATTCGGCTTGTACTGCTTCCGGTCGCAGACTCTTCTCTTCCATCATGACGAGTTTGCCCTCCACGGACTCTTCCATGTTACTTACTTCCGTGTCAACGGCCTCTTCTAAACTTGACACCTCTTCGGCGACACTTGTAACTCTTCCGCCGAATGACTCAATTATTTCATCTAGCGTCTCATCATACGGATCTAGTTTGTCTTCAAGTTTTGAAAATAGCTTTTTGTTCTCTTCCTGCGCTTTCTGGTTTTCGGCTCTAGAGGCTTCTAATATCTTTTGTTGCATGGCTTCCATTCTTTGCTCACTATCTTTCCGAGACTCTGCCAGAAGTTTTTGATTTTCTACTTGCATTTTCTCGATCATAGCGGCTAGCAACGAATTTATATCGAGACTGCTAGGGGTTGCAGGGGCTTGTAGTTCTCGTTCCTCTTCGTCTTCGAAGTCGTAAGTATCTACATCAATGCCACGATTCCGAAGTTCTTCCCTTAACCGCCTCTGGAGTTCATTCTTCGTGCCCATAGCTGGTAGCGCTAATTTATTCAATTCTTGTTTGAGCCGCTCCACTCTTAACTCGGCGAGTTTCATCTTGATTTATTTTTATTTTTAAATTTTGCAATCCCACTTCTGACACCAATTGTTACGTTTTTACCTTTTAAAAACGTTAAAAATATGAGTTCGTAGATTGCAAATAAAATAAAAATAAATCTGTGTTTATTTTTTAATTAATTCTTTATTCTCTGCACAACTTTCGTGCCACTGTTCGAATTTATTCTACGCATACAATGATAACTTCCACAATATGTGCTTGTTCGTGATATTTCTCTGCTTATAACATTCTTTATAAGCAACAACAACACTTGTTAGTTATTCTTCTTTGCTCACAACCTTTTTTTTGTAAGCACCACACTAACAACTGTTTACTTCACGCAACTTGTCTGCACACAAGTCTGACTGGATTATAACTCGATCTCGTATCTTCACACCACTGGTTGAATTCTCACTCAATTCAACGCGACGTCGTCACACGACTAACTTAACTCGATCTCCGAGAATCACGTGTCTTCATACACGACTGACTGAATTCTAACTGAATCATCGTTGCTCGCTTTATCTTGCCTTTTATATCACTCGATCAACAGTGTGATGAATGCCCTTGAAGGATGATGACGACCTTCGGGAACAATCCAAAAATGTAAACAGCTTGTTTCCATTTTTGTTGTTCGTGTATCTTATTTACTTTCGTCCAGGCAGAGTTGTTGTTGTTTTGTTTGTTTGTCTTTCTGCTATATTTTTTATACGCGGTCGTTGTTGCTATATTTGTTTATTCATCGAACTTGTAAACAAGCCCTGTTGTTTTTGTTGCTATATGCTTACTCATTCGTTGATCACGTGAACAACTGCATTGTTTTGTTTTTGGAGCTTTTGTTTTTATGCGTGATCAAGTCCATTGTGTTGTTTTTGGAGCTTTTGCTTATTATTTTAACAACACCATTTCCATTTTCGTAACAATATATATATATATAATTTTTAAAATATTAACATAGTACAAGTATTAAAGCTAAATCTAATCTAATTTAAAATTCATCACTAAACCTATTGCTTAAAAATATGTAAATGTTTTTAAAATTCTTTTGGATATTTCTTTCCCGTTGGAGTAGAAATAGCAGAACATTTCTCAACCCTATGTTTGAGTTCTTCTATTTCTAGCTCCAGTTTTATTTTGCGCAGTTTTGACTCTTCCTCGATTACCCTCATTTCTAACTCCAACTTTTTAATTTTCAGACGAGCTACATCTCCCCAAACATCTCGCGTCGCTTTTCTTTTTTGTGCTGAAAGTGCGCAATGTTTGGGGGCTCTTAGCATCTTTGGAGTATATTTGTTCCATTTTGAATTGTCTTCACATAAAGACGATTCCATAGGCTTTTCATCTGAAATGTTTTTAAAATATATATAACAAACATAAAAATACAATATGAAAATTAACTTACTACGACAATCATTATCTGCTTCATCCAAATCAATTGTGGGTGGGTGGGACATTTTCATTTCTGCTTCATCCAAATTAATTGTGGGTGGGACATTTTCAATTTCTGCAAATTGGAAACAAATTTAATTCAAATCCTATGAAAAGTTCTATTACGATACTTACGGTCATCATCGTATATCGATGGTAGCCCTTCAATTTGCTCCATCTGCAGCATTTGGATAATGTCATCATCCACTGAAGTTGTTTTTGTTTGTGGCTTAGTACCACCACCCGTTTTGTATGTTTCTTTTTTATCCAGCGCATAATTTTTTTTTGCTGACTTCTTCATGTTGTCGTACTTCATTTTAAGTGTCTTGTACGACCTGAAAGTTGTGAACTGGGCGTTAAAATCGTCCTGGATTTCGATCCAGCAACTATTTTTATCTACCGCAGTTGTTTTGTCTGTCTTTTTGCACTCTATTATATTTTTCTTTTTATTAACTAAATTCACTAAATAATTAATTTCATTTTCTGTAAAATTTGCGGCTCTTTTATTTTCTATTGTTATTTTTTAATTTGTTAACGAACACTTTTCTAACGAATTTAATATTTTTTTTACATACAGATATATAAAAGCTAATTATTGTGAAAACAAATTTGACATTTGAAAAAAATGTTGCCATTTTTGCTTATAAGTATGGTAGCCCTACGAAGATTAAACTACCATTCAAAAACTGAAAATTGAGTTAACGAGAGATTAACTTTAACTGGAGATTAACTTAATCTCGAGTTTAAACTTGCATTCAAAAACTGGCCCTTTGAGTCATTATTACAACTTGTCTTTAACTTAAGGCAGGATTTCTATACAAAAGCAAATTGTTGTGAAACACTTTGAAATTTTTGCTTATAAGTATGGCTGCCCTACGAAGATTAAACTACCATTCAAAAACTGAAAATTAAGTTAACGAAAGATTAACTTTAACTGGAGATTAACTTAATCTCGAGTTTAAACTTGCATTCAAAAACTGGCCCTTAGAGTCATTATTACAACTTGTCTTTAACTTAAGGCAGGATTTTAACAGGCAGATAATTTGTTTCTCATTATTATAAATATATTGTTACATTTTTACCTTTTAAAAACGTTAGAAATATTAGCTCGTAGATTGCAAATAATAATTAAAATAAATTTGTATGAAAATTAGTAAATCAGAACGATGCTATCGGTCAGGTTAGGAATAGATTGGAAGGACTCGAAAGGGGGCAGGAAATCGCTATTACCCCTTCCGAGAAAACAATACCTTTAGTAGGCTTCCGGACAGCGTGAAAGAGTTGAGACCTTTCGACGCTTGTCCAACCCAATACATATCATGGATACACTCAGTGGAGACGGTTCTGAAGGATTTTGAGATCGTAAAATAAAAACCTATATATCGAGCCATAGTCCAAAGCATACGCCAGAAAGTGGTGGGTGCTGCGGACACAGCCTTAATTTCCTATAATGTATTTGATGACGACTGGAGTGAAATCAAAAAGATTCTGTCTCTCCACTACGCCAATAAACGCGATGTCCAAACCTTAGAACATCAGTTAAATCAGCTTTCGCAGGGATCTTCAAAAATGGACGAATTTTATGCTTCGGTGGATCATCAGCTATCACTAATCATTAACAAACTGATAACAGAATCCTATAGTGAGGAAACTGTGAGGGCACTCATGGAGAACTAGAGGAATAGGGCTCTGGATGTATTTGTGCGCTGTTTAAGTACAGATTTGTCGCGGATGGTTATCGTTCAGAAACCAAAAACCCTTCCAGGGGCATACTTTGCTTGCTTGGAATTGCAAAATTTAACTACGAGAAATAAGATCAGAACAGTAGACAGACAATTCCCTCCTCGACCACAAAAATCCTTCCCAATACGTCAAAGTAACCATTGGCAGACTCAGAATAATAAACAAAACTGGCGAAACAGTTATAAACCTCCTCGACCTCCACCAATTCCTCATCGTTATCCTGTGACTAAGAATGAACCAATGGATGTTGATAAAATGATCCAATCACGTCGGGTTAATTATATCAACAATCCGAGATCGATGGGGAAAAGGAATCAACCTGAAGATTATATGCCAAACAAACAACCAAGATTATATCATACTGAAGTCCAGGAGGAGAATGCCAGTGGGGCACAAGATGATGCTGCTCAGCCAGATATAGTCGATGAAATAAATTTTATGGAGGTCAGCCGTCAAGCTTACCTTACATAGAATATAAGACCAGAATAACAAAGTGTTGGAATTCCTGATTGAAACAGGCTCGAATAAGAACTTAATTAGTGAAAAAGTAGAAGGTTGGTTCTTTAAATTTGCAGGGATTGATCTGCCAATATATTTTTATGTATTACCAGGACTTTCGATGGTATAATTGGTGATAATACCCTCAAGCAGCTAGGTGCTATAGTTGATCGTAAAGTAAATCTACTAATATTAGAGAATAATATTCACATTCCTCTTAAAGAAAAGGTGTCTGTTGAAATAAACGATATTCTTAACGACGAATTCCCTGATGATATTAGGATTAGGTTAGATAAGCAGATAGATAAATATAAACCCTTGTTCGGGCCATTAGACGGTAGTGAACTGGCATAAACGAATGTACAGGCAGAAATTAGAACTAATACGGAGGAACCGAATTAAACGAAGTTATCCGTATCCAGCCTGCATGAGGGAGGAAATAGAGAGACAAATAAAAGAACTGCTCTCAGAAGGAATTATAGTATACGACCTTCGAAAAGCCCATATAATCATAAATATATAAATTGTGCCAAAGAAATCTAAACCCAATGGTGAAAAACAATACAGAATGGTTGTCGATTTTAAACGTCTGAATTCTGTAACTATTTCAGATACTTATCCAATTCCCGACATTACATCGACTCTCGCTAGCTTGATCTCTCGCTCTCGTCAGGCTCCCACCAAATAGCTATTAATCCAAAAGATATTCCTAAAACGGCTTTTTCAGCAGCAAATGGTAAATTTGAGTATTTGAGGCTGCCCTTCGGTTTAAAGAATGATCCAGCTATATTTCAGAGAATGATAGACGATGTCCTTCGCGAATACATAGGAAAAATTTGTTTTGTCTACATTGATGATGTCATTGTGATCGGAAAAAATGTCGAAGATCATTTAAAGAATGTGGACACAATATTCGATAGGCTTCGTGAGGCTAATTTAAAAGTTAGTCTCGATAAGATGCATTTAATGAAAACCGAAGTAGAATTCCCCGAATACATACAATCAAACCAGACCCCACCAAAGTCAATTCTATTGAGAACTTATTACCACCCACAAACCTGAAGGAGTTAAAAAGCTTCTTAGGTATGACTTCATACTATAGGAGATTTATTCGCGACTATGCAAAAGTTGCGAAACCACTCACAAATTTAAGCAGGGCGCTAAGGTGAAAGCTAGCCAATCAAGGAAAGTTCCAATTACCCTAACCGACGAAGCTCTAAAAGCATTCGAGACATTGAAATCATTATTGACGACAGCGGAGATTTTATCTTTCCCAGATTTTGAAAAGCCTTTTAATTTGACAACAGATGCCTCTAATACAGCATTGGGCGCTGTACTGTCACAAGGTGAAATTGGTAAGGATAAACCCATAGGTTATATTTTTCGTCGCTCAATAAAACTGAATATGGTTATGCAACTAATGAAAAAGAGATGCTGGCCATCGTATACATACATACATAATTGGTCATTACAACCCTTCAGTCAGGATTTCGACCTAGCTTCTCACACCACTTATGTTGTGTGCGTTAATTTCATACATGAGAGACGACATATTTTTGAGAAGCTCTTCATGGCAATTTTTATTTACTCAGAGTTTTTGCCAGAAATCTGCTGAGAGGCAGTCGCCGAAGAAATATTATTTTTCATATTTCGTTTTGATGCCTGACCTGGGATACGAATCCGGGCTTTACGTCTAATAAGCCAACACTCTACCTACTAGACTACGGCTAGCCATCGTATGGGCTTTGGATAATTTCAGAAATTATTTATATGGTGCTAAGAAGATACGAATCTATACGGATCACCGACCCTTAACATTTGCGTTGGGTAATAGAAATTTTAATGCCACACACAGAGGAAAATAAATAGAGATCTTAGACATTTGCTGAAGAGGAACATGACAGTTCGAAATGCAAGAATGGATAAAAAAAAAGGCAAAGTCCAAAGAACTATAGGAAGGGTGGCAGAATTTATGTTGGTATTAAAACCATTAAGGGAAAGAATAAGGCGCTTTATAAAAAGGATATAGTAAGAAATAATAGGGCAACAGTACTGAAAAGGAGTGGAAGAAAAATTCACAAAGAGCATATTAAGAATCTAAAAGGGGCAAGTCCAAAAAAATTTTCTAAAACTTAATTAACTTCACTTTTACGTAAATGCTTCTTAAATAGAAGAAAAAAAAATTATAAATTTGAAATTATAAAATTAATTAAATGCTGGATCAGTTGGTTGATGACAAATAGTCAGTCTGGGATGTCCAGTCTGAGTTACCGGTCGATCAAGCGTTAAATAATTAATTGTGTTAGTATACTTAAATATTTGATTGTGTTAAAATAATTTGTGCATTTCATTGATTAATTGTGTTAATTTTCATTGTATCGCTGACCATTTTTATACGTGTGCGCACAAATTCATGAAGTTCATTTAGACGTTCCTGTTTTCCAGTGAATTTGGCATCCCTCTCTGTGGCGAGTTTAAAACCAAACTCTAAGTCACCAGGCAGTTTTATCTCAGTCCCAAAAATAACCTTGGCGGGTGGTCTAGATGTTGAATCATGGAGCGCAGATCATTACGCCAGGAGAAATCTTGGAATATGTTCGTCCCAATCCTTCTGGTGCTCGCTCACTACTTTTCGCAAGTATGCCTCCAGGGTTCGATTAAATCGTTCTACCATTCCATCAGAATGTGGGTGAAGCGGCGTCGTTCGAGTCTTCTTAATACCGTATACCGGTACGGCATACACTTCCGGCCATTTGCTGAAGTAATCCATCACGACGAGAACATATCGGTTTCCAGCATTGTTGATAGGAAAAGGGTCTACTACGTCCATCGCTATCCGCTCGAAAAGTGCGCCCGAGTTATATTGTTGCAGCTGACCTTGATTTCTTCCTACTGGACATTTAGCTACAATACACAGTTGGTGCACATTGCTATCCAACCCGCCACTGCTTGCTGACATCCAACCTAATAAAAATGTTGTATTATTCTTTCCAGCGTCTTTGTCACCCCAAGGTGTCCTCCGCTAGCTCCATTATGGAACTCATTTAAGACTTCCTTCATTTTGGATGAAGGCACTGCTATTAGGTTGGATGAAGTCTTGCCACCAACGCTTTCTCAATGTCGATATAAGCGCCCGTTTATTGATTTTAAACTGTCCCATTGTGCCCAATATGCTTTTATAATAGGAGCTTCTGCTGCTATTTCATTTCGGGTAGCCCGTTTGTCCTCTTTCTTAGCTGGCATAATCTTCGACAATATTGGATCACTTCTTCTGTGCTTCAGACCTGTCTTCGTTGGCGCCGATCTGGTCGGCGTAAGAGAACATCAGCATTTCCATGTTTTATGCCCCTTCGGTGTTCAATGCTGAAGACAAAAGTTTGGAAGCGCTCAATCCAACGTGCTAACGGTCCTTCAGGGTTCTTGAATTGCAGCAGCCACCTCAGTGCGGAATGATCAGGCCTTAGCAGGAAATGTTGGCCATACAGGTACTTATGGTAATGTTTTATGCATTCCAGCACTGCAATTAGCTCACGTTGGGCCGCACAATAGTTCAGGCTTTGACAGTGTGCGACTATAGTAGCCTACGAATTTCTCTGTAAGCTGCAAGCTTTGCACTCTGGCAAAGTTAGACATAAAGCGTCTGTAGTATGTGCATAGACCCAAAAAGCAGAAAAGATTCTGGGGACGAGGCCAGTCCTTTACTCTTCGTATTTTATCTTCATACGTGGATATGCCAGCTGTGTAACAAGATGTCCCAAATATTTCACTTTACGCTTAATTTTAGTCCAGCCATTGATTTTCGTTGCAGACCTTCTGCCAGGTTTTTGTGGTGTTCGTTGAAAGTTCTGCCCATCACTAATATGTCATCGAGGTACACCAGACAAGTCTTTCAATGCCGTCCCTTTAGTCCAGCCATTGATTTTCGTTGCAGACCTTCCGCCAGGTTCTTGAGGTGTTCGTTGAAAGTTCTGCCCATCACTAATATGTCATCGAGGTACACCAGGCAAGTCTTTCAAAGCAGTCCCTTTAGTACACGTTCTATAAGCCACTCGAATGCGGCCGGAGCAATACAGAGCCCAAATGGCATACATTTTAACTGCCATAAGCTGCCGTTCGCACTGAATGTAGTTTTATCCTGCAATTTTTCCAATACCCGCTTTGTAGATCCTCTGTGGAGAACTTCGTTCCGACTAAAGTGTCAAGCGTGTCGTCAATTCTCGGTAGCGGGTATCTGTCCTTTTTAGTGATATCATTCATCTTCCTGTAGTCTACGCAGAATCTTGTACTGTCATCTCTCTTTTTGACTAAGACTACAGGCGAGCACCACGGACCCGATGATGGTTCAATTGCACCGCTCCTCTTCATTTCGTCGACTAGCTCTTTAACCTCATTACGCTTCGCTAGCGGTATGCTTCTGGGTGCCTGTTTTATCGGTCGCTCTTCGCCAGAATCAATTTCATGTTTGACCATGGCTGTTCTACCTTGACTTTTATTGTCCGTGGCGAAAGCGCAAGCGTACCTCTTTAGCAGTTTTTTGGCTTTATTTTTCTCTGGAGCTGCTAGATCTGCTACTCATTTCACCAGGACTATTCTCTGTTCGGTGGATTTGACAAGGGACTTTTCTGATAACAAATCCGTCTTAATATCTGCTGGTTCAACAACCCACAATCTCGCTCCACACGCGCCTATATCAACGATTCAGGCTGAGATGGTAATTTTTGTTGTTTGATAGCAACTAATCCTCTGTCGTGCATTTGATTCTTGTGTCCCGCGTCAAGAGGTATCTCGACATTTCGCCAACCTATTATCTGCTGCCCCGTACTGAAATTGATGCGAGGGGCTATCATAAAATCGGCACCAATGATAACCTCGTCTAAAATATCGGCAACAACAAAGACGTGGCTTAAACTGATGTTGGTTATACTCAACTTCACCCCTGATTTTCCATAGACGGTGGCAGACTCTCCAATAGCTGCCCGCAGTCTGACAGTACCTCACACATCCCCTTCACTACATCTGGTCTGATGATAGACTGCGTCGCACCGGTGTCTATAGTGAAGGTGTGTTGACTGCCATTTATGTACCTGCTCGCCGTGAGGTTGTTGTTTTGCTGCATCACTGATATGGAGATTGTGGAGCCCTCTCTTGTGGGAGTCAGCACTTACCCCTCAGTGCTACCTCGTTTTAGTTTAACGGGGACTCTTGTGTAGATGGTTGGCAGTTTGCCCGTTTATTATTCCTTGTTCTTGTTCGGATCTTGACCATTTGCGTACACTTTGCAGTTTCTTTGGAAATGACCGCAGGTAAAACAGTTATGACTGGCCTTTTGTCCATTTTCTTCCAAAATTTGCTTCATCATTTCTTTAAATTTATTTAAAAGGCATTCTTTTTCCTCTACGACTTCTTTTTTTCGCACTTTATTTACTTGTGGTCTAGAAATCGTGCGAGCAGTCTCGTGGGCTAGTGCGAAGGCCACGGTCTCTGCAAGGGTTGCCTTCTGTGTATAACATACCGCTAATTTGATGTCAGAGTCGCGTATACCATTAACAAACGCTTCGGTTTTAAAATTGTCTATCAGTGGGTGGTTTTCTCCTAATGGTGTGTAAGCTGCACTAATCTCTTGACCTTCATTGCAAAGGCTTGAAGCGACTCATTAGCCTTTTGCGCTCGGCATCTTAACACCATGCGGTACAGATCTCGTTTTTGTTCGTCGCCAAATTTACGCTGTAACGCCACCATTAAGTCGTCTTAGTTGTTTCTGCGTCTGGTTGACATGGTTTCTGGAATCTCGGCTGCGAGACCTTTTAACGCCAAAATTAGTTCCAAAGTCTTCTCTTCATCGTCCCATCCGTTTCTGTTGGCTACTGTCTCGAATTGGAAATTAAATACGGATAGGGATGAGTTACCATCGAAGGTGTTTTTATCCTGCCGGTACATTCCAATACGATTCACACTGGTTCTGGTCGCTGGCTCTGGAGGTTGTTGATCTTCTCCTCCATTTTAACTAGTTTTCCATCAACGGGCTAGTTATTCCTTTGCTAAATGACACGCATTTCCTGCAGCCTATAGTTTATTTTAAATTTTTGACAAAAATTTTTGTTCTCTATTCTTGCCATAATTGCTGCTTGCATTTTTTTCATTCTTTGATCACTATTTGATTTAGTATACTTAAATATTTGATTGTGTTAAAATAATTTGTGCATTTCATTGATTAATTGTGTTAATTTTCATTGTATCGCTGACCATTTTTATACGTGTGCGCACAAATTCATGAAGTTCATTTAGACGTTCCTGTTTTCCAGTGAATTTGGCATCCCTCTCTGTGGCGAGTTTAAAACCAAACTCTAAGTCACCAGGCAGTTTTATCTCAGTCCCAAAAATAACCTTGGCGGGTGGTCTAGATGTTGAATCATGGAGCGCAGATCATTACGCCAGGAGAAATCTTGGAATATGTTCGTCCCAATCCTTCTGGTGCTCGCTCACTACTTTTCGCAAGTATGCCTCCAGGGTTCGATTAAATCGTTCTACCATTCCATCAGAATGTGGGTGAAGCGGCGTCGTTCGAGTCTTCTTAATACCGTATACCGGTACGGCATACACTTCCGGCCATTTGCTGAAGTAATCCATCACGACGAGAACATATCGGTTTCCAGCATTGTTGATAGGAAAAGGGTCTACTACGTCCATCGCTATCCGCTCGAAAAGTGCGCCCGAGTTATATTGTTGCAGCTGACCTTGATTTCTTCCTACTGGACATTTAGCTACAATACACAGTTGGTGCACATTGCTATCCAACCCGCCATTGCTTGCTGACATCCAACCTAATAAAAATGTTGTATTATTCTTTCCAGCGTCTTTGTCACCCCAAGGTGTCCTCCGCTAGCTCCATTATGGAACTCATTTAAGACTTCCTTCATTTTGGATGAAGGCACTGCTATTAGGTTGGATGAAGTCTTGCCACCAACGCTTTCTCAATGTCGATATAAGCACCCGTTTATTGATTTTAAACTGTCCCATTGTGCCCAATATGCTTTTATAATAGGAGCTTCTGCTGCTATTTCATTTCGGGTAGCCCGTTTGTCCTCTTTCTTAGCTGGCATAATCTTCGACAATATTGGATCACTTCTTCTGTGCTTCAGACCTGTCTTCGTTGGCGCCGATCTGGTCGGCGTAAGAGAACATCAGCATTTCCATGTTTTATGCCCCTTCGGTGTTCAATGCTGAAGACAAAAGTTTGGAAGCGCTCAATCCAACGTGCTAACGGTCCTTCAGGGTTCTTGAATTGCAGCAGCCACCTCAGTGCGGAATGATCAGGCCTTAGCAGGAAATGTTGGCCATACAGGTACTTATGGTAATGTTTTATGCATTCCAGCACTGCAATTAGCTCACGTTGGGCCGCACAATAGTTCAGGCTTTGACAGTGTGCGACTATAGTAGCCTACGAATTTCTCTGTAAGCTGCAAGCTTTGCACTCTGGCAAAGTTAGACATAAAGCGTCTGTAGTATGTGCATAGACCCAAAAAGCAGAAAAGATTCTGGGGACGAGGCCAGTCCTTTACTCTTCGTATTTTATCTTCATACGTGGATATGCCATCTGTGTAACAAGATGTCCCAAATATTTCACTTTACGCTTAATTTTAGTCCAGCCATTGATTTTCGTTGCAGACCTTCTGCCAGGTTTTTGTGGTGTTCGTTGAAAGTTCTGCCCATCACTAATATGTCATCGAGGTACACCAGACAAGTCTTTCAATGCCGTCCCTTTAGTCCAGCCATTGATTTTCGTTGCAGACCTTCCGCCAGGTTCTTGAGGTGTTCGTTGAAAGTTCTGCCCATCACTAATATGTCATCGAGGTACACCAGGCAAGTCTTTCAAAGCAGTCCCTTTAGTACACGTTCTATAAGCCACTCGAATGCGGCCGGAGCAATACAGAGCCCAAATGGCATACATTTTAACTGCCATAAGCCGCCGTTCGCACTGAATGTAGTTTTATCCTGCAATTTTTCCAATACCCGCTTTGTAGATCCTCTGTAGAGAACTTCGTTCCGACTAAAGTGTCAAGCGTGTCGTCAATTCTCGGTAGCGGGTATCTGTCCTTTTTAGTGATATCATTCATCTTCCTGTAGTCTACGCAGAATCTTGTACTGTCATCTCTCTTTTTGACTAAGACTACAGGCGAGCTCCACGGACCCGATGATGGTTCAATTGCACTGCTCCTCTTCATTTCGTCGACTAGCTCTTTAACCTCATTACGCTTCGCTAGCGGTATGCTTCTGGGTACCTGTTTTATCGGTCGCTCTTCGCCAGAATCAATTTCATGTTTGACCATGGCTGTTCTACCTTGACTTTTATTGTCCGTGGCGAAAGCGCAAGCGTACCTCTTTAGCAGTTTTTTGGCTTTATTTTTCTCTGGAGCTGCTAGATCTGCTACTCATTTCACCAGGACTATTCTCTGTTCGGTGGATTTGACAAGGGACTTTTCTGATAACAAATCCGTCTTAATATCTGCTGGTTCAACAACCCACAATCTCGCTCCACACGCGCCTATATCAACGATTCAGGCTGAGATGGTAATTTTTGTTGTTTGATAGCAACTAATCCTCTGTCGTGCATTTGATTCTTGTGTCCCGCGTCAAGAGGTATCTCGACATTTCGCCAACCTATTATCTGCTGCCCCGTACTGAAATTGATGCGAGGGGCTATCATAAAATCGGCACCAATGATAACCTCGTCTAAAATATCGGCAACAACAAAGACGTGGCTTAAACTGATGTTGGTTATACTCAACTTCACCCCTGATTTTCCATAGACGGTGGCAGACTCTCCAATAGCTGCCCGCAGTCTGACAGTACCTCACACATCCCCTTCACTACATCTGGTCTGATGATAGACTGCGTCGCACCGGTGTCTATAGTGAAGGTGTGTTGACTGCCATTTATGTACCTGCTCGCCGTGAGGTTGTTGTTTTGCTGCATCACTGATATGGAGATTGTGGAGCCCTCTCTTGTGGGAGTCAGCACTTACCCCTCAGTGCTACCTCGTTTTAGTTTAACGGGGACTCTTGTGTAGATGGTTGGCAGTTTGCCCGTTTATTATTCCTTGTTCTTGTTCGGATCTTGACCATTTGCGTACACTTTGCAGTTTCTTTGGAAATGACCGCAGGTAAAACAGTTATGACTGGCCTTTTGTCCATTTTCTTCCAAAATTTGCTTCATCATTTCTTTAAATTTATTTAAAAGGCATTCTTTTTCCTCTACGACTTCTTTTTTTCGCACTTTATTTACTTGTGGTCTAGAAATCGTGCGAGCAGTCTCGTGGGCTAGTGCGAAGGCCACGGTCTCTGCAAGGGTTGCCTTCTGTGTATAACATACCGCTAATTTGATGTCAGAGTCGCGTATACCATTAACAAACGCTTCGGTTTTAAAATTGTCTATCAGTGGGTGGTTTTCTCCTAATGGTGTGTAAGCTGCACTAATCTCTTGACCTTCATTGCAAAGGCTTGAAGCGACTCATTAGCCTTTTGCGCTCGGCATCTTAACACCATGCGGTACAGATCTCGTTTGTGTTCGTCGCCAAATTTACGCTGTAACGCCACCATTAAGTCGTCTTAGTTGTTTCTGCGTCTGGTTGACATGGTTTCTGGAATCTCGGCTGCGAGACCTTTTAACGCCAAAATTAGTTCCAAAGTCTTCTCTTCATCGTCCCATCCGTTTCTGTTGGCTACTGTCTCGAATTGGAAATTAAATACGGATAGGGATGAGTTACCATCGAAGGTGTTTTTATCCTGCCGGTACATTCCAATACGATTCACACTGGTTCTGGTCGCTGGCTCTGGAGGTTGTTGATCTTCTCCTCCATTTTAACTAGTTTTCCATCAACGGGCTAGTTATTCCTTTGCTAAATGACACGCATTTCCTGCAGCCTATAGTTTATTTTAAATTTTTGACAAAAATTTTTGTTCTCTATTCTTGCCATAATTGCTGCTTGCATTTTTTTCATTCTTTGATCACTATCTTTTCGAAACTCAGCCAGAAGCTTTTGATTTTCGGCTTGAGAAGCTTCTTGTACATCAGCAAAAAGTTTTTGGTTTTCTACTTACATTTTTTCCATCATAGTGGCTAGCAACGAATTTATGTCAATACCGCTGGGGGTTGCAGGAAGAATCGATATCAATGCCGTGATGCTGAAGTTCTTCCCTTAACCGCCTTTGGAGTTTATTCTTCGTGCCCGCTGTTGGCAGCTCTAATTTACCCAATTCTCGTTTGAGCCGTTCCACTCTTAGTTCGGAGAGTTTATTTATATTATTTTAATTATTTTTTTTTTTACTTATTTATTTTTACTTTTACGTTTTTACCTTAAAAAAAAAGGTTATTCAAACCATCAGAAATCACGGAAAACAAGAGAAACAGTGAAGGTCTTTGTGCAAAATGATTTAAGCAAAAAACGAACAAAAAAATCTCTTGGCAGACTAAAGAAATCATGGAAAATTGCCCGAAAATTTCTACTAATAAAAAATCAGAGGAGGGATTACAACTTGTTATACATTTTCAATACAGCGAAATCTAGTACTTATGAGATTTCGAGCCAAATCTAGTTGATTTTAACTAGATTTTCCATACAAAACAAAATCTACTTATTAGTAGATTTCGGCAAAATCTACTCAAAATCTAGTAAAAATAACAATACAACTATGTGTTTTGCCAGATAATACTTAAAAACACAACGTTGCGCAGGAAAAAAATTACAGTTAAATTTAAAAACATGTACCCATTCCATTCTGCTATTTAACAATTGTGTGTAGTAATACATTTGCATTATTTCTTTAAATCTTATATTCAACAAATGCTGACGTTTTTTTCGCAACAACATTATTTCTGATTGGATCTTATTTGGTCTTGATGAAAACGAATTCAACTAAATTTGGAAATATTGTTACGCATATCGAAACGACCTAGTATCGTTTCACATTAACGATAAACAAAAGCTACAAATACAAAGATCATGAGGCAATGCGTACACAATACACACGACACAAATACACACTAACGCATACATCGAACTGATTATAAGTAAACCAGCTACAACAAGTATGAGAGAAAAAGGGACAGACAAATAAGCAAACGCAACAACAATAAGAGTGAACCAGCAATTATTGTTGTATCGGTTAAGTTTGAACAGTGACACAAAAGTAATGTGTATAATAAAGAGAGTTTAATTGAAATAAAACACATTTTGTTTCTACTTGGTTTGCAATTAATGAACTCATATTTAAAACTTGAAAAAAAAAAGGTAAAAACGTAACAATTGGTGTCAGAAGTGGGATTGCAAAATCCAAAAGTGAAAAATAAAAATAATAATTAAAAGAAATAAATAAATAAAATGAAACTACACGAACTAAGAGTGGACCGGCTTAAACGAGAATTGGGTAAACTGGAGCTGCCAACAGCGGGAACAAAGAATGAACTGCAGAGGCGGTTAAGAGAACAACTTTAGCTTCAGGGCGTCGACATCGAATCCTACGATTTCGAGGATGAAGAGTCACAGGCCCCTGCAACCCCTAGCTGTATAGGCATAAATTCGTTGCTAGCCGCTATGATGGAAAAAATGCAAGTATTAGCTGATAAACAAGAAGCTTCCCGAAAAGACGAGAACAAAAAGCTATTCGAAGCTTCTCGAGCCGAAAATCAGAAACTTCTGGCGGAGGTACAAGAAACTTCTCGAGCCGAAAATCAGAAACTTCTGGCGGAGGCACAAGAAACTTCTAGAGCTGAAAATCAGAAACTTCTGGCGGAGGTACAAGAAACTTCTAGAGCTGAAAATCAGAAACAATGTGAACAAATGATGGAGAAAATGCAAGCAGCAAACCAAAAGCTATTTGAAGCAACAACAGAGAAGCTGCAGGAAATACGTGAGTCATTTAGCAAAAGAATTACCAGTGTCGAGGTAAAGGTGTCAGATTTGGAAAACGCCGTCGACGGAAAACACGTAATGATGGAGGAAAAGATCATCAACCTCCAGAGCCAGCGACCGGAACCAGTGCGAGTCGTGTCAGAAAGTACCGGCAGGATAAAACCACCTTACTTTGATGGTAGCTCACTCCTATCCGTGTTCAAATTCCAATTTGAGACAGTAGCCAGCAGAAACGGATGGGATGATGAATCACTTCAAGCCTTTGCAATGGAGGTCGATAGATTGGTGCAGCTTACCTACCCGGGAGAAAACTACCCGTTGATAGACAACTTTAAGACCGAGGCGTTTGTAAATGGCATACGCGACCCTGACATCAAACTTGCGGTATGCTCCACACAGAAGACAACATTTGCAGAGACCGTGGCCTTCGCACTAGCCCAGGAGACCGCTCGCACGATTTCAAGACCACAAGTTAGTAAAGTGCGAAGAATGGAAGTCGTGGAGGAAGAAGAATGCCTGTTAAATAAACTTAAAGAGATGTTGAAGCAAGTTTCGGAAGAAAAAGGACAAAAGGCTAAACTTAAATGCTTCAACTGTGGAAAGGGTGGTCAATTCCAAAGAAGCGCCACGTAACAATAAAACGCTACGAACAATAAAAGACAAGGAAAAACAGGCATGGTCAAACATGAAATTGATACTGGCGAAGCGAGACCGATAAAACAGGCACCCAGAAGCATACCGCTGGCGAAGCGTAATGAAGTTAAGGAGTTAGTCGACGAAATGAGGAGGAGCGGTGTAATCGAACCATCATCGGGTCCGTGGAGCTCACCTGTAGTCTTAGTGAAGAAGAAAGATGGCAGTACAAGATTCTGCGTAGACTACAGGAAGCTGAATGATGTCACCAAAAAGGATAGTTACCCGCTACCGAGAATTGACGACACACTCGTCACGCTAGCCGGAACGAAGTGGTTCTCCATACTAGATCTACAAAGCGGATATTGGCAGGTGGAGATTGCAGACAAGGATAAAGAGAAAACTGCATTCAGTGCGGCAGTTTAAAGTTATGCCATTTGGACTCTGTAATGCTCCGCCCACATTCGAGCGGCTTATGGAACGTGTACTCAAGGGACTGCATTGGAAGACTTGCCTGGTGTACCTCGACGACATTATAGTGATGGGCAGAACTTTCGACGAACACCTCAAAAACCTGGGAGAAGTTCTGCAGCGAATAACAACGGCTGGACTAAAATTAAGCGTAAAGAAATGTGCATTGTTCCAAAAACAGGTGAAATATTTGGGACATCTTGTAACAGCAGATGGAATATCTACGGATGAAGATAAAATACGAGCAGTAAAGGACTGGCCTCGTCCCCAGAATCTTCATGAACTACGCAGCTTTTTGGGACTATGCACATATTACAGACGCTTTGTGCCTAACTTTGCTAGCGTGGCTGCAAGCTTGCATGAGCTCACCAAGAAGTCAAAATTGTATCAATGGGGTGAGCCACAGGAAAAGGCATTCCAGACACTAAAAGATCTATTGTGTGCAGCCCCAGTTTTGGCGTATCCAGTCCCATGAGAAAAATTCATTTTGAACAGTGATGCTAGCGGATATGGTATTGGTGGTGTACTTTCCCAAGTGATCAATGGTAAAGAGAAAGTCGTAGGCTACTACAGTCGGACACTGTCAAAGACTGAAAGGAACTATTGTGTGACTCGACGTGAGCTACTTGCAGTGCTGGAGTGCATCAAACATTACCATAAATACCTGTATGGCCAACATTTTCTGCTAAGGACTGATCATTCAGCGCTGAGACGGCTGCTGCAATTCAAGAACCCTGAAGGACAGTTAGCACTCCAGACTTACGACTTCAGCATTGAACACCGAAGGGGCATAAAACATGGGAATGCTGATGCTCTTTCACGCCGACCTTGTAATTTGGAGTGTAAACATTGCGTGAAAGCAGAGAAAAAAGAATCCATCGTCGACATCCGGCTAACGCGGATTGAAGCCAACGAAGACTGGTCCCAAGCACAAAGGAGTGACCCAACATTGACGAAGATAATAGCAGCGAAGGAGGAGGACAAACGACCTACAAGAAATTACAAAAGCATATTGGGCACTATGGGACAGCTTAAAAATCATAAATGGGTGCCTATATCGACTTTGGGAAAGCGCTGATGGCAAGACCTCATCCAACCTATTGGTAGTGCCTTCCTCCAAAATGAAAGAAGTGTTAAAGGAGTTCCATAATGGAGCCAGCGGAGGACATCTTGGAGTAACAAAGACGCTGGAAAGACTAATACAACGTTTTTATTGGGTTGGATGTCAGCAAACAGGAGCAATCGTAAATGTTTTTGTGTACAACTGGGTATGCCGCTACGGGGTTCCAATAGAACTACATTCCGATCAAGGCAGAAATTTCGAGTCAGCTGTATTCAAGGAAATGTGTGAAGTATACGGCATTAAGAAGACTCGAATGGTAGAACGGTTTAATCGAACACTGGAAGAGTACTTGCGGAAAGTAGTGAGCGAGCAACAGAAGAACTGGGACGAACACATTCCGAACTTTCTACTGGCGTACCGATCTGCAGTCCATGATTCAATATCTAGATCACCCGCCAAGGTAATATTTGGGACTGAAATAAAACTGCCCGGCGACTTGGAGTTTGGAGTTAAGCCCGCCACAGAGAGGTATGCCACTGGAAAAGAAGAAAGCCTAAACGAACTTCATGAATTTGTGCGCTCCCGAAAAAAAATGGTCAGTGATGAATGAAAGCCAGGTATGATCGTGCAGCAAACACGGAGGGCTTTAATGAGGGACAACTGGTTCTACTATACAACCCAAAGCGGAAGAAGGAATTATCCCCCAAGCAACAAACCAGCTGGGAAGGACCTTATAAAATAGTTAAAAGGTTAAATGATGTCGTGTACAGGATACAAAAAGCTAACAGCCCCCGAACAAAAATGAAAGTCGTACATATAGAGCGACTGGCAAAATATGGGAAAAGAGATAATGACCCTATTCGGAACGAACAGGCTTAAGTGGGCGGCAGTGTTACGCATATCGAAACGACCTAATATCGTTCAACATTAACGATAGACAAAAGCTACAAATACAAAGACCATGAGGTAATGCGTACACAATACACACGACACAAATACACACTAACGCATACATCGAACTGATTATAAGTAAACCAGCTACAACAAGTATAAGAGAAAAAGGGACAGACAAATAAGCAAACGCAACAACAAACAATGTAGTCGCAAAAGAATTCTCGAGAATGCGATACCCCGAACATTCCACTTCGAGAACCATCATCAGACTGATTTTGCGGACATATAAAAAGGCGACACAAATCAGACAACCAGCTCAGTTAAGCTGGAGGTCCACACCACGCGTTCTACGCGTTTTCGCATTCTACGCGGCTGTCAAAAAAGTAGAATTAACGTATTTATTTGGTGCAAGTTACACGCACAAAAGCGTAGGATACCTTGCCGCATAGAACGCGAAAAGTAGATCTACTTTCTACTTTTGTAAGCATCACAAGCGGCGCGCGTACAAAACAGCTGATTTTGACAAGTTGTTTTGTTTTAATTTGCAAAAAAACCAGACACATCTCGTTCCAAGTACAAAGGACGCACCCAAAATCGTCGCTTGTTCTTTTGGAACTTGTGGCACAAAATATTACATTCGCAAACTGAATTAATTCAATAAATTCTTTAAAACTTTCATCTTCATTTGCCATTTTTGTACGAAATGTTTTATTCAAGTATTTTCAAGCAAATGTTTTTATTTTGTTAACAACTGATCAAAACAAACATTGGCGCGTAAAAAGCGTTGCATGTAATTTGAAGCGTAGAATGCGAAGAAGGTATGAAATGCACGCAACGCTTTGACGCGAAAACGCGTGGTGTGGACCTCCAGCTTTATAATATAGCCAGCCTTGCGTGAAGTTGCGTGTGAACTAATCAGTCTCGGTGTGAAGACAAGTTGCGTGCGAAGTAAAAAGTCGTGGTTCGAAGATATCCGTTGTGAGCAGTATAGCGAATAGTTGTGTGTGAATAATAGTGAACCAGCAATTATTGTTGTATCGGTTAAGTTTGAACAGTGACACAAAAGTAGTGTGTATAATAAAGAGAGTTTAATTGAAATAAAACACATATTTGTTTTTACTTGGTTTGCAATTAACGAACTCATATTTAAAACTTGAAAAAAAGGTAAAAACGTAACAATATTATTATTTTCTTTTAAATTTCAGGCAGCTGTTTTTGTTATTAAAATGAAATCTTGCTACTGTGAAATAAATCCAGTGTGAACGATCTAGATTTTGAGCAAGATTTGAAATCGAATCTACTAGATTTCGTTGTAGTGTAAATGGGCTATTAGTCTGGAAAAGATATCGAAATATTATATTGGAACCATAAAACTAAAATAAGTCGAATTCGTCGTTGTTTCCAAACGAATTTATTTTGAGTTTCACCGCCTCAAGCAGTTCTTTACAAAGTAAAAGAGCGCAGCAAATAAGTACAGCAAAAGCAGAAGAGAAACCACAAGAGCTGAAACGCTGTAAGCAATAGTGATCGTTTTGAAATTAATCGCTGTGCTTGACTGCTTTAGCAGAAAATATTTCACTGTAACACTACAGCTAATGAGTTTATTTCTGTTTCTTCGACTTTGCTGTTTGCTTTTGCTTTGGGTACATTTGCTGAAAAACTTTAAGCATAGCAGAAATTTAGGTGCTTGTGCTAATTTCAAGCAAGCAATACAAACCCTGCTATAAAACACTTGTTTTTTGACATTGTCTGTTTTCTATGAAGAACATTCGTTATTTTTAATGGTATCAATTTTAATACTTCAAGCATTACAGACTGAGAGAAATCAGGTCTTCTATTATTTTTTATTCTTGTACTCTTTAGTTTTCCGTTGAAATTTATTTTTTGTTATACGTTAATATATTAATTTCACCAAATTATCAATAATGAAATGGTAAAATTTCCCATGAAATGGTGATTAGGATGATATCGAATACTTTTATAAGATTGAACTAGAAGGTGAAGAAAAAGCAAAAAACATTTGATCTTGACTGAAAAGCAAATAGAAACCAAATATTTTCTGGGAATTTTTTTTGTAGTTCATAGACCTTTCTGATCCCTTGGTGACAATAGCTAACTACACCTCCCGAAATAGGATATGGAGGGCAACAAATATGGGCAGGGAACAAAATGCTTTAAAGTTTGAAGGAAATTTTGAATATCCATCCGAAATTCTTGAATCGGAGGAGTCAAACAAATATGTTTTCAAGAGACCCTTATTTCTTAAAATTTTCGGAGCTATGTTTACCAATACTCTTCTGTTACGTTGTACTGGTCCAATAATATAAATTTTCTCCAAATCTCCTTCCTTCTCCTATCCAACAAATGCCGACAAGATCAAAATAAGAATCTTTTTCTGACTTCTTGGCCACACAATCTTCTTTAATAAGCATTTAATGAAAAAACGCTAGACACGTCCTTATTTAATGGCCATCGCCACGAAAAATAAGGTTTAAACACTTCGACAACACGCCATTTATATACATTCTCTAAAATCAATTGACAACAACCATTATCAATCAGCCTAATCATGAATAAAAATTCCGCATGAAATTTCTCTCTTTTCCCTTCTCTCCTATTATGAATAAAAATTCGGCGTAAAATTTTTTACTTTTCCTCTGTTTTAATCCCATTTTTATCAACCGTGTGAAAGGAGAAATATTAAAAAGGGAAAAAAGTAGGTATTCTCAATGTATTTTATGGTGTTTTCTTTTCTACAAAGAAAATGTCACCCTCTTACAAGGTGCATTAAAAAATTTTTGACCAACCCTGTTGTAATGTCATTTTTTATTTGAGAAGAACATAACACGAATATTAAAAAAGGTATGCCCTGTGTTTACCACTTATTGAGCCAATTCACATTAGAACATTTGTGCTGGCGTAAAATGGCAGTTTATAGGCAAGAAGGGTGAAGAGAATGGTTTTTCGGTGGCGCAAAGTTTCCACCAGCTACAACCCCGCATCACCAGCACAAAACTAATACATGTACATTTTTAAAACATCAAATGAATGCAAAAAGCACTAATACATACAAAGCTGCGTGTACGTATACATTGCTACCAAACTAATATTCATCTCGTGTGAATTGAAGAGAACAAAAATTGTGCGACTAAAAAATGTGCTAATGTGAATTGGCTCATTAAGAAAATGAATGAGGAAATGCCAATTTGTTCAAAGGTGTTGCCATATCGCAAATTTTTCGACTTCATTTTTTGCACGCTTTTTTATAACAAAAAAAAATATTTTAACACTGTTCTAACATTGAATGCAATTTTTTATATTGCTGACCATGTAGCTTTAATAATGTAATATTTCCTTAAGATTACTCCACAAAACAATGAAAAAATTAACAAATTGGATAACAATACCATGCGACTTTTTTTAAATTTCATCTGGTAGCCCTATAAATAAACAAAAGTCATCTACTTTACAGGGCATTATCAGCACTCTCGATTTATACAGGGCATAAAATGCAATGCCCTCCACCATTGGCGAGTGCGAATTATTTAGAATAAAACATACCACCCTTTTTGAGGGCGAAACATTTTTAAGAAACAAACGCAAAATTGCATTTTGCGTTAATAAAATGCACATTTTTTGGTAGAAAAGAAAACACCATTAGTTTGGTTTTTTCCCAAAAACTTATAAAACACAAGGGAGTTTGCCTAAAAATCTAAGTATATTCTTGTATAACTAAATTTAAATAAATAAAAAATATTTAAATGTTCCTGTAGGTCTAAAACCGCGATCGGCAGACATATACTACTACAATTTGCACTTGTATAAGTGTAAGAGCGAAAAAACAAGAAATGAGAAACAGTTGTACTCTCATTTTCACCACAAGACAGGCATGGAAAACTGAAATTTATAAATAAAACTAAGCAAAAAGAAAAATTGTAATTTTTTAGTTCAAAAGTAGTAAATACTTTGATTCAGTTTCTTTTTTCATATTTATTTTAAATTTTAAAATAGAAATATGATTTTTTCAACAAATATATGTTTTTAAAAATATATTTATATATTATTTTAATTTTTTTAAATTTTAACCTATTTGTCAGCAATTTTTATAAATTTTAATGAACTTCCAAAAACATATAATAAATAACCTATTTAAACACCTAAAGGCGATAAAAAACATTTAAATGTTTATAATTCCAAAAACTACTTTATATGTAGTGGAGACGCTAAAAAAAAAGGTAAAACAATATACAGAATTATCCAACTCTGCATTTACATATTTTCATGTACAAAAGCGATAAACGAGCGAAACACAACCTTCTTCTGTGACAGCTCATAAGAGACTGAATTGTGTTTTCTATGCGTGTGAGTAGTCTGTGTAAATTTTGTAACGGCCAAAATACACTGTGTATAGGAGTTGCCGATCGTGGGTCTAAAACCAAAATTACTAAAATTATCAAAATTTTTTGGTTGTGTATTAGTGAGTGAGAGAGAAGAAATAAGTTGAGAGAATTTATTTATTTACAGTCATAGAATATACGCTATTTTGATTTCCATCTTATCAACATACATAAAGTTATACATCTTTGACTTAATAATTAAGGAATGTTTTTTAATTATTTAATTACTAGGGTCTAATTTTGGTTGATAAATTTCGTCAGATACTAATAATCAAAATTTTATTTTTTTTCACATTATAGCTTAATGTCCATAAAAAAGTTATTCTATTTTCTTATCATTTAAATTATTTACTTGAATATTAAAACAATCAAAGTGTCTTTTACGAACATATAAGACATTGAATTTTAATACAAGTGTTTTTTAACATAAAACATTTTTTGAGTGTAAACCTTAAAAAAAAATTTATAGCATCCGCTGACATGTGTGCTTGTCGCAGTCTGATCGACAACTAAATAAAAGAGCATAAGCAATATGTGTGAATTCTCTCTGCACAATTGTGCTATGAAATAGTAATCCCTGGTCTAAAACAACTAATAAAACTCAAGTTCAACATTTGGTTACATTAATGGAAGCCAATCTGTAAGCACTTTGCTCAAAGCCGACTGGCCTAAAGACACATTGAAGTCTTTTCCTACACCAGTCTGGTACCCACCTTCTGCGAAAAAAACGTAAGCTCGCACTTAGCTTTACAATTGGTGAAACTCCAAATTGCTTTTTTGTTGGTTGACTGTGAGTTGGTAAAATTTCTAGTAAATACCGAACGGCCGGTTTATTTACTCTGTAGTACTTTTGAAACCTATTGCAATATAAAATTGAAACCAAACACGTTAATTTTTATTTATTTACTTACAAAGTCGCCGTAGTCTAGTAGGTAGTGTTGGCTTATTAGACGTCAAGCCAGGGTTCAAGCCCCAGGCCAGACATCAAAACAATATAAGTACAAAAAGTTTTTCTTCGGCGATTTCCTCTCAGCAGATTTCTGGCAAAAATTCTGAGAGTAAATAAAATTGCCATGAAAAAATCTGTCGTTCGGAGTCGACTTTAAACTGTAGGTCCCGCCAAATTAACACGCACAACATAAGTGGTGTGAGAAACTAGGTCAATAATCCTGACTGAAGGGTTGTAATGGCCAATTACGTATGTATGTACTTACAAAGACAGCGGCAACTCAAGAGGATTAGCTTCATCCCTTGTCTTCCGGAAATACGTTGGCTGTTTCGTTGTTGCTTTTCTAAACTACCAATTTCCTTCACAAGGATACACATGGTGGCACTATTCATTTTTATTTTCTTGTATTATATTAAACTCTTTTGTATTTTTTTAAATTGTATTAATTTTATTTAACTTTAATTTTACTTTATTTTAACAAATTGTCAAAAAATTTAATATCAATAAGAAACGCAGCTGACTTAAAAATTCGATATTGCCACTTTTTCAAACTTTTACTCCCGTGGAATTTGTAATTAGAGGATTTCTTTCTCGAGAAAAACGTCTTCCGTGAGAAAGAAATTCCTTAAGAATATTCGTGATTGGGCTGAATATATTAAAATTTTTTAAAGAAATAAAAATACTAGTATAACTACTATTGTACCAAATGTCACTTTTCAATTGTTACACACCGAGCTGATAGTCCTCGCCGCTAATGCTCGTTAAAATTTCTATTTTAGTCATAGAATTCATAAGATTGAAGGAACGAAAAAATAAAATTAAAGAAATACTGGGATGCGTGTTCAAGCAGGATACTAACCCTAAATACAATACAAACTGCCTTAGGAAATGGGTTGAAGATTGCACTATCAATATTTTATACTGTCTCGCACTATCTGCAGATGCAAATCCGGTCGAAAAATTGTGGAATATAGTAAAAACATCAATCAGAGGAAAGTGTCCCAAGAAAAGATCCCAATAAGATCCATATAAGAAGCACCCTCACCCCTTCTAAACGAAAGAAGATGACATCATAAGAAGGTCAGGCAGTGTCGCCATCTAGTGCGAAAAAGGTAGGAATCAACGATTAGCAAAGATCGCCAGTACTACACCAAATACTCGGAGAGCGTTGTTTCTAAGACCAGCTACAGCAGACTAATCACCTGCTTTGCTGGAATTACGAAATGGAAATCCTTTTGTGGAAGCCATATGCTCCCAAGAGGGATAATAATTATTATTCTGTTTTTTTATTACTATTTTGAAAGAAAAATGAAAATGAATTTATATTTTAGTTTAATGAAAATGTGAAAATAAAAACAATTATTTAATAAAACTGCAATAAAATTCGTTTTTGTGATATATAAGCTGAAGCTATGCGCAGTTAGGTTAGGCTAGGTACAAAATAACAAAATTGAATAAAAAAATTTCCAATCATTTATAAAACATTTTACTATTATTTATTATTAGCTAAACACAGAAATCGAAATTACCTCTGTTACTTAAAGAGGTAATTTAGAAAAACGTAGCTAGGATCGTAACGCAGAAAATATATACTCGAAAGAAAACGATCGCAATCGAAACTCAGAATACCAAACTGACCGAACGGATAAAATTTCGATTCAAATCGAACGCGTGCTCCAATCTTACAGTACAAATCATGCAATAAGAAAAATATACACAGTTGGCCAATTCACATGACTTTGTATCGTGTATGTTGTATTGAATACACTTGGTTGTTTGTGAACGCTCAATGCTATGCTGTATTGTGTATTTAGTATTCCAAATGTCAATTCTTCATAATATTTGGCATTCAAACAATTTGATAGCACGAAACCAACACAAATTTTTAAAAACACACATTTTTTTCGTTCACACAATTTTATAGAATGAAACCAATACAACTTTTAAAGCCATATGAAAAAAATTTGTATAAGTGTATCGGATTTTTACATGAAAATTATAAACAACAAGCATACATTGTTGTATATTCGTTCAACAATACACTCAATACCAATTGACCAAGTGTTATCGCATCACACTGTAGAAAACAAAATATTGATGATTGAATGAATTATCAACACCACTATAAATTCTCTAACACCTTAAAAAATATACCAACTAATCCCCTAGAACCCTAAAAAGTAGATCTACAAAAATATATACACCCAACTCTTTTTTTACACGGTAGATACGTTCCTCAGAAATCCGTGTAAAAAAAAAAACAGTGTAAAATGGGGGATACGACATGGAAGTCTGAAAACCGTGTAAGATGAAATAAAGAACAATACTTACTTCGAAAAACCGTGTAAAAAATGTTGAAAACTAGCTATAAAATTTCAGAAATGCATACAAATTGTATGTTCATATGGCATTTTATTGAGCATTAAAACTTAAAATACATAATTCATACAGGTGAAAAATTGGTAGAGCAAGCAAAAAACAAAAGAAATCTGTTAATCCAGAATTAAGAACAGAAAAATTAGAAAAGAAATAAAGAAAAAATATTTACGTCTATATAAATAAAAATCAATTGTCGTTCGTTGGTAATTGCATCAGTTGAGAACGGCTAGACCGATTTGGACAATTTTTTTACTGAAATGTTCGTCATAGTCCAACTTAGGTTTTTACGGAAAGAAAAATTTACCACGCCCACTTTTACGCCCACTTTTTTTGATTTATCTAAAATCGGAAAACGGCTGCACCGATATGGCTAATCTTTTATTTAAATGGTCGTTGTAATCTAATTTAAGTTTTTACTGAAAGAAAAATTTACCACGCCCACTTTTACGCCCACTTTTTTCGATTTATCTAAAATCGGAAAACGGCTGCACCGATTTGGCTAAATTTTTTAAAACATGTTCGTAGTAATCAAATTTAAAGTTTTACTGAAAGAATAATTGACCACGCCCACTTTTTTTCGATTTATCTAAAATCTTGGAACGTTTGGACGGATTTGTCTTATTTTTTTTAAAATGTTCTCAATAGTTTACAAAAATTACTTACTGAAAGAAAAATTGTAAACGCCCACTGATACTCCCACTTATTCGCCCACTTTTATTAAATCGTCGGGTAATTTTATGTACATACTAGCTAAACCGACAGACGTTGTCCTGTCCAAATTAGAAAAAATGTTTGTGTTCGATTTGTGAATTTGTGAGAAGCTGTTTGAATTGTGTAAAAATAGTGAAAAAGAGAAAAACCACGTACTTTTAAATGATAATTTTTATTTATGTAGGTTTGTGTTTAAATTACATTTGATTTGAAAATATGTACAATATGGTGTTATATTTACATTTTGATTGAAAGATCGATGTTCAGGAACCAATTAAAATAAAGAAATACTTTTTTCTGTTGCTTTACAGTGATATCGTAGTTTCCTTCATTGCAATGCTTTATGATACACGACATTTTTAGTTTTGTTGCCTGGCGCGTAAATAAATAAAGCTGATGGTGTTCCGACACGGAAACAGGCGACATACAATTGACCATGCGAGAAGCATGGATTTTCAAGGTTAATGCCGCAAACACGCAATGACTGCCCTTGAGATTTATTAATTGTCAATGCAAGCCGTACTGGAAACTGCAATCGTTTAAAATCGAATGGCATGTCGGTCAGAGCCATTGGGATCCGTGGTATCAAAACGTCTTCTCCTTTGTACTTTCCTTTAAGTATTGTTGCTTCGATGACGTTATTCATCAGGTTTTTTACCGCAAGTCGGGTGCCATTACAAAGACGTGGTTGGTTTATGTATCGTAACATTATGATTACCGATCCGACTTTCAGTTGGAGATTGTGAGGCGGTAATCCGGGTAATTCCAAATCAAATGTAATTTAAACACACCTCAAACCTACATAAATAAAAATTATCATTTAAAAGTACGTGGTTTTTCTCTTTTTCACTATTTTTACACAATTCAAACAGCTTCTCACAAATTCACAAATCGAACACAAACATTTTTTCTAATTTGGACAGGACAACGTCTGTCGGATCAGCTAGTAACTACATAATTATTCGTCGCTACTTGATAACAAGCGCAATTGTTTGCGACGAACTGGACTAAAGTCGGTATCATCACTGGAGATATCCATCAGATAATCCAATGGTGACTTTCGCCCGGTAATAGAGTTTTGAACTGTCGGACTACTTTCCGAAAGGTCTTGCGCCGTCGACTTTTTTATTAAAAAATCTTTTATAGAAAGTTGAATTTTTGGTTTTTTAAGTTCTTTATATACAAGACAGTAATTTTGAAACCGTACTAGATTAAAAAAATTTTACAAACAATTTTTTTTCTCAACCGTGTAACTTCAAATCCGTGTAAAAAAAGAGTTGGGTGTAAGTCATTCCAAAATAAGAAACCGATATCACTTTACCAACACTAGACCGGAATTTGTTAGCACAAATCATTTAATTTTTAATTGCATTGTGGTAAAATAAGTTTAAATCACTTTATTGGGTAAAATTGTTTATCCACTTTACTACAAAATCCTGACATAAGACTGTTCTCGATATAGAAAGAAATTAGAAAGTGTAACATTAATGTGACTCTTAAAATTAAAAGTTGGATTTGTTTCAGTCTCACCCCCCAGTTTGATGAATATCGATAAAAATGATCCTGTCAAATTTTGAGATCAATCAGTTGAGATTAAAATTTTATGAAAAAATGTTGTAAGAGGAAGATGTTATGTTTGCTGTAAAGTTTTAAACAGTTTTTACTGTTGCGATCTTCGGATAGCGATTGATCAGGCATCACTTCAATGGCTAAGGGCAAAGGGTGGAGTAGTGTTGTGCAGGTTAGCACCTATTGATCTGTTAGCCGGATATAGGTGATGCCAGCAACCCAGAGGAGGCTGAAAGTATGTGCCTTGAAGTTGATATCGCTCTTATCCAGGAACCTTGAATCCTTAGGGATAGGATTATGGTTTTGAGCGATCCTGATTATAGATTACTTGTTCCTAATACGAGTGAGAAGGTAAGAACCTGTATTTTAGCTAATAGTAAGTTGGATTTGTAATCACTCCTTCCTTTTGTACATGTGACGTAACAACTGTGGCGTACAGAGATGACATTGGGATTGAGCTGATGTTGTCATCTGTGTACATGCCGTATGAGGCTGCATCACCTTCTTACGAGTTAATTGGTGGAGCATGCGAAGAGGAAAATATGTCGCCTCATCTTGGGTTGTGATACCAATGCTCATCACACCCAATGGGGCAGTGCTGACATAAAGACTAGGGAGATTTCACTTAGGGATTTATCACTCACATGCTGGGTAATAGACTAATCCGTTGAAACCTGGCTGGTTGCCGGGGCATTGTCGATAACACTCCTCAATTAAGAAAGTTTTTTTAAACGCAGTGGCAACGGCGGCCTTCGTTTTTTTTTTTTTTTGTTGTAGATGCTCATTTTGTTTATATTTGAAGTTGCCATATTTAAAATAATATATAATATGGCAAGTTCAAACATAAACTTAACTTTAAAAGTTACCGGTAGGATGATCCTCCCTTTAGCTTAACGCTCACTTCTACCATATTGTCCGCTTATAATAATGAAAAACAATTTATCTGCCCGTTAAAATTCTTCCTTTAGTTAACGGCAAGTTGTAATAATGGCCCTTAGTGATTTAGTTAACACTGCTAAAAATATGCAATGTAAAAACGTAAGAAAATTCTATTTTTTACAGATTCATACGTTCCGGTTACGTTACATTACAGTTCTACAACCATTCGTATTACTTTATACATAACAATAACGATCAGTTTCTTACTGTTGCATTTACATTCCGTTACGGTCGGCTAACTGAGCCTTAAGGGCCATTACATAGGTCTGGTGTGAATCACGGCTTGTTCGTGAGTTCAGAGTCGTTAAGGACCTTTGGACCAGACCGAATTCGTCTCTGCTGGGTTCCGGATCATATCAGAATACTCGGTAATAACACGGCGGATGATCTCGGTAGATAAGATTCACTTTGAGGGTGATTTGATAGTTGGTCTAGGTCCCCCAATCTGCCACCTCTATGGCCTCATGATAGGATGGGTCAGGGGGAAGATCAGAGGCGTTGGGGGAATGGATCGGGATGTTATATTTCCAGGCGTCCATGGTCTGCTATAGACAGTGTAAGAACAGGTTGGCTGTTGGACTTCGATAAGGCCAGATTGAGGTAAGTTATTGGGTATATTACGGGGCACTGCAACATTAGATCGCTGTCAAGGTTCTGGAACAGATCCTAGCTGGACGAGGAGTTGGAAACTATCAAACACCTCCTCTGTCACTGTCCAGCCCTTAGTAGGTTGAGGACCCTGGGCAGGGGCTTCTTCTATGGTTTGAATTCTTTGCCGAGTGCCGACATTAAGGCTCTCCATAGATTCATTATTAGTTTGAGCTGGTTGAGAAGTGCTAGGACCTCAATAGTGTAGTCGCGCTCTCTTGTGTTTGTGGTCTGTGTTATTCCTCCGCTTCCTTATTCGCCCTTTCCTACATACTCTCCTTTTCCCTATCTCCTCTATTATCCTCTCTCCTTTAGGATGTAGTGCAATGGGTCAACTTGACTTCCGAGTACTGTACTTCTCTCAATGGCAAGTACACGTCCTCTAAGCTAAACCTAAACTTAAGGGTCACCCTAGTCGCACATCATTTAAAATTTCTTATCGTAAATAATTCTAGGTCAAAAAACTTAGTCGTTAGTACCTAAATTTTATATTAATTTTATTTTCATAAATAATTATGATTTCAGACTCTGTAAAGAAATGTCAGGATATATGGACATATAGTAAACACCTTGATATAGTGAACACCGAAATATTTACATGGAGTCCTCTAAATAGTGGTCAATTGAAAGCCCAGAAATAGTAAATAAAATTTTAAACGCATCGCAAGCATAAATTGACGAAAACATAAATAGCCCGAAATAAAATCAGGTATTCCGCGAAATTGCTCATTTTATGTTTATTACTGAAAAAGCTCATGCTATTTGATGGTAGTGTGTATTTGTTTCTTGTCGGACGCAAACCGCTTCTGTGTGAATGTGCGCTGTTTTATGTGCTTTTAAATGTTTTGCCTTCTAATAAATTTAGTGTTATCATGCCTGCGAAGAAATTTTTTCAGTTAAATCAAAAATCGGAAATTGTTGAAAAAATCGGAAAAAGCGCATGCTACTTATTTGTTTTATGAAAAAAATATTTTGAATAAAAATGCCGAGGATACTGGTGATGATAAAACTGGTCTACTAAAAAAAAATCGGTACAAAAGACAATTTCCGAATGAAAAAGCAAACATCTATTTGGGAATGCCTTCAATAAACATTCAAATGTACGTTTATATATCCAAAGTATTTACTTATTATAATGATCCGTTGTTCTTTCATTAACATACATTAATTTTGAAAAATAAATTAAGTTAATAAAATATGATCATTTATATACTGAAAAACCTGGATACTGTGAACAGGTCTTGCAAAAATTAGTTCGCTGTATTCAGACACGACTGTAGTATATTTTATCAGATCAAAATCACAAAAATTAACAAAACTTTCATGCGAATACGTCAATGTAAAACGATTTATCACTTAATTAATTATCTTTAACTTACCCTATTCATAAGTACTGCACGTCTTATTTCGCGAACTCCATCGTATACCAAACGCGATGCATCAATAAAATCGTTTTCGTCGACATCTTTATTAGTATTTGTTGAAAGAGCATCAACTGCAGAGTCGACTCGTTGATCAAATTTCGACATAACTACAAGTTAAAAAAAAATTATTATTTACATTTAAAAATGTGAAATGTGAAATCACCTTGATCCCTTAGAACTTTGACAGCTTCTAGTACTCGTTTTGTGTATATGCATGGTTCGTAATTGTCCATTTCTGCTTCAACAACATTACAAACTCGAACCGATCTACCTTGTATGGCTCCTGCTGTTGTTTTTAAATCTTCTGAATCACCGACTTGTAAAGCCATTACACATTTGTTGACATCTTCTAAAATATGATTTTCTGATACGGCTAAAAAGTCGTCAATAGTGGTAATGTCATCTACGGCTTCTGTTAAAATGCGAACCTGCACTTCCCAAGCTTGACGATATGCTGTCATATTTTCTTGCGCTACTTTAGAGTTAGGTCGTACGGTTAAAATCGAAGCTGCATTAATAACTTGAGGACACAAACTTTCTATTTGGGCTGCAGCATAACGAACCATTTTTACACCATCTTCATTGCTAGACATACTGCAGACGAGATTAGCAACTTCTACTAATTTTTCTGCATGTTTAGTAAAAATATCTGCCTTTTCCCGCACTTTCTTTTCGTTACCCGTTTTTGCTGCTTCAATAAGATCTATAAGTGGCGTTGTGGTTTCCAAAAACGAATCCGAGACGTGGTCAACAACCGCTTTACGTAGTTGACGGCGTAAATCTCGAGTTTTCCTGCACATCTGATCTATGGCTCTATCAAGTCCAGGACTATTGTCTTTTTGACCCATCTATTTAACAAACTTATATCTTAATTAATGGAACTCAATTTAGAGTTTATAATCTTACATTCGACATATATTCAGACAACAGATCTTGTAGAGCTTGGCGTACCGCATTGCATTCTGCAACTATACGTTCTCTGCGTTCATCGCGCGTGCAGTCTGCATCTGCCATTAAGGCAGCTGCACTAATTATACTTTCCAATCGTTCTTCCAATAATTGACGCGAGCGTTTTTCACTGTAAGTCATTGGATCCATTATTACTCCCTCCTATTGTAAAAAGAAGTATAATCATTTGAAAATAAAAATTCATAAAGAAATGTTAAATACATCGAAATCGTCTAAAGCTGCAGCCAATTCTCCCGCACCACTATATATATCCGTCGGTTGGCAAGACTTTCCTTGTGCAACATCGCTTATAGTATTTACAGCATCACAGACTTGTTTTAAAATAAAATCACGATTAACTTTAGCCAAGTCTAATTCAGGATGGCGAACATAAACTTTTGATGCAGTAAGTAACATAGTAGAATGTTTCTTTAGCATAGCTCTTGCAGCGGCTAAATCATCCCGAAGTTGTGGATCTTTAAGTTCTTGTTGCCTTTTTGCTGCTTGCTTTATTAGTTCATTCGCGTTACGACCAAATTGCTTAAATAAAAAATTTATCAATTATTAAAAAAAAATTATCCTGCTTAATACTAAAAAAATAACTATTCACCCTCATATTATTCATAAGTTCATCTTGGCTCGAAGCGTTTTTTAATCGATTCAAATCATCTTCAACCACATGAAGTGATTTTAGCAACAAATGTACATCAACCATGTCAGCTAATATTAAAAGACGCGTGACAGCTGATAAAAGATTTCGGGCTGCTCTTACCATATTTCCTCGTTTTAGAGAACTACAAGGATCTTCAGAAAACTCTCTCGCCGCAATGCTCATAGCATCGCCAGTTTTACGCACTTCATCAACAGCAGCTAACATCTCTTGAGTAATATCGGGGTTTTCATAAGCAATTTGTTCACCTTTCTGAATAAAATTTTCAGTTGCTTTCTCAACTGCAGCTACCAAAGCACTAGCTCGTTTAGACTTTCCTATATGAGAAATGTTAAAGTTTTTGCTTAATGAAATAAAATGATGATTGTGCGTTCTAATCACTGGAAAACTAATGTAATTACTGGTTAAAAATTTTGAAGACGTGTTAATTTATTTGGCGACACCATTATTTGGCCATTTTCAAGTTGAGCACTTCGGCTGTGTTAAAATCTTAAATCTATAGAACAAAATAAAATAGATTCAGCTGTCATAGTTTATTTTATTTATTTATTATTTAAAATGCGTATTCTACAAAGATAAATTTATAAAATACAATTCCAAAATAGTGTGGACTACTTGGTCATTACACTATACATATGTATTGAATTTAGATTTTATGTAAAACATTTGCAGATTGAAGAATATTTTTAATTTTTTCTTGCTTCTAGTCTAAAAGAAATCCTAAATTGCAGCAACATGAACTAGAAGTTCTAGTGGTTCATTTGTTGAGCTTATCGGGCAATCTTTGAAGATATGACTTATAGTTAGTTCCTCCGCACTCGGTTCACATTTCCTAGGTTGAGTTCTTTCATAAAAATGTTGTGTACTAAACCTTATTGTCCCCACTCTTGTTCTGGCTACTATCGGGTCCGCCATCTAACGTTTTTTTTCAACTAGTGCTTATTTCGTGAATGGTAACACTTAGCTCATGTCTGATTTGATAGATAATTAGTTTTATCCTTCCGCTGAACGAATATTGACCATCCAATGCATTTTCGCTTCGCTAAGTGGGCCTGTGATCGATGGCGAATTTTTTGATTTTTTATAAATCTTCAGATATTATTATTATTAAAGATTATATAATACAATAAATGAAATTATATAATTTAAAGTACGAGTGTGAGCAACTAGACCTTCAACTCTGGGTTATATAAAAATTATTTTAATCTAAATATATGTACATATGTATATACATTTACTAATTTTATAGATTTTGATGGAGTTTACAGTTCTTTATAAAGGTAGAAATTTTATGGATATTTTCAATTGATGATATACTAAGCAGCGAGCTAGGAATGGAATGTCCAAAAATTGTGGATCTTTCCTGAGAAAATAATTAGCAGCTATCCAGTATGTGTTCTACAGATTGTGGAAAATGTTCAGATAAATTTGATGTGCCTTTAAGATATAAGCTGATGTGAATCTGATTGGCCGACCATTAATTTATATTATAATAGGTACGTTTTCAACTTTTGATGTGTTAAATGTTTCTATATGTCGATGAGGAATAGTATAGTATAGTATGGATCGCAATTAATACACCATAACCATGTGCAGATCCATATTTTCTATAGTTTAAAATTTTAAGCACATTATGCGGTTTCAAAAATGTTTTATTAAAAAAACTACATCTAGCTGGTTTTCTTTTAAAACATGCTTAAGCTGATTGATATCTGAGGTATTTGTTATGCCTTGGGCATTAAATTGCATAACAAGAATCTTGGTCAAAGTTTGTTGATTATATGACATATATGCTCCCCAGAACTAGCATTTTGTCATATTTCGTTTTACATTTTTCGAGAGCATCTAGGGTTTAGAAGTCGCCTTAGTCTAGTAGGTAGTGTGTTGGCTTATTAGACGAAAGGCCCGAGTTCAAATCCCAGGTCAGACATCAAAACGAAAATAGGAAAATATTACTTAGGCGACTTCCTCTCAGCAGATTTCTGGCAAAAACTTTGAGAGTAAAAATTGCCATGTAAAGCTTCTCAAAAATCTGTCGTTCGGAGTCGACTTTAAACTGTAGGTCCCGCCACTCATGTATAAAATTAATGCACACAACACGAGTGGTGTGAGAAGCTAGGACGTTGTACAATGGGTCAATTCGACCTCCGGGTACTGTACTTGTCACAGTTGACAAGTTTCCTCTAACCTAACCTAACCTATCTAGAGTTTAGAATAGATTTCTAACATCTTTTCACTCGACAGATCGTCGGCCTTAAAATTATTTCGGTGGGCGTCATTGGTAATTGAAGACTACTGGAAGTACTGGTTGACGCGTTTGATCGTGGTGCTCCATTTTCATTGCACATCGAGTGTCCAAGTATTGGTTTGTCATTGTGCATTGCTGATAATTGCTTTTAAAACTTACTTGTGCACGATGCCTTGATACTCTCTCTCGTATTTCCAAGTATTCCCGCCTTGAAGGACAACGAACATCGTCAGTCCGGTGATTAACATTTTTAACACAATTAAAGCATTTGTAAACTACAGGACCTTCACATGAAGTTTCATTGGCAGGTAGAGTAAACATGTTGATACAATTATTTGTTCGGTGTTCCCTTGGCCAAACATGGGACATTTTGTACACAGTCTAGGACACAGGAATTTTTACAGAAAACGTTTCACACTCGCCTTCATCAGATTCTGATTCAGTGTCAGATAATGCTTGAAATCGGTTAGTACAATGGCTATTGGAAGTTCTTTGTTGCTTATATTTGGGATTATTATCCCAAAATTGTTCACGTTTGAAAATCATATTATAATAAGATCAAAAACTAGTTTTCAACAACAACAGTTCACCTATTACTTGTTTTTTTTTCACCTATTATTAATTTCGATCCGATTAATTTTAAAATTTTAAGTTTCTAAGGAACACGCTCTTGCAAACCTTTAAATCCAAAGTAGCTAGAGAAGGTACTTAGGATAATAAAAATGTTCAACCCAAAGTTACCAACACACAATTGGAAAATTGCGACGCCATGGATCTCGCTGTGTCGCCATCATAGTAAATCAGAAATCCCTGGAACACCTGCCAAATTGGAGAGGAAGGAGGGAGTAATACAAATGTCTCCATCACTCTAAGGCAGCATCGGCTGCACTACTTCCCCGGCTGGGGAACAGGGGAGAAGACACCGCCCTAATCGAAGAACCTTGTTGGTCAATGGCCAACAAGGTTTGTGGAATAGGACTCAAAAATTATAGGCCGGTTCACGCCAAATTTGTAGGTAGGCCCAGTCCTGTATACTAATTAAAAATAATTTAATAGCATATTTGCTCCCTTCTTTTATTAATGAAGACGGTTGCGACGGGGATCAATGGAAGGCAGTATTGGGTCTCCTTCAGTTAAATGCACATGATCCAACCGAGTATCCACCACGAGATCCCGTAAAAATAGTGGTCACCGAAGCCAAAGTTGGCCTGCTCATTGGATGCGACGCCAACTCTCATCATACTATACGGGCAGCAGGGACATCAATGAACGGGGTGAGTGACTCTTTGATTTTATCATCTCAAATGATTTAATGGTGTGGAAGGAATGGAAAGTTTCGGAGGAGCGTTCTTCTCTGACCATAGGGAGACCAAAAGTATAAAGGCGGTAAGGAATCCTAGGAACATGAATTGGGATTTTTATGATCGTCTTATCAATCTGGGCATAGGCCCACTTACGCGCAGTAGAATAGACTGTTTTGGGACTTGAAGCTACTGTAGCTCTTTTTGCAAAGGTCATAGTAAAGGCTTGTAAGAAAAGTCACGAAGTCACGAAGAAGAAATTCGGTAACGTGGAACACTATAAAGTGTCCCTAGGTGAGACGCGCCAAGAGAGATTCGTGGAGAAGCTTCTGTAGCAATATGGAAACTGTCAACGAAACCCCCAGGCTAAGGAAGATTCTCGCAACAACGTCCTTCGTACCGAGTGTACTACAAAAGATGGATGGATGAAGGATGATGGTTCGTGGACCAACTCAGAAAGAGAATCTTTAGAGCTTCTCGTGAATACACACTTTCCATTGGGACCAAACTTGGATATGCGAGCGACTGTCGCAGAAAGTGGTTCACAGGAGGACTACTATTCAATTATGTCCGTTGACACTGCCTTACGTAACCTGACGTGTACGATAGAGAGATCGCTGGCTCGGAAGGAGTATACCTTGGCTGTTTTTCTGGACATAGAAGGAGCCTTCAACAAAGTAGAATTAAGGTACGGTCACACATGGCAAATATTTGCCCCAATTTTGTTTTCTCGTGTTAGCCCGAAATATGACTGAAACAACTAAAATTTTGTTTTGTGGTCACACTAAGCTCATTTATTTTCCCATTTTTGTTTCATCAAATAGCGGTAAACAGAAATATGGGAAAACATGTTTGCCATATGGTCACACTTAAAAAATATTTGTCAGCAAACAAATATTTGACCAGTGTTGAAAAAAAAAAAAAATGCATGTATATTTTCATACCTAATGTAAGATGAATATTTTCGCGTTTTGTGTTGCGGGTCTTCAGTGATATTTTGCGAAGAAAACAAAGAAAGACGACTATGGGTTCGAAAATGAGTTCAGGGCAGAAAAGAAGAAGGATGCACAGAAAAATTCTGTTTTTAATCACAATAAAATTAACATAAACAAATGTTTACATTTTTCAAGTATTCGAAAATCGCTGAAATAATGTACATATCTTAAAATAGATGTTAAATCTAAAAATTGGAAATCGAATATACATAAATTAAAGGATTTATTTTAGGTCTAATCAGACAAATTTTTATAGAAATTTTTGAGAAAAGTTTTTATGTCACTGTTTCAAAATTTATCCTCCAAAGTGATTGAATTCCAAAATGAACTATACTTGTGTAAAAGGAAAATTGAAATTGTTATGTTGCTGCGTTGAGTTATAATTCTCCATTATAATCACTCGTACCGTCCAATTCAAGAGTTCCATTCGTAACATTGTAATCTGAATATTTTCACCTGCTTATTTTCAGGAACAAAAGAACAAAAGTTGTCGTGATAATTTGGAAAAAAATCAAAATCATTGCAATAAAAATTCAAAATTTTCCATAACAAAAACAAGAACTCCTTATTTTTATGTACTGAAGAGTTAGGTCGTTTCAGAAATCTTTTTCTTTAATGAGATTGATCTAGAAAGGTATAGCAATTAATATATGCATTCATGTGCATTTAAATTTCAGACTCTGAATGTATCTATGTATATGCATAATTTATATTTATACGTATATAATGAATACATCTACATCGAATAAAAAGGTTTCCATAAAATATTTATTTTCTTCAAATTTGATTTCATAAATTTTTTTTAAGATTTTGGTGATGGTTTAGTTTTACTAGTAGACAGCACAGCCTTAAACAGCTGTTATTTGTCTCTGTTTGACCTTACGAAAAATATGTAAGAGCAAATAAATATTTGCCCAAAAACATGAAAATATTTGACACTGGGTGGTCACACTTAAAACATTTTTGTTTGACGGCAAATAATTTTATTTGCCCAAAATTGAAGATTATTCTGTTTGCCCCTCAAAATTATTTTGTGGTCACATTATGTCAAAGAAATGTTTTACTTTTTGGGTCAAATATTTTTTAGATTTGATCGCACCTTTAGGTGCTATTTCCGGCGCACTGGGTGAAGTACTCTCTTCTCTCCTATGGATCCTAGTGATTAACGAGCTGCTGGTGATGTTAGAACACGTTGAATGGGGGGCAATTGCCTATGCGGATGACGTTGTTCTCACTATTTCGGGCAGATTTGTCGGTACTATCAGAGACAGAATGCAACTTGCTCTAGGAAAGGATAGAGAGTGGGCATCTGATCGTGGCTTGGGTGTTAATTCTGGAAAAACGGAGGTCGTATTCTTCACGAGAAGGTATAAGCCTCCACCTCTTCGTCCACTGAGATTGTATGTGGCGGAACTTGAACTCAAGCAGGAAGCGCGCTTCTTGGGCCTTATCCTGGATAGGAAGCTATCGTGGAAACCAAATATCACTAATAGACTGAGGAAAGCCTCCATCGCCCTCTACGCCTGTAACAAAGACTTGCGGACTTGACCTACGGGTGCCTGGTGTGGTGGGAATCAGAGTACTGCATGAGTTGATTCACTTTCGCTGTCCACTCACATGCAATTTGCTTTTATTATGTTGTTTAACATCAATATGTTTTAATGATATTGCTTGGAGTGTAGACTCTCTGTCAACTGAATGTAATATACTCACTTTTGTTTTTTAAGTACTGTTAGCATAAATAAATCAAAAATTCTTACTGTTGTTTGATTGTTTTATATAGAAATCAAATAACTCACAAAAACATATGAAATTTTGAGTTGACATAAAAAAACAATTTGAAAGTCTTTCTAGAAAATTCAATACAATGAATTCAGAAGTATTAAGAAATATTGAAAATGGAGTTTGCCGTGTAAAAAAAAAAGAAATGGAAAATGAGTACGTAGCTAATTTAAGTATTATTCACTACACAGCACCAATCAATTCTTGCCTAGGTAAAATCAATTTAAAAGAAGTAGAAGCGAAATTACATATCGTCTTCTCCAAGTCCAATTCATTATTCAACGTTTGATGAACGACCACAAGAACTTAAATTATTTTTCTCTAATTTTATCCAACCAAACCTATCCGCTACGGAAAGTATATCCGATGAAGTAAATCGTTACAGTTATTTAGAAATGAACAGTCCACACCTCGGAATACCCTCGTTTACATGAACTTGCCAAAAAAGATTTTCAGTATTTCCGCAAGCAGTGCGGAAATAACAAAATAAAAATTCAAATATATTTTGTGTTAATTAATAATATAATTATTACTGTAAATTATAAAATAAAACTCCTCGGCTCACTTGAAATCTTACATAAAACATCATTTGTTAGAAGAGTTTTTTAAAAAGTATTCAAAACACTCATACTAATTCGTGACTTTTGTGAATCATATAAATAAACAGAGGTAGCAAGCAGTGACAAGCAATTCTTTACAACAGTCTCGTTAAGTGAATCATGTATTAGAGTATTTATTTTTTTACTGTCAAGTGCTAGCTCAGTGTTCATTTTAGAAAATACAAAACTATGCCATTTGATTTACAATCATGCAGATCTCTGGTGGGAATCCCTGAATAACACAACAAACTTGAACCTAATACGTAGGTTGCAACGATCTGACTGCATGATTATTAGTGGTGCACTGCGCACTACTCCTACGCTCGCTCTGGAGATAATCTATAATCTAATACAGCCAAGCTCCAATCTGGGCATTGAATTCTAATATAATGAACTCCAGGACGGTATACGACTGTCGCAGATGTCTTAACGAGGTGGCGAATCGATATGATGTTTGTATCACATGGGTACCGGGACCTAGGGACATTCCCGGTAACTTCAGAGTGGATGATCTAGCCAGGAGGGCACGACCATCGAACTCTCTGATGAATTCTCTACGTAAGGGATCCCTTTGGGTATCTGCAAGCTTATAATTGACAATTCAATCGTGGACCTTGTCAACAGTTAGGTTAGAGGACGTGTACTTGTCAACTGTGACAAGTACAGTACCCGGAGGTCGAACTGACCCATTGTACAATTGTCAACAGTTAATGGGCAGCTTCGGACACGGGCAGAACGGTGGAGAAAATCTGGCCAAGGCTAGATAAGAGGGGCGCGGCGGCTCTGCTTAAACTCCAAAGTAGCAAGGTGTTATTACGGGGAATTGTATTATAGGAACGCATGCGAGGTGTATTGGTGTTGGACACTTTGCAAATGATTTCTGCAGAAGCTGTGGAGATGAGGAGGAGGATGACTGTTTTTCACCTACTGCGCATAAGCCCGGCACTTGGTCGGAATTTTGACATAGACTTATGTTGCATTTTTCATACGATAGAGTTTTTACATAATGGGTTCCAAATACTTTATACACCACAAAGTCCCGAGGATTGGACTGCGCGAATCCATAAAATTCGTGAATGAATTATCAAGGTCAAATAACCCTACAGCACAGAATCGAACCCCGAAACTCTGGATTTACTTATGGAAACTCATTTTCCCGACTTTGTAGATGTGGAGAGGAAGACAACTGTTAAGGAAGATTTGTTATTCACATAATATAGATCAGAGTAGTCTGGATTGTCACAATGGACAATATATCATGCGCGGTGAACACATTTGACCCGTATGAATAATCCCGTTCGGATGGAGTTTTTCCAGCCATGCTGAAAAACGTATCTGACCGTGTATTTGATATTGAATTAACTGTAATAGAGTACAAACCTCTTTTTGATAACAAATCTATATTTTGAAAAAATATATAACCAAAAAAATAAAATAAAGTGATAAATAGAACAAAAATTGGATTAAAAAATAGGCAAGACTATTAAACAGTTTTGTGTCATTGATAATTTTATTAAAAATTATTGTGTCTATATTTTTTTTTTTTTTTTAAGTTTATTTATTTACAACATATAACAATTTTTTACTATAATAAACTCTAGTATAAAATAATACATATTTACATATATACAAAGTCCCAAAAACGAGCTCTCGAGTATTATGTATATAATATTAATTTTGATTTGCAAATATACTAAATTTTTATATATTAAAAAATACAAACTTATATTTTTTATTTGTAATGAAAAATGTGAAGAAAAACATTACTTATATATGACAAAATAATAAAAAAAGAAAAGTCTTAGAATAAAAAAGGGTGTTATAGATATAAACTATTCCATTATCCACCAAAACTTTTTGGCTTTTGTGCTTTGTAATGTCAAAGAATCTTTATTCGATATACTTTTATCATACCTGTTAGAGAAATTTGATATATTATTGCAATCAACTTCTTTGACATTAGCACGTCTATAATTATGGTAGAAAATTGGAATTCCATTATTATCTTGAATTATCTTTAATCTGTCTAATAACAAAAATGACTCAGGAGGACCAAAGCCATTTTGAAGAGCATTAGATATATAATTAAAATTTGTATAGTAAGGTGCCATAATCAAATTATTTTCATTACATGAAATACATCTCAAAATATAATTTCTAGTTAAACTTATTATAAAATTGTCTATTCTTATAATATTTGATGTATTATATAATTTTTTATTAGATATATATTTTAGATAGTTGCTATGTGATGATCTAAATAATCCTGTACAAGCTCTCAAGCATTTTCTTTCAAATACCCTTATTTTTTCCATGTAGGAAGGTGAGATATTAAACCATATCGGACACCCATATGTAAGGATTGGCCTAATAAGCGATTGATACATAATTATTTTGATTTTAGGCTTTAAGTATTTTGAGTAAAATAATGCTTTGTACATAAAGAAAGCTTTCTGTGCTTTTCTTATTGTTTCAATGACATGATCATTATAATATAGGAATTTATCTAATTGAATTCCTAAATATCTCACAATTTGTTTGTTTGGTATATTGGCATTATTTAAATTCGATTTAATTCCAAATGCTTTCCAATTTCTTTTAATGTTATTGTTACATTTATTAACTGGTGGTCTGAATAAAATTGTTTCGCATTTATTAATATTTATCTTCATAAACCAATCCACTGAATACTGCTCTACTATATTGAAATACTCTTGAAGTTTAGAATTTATTTTTTCAATAGTATCATCAGCATGATATATAATGATATCATCTGCGAAAGTTATAATGTTATCTAAGCTTTTAAACAAATCCAAAATAAAAATATTAAATAGCGTAGGGGAGTTTACTGTGCCTTGTTGTAAGCCATTAACAATATTAAAAGATTTACTACTTTGGTAGTTTTGGTAATACACCTTGAAAGATTTATTACTTATCATATTATAAATAAGTAATATCATATAAAAGGGAAATTCAAGATATATTAATTTATATATTAACCCTGGAATCCAAATGCTATCGAAAGCTTTTTCCAGATCTATTAAACACGCTCCTGTGCATAATTTTTTGTTCCAATTCCAATTGATATTAGAAGTGATAAAATGTATTGCATTGACTGTCGAATGTTTATATTTAAAACCAAATTGTTTTTCATTTACTTTTCCATTTTCATAACAAAATTTATTTATATTATTATTAATGCATATTTCAAATATTTTGCTGACATTAGGCAATAAACTTATAGCACGTAGATTTCTTGGATCAGACATATCTTTGTCCTTTTTTGGTAAAAGAACCACTTTTGCATTTTTCCATCTATCGGGAAAATACGAATTAACATATTATTAAAAAGAGAACAATACTCCAAAATCAAAATTTCAGGTATGTTTTTTAGGACAATATTAGCAATGCCATCATTTCCTGACGATAATTTGGCTCTCAACTTAGAAAAGATAAATAGTATTTGGTCTTTAGTTATAAAATATCCATTAGCCTGTGAATCACTCAAGTCATTTGACCTTTTTTCCGCATTAAAAAGGGTTATAGTAGTTGGATTGCTATCGAAATCATTTTTAAGTTCTAAAAATCCATTAAACTTGTCGTTTACTTGTAAATGTGTTCTATTATTTCTATCTATTTCTTTATGGGAATGGACTGATTGAAGACAAGAGCCAATGGCATTTAGCATTTGATCATGATCACGTATTATATAATTGTTGGAATTATCTTTTTCCAAAACGTTGGCATCAATATCTACTTTATCAAGTACGTGTTTAAGGTTCTGTGGAATTTTTATATTGTCCAGATGTAATTGTTTAATTTTCTTGAAGTTTTTACTTATTTCCTCGAACATTTTTTTGGAATCTTTTGGATCTAATTGAGTAAGTTTATTTCGTATATTTTCGTTAAAAGCATTAATTATGTTTTCTTTTAAAAGTTTTTTAATTAGTTTTAGTTGAGATCGTAGTAAGTTTACTGAAGTTTCAGATAGTGTGAGTTCCAGCCTGTTATGTTTCTTAATTATTGTTAAAATTTTACTTTTTTCCTGATGTAGTTTTTGCACTATTGGGCTTTTTATTTTGCTAAAATAATCAACTTTCTTAGTCCTAGGAGTTACCTTTTCGATAGCATTTACAATTAAATTATTTAATTTATCAATATGACTGTCTATCTCAGAGTTTGAAAGGTTTTGATCTTTTGGAATAAGTGTATTATTATCCAGATTCCGTATGATTCTATTCTTGAATTTTTTCCAGTCCGTTCTCCTATAATCATATTTTACATTCTGAGGTTCCTCAATAAAAGGAAAAAGGTCATATTCGTTATTTATATACGCACATATTTGTAAAGCCTGGTGATCACTGTCATAGTCTAAAGTTTCTATACAGTTCAAAGTGTTGTTTCTAGTGACTATGTGTAACCTACAATCAGCTATACATACGTCTATATATGAATTTGATCTGGGATATGAAGGCGTTTCTGAAGCGTATAATTTACATCTAAAATCTATCTCATTATCAACTAACCAGTCCTTCAATTTTTTACCTTTAATATTATCAGTGGGGTTACCCCAATCACTATGACGGCAGTTTAAATCTCCCGCTAATATATAGTAATTGTCGATGTTACGTAAATCTAATGCTTGGAAAAGGTTGCTACATTCAGAATTAAAATTTGTGTCATTATTTCCCGAAGGATAATAAGCAGAAATAATTACAATATTCTTATTTCCAGCCATAGATATTCGCACGATACAAGTTTCTAAAATCTGAATTGAATTTATTGTATTGTTTGTATATACTGTGTACTTTATGTTATTTTTGATCAGAATGGCTGTACCTCCTCCTCTTATTGCACCTGATCTATCTTTTCTTATCATATTATAATTCAAAAATTTAAGCTTATGTCTCGGATTGAGTTTTGTTTCGTTTAATAGTGCAATATCAAAATTGTGTTCTTCCAGAAATTTTTGAAGATCAAGTCTTCTACTTATCGATATTAATGAATTTACATTAATATGTATTATTTTTAGATTTTTTAATAGGTATGAATCATTAGCCATTTTTTTTACACTTCTACCATGGAAAAAATAGCATCAATACGTGATGCTTGCAGGTTTAATTGTTTTTGAAAATTTGCCATTTGACTATTTAGATTTATCATCATATTTTTTAATTCTAATAAAAAGGTGTTATCAGAAATTGAATTCATATTATTATTATTATTATTATCTACTTTTAAAACATTAGCAAAACTTGTTTTTGGGTTATAAAAAGAGTTTACATTAGTACCATTATATTTATTTTCTATTAGTGATTTTTGCTTAAGTCTAAGTTTTTGTTGTAATTGTTTATATACTTCACATCCTTTATATGAGGCTGGATGACCGTATTTGTTGCAAAGCACGCAGTACAATTTTTCTCTTTCTTCTTCGGCAACATTTGTTAATTTACATTCACCTCTTTTATGATCGCTATTGCATTTAACGCATTTTGAAGGTAAGTAACAGTTTGCCGCGCTGTGGAAAAAGCCTTGACAATTTCGGCACTGGGGAATCTCTTCTCTTTTCACTTGTTCCCATTTTATTATGCGATAAAAAAGTGTTTTAATCTTTTTTAGCTGGTTTACATTACTTTCTGGTGTAATTTGTACTAAAAAGAAAGGCAAAGTGTATCCTTTCTTAATAGAATTTTTCGTTGTAAACTGACTAACTTTAACAAATTTCAATTCATCAGTTTGATACTGGCATAGATCATTCAAAATATCATCTGCTTTTATATTGGAGTCTAAACCTTTTAGCAAATATGTCTTTGTTTTTAAGGCTTTTGGAGTAAATGTATAAAAATTTGAATTCGTTTTAACTAGATATGCTTTAACTCTTGAAAAGTCATTTAAAGAATTCATAAATAGAGTTTTTTTGTTTCTAAATTCTTTAATTTTAAAGTCTTTTATTTTTAAAGCATTTTTTATAAATTCGATTAATTCTTTAGTTTCTATATCTATTATGTTAATAGGAGGGATTTTTTTGTTTTTATTTTTTTCAGTATTCATTACTGTATTATTATTATTTATTGATTCAGAAATATTCTTTTCATTTATTTTTTGACTTTCAGATAATGCTGAGTTAAACTGTTGTGATTTTTTCTTATTGCTTTTAACATGCTCTTCAAATTTTTTTAGTAGTTCACGGTCACATTCAGTATCTATTGCAGTGTCTAGCACTTGATAGTAATTGTTTCTATAATGCTTGGATGCTGATTGATCCATTCTTTCGTTTTTTCTTTTTTTCACATTCTCGTTGTTGATATTGTTGTTTAAATTTACATTATTATTATTGTTCAATGAGACTTGAGACTTAAGCTCGCTCATATCACAAATGTTAAATTTTTTTAAATGTTTTTTTTTTTTTCACAGTTAATGCAAAAACAAAAATATTAATTCTTCGATTTTGAAAAAGAAGTAAAAAAATGGAAAGAATTTATTGAAAACAACATTCGACTTTTTATCCGTAATGCGACTGACTCTCATCACGGTCACGATCGAACTCCGTATTGTGTCTATAGAAATAAACCAATATTCAGTAAAGATTGACTGCTTCGGCGATCCCCATTTCGACGGAAGATATGTGCGTGGAGTCAGACTTTGTCTCCCCACTATCAGATGAAGACGATAATAGTACCATCATCGAAAGGTTCCCCTTCACTCGTATCCAGATTACTACTGGGAGCAATAAGGAGGTGACCTCCCCATTAAGAAACCCACTTGTTAAACAGGATGCTTCAAACCCAATAGTGCAATTACCTGATTCGGACTGAATGGGCAAAAACATTTCGTCTGAAAAGGTAGGTAAACCTGGACGAACACGTTCCGTTTTGCATAAGGAGAGGAATTCGTAGAAGGGCTTGTACTGTCTTGAGATTTGCAGGCTGTGATGTGGATACCCCCTCTGTTAAAGAGCAGAAGATGCTGGCTCGACACAGAGGCACTGTTTGAAACCAAATACCCGGGCGGTGACCTCTAACGAGGCGTTGACTCTGGCAAAAAGGATAGACCCTTGAGTGCGGATAAGAGCGTAGAGTCAATTGCTTCTACTTCTAAAGCCACAAGCAAGGGTTTTGAAGGTTCTACACCTTTTCTCCCAACTGGGGTAAAGAAGAGTAAAGGTGTTGGTGTTCCTTCTTCTATGGTAGATGAAAGGGGGTAGAAAATATCGCTAATCCTTTATTCCAGAAGAAGAGTGCAAGATTGGAGGCGAACAGCTCACTCTTAAATGAACAGAAATAGATCTGACGAGGTGCCTCCCTCCGGCTCAAAGCGTCGAAAATACAGAAGAGCCTGCGAACTAACTCTTTCCTTCAACTGGCTTTCATCGACAGGTCAGATTTAGATGGCAAAATCTCTCCTGAAAGATGGGAGATTTCATCACACCCAATGGGGCAGTGCTGACATAAATACTAGGGGTGAGTCGATGTTGAATTTTATTATTCTTAATGGGTTTAATATTTGCAACGTTGGTAACTCTCTAACATGGATAGGTCTATGATTAGGAACTGGAGGGCTGATATCCTTCAGTATTAATCTATCTAGTGGCTTTCATAAGCCTTTTAGGAATCCAAGAAGAACCAACTGGATCAAATTTCAGAGGGCTGTGGAGGAGAAACTTATAACCATTAGGGGTCATTCCACTCCTGGTATCAATGACCGAGCTGGATCTTTGACGGATATTTTGTTGTCTTGTTATAGGGATGCTTGTCCCCTTACTTATCCGCCACCTGGATGAGTTTCTGCAAAAGTATCGAGGATGTTGCCGATGTGGCTCGTTTCCATATGATGCTGTCTAAGGACCCCGAAATCCTAGGCTTCGTTCAAAAGAACGATGGCACGTGGACAGCTTCGAGAAAAGAAACCTTAGAGGTTATATTGAACACTCATTTTCCCAATTGTGTGGATCCGGATAGCTATCCGTTGGAAGTACCTGATCCCGTCTGTAATGCTGGCATGATGCTCGATTTGAAAATAATTACTAGGGATAAGGTCAAATGGGCTATAAGTAGCCTTTTAAGTCGCCTGGTCCAGATGGTATCTTTTGGGCTCTGATTCTGCATGCTGGTGATATATTATGCGAATACTTGGTGGACGTGTATAAGGGCTGTCTCCTGATGTGCTTGTGGTGTTTATACCGAAAGCCGGTAAACCCAGTCACGTCGAGTCTAAGGATTATAAACCGATACCGCTCTCATCCTCTGGTGCGGTTAATCACTCACTTGCTGGGTAATAGACTAATCCGTTCGAAACTGGGTGGATGTTCAATCGTTAGGCGTGCAATCAGGGGTACTCACCGGGAAGGGGGACCTATCCCCTCTCTTGTGGCTCCTGGTGGCTAATTTTGGTTTAAGGCGTCTGAAAAGTAGGAGCTTTAAGGTTGTGGCATACGCCGATAATGTGGTTATTCTGGTAGGTGGTAAATTTTTGTCGAAACTGGGGGAACTAATGGAGTCTGCGCTTGGAACTTTATCCTCTTGGACTACGAACTGTGGTCTGGGTATAAATTCCGATAAGACAGATCTCGTTTTGTTCTCGCATAAGTACAAAATTGAAACCTTCAGGCTACCGAGGATAGGTGGTAGGGAGCTTACGTTGTCTTCTGAGATGAAGTACTTGGGTGTTGTTCTGGACTGCAAGCTGAACTGGAAAAGAAACAGCGAGGAAAGAATGAAGAAGGGACTGAATGCTCTCTACCCGTGAACTCGATAGGAAAGAGCTGGGGCCTTAAGCCTAGCGCCATTCGCTAGATATATCTAGCGATTGTTAGACCGGTCATTACTTATGGTTGTGTTGTTTGGTGGAGTGCCTTGGATAAGAGTTTTGAAGGTTCAGAGGATTGGCTCCTTGAATATCACTGGAGTGAGGAAGAGTTGTCCTCAGGCTGCTCTTGATACTATGCTCTGCCTGACTCCGCTTGATTTGTATGTCAAACAGTAAGCAGCGCGTAGTGCCATACGACTGAGGGAATCGGGTTGCTGCAAAGAGCGCTCGATGACACTCCAGAGTTCCGAAAGTCGTCTTTTCTGAGGGGAAGTACGGACTTACTTAGTTTGAGGATACTTATACCGGATGGGGCACTATGGAATGGTTGGGTACTCCAGGGGCAGACAGATAGGTCGAAGTTAGGCAGAGGTACAGGTGCTGGGATTTTCTGTAAGGAAATCGGTCTTGAACTTCACTTCAGGTTAAAGAATGACTGTAGCGTGTTTCAGGCAGAAATTTTCGAAATCTTGAAGACTATCGAGGCCATAGATGCTAGGTCTACTTCGGATTCGAAATCTTATATGATCTTCGTTGACAGTCAGGCTGCCCATTGCGTCGGTCTGGTGCAAATCACAACTCGTTCGCGAGTGCAATGAATGGTTAAGGACTTTTAGACCAAATTGAATCCGTCTATGCTGGATTAGGGGTCACGACGGAATACTCGGAAATGAGACGGCGGATGCTCTCGCTAGATTAGGTTCACTTTCCGAGGGCGATGTGATAGTTGGTCCTGATCCCCCAATCTGCCACCTCTACGGCCTCATCAATGGATTGGTCAGGAGGGAAGAGTAGAGGTGCTGAGGGAATGGATCGGGTTGTTATGTTTCTAGGTGTATATGGCCTGCTATAAACAGTGTAAGAACATGTTGGCTGATGGGCTTGGTTAAGGCAAGTTTAAGGTTAGTTATTGGGTTTATTACAGGGCACTGCGAGATTAGATCGCTGACAAGAATCTGGAACAGATCCCAGCCGGACTATTGCAGGGTATGTTGCGATGAGGAGGAGCTGGAGACTACCGAACACATCCTCTGTAACTGTAGTAGGTTGAGCTTGAAGACCCTTGGCAGAGGCTTCTTTGAGGGTTTGAATTCTGTGTCGAAGGCAGACATCAAAGCGCTCTATCCATAGATTCATTATTAGTTTGAGCTGGTTGAAAAGTGCTAGGGCTTCAATAGTGTAGTCGGGCTGTCTTACGTGTTTTGTTAGTCTGTGTAACTCCTCCGCTTCCTTATTCTCCCTTTTCTACTTCCTCTCCTTTTTCCCTATCTCCCCTTTAGGACGTTGTACAATGGGTCAACTGGACCTCCGGACTGTGCCAATTGAGACAATTGGCAAGTACACGTCCTAGATATTTTTTAAAATGTGTAATTTTATTAAAACAAAGTCTTCAAATTTGGGGATTTCAAAAATTTATAAACTTAATCATTCATATTGTATATAACATGATAGGATTGAATGTTAAAAAAAAATCCTTGCAAATTTAAGTTCACGTTTTAGAGCTTTCAACTTTTGTTCGTGTTTTGGAATAGTCAATGGAAAAATAGTGTTCATGTTTGTGGAGTGTTCACGTTTCTGGATATTCACGTTTTCGCGAGTTCACTGTATAATATGCTCGATACACTTAAATGGCTGAATATTGAGTAATACTATGTTCACGTATGCAAATTAATTGAGTCAATATTTGGTTAATTGAGAACAATATTTTAACCGTTCAGGTATAATAAATATACGCAATATTCAGCTTACTCAATATTTATTTGACAGCTGGAAATAAAATAGCTGGTTGTTTCAAAAACATTGTTTTTTTTTTTTTTTTGTTTGTCGTTGTTGATATTTGAGTTGTCAAATATCAATAGAAAGTGTTCGGAAAATTGTAATATGCTCACTGAAAGTACTTATGACAGTGCTGTATTTAAAGTTTTACTGAATATTATCACAATTAGCATTTAATTGAGCAATAATTAATTCAGATTTTATATGAAATATTGAGATCAATATTGGCTTTAATTGCGATTTACGCAATAAAGGTGCATACGTGAACATAGTATAACGATTTATATTTAATACTCCAAGTTTTATACATAAAATCAAAAATAGTAATGCCCCAGAATTTCTGTGCAATCAAATCAAATACGTAAGTGAAGTACGGCCTTATCTACTAAGGAAAACAAATACAACAACTATGGAAAAACTTTCCCACGACAATCGGATCTACGCTCCGGAACGACCCGATCATTCATCAGCCAAGGATCGGCAACTCAGCGAAAGCTGTATTAACCGGAAGTTTTTTCCCAAGGTGAGCAAAATATGCCTATTTCACTTACGTACGTGCTGGCAAGCACTTTTGCTCTGTACCCTATTAATAAGAGCTGGCATTGAACAGAATCCTGGTTCTGTATGCCATATGACAATCAGGAACAATACCACATCATTGGGAAGTAATGGATGTGGCAATTGGTGCCACCTAAAGAGATGCTCTGGCCTTACCTCCCGTCGGGAATGGTCAAACAACTACAGAGCCTTCTGCTGGACATCAACAAATACTGAATACTACAATGATCCCAACGCCAATGGCCCATCGACTAACAACGACAGAAGATAACAACACAACTGGACCTGTTCTGTCTGTGGAGACACCATTAGAAGGAACACGACTTCGGTGCCACATGAGGATGTGCACCAACCTTTCACATCATACGGAGTGAAGTGGCTACTTTGTAGCCGACTGCTGTGCAAACCTACAAACCACAGCAGATCCTTCCTAACCGCCCACAGGACACACGACTGCTACGCACAGAGACCCACAACATTACATACGCACAACAACGATATCGGCAGGAACAGACAATAACCGCATACTCACAACCCACACTACCCATCCCCCCATCCATATCTCCCATCGCCCAACAGACCACACCTCATCATAGCCAACAATTATCTTTCAGCATTATACAGTCCAACTGCAATAGACTCAGGAACAAAATAGCAGACATCACCAAATTCATGTACAACAACATCACCAAAATAGCCGCCATTCAGGAGACCAAACTACCCAGAGAGTGTCCCATAACATCCGCGGGCAACTATAATATTCTGAGAAGACAGGGAGAGGGATAACGGAGGAGGACTTGCTTTCATCCTCGAACGCAGCATCAAATATAAAATGATAAATACACCAGCGCCCCTCAATCCAGGTGATTTCCTGGAAGTGATGTACATATCGGCAAAGACGGAGGATACCGATATTGAAATCACCAATGTATACATTCCACCCGTCAACAGCATAGGAACCTACTATCACCCAAACAACTCACATCTCCTCCAGGGTGATAGCAGAATTATACCTGGTGACTTCAACGCAAATCACGAGAGCTGGCATTCCCTACTCCCGAACGATTAACGTGGCATTGCGATAGCCGACCAAATAGATGAGTCAGACTTCGCCACGAGAAAATTGAGAAAGTGCCCAGAACGAAAAAATGCGAGGAGTTTAGACCAATAAACTCTAAAAACTTGCGAAAAAATAATTGAAAAAGTAGTTAAAGATCAGCTTGAAAAATATATAGAAAATCGCGACATATTATCTAAATACCAGTCAGGATTCCGTAAAAAACATTCGTGTTAAACCACGGTAAACTATGTCATAACTGAATGGAGAGCAGTAGGAAAAGATAAGAGGATTATAGCAATATTTCTTGACTTCAAAAGAGCTTTTGAGACGATCGATAGAGAAATAATACTAAATAAACTATATATGTATGGAATAAGAGGAATCGAGCTAGATTGGTTCAAATCGTACCTGAAGAAAAGAAGGCAAACTACAAAATTAAATGACATAGAATCTGATGAAATAATAAATAACTACGGAGTGCCACAAGGTTCCATTTTGGGAGCGTTGTTGTTCATAATTTATATAAATGACATGCCAAGTATTTTGGAAAAATGTAAAGTTGTTTTGTACGCTGATGACACCCTGATATATACTATAGCAAATTGTGATGAAGAATGTCGCGAAAATATCAAGTATGATATGAAAAAAATAGATGAATGGCTTAAAATGAATAAACTCAAACTAAATGAAAATAAAACAAAAATAATGAAAATAAACTTAAATTCAGAGGAAATATTTAAAATAAATGACACAGCAATTGAAAAAGTCGAATATAAAAAATACATTGGTTTTATAATCAATAAAAAATTAAATTTCAATGAACAAATGGATTATCTATGCAAAAAAGTTGGTAAAAAAATTAGTTTTTTAAAAAGAATAAGAAGCAAAATATCAAAGTCTACAGCGATTAACATATACAGCACGATAATAAAACCACATTTTGAATATGGTTCCACAATTTTATTCACATGCAGCAGCACAAATCAATTAGCAAGGATGCAGAAACTGCAAAATAGATCCATGAGAATAATATTAAATTGCGATCGTTACACACATATAAATACAATGTTAAATAATCTAAAATGGATGAGCATAGCACAACGGCTCCAATTTAACACATTAAGGTTTATTAGAAAATTAAAACAAGGAGACGCCCCGAAATATCTATGTGATCAAATACATTATGTGGGAGAGAGCCAACCATATCAACTAAGAAATGCATGTGACTTTAGGATCCAAAGAGTGAGGTCAACACAAATGCAGAAAACGATATTCTACAAGGGCCTACAGCTGTTTAACTCATTGCCAAACAACATTAAGAATGAAACAAATGAAAATGTTTTTAGACGAAAGTGTACTAATTTTGTATTATTTAATAATAATTTGTAATATATGCATTTATTGTAAATTTGTTGAAAATTTAAAGTATTTTTAATACTAATAAAAAAAAAAAACGACCAGAGTCGCAGCAAGATGCTCGAGCTCCCCAGACCTGACCATTGTCAGTCGCTCACTCCTGGCACATACCACCTGGCAAACCTATACAGCTTTAAGCTCTGACCACATACCCATTGTTGTCAATATTGAAAAGAATAGCGATTTTCTAGAACCTGGCCGACAGACGTACGTAAATTACAACAAAGCCAACCGGGTAGGTTTGCACGCATTCTTCGAAGACAACATTGGAAAATTGCTCTTCCCCACGTGCGTCAGAAGTGGAGAAAGGCATTTCCGAACTACCCTTCAGATGCTGCACACTTGGACCGATGCTCCTTAGCCCCCAAAAAACCCTGGAAGACGATCAGAAATCTATCTGGCTGTAAGACCAACAAAAATCTGACAGCTATTGAATTCCAAAATTCAAAGAATTCTGCAGACAATCCTACTGAGCAGTACAAAGGAATGAGAGCCATATTAAGGAATTGAAGGAACCTACTCAGAGACCAACAAGTACACTTCTTCGAACAGGCCGTGGTTGCGAACACCATCGCCAACCATCAAAGGCCTTGGGATCTGATGGTCTATCTATGGTAACGCTAAAAAAACTAGGAGATAACGCATTGAGGTTCCTTTCCAGTTTGATAAATCTGTCGATTCACAGCCTGGTGATATCTGACATATGAGAAGTCGCGAGGATCAGCCCGATCCTAAAACCCAATAAACCAGCGACTAAAGAAGACTCTTATCGCCCAATCTCATTATTATCACAAGTGGTAAAGATCCTGAAAACCCTTCTCCGTGCCTTTAAACGACACTTCCCACTATTAGATCACCAACATGGCTTTAGGGAAGGTTTTTTAGAATAAGTTCATAACAAGCCCATTGTGCTCGAAATATTTAAATTAATTTTGCTAAGCTCTTGTGATCTATTTTTAGAAATATTCTTATTATTGATAACGGTTGTCGTACGACTCACATTTGACCTACAAGACCTCTCCGCTGAATTCAATTGATGCTTGCTCTCACATTTTTAAGTTGTAAAGTAGGACACAACATGCTTCATGTTCGATCATATTTGATTTGTTGGTCGTTACTTTTGTGAATAAAAGCGAGCAAGACCTCAGCGGACGGGACAGTTGGTACGAGTTGCTGGTAAGGCAGGTCGATCTTGTGACATCGACTATCGCTGAAAATATAAATAAATCACAAGTGGTGTGGTTGTCCCCACTAGTGATATGTTTGCAGCCAGTAAAACGTTGGCAACTGTGACTGAACAGACACCAGAGACCTCAGAACCACAATCGTCGTGGGCGTAGGCCATTTGATTGTGGCTCTGACATCCCTCTTTGGTTGACTAGACTGACTGTGCCGGGGTAATAGCAGAGACTAGTGGAACCACAGTCATCCGGAGCGCATGCCGTTTGACTGTTGTTCTGACTCAACCCCCCTTGGGTAATAGCAAGGACCAGTAGAAACCGCAGTCATCCGGAGCGCATGCCGTTTAACTGTTGTTTTGACTCAACCCCCCTTGACGCTTCGGCACTGTTACTTGACGAACCACTGTTACTTGTCAGACACCACAGGCCTCAGAACCACAATCATCCTGGGCGTAGGCCATGTATACTTCTTACTTTAGCTCAGGGAGTGACAGTGGATTCGATCCATTTCGAATAGATCTTCGCTGCAACCTTTCCTTGGATTGTTTCTCCTCTTCCAGCACCAAAAAACGAAGATATACGCTACTCATTTTTTAATATTTGTATTTTTCTCTGAAAAATTGTTGAGAGGTAATCCACAATAAAAAATTTTTGTTTATACAGCATTTATAACTAATTCACAATATAAACTTTTACTCCCAATATATTCGCAATACCGATTTTTTGGGATGGGAAAAAAAGTTTACTCCCAAATAACTTATTCCCATAATATTCACGATAGGGGTGATTATATGAAATGTAAAATAAACTTTGTTGGATGTACATATTTGCATACTGTATTTGTAGTTTAATTATTAACATTAATTCATTTAATTACCGCCCGATAGACCGAAATTTTCGGTAGTCCGGCACCGAGCCGGTCCCGAACGTGCCGGATTATCGGACTTCTACTGTACATACACCAGGGTAACAAATACAGCCATAATAATAATTGATTATGTTATTACAAACAGATTTAAAACAACTATGCAAAACTGTCGCCGTAGTCGAGTAGGTAGTGTGTTGGCTTATTAGACGAAAAGCCTGGGTTCGTATCCCAGGTCAGGCATTAAAACGAAATATGAAAAAAATATTTCTTCGGTGACTGCCTCTCAGCAGATTTCTGGCAAAAACTCTGACAGTAAATAGAATTGCCATGAAGAGCTTCTCAAAAATCTGTCGTTCGGAGTCGACTTTAAACTGTAGGCCCCGCCACTCATGTATAAAATTAACGCTCACAACATAAGTGGTGTGAGAAGCTAGGTCGAAATCCTGACTGAAGGGTTGTAATGACCAATTATGTATGTATGTATGTATGTGCAAAATTGTAATCAAAAATCGATGTCAGATATAAAGGACTAGAAAAGAAACGCCGAATAGGAAAAACTTTTTAAAATTATACAAGTGAAATAAATAATAAAATTCGTTGTCAGGAAAATAAGAATCTTAATTAAAATGTACAAATATTTCACAAATTTAGATTTTAAAATTCACTAAATATCCTTTTGTGAGAAAACAGGACAAAGTGGGCGGACAAAGTAAATTGTTTTTAAAGCATTTTATGCCCCTTTAACCCACTTTGACCTGTCTTCCCACAAAAGGACATTTAGTGGATTTTAAAATCTTAAATCTCGGAAAATTTCAAAATCTACTATGAAAACTCACTCTGTTAAGGGTTCTGGCGATTGATTTAGTTAAAGTGACGTAAAATGCTTTAAAAACAATTTATTTTCTCCGCCCATGTTGTCCTGGTTTATCCCTATATTGATTTATTTATCAGATTACATTAGCTTTTGGAAATTTGTGATTATCTGTTTATTGTAGTTCTTATTACGCAATATTTTGTAACTGTGATTATTTTATCAACTTTTGCTTTTTATCTTATTTCATTATTCTTTCCCACCCGTAAATTAATTGTTTAACAGAGTTTTGGTAGTAACATAATTGAGCTCTGTTAACTGACTTGGTTTGCGTCTGGGGAGATAGATTTTAAAATCTATCTTCACACACATATAAAGGTTTCATAATATTTACGGACGGTACTAAAACAGAAAAAAATTATAATGTATTTAGAAATATGTGGAAATTTTGGAAAAAAATAATGGCGATAATATGATAATTTGTTAATTATATAAATATATTTTATATTATTATTACGAACGTATTTTTATCAAATAAAATATAAATATTCGACGAATTTTTTACCATTTTTTCCCCTCTTTGGAACAAAATTCTCTTGTTGCCATTTTTATTTATTTCTTTCTATATACTACATATGTAACGTCTATAATTTTTTATACAAATTTGACACTTGTGTAAAGAATGTAAAGTGCTTTCATGTTTTCAATATAAAAAATCCCAATTTATTAAAAATTTCCTTAAAATTATTCGTACTACTACTACCTACTATAAACATAACATCTCTGTGAAGTAATAGAAGTGTTTATAAAAAGCTCTTGAAAATTTAAAAAATAAATAATAATTGGATATAAAAATAGATAGGACTATGCTACTATGCGGATGCAGTAAAAAATAAAGGGTTACCAAGTATAAATAATAGAGGTCTGCAACGAATAACTTTTTTGCTTCATGTGTGCAACTCGTTGTCGGATAAATAGAGTACTTACTCTCTCTCTAACAGCGCAAGCAGTGAAGAGAAGAGAATGTGTGCAAGACAAATACGAGTAAGTATTTATCCGAAGCTGCTTATGTTCCGTAAAAAGAGTACTCATTGAAAAATATATCCGCAAAAACAAGTACTCCTAAAATTATGTTCACTTCATGTTGTACTTCAAATACTCGCAGCATAAAACACCACATAACTGATGTTTTTGTGTATGATTGCTTATGTGTATGAACAAACGACATGTTAGGCATATATTTATTAATCATTGAAATAAAAAAATAGAAATCGAAAATAGTAAATTTTTTTGGAAAATATTTTTTTTCGCTTTTTGATTTAAAAAATTCTTTATTTCCAATGAACTAAAAACAATTAAAATAACAAAAAAATCACTTAAAATTACTAAAACGTAAAAAAAACATAGTTTATATTTCATATTTTCAGAGATCATTTAAAATGATAAAAGTATGTAAGTAATAAGTGTAACAAATAAAGTTAAGTATATGTATATAGAAGAGAAGGAACTTTAAAAACTTAAATATTTGTGAATTTATTTAAAAAGAAAAACAAAACATAAAAACATTAATCCTTAAATAAATAAAAAAAAACTAAAAATTCATGTCCATAAAACTCAAAACTAGAGATCACTTTCTATTCTTTCTATTTCTTCGTATATTTTTGTTTTATTCATATTAGAGTGTAAAAACATTATTTTGTTTATTGTAGCTCCGTTAGTTCCAAGAGCAGACCTCTTCTCAGAAATAAGATGTCTTGCCTTCGAAAAATACATACATACATAAATGCATACATACATAATTGAACAGCCTAAAAAATAACATTATAATTCGGTGCGAATCGATATAATTTCATTTCTACAACAATAAAACACATATTCTTACCCTACAATAAAACAAACGGTAATATTTGTTTTCCACAGGCTATTTGCACATACATTTTGCGAAAACAAGACATCTTTCAGTTTGTTTATTATTTTATTTGGCAATGCATGTATACATACATGCACACACGTATGCACGCATATGAGAATAAATTGCTTAGAGAAGAGAACAATACGTTGTCTGAGTATAATAAGTTCTCTGAGTACATGTTACTTTTTACACTGTGTGCAACATCTTTACATATTTATAGTCTTTGGTGTAGATCTTTTCTTTGACAACCTTCTTTGTGGTATTTGCAGTACTCATTGGTATTTGAAGTACTACGTGAAGTTTGGTGGTACTCGTTGTACTCGACATGTTTTGTGCCGGTATTTTTTAGTAAGAAGGAAAGTTGAACATGTATTTGTATGAAGCGAACGCAGTCAAATAACAACAAGAAGTTATTCGATAATTTTGTTGTTCTCAAAAAAGAGTACTTTTCTTCTTCGGATACTTCGGATAAGTGTACATGTATGCTAGATCTTATGTACTTTTTGAAGTCAAATACATTTGTGCAGACCTTTAATAAATAAACAACTACCCCTAATTGTTAAACCTAAGGAAAAACAATCGGCTGAAAAAACTAAAGAAAGTTAAATAAAATAAATCCAGACAACTTGAAGATAACAAATGTAGAAAGTAGAAGCAGTGGAACAATTGTTATTCAAAGTGGGAACTGTGAAGATAGAGAGAAAATTAAAAGTACAATCCAGGAAAAAATATCTAAACAATGTGAAGTAAAAATTCCAAATTCGACGGGACTAAATATCAAAATTATTGGCATGTCTTTTGACTATAGTGAAAACGGTTTAATTGAGAAATTAAGAAAACAAAATCCTAAATTAGCTGATGCCAATATTAAGTTTATGGGAAAATATGAAACAAAAAGAGGAAATAAAACTTTGTTCAATGTGAAACTGAGAGTTGATAATGAAGCTTACGGGAAAATTTTGGAAGAAAGAAAAGTAAATGTCGGTTGGGAAAGATGTAGAGAGTATGACGGAACCGAATTAGTTCAATGTATGAAATGCAGAGTATACAATCATATAGCCAGGGAATGTAAAAATCAGGAAATATGTATAAAGTGCCATGGTCAACACAAATCAGTTAATTGCGAAAGTCAAGAGAAGATAATGAAGTGTATTAATTGTTCAAAAGTAAATAACAGGCTCAATATGGGTTTAGATGAAAACCACTTTACAAACGATAAAGAATGTCCAGTTTATCAAAATAAATTGAAAAACAAAATGAGAAATATAGGCTTGACGATTTAACAACTAAAGGAAACGAGTGCCCTCTATACAAATGTACAAGGTCTAGTTAACAATTATAATCAAATTGAAATTATCGCAGCAACAGAAAAACCTGACTTCTTAATATTGTCTGAAACACATTTGACGAAAGATATAGATGAACAAGAAATTACGCTACAAGGATATGATAACATCGGGTCAGTGTCAACATCCTCAAGAACAGGTGGAGTCGTCGTATACTGTAAAAGTAACTGGAATGTGAAAAAATTTATAGAGAGAACTGATGATTTGAAGTATTGGATATTATTTTGCAAAGCTGTACATAATGATAATAATCATAATATATTCACCCTTATCGTGGTAGACGTTTATGTGGCGTATTTGAGGCGTTTTTAAAAAAAGGTATCGTGGTTGGCAAAAACGTCTCTAATTCAATAAAATAAATCCAGTTTTTAAAAATAAAATGTTTTTTTCATATTTTTCCTCTGGATTAGTATTCAATGAGGACAAAATTCATTATATATAGCTTCTATGCATTCATGAAACGAATCGCTTACAGAAGACTTACAAAGGTTGACATTAAGTTATTCCCAGCTTCTTTTTCTTTCAGCTAGTATTCTTAAAGCAGCAGTTAGCTTGACCACTTTGAACACTTCGGTTTGCTTTCTTGGGATTTTCAATTTCGGAGAAATCGTCGTTAAAATATATTTGAAGGCCTCTTTGTTAAGCCTAAAATAACTAACAAATCTGGAATAAATTTGCTTATGAGATCTCTTTTACGAAAAATGTGTACCTATGTTTAAACTCACTTCTTATTAGGCATGGAAAATTTGCTGCCTTAATTTTTTTTAAATAGCATCTGAAGCACAAAATTCTTCTTCATCTTCTTCTGAAGATGAATAAAATGCGAAGCTCAACATAATTAAAAAAATATCCAAACAAGAAATGAAATTATTTTTACTATTGTTTATTTATTTGTTTTTTGTTATTTTATTTTTTTTTTTAATTTTTGTAAAAAACTGTTGTTCTTGACAGATTTTGTAACAAGCTGCTTCAAAATCAAATAAAATTAAGCAGTCTATTACATTACAGCTCTTTTACAAAATTGACGTAGTCGTAAAGTTTTCACGATACCATTGAGTTTTAAATTCGACTACAAATACGACAGTCGACTAAAAACGACTACGACAACCACGATAAGAGTGATTAATTGGTGCAATATATAGATCGCCTAGTTACAGCGAAGCTGAGTTCTGTGATATATTTTACGAAATAATTGAAGAAATCTGTGATAATGACTGTGATATTTTAATTGCAGGAGATTTTAATATAGATTGGAAAAGAAACTCTTTATACAAGTATAGAATTAGGAATACTCTTAATGACAACGGCCTTAAACAAATAGTTACCGAAAGCACACGTGTAACAAGAAATTCGAGCACAATAATTGACTACGTAATAACTAATAATTATAAGATAAAATGTACAAACAGTAAAGATAATAAAATTTCTGACCATGAAGTTATTAATATAGACTTTGAGAGATCGAATGAAAACATTCTAAATACAGCAAAAACCATCAAGATATTTAAATACGATAAGAATATATTTAATAATGTGTTAACTGAGAATATGATATACGAAGATAATAAAGATCTTAATGAAAATAATAAATAAAAAATAATAAAATAATAAAAAGCCAATTAGAAAAGTACATGGAATCAAACACCTTACTGCATAAATACCAATCTGGATTTAGAAAGACATTTTCATGTGAGACAGCTGTCAATTACATTATCAACAGATGAAAAAAAACCGAAAAAAATAAGAAAGTAATAGCAATCTTCTTGGATTTTAAAAGGGCGTTCGAAACGGTTGACAGAGGTATACTGCTACAGAAACTTTATAATTACGGCATTCAGGGGACTGAATTAAAGTGGTTTGAGTCATATCTGACAAATAGAAGACAAGTTACAAAAGTAAACAATGTTATATCGCCAACAGCAAATAATGAATATGGCGTGCCTCAAGGTTCAATCTTAGGAGCTCTACTTTTTATTATATATATCAACGATATGCCAAACGTATTAAACGATTGTGAGATAATATTATATGCGGATGATGCACTTATATACATAGAAGCTGATACGGTAGAGCAATGTTATGATAGACTTAAGACAGATATTGATAATGTGAATACATGGCTGAAAATTAATAAACTAAAATTAAATGAAAGTAAAACTAAAATTATGGAAATAAAGACTAAAAGCGATATAATTTTTGAAATTAATGACGAAGAAATTGAAAAAGTTAACCAAATTAAGTACCTAGGTTTCATCATAGACAACAACCTAAACTTAAAGAGTCACATCGATTACATATGTAAAAAATTGGGGAAAAAAATTGGTTTTTTTAAGAGATTAAGAAAAAATACAACTGCGCTGACAGCAATAAATATTTACAACACGATGATTAAGCCTCATTTTGAGTTTGGGTCGACAATTATGTACTCATGTTGCACAAATCAACAAATTGAAAGACTGCAGAGGCTTCAAAATAAGGCAATGCGTGTCATACTAAGATGCAATAGATACACGTCAATTGAATATATGCTTGAATCACTAAAATGGCTTAATGTTAAACAGCGTCTAAAACTAAATACCCTAAACTTTATTAAAAAAATAAAAAATGGAAATGTACCACAATATATAAAAGATCAAATAGCCTACGTCGGAGAAATGCAACCATACCATTTGAGAAATAATAACGATTTTCGTATTGAACGGGCAGAAACGGTGGCGATGCAGCGTTCGCTTTTCTATAAGGGATTGCAATTATATAACCAACTACCTGATTATGTGAAAAATGAACACAACAATAGCGGATTTAGGAAAAATGTTGTAATACTTGTTAAGAACAATGTAATATAGGGATCGTTATTTAAATTGCATAATATATGAGAATGTAAATACATTATGTAAATTTATAAAGTATTTTTTTTTTGATACTAATAAAGAAATAATAATAATAATAAAAACGTTAAATTGTTTGATGCCTGTCTAGAAAATACAATACAAGGATTTACATTTGAAAAGCAAGTGCACATAAATAACAAAGTGAATAACTGGTTCAACGAAGAACTACAAACAATGAAAAGAGAAAAAATAATAAAATATTTACAGGCCAAATTTGAAAACACAAATCAGGCTTGGGGAGAATATAAACTAGAGATGAGCGATATTTTCAAAACTGTGATTTAATCACGGTGATTGATAATTCACTGGTAACTACAGTGATTGAAATTGCCAAATAACAGGTACTAATAATGTCGTTCTTTCAAAATTGTTACATACTCAAATTTATTTCATTTTGTTTTGTTTACTAAAATATTTAGAGGGAGAAAAAAAATGAATTATAAGTTTTGCAAAGCAAATGAAAGAAGCAACAGATATACAGACTGAAAACTGGCGGATAAAGTTGAAAAATTAAATGTAAACAAACATTGATTTTGTGTTAAAAAAGGGAAAATTTGGGATATTTTTTAATTTCTTCAATGAAAAGTTAAAAGATTCTTAAATATTTAATTATTAATCGAAATGTATGTGGTCTTTGGTCGCAATGAATATAATTTCTTGTGCAAAAGGAAAGTAAGAAACTAAATATATCAAGATCAAATAAGACATATTGCTCATAAAATTTTTTTCTTGCAGAATTTTGTGTATATTACTAGTATTTATTAATTTCTTGAATGAAAACATTAAAATTCGGCAATTTTTTTATTATTAATCGAACTCTTAGCAATTTCTCTTCACAATGAAATGAGTTCCGTGTGTAAAAGATAAGTAAAAAGAAAAATATAACGAAATATATACTCATAACTTTTTGTTTCAGGAGTTTGTGAATATACCTCTCAATTGGTTAAATACTAAGTTAGTGACAATCGATGAAATGTGTCACCAAATACATTAGTTCCGTATTATGTTTCCCCAATACAACAGTTCATTTCCTTTCAAAACTATTCTATTATTCTACAAAAATATCATCAGATTCTAACAAAATAGAAAATAAAAACGCACCCTAAAATTTAACAAACATAAATAAACAAAAAAGAAAGAATCAGACAGAAATACTTGTTGGTAATATTTGCTGTCCCTTTCACAAAATTTTAGTAAACGTCAAACTTTCGTTTCCCAGTGTTGCTACCAGTGTTGCCACGAAAAAAAAAATATTATAACCAACATTTGTGAAAAAAATCACCAAATAAGAAAAATATATAACCAAAACTAAATTCGCAGTTTTTTTATTTTATTTTTTTCAAATATAAATTATAATTAATACAACAGAGTAAGAAAAGAAACAAAAAATAACAAAATAAAATTTTAGTCTTACTAATTAATACATTTCTACAAACAAAACAAAAGCTCTATTTATAAGAAAAATAAATAACCAAACCCGGAGAAATATACACATCTACACATTGAACAAAAAAATAACCAATTTTGGTTAGAAATAACCAAAAACGGCAACACTGATTTTGTTTAGTAGTCTTTCCGTAGTATGTATCTAGTTGTCTCTTTCTTACGACTTAATAAAATACGTTATTGTCATTATTGGAATACTGTGATCACAATCACTGTTTTAAAGAACAGTGATTAATAAATCACGTTCACTGAGAACAACGTTCTTCAAAAATCACTGGATCGCTCATCTCTAATATAAACTAATAAGAAATCAATACAAAGTTCAAATTGAAAATAATAAGAATAATTACATAAGAAATAAAATTAACAACTAACTAATCAAAAGCAAATGTGGACACACATCAAAAACCTAGTACTTAATAAGAAGCAAAACTCAACTAAATCTGTGATATTCGACCAGATAGAGTATAACGACATATATGATATAGTAAATAAGTTCAATGCATTCTTTATTGATAGCATTAGTAGTATAAGACAATCGATAGGGAGCGTGCAATATATTAACCGAATAGAATATAGAGTGAATGATGTTTTTAAATTCCGAAAGATAAATATTATTGAACTGGAGAGCATCGTGAAGTGTATGAATAACAAATCTGACCATGAACGTGTATCAAATAAAATTATACTTGACAACTGGAATGTAACAGGAAATATTATGGTAAAAGTAATAAACACATCGTTAGAGACAGGTATTTTTCCTGATAATTGGAAAAAATCAACCGTAACCCCAATTGAGAAAGTGCCCAGAACGAAAAAATGCGAGGAGTTTAGACCAATAAACTCTCTAAAAACTTGCGAAAAAATAATTGAAAAAGTAGTTAAAGATCAGCTTGAAAAATATATAGAAAATCGCGACATATTATCTAAATACCAGTCAGAATTCCGTAAAAAACATTCGTGTGAAACCACGGTAAACTATGTCATAAGTGAATGGAGAGCAGTAGGAAAAGATAAGAGGATTATAGCAATATTTCTTGACTTCAAAAGAGCTTTTGAGACGATCGATAGAGAAATAATACTAAATAAACTATATATGTATGGAATAAGAGGAATCGAGCTAGATTGGTTCAAATCGTACCTAAAAAAAAGAAGGCAAACGAAAAAATTAAATGACATAGAATCTGATGAAATAATAAATAACCACGGAGTGCCACAAGGTTCCATTTTGGGAGCGTTGTTGTTCATAATTTATATAAATGACATGCTAAGTATTTTGGAAAAATGTAAAGTTGTTTTGTACGCTGATGACACTCTGATATATACTATAGCAAATAGTGATGAAGAATGTCGCGAAAATATCAAGTATGATATGAAAAAAATAGATGAATGGCTTAAAATGAATAAACTCAAACTAAATGAAAATAAAACAAAAATAATGGAAATAAACTTAAATTCAGAGGAAATATTTAAAATAAATGACACAGCAATTGAAAAAGTCGAATATATAAAATACCTTGGTTTTATAATCGATAAAAAATTAAATTTCAATGAACAAATAGATTACGTATGCAAAAAAGTTGGTAAAAAAATTAGTTTTTTAAAAAGATTAAGAAGCAAAATATCAAAGTCTACAGCTATAAACATATACAGCACGATAATAAAACCACATTTTGAATATGGTTCCACAATTTTATTCACATGCAGCAGCACAAATCAATTAGCAAGGATGCAGAAACTGCAAAATAGAGCCATGAGAGTAATACTAAATTGCGATCGTTACACACATATAAATACAATGTTAAATAATCTAAAATGGATGAGCATAGCACAACGGTTCCAATTTAACACATTAAGGTTTATTAGAAAATTAAAACAAGGCGACGCCCCGAAATATCTATGTGATCAAATACATTATGTGGGAGACAGCCAACCATATCAACTAAGAAATGCATGTGACTTTAGGATCCAAAGAGTGAGGTCAACACAAATGCAGAAAACGATATTCTACAAGGGCCTACAGCTGTTTAACTCATTGCCAAACAACATTAAGAATGAAACAAATGAAAATGTTTTTAGACGAAAGTGTACTAATTTTGTATTATTTAATAATAATTTGTAATATATGCATTTATTGTAAATTTGTTGAAAATTTAAAGTATTTTTAATACTAATAATAATAATAAAAAAAAAAATTAAAAACCATAAGAAAAAATAAAAAGCAATTCGTGGGAATTGAAGTTTATTAAAAATAATAATTTTAAATTTAAAATAAAATATTTTTATTAAAAATTTAAAAAAATGGCTGACTGCAGTAAATGCAGAGCAGCAATTAGAGGAGAAAGTGGAATCAGGTGCAGTGGGGTATGTGCGAAGGTGTATCACCTGTCAAAGAAGTGTGCGGGAATAGACCAATATTCCGCTAAATAATGGATGAAAATAATTTTATTAGATTCATGTGCGACGACTGCGTGATGTATGTACTATATACAGAACATTGACTTGGTGTTAAAAGGAGCTCAAGATGAGGTACACAAGAATAAACAAAACTTAGTTGAATACAAACACGAATTAAAAGCCACACTTAAGGAAAACAAAAATGAAATTAAACATTTGCTAGAGGCAATTGAAAAAAGTTATGAGGAAAATATGAATAAAATGATGAAGATTCAGAAATCGAGTGAGAAAAAGTTTAGGCCTATAGCACTCCTACCTATATTCGACAAAATTTTTGAGAAAGTACTTCATGAACAGCTTTCACAATTTCTAGAGCAAAACAATCTAATATACAAGTACCAATTTGGTTTTAGGAAAGGAAGTGGGACACAGGAAGCAGGGGTGAATGTTGTAAACTATATATGTGATAAGCTAGATAATGGTTATGGCGGCGTTGGAGCTGTTTTTTACGATTTCTCAAAGGCGTTTGACCTTGTTGACCATATTTCATTACTCGAAAAACTCCCATATTATGGGCTACAAGACAGTGCTATAAGGCTTATTGGAAGCTACTTACGAAACAGGTTGCAGTATGTTGCAATCAACAATGACAAAAGTGATACTGGTAATGTTGAATTTGGAGTACCGCAGGGAAGTGTTTTAGGGCCTTTACTGTTCACACTCTTCATAAATGATGTGTCGAATCTTAAACTACATGGTAAGCTTGTAATGTATGCCGACGATATTAACCTTTTTTATCCCTTCAATTATGAAGTAATATTAAAATCACAAATGGAACATGATGCTGAAGTTTTACTAGAATACGCCAGAGTTAATAAATTATCCTTGAACAAGGACAAAACGAAGGTAATAAGATTTCGACCGTATTCTTCTATATATGATTCAGTCCTGTGCATCTCGGTTGGTAATGCGGAAGTAATTGAAAGTGACAATGTAACTTACCTGGGAATGATTTTTCAAAGTAATCTACAATGGAACAAACACATTCAATCCTTAAGGAAAAAAATAGCACCGGCCATAGGCATACTCTATAAATTTAAAAACATGTTTGACGTGAAGACTAAACTCCTTCTTTAATACAAAGCCATTTAAATTATATGCCAATGATATATGCTTTCAGGAAATCAACAGATTTAAAATCAATACAAAGGCTGCAAAACAAAGCCATAAAACTTGTCTATAACATTCCAAGAATACATTCGTCCATATCCTTATACCGGGATATTTCCAAAACAATCTTACCTATCTTTGGATTGTATAAAATGCAACTTTTATTCTATATGTATAAAGCTATAAGTAGCATTGGGTACCACACCATAGTTTTCACAATAAACCAAAGTCACTATAATACTCGGAATAATACCAATCTATTTGTTAAGAGTTGTCGGTTAGAAACCACGAAACAACGTGTGGAATATGCTGGCTGTCGTGAATTCAATAACCTTCCAAATGAAATCAAAAACATATCCAGAATTTCACCTTTTAAAACAAACCTAAAGAAATATTTGCTTCAAGAAATAGATATGCTTCTATTGTAATTTCTATTGTAATTTTAATACTCACTATCAAATATATTGTGTGCATTTCTGAATTATTTCGCTTTATTTATACACTTTGAATATATTGTATTTATTTATATCTTGAGTTTTACATTGCCAACTAGCCCCTCTAATGTCTTAGGGACGCTGGGGCACTTTTCTAGTTAGAATTACATGAATTAAATAAATAAAAAAAAAAAAAAAAAAAAAAAAAAAAAAATGTTGAGGAAGGAAATTAAAAAATTCATTGGCAATATTAACGAGTTTGAAAACAACAATAAACAATTTTGCAAATGAATAGAAGAACAAAGCGAAAACATATGTAAAGAAATAAAGAAAATAATAAATGAAAACTGTAAGCAAGGTACGAAAACAAGTTATGCGGACACAGTAAAAAGTAAAGGGTTGCCGAGTGCGAATAAAAATTTACCAATAATTGTGAAACCCAAGGAGAAACAATCAATTATAAAAACAAAAGAGGAATTTAATAAAGCCCGGATAATTTGAAAATAGTAAATGTGGAAAGTAGAAGAAGTGGAGCAATAGTTATTTAGAGTGAGAATTGTGAGGAAAGGGAAAAGATTAAAAATGCAATTCAGGAGAAAATATGTACACAGTACATGGTCAAAATCCCAAACCAAAATTCGTTGGATATAAAGATTATTGGTATGTATGTCATTTGACTATAAGGAAAATGAATTAATGGAAAAACTAAGAAAACAGAGAGGTAATAGAACCCTGTTTAATGTGAAATTAAAAATAGATAATGAAGCCTATGGAAAGATTATGGAAGACGGGAAATTAAATATTGGATGGGAAAGATGTAGAGTGTATGATGGAACTGAAATCGTTCAATGTATGAAATGCAGAGGATACAATCATTTAGCGAGAGATTGTAAGAACCAGGAAATATGTCTAAAATGTCATGGTCAGCATAGAACAGTAAACTGCGAAAGTCAGGAGAAAGTAATGAAGTGTATTAATTGCTCCAATGTAAATAGTAGGCTAAACATTTTACGAATGATAAAGTATGTCCCGTATATCAACATAAGTTAAAGATCAAAATAAGAAATATAGGCTTAACGATATAACAATTAAAAGAAATACGTGCAATTTATACGAATGTACAAGGTCTTATTAATAATTATAATCAAGTTGAGGTGATTGCGTTAACGGAATATCCTGATTTTTTAATATTGTATGAAACACACTTGACTAAAAATATAGATGAAAAGGAAATTTTATTACATGGTTACGATAACATCTGTTCGTTATCCACGTCACCCAGAACAGGAGGAGTTATTTTATATTTTAAAAGGCACTGGAATGTTACAAAAGCTATTGAGAAAAATTACGATTTAAAGTATTGGATGTTATTCTGCAATGCTACTTATAACAAGTACGATATTTTAATTGGTGCAATATATAGATCGCCCAGCTATAGCGAATCTGATTTCTGTGATATATTTGAGCAAACAATTGAGGAAATCCGTGATAACAACTGTGATATTTTGATTGCCGGAGATTTTAATATTGACTTGAAAAAAACTCGTGTGACGAAAAATTCAAGCACTATAATAGATTACGTGATAACTAATAATTTTGAAATAGCGTCAGAAAACTGTAAGACGAACATAATATCTAACCATGAGGTTATTAACATATCTTTAGCGAGAATGGGCAACATGAACAACGAGGCGAAAACCATACAGGTATTTAGATACGATAAGCATACATTTAATGCAATGCTGAAAGACATCATAAAATATGACAATAGCAAAAATTTTAATCAAAATGTTAATTTATTTGATAGCCGCCTGAAAAGTGCCATACAGAGATTAACAATTGGAAAACAGACACATTTAAATAATAAGGTTAATAAGTGGTATAACTCAGAACTACAGGCAATGAAAAGAGAGAAAATAATAAAATATTTAAAAGCTAAAATTAAGAATTCTAGTCAAGCTTGGGATGAATATATGTACTAAAATAATTAGGAATCGATACAAATTTCAGATTGAAAATAGTAAGAACAATTACATAAATGCAAAAATTGTACTCAGAGACAAATGTGGAAACAGATTAAAACCCTTGTACTTAATAGGAAGAAAAATTTAAATAAGCCTGTAATATTTGACCAGGTGGAATGTAGTGATAACTGTGATATAGTAAATAAGTTTAATACATTTTTTATTGATAGTATACATACATAAGTAGCATAAGACAGTCAATCGATAAAGTGCAATATGTTAGTCAGGTAACATGTGAACCGAGTAATTTATCTAAATTCCGAAGGATAGACATTACAGAGCTTGAGAACATTGTGAAATTGTGAATAATTGATAATTGGAATGTATTAGGAAGTGTTTTGCTAGGAATAATTAATACGTCATTGGAGACTGGTATACATAAAATACATACATAATTGGTCATTACAACCCTTCAGTCAGGATTACGCCCTAGCTTCTCACACCACTTATGTTGTGTGCGCTAATTTTATACATGAGTGGCGGGACCTACAGGTTAAAGTCGACTCCGAACGACAGATTTTTGAGAAGCTTTTCATGGCAATTTTATTTACTCTCAGTGTTTTTTGCCAGAAATCTGCTGAGATGAAGTCGCCGAAAAAATATTTTCATATTTTCGTTTTGATGTCTGACCTGGGATTTGAACTCGGTCTTCAGTCTAATAAGCCTACCTACCTACTAGACTACCGCGAGACTGGTATATTTCCGGAAAATTGGAAAAGAACAATGAAAACACCGATTGAAAAAGTGCCCAGGACAAGGAAATGTGAGGAATTTCGACCTATAAATACACTTAAGGTATGTGAAAAAATAATGGAGAAAGTAGTCAAGATACAACTTGAGCAATTTATTGAATATCACGGTATATTATCTAGCCAATAATCAGGTTTCCGAAAGAAGCATTCATGTGAAACTACAGTGAATTATGTTATAAGCGAATGGAAGGCCGTAGAGAAGGAAAATAGAATGAAGGCGATATTCTTGATTTTAAAAGAGCTTATGAGACTATAGACAGGGATACCATGCTAAAGAATCTTTATATGTATGGAATAAGACAAATTGAATTAGAATGGTTCAAGTCATACCTGGAGAACCGAACGCAAACAACAAAACTGAATAATACTGTGTCTGAGGAAGCGATTAATAATTTCAATAAATACAATAAATAAACCTCATTTCGAATTTGGATCAACAATACTATATTCATGCTGTTCAGATCAACAAATAATAAGACTACAGAAGTTTCAAAATAAGGCAATGCGTGCAATACTTAACAAACATCAACAAGTTGGATGCTAGATACATTGAAATGGTTAAATGTAAAAGAAAGACTACAAGTTAACACCATATATTTTATTCGAAAAATGAAAATAGGCGATGCACCAGAATATCTAACAGAACAACTACGTTACGTTGGGGATGTTCAATCATACAGTTTGAGGAACGTTATGGACTTCAGGATTCAACAAGCTAACACCACTGCAAAGCAAAAATCGCCATTTTATAAAGGACAAAATCTGTACAATATCGAGCCATATTCGCCAAATTGATGTAAAACTCACTACATTCGATTTTCGTTTTTTTTTATCGAAATCGATGGTTATCGATAATATGTATCATCCGCAAAAATTTCATGACTATATTTAACCGTTATGATTTTATAACAAAAACAATTTTATTGCGTGTATGGGTTACATTAAAATTCTTTTTTAAAATAAACGAAACAAAGTGAAACAGTAAGCAAAAAAAACACAATTATTTGAGAAATATACTAAAAATTCGTATTTTGGAAGATTTTAGATTCAGATTTTCTGATTTTTTAGAGAAAGATGGTAGAAGAGTGTGTAATGAAATTTGCACTACCGTTTCCCAATACCCTGGACTAGTCGCTCAAAGAAAAACTCATTCGATAGTCCATCTTTATTGTGATAGCTGTGCAGGACAGAACAAAACACAGAGCAATGCTTGCTACATTACCCTATTTTCTTGCAAATTCTAATTTTGTAACTTATATACAATTACGTACTTGTTGCCTGGACACACCATGATGCCTGTTGACTCGAAACATAGTACAATTAAATCCTTTATTCGGAGTAGAACCATTTGGGCACCAAGTGACTATAATCTCAAACGCAAGACTAACCCAAAAAAATATAATTGTGTTGAGTTAACTAACAGCGATTTTAAAGACTGGAAGAAATTTTCACAACCGATGTTTTCCAATTCAATGAAAATTCAATCAACAAAATTGCGTACTGCAATATTCAGAAAAAAATACTTTAAATATAACTCTTAAATATGGGTACTTTGATGAATCTGAAACCATAAGTTATGATCTAAATTCAATTCCACGATCCAGACGAAACTCTGAAACCATTTCTAAAGATATCTTCCGCTAAATAAAGGATATGAAAAAGCTTTGTAGTAAAAAAAACTATACCCGTAAAGTTTCAAGACGAATATTTAAATTTAAAATGGGATAAATCGATCAAAGATTCGCTGTCTAATGCCGCCCAGGAAGATAATATTTAGAATTAGTAGATAATTTATTCCTAATATACCGATAAATATCGAACACTATTTACAAATTTTTAATATGATGTACGTTATTTTATTTTTGTTTTATGTTATATATTCCAAAATGTACCAATATATTTTTATTTAAAGAGTGAAATTTAATTTACTTTTAAAGAAAAAGTTAAGCAAATTCAATAAAACAAGAACAGAAAGCCACTTCCTTAAAATAAATTTTTGTGATAATCCACACATTTTTTATTAGTAGGTTCCGTAGAACAGAGAAAAAAATGTAACCCACAAAAACAACCGTTACCTTGCAAATATTTAATCAAAATTATTAAAATTAAATATATCACACAAAACAAAACTTACGTTCTAAATTTCAAATGAACAGCTTTATTAAAACTGAATTTATTAAAAAAAAAAACCTTCTCCTGTAAAATTCTAATTTTGAGGGTTACATCTTTTTGGCGAATACGGCTCGATATGTTGCCATTTGATGTTAAAAATGAAAATAATGATAATGTTTTTAGGAAAAAAAGTGTAATTTTTATAAGGAACATTAATTGGAGCATATGTATGCATAGTATAGCTTTATAATTTTTAATGTAATGTGAAAGTATTATTAATACTACTTAATATCAACAAAAAAAAAAATCGGAGTACCACAGGGTTCAATTTTAGGTGCTTTATTGTTTATAATATATATAAATGACATGCCAAGAACATTAGAAAGATGCAAAGTTGTATTGTACGCTGATGACACCCTTATATAACAGTGGCAAAAATATATAGGGAATGCCAGGATAACATGAAATATGTACTATATTCAAAAAATAAGTGAGTGGCTTAAAATGAATAAATTAAAATTAAATGAGAACAAAACAAAAATAATGGAAATAAACATGAATTCGGACGAAGTATTCAAAATAAAAATTCTGTAATAGAAGAGGTTGAACATATAAAATACCTAGGTTTTGTAATTGACAAAAAACTAAACTTAAATGAACACGTCTATTATACATTTCTTTTTTTTTTTAGGAAAATCGGCAAGAAAATTGGTTTCTTGAGGAGAATTAGGAATAGAATTTCAAAATCTACAGCAGTAAGTATATATAACACCATGATTAAACTGCACTTCGAATATGCTTCCACTATATTGTACACGTGCAGTACCGCAATTCAATTGACGAGAATGCAGAAACTTCAAAATAAGGCTATGAGAGTAATATTGAAATGCGATCGGTATACCCATATAAATACAATGCTATACGATTTGAAATGGATGAATTAGAGAGAATGAGATTACAGTTCAATACCTTAATGTTTATTAGAAAAATGAAGAAAGTTGACGCGCCTAAATACCTATGCGAGCAGATTAAATATGTGGGAGAAAACCAACCATATATGCTGGAGAATGCAGACGACTTTCGAATTCTAAGAGTGAAGTCAACCCAGATGCAGAAAACGTTGTTTTATAAAGGTCTACAGCTATACAATTTATTACCAACAAATATTAAAAATGAATTGAATGAAAATATTTTTAAACGAAAATGTATTAATTTCGTATTGTTTAATGAGTTGTAATGATTTTGTAAAAGTTAAAAGTATTTTTAATACTTATAAATAAAATAAAAAAAACTACGTTGTCCTTCCATAACGAAAATTCTAGTCGGAAGCATTTTCAATTCGAATCAAAAGATGTACATAATAAAACCCCTGCCTAATTCCACTTTCATCTATTGTATTGTTTATTTTATTTTATTCGTAAATGAAACTTTAGTAAGTCATTTAATTTAACACTTTCTTAGAAACAAATAAACTGGACATAAATATTGATTAATACACATTTCATTTATGTAAAGTTGAAATAATAGGAATGTAATTGTTCTGAAAGCTTTTAAAAATTGGAAATAATAGGGTTTAAATGAAAATAAAATCAAATACCACGATAAGGAATAAAGATAAAAATATATCTTGCTTGTTATTGTTATTATTATTATTTTATAGTTATTTTCTCTATAGTTTAACTATTTTGGATGAATGTTTGAACATACATATCATTACTAAAAGTAAGTTTAAAACTATGCTTCATTCCAAAACTTCAATTTGTCGGTTTTATAGATTAATTTATTTTTTGTCTTCAATTAAACAGTTTTCTTTACTTTCACTATTGCTGTAGTGCTATATTATAGAGAAAATTCTTACTCAGTTTAATGTTTGTGTATTTTATGCAGTCAGATTTTAATTTTGTGACTTACCAAACCCATGGTTATACACAAATTTTACTCTATAATCTTGCGATTTTTTTAATCCATAACTAAACCTGTTAGGTTAATAAAATTTTATTTGAACACTACAAATGATTGTTTCTACATTTAGATATAAAAAAGTATTAGAAGACTAATACTTTAATTTTAAGCTTGTTGTTATAAACAAAATGTGTTATAGCATTCATTGTTATACATAAAAATATAGTATATATGTAGCAATAAAAATAGTCGTTTGTCTTTCTTACCTTTTTTTTTCTTACTTGGGCCCTTCGTGTTTACAAGAGTCGTTACTTGCAAAACTAAAGGTTCAAGCGTTTTCTCCACGGACATTGTTCGAATCTCTAAATTTTTAGGATCCCATTTCATGGCTATTTGACCAAAATCGGACAAAGTTCCCATTGTGGTTTTTAAAAAATGGCAGTTTGTAAAATAAAATTATACGTTTACAAGTAGACGCCTCTTTAGATACACAAAACACTCGTAATTGAAATGTTAGAAATTTTTGTTGATGGGCAAATACATACACTTACTTGTGGAAGTAATTATATGTATTGTCATTTATTTTACAACTAGATCACGTTCGCCTCTTTTCTTTATATATTCTTCACACAAGAATGTACATCCAAATATTTAGTAATTTCTGTAGCCTCTACGAACGTTTCTGTTATACATTCACTATATTTTAAAAACAAATTGAGGCTTTTGTTGAATTTTACTGTCACACACAGGGTTACCTCAAATTGATTTAAGGCAGGGTGACTACAATCACATCTTTAGTCTTAAATATCGCATTTCTTTTAATTAAGTTGTATCATTGTAAAATCAAAATATAATATAATATAGAAAATTCACCATGTACTGTGAATAATTAGAACAACTATAACTCAAGCTAAAGCTTCCACCCTACCAAAACATGACTAGTCAAATGAATAGTCATTTGACCTGCAAATGTGATACACATTGTACTCGGTGTTTTTTTCTGTTATATATCTCCCGGAGACACATTATTATATAAGGTTACAATTGAAGGCGTATGATCATGCGATAAATCCAATGAAAACTCTACTGCAAAATCGATAACGTCAGGTATTTTTGCACATTGGAAATTACGTACAATTTAACTTTTGAAATAGTGTCGAATTATATACTCCCTTTAGGGGAAATTAGTCTGGAGCCCCGGAAAGAGTGCTTCGCATTATTATCGTCAGCTGCTATAAATCTAAGGCCCAATGAAATGTCAATAAAAAAATGCTAAATATTGGTTTTACGAAGTTATACTAGAATTTTTCAAGACAAATGCTTGTACCCCGAAGATAATTCCCTCAAAAATCAGTCATTAAGTAGTGTTTCAGTCAAGACTTGATCAATATTGCTGATACTCCACTCGATCTATCTCGAGGCTCTTTTGTATCGTAAGTTGTATAGCCGATCATGCATGAAGTACGCGCATGACGAATCTCCTTCTCTGACCTTGGCTAGTGTCACTCAACATCTTACTATTACTCATGAATACTACGAGAATTGGGAGATTAATTAAATCTGAAGCAATTTATGTTCGTGATTCCCCAGAGCAAACATCCTACCCACACACATGAAGACGAGGTTATACCTTAATACCTTTAAAACATCTTGATGTTCATTTTAATAACTTGATAAAGTTTAACTTTCATGGACGACTTATGCTAAACAAATCTAAGCGCTTTTCGGGCATGGTTCAGGAAACTAAATTACTGATATAAAGGGTGATTTTTTAGCTATTATCTTTTTGCCAACACTGGTTTAAACAGCTCACGCACGTTTCGTGTTTTGTTTCACTGTCAAATATCTTCAGTTTGGTCTATAATTTAAACATGAATCGTCTTACAAACGAACAACGCTTGCAAATCATTGAATTTGGCATCATTGGACAGTACTTCTTGAAAGATGCTGCGAATCGTAACGTAACTGTGAATGGTGAGCGCTACCGTGAGATGATATCCAACTTTTTTTTGCCCAAAATGCAAGAGCTTGACTTGCATGACATGTGGTTTCAACAAGACGGTGCCACATGCCACACAGCACGCGTAACAATGGACTTATTGAAAGGCGAGTTCGGTGAACATTTTATTTCACGTTCGGGACCGGTCAATTGGCAGCCTAGATCGTGCGATTTAACGCCTTTAGACTATTTTTTGTGGGGCTATGTTAAAGCTCATGTCTATACAGACAAGCCCGCTTCAATTGACGCATTGGAAGACAACATTGAAGCATTTATTCGTGAGATACCGGCCGAAATGTTGGAAAGAGTATGCCAAAATTGGACTAAGCGGATGGACCATTTGAGGCGCAGTCGCGGTCAACATTTGCATGAAATAATCTTCAAACATTAAATTATATGGAGCATACTATCGATTCAAATAAAGATTTCATGCATTTTTCTGAATTTTATGTGTTTTGTTTTGAAAAATTTTCCTATAGCTCTTAAAAAATCAACCCTAATAAATTAATCAAGTCTTATTTAATGTATGACTTTCCAATAAGTTTTTCAATATAACCGATAGTAGCCAAGGAATTGGAGAGGTATATTGAGGAAATGTATAGGTAAAAATTTTGATGCTATACTAAACGATTTTCTAGGTTAGGTTAGGTTAGGTTAGAGGACGTGTACTTGTCAACTGTGACAAGTACAGTACCCGGAGGTCGAATTGACCCATTGTACAACATCCTAGCTTCTCACACCACTCGTGTTGTGTGCGTTAATTTTATACATGAGTGGCGGGACCTACAGTTTAAAGTCGACTCCGAACGACAGATTTTTGAGAAGCTTTTCATGGCAATTTTTACTCTCAGAGTTTTTGCCAGAAATCTGCTGAGAGGAAGTCGCCGAAGAAATATTTTCATAATTTCGTTTTGATGTCTGACCTGGGATTCGAACTCGGGCCTTTCGTCTAATAAGCCAACACACTACCTACTAGACTACGGCGACTTCAAAAAAAAAAACGATTTTCTAACTCTTATATCTATGAAGAAGCTGCCTTAACCCCTTTTTGTAAATAAGCTTAATCGATAACTTTTCCTGTCAGGAAAATTATCTCACGAACAAAATTTTTATTAACGAAGCAAATTGGTCAGCGTTGCCCTATTTGTATCCAGTTGGTATCTTGTTGGAACCTTCTGACGACGGCTCCCTTGGCTCTGAAGTACCATGCTCAAATTGGGGCTAGGAAATGACAAATGTATAGTGCCATCACTTATTTAGTGCCGTCACTGATAGTCTAAGTAGTTTATTCGTTAAGTTAGTTAAGTTTATTCGTTAAGTTTTAGTTATAAAGTTGTGAAAATCACAAAATTTCAAATCACTTGTGATTTTAAAATCACAATTGTGATTTAAAGGTGTTCTGAAAATCACAAAACTTTTAACTTTTCGATGTGATTTTACCCTTTCGAAAATACAAGAAAACAGCTGATTTTTTGTTTAGATTTGGTGACACTTTTTATGAGTTAAAAATTAGTCAGTGTTTTGGTAAAAATATTAAGGGAAAAATAAACTAAAATTAGCTTTTTTTATAAAAATTAAAAATATTGTAATGCTTGGAGTTTTGTTATTATCAATAATAGATTTGAAAAGAAAACAATTAAGAAATTAATGAATGAAAGTCAAAAAATTTAAATTTGGCAAACATAAGAAGTTGGCACAGTTAACTACGAAGCTGCCACTGTTCGTAATTGCTTATTGTTGCCATTTGTTATTACTTTATATGTAGATATTTTTAAAATTAGGCAAACAATTGATAGTTTTTTACTAAATTGAATATTACTTAACAAAAATAATTAAGTTTCATTGGAAATAGTTCATTTATTAAAAAAAAATCAAAATATTTGTCTTTAGGAGAAATATTTTGTAAATCTGGCAAGCTCAGGTGTATTTTCGAAGTTCTGAAACAGCTGGCAACTAAAAAGTAAAACCAAATAACAAAATTTCTTGAAATGCGAAGTGTCTTTAATTTTATCATAATTTTATACTTTTTTGGTCCAAACTTGTTCATTTTACTATAAAAATTAATAAAAAAAAACATTTTAAGCTATTCATTTAATTAATTTATTATGAAGTTCAACATAAAATGGTTAAAAAAATAAGCAAGTGATTCTAAATCGGCAGCCACTTAGCTCACCGGTTTGAAATCACAAAAATTACAAAAGTTTTGTATCCAGAACACCCCTCTTGTGATTTCAAATCACTTTCACAAAAAGTGATTTTCAGAACATGCCTGATAAAATATTTATTAATTCAGTTCAATTTTGACTAGAAAAAACGTTGTTTCTTTTAAATGGCGACCGTAACGGACAAAATTAAAAAACAAAATTAAAAAAAAAGATTACAAAAAAAATTTTTTTTAAAAAAGGACTAAAAATTTAAAAAAAAAAAACAAAAAAGGACTAATAAATTGAAAACAAAAAAAGGGGAATAAAAAAAATTTTTTTTTAAAGGATATTTAAAAAAAAGGATATGAAAAAATTGTTCATATTTAAGTGATATAAAAGTAATTATTATTGCATCATGCATTTTTGTGAATTTTAAAAATAAACGGATTAAAACCGTAAGTGAAAAAATATATAGAAAAGGTACAAACTCAAACCACCAGGAAATAAATTCAAAGCGTTCCCTATTTTGGATTACTAGTGTAAAAGAAAAACAATTAGTTTTTTTTTGTATAAAAAAAAAAACAAACAAAAATTTTATGTAAGAAAAAGTGACACAAGCCTTGAAAAATATAATATCGAAAAGAACAATGTGGAACTGGAAGTGTGTGTGAGTAAAGGTAAAATATTCTATATGAACTATAAAAAAAAACAAATGTAATAAAAAAAAATATATTCGAAATTTCGAAAATAAATATTGAAAAAAAAAACGAAAGGAGACTACTATAAAAAAATTAAAAAAAAAGAGATTTATAAAATTTAAAAAAAGTGTGTGAATATAAAATACTACAAAGGGAAAAAACTGGAAAAGAAATAATATGAAATAAAAAAAAATTAAAATATATATATAAAAAGTTATAATAAACTTGATACAAAAAAAAAGAAGAAAAATAAAATATAAAATGACACACTATTTAAAGAAGAAACAAAAAAAATACAATGTGATGTGATATAGACTTAAAAATAAACAAAATAAAAATGATTTAAGCAAATCAAACAAAAACAAAACATTTTATGTGCCTCATACCACATTCTTTTTATTATAATTTTAAATAAAATGAATATTCCTTTTACTAACTTTAAAAATAAACAATAATTTATTTAATAAAACTGAAAATAAAATTCTTGAGGTTACGTGACTAGAAGTGTAGAGAAAAGTTTGTGAAAAAAAGAAAAAGATAAATATATTCAATAATGTATATAAATATAGTATAACAGAACTCAATTAAAACACAAGAACTTTAAAAAAGAGACAAATGTAAAAAAAAAATTTTTATTTTTTAAATTTAAAAAAAAATAAGAGCTATGTTAAAAAAAAGACAACTATATGAAAGAAATAAAAAAAGTTTTTCTGAAATGAAATAAAGAAAAGAGATTTTTACAAAAAAAGTGAAAAAACAGATATATAAATAAAAATAAGGGATGAAAAATAAAAAAAAATTTTGAAAAAAACTTTGTATTAAAAAAACTATATATGTATATGACTGGAAAAAAACCAAACATTAAATTTTAACAAAAAAATTTTTTCTGAAATGAAATAAAGAAAAGAGATTTTTACAAAAAAAGTGAAAAAACAGATATATAAATAAAAATAAGGGATGAAAAATAAAAAAAAATTTTGAAAAAAACTTTGTATTAAAAAAACTATATATGTATATGACTGGAAAAAAACCAAACATTAAATTTTAACAAAAAAATTTTTTTTGAAATACAGGGTCATTAGTAGTGAATGACTAATAAAAAAAAACAAAAACAAATAAATGAAAAAAAAAGAGAAATAAAAAAAACATTTTTACAAAAAAACAACATTGGAATGAAATCAAATCCAAAATCCAATCAAGTTCAATATTTCAATGGAATGAAATCAAATCCAAAATCCAATCAAGTTCAATATTTCAATGGAATGAAATCAAAATCAAGTTCAATATTTCAATCAACATTCAACACTTGTAAAAAATATTGTCAAGCAAGTTAAAATTTTTTAATTATTACTGTATTATATTATTATTATTATTTTTATTATTTAATTAATTATATTATTATTAAATTAAATTATTATTATTAAATTGTTATTAGTTATAACATATATTTACTATAAATAAATATATATATATTAATCTTTTGTATTTAAAAAAAAAAACATTATGGGGACATCATAAAGTTTTTAAATAAAAGGCAAACTTATGTTTCTAATTTCTATTTTTTCTTTGTTAATTGTTGTCGGGTGAAGCAACCCAAGCTCCTATCTCCAAATAGATTGTGAACACCACTTTGAAAAATAATTCTTTATTTCAAATTCGGTTTACAATTTAGAGTGTTAAAATTCCTATAAAAATTTACATATAAAATAAATTCATAAAATAATATAATTTTTACTAACTTATTTAGTATGAATAGGGAGTATGTATGACATTTAAGTATGTACTCTCTTTACAGACCGTGGGTCTCATGCATAAAACGTGAGCTTTAGCTCGGGCTCGGTTTTTTGAGTAAAAGGTGCTTGTTGTATGCAAAATAAAATTTGATTTATTCGCTTTTATTCACTGCTCACGTTTGATCTCGTCTTGCTGAGTTTGTACTAAGTTAGATGAGCTTGTGCTCATGTTCATATGCATAAAAACAAGCTTTTGCTTTCTTTTGTGAGCTCTTCCTCAAATTTTGTTGAGCATGCCTTACAGTTGACTCGCGTACACTAGAAAGGAATCATGGCTGAATATTTTGTGCCACAAAGAAATACAAAAATTTATCAACAGCGTAAAACAAATTTAGCAAGTGAGGATAAAAAATTATACAGGTTTGTATTCTTAACTATTTTTTTTTTTTATATATACTTAATAATAAAAAGATAAATACATTGGTTTGATTATAGTAGCATCTGCTGGTTGGCAAATTATTTTTTTGAGGAGTCAGAAGAAACACGTGGTGGTGCCCTCAGTAACATTGATAAAATTCGAATATATTTAAGATTTTGTGCAGATCCTGGATTCCAAAATGTTATAGCCACAGATATTGAAGTACATCAATCAACTGTGTCGCGAACTATTCCGGAAGTTGCGAAACTTATATCTTCCAAAGCAAGCGAGTGGATCAAATTCCCGAAAGATAAAGAAGAAATAATGGATGCTCAAATGAAATGTCAAGCAAATTATTGTTTTCCATTTGTAATTGGAGTGATTGATTGCACCCATATAAAAATTAAGAAACCCACAAATCAAAGCGATGAGTATATTTGTAGAAAAGGCTTCCATTCTATAAATGTACAGGCAACTTGTGATGGAAATGAACTTTTTACAAGCGTTGACATATCCTGGCCTGGTTCAGTTCATGACTCACGCATCTTACGAAACAGCGACGTATGTGAATAATGCAAAATGCAACGAACGATGCATTACTTCTCGGGGATGAGGGCTATGGAATATGCCAATGGCTAATGACACCATTCCGGAATCCAACAACTTACATAGAAAAAACATTCAACAAAGTGCTTACAAGTGAACGTGTCATTATAGAACGGTGTTTTGGGCAATTGAAGCAAAGATTTTCAATACTTCAATACAAAATTCGTGTATCGACAGAGTTAGCACCCCACGTAATAGCCAGTTGTTGCATTTTGCATAACATAGCTAAATTTTTAAAAGACGATTATATTTTTATCAATGACGATTACAACAATAATGATGTATGGCAATTAGGAAATTATATCGAACAACAAACAGCAAGAAATTCAGAAGCTGGAAAAACTAAAAGGAGGATGATCGCAAATTTCAGAGTTTTTGCCAGAAATCTGCTGAGAGGAAGTCGCCGAAGAAATATTTTCACAATTTCGTTTTGATGTCTGACCTGGGATTCGAACTCGGGCCTTCAGTCCAATAAGACAACACACTACCTATTAGACTACGGCGACATTAAAATTAAAAGACAATTTAAAAAATTAAAGGACAATTTAAATATAAAAATATACGTGAAGTGAAAGTGAAGGTACTGTAACATTTGCATGACTTCATTGCAAATGATGTGTGGTGTTAACTTGTTTTCCACCATATTTACGGGGACATCTTTAAATGTCCATGGAGGATTTATGGATTCCTTACAATTTACTGAGGTAATTTTTTGATTTTTACAACATTTTGTCTTAAAATTTGAAGTTTTAAATTATTTTATTCTTTTATTTTATTAGCATTATTTAAATAGTTGCAATTGAATTATTAATTTTTTTTAAATTTCAGGCTGTTGCTATTCTACTTTCTTGTGTTATATATCATCACAGTATTCCAGCGATGGGTATATTCGGCGTATTAGTCGTTTTCTTTGCTGTATTTATGTGTGTCTATTGTAATCAACTTATGAAAGCCATACGCAAGCGTTATTATTGTTATTAGTGTTAATATTATTACTAATTATAATATTTTTTATAATAAAAATATATCAAAACAAAAAACATTTTTCTTTTATAAGGGGAATATCAATTTATTCATCAAGTTTGACTAGTCAAATGACTAGTCAACAGTGACCTATTTTTCCCTGCATTTTTGAAAGACTCAAATGAGTGTAATGATACTTTTGACGAGTCAACTTTGACTGGTATATACATCAAGTTTGACTAGTCAACTGTGACTAATCAACTAGTCATTTGTGACTCAAAAACAGCGAAAGAGTTAGCAGGTTAGATATATGTTTTACAGTCGAAAGAATTTATATGTTAGAAAGGGAAGCAAAATCACATGTACACGAATGTTTACGTCAAGTTTTTCACATTGCCCTTATTAACTTGATGGGAACTTGTGACTAGTTTATACGTCACACTTCACTGTCAAATGAATAGTCATTTGACTAGTCATGTTCTGGTATGGACATCTATTTATATACATATAGTATATACATTTGGGTTTCTTATTTATTGTTTTATTTATCTTACCCAATTATCAAAATATAAAAAGTAACTTTTATTCAATTATTTCAACTTCTTTATTTATTAAAATAAAAAACTTCAAAAAAGAATTACGATTTCAAATACACTAGAGCCCCGACATGCGTCGTTAATGGGGACCGGAGAATTGCGACGCAAATCGAAACGACGCAAATCGAATCAACTTTTTCTATACAAATGCATTGAAATTTAATTTATTGTGACCAAGAATTCAAAGGAAATCAAAATGAATGAATAATGAAAACATTTTTCATTATTTTATTTAGTTCAACAAATGTTTTTTAATTATTATAAAGAAATAACGAAACAATAAACAGAAGTTGCAAGAATTTTAAAATACAAAAAAAATTCTAAATATGTACCACAATACAAATACTAAAATGGTAGTACTCAATGCTGCAAGAAAAAAATTAAACGTATGTAGCGTCACAAGTCGAAATTTAAACGACGCAAGTTGGGATTCAAACGACGCAAATCGAATCGACTCCAATCGGGGACGAAACGACGGAAATTTAATCGACGCAAATTGAAATTGCAACAACGCAAGCTGAGTTTTGTCAATTTTTAAAAAGCGACGCAAATCGAAACGACGCAAATCGGGTCGACGCAAGTCGGGGCTCTAGTGTAGATTAATTTAGATAAAAAAAAAAGTACGGAAGGATTACGTTGTTACTGCTTAGCCGTCGAAAAGGAAAAAGAAAGAGGAAGTTAAATTTTGTATGTACTTGGGTGTGGATCATTTGATCCTGCATACCGATTACTAGCGGTACTCGGTATTTGATATTTAATCGTTGGCTGCAGAGTCTTACTTTCCACAGAGTGCCACATTGCTTCCCTCGATGGAAAAAGGCTATTTGAATCTAACCGGGAGCTTTATGCGTCTTCCACTTGCCGTAGTTTTGGGAACAGGTTCAGGTAACTCGGTACTTGATGTATTAGACGAATATGTGGCACTGGTAGGAACATCTGGAATCGGCGGGTCTAAAGTTGACTGGGAGCCTCTTCGAGAAAGTGTGATGTGCTAGGTAGGAGATCATTTGATGCAGGAAAACTGTCTGTCTGTTCAGCTGGACTTACAGACTCTGACGCTGGACGAAAACAGGGTTTTAAGCGGTCGATACTAATATTTGCTTTACGACCCCGCACAACTATTGTAAAAAACTTCGGAAAACGTTTTAAAACAATAAACGGGCCATCGTAGAGATGAGTTAGCGAATGACGAATCGAGTCGTTTCGAACAAAAACGTGCGTTGATGACTGGAGGTTTTTAGAAATGAAAGTTGATTTCGTAGAGTGATGCGAAGTTTGTGTTGGTTGGAGATTCTTCATTGAGTTTCGAAATTCTGCTACAAAGTCGATAGAGGTTGATGTAGAGTTGTTTTTGAAGAAAAATTCTCCTGGGATGATTAAGGTGGTACCATATACAAGCTCTGCTGGCGTTGCATTTATGTCCGGTTTAAATACTACGCGAAGACCAAGTAGAATCATTGGAAGGTGTTAAACCCACCTCGATGAATCGTGGCATAAGATGGCATACTTAAAAGTTCTGTGCCATCTTTCTATTAGGCCATTTGCTTGTGGGTGGTAAGGCGTTGTTCGTAAATGTGCGGCTCCAATCGTTTGCATTAATTCGGCGAAAATTGATGATTCGAATTGTCGGCCTCTATCAGATGTGATACGATTTGGGACTCCAAATCTGGAAATCCAGTGAGTAACCAGTGCTTTTGCAACCGTTTCAGCAGACATATCGGGCATCGGTACGGCCTCAGGCGATCGTATAAATCTGTCGATTATTGTTATGCAATATTGCTGCCCTTCGCATAAAGGAAAAGGTCCAACAATATCGATATTAATATGTGAAAAACGCTCGGTAGGTGGCTCGTACATGTCGGGTGTCGATATAGTGTGACTTGCGTTTTCGATCGCTGGCACGGTATGCACGCTCTAACAAAATTGGCGATTTCTTTCCTCATGCCAGCCCAGACAAATCTAGAAGTCACCACTTAAGTTGTAGCACGAATTCCAGGATGAGCTAAGTTGTGTAATGAGTTGAGTATTTGCCTTCGAAAATCTTTTGGGATGTATGGCCAGACGCGTGAATTGAATGTATCGCACACAATTTATTCGTCACAACCTAAAACATTCAAATATTTTAAAATAAGTGAATTATTGGGCCTGCCTTGATTTTTTAATAAGTTTTGCAGCTCAACTTTTTGTGCTACTGCCAAATCTTTGAAATTTATAAATTTTTGAGCAGAGTCGGTATATAAAGTTTGTATTCTAGACAGCGCATCAGCTGCGGAATTCTCACTTCCAGGCGTATGACGTATGTCAGTCGTAAACTGGCTGATGAATTCCAATTGTCTTAACCTTCGTGGTGATGATTTTTCCATTTTCTGCTTGTAGGCGAATATTAATGGGCGATGATCGGTGACTACGTAACAAGGGCGTCCTTCTATGGCGTACCGAAAATGGCAGATAGCCTGGTAGACGGCAGCTAATTCTCGGTCGTAAGTTGAATATTTCTGCTGCGTCGCTGTTAGCTTCTTTGAATAGAAAGCTAATGGTTGCATGATGCCATAAACTTTCTGATGCAGCGCTGCTCCCACGGCTGTGTCTGATGCGTCGACGTAAATGGCTAATTCTGCACCAGGGGCGGGATGAGCGAGTAACGTAGCGTTGCATAATTCCGTTTTACAACGTTCGAATGCATTTTCAGTATCGGTATTCCATACTAATAGGGTGGAGTCGTTCTTTTTGTTACCTGTTATCATGCCTTGTAGAACTCCCTGGTAAGCGATGGTGTGGAGCAAAAACTTTCTGTAAAAGTTCATCATACCGATGAATCTTTTAAGTTTTTGCGCGTTGGTCGGTTTTCTGTACTCTTTTAACAACTCGACTTTTTCGGGCAATGGTCGAATGCCTTCTGGTGTGACGAGGTGACCAAGAAAAGTAATCTCAGATTTGCCGAATTCACATTTCTTTAAATTAATAGCAAGCCGATTCTCTCGAAGTCGCTGGAATACTAAACGAAGGTCATGACGATGCTGCTCTAAGGTGACAGAGGAAACAAAAATGTCGTCAATGTACGGAAATACACAATCAACACCTCTGAACACTTTGTTGATCATACGCTGGAAAGTCTGCGCATCATTTCGTAGGCCGAAAGTCATAAACTTGAATTCGTACAACCCAAAAGGAGTACTTATTGCCGTTTTCGGAACATGGTCGGGGTGAATCGGAATTTGGTGAAATGCCTTCTGAAGGCCGATTTTCGAAAACAATTTTTTTCCTTTTAAATTGTTTGTGAAGTCCGTCAAATACGGTAGGGGATAGCGGTCCGGCAAAGTCTGCGCGTTCAGAGCGCGGTAGTATCCACAAGGTCTCCACGTTCCATCGCTCTTTTTCACCATATGTAATGGACTGCTCCAGTTGCATTTGGACGGTTAACAAATTCCAGCTTCAGTGAGAATATTAAATTCGTTTTTGGCTGCGGCAAGTTTCTCAAGTGGCAGTCGACGAGGCCGGCAAAATGTGGGTTGACCATACGTCTCAATTCGATGAAAAATTCTAGATTTGGTTTTGGAACCGTAAGGTGAGAGAACCGTGATGTCATTGAATTCTCTTAACAGGTCTGCAAACGGGTTGTATGTGCTGAAGGTTTTAATGAAGGCGATTTTCGAAGTCGACGGTAGTTGAAGCTGAGAATCGTGACCGGTGGTGTTGTCTACTAGTCGGTTACGCCGCAAATCAATTAATAAATCATAATATTTTATGAAATCCGACCCTATTATTGGCGTCGTCACATCGGCAACTACAAATGACCAATAGAAATTTCGTCTCAAACCGAGGTCTAACTTTAGGCGCGTTTCGCCTATAACCTCTATGGGCGAACCGTTTGCAGCATACAATGTTACGCCCGTCGGGCAGATGTCTGCAGTTTTCGCAGAAAGAGGAAGCACAGATAAGTCGGCACCACTGTCAACCAAAAAATTTCTTCGAGTGTGTCTGTCGATAACCTGGAGGCGAAAAATATAGCACTTAGTGGGGGATGTTTCGCTGGAATCCTCCACCGGCCCAAAAAGTCAGTTTGAAAACTGCGCTGTAACAGCGTGTACTTGTCGCTGCTTATGCTTATACGGGCTGCGACACTTTCGTGCGTTACGTCCATATTTCTTGTGGTACCAGCACTCATCGAAATGTGAGCTGGGTATGCCGTCGGATGAAGGTTGACGATGCTGAGAACGATGGCGAGTGGCAGCAGGTCTGCGCGATCGCGAATGTGCTCGAGTAGTAAGTTGTTTAAACTTCCTATTTAATGCCATTATGGCTGTATGTAGCTCTTTTATGTCACTGGACGACTCTTTCGTCACTTTGCATGCCTGTGACTGCGATACAGCGTCTACAATGGAGTCGGCTATTCTCGTGAATTCTGCCGCCGCACCTGTTGATGCTGCCACCACTGGCTGAGCAAACGTTGGCAACCGTTTCGTCCAAAGACAATTAAGCGCAGCCTCGCCCACTGAGTTGCCCGCCACTCGCTTCATCTCAAAATAAAGTTCCGAAAGTTTCCTACCGCCCAAAGGCATTTCGAACAAGAGCCGTTTGAGTCGACGTTGTTCACTGTCGGCGAAGTGGTCTATAATCCCTCTTTTCACGTACTCGAAGCGGTCGGATGGTAGCAAAGTCGTGATGATGTTGGTATGTTGAGCTATGGTTATGGCCGATGCGCTAAACCAGAACTCCATCGAGATGAACCAGGCTTCGACATTTGTGTTGCACATTTCGGGAAACGGCAATCGAGCATAATACGCTACTGGTTGCGTCCCGCGACGTTTGTGCCTGCTCGCCGTCATCACCTCGTTTGGCCATGGTGAATGCCGTGGATGTGTCGTTGGTTGCCATCTCGTGTTCTTCGGGGTCACCAATTTGGGTTTCTTATTTATTGCTTTATTTATCTTACCCAATTATCAAAATATAAAAAGTAACTTTTATTCAATTATTTCAACTTCTTTATTTATTAAAATAAAAAAAAACTTCAAAAAAGAATTACGATTTTAAATAGATTAATTTAGATACAAAAAAGTACGGAAGGATTACGTTGTTACTGCTTAGCCGTCGAAAAGGAAAAATAAAGAGGTAGTTAAATTTTTTATTTACTTGGGTGTGGTTCATTTGATCCTGCATACCGATTACCAGCGGTACTCGGTATTTGATATTTAATCGTTGGTTGCAGAGTCTTACTTTCCACAGGGTGCCACATACATACGTACGCCTGTATTAATTTTAATTAATAGTGGGAAATTTAGCACTCCTCTAAAAATTCGATACTATCGATAGTTTTATACCGGACTATCGAAACTATCGAATGGGCCGAATATCGATAATTTTGCAGCCTTATGGTCAAACACAGCTATTGACAGACAAAGCACCGAGTAACCAGAGTTGACAATTATGACGTTTGAAAAACGCTAAAATCAACAGCCTTAACACTTTTTTAGAGGGAGAAAAAAATGTTATAAATTTTGCGAAGCAAATGTGTTAGAAGCAACAGATATACAGAGTGAAAACTGGCGGATAAAGTAGAAAAATTAAATGTAAATAAACATTTATTTTGTGTTAAAAATGGGAAAATTTTTAATATATTTTAATTTCTTCAATGAAAATTTTAAATATTTAATTATTAATCGAAATGTATGTCGGAATGAATATATTTTGTTGTGCAAAAGGTAAGAAAGAAGCTAAATATATCAAGATCAAATAAGACAAATTGCTGATACATAATAATTTTTTCTTATAGAACTTTGTGTATATTACCAGTATTTATTAATTTCTTGAATGAAAAAGTTTAAATTCGGTAATTTTTAATTATTAATCGAACTCTTAGCAATATCCCTTCACACTGAAAAAAGTTCCCTGTGCGAAAGGTAAGTAAAAATAAAAATATAAAAAAATATATACTCATAACTTTTTGTTTCAGGAATTTGTGAATATACCTCTAATTTGGTTAAATACTAAGTTAGTGACGATCGATGAAACGTGTCATAAAAAACACATTAGTTCCGAATTACGTTTCCCCAATAAAACGGTTCATCTCCTTTCAAAATTATTCTATTTTTCTACATAAATATCATCAATTTCTACCAAAATAGAATAATAAAAACCCACCCCGAAAACTAATAAAACATAAACAAAACAGACAGACAATCAGAGAGGGACAGAAATACCTTTTTGGTAATATTTGCTGTCCCTTTCTCCATACACGGTTAACTGTCAAATCCCGTGTCCACTCTGGTTACTCCGTGCTGCAAAGAACAGATTTTATGCAATCATAATGCCATATTAGCTGTTTTCACATCATTAAAGTGATTTTCTACTCGCTATATCATTTTTATTTTTGCGTTTTGTTAAAAAGTTACTTTTCACGACAAAACGCTCCTTTTTACTTAGCTTTTACACATGCCACTTCGAAAAACCCAATAAATTCAGAATACACTTACATTTTTTGTAGTGGCAACAAATTATGCTTGCCATTGAAAATTTGACAGTGGTTTGCCACTAGATGTCAAAATGGTAATCAGTGTTACTCTGCTAAAAATTTAAAACAAATTAACTGAATTACTGTTAAAATGTAATTAAAATAAAACATTTGATTATAGAGCATTTATATTAATAACAACCTTTTCCCCAAAAATATGATAGTATGATCAACTTAACGAAAGAAAACAGTTTATACACAAAAAGTGAATATAGTTGAAATGGTGGCATACTTGTGAAAAGAAAATGTTTTAAAATTTGTTAATTTTTACCGGTCTCAACCACTTTTATGACATACATATGAACAAAAATGCTTCTAATTTTAGAAGTAATCAAATCTTTCTCAAATTTACGCTTCGACGACATTTTGAAAATTAACTCTTACTGGCATGTGTAAACACAAAAACATATGGCAAGAGATTTCACTATTTCAAATAATTCTTCATTGATAATGCGTTTACAAAACTGCCATGCCACTAGTGACATGTTTAAAGACAGTATTATGCGACCCCTACACGTTGCGACATGCTGTACAACTTTATTATTTTGCACAAATAATTGTTATGTTCAACCGACGATCAATATAATGAGTAAATTTGGTTGAAATCTCGAAACACCTGAAGAAGATGACAAACTGTTGATTCAACATGTTGTATAACTATCGCACGTGTAGGGCCAGTGTCAGGGTTGTCACTTCAGCATCAACGCAGGGGTAGCAATCAACAACGCAACGATTTGATTTAAAACAACGAACGAAGAATAAAGCGAGTACTTCAAAGCGGGTACTCATCTCTCGTTTTTTCCTTCTTTGATTTTTTTAATGATGCTAGGCGTTCTTCAACGCATTGTACGTATTTTCAGCTTAACTGTTAAGCCCTGGTTAGCGAAGCGTAGAAATCGCAAAAACGCAACGTGCGTTAACGTAAGAACGTTTGTGTAGTTATATTTAGAAGCGTAAAAAACGTGACATCGGTCAGCGGAGAATGTAAATAAAAAGAAAACAGAACATAAAGCAAAACACAATACAACATAAAGTAATTCATTTACAGACATTTGCACGAAGTCAGCTTTTCAGAACAGTGATAAGTGTTGTTAAGGTAATGCAAAAATAAAAAAGTAATAATTAGGCCTTAATTGGAAAAAGTTATATTTGTTTCTTAGGTTTTATGTTATTGCAAATATGTATTTATTCTTGTAATATTATAGAATATTATATTTTTGATTTAATCGGAGTCAATATTTATAGAATTTACCTCTGGCTATAATAATAACAGTTAAAAAACACTTTTATAATTCTCTATCTACATTAGAATCATAACAATATGTATTTAAAAATTTTAAAGATTAAAAAGATTTGTGTATAAATAGGAAAGTACCTAAAAAGGCATGTAGTACATCGCCACTCGAAATACTTATTATTTATTTGTTTGGTCATTACAATCTTAACAATATTTAATGAAAAATAATTTTTTATTTACAAATTTAAAAGATTAATATATACGATTAATATATATGAAAGTACTTCGTCACTCAAAATACACATTAATTATTTTCTTTTTGTGTGCACAATAGAATCATAACAATAAGTATGTGTTTCTTAAATTTTTTTATTATCATTTTAATAAAAAATTAATATACATGTACAAATTATAATATACATGTATAAATTATATACATGTAAAAATTCAAAGTTTTATATAAATAAGCATTAAAGTACCAAACAGGGCATTTGTGCGCAATGCAACTCTACATATAATAGCCCCATCACTCATGTCATGTAAAAACGTTAAAGAATTCTGTTTTGTACAAATCGTTTCGCTTAGTTAGCAAGACAGTACATTTCGGTAAGCATTTACAATGCTCTTCATATTCTAAAAACGAACGTACGTTATGTGACGTTTCGCTAATAGGGGCTCTAGTGTCTGAAGATTCTATAAGTAACATCGCCTTTTAAACTGAGGGACTGTATGTTTTGGTTATACGTGTTTGACAACAGTTTATGCCATAACACCCGGCAGCGTTGCCAGTAATTTTTTTTGAAAAACTTTTTATTTCTGGTATAAAAAACTTTTTTTTACCAAAAAAAAAATTTTTTTTTTTACAAAAGTACCAACATTTTTAAAGGAAAGACCGGACCTCGGTGCCTTCTGTTGGTGTTTTCTTGCTTCTTTTGCCCGGAATTAATAAAATACACAATGTTTTATTTAAAAATGTAAATATTTCGTGTTATTATTATGGAATTTATTGAAAAAAATTTTAAATTTAATTTTGTCGAAAAAACTTGTTTTGTTAGAAAACATATTTAATGAAAACTTTTTCGCATCTCAAAAAACTTGAAAAAAAGGGAAAACTTGGCAAATGGCAACGTTGACACCCGGTATACCAATTCGCCCCAAGCAGGGTTACCTATCTTTATTTTAATTAAGCAGATGCTTCTTAAGTAGATTGGTTATTTACACACACGTTATACAAACTGTTTATCGCTTGGAAAATGGATCACTATTTATCAATTTTACGAGGTATATTGTCTACTAAAGGCAGTATTTTAGAAACTTATTTGGAAGGTTTGGAGTATCATAGAACATTTTACTTACAGGTAAAAATATATTGTATTTAATGAAAAACATAGTTTTATTAAATAGCTTTCACAGCCTCATGAGTCCAGTGAATTGGTGCAACATATTAGTTCTCTTTTAACAAAACCAGATACACGTTTTTTGGGTTTACGTTTGCTCGTTTCCTTCATTGACGGCTTTTCAATCGATATATTTGAGAAGAAAGGAACTTTATGGACAACTTTGGTTCTAAAATCGTTTAGCAATCATGAATTCCATTTTCAATCAAACTTAGTTTATGTCGCTTTAGGTAATTTTGCTTTTTTTATTATTTTAATTACTTGTAAAATGACTTGCAAACTTTATTTTTAGATAAAATAGTCAAAAAAACACATCAATCCCCAGATTTATCTAAAACGTTTGCGAGTTCTTACCTTTGCAAAATTTATGAGAATCTTGTAAATGAAAAAACGACAAATATTAACTGTGCTCTGAAATGCATCGAAACGTGCTTGCGTCTGTATCCGTCATCTAGTGGTTCATCCAGAGCCATATTAGAGAGATTTCTGTGGAAAATTGTTGACAATAACGAAGAGGATGTGGTTGTCAGTTGTGGCAAATGCTTACACCTTCTGCAGCAAATAAAAGGTGGTGGAGTATTAGGAATCAACTATAAAACACAGTGGAAAAATTATCAAGTTCAACTAATAGGAGGAATTCATGCCATATATAATGAATTGTTCATAAATTGTGTAGAATTATATGACGATAAAATTGAAACAGAAAATTTGTCGTGGGATACCGAAAAAGTTAAGTATGATATTGAACCAGTTAAAAGGACTGCCCAAATGTATACAAAGTGCCATAATTTGATTAAGTATCTCGAAATCGCATTAAGGTAATTATATATATATTTAATTACTTAGTTATCAAATTATCACTATAATTTTTTAGAGAGCCCTTTCCAGTAGAGAAACCAATACTTCTGAGGAAAATTTTGAATGTTATTAATAGAGGATTGAGTATCAATTGTAATATGCTAGAGCAAAATCCTTTAGTTGATAATATTGCACTTAGCATACTTTTGCCGAAACTGCATGTTGATCTCTTAGAGCTGCTGGCAGTTTTAATGACTATGTATTGTTTTCTAATAATTATAATTTTTAGGTTATATACATCATGTTTAAACTATTTTTAGATTACATGGCCAACTTCGTTCCTATTCAGAAGTTGTTTTGGGCTTACTGGTAGACACACTCAAATGGACATCGTCCAGAAACGTACAAGGTGATCACAAATTATTACAGTATGTATTCATGCATTTATCTAAATATTCATATAATTAAATTCTTGCTATTAATAGTACGTATTTAATATAAAAACCTATTCATTGAAAGGAATGTTACAAAATAATATGAGTTGTAAGAAATAGTTTTGATAACACATTAAAGGTTTAAGATTCGATTGCATAAGAAAATTATTATGTGAATGTTTGCGATCCAAAGAAGTATTTTTTTTTTAATCTAATGTTCATTTTCTGTCTTCGAAGTTAATTAACTCGAACTTTTTGGGTTGTCCAAAACAAAAGTATACTTCTCTCTTCAAAGTTAACCAACCCAAAGATGTTTTTAGTTTATTTTTTGTTATTTATTGTGGAAATTTAAAAAAATGACTTCCTGTGCAATAAAATTTTTGTATAGCAAAGAAAAAAGCTATAATTATTTAAATGATATTAAACTTAAATATAAGGTTAATATATAAATAGCATTAGCAAATATGGTCATCCGGTTTTAGAGTACTTAATTTAAAATTTTATATTTAGTTTAGTTATATAATTAAAAATAGAGTTTATGTTATCGGTAGAAGGTTGATTGAGGCCATTATTAAAAAATATTTAGTTTGAAGACAAGTTGATAAAGGGCGTGTAACTTATAACTATTGATCCACAGTATATACAGTTATTTTTATAGTGACTATTTAATAAATGTTGAGTGATAATTGTGTGGCCCATACGAAGACGAGAAAACAAGTTATTTTTGTTGATATTTGTAGGTTATATTGTTATTTTCATATTAGGATTTATTATTGAGTAGTGTAAACCGTTATGAGATGTGTAGGGTAGAAATTGAAATGGTTTGATTACAGTCTAATATATTGCCATTGTAATTTTTTTTTTTAACAACTTAAGATAGGTTAGTATCTATAATTGCATTAATGTTACATGAAACTTTTGGGAGAAGTTTGTTCGTAGTTTCTAATACCTTTTGTTCTATTGATAGTTAATATTTATATTGGCGTTGCTCGATGCGCATGGCTCGGTTTATGTCTTTTAGGTTAGATTTACTGGAAGACCCTCACAGAAATTGATCATATTCAATTCTGCTTAAAATTAGTGCCTTAAGATAATCGTCAAATTTTCTTTGGAAGCAAAGAATTTTTTGTGAAAGGATCTGAATTTTTCATGTATAATTTTTCCAATATTACTCTTAATATTTTATGTTGAGTTACGGGATGTTACCGATTGAAAGACTGGATTGTAATTTTCGAAAGTATGATTTTTTCAATGAATAGTTTCAATATTTATTACTAATTTTTCAAATATGTTGTTTATTATGGACAAATCGCTGTTTTGACATAGTACATAGAGATAAAGACGATGGTATTAGGGATGCCAATCGGGTAATCCCGTAACTCGAAATCCCGGGATTTTCGGGATTCACAAATCCCGAATCCCGGGATTTTTTAAAAATTTTCCCGGGGTTTTTCGGGATTTTCGGGAAGCTGATGCTGCATTAACATTTATGCTAAATGAAACTAGAGCCATCAATTGTAGTCTTGCTTAAGATTTATATAAATCACATCATCGCAAAAGAATAGAGAAAAGAAAAACTGTGTATTCACCTCTACTAAATTTTCTTAAAAATCCAAATAAAGAGACTGATTTTGATAAAGATTTTGATATAACTTAAATAAAATGTGAATTAAAGGCATTAATCCTGCGTTTTGCAAAAGGTTCTGGAAAAAAAATTCTATATCACTCGACTTCGATAATAGCATCTCAGATGAGGAGAACCCTACTTCCATTGCTAAAAAGTTATTTGATGATGAGACTGAAAAAAATTTTCTTGTTTAATTTTTAAACATATTCCATAAACTCTTATTCAAATTTTTTTTAAAGATGCTGGTTGAAATAAGCTGTGAGCCACTGTATATGTATGAATTATTTTTGTTAATTTACGCTTTCTTGTTACTTTTTGTTTTGTTTTTTTATATTTTATTTTTTTTATATTTATTTTTATAGACATATAATTCATATTCATATAAATGAAATTGTTAATAAAATATTTTTTTTTTTTTTTCAATTCTATTATTAAGAGAATTCATAATTTTCCAGTAATTTTTGGATCCCGAAATATCCTGGGATTTCGGGATCGGGATTACGAAATCCCGAATCCCGGGATTTTTAAAAATCAATCCCGTTTGGCATCCCTAGATGGTATACATCTTGAGTTTATTAACGCTGTCGCTGTTTTGGTTAAAAAGAGTTTGGGTACGGACTAAAGACGTGCAGTAGTACACCACAAAGTATTTGTAAAACAAATACACCATGGTAGATACCATATACTATTGGTATAAATGAGAGAATGAGTGTAACTGATATTGTCTGCTTTTGCTTTTACTCATCTACTCTACCCACAAAAACAATAACAGTTCTTTATGGTTTTGCGTTGAGTATTGATTGTATTTGTTTCTTGCCCTCAAATAACTGTTGTACTACAAGTATTTTTGATTTACTTATTAGGTATTTTTAAATATTTATGGTGACAAAAATATACAAGTAAACTTTGGTGTTGTAAGTAAATATTATTAACAACAACAAGGCATGCGTCCAGTAAACAATTTACTGAAACCGCCTTATCTCCGGAACGCTTTCATCAATCTTCCTCGGATAAAAGGCCACCAACAGACCGTCGCGAGGCCAACAATTGATGGAAGAACTTTTCACCATCAACTGACCCGCCGACACTTTAAGGGGGAAAAACACTTTCCCCTCAACCAAGGCCCGCCAAACTCACATCACTATGTCTCCAGGCCCTACCTATTCCATTCCTCCTTTTGCCCCAAAAAAATTTTTTTACCCTATTTTTTCAAAATTATTCATTTCTACCTTCACTGTACAGTGTACAGCAATCATCATATAAATTATACATACAAAATTTTATTCGCATAGTACAATAAGTTACTTATTGTATTCCACCATCAACTACAAGTATTTGCTTGTGAGAAATATAGGAAAACAAATATGTTACTCTCATTTTCTCTTTATCCATTCATACCCTAACTGCTACAAAAAATAACCATACCAACTTGTATCTGCAACGCAGAACCATTTATCTATACACACTCAGTTCAGCAAAGACACACAACATGTTCGAACAGTTGTAACTGTGCACGTCTTTAGTACGGACGATAGTAATGACTTCGGCCGTTAGCCAGAATTTTATTAAATTTAAGTTAGGCTTTGATACGGTACGAAAAGCTGCTGTTTTCCAGGTACGCGGAGTATGTCCAGTATCAAAAGTATTGTTGTGTATTTGTAGCAGCTTTGCTTAACTTGTGTGTGTTAAATGCTTAATTACATATATCATAGTAATTTGCACCTTGTCAAGTGGGTCCCTGTTGCTGATGCCAAACATAATACAGGCATCAATTTTCTCGAATGATACTGTTTATGTTCATGCAATTGAAATTAAATTTTTGTGAATACTTCTGTATATGTTTAACACTAGAGTTCTTTTTCATATACCTAATTGTCTTACACGTGCAAAAAGAGATTTAGGTAAAAACAATATTAAAAAATTATTTTTGGAGTTAACTTGAGAACTTATTTTGTGCCTACACTGATAAAAAAAATAACCTAAATTGATATGGTAAAACAATAATCATATATACATTGGCTCACAGCTTATTTCAACAGCTCGTGTAATTTCGTAACGTAACAAGATATTAAAAAAGATTTAATAAGAGTATAAGAATATGGGTGCGTTCGTAAATTCAGCAAATTTGTGCACGACTGCGGCAGTAATGCCAAGTTTTGTTGCTAATGCGTGATCAGCTGTTGCAAATGCTTTGCTACTGCACAAAAACTAAACAGAATTTGCTTTTTAGAACGTTTTGCAAAAGTTAAAAAAAAATTTATCAAAATTAACAATAACAAATATTATTGAAAATTTAGACGGGGGTTGTAAAATTCAAAAATTTCCGGCTTATTTGTTCCTTTGTCATTTCAAAGTCCGATTTGATTTCTTTAATTTTTAATAAAACTTTTCCCCACAATACTGACCGACTCCATATCCAGTCTAATCCGTATTATTAATTTTTGTATGTTAAATGTGAAATCTTCCTCGGAACTAAAAATATAAATAATTAAAATTTTCTATAACAATATCGGTTAAATTTTATTAGTTTTCCATTTTTCTGCAAATAAAGCAAAATTTTCTTTTGTTTAATAGCTTTTATATCACGAAACTACAATATTGTCGAAGAAATGGTTTACCGCAAACTATTGCAACTGAAATCTAACTGTTGCTATATTTGCAAAAATTTGCGACAGTATTGCAATTTGTCTGCAAAAAAAAAAACGTTCGACGCAAGTCAGTGCTGCCAAGTATTGCATTTTTGAACATTTGATTTTTATTATGCTGCAGGTTGCACAACTACTGCATTTACGAACGTACCCTATGTTGAAAAATTACAAAAAAAAAGTTTTATTCAGTCTCAAATGTAAACCTACAAACTAAAAACCAAAAATATAGGAACCAGAGATCAGCAATGAATCGTTTTTCCGCTACTCATAAGCACTCCTGCAATTTTGAGTATGAGTGAATCAACAGAATTGAAATTCAACTATTCTGATTCATTCGTACTCGCTACAGCATTGATTTATAAGTATATGTTACAATGAGTATGAGTACAACGTTGACATCAAACTCACAACATTCCAAATGTGTTTGATTCATACGCCTACTCATTCTGATTCATAAATTTAGAAAAATACTTGTAATACTTATAAGTGATTCGAGTGGCTCGAATCATTCATCAAAATTTACAGCCTTTGTTATTGTTGCATATACAAACTAAGAAGAAAGGAAGGACAAAGACAACAAGCAAAGCATACACACAATCGTCTTGTGAGTATAGTAGTGTTCGTACGCGAATCATACTTATTTTGTGCTTCGTGTAAATGTTAAGTAGAGACGAGTCGAAGTCAAGTATGAATACGATGAGTAGATTCGAGTCATACTTATTATTTCTGATATCTCTTACTACTGATTCTGATTTCTCATACTACTCATACTGTTTTCCTTCAAAATTCTTCTTGGTCAATTCCACAACATTTCTTAGAAATATAAAACATTTTATCACAAACACCCATGCATTGAATCCCTGTCTCACCACGGACTGACTGTTTACATTTATTTCACTCAGGCAGGCACACTATCCTGATTAAAGGGTAGTAATGACCAATTATGTATGTATGTACAGTGGCTCAAAGCTTATTTCAACCAGCACCTTTTAAAAAAATTTTAATAAGAGTTTATAGAATATGTTTAAAAATTAAACAAAAAAGTTTTATTCAGTTTCAAATTTATGGGCAATTTGTGATCAAAACATCCGCCAACACCAGATTTCGAACAAGAATGACCTTATAGCAGCTCTGAAAAAGGAATGGGCAAAAATAACTCTCCAAACCACTAGGAAGTGGAATCAATGCAAAAAAGGCTGAAAGCTGTAATTAAGCAAATAGGAAGTCATACTAAATTTTGAAATTAAAACTATTAGTTAATCATTTAATTGTTTGTATATAGTAAGTGGTTGAAATAAGCTGTGACGAATTGGGTTTCTATATTTTTGGTTTTTAGTTTATAAGTTTACATTTGAGACTGAATAAAACTTTTTTTTCTTAATTTTTAAACATGTTCTATAAACTCTTATTCAAATTTTTTTAATATCTTGTTTCGTTTCGAAATTATACGAGCTTAATTTTTTAAAAGGTGCTGGTTGAAATAAGCTGGGTGCCACTGTATATTAAAATTTATTGCAATTTGGCAATAAAATAGTGTTTAAGTCTATGATTGATTAAAATAAATCAGATAGACAATTGTTTAAGCAAACAAAACGGTTGTTTTATTCTCAATTCCTCCGCAATAACCAAGTTTAAGTGCTTGTGTTATTCTAACCCTATAACCAAGTTTAAGTGCTTGAATTATATGTATAATTGTCCCGGTGATTCCGCCCGGACAAAACAACACACATTCTGATTGTCCCGGTGATTCCGCCCGGACAATTCAATACCAACCAGCAAATCAGCTGAGTCATAAACAACACCGTTTTAAAGGTCCATCTCTCCCCTTTCCAACAAGACTTAAAGTTCGGAAATCGGGTGAGAAATGTTTGAGTAATCCAGAAATTTGTGCGTAAAGTCAAAAAAACAGTTTTTGTCAAATAAATCAAGTTTGGAGGGTTCGAGAAATATAAAAAAGGTATTTTTGAGTTCTACTCAACTAACTGAACAACGTGGACTATGTAGTTTCTCGGGTGTATTTTCACCGTGTTATTATTACCTCTTATAATTGAATATCCAGGAATCCAGAGAATTTTCAATAATTGAAATTTTCGGTCGAAATATCGCGAATTTCATTTATTGTATTCCATTTGTAGGAGAGAGGATTCCTAATATATCATTTGACCGATAAACTATCAATACAAATGACTGTACGATCACCATTTTCTAGTCCATCACCATTTACTAGTTCATTTAAAATACATAGTAGTAAATATCGAGGTAAATGCTGGTGGAATTGTAATTATTATTGTTAACAATAGCACACGAAGTAATACCTTATTAAAAATTCGAATGACCTGTGAAGAAAAGCGTCCATTCCTTTTCAAGGAAATGTTTATCCTTCTTAATGTACAATTGAGAAATTTATCACTTTGTTATATTTGGAGAAATATCACATGATCTGCCAATGACGAATTCCATTGTATGTTTTTTATGGCGAAATATTTTGAATGTCTTCATCAATTATAGACTTGTTTTGAAAAATAATTGTTTATTATTTTAAATTTAATTTCCTGAATGCGGTCCTCAATAGATGGTAATCCAGATCCTGCCAGTATGTGTTTTCCCAGCGTATACACTAGACCTAATTGTTTGTGACTCAGCTGATTTGCTGGTCGGTATTGAATTGTCCGGGCGGAATCACCGGGACAATCAGAATGTGTGTTGTTTTGTCCGGGCGGAATAACCGGGACAATTATACATATAACGCAAGCACTTAAACTTGGTTATTGCGGAGGAATTGAGAATAAAACAACCGTTTATTGTTTGCTTAAACAATTGTCTATCAAATTGATTTTTAATCAATCATAGCTTTAAATACTATTTTATTGCCAAATTGCAATAAATTGTAATACATGTATATATATGTGGGAAGAGAGTAAGCAGCAGTACAGTTTGTGTTCGGTTGTGAAGAGAGAAAGACGTGCGCGGAGTGTTTTATTATTTTTTGATACATGAATTCCTATTAAAACTTTTTTTTTATATACTACATTTTTTACTTTTATATCCAATAAATAAAAATCCCACAAATATTGGGGGCTCAGCCAGAATTTCGTTAAAATTAGATAAAATCTTCACAGTTTTTGCAAAGAAAAATATATGTTTTATCAATACTTGTATACACAAAAAACGAAAAGACGATAAATGCAAAGAGACGAAAAGACGCTAAATTCGAAGAAAAAAGTACAGAAACGCATTATAAAGTAGTGTATGTGAAGTGTATTGGGTGCGACTTGTTGCTACTGCGTAGAAGTAAAATACGTTAGGTTTGAACAACAACAACAACAAGAAACAAAGCAGAAAGAACACAAACGCGAGAGTGACAAGTGTTGTAAGTGTAGCGGTGGGAGAGCAAAAATTAAATATGGCGAGTTTGGGTGAGTTCGACAGCGTTCGCGAGAGCATACGGCATACAAGCAAACAAAACATAGTGGCTCTGCATAAATTCATATTTGAGTACGAAGGCGACCGTTCAAACCGACGACGTTTGAGAGAATTTGAAGGGTTCGAATACGACGAAAAAGACGATGCGTATGAGAAGAAGGTTGCATACGTGAAGAACAATCTAAAGCCGGCAGAACTCACGTCAATTTGCAATGTTTTGTGTATTTCGTACGATAGCAGAGATTTAGTACTGCACATATTTACACAGCTCAAAAAGGGTGCTCTGCTCAACGCAATTTACAAAGATGACGACGACGAAAACGATGATGGCGACGACGATGCAAGCAGCGATGAAGACGAAGCAGCATGTAGTGGTGTTAACAAAGACGTGGTCGGAGACAATCGTAAAGACACAATAAGCATGCGTGCGACACAACCACAGGCGTCAAAGTTTGCAATGACTTTTCGAGACATTGAGGACTCGATCAGGACGTTTGATGGGAAGGGAAATTTGCCCATTGAGACATGGATCGAGGAATTCGAGGAAACTGCAGCCATTATGAATTGGGACGAATTCCAAATGTTCGTTTTTGCTAAAAAATCGTTAAGAGGCATAGCAAAGCTGTTCATTCAAGGCGAACGAGGCATAACATCTTGGAGGAGACTTAAAGACGCATTAATTGAGGAATTTCGGACAACAATAAACAGCGCACAACTACATAGACAGCTGGCTGAAAGGAGAATGGGAAAAAGCGAAACCGTGCAGGAATATTTTCTTCACATGAAGGAAAGCGCGTCGCGCGGTAATATTGATGACGATTCGATTATACAGTATGTGATCGACGGAATAAACGATTTGAATGTGAACAAATCGATATTGTACGGTGCCAGTGACATCAAGGATTTTAAGAGGAGATTATCGTGCTACGAGAAGTTTCGGTCGAAGGAGGAGGAAAAGATAAACCGAAAATCGGAAAACCGGATTAAAAACAATAGCGATTCGAATCGGAATAAGTCAAAGAACAACTATGACTTAATGTGCTTTAACTGCGGTTCTAGAGGTCACAAATCGAGAGAGTGTACGAATAAGGAAAAAGGTATGAAATGTTTCCGTTGTAACAAATTCGGTCATATAGCTAAAGACTGTCCCGAGGACAATAAAACAAATACGCGACTCCTGAAATTTCAAAATTTAAATATGACGAAAAGTGTGAATATCGGAGGTCGCGAGTACACGGCTCTCTTCGATACCGGTAGTAAATTCAGTATAATAAGCGATCTCGTATTTGAAAATTTAAACGGCGCGAAACTCAATAAAACCGATTTTCAACTCGTAGGATTCGGTCGGAACAAGATAAGACCTCATGGGCAATTGGAATACGACATGGTGGTCGATGAAGAGACTTACAATGTGAACTTTGTAGTTGTGTCATCTGGGTTTATCGACGTCGAAGTAATTATCGGTGAAGACTTTTGTCAATACGCGGAAATAGACATTCGTCGCGATGGTCTACATTTTAGGAAGATTACAGGCAACAACGAATTTCACGTAATGAAAATAGATATTATGCCCGATGAAATTGACGTTGACGTAAGTGCGAGTCCAGCTGCTAAGCAAAAGGTTGTTGAAATGGTAGAGAGCTACCGGCCGGAAAAGTGCAAAACTACCAACGTTGAGATGACCATCGTTTTGAAAGAGGAGGCACCCATATTTTCACGACCAAGACGACTACCATTGGCAGAAAGGAAAGCTGTTGAAGACCAAGTCGACCAGTGGTTACAAGACGGTGTAATAGAGCCATCCGATTCCGAGTTTAGTAGTCCCATTGTTATGGTGAAAAAGCGCGACGGATCTTTGCGGTTATGCGTGGACTACAGAAGGGTGAACAAAGTTATCGTCAAGGACCGTTATCCATTACCATTGATAGAAGATCAACTGGATCGACTCCAGAATGCCAGAATATTTAGTTCCATTGATCTAAAAAATGGGTTCTTCCATGTTCATGTCGCAGAAGCAAGCCGTAAGTACACCTCTTTTGTCACCCATAATGGCCAGTACCAATTTAAGAAGGTGCCGTTTGGATTGTCAAATTCACCAGCGGTATTCCAAAGATTCATCAACATAATTTTCCGTGACCTAACTCGTGCAGGCATTGCCTTACCATATGTTGACGACGTGATCATCCCAGCTGCAAATGAGGACGACGCTGTAAGAAATTTGGAAAAGGTGATGCAGCTTTGTAAAGACTATGGCCTGGAGTTAAATTTAAAGAAATGCCAATTTTTGAAATCAAGAATAGAGTTCTTGGGTCATATTATTGAAAATCAACAGATCTCACCATCTTCTTGTAAAGTCGAAGCCGTATTAAAATTTCCGATCCCGAAAAATATGAGACAACTGCAAAGCTTTTTAGGGTTAGCTGGGTATTTCCGGAAATTTATTCCCCAATTCTCATTGATTGCAAAACCCCTAAGTGACTTGACGAAGTCTAATACGAAGTTCGAAATAAAGAATCCTCAGATGGTAGCGTTCAATAAACTAAAGGCTATGTTGACAAATAAACCTGTCCTAAGTATTTTTAACCAGAACAGTAAAACAGAAGTCCACACAGATGCGTCGATTGAAGGCTACGGTGCAGTTTTAATGCAAATGTCACCAAATGATGGAAGCCTACATCCAGTATATTATATGAGCAGGAAAACTACAGATGCCGAAAAAAAGTACTCAAGCTACGAACTGGAGATATTGGCTGTCATAGAAGCGCTGAAGAAATTTAGAGTGTACCTTCTTGGACTTCATTTCAAAATAGTTACTGATTGTAACGCCTTTGCGAAGACGATGGAGAAAAAGGACCTCTGCACAAGAGTGGCAAGGTGGGTTCTACTACTACAGGAGTATGACTACGAAATCGAACACCGTTCCGGATCCAGTATGAAACACGTCGACTCTTTGAGCAGGTATCCTGTTATGATGATTGGTGATGACTCAACTTTGACAAGAATTAAACAGGCCCAATCAAAAGACGAAGAACTGCAAACAATTATTTCCATACTAAAAGATAGAGACGACTATGATGGCTACTTTATGAAGGGTAATATTTTATACAAGCTGGTTGACGGGTATGAAGTGATCGTAGCGCCGAAGGGTATGCAGAGGGAGATCATTCGACTTGCTCACGAAAATGGACATTTTGCAGTAAAAAAGGTTAAGGAACTCATACGTCGAGAATATTATATCCCTAAACTGGAGGAGAAAATCGAGTATCATATTTCGAACTGTATACCGTGCATACTGAACAATAAGAAGCGAGGAAGGCAGGAGGGCGAACTTAACCCTCTCAACAAAGTAGATGTACCACTCCATACGTACCACATAGACCATCTAGGACCATTAGACTCCACTTCCAAGCAGTATAGACACATATTCGTTGTTGTAGACGCATTCACAAAGTTTTGCTGGTTATACCCGACTAAATCTACCACTACAAATGAGGTCATAGCTAAGCTGAAGAGTCAGAGTATCACTTTCGGAAATCCAGTGCAGATTATCTCGGATAGAGGCACCGCATTCTCCTCTGAAGACTTCAGAAACTATTGTCAAGCCGAAAATATAAAACATCATCTTATTACTACTGGCCTTCCCCGAGCAAATGGTCAGGTAGAGAGATTAAATTCCATCATAATTTCAGTGCTATCCAAATTAAGTGTATCTGACCCGGCCAAGTGGTATAAATATGTTGGAAGAGTACAGCAGGTGATAAATTCTACATATTCAAGGAGCGTTGGTACGACACCGTTTAATCTGTTGATTGGCATCCAAATGCGAACGTCCGAGCAGTGTGAGATAACAAGACTAATCGAAGATGAAATTGTTTCACAGTTCAGTGATGAAAGAGAGCAAACCAGACAAGCTGCTAAAGAGGAAATAGCTAAGATGCAGATGGAGAACTGTAAATCCTACAATTCGCGGCGAAAGAAGGCCACAGCATATAAGGTTGGCGACTTAGTGGCGATCAGACGGACTCAATTCGGTCCTAGCCTTAAACTGAAGCCGAAGTATTTGGGGCCATACGAAGTTACGAGGGTAAAGCCTAAAGATACTTATGATGTCGAACGAGTGGGCGAGACGGGTGGTCCAGGGCATACGACAACTTGCGCCGAATACATGAAGCCGTGGTGTCCAGGTCTGAGCGAAGAAGAATTCGAGGCGAATCCCAATCAGGACGGCCGAACTGTGGGAAGAGAGTAAGCAGCAGTACAGTTTGTGTTCGGTTGTGAAGAGAGAAAGACGTGCGCGGAGTGTTTTATTATTTTTTGATACATGAATTCCTATTAAAACTTTTTTTTTATATACTACATTTTTTACTTTTATATCCAATAAATAAAAATCCCACATATATATATATATATATTTATTTATATATTTATATTTTAATATATTTAAAGTTTAATTTGTTGCTGAATTGCAACAAATTATTCTAAATGTATTTTTAATAATATATGTAATTATGCTTTGGATTTATGCATTTTGTCACGCGTGTAAGAAATTTCAGGAAACATGAAACCCCAGACAAATTCAATGCAAATAAACTTCAAAGTGGTTCAAGGTTGTTGTTAAAAGTTTAAAGTAAAAGAACTTTATGAAAATAAAAACTATAGCAAAACTTGAAACTTACTCAGAAGTTCAAGGTTTTTCTTGTATCATAATTTGAATTAACGTTAAAATCAAAAATAAGGAAAAATGCATAAATCCAGCAAAAAATGAAAACAAATAAAAAATTACACGAACTCAGCAATATAAGGTTGTTCTATTAATTTCGTGCAGGCATATGTACGCAAGTATGTTTGTATATTTATGCAAACGTATATACGTACATATGAAAGAAATTCATTGTGAAGGTCTGAACACTTATGACTTGGTGATATAATGCCTTTATTATCCCCCCTATTGTAACTTCACGATCAGAACGAAAGTGAAAATTTCAGAAATTATTGTAAAATTTTTTTTAGAATTTGTAGAAATTCTTTACTGTCCGACTCCTACTCATCGCAACATACCCTGCAATAATCCGGCTGGGATCTGTTCCAGATCCTTGTCAGCGATCTAATCCCGCAGTGCCCCGTAATAAGCCCAATAACTAACATTAAACTAGCATTATCTAAGCCCAGCTGCCAAACTGTTCTTACACTGTCTTTAGCAGGTCATAGACGCCTAGAAACATAAAAACCCGATCCATTCCCCCAACGGTTCTGCTCTTCCCCCTGACCCATCCATTGACGAGTTGTGATTTGCACCAGACCGACACAATCACCATTAGGGCAGCGTGACTGTCAAGGAAGATCATATAAGATTCCGAATCCGAAGTTGGCCTACCAGCTATGGCCTCAATAGCCAATATTGCGAAAATCTCTGCCTGAAACACGGTACAGTCATCCTTTAACCTGAAGTGAGGTTCAAGACCGAGTAAAACCTCAGCACCTGTACCTCCACTTAACTTCGAACTATCTGTAAAAATAGATTACCCCACCATTCCATAGTGCCCTATCCGGTATAAGCATTCTCAAACGAGGCAGGAACATAGCCTCAGGCACAATATAGTCGGTGAAAGACGACGTGCAGAATTTTGGAGTGTCCTATCGAGCACTGTTTCCAGCAGCCCGATTCCCTTAGACGTATGGCACTACGCGCTGCACACTGCTTGGCATACAAATTAAGCGAAGTCAGGCAGAGCATAGTATCAAAAGCATTCTGAGGACAACTCTTCCTCACTCCAGTGATACCCAAGGCGGCAATCCGTTGAACCTTATCCAAGATTTTCCGTTGGAAATTCTTATCCAAGGCACTTCACCAAACAACACATCCATAAGTAATAAGCGGTCTAACAATCGGCAGATATATCCAGCTAATGGCCCTAGGAGGAAGCTCTTACGTATGGGGTTCCTACACTGATAGAGAGCATTCAGTCCCTTCTTCAGTCTTTCCTCGGTGTTTCTTTTCCAGGTCAGCATGATGTCCAGAACAACACCCAAGTACTTGACCTCAGAAGACAACGGAATTTCCCTACCACCCAACCTCGTTAACCTGAAGGTTTCAATTTTGTACTTACGCAAGGACAAAACTAGGTATGTCTTTTTGTAATTTGTACCCAGACTACAGTTCGTAGCCCGAGAGGATAAAGTTCCAAGCGCAGACTCCATCAGCTCTCCCAGCGTCGACAAAAATTTACCACCTACCAGAGTAACCACATCATCGGCGCATGCCACAACCTTAAAGCCCCTACTTTCCAGAGACCTTAAACCAACATTAGCCACCAGGAGCCACAAGAGAGGGGATAGTACCACCCCCCTGGTTGCACGCTTAACGAGAAAACATCCACCCAGATTCGAACGGATTAGTCTATTACGCACCAGAAAATCTGGGGCGTGTATATCCCTAAGTAAATTCTCAATTGAAAAAGTGGTAACATTGTTGAAGGCCCCCCTCAAAATCTAAGGAGGCCGACAGTGTGTACTCACCCCTAGCCAAATTCGCCTCAACAAAGCCTGTCACATCATGAAGAGCGCTCTCAACCGACTTACCTCTAAAGTATGTATGTTGCGACATACTCAACAGAGATCGGTCTATATTTGGGTTCAAATATAGATCAATAAGTCTCTCCAAAGCTTCCAAAATAGAGCGATATCGGTCTATAATCCTTAGGACCGACATGACTGGGCTTAGCGGCTTTCGGTATAAACACCACAAGCACATCTTTCCAACCGTCAGATATATTACACCACTGGAGACAGTATTTACACACGTCCACCAGGTATTCAGCATGCTGAAGCAGAGCCGAAAAGATTTATCGTCATTTTGACGATTTTGTGCTCCAAAAATATCATATTGACGATGTGACGATTTGTGCCCTTATTTTGACGATTTTTAGAAATTAAAAATTTACATCATTTTCTTTACTTTTGTACATTAAAAGCCACTTTAAGTTCTATATTTACTTTACAGTTATTACTATTACAAATTTAAGTGATGATTTTTCTGTATCTTATGTCTTTTTCATCCATTAAAAGCCAAAAAATTACAACCTCTGCACGAAGGGGAGTTCCACAAACACATACATAGTCTGACTAAAGAACGAACTTTGTCTGTAATGCAGTGTGCGATCCACTGGTCAATTGACTACATAAGTATGTGCTCGCCGAGAAAGGCGAGTGTTACGTAGGAATACATGATTCTCGCTCGAGCAAAATCCGTTATAATAGCGATAAAACAGTGAAACACAAACAACATTGCAACGATGCTCCAATGAATCAATGGAGTTCATACCCTGCCGAGAGAGAGAGTTGTATTCTATTCTCTTTCGGATATAAGTGGTGTAAATAGTAAGAAGATCAGATGATCATGTACGCTCCTATCATGAGCGTATACTTGTTGCTGATTTATTAGTGTTGTTGGCTAGAAAACGACAATAATCAATTATTTATTATTATCTTCTTAGGGATAAAAAATGTTCAGCAATATTAAAAATTTTTCCCTTGCCAAATTCATGTCGTGTAAAATTTAATTTACAACTGATAGATAAATAGAATATTACTTTGATGCCTGATTGAATTAATCATCAAATTTATCAGCTGCTGGGTTATTAATCCAGGAAGAGAAAAAAGAATATTTGATTATTGTAAGTTGTTGTTAAGATCCTGTTGTTCGTTGTATATAACGTTTTTGTAGTGGTTAATGTGTTTGTTCTGTTTTATTTAATGTTGGTATTGTGGCTGTGTTGGTTGTATTTGATGACTTTACGTTATGTGCAGACGTCGGCACCAATGTCCCTCAGGGGAAGGACGTCTTCGGCTTTTTTACATACATAGGACACGAACATCAACAATGTTCGTTAAAAAGAGCGTAAAATTGCATTCAGTTGCTTGTCAGCTTCTAAAGAAGAAGGTTCATGTCTTTTTTTCAGGTTTCAATTATACACCCAAAAAATATTACAGTAGGAATCACTAATATTCAATGAGATTCACTAATAACAATGAGAAATTATCTCCATTTTTAGAAGAATATTTGTCATGTTAAATACGCAGTCTTTAGGGATTTTGCGCTGTATTTATTTTTTATATTTTCCACCTACATATACATATTATTTGGTTGCACTTGAAAATATTAGGTTACATTTCAAAATATTACCAGACGTCGACACCAATGTCCCTCAGGGGAAGATCATCTTCGGCTTTTTACACACATAGGGCACGAACATCAACAATGTTCGTTAAAAAGAGCTTAAAATTGCGTTCAGTTGCTTGTCAGCTTTCAGTAAAGCAGGTTCTCGTCGCTTCTTTTTGAAATTTTTTTGTATTCACTATTTTCTAATGAGATTCACTAATAACAATGAGAAATGATTTCCATTTTTCGAAGAATATTTGTCAAGTTAAATACGCAGTCTTTAGAGATTTGGCGCTGTACATTTTCCATTTTCCACTACATAAACATATTAGGTTACACTTGAAAGTATTACTAACAATTTTCCACTGGGTTATACACATGCCTTCTCTTTGTGCAGTGTTCGAACAAGAAGTGAGAAGCTAGGTCGAAATCCTGACTGAAGGGTTGTAATGACCAAATTATGTATGTATTATCAAAGAAAATAAAGTATAAAGAATGTGCATCTTAACATTTTTTGGAATATTTTTCAAAAATATTTCATGACGCGGGGGGAAAGATAGAAGGGAAGGAAACGAAGAGCGTAACAATGCGTTGCTCTCATCGTGCGTTTTTGTTGTTTGACCATTTTTTTTTATTAAATTTTCTGAAATCACTTATTCTGGTCAGTGTTGCCACGAAAAAAAATATTGCAACCAACATTTGTGAAAAAAATTACCAAATAAGAAAAAATTAACCAAAATTAAATTCACAGTTTTTTTATTTTATTTTTTCAAATATAAATTATAATTAATACAACATAGTAAGAAAAGAAACAAAAAATAACAAACTAAAATTTTAGTCTTACAAATTAATTCATTTCTACAAACAAAAGCTCTTTTTATAAGAAAAATAAATAACCAAATCCGGAAATTTTGGTTAAAAATAGTTAAACGGCAACACTGGTTGTGATTAGTGAGCAAGAGAGAGAAAATAAGTTGAGAGAATTTATTTATTTACAGCCATAGAAAACTGTCAATAATATACGATACTTGATTTTCATTTCATCAACATACATATGTAAAGCTATCTATCTTAATAATTTTAGATAAATAAAGATAAAATAAAAAATCCATTTTTTTTATTAAAAGAACATAAAGCTATCCATCTTTGGCTTAAAAATTATACCTAGTTTTTTTAGATAAACAAAAATAAAAAAACCCATTTTTTATTAGAAGAAAAAATAAAAAAATTAAATACGGCCAGCTAATGACATAGAACATTTTTAACATAAAATATTTTTTGAGTGTTATTCTGAAATAAAATGATAACGCATCCGCTACACATGTGTTCTTGTCGCAGTCTGATCGACAACTAAATCAAATAACACAAGAATGCGTGTGAGTTCTCTCTGCACAATTGTGCGGGTAGTAATTTTAAACAAATTTTGGTGAGAGCGGGCCGTACGCCTACAACCCGCCATAAGAAATTTTACTTCTACATGATGCGCATTCTTTATATCCATATTCTTTGGTATTATGTAGTGTTCGAACAAATATTGTTTACAAACTATTGTGCTTTTTGATGCCATTTATTACTCTTCGGAATAATAGACATATTTCACTTAAAAATTCAAAGAAAAATTGTGAATTTTACCCATTGTAAAGGTTGGCAGTATTTCACCAGGCAGAAAATATCATTATGGAAAGGTTTACATACATATTAATGTATGGAAATTTTGTGGTGACCACATTTTAATTAAATTTTTCTTTGGGTGTATATTAGATATACAAAAAAAATTCAAAAAGAAGCGACGAGAACCCGCTTCACTGAAAGCTGACAAGCAACTGAATGCATTTTTACGTTCTTTTTAACGAACATTGTTGACATCAACATGGTATGTACATACATACCATCCGTTTCATGCGTGCTTGGGTTACATGCGTATACCGAAAAAGTAGAATCAGTGTAGTTGTTTGTGACAAGTTACAGAAGAAAACGCATATAATGCATAGACGCATAGAAAAGTAGAAAGTAATCCTACTATATACTATTGTGAATGGTTTCGATAAATATGTTTAAATAGTGCATTACTATTTTCGCATTTTTCTTTTTGCATTATAAAAATATTAATAAAAACATATTTCGTAATAAAGTTTATTACTAATTTAAAAGGAAAATACATTAAAATGCATTTTTTAACACATTTCTTTCATGAACAAAATATGTATATGATGATTGTTTATATGTACATATATATGATTGTTTTTATGTACTGTCATCTATTTTAAATTTATTAATTTGTAAACAAGGAAAATGGAGGATAAATTAACTGAAAACACTCGTCTTGAGTTCGTTTGAGGATTTTCGTAGGCCTTAACAGCACAAAATATCACATTTGTAAACTCATAAATTAGTAATTAATGCCATAAATTCTTTTAAAATCACAATCTGATTTTCTATTGTTACGAAAATGGAAATGGTGTTATTAAAATAATAAGCAAAAGCTCCAAAAACACAGTGGACTTGATCATGCATAAAATGATAAACAAAAGCTCCAAAAACAAAACAATGGACTTGTTCACGTGATCAACGAATAAGTAAACATATAGCAACAAAAACAACGGGCTTGTTTAGAAGATCGATGAATAAACAAAAAAAAATATAGCAACAACGTCCGTGTATAAAAAATATAGCGGAAAGGCAAATAAACAAAACAACAACAACTCTGCCTGGACGAAAGTAAACAAGCAAAAACAAAATGCATATAAGACATACAAACAACAAAAATGGAAACAAGTTGTTTACATTTTTGGATTGTTCCCGAAGGCCGTCATCATCCTTCAAGGGCATTCATCACACTGTTGATCCAGTGATATAAAAGGCAAGATAAAGCGAGCAACGAGGATTCAGTTAGAATTCAGTCAGTCGTGTATGAAGACACGTGATACTCGGAGTTCGAGTTAAGTTAGTCGTGTGACGACGTCGCGTTGAATTGAGTGAGAATTCAACCAGTGGTGTGTGAAGATACAAGATCGAGTTATAATTCAGTCAGACTTGTGTGCAGACAAGTTGCGTGGAGAAAACAGTTGTTAGTGTGGTGCTTACAAAAAGGTTGTGAGCAAAGAAGAATAACTAACAAGTGTTGTTGCTTACAAGAAGGTTGTAAGCAGAGAAATATCACGAACAAGCACATATTGTGAAAGTTATCATTGTATACGTGGAATAAGTTCGAACAGTGGCACAAAAGTTGTGCAGATAATAAAGAATTGACTTAAAAATTAAACACATATTTATTTTTATTTTATTTGCAATCTACGAACTCATATTTTTAACGTTTTTAAAAGGTAAAAACGTAACAATTGGTGTCAGAAGTGGGATTGCAAAATTTAAAAGTAAAAATAAATCAAGATGAAACTCTCCGAGTTAAGAGTGGAGCGGCTCAAACAAGAATTGAGTAAATTAGCGCTGCCAACAATGGGCACGAAGAATGAACTCCAGAGGCGGTTAAGGGAGGAACTTAGAAATCGTGGCATTGATGTAGATACCTACGACTTCGAAGACGAAGAGGAACGCGAGTTACAGGCCCCTGCAACCCCCAGCGGTCTTGACAGAAAACCAAAAGATATTAGAAGCTTCCAGAGCCGAAAATCAAAAACTTCTGGCAGAGTCTCGGAAAGATAGTGAGCAAAGAATGGAAGCCATCCAACAGCAAATGCAAGTAGAAAATCAAAAACTTTTGGCAGAGTCTCGGAAAGATAGTGAGCAAAGAATGGAAGCCATCCAACAGCAAATGCAAGTAGAAAATCAAAAACTTTTTTTGAAAATTGAAGACAAACTAGATGCGTATACAGAAACGCTAGATGAAATAATTGAGTCATTCGGCGGAAGAGTTACAAGTGTCGCCGAAGAGGTGTCAAGTTTAGAAGAGGCCGTTGACACGGAAGTAAGTAACTTGGAAAAGTCCGTGGAGGGCAAACTCGTCATGATGGAGAAGAGCCAGCGACCGGAAGGAGTACAAGCCGAATCAGCAGTAGCTGACAGAAATGGATGGGACGATGAAGAGAAGGCCTTGGAACTTAACTTGGTGTTAAAAGGTGCCGCCGCTGAGGCTCTAGAAAACATGCCAGCCAGCCGCAGAAACAACTACAGTGATTTAATGGTGGCGTCACAGCGTGAATTTGGCGACGAGCATGAAAGAGAACTGTACCCTATGGTGTTGGGGTGCCGTGCGCAAAAGGGTAATGAGTTAGCGCAGCCCACATACCAGGGAGAAAACCATTAAGCTCGTTAACAATCTCTTCTCACCAAACTATCATGGCGCATATTTAACTCCTTTTACAATGTTTAATGGTTCATGAACTTTAACAGCAATATCACACACGTTTGCTAAAGTCTTCGCTTTCAGGAATTTTTCAGCAATAACTTGGTTTCGAACTAAAATGAGTATGCTACCATTTCTCAATCGTCTAATGCAATTAATCAATGTGGAAATATAACGTTAACCTTTTTGAATAATGAAAGGAATTAATTTCTTCAGTTTGTCGTTGCCAGAAGAAGTTATTAAGCATTTGGGGTCACTACATGAGATCTATCTAACCAGCGGGAGTGGGGAAAAATTGTTGTTTCTCAAAATGGCGAATGAATTATAATTTTTATCAGGTGATTTTGAGCGCCCTGATAGTCTAGTGGATAGTGTGCTAGACTATTAGCGTGAGTGTCGCGGGTTCGATTCCCACCAGAGACTCTGGTCTGTGACACTACACCGATCACATGGTCGAAGTTATTCAGCTCGTATATAATTAAATATAGGCTGACTTCCAAAATGTTAGTTGCTTTGTGTTTGAACAAAGTATAGTGTTTCATAAAGCCGCTGTACAAAATATTTACAATGTATACCATTTCAAAACGTCGTCAATGTGTATTTTTAACGCTGTCAAAAAGGAATCAGGCATCTTTGCATATCTACATAATTTATATACCGTAGTAGAACTGCATACAAACTTTGTATTGATACATTTTGAAAGTCAGCCATAATTGGTATTTGTTTTGTAATTAATAAATAAATATCAGGTGGCCCATGACCATCTTTCTCAAAAATATTTTTCTAAACTCAGATTCTCTTACGAACTCATACTCATTATGAAGTTGTGTGTTTGCTCCGCTGCGTTAATGCGTAGCTTCCCAATTTTTTATGGGATTTTTTACCACTACAAACAAAAAATAAATAAATTTTTATACAAAAAATAAATAAATGTTTATTTCTTTTGATTTAGTTTATTTCAATTGTATGTACTAAATAAAAATAAAATAAGAATATTTTTACATTTCACGTATTAAATAATAATAGAATGGATTATTACAAACAATAATTCAATTAAGTAAAACGACAATTTATAAAACGAATTAAGGAAAATAAAAAATGCCTTCCGTATTTAGATATGAAAATATATAGAAATGACAACAAGATTGTAACTGATTGGTACACAAAGACTATTGCATCTGGTCGCCTCATTAATTACCACTCTACACAACCAATGCAACAAAAAACAAATACGGCACTAAATCTAATAAACAGAGTGTTAAAAATCGGTGATAAACAATATGAGAAAAATAACATCAAAAGGATAAAAGAAATTCTCTCAAATAACTGTTTCCCAAAGTATCTGATAAATAATTTAATAAGAAAGGCAAAAACAAGAGAAAATGAAAATGTAAACAAAAAAGAAGACAAATCCAACAACAATAAATTCTACGGCCTTCCATATATACCAAAACTTACAGAAAATAAACAAATGAGAAAACTGATAAATGATAAAGAAGTTACATTAGCATATAGATCAAATAAAACAACAAACACATTATTCACAAAAACAAAGACAAAAATAGACAAAAAAGAGCAAAGTAATGTAGTATACCAAATCGAATACCTGGGTAATACAACGGAGAGTTGCGGTAAAGTTTATATAGGAACAACAAAGAGAAGCTTAAACACAAGAGCAAGCGAACATGAAACAGATATCAGAAAACAGAAACACACAACTGCACTTGCACAACATTGTATGGAAAATAATCACAGAGCCGATTTAGAGAATATAAAAATATTAGATAAAGAAAAAAGAGAGAAAAAAAGATATACACCGGAGAGCCTGAGAATACAACAAAAAGGAGACAATGCAATAAACAAGAAGGAAGATAAAGATAACGCAAGTGTTAATTATTCTATTGTTATTATCTAGTTTAACTTGACGAAACAATGTCTTTTTTTTTTTGTTATTTTTGTTATAATTTCTGTTTTTGTTTTTTCTTTGTTTTGTAAACAAGGTTTTTTTGTAAAGTTTTGTTTTGTAAAGTAAACTGACATACATACATACATAATATGTACATAATATTGTTAAAAATTTAAATAAATAAACAAATAAAACGACATCCCTGAAGAAGTTGGGATTATCCAACGAAACGTCGGATGAGAAAAAAAGATTAAAATAAAATAATTGTTTTAATTCAATTGTTGTGACCTTAAAGCCCAACTATAGAGGAAAAAAGAAAAAAGTAAAAAGAATTAAGGAATAGTTTATTAGTGGTTAAACTTTTCTGCAATAATATCCTCAGCAAAAGAAAAAAATACGCATAATTTTGGAAAAAATGCACTTCTTTGTTTCATGAAGTATTTGCGTTATTTAAAAATTTTGTAGAATTTTCAATTCAGTATTTACAGTGGTATATTTGTAAATTCGGAGATGGTGGTATTTAAAGTGATGAAATTGAAGATAAATTCGGTGACGATGGAACTGTTAAAGGACTTACATTTTGTTGACAAATCTGAAATAAATTGATTAATGTCTGATAAAAATTTTAAAAGTATATAAAATAGCCATGAAGTTTCTCAAAAATCTTTCGTTCGGAGTAGACTTTAAACTGTAAATCCTGCCACTCGTGTATAAAATTAACATACACAGCAAAAGTGGGGTGAGGGACAATATCGCAATTCTGACTTCAATAGCTTCTTGTTTATTCTCTTCGCTTACCCTTTTGGCATTAATTGATTGACTTATGAATGTTGAATTTGGACGAATTCTTTCATTATATTTTTAATATTTTTTATGTTGCGACAGCATACAAAGTCATTAAAAATTTTACCATCTTCCCTTGAAATTTGAACAAAATAATCCGTATTGTGCTTTTGCCCGTACCTAATTGAAAAATGTCTACTTTTATCCATTTTTTCACAACCTATTCACAAAAATAAATAATAGTTTTCCCTAAATTGTTCACTATAAACTTACAATATTGTGCTCCTGTATCATCATTATTATATATATTTTTTCTAAAGCACGTTTTTTTGTCGTTTGCAAATATCTCCCATACCACCGCATCAAATTTAATGAATGATATCTCATTTTAAAGCTTATATCTAACACTAATGACGAAAAATAATTAGAAATTGAAATATTAATATTTTCATTGATAAAAATTATATTTTATATAGAACTGCATGATAATAGTGTTGTCATTATGATTATATGTTTTTGTTCAAGTGTGGTAATACAGGGTCTCTTAATAGTAATGCAGTTCTACATAATATAGTATGTATTAAAATCCATTCTGGAAATACCGCTGTTTACTATAATGCCGTTTATTACTAAGTCAGTTATATATAATATGCATATTCGGGGTTGTCGTAGAAACCATGTCGGTTTTCGTGATTGTCGTTTTTGAAAACCAATGTTGGTTTCATTTGGTGTCATGAAACCAAGTTGGTTTCGTTAATTTCGAACGTATATTAAAACCAATGTTCGAATCAGCTGTTTGATGAAAAAAAAATACCAAAATACTTATAAAAAGAAAATTTTGTTAAAAATTAAATTATTTATGTTAAGAAATAAATACAATGTCAAAGCAATAGTGATATTTCTATTATTAGAAGAAATAATAGAAAGAGATAAGGAGAAAGAGTGATAAGGAGAATCCTGAGAGATTGTAGCAATCCACCGGAGCTGCTGGAGGCAATGTAAAAAGTTTTTAATCAGAAGGAAGTTTCCTGTGCTTATGTATTTAACTATATTTCACAGATTTGTCTCTAATTATCGTTTAAATAAAGAAGCATTTCGTATACTATTAAAGAACATTTGCCGCGATCTAAAATTCTTCCGATTCTACAACTTACAGCTACGTTTCGCTTTTTAGCAGAAGGGTCATATCAAAGATCAGACGGGAACGATTTATGTATAAGCCTTGGTAGAAGTACAGTATCAGAAATTTTGACTGATGTAATCAAGGTCATGGAGCGGTACATTTGATTATGGTGTTTTGAGTTCTATTTTTATGTTTTCCCCTAAGAAAAATACAACAAATATTTTTCCTTTTATAAAAAAATCAGTAAAATATACAAAAATAAATAAATTACTTACATTTTTACAAAAATCCCGCTGCTAAAAAATCTAAATCTATTAAAACTGACTACTGTCAACTGGTTGGTTTATTTCCAATAACGAAACCGATAACCTTGGTTTCTGTGACACCTAAAACCGATATTAATTCCAATTCGAACATAAAAACGATAATATCGGTTTTCATGACACCATACCATTTTTTTTAGTCGTTTTTAAAACCAATTCCGACAAGATTGGTTTCTATGACAACCCCGAATAAGTTGTAAAAAGCTATTTTGGCAATACTTTGCAGTAGTTGTTAGATCAAGTGCGATAAACAGGGTCGCTTAATTGTAATGCTATTCCACATAATATATAAAGTTGTAAAAGCCATTTTGGTAATGTCGTTATTGTCATGGCATTGTTTGTTTTATGAAGTGTAGTAATACGGTGTCTTTTAATATATACATATATAGTGTCAGCTGATATTTAGCAGTTAAAAAGGTTTTAAGAAAAACAACGTCAAACCCTTCAAAAGGTAGGATTGTATTTACCAGAACCGGTCTTTTCACATGGGCAGTTATACGTGGCTTTTTCTCGAGTGCGTATGTTTAAACATATTTTTGTTTGTATTAAGGATTCGTACGGGCAAAAAGTTAACGATGATCATGTCATTACCTAACATTGTATTCAAAGAAGTATTATAAAAGCCTTTAAACATATGTATGTATGTATGTATGTAAATATGTATGATATGTTATGATTTCTAATATTTTTATACTTTTAATAAAATTTCTATTAATTATTTTCATTTTATGTTACAAAAATGACAACTAACGGTGCGAAATATTCGCACGGGTCATCTAGTACTCTTATATTGAATTATTAATTCAAGTAGACAATTTGAGTGCGTTGAATGTATTATGAGTATTTTCTTAGAATTATGATTTAAATTAATGTGATTTATGAATAAAACAGATTTTAGATGGTATAGCAAGAAATCAACATCGGATTTAACCTCATTGCAACGAATACTTATGAATCAATGTTATTGTTAATAAGTGCGGATCAGAGTAAATGAACTTCAATCACATATACACCCTTATCTCTAAAATTACGTGCGTAGCAATGAAAAAATGATTCATAGCTTCAGAGTTAAAAATCTTTGGTAACATCATACTGTCTTTTGCAAATAGAGTTTTATGTTCAAATAACTGTCCACTAATTTTTGCATATATACAGTCAATGAAAAAAGTCTACATACAGCGGTATATGTAGATTTTTTCCCACGTATTTTTATTTTTTCCCCAATAATTTCTATGTTATATTATTTTTCATATTGGTTTTGATCTTCAAACATTCTTGATTGAAAATGCCTTAAAAACGATTTAACATCTTTTTTGATTAAATAAAATCCAGCGGGAAAAAATTTACATGCACCGGTGTATGTAGACTTTTTTCTTTGGCACGCATTTATTTCTGGTACGCATTTATTTTGTCTATTTGAACTTTGCTTTTGTTAATAGATTTTTGCTTGCGAAATTCAGAGTTTTCAAACGTTTAAGTATTATCTTTGATTACTATTATTTTTTCAATACTGTCATTTCAATTAAATATTCAAACTGTAGTGTCACTGTTTTCAAATTAACTCCAATAACTAATCAATATATTGTGGGTTCATTTTATTTTTGTTTATTTTTTGTTTGTTTTTAACTCTCTTAGTAACATTATTGGGCAATTCACACAAGCGGTTGTATTGAGTGTATTGTTGGACGATTATACAACAGTGTATGATTGTTGTTGATAATTTTCATGTAAAAATCCGATACACTTATACACATTTTTTTCATATGTTTTTAAAAGTTGTATTGGTTTCGTGCTATCAAATTGTGTGAATGAAAAAAATGTGTATATGTTTTCATATGTTTTTCAAAAGTTGTGTTGGTTTCGTGCTATCAAATAGTTTGAATGCCAGAAAAAAAATACATTTGGAATACGAAATACACAATACAGTATAGCATTGAGCGTTCACAAACAACCAAGTGTATTCAATACAACATACACGATACAAAGTCGTGTGAATTGCCCATATAATTCTTTGTTTTAGCTGCGCGAATTATTTATTACTTACAGAGTTTATAACCGTAATTAATTATGAAAATTACGCTGATATAAAATTTATGTACTAAAGAGTAAGGTATTTGAATAATAATACAATACACTGCATGACTTCTATAATTATTCCGGGGAATCGAGTAATAGTGAGTGACAAATTCGAAAGACCGAAATATTGACTGTCAGCTTACAAAAAATAAAATTTAAATAAAATAAATAACTTTAAGATGTATGTTTCCACGATTAATTTATTTTTGCGTATATTATCTTCAGACAAATGGAATATATTTCAATCTGTCGACATTAATTGGCCATATATTTCCTAAGAGATTTTTATATAAAAATTTTGTAGATAATTGATTTGGAAACTAGACAAATCGCCAGTACTTCAGAGGATCCTATAGCATATAGGGTTATTGCTATTCTTTTTTGGCGATCAGCCAATCGATTCCTTACGTCTCGAAATTCCTCTTCGAATTTCATAATAATTTCCTTTCAATCAACCCGTCCACACTCTCTTTGGTTTTCAATACCCTGTTCTACTACATCCTTATTGAGAATGTTTCCGTTTGACGAATTTGCTTTAATTTAATTTAATATTTATGAATATCGGATGCAATTTTTATATGTATGTTCACAAAACTTATGTATGTATATATCTGTGGTCCCAAGCAATAACTTAAGTCGACTTAACAGGAGTCCCCATTTCTCTAACAATATTTTTTTAAAAAGTTATTTATAAAAACATGTTGACCTAAGTCGTAACGATGTCTCATTACATTATGTAATATGCGCCTAAAAAAACATTTCATTTTTGATCTTAGGCTTGCTCGTATAAGAACTTTTAATTGCAATAAATTGTTTCTAAAGTATTTTCTAAATTTTTTCAGAGACACTTCTTTTTATATAAAGCAATTTCATCGTCATCTCCTGGGGTCTTTGTTGAATCATCAGCGCATTTTCTTTTTATGAATTCGGTTCTTAGGGGTGACATCTTTTGAGCGCTTGCTATGTTGTTGGAGCATTGCTCTTCTCTTTGGCCTTGTGTTTTTAGGTATACCACGGGTATTAGTATGCCACACCTTTACTTTAGTTGCATCTTTAGCGGTAGTGGTCTTCATGGATTTGGATGGTTCATCGCTGAACTCTACTTTGTTCTTTTCATCAATTGCTTGTTTTTGGGTGTTTGTTTGTTTATTAGTAGCTGGTTTCATTTCGACAATATACAGAGACTAATATGTATTTGTTAAACAGGGACAATGAAAACTTATCTTTCAACTGTGCTGGAAGTGTCATAGATTTAAGCCACAGAAAAAGGTCGTGAAGACCAGAATTTGGAGACTGGTTAGCATAATTGGATAAAAGTCTAACATAAAGTTTATTAGCAGCTTTCGTGACCAAATGAATAGAGCGGCGGACAGCCCCCTTAACTGTTCCCTACACAGAACCAGGAGGCTTTGTGGTTTTGGAAAAGGCCTCGCAACAAGGGTTAGTAATAAAAACGTATGGAATAATCTAGAAGCCGTGTACTCTTTTAGGGTATGGGCCAAGAATGAAGACAGGAGCAGGAGTTTTTGGTCACAAACGGGCGTAAAGTAACATAGACGGAAACATTGCGGTAATTAGGCTATGTCGTTTTGTTGAGGTTTATACGACAATGTCATTTACCGTATACTTCGCTTTGCTCTAAATATTCATTAAATTGTATTTTTGAATTCATTTTCGTTATGGGTTCTTAATTCATTTGTTCAATAATTTTCTTAAACTTTTGAAATTGTTCCATAACTTCTTTTTTTGCTTTATACGAAGGTTGATTTTATCCTAAACAGGCCGTCAAACTTGTATATGTTTTCAAATTGTACTTGGATTATCTCTTGCAAATTTAACCTCTTCTAAACCGCTTACCACGTATTTATTTTTTATTCCAATTTACGAAATTTCATACTTTCGACCAATCAAGATAAAATTATATTTTTTGTCCCATTAAACATTATACAATTACGATTACTTCGGTGTTATCTTGTATATATCTTATTTCAGTTTTCACATACTCTATTTAGAGAAACTCCTCATTCTTGGAATATATTGAGTTTTTTTTTAATGTTTTACATTCTCTCTGCTTTAATGCAGTCTTCGCCTGCTAAATAAATGCATTAGATATGCACAGTCTCACCATTATCCAAATATCATAGTTATAACTTTTGTTTGCCGCAGCTGGCACTGTGTACTACTGTCCTTGAACGTCTTCTGCTCTCTTAGGTTTATTTAAGCATTTGCAATTGTGTCCGTTATTTTTTACATTACTTTGCTTTGCTATAGTTTTCGATTTATCGCTATTGTGCATGTGATTCCCCGGTGTCATTGTCTCATGCAGTTTCTTGACTTCTTTTTGGTTCCTTCAGAATCCTCACTCTTAAAATTTGAAATTATAGTAATGAATGCCTAGACGCGGCCTGAGTACTCTTTGGGAGAAATGTTAAAGGGAATCTGTGAGACTTGTCCATGAATCGAATCAAGATTGATTAATGAATTTACCAGACATGCGCTCGATCATTTTCGAAAGTCTATCCGGCAAGAGGTCCCAACCTTGCTAGAGGACTTCGGAACTGCGAAAGTCAGGCGGTTTTTAAATATGGCCATGTTGACGTGTTTAAATACCTTTTTCAAAAGGTATATATGTATATAGGGAAAAGAGGGTTTCTTGGACGAACATTTGCGAATCCATCAATTCTGCCAATGAACTGTTGAGGTTCAGAAGGATTTTATTCATAATTCCGTGGGTGATATTTCGAGAACGGGTATTACTTGGATGAAATCCAGCTTTGAGACTTATGAGTTTCATTGTTTTCAGAGTTTCTTCGACGAACCTTTATGAATCTGTCAATTCTGCCAAAGAACTGTCGAGGTTCAGGAGAGTTTTATTCATAATTCTGTGGGTGATATCTAGAGAACGAATATTACTTGGATGAAATCCAGCTTTGAGATTCATTTTTTCAGTGCGGGTCTTTTCGGTCAGGGCCTGATGAGGATGGGTCTTTGAGCGTGGAGATGGTGACTTTGAATAAGCTGATGTTAAAGATGATCTTATTCGGTACCTTCAAATTACTCTGTTGCAAAGTGTCATCAGGAGAGCTTTATTGATCTTTTAGAGCATGTTTTGAGCATAGGACGTGAGGTAGCCTTTATACTTACCACCGGAGGGTATGTCAGTCTAGGTGCACATATTATAGGCTGGTTAGTCCTCTCATTTTTTTTTAAAGTATGGGGAGATTAATCGACCTTTATCTGAGGAATTGGGTCGACAAGAGCACATTCAGCGGATCTTACCATGCCAAGACATATAGGTAGAGGTGGTTGTCCATCTAAGAGAGTTGGATGGACACACTTAGTAACATAGGGCCCATTGTTATCACAGTTTCCTGCCATCTCCTAGTCTCGGATCCGCTCGGAAGCGCTTCTTAATGAAGCGACTTAGACTGCCAATGTGAATCCGTGGCAGTTCCTCTAGATGATCCATATGTTAAGCACCTAATTACTTTTTTCTCCTTTGAGAAAGTGCCCGCCATGTACGCGGCAGGTGAAGGATATACCTGCAGCTAAAGAAGAAGAAATTCTGAAGAAATCATTAGCAAGTTGTAAAAGACCAATGTGCCTCCCATGCGTACTCATAACGCAATGGTCCGTAATGACCCCGACAACCATTCTGAGCGTGCCCCTCTGCAGACTTACCGTGCATCCTTCATCCAGCCTTGGCCAGATATTCTGCGCCGTTCTACCCGTGTCCGAGGCCGCCTATCTTGGCAGAATTGACGATCGCATTAATAAGTATGAACCTACAGGTTCTCATAGAGATTTCGAGTCTAGTCTTCGGAGAGTTCAATGGTTGTTCCCCGCCTGGCCAGTTCATCAGCTTTACAGTTACCCGGAATATCGGGTAACACCGTTTGAACACCGTCTTTGAGTTCGTTACATTGGAGTTTAAATCCCTGTCTGGCTATCAGAAAGTATGGTAATGTTTTGCTTGGTGTTTTCGTCTCCAAAAATTCTCACCGCAGCCTGTATTGCCAACACATCCGCCTGAAAGGCGCTATAGTGGTCCGGAAGCCTTATGGACTGGGCTATCCTACCGATTCCGGAAAAATTCCACCTCCAACAGCTCTATTCAATTTTGAGCCGACGGTGTAAATTTCACGGAGTCCTTTACGAGGTGGGTCACACCATTTTTTCAGGCTTCGTTGTTCGGAATTCGCCGTATTAGGTTCAAATTAGTTTTCCTTTCAAGCGATTCCCACCAAACTAATCATCCATAAGTCAAGATAGATCTGACAACCGCTGTTTAGATTCAGAAAGTCATACACAGCAATGGAAGCCTTTTTGATTCAATTTCCAAGACCTATCTAGATGTAGAATACCTATCCAGAATAAGTCCTAGAAAATGCGCCTCATCTTTGAGTTTCAGTTCCGCCTCGTTTAGTTTCAGTGGACTAAAAGGCGGTGGCTTGTGCCTTCTCGTAAATATTACTACTTCCGTTTTCCCAGGGTTAACACCCAATCCGCGATCAGATCCCGCTCGCTGACTCTCCTCAGAGCAAGTTGTTTCCTATCTCTGATATTTTCGACGAATCTGCCCGAGATTACAAGCACGATATCGTTTGCATAGGCAACTACCCCACATCCAACCCGTTCCAAAAACACTAATAGCTCGTTTGAGGCCTTGAGGAGTTCCCCTCCCTATAGCTCTGGTTGTTTTTGAGCTCCATAGTGCGGGGTAGATTGTTCTCCCACATAGTTCACCATAGTGGTCGGTACACCCAATCTTGTCAACGCGCCAGATATAGCGCATAGTTCCACATTGTTGAAGGCTCCTTGAATATCCATCCAAAGTAGCCAAAATGTATTCCTTTTGTACCAGCGATTTTTCTATTCTACACCCCAGGCTATGCAGGGCAGCCTTAACAAATTTTCCCTTGTTGTATGCGTGCTGTCCCCTGGAAAGCGGATGTCCATCCAGGGTCTGACGCAAATTAACATCAATGATATGGTCTTCAATAAGAAGGAAGACAGACTTATGGGCTAAAGTCCTTGGGTGTAGTATGGGAGTTTCTTCCAGCCTTCGGTATAAAGGCTACACCCACTCTACACCATTCCGACGGTGCATGGTTCATCTGAATACTGGCGATAAACATCTCCCCGAGTATTCCGAAGTGTTTTAGATTCGGACGTTGTAAGAGGACTGAATATATCCTCTCTGGTCCCGGAGATTTAAATCCGTTTATCGCCGTTTATCCCTGTGATTCGCCCCTCGAAACAATTGCTCGCGTATCCGACTCCTGTCTCGGTGGAAAGTGGGTATCCACAAGAAGATCCAGAGTTTCTTAGAGTTGGTCCTTTTGCAGTACACTTGGTACAAAAGATGTTGTTACGAGAATACTCCTTAGCTTGGAAGTTTCGTTAATGGATTCCATGCTGTCACAGAAATTTCTCGACGAGTCCCTCTTTGTATTTCTATTATAATTTTCTAGAGACACTTTATAGTCCCTCGAATGTTCCGCGTTACCCGATTTCCACGCCAAATTGAAAAGTCTCCGTGACTCCTTTCTGAGCATGTCCAGATCCCGGTTTCTTCCCGCTGTTAAAACGCTTTGTTTTCTCAAAAGTTCCTATTATGACCTTCGTAAATTTAGCCTCAACAGCTTTAAGCCCAGCAATACTATCTATTCTATAGCGCGTGAGTGGGTCCATACCCAGACTGATCGTCCTTACAATTTTTTCGCTTTACCAAGAGAAAATGCAATAAATTCATGATCAGAAAATGAGTGTTCCTCCGATACCTTCCAGTCTCTGATGTTATCGTAAATATTGCCAGAGGTAAGGATTATGTCCAATACCTCTTTAATGTTCTTTGTTATAAAAGTGGGCGGTGTTACCCACGTTACATATTATTAAATTGTTGGAGATAATAAAATCAAAAAGTGACTCACCCCGCTAACTGTCATCCGTGCTTCCCCATATAGTGTGATGAGAGTTGGCGTCTCTTCAGTGGATCTGGTGTTGGATGACCGGTTAGGTCATGCGGCATGTAACTAGATCTTTGCCGTTACTGTAATCTTCATTACTGAAAATAGGAAGCAAATATGTATATATGGGCCTGTTCGTAAATGCAACATTGCGCTGGAAATATGATTATTTTGCGCTAACGTTGCCAATCACATGTTGCAGATGCTTCTTTTTACTGATTTATTTGTTTGCATTTATGAACGAACAAGCACCGCAGAAATGGAAAAATTATTAATAAATTTGATTTTTGAACTGGACGATAAAACAAATGACAAAATGTTGTTAAATGCACAAAAAAGAAGACATTTAAGGAAGAAAAAAAGAAACTTTCTGTTAAAACTCTCATTCTCTCTCTCTCACTCATTTAATGCATCAGCCATTTTTATGATTAGTGTTTTCTGTTTATTTGCTCATAATATGATTTAATGTTGCATTTACGAACATGTGACAGCTGCAGTGCTGCCAAGGTTTGCATTTATGAACACGATGCTCATAACATGCAGCACAATGATGCATTTACGAACAGGCCCTAAGTTGTTCTTAATAAGTATGCAGGTACGTAGCGCCTACCTACACATTTGGCAAGAACCAGTCTATAATTTTTGTGGCCTAATCCATGATTCCTCTGTTTGCCAGTCGAAGAAGTAGTGCAGCGAGTGGTGGAGATTTATTTGGATTAATCGGACCATCCATTCATCCACTTTTTCTTCCACCATCGTTGCGTCTAGACCTTGTTCGTCTAGTTCTTCCTTTTCCTCTTTAAGGAGCTCCGAATGTCTCAACAACGGCCCAAAAACAGATGCCATATCTGACCCAGTGGTAGAAAAAAGAACTGGCTCTGGAACGGGTATGGATCTGAGTCGAAACTGTTGTTAGATCCTCTTTCTCCTTTTCATCATCCGTGCCGTCCATATATTCGTCCTGCGTATTTCTTCCTGGGGGCACTATTACCGGACTCTATGGGATGGTTCTTTTTTCTGTAGACCTTAAGGATGATATGTCCAAATCCGAAGGTCAAAACACCATTGGAATTCGTCAGGTGCTCCAGGGATTCTTGGTTGACAGTAATAGTCCCACAACGAGATCCATGGCGCTCTTCCAATTTGGGAATTTTCCAATTGTGAGTTGGTACCTTCGGATTCCACATTTTAATCGTCCTTAAGATCTTTTCTGCCTCCTTTGGATTTAATGGTATGGCGATCGGCTAGGAATGGCGTCCTCTGATACCACCACTAATTTGGCATCCGGCCAGATTTCTCCCATTCTTGAGATAGAGAAGAGATCCAGAGCTCGCTAATCGGCACACGCTACCAGTTTAACGTGTGGTTGGTGCCAGCCACACATTTGTACCTCCATCACCTCTTGGAAGATATCTGCCAAAGCGTCTTCAACGGATTTTTCCGAGCTCAGTTCTCGGCCTCCAGGGAGGACTTCGTATTATTTTCCATTCTTCCTATTTTTTCTTTGCCTTCTTTAATTTTTTGTCCCACGAGTTGCGGATAAGGGCATAGTCCACCTGACCAGGTAAGGCTGATTAATCCTGGAGGTCGCCAGGTATCCGTTAGCAAACGGGGATATTTTTGATGGGCCCCCAGCCAGGCTGACTCTCGGCGCGGGTCGTATAACACCTTAGTCCAGCCCATACTTCTATCCTATGGTGAGAGCCACAATTCATCTGACCAGAGGATCAAATGTGTATGGACTCTTACCTGAGCTGGTTGGCACTCTATCGGGCCACCACCATTACCAATCGGGAGGGATTTTCGTCGGCCTACTTAACGGGTAAAACTATGGAACTTGACTGAACGAGGTTTTTGGTCACATTAAGAAAGTCTGCTTTATGGGCTTTACAGCCTTTCAGGTTTTTTGTATGTTGAAAGGGAATTCAATAATGTTGAGAACGAGGCTATCAGAGAGGTGCTGGTTTTTCTAGACGTCCTTTTATGGATTATTGTTGTAGCATTCTTAGGCACTTCGAGGCTGAGGGAAAGAAGGTGGTTCTACTTAGACATCAGCGACCTCATGCGGTACGCTATTAGGAAATTTTTTTTCTTGAAAGCAATTTTCTTCTTCCTCGTCTCTTCCTTCCTCCATTCCTTTCTTCTTTACTTCCCTTTTTTCCTATTGTATTTTACTTTTTATAATATTTGAAATGTCGTTTCTGTACTCTGAGTTCAGGGGTACAAAGAAAGAGAGATCAAAAAATTAAATCACTTTTGAATTCTGATATAATAAAATAAAAAAAAATTAAAAGTTTACAACCTTTACAAAACAGGGGATTAAAAATACCATGAACTATAAATGTTTACCTCATCCTGAATTGATATTTATTTATTTTAAAATTACAAAAAAAATATTTCTAAAGAGCATACGCTCAGTATACTTTAGGAAATTTGTACCTTAAAGGGAATAATTTGCATAACCCTCACACTAATGGAATAAAGTGTGCTATTCGGCCTAGTCGACTATATTGATGTACGTTTTTATTTTCATATTTTATTTTTCGGGTTGTCAAAATCATGCGATGAATTAGTTTGGGTAAATTAAAAGTTAACAATTTATTTTAAGCACTTTTAAAATTTATGATAATACAATTGTTCTGTTTTTTAAAGCTTGCTCCGAAGAAAAGTGTACGAAACCGTTTCAAGATGGTGTAAAACATTTCATAGTGGAAACCGTATTAATAGCTTTGCTGAATATTTATTTCAAAATATATTGTGCGATATTACACCCATTCAAAATGAGTTTACTTTAAAGGTACCCTTGTAAAAAATTATATTGTTAGTCTCATTCGCAAAGGTGTTAAGTCCCTTTTTTCAAATTTTACAGGAGACACAAAAAACATTGTAGCTTTTTCAGTTTTTAAAATTTCTAAACTGTTTAAACGCAATTATTTTTACAAAATAATAATAATATTAATAGCTAATAATGTTAGTTATTATTATTATTAATTAATTAATAATATTAATACATATTAATATTTTTCGTAGTTTTGTGGACTTAGCGTTTTGCAAACCTCAATATTACAACAACTTTGAACTATATAATGACATGTTTTTTGTTGTAAAATATGTATTATGTATAATGTTACCGTTTTGCATTAAAATCTCAATTTTGGAAAAAAGTGGACTTAACACCTTTGCGAATGAGACTAAGGATATTTATTAGTAACCATTAAAACAATAATAAATTATAACTTTCAGGTTCTAAGTGGTGCTAGAAAAAACCTATCGAAAAGAACACGGCGTCAACTACACAACATTCAGAATGGAAATTCTAATATAGTTTTATTACATTCTTACGAAGGCAATAACCGAAAACATGTCGCAGAAGAACGGAATGTCGAAGTATGCATTTCTGCCCTTCGTTGCTTACAAAGTGTTCTTTTTACCTGTACAAACTTTATTAAACCAACTATCTTAAAGGTAAGACTTAGCTCATAAAGTATTTAGTATTAAGTAAATTTGGCATATATGTAGTGATATGCAGTATATTAAATATATCGAGCTCAAGCGACATATTTTTCATATATCGTTTTTTTATAATAAATAAATTCATTGGCATCATTTGCTTCATCTATAAAAATTTCAGGGTCACACTGTGTACCGTTATGAATTTATAACAAAAAATTTTTTACATAAGTGCACTTTGAAAATTTGTTTGTTTTTTGTGACAGCGACTTGTCTTGTCGCTCAAGCTAAAATTTTCTTAATAAAAAAAACTGAAAATATATTGTTTTTAAAAATTATAATATAATAATACTAAAATATTATTTTAATAATCATATGTAAATACGTTGTACAAATAAAAAATTTATAAAATATGACAGAGGTGAATAAATATGGAATATCGTGGAAATGTTAAAGTTTTCCGTTGGATATAATTTTTTTTTGTAGAAGTTTAATAAGCACTCCTTCGTTCCACACAGGATTCAGACACTTCTTCTGATGAATTAACAATTACAGAAAATAATGTTGAAGAAGAAACGTGTGTGAGACAGAGAGGATTTAAAAGGCAAAGAAAATTATCTAAAAGGCTGCAAAATGTAAAGGTTTACAACACAAGTGTTCTGTCTAATCCTTGTAAGAACAAAAAATGTATTAATTCGTGCGAAAGTTTTCCGAATCTGACAGGATACAAATAAATCGACATTTTTGGGAAACAAACAGCAACAAAAAGACTTTTTGAAATCTTGTATTAAAAAAGCAAAAAATATGGTTTAGTAAATCAAAAAAAAAACACTTCGTCATAAGAAAATTTTATTTATTTATTTATTAATGAAATTTTTGCCCAAATCCTGTACAACAAGGTGAGAATCTTATATTTAAAGTACAGGAACGCAATATGTACATAATAATTAACTTAGTAAATGAATAACTGACTTAATAATAACAAGTAATGGATATGTAGATAGAAGCAAGGGGAATAAGCAAAAAAAAAAAACAGCAAAAAAGCCTAAGCGCCAAAAATTGCTGTTATTATGCTGATATGAGAAAGCAACTGGATTGATTTTATGCATTGGAACAAAATGTGTCTTCATACAAAATTTTGTTCCTCTAACTTAATTTGTACAAGGAATAAATAATAAAAACCTTCCCCTGTAAAATTTCGTTTTTGTCCTTGAGCTTTTTTTTGCGGTTATGGCTCGATATATTAAAATGTTATCGGTTATTATTAGTGGGATATCCCACTTAACCCATTTGGAATTGAATGTACCAGTTTTTACTTGTGATATTTGCCACTCATGAGCGAGTTTTTTTTAGTTGACTGTTGTTTAAGGTTTAGCGACTACGTAAGTGTTCTTCCAAATAATCTCCTAACTACTGTCTTGGTACTTTGTGCAAGAGTATTTGGTCGGCAAATCAGATTTTCTCATTATCAGAAGTATGATTGACTTCGTTGACTTATTAGATGTAATTACGAATTTCTAATTGTTCCGGACTTTAAATGAATTCTCCTATTCATTATTTCCTCAACTAATTTGAAACTGTGATATAGATTTTCTTCAAATTCTTCAATAAAAACAAAAAAAGTAACTACAAAAAAAAAAAAACAGCGAAATTAACAAAAAAAAAAAAAAATTAACATACATATACACTCACGTCTTGTTTTATGCGATAGATGCGTTCCAAAAAAAATCGCATAAATTGAATTCGCATAAAACTAGAGTATCGTTCTTCATATAAAAATTAATGATTCGTTCCAAAATCCTAAAAAATCGCATAAATTCAAATTTTAATTGAAAAATCAAAGCAAAATCGCATAAAAAAGTCAACAAAAGTATATATATTTCTTTTCTTAAATAATAAAAAAAACTTCTAAAAATATAAACAAAAATAAAATATTAACACATTATTTACAGAAAAAAAAAAAAAAACAAAATTATCCAAAAAATAATACATAAATAATAAACTGAAGTTTATAATTATGAATGTACGATCAATCATTCTGCATCGTTTTGGAATTGGTTCGACGTTACTTTTATTATTCCATACCTATCAGGTAGTGCATACATATGTAGGGGGACTAGATTAACGAATTTTTAGAAAGTTTAATTGTTTTTTTTATTGCAGGACATGTAGTTATTAAACTTTTTGACTTTGAGTTTTTAAGTTGCCTATGCATCTCATGATATCCGTAAAACAGATCAGTCAATCCGCGTTGAATCTTCAGTGCTCTTTCGGTATCTTGGTCCATACTAAGAATAAGATTTTGTAAGTTATTAACTTTGTTTAGGATATCACCAATTTGTTTTGAATTGAACTGTACAACACTTTATTCGGAATCACTCTTCACTATCCACTTTCAGTGGTCAGTGTCGACAAAATGAAATACACCATAATGATTATCTCAGTGGTGCAAACTTGGTTTAATTTAAAAATGATGCAAAAGTTTAAAAAGTATCATAACATTTTAAAATCTATAAAAAATTAAAAAAAAAAAAAATGTCATATAAAATCGCATAAAAAAAATTGGCATAAAACGAGACGTGAGTGTATACAACAATTATTCGTAACGGTAATAGTCCCATTTTCACATTATATGCTTGTAAAATATTTTTTAAATATTTATTAAACAAAAAGTATCAGTTAAAGTTTTAATTGCAACAAATGGGGAAATAATATTGATAATGGGTTCAAAAAATGAAATATCGTGGTTAAGATTTTGGTTGTGTTAAATTTAGAAGTCAATCGACATTAAAACGGTCGACAATGTAAACTACTCGTAATATAAGTGCAGTCGAAGACAAATCTCATAATGAAGGCCAAAGGATGCTTTTTGGTAGAAACATAAGATTTATTCATCAGAATAATCAGAACAGATACCTCTAAGTTAGCTGAAGCCTTTACAGTAGGAAGATCAATAAATGAAAACGATTTTCGCAGCATGTACACTTTAGTCGCAGAATTTTTTTTATAAAATATCTTACTTTTCTCTCTCATGATTTCATAAAAATGAATGTGTAGAATGTAGAAAAAAAAGAAGTACAGCTTTATTTAAAAGTTATTAGCTTTCGAAACATACAAGAAATGTTGTGGGCATGTAGAGTGTGGTCCATGACTGGACAAGACGGCGAAATATTATATGGAGCGATGAAACAAAAATAAATTCATTTCCAAACGAATTCGACGTTTTCGTTCATCGTTTCATATTATATTTCGTCATATTTTTCGCCATATTTTCCGGACAAAAATAAATGTTCATTAACAAGTTGTAATGTCACTTTTGTTTTCTCATTTGCGGAACTTTTTTAGCAAATTTTGGAAGATTCGCTTGTACAAGACGACGATAAACTGATTTCAATATCGATCTCAGCGGAAGTAGGCGTTGAAGATTTGAAGGGGTAAATTTTTGCCAATACTTTCATTCGTCTATCTGTCTCTGGGCTGGTTTTCTTTGACCTGTCACAAGATTCTTTCGTTCTTTTTTTGCTTAACACATTCTAAGTAAATCAAGAAAGAAATCCGAGAAAATCCCGTTACCTAACAAACATTGCGCCACTTTCACAATTGCCATGATCTCTGCTTGAAACACACGGCAGAAGTAAGCCTATAGAAAAATTTTATATCAGCATATTTAATAAAGATACCGCAACCCACCCTGCAAGTCATCAGTGTAAACTTCAAAGGCCCTATTGGGAACCTCCGGTTTCTTAGACCAGAACTCCCTAGTTTGTATTCTAAAATCGAATATTCTATTCAGAAAATAAGGAATCATATAATCGATCCTACTGTGTCTGTGTCTTCCCAGAGTTATAGCATGTCCATAGCCCACGATTTGACTGGATTGAGTCTTACTGCACCTACTCAGCCCTCTGTCTTAAGAGGAAGTTAAAAGGAACCAGTTAAGTATAGCAAAAAATGACTTGTTTGGAGTGAAACAGAGCACACTAGTAATCAGAATAGCTGACTACCAGCGTACTCCGTCCAAACATGTACCCCGTAGAGCAAGGTTGGCTTTACAAAGGCCCGATAGAGCCAGTCTGTGGTGGTTGGTTTGATATCACAAGTTTTGCTCACAGTCCTTTTGCAGGTGTAGAGCGCTTTTGTCGCATTGTTAACATTATCAATTATGTTATCCTTGCATGTGAGCTTGGGGTCAATGGTCAATAACAGATATTTAATTTTCTTAGATAGGGAAAGTTGAACCCCATTGAGCACCAGTAAGTTAAAAATAGATACCTATTGCCTGGTCAAAAGCGACGATTGATACTAAACCACACGATGCACACTATCCAGTTATAAGCTTTTGAACTTGGTTGCATCTCAGAGAACGGTAAAGGCCAGATTGTCCGCATAACCATAGATCTTAAAACCATGTCACTGCAGTTCTAATAGTTCCTCTACTACGATATTCCATAGCAAGGGTGAGAGAACATCACCCTGTGGTGTGCCTAGAGAGACATTTTAGTTAAAAGTTCAGTAATTTCGTAAACGGCTCGCTAGCATTGCGCTAATTAAAGGCCCTGACAATAGCTTTCAAATGGGCATAGTTGACGGCGCCCTCCATCTCAATGAAAGCTGCTGCAGCGTAACGTTTGTATGTCAGAGCTTTCTCGATATTTCCCACTAAGGAGCTCAGTTCAGTCTCAGTGGACTTGCTGCTGTATTAAGCACTACTGACAAGTGCCAGAGAGTCGTTGGACTTATCTCTCTTTTTTTTTCTCATTGTTGGAACGAACGAGGTTAGACTGATAGGTCTGAAGTCATTCGTAGTGGATGTCAATGGTCTACCAGCCTCAGGGATGAAAACGACCTTCGCCTCTTTCTCTCCACTTAGCAGGTACATATGAGTACCTGGGACAGACATAGATGATCCGCTGCAGCCAGGGAATCATCATATCAGTTGTTTCCTGTAGATCCGTAGGTATAATGTCGTCAGTAACTGGTAATCTATAGTGTTTGAATGAGCCAATGGCCTACCGAAGGGTGTCTACACTCAAGTTTAAGGTAATCGTTTGCGTAGATTTCATCGAACGATGGAAGTCATGCTTACGTTGACAATTACCCGGAAAATGTGTATCAAAGATTACTCTAAAAGTCTCCACGTTTGATAAAGTCCAGGTATTACTATCCGACGTAGTAGCCCTATATCACCGTTAGTCTTTGTCAGAAGTTTGCGAAGTCTGTTAGCCTCATTGGATTTTTCTATTTCCCCACAAAAGGACGTCAAATCGCTCCTCTTTGCCTTTTGAATTCGCTCATCTTTTGTTTGTAGCCAGTCCAATCGTTCGTTAATTTAGCCCCATTAAATAACCTCCTACATTCGCCCCACAATGCTGCAATTTCAGAGTTCCACCACTGGGGTTTAGTTTTAACCTTTGGGACCCTTTCCCTGCAGGTTTTGCCAGTAGTCCTTAATTATAAGTCAAACTATCCACCGCCTAATCCAAACTAGATATGTCCTGAATAACCGGTAAGTTTTCTAACCTAGCAGAAAACACTGATTTAAAAACATCTCAGTCAGTACCCTGACTGTTCCTATGAGGCACTCCTGGGATCCCATTAATGACATACGATATTTATGTGTGGTCCGATAGAGAATAGTCGTTGGAGAGCCTGCAGTCTGTAAAATGTTTCCTATGAGAGTCACTTATTAGAGTTAAGTCAATGACCTCCCTACGTGCTTAATTAAAGGACGTAGGTTCCTTACCTATATTTGAGAAGAAAAAAATTCGAAGATTGGCTCACCTCTTTCTGAGCTTCCCCATATACGATGATGGGCGTTGACATCATTACAAATTAGTGTGTGGACCTCCTCTATGTCTGGCCTCCACCATTGACCGTCTCAAGCAGTCGTTATGTGGAATGGAATCCTTGTACGGCATGTAGCGGGAACAGATCCCTAAAGGTCTACATCTGGGGCGGTTGGGTCTTATCATAATCTCCACCATATCAGCATTATTAAAATGTTTTAGAAGAAAATAATTAATTCCATTCTTTACCGGCTTGTAGCCATTATATTGGGTTCGCAAACCTTGTCCTTGTAGACCCTTATAGATATAGAACCAAAATTATGCCTTCCCCTAAAAATAGTGGGAGTAGAAGTGCAACCGAAGCACCTTTCGAGTGATGAAGGTTAATCTGAATTACCTTCATCCCTTTTGGCTGCAACGACCGTGGTGTCCATCTCTTCGTCGGACAGAGGACTTCCATCAGTGTTCCACCCATATGGTCGCAAATTTCTGATGAAAGCCTGAAGAGCAGTCCGACGCCGAGTCGTCCGTCGTGGGTGCCTTTATGGAAGCATCTCTACGTGGGGGTGTTTCCCTTTGGCATCCCTGTCAGCCTTATGTCTTGCCAATGTCATAGAAGATGCAACATTTTCGGGCTTTGAAGAGGGAAAGCAATTCCTCATTAAGGATAAAGATCGTTTCCCTGAACCCATTATTGGGTTCTCTGACCTTGACCACACAGCATGACACATAACCTAGGTCTATGTGGAATTGGTCTTTGGAGATGACACGAAGTTGTGCACCTCTTCATAATTCCCCAAGTTTTTTAATGGCAAGCTTGTAGAGGTTCCATGATGTTGGTCCTCTCAAGTCTGGCCCTGGTAACAACCCGCGTCGTGGACCTGTCCAGAAGGACCAGGATTGTCCGTAAATGATTTTCCTAAAAGAATCTAGTAATGCAGATTCGTCCACTTTCTAATTGACTGGCGTGACGGCTCTCTCGACTTTGTTTTGATCTATGATAGCTCAAATCAAGGCGTTCTTGGTGATACGCAGAGCGGGGTATGTTAGTAATAAGATCAATGTAATAAAACAGTCAGCACAATCACTCGATCCCAATTCTATGAACATAGTAAATAGCAGATCGTCAAACATTACGTGAAATAAAAACACGTAACAAAAACAAAAAATAAGGACAACGAAAGTACAAGGAAAGGCAACTCTATGTCTAACTTAATTTGACCAATGACACGCAGATGTGTTGCTGTTTTGAAAAATAAGGTTTGTGCAATTAAATATTAAATATGTTAAAATTTCTATTAATTTTATCGAATATGTGCTTTAGGTTTGTCTCACAATGAAAACGAATGTTGTTTTTTTATGATTATTTTTGTTTTAAATGAAGAATATTGTTAGATTTTTTATATTAGTAAGTATAGGGTATTTTTTATTTATTTGTTAGTAGTATTTATATATATATGTACTTAATAAATCATTAGACTTAAATCCGTCAGAGATTTAAAATTTTATTGAACTACATTCTAGTAAATACAATCCCGTGCTTTAGTTTTGTCCGATACTGTACGAGCCCTAACCACTATTAATTCGTACACCAGGTATTTTTGTTTGATATACCAATTTTTAAAGTTCAATATTTTGGACAATAGTATTGACAACGCCTTGAGAGTTACATTTTCTGAAAGGTAATTTTATAATCTTTAATTTAATATAAAGTAAGTTTAACATCTTCTATAATTGTATCGGAAACACGAACTACAGCAAAACTTCATTGTTTTTAGACCAAAACTATCTGACCACATTAATTTAGCAGGGTGTGCAAATTCCTGCCAAAGCGGTTTGAAAAATTAAATTAGAAATAAATGAGAATATACCGTTATAATAAAATTATAAAAATATTAGAAAACAAATTGTATTGCATACGTAACCACTATTAGTTCATACACGAAGCGAGTTTTCATTTATCAATATTCAAAATAACTTATTTTAGAGAATAATAATGACTGCGCCTTAAGAGTTACTGTTTCTGAAAGATAATTCTGTAATCTTTAAATTAATAAAATATATTTGTATATATTGGGGTAAATATTTTCAAAACATATCTTGAAACCAACGTCAATTATTTTTATAAAACATTGTTTGACCACCATTAATTCGTACAGTGTATAATTTAATTCTTAAGTTAATTTTTGTGTTTTTTTTTGCTAAATTATAACTAAGTGAAATGTACCGTTATGATAAAAATGAAGACGTGTTAGATGGTAGAAGAAAATAGTGAGTTAGCAATGATCATATAATTTTGGTCTAAAAACAATGAAATTTTGCTTTAGTTTATATTTTCAATAAATTTATCCAACCGTGTGTAACTAGTGTTGCAATCGGCCAACTGACAGCTCTATCGTAAAGCTTGACATTTTTGAGGTTATATGTACTCAGAACGTTTTGACATACGAGCGCTATTTGTGTTGTTTACAGTATGGAATTAAATCGTGAACATTTTCGTGCGATTATTTTTTACAACTTTCGACGTGGATTAACTCAACAACAGTGCATCGATGAACTTAATTCAATTTTTGGCGATAAAGCTCCATCAAGGACCAGTGTTTATCGATGGTATGGTGAATTCAACCGAGGTCGTAGTTCACTCCAAGACGAATTTCGTGAAGGTCGTCCAAAATCAGTTGTTGTTCCTGAAACCATTGATGCTGTGCGCCAACTGATATTGCAAGATCGTCATGTGACCTATCGTGAGATTGAAACAACCTTAGGCATTAGTGGGACCAGCATACATTCAATATTGCATGAACATCGCTTTGGGCGAGATGAATCTTTTAAGTTACTATAAACAACACAAATAGCGCTCGTATGTCAAAACGTTCTGAGTACGTATAACCTCAAAAATGTCAAGCTTTACGATAGAGCTGTCAGTTGGCAGACTGCAACACTAGGGTTGCCAAATCCCGAAATATAAAAGGCAACCCTCGTATTAAAACACTTAGGTTATGTTAGGTTAGGTCGGAGTGGTAGCTCTGATATCACATAGCTCACTTGAGCACGCATAGTGGCCCGTTGTGACGCCACAGGTCAGTCCTTGTACTGACCAAGTTCTGCCAAAAAAAAAGTAAAGGTGAAGAAGTCAGTCAGCGCGATGGCTGCCCGTCAAAAGCACGACTACCCTACGCTGGAAAACCAGCCAGAAAGTTTGATAAACGAAGCTATATCCTTGATATCAATAGATGATAGCTCCGTCAAGCTGACACGAAATTGGGAACCAAATAACCTATATCTGCACCTAGCAGGTGACGGGCACTGACAAAGAAAGTGGACAACAGTCTCCTCTTCCTCAGCGGATCTGCATCCACGGCAGAAGTCGTTAAATGGGAGCCTCATTCTTTCCGCGTGTCTACCCATAACGCAGTGACCTGTAAGCATGGCCACTGTGGTAGAGATGACATCACGACCAAGTCCAAGTAATTGGTTAGTACGCCTTCTATCCATCGAGGGCCAGGTGAGTCTAGCGGTGGAGCAGGACTCTTCATTGACCCAGGATAGGTTGGCGTCCCGAAAGAATTTCCACGCAATGGCCAACTAGGCCAAGGCAAGTGGCATACCCAATTTAATTGAAGAGGATTCCGGAAGGAGTGCACCAGCTCAGGCGAGCTCGTTGGCCCTGCAGTTTCCCGGAATGTTACTGTGCCCGGGGACCCAGACCAGTGAGACACTGGTAAAGAGCCCAGAAAGAAGGTCGAGACAGCGGCGACATTCCCTAACGATCCTAGAGTTATTCACAAAACCCGATAGAGATCTTATGGCGGCCCGACTATCAGAAAAGACCGAGACGTGAGTGAAAGGAGCACCGTTGATGAGGATCCATTGAGCGGCCCGGTAAATGGCCATCACCTCCGCCTGAAACACGCTACAGTAGTCTGGCAGACGGAGAGAAATGTTTAGGTCCAGATTCCCGGAGTAGACACCGCTTCCAACCCCATTATCGAGTTTAGAGCCGTCGGTATATACATCCAGGAGTTCCGGGAGGACAGCCGTATTAGGATCCCAGTCGTCCCTACTCGGAATCAGAAAGTGGAAACCGCTGTCGAGACAATATTCAGCAGGGAGATAGTCGATTCTCACAGGGGCCACTGGATCAACTTCCAATAGTGGAGTGACCAGAAGGTCCAATGTGCCAACGAGACAGGGCATTAAGTCTAAGTCTGCTTAGCGAGAAGCACAGAAGCCAGTTAAGCATTGCGAACAAGGCTTTTGTGGGGGTGGTGCGCAGAGCGCCAGTTATATAAATGGCCGCAGACCTTCTGACCTTGTCAAGAAGTCTGACGTTGTGTTGTCTGTCCAGAGCAGTCCACCAGTAAGCAACACCGTATAAGAGATAGGGTTCGATGACCATAGAATAGATCCAACGCATTATCCTTGGGCGAAGACCCCATCTGGTTCCGACCGCTCTACTACAGCAGTAAGCAGCACATGTCGACTTACGTGCCCTAGCAGCCAGATTCGCCCTCCAGTTGAGCTTGGGGTCGAGGACCAGGCCCAGATATTTAACCTCGAGACTCAACGTGAGTCTGGTCGCGCATATGCTAGGAGAAGGTCGGAATTTTATAACTCCTCGTGAAAAGAAGCATATCGGTCTTAGAGGGGTTAATAGGCAGTCCAAAATCCCTACACCAGTCCAGTACAATTGACAGCGCCAACTTCAACTTATCCGACAGTGTCTGCTTACAAATTCATGACGCGGCAATGGCAATGTCGTCAGCGTAAGCTATGGCGTCATTGCCAGAGTGTTCCAGCCCCTCAGGCGTGAGTTGACTGCAAGGTTCCAGAGAAGTGGGGATAGAACACCGCCTTGCGGTGTGCCTCTACGAACCATTCTCTGACAATTTGTGGCCCACACGGTGGAGGTTACTATCCTCGACTTGAGGAGGAGCTCGATGAACCTGACCAGATTCTGTCCCAGGTTCAGAGAACCAAGAGCCCTAAATATGGCGTCCGGGTCGACGTTATTAAATGCACCTTCAATGTCCAGAAAAATGGCTAAAGTGTATTCCTTAACGTGCATGGACTTTTCCACCAGAGAGATAAGAGAGTGAAGTGCAATCTCCACTGATTTACCTCTCGTATACGCATGTTGGGAAGTGGATAGAAGCGCTGGATCAATCGAGGCCCTAATATGAACATCAAGGACTATTTCCAGTGTCTTCAGAAGAAAGGAACTCAGACTTATGGATCTATAATCGTTTGCCCCAGTGTGGGGCGGTTTCTCAGCCTTGGAAATGAAGATCACCCTAGATATTCTCCAGCTCCAAGGGATATAAAGGAGCTGAAGGCTAGCGTTGTAGATAGCAAGCAATCAAGGGAGAATTATATGCTCCCCATATTGAATGTCACCAGGAATAATTCCATCCGGTCCTGGGGACTTGAATGGTTTGAAAGACCTAACAGCCCACTGCACTTGGCCAAGGGTAAGAGTCAGGGGGGAGTAGTTTCCAGACGGTGGTTCGTTAACCTGATAAAAGGCCTGACCGCCGAGGGTGACACTTCCTGGAAAGTGAGTGTCAAGGAGAAGCTCAAGCGTCTCCAAACTGGACGTAGTCCAGCAGCCGTCAAGTCGTTGGATACAGCCAAGGTATTTGTGTGTGGAACTTAGAATTTTACGAAGACGGCCAGTTTGGGCAGAGGATTCCACGCGCGCCAGACTTGTTTGCCAATCAAATCAGAAACAGGGGGGGAGGAGTGGTCCGAAAAAAAGAAAAGGGTCGTGCCAAAGAGGTAGGGGTCTGCCATAGTCACTCCGACTGAGGGGGAGGTGTTTATTGACTCCCCAGTCTAGATCCGTAGTGCTTTGTTGAAGGGCAGGGCCACATCTAACAGGATGTGACGCTGTCATGCACTAACGGTCTTGATAGGGTAGAGGATGGAGCCTCCGGGAGTCCTATGATCGCATATCCCTATCCTGCGGAAACCGCTTGGCCCCATTAAAACACTTAAACTAAATTTATTTTAGACTTAAATGTAGGTTGGCTATCGTGAACATTCCGGCCTTCGTGCAACATTGCAACAAGAACACCGAGAAGTCAGCTGACCAGAGATAAAAAATTAACAATAAGGGTATTATAAATATAAAATAAAATATTAAAAAGAGAATGCGAAAGTAGAGGTCTTCAAGAAGCCGCCGTTAGGGGTCTATTGCTGGTACTTGAAGTCGAGCAGGATTTAATAATAGCTTAGTGTGGGTTGCGCCCCTTTCCACGAGGCATGAGTGAGTTAAACGTTCGGCAATTAGTCTACGAGGTGTTAGATTATCTGTAATTAAAACAAACACACAACAGAAAAAAAGAGAAAGTATTAGTTTTGGTCTTAACCAGGAAACAGCACGAGCTTTATAATTGGTTGTATTAGAAAGGCATTGACGTTTCAACTACCGGCCACTCGTATTTTCGAAACAAATTTAACCCGTTCGATTCGACCTAGCTTCCATCCATAGGGGTAGATTATTATAACGAATGACAAAAAACTCGTCCACAACAAAGTCCTTTCGATTAGTTTTCCGACGCGTAAAAACAGTCATTATCAACTACATGTGCCTCCTGATCCACAATAAACAAATCTCGATTTGCCGGAGTAAATTTTGTACTTTTGTAGGCGCAACTTTTGTTTTGGCAGCGAGTAAATTGGTGACAAATTCACCAGACGAGGTTTGGACTCTCATGCAGAGTAGCAGTATATGCTTCCTCAAGAAACATCACAAAATCCATAAAGTTGTACTTTATACTGAGGCTTGAAAATAATTCAACGGGGGATCCTTTCAATACACGGGTAATCATCGACAAACTCACGCCGTCTGTTCCACGTCATGGGTTTCAAACATTCGTCCCAATCAGTTCCGTGTTTCTAAATTTGTTGCGTATGAATCTTAGCACCTTCGATTTTATTTTTTAACCTCGTGGTTCTAACAATCGGAAAAAAGGGTGGCGAATTTAATGAATTTGATTAGAGCTAGTATACATCTCCACCAAATAGCAAATCCTGATATAAACACATCTAAGGCCAGAATTACCAGCACGATAGCTTCGACTGTAGTAGAAACGTTAAAAGTTGTTCCAAGAGTCCTTATGTGGTTAATATTCTCCTGGTTCAACGCTTGAATGTAATCTAAGTTTAATTTTATCCCCTTGCTTGTCACATTTGATACGATTGATGGTAAAACTTGAATTTTTGTAGTTCACGGAATATTTGTAGTGATATAGTGCGTGGAAAACCGGGCAATATGAAAAAGTATTAGAGGTAAGGTTAGGGGTAGCGCGAATAGACCATAATTTCTCACAACATTTTCGCTAATGATTGGCCGGCAATCAAGTCAAAAATTAAACGGGCAAAAGAGATATAAGAACACTAGAACATTAGCTTGAACAATTGACTCAGGGTAACTCTAAATCATCAACCATCACTTCTCATGGATAACACTATGCGACAAAATAAAAAAAATTAAATACACCCGGCTAATGACATAGTGTAGGTTGTGAGTTTTGTTGAGTAGATCTCAAAAATATTTTTTTTATATTTCTCGAATCCTCCAAACTTGTTTTATTTGACAAAAACTGTTTTTTTTTTACTTTATTCACAAATTTCTGCATTACTCAAACATTTCTGATCCGATTTCAAATTTAAATCTTGTTGGAAAGGGGAGAGATGGAGCTTTAAAACGGTACACATATATCTATTATTCGACTTACGCTATGAGATTTGATAGGGTAAACTTGGAAAAATCGAATTTTTTCGTATTTTTTCAAGTTTGTCCATTCATAGTAGCAAACTTTACCTAAAAATATGAAATAAGTGATGACATTCTGAAAGTGCATTATCTTGTGAAGAGATTGGCACTTCGTTTGATCAAATCGGATAAAAATTACGGTAGTTATTATTTAAGAGTCTAACAGTCGAGTTATATCAAAAATTTTTAGAATTTTTGATGGAAGTCGTGAGAGAATGAATCACGTGCTTGCTATAAATCCCAATGTGACACTCCCACTATTTAAAAAAGTTTCGAAACAACACCTTCTTGCAAATATTAGAAATAAAATGCAATGATCAATCATCATCAATAAATCAACATAAATATCAATCAAGATATCCACTATTTGGGCCAATAAATAACAGAGAGGTTGTCGAAACAAGTGTAAGAAAGAACCAATTAATACCAATCCGAACCAATTATACTAAGAGCTATCCCTATCGGGAGGAAGTGGACCGGCAAGTGAACGGGAGGGAATTGGACGGCAAATGAATAAACTGGTTGTGGGAGGAATCATTCGTCCATCAAGAATCACCTGCAACTCTCCGGTATGGATTGTAGCTAAGAAACCAAAACCAAATGGCGAGAAACAATACAGAATGGTCGTAGACTTCAAGCGAAAGAATGCTGTGACGTTTCCTGATGCTTATCTCATACCAGATTTTAATTCCAATCCTTGCAAGCTTAGGAGCTGCCAAGTTCTTCACACTCATAGATCTTACCTCTGGGTTCCAATGGGATGCAAACATTCCTAAAACAGCCTTTTCCACAGTGAATGGAAAGTAGGAATTTTTGAGACTTCCATTTGATCACAAAAATTCACCCCCCATATTCTAGCGCATGATAGGCTTAAAGAATATATCGGAAGGATATGCTACGTGTATATCGATGACATAATTGTATTCGGAAAGTACGAAGAAGAGCATTTGAAAAACCTGGGCACGGTCTTTGATAGGCTTATCGAATCTAATCTGGAGGTAAATTTGGCTATAGGAGCAGTCTTGTCCTAAGGCGAAAATGGTAAAGATCGACCCATATCCTTTATTTCGCTTTCTCCTAGGAAAATTATGCAACAAACGAGAAAGAGATGCTCGCGATCGTTTGGGCTTTAGATAATTTGAGGTCTTACCTTTACGGTGCAAAAAAGATTCGTATTTATACTGACCACCAGCCTCTAACTTTTCCTTGGGATGCAGATATTTCAACGCCAATCTCAAGAGATGCAAGGCTAGGATTGAGGAGTATAACCATGAGCGAGTCTATAACCCTGACAAGTCCAACATTGTTGCAGATGGTTTATCAAGACTAAATATTGAAGTCAACATTCTCTGAAATGCTGACAAAAGAGAATATGGTATCTGAATCCTTTTGATTAATGAGGTTACGATTCCTGAAAACCATCTCGGTCTACTACATTAAGTTTATTACGAGGATTTTCCGTATTACAAAGTAAGAATTACTCAGCGGTTGGTTAAAAATGTCGCCAATATAGAGAGGATATGCATATAATAAAAACAACTCATAAAAGGGCTCTCAGAAATCCTGTCGAAAACAAGCAGCAAATTTTAGAAAGCTGTTATATCCCTCCAATGATAAGCAGAATTAAGGCTTGTGAAACCTCTCGCTTGAAAAATATGATAGACATTCATTTAATCAAAAAATCAAGGATTCTCCTGAGGCTAAGCATCTTTGTGAAATCCTTCATTTGGGTATATTTTCAAAATTTGTCAAGTTCGTTTTCTTTAAAAACAAATCAGCAGTACATATAACGCAAAAAAGTTGCGAAATTACTACATTACTTCACTATTCCTAAAATTATGGTTACAGACAATGAAAAGGGATTCCTGAGTTGTCTGGCAAACTGCGTCAAAAGTTTTGACGTGCACACATACCAAACATCATCTCAGAGAAGCAAAGTAAATGGTCAAATTGAAAGATTGCACTCTGCGATTGTAAAATTTTAAGATGCCTGCAGAAAGAGGTTAGAAGCACAAATACCAAGGATATGGTTAACATTGCGGTTGTTCGCTACAATAACACGATTTATTCGTGCAACAGTCTGTACAAGCCCGAAATTGTAAACCGAGATAATAGGGCAACAATAGCGACTGACACGGACAAGAAGATACACCATATTAAAACTCATCCACTTGGAAAGTGCAAACTGAAATTCAATTTTAATAATGAGTAAACTTAAAGTAGTATAAAAATTTCAATTGTTATTTTAATTAATTAAATTATATTAATATTTGAGAAATAAAAAGTATCTTTTCCCGTAATATCAAAGAAGCTAATATAATACTAACGTTATTGTGTCATATTAAGAATCAAGTTAAATGCATTGAGATAAATTGAATAATTGATTGTATATATACTGATACATTGCTTATATTATTATGATAATAAAATTGTATTAAATATTTGAAAAAAATGGTGGGTAACAGAAATTATTATCAAGTTTCGACTAGTTGCCAAGTATTAAGATAGAATAAACTTTATTATTAAGGCCCTGCTAAATTGTGAATACTAATTTTTCTCGATAGATTCGAGTTAGAAAGATACATTTCTAAAGAGGAATCTTTAACATTACAAAAAGCTCAATTAATAAAGTTAATAAAATGATTACATTTGTCAACGCCATTAACAGATCATCAGAAAATCTAGAGATCCCTCCATCAAGTAGCTTCTAGTATTAAGAGAATAAATTTCTGAAATAGTGCGAGCATCCCAAATGGCCACAACTAGAATCGTGAATACTAATTTACTTGAGAGACTCGAGTTAGAAATATTAATTTCTGAAGAGGAATCACTACCTTACGAAAACTCAATTGAAGCGGCTGAATATGTGAAACCTTATCATATACAAAATTTGTATTACGAATGAAACAACATTAGGGATATTCTGCCAAAAGTTAAATGTTGAATGAGGGTGAAACGTATGGAATAAATAGAAATTACTATATGTATTGCAACAAAATGTGAGAACAGTATGCTCTTGAAACTACCAGAATATGGCTGTCCTGCAAGGCTGTTTAAAGGTGGAAACACTGGTTGCCACTTTATCCAGAGTAATGCGGAAATAAATGAAATGAGAAAGAAACGAGGAACATCAATGCGACGTCTATAGTACAGCTTAATCATGAGTGTTTTTTAAAATTAGAAATCAAGCTATAAGTAAAACAGTTTTTTCATCAATCTTACCAAATATGACAAGTAAGCGGATAAAATTGAACTTGGATTACATTCATGCGTTGAACAGAAGAATATTAACCACATAAGGACTCTTTGAACAAGCTCTCAGTTCGTACTACAGTCGAAACTATCGTGCTGGTAATTCTGGCCTTAACGTTGCACAAAATATGGAAAAAGATTATAAATGTAATAGATATTCCCAATCCTGATGAAAATTACCAGCACTAAAAATTTTCGGAACGAAAAGGTTTGAAGGCAGTTAATACGCTCCATTTATATTCAACATGCTGGCATAACGATCATTCCACTTTAATTGCGATATGCTGATGTTAAATGCAGACTTATTGTCTGCTAAACTTGCGTTATCAGCAATTCCCATTATTTATTAATTTATTTTATCAACTAATATTATTTTCGCATACTTGCTCAAGTAAACTTACGTTTTTGTTTCTTATTTTTTATTTATTGCTGCTTATGATTTATAATTATTACTTTTGTTCACCTTTAAAATTACATTAATATGTGTTAAATGGAATGGAGTGCTGATGTGTTCAAAATGGATACGTGTATATATCCTAATATATATTATAAATCTTTCTGTAAGTCTGTTTTTTTGTTTGTTTGTTGGTTTGTTTGTTAGTCAATCACGTCTAAACGCCTGGACCGATTTTCTTGAAATTTGGGATATAGATCAAGCTTTTGTCGGTGCAGGTTATAGGCTATAAATCTTTTCAAATTGTTGACCAAAAGGGGACAAAAAATGGGTCAAAGGGGGAAAAAATGGGCAAAAATTAGTACTTTTATGCATAAATGCTTTATTTTATCTGTTTTATAGGTAATTTTTTACGATTTAGCTTGGTTAAGTTTCCTAAATAGCTATTGGAGGTGTTCCGTTACTAAAGTTGAACCAAAAGGGGTCCAAAAAGGGGAAAAGGGGCCGAAACCGGGCAAATTGAGTGCATTTATAGTTACGACTTAGAGTATTCAAAAAACTGGGTTGTTTGTTAAACCGGTTTCCGAATAATTTGAAAAATTGCATTTTTTACGAAACCGGTTGCAAACCCGGTTTCGAAACCGATGAACCGGTTTTTTATTTATTGTTATTTTTAATGCAAAAATGACCCAATAATAACTTTTTTTTTAAATTTATAGAAACATTTGTACAATAGGGTGTCCCATGGCCACCCTTTTTGTAGAAATACCTCCCAAACGATGCCTGTTAACGCACTGATTACGAGAAAAAAATATTTTTTTGTAATAGTATTATGGTATTATGTTGTTATTTTTTAACTTTTCACGAGAACGTTTTAAAGTTTTGAATTTCAATACAAAACAATTAAAAATCACATTTAAAAATATTTTTTACAATTCTAAATTGATTTTTAAAAAAACTTGACACAGAGTTTGCATTGATTCTAAAAATGCAAAAATACATTTTTTTGTATAAGTTGAGATATGCACTTTTTCATTGTTGCCACAAAATTATTCTAAATATAATCCTAATATATATTATAAATCTTTCTGTAAGTCTGTTTGTTTGTTTGTTTGTTAGCCAATCACGCCTGAACGCCTGGACCGATTTTCTTGAAATTTAGGATATAGATCGAGCTTTTGTCGGTGGAGGTTATAGGCTATAAATATTTTAAAAATTTTGACCAAAATGGGAGAAAAAATGGGACAAAGGGAGAAAAAATTGGCAAAAATTAGTACTTTTATGCATAAATGCTGTACTTTATCTGTTTAAAGGTATTTTTTTATGATTTAGCTTAGTTAAGTTTCCCAAATAGCTGGGAAGGTGATCCGTTTCTAAAGTTGAACCAAAAGAGGTCCAAAAAGGGGGAAAGGGGCCAAAAACGGGCAAATTGAGTGCATAGCCAATCACGGCTGAACGCCTGGACCGATTTTCTTGAAATTTGGGATATTGATCGAGCTTTTGTCGGTGCAGGTTATAGGCAATAAATCTTTTCAAAATTTTGACCCAAAGGGGGAAAAAATGGGACAAAGGGAGAAAAAATGGGCACAAATTAGTACTTTTATGTATAAATGCTGTATTTTATCTGTTTAAAGGTATTTTTTTATGATTTAGCTTGGTTAAGTTTCCCAAATAGCTATTGGAGGTGTTCCGTTTCTAAAATTGAACCAAAAGGGGTCCAAAAAGGGGGAAAGGGGCGAGAAACGGGCAAATTGAGTGCATTTATATTTAGGACTTAGAGTATTCAAAAAACTGGGTTGATTGTTAAACCGGTTTCCGAATAATTTGAAAAATTCCATTTTTTAAGAAACTGGTTTCAAAACCGGTTTCAAATAATCACTGTTTTTTTTTTAATTTAAAAACATTTTTCATTTTTTAAACTAATCCAAACTACATAACCCGCGCAACGCCGGGTACACTCTGCTAGTAAGTATTTATAGTTATTTGCTTATATTTATTGTACTGTTAAGGCTAATTTCAACCAGCTTTGGAATGGCGTTGATTTTACCTAATCACTTATTTTTAATCACTGTCGCACAGAATATTTATTTTCACCGTGATGTTTATGTTGTTATTTGAATGAGCATAATGTCAGAAATTCTAATTGCATTTTTTGAAATAGCCAGCCTTAGCTGTTTATACATTTTGGTCATTACAACAAAGGTAGTGCAACAGGACAATGCTTGAAATATTTTAATTTTCAAAATACCAAAAATTCTTTATCAATTTATTCAGATGACGCATAATACATTGTAGTTCCATTTACGTCTTCTTATGTACACGAATTAAAAGGAAATGCGTCGGATATAACAATTGTTTTTTTTCCGTTATCTTCTATACTCTTCAAAATGTATTTACATTATTATTTTATATATGTTTTTATAAAACTTGCAAACGCGATCTAATGTATCTTTGGAACGAAATGAGTGTATGTGAAGAGCAGTGCTAAGGTGATCATTCTGTTAAATTCGTGAGTATTTAAGTCAGGGTTTACCATTTCATAGCACAATTGTGCAGAGAGAATTCACACATATTGCTTATACTCTTTTATTTAGTTGTCGATCAGACTGCGACAAGCACACATGTCAGCGGATGCTATGTTATTTTTTTAGCGCTTTTTACGCTCAAAAAATATTTTATGTTAAAAAATCTTTTTTTTTAAATTCAAAGTCTTATATGTTCTTAAAACACATTTTGATTGTTTTAATAGTCAAGTAAATAATTTAAATGATGTGGAAAGAAAATAACTTTTTTATAGACAATATTTTGGAAAAATTTAAAGATTGGTTATTAGTAGGAGAGGAAATTTATGAACCAACATTAGTACCCAGCAAATATCTAAAAAACATTACCTAATTATTAAATCAAAGATGTATAACTTTATGTATGTTGATGAAATGAAAATCAAAATGGGGAATATTACTAACATTTTTCTATGACTGTAAGCTCTCAACTTATTTTCTCTCTCTTACTCACTAATACACAACCAAAAAATTTTTGGTAACCCCTGATTTAAGTATATATTTATGCAACCTTTGTTTTTGCATACTTATGTTTCCTCTGCGAGTTTTCTCATTAATAAACGCTGGCTGACACTATCTAATTGTTTTCCATGATCTAAATTTTTTGTTGAGCAATACTCTCTTTAATTCTCTGCGGTCGAACTGGTCTTGCACGACCCATGTCGTAATGTCTTTGTCTTTTAGATACTTAAGACCAAATGCTTCTGAAAGTTGCGATACAGGTATGTCGCCTGTGTCACTTTGAAGTTAATGTTTTCTTGTCTACTCTATTTCCCCTTTTGCTGTCAGAAGATATATTCTATATGCGTCTATTCTATTGTTATTAACTATGAAGTAAATTTTGATTTTATCGTTCGTTTCATGGTGTAAAAAAATAAAAAATTTGAAGGTTACTCATTTTGTAATGATATATGTACATATAAAAATGTATAACACAAGATATGTTTTTACAGGTAGTATCACCATTACAACAACTATTCGCCTGCTAAATATAATAAATCTTTGGTAAATGCAACAACAAACACACATAAAAAGTAAACATAAACATACTTTGCGTCTTATTTTTGTGGCAATACAACAATAAAAAAGAAATACTCGGCCGCGTTGATAACACTACCTGTATAAATATATCTTGGTATAGCTGTTACATCGAATTGAATGGTAGATTAAAATCTAAAAACTCATTTAAAAATATGTAACAAGTAATTTCATTTTATTCTATTATTGTTATTTGTACTTTGTATCCAATGGGTTGTACTGAACTATTTTTATTAGCCATGTGTGAGAAGAGGGCTTAAACTTCTAAACAAAGTTTATAAATTGAGCATTCTACGGAGCCAGGGGTAACTTTATTCTAAGTGAGGACTCTGAATACTCCCCTTAAACGATCTATTTATGCCGCTGAATTAAGAAAAAGTTTGGAGCGTTTTTTAACTTTCTTGAACATGTCATAATTATAAACTTTAAAAATTGGAGCAATATACTTCTAATTCGAGATTGGTACAGTACACTTAAACCTCGTTTTATGCGAATTTATTTTATGCGAATTCAAATTTATGCGGTTTCAAAATTCTCAAATTTTTTCTTTGCAAAAACGATTTTAAGGAAATATTGAATGTTAAAATCCAAAAAAATCTGTTGTTCGTAACAAAGTTACTACTATCTTTAAATTTTTTCGGCATTTCCGGTTCTGATGTATGAAGTATTATTCAAATGCTATGGACGTGGAGTAATATTATATTTTTATTTTATTGAAAAATTATGTATTTTCTTCATTATTTCGAATTTTGTATTAGTTGTTGTTTATTTCCTATCTTTTTCCTTATTTTGTATGGTCTCAGCAAGTGATTCATTTTTTGTTGATTTTTTATATGCGATTTTGTTTGAATTTTAAGGGTTAAATTTGAATTTATGCGCTTTTTTATTTAAATCCCTATTAGTGGATTTTGTATGAAGCTAGTGTATCGTTTTATGCGAATTTGAATTATGCGATTTTTTGCGAAACGAATTAATCGCATAAAACGAGGTTTGAGTGTATATTTTATTTTTTTGACGGTTAAGTTTGTCATGAAATACAGTCAAACTTAGTTAAATTAGTTACAGTATTATGTAGCAAATAGGCTTGCAAATATATTAGTTATTAAAAATGTCCACAATAGTATGACATGAACATTTTATAATTTTGTTTTTTTTTAATAAAAAATAAATATACCTTTAGTAAATGCCAAAATATAATGATGATTATAATAATTTTTTGTTGATTTTTGATTAATGATCACTGAGAATAATCTAAAGATTATAGAATTAAAATTCTATATAAAATTATACATATTTGGATAAATTTATTGAAAATACAAACTAATTTCTTTTACCATGTAACATATCTTTATTTTTATTATAACGGTACTTGTCACTTATTTATAACTAGCTGTACCCTGCGCGTGTTGCTGCGCCACCAACTAAAATAAATTTGAAGGAAAGACATTACACGAATGTCCAATTAATTTTGAATCATTTTATTGATTTTGTTTCCCGTTGTCCTTATGTTTCAGATGAACGGACTTGAGTAGTACGCATTCGATCAGTTTCTAATCTCACATTTCGTTGTTCAAGTGGTTCAAGCGAACGGGTCTCAGCGGCATATATTAGAAGATTTTCCAGTCTCAATGCTCGTCTGATTCTGAGGCTCGTAATGCTCTTTTCTTCCGTGCTTGAGGTGTAGAGCGACCAATTGCTTGTCATTCATTTTGAATAATTTTCAGTGACGCCATCCATTGGAAATTAATCGCACCAACCTCCGTCGACTCATACGCAACAACTTTGTTAAAGATTGCACAGTTTACGATTTAATTCATTTTGAGTAATATTCAGAGGCGCCACCTATCGGATATTGGTCATACCAAATTAGAAACCTTCTTCGGCTCATGCGCAACAACTTTGCTAAAGATCATAACATGATCAAATGCTCAGTTTACGATTTAATTCATTTTGAGTAATTTTCAATGGTGCCACCAGTCGGAAATTGGTCATATTCACTTAGAAACCTTCTTCGGCTCATACGCAACAACTTTGATAAAGATCATAACATGATCAAATGCACAGTTTACGGTATAATTCATTTTAAGTAATTTTCAGTGGCGGCACCTATCGGATATTGGTCATACCAACTTAGAAGCCTTCTTCGGCTCATGCGCAATAACTTTGCTAAAGATCATAACATGATCAAATGCATAGTTTACGATTCTATAAGGTACATACAAACAAACAAATTGAATTTTGCCACGCCCCTCCGCCCACAGACCGGATATAAAAAATTTAACTTCACAGTGTTACCCGCCTGAATATTCTGAAGATTCCCTGAAAATTTTATCAAAATCGGTCCAGCCGTTTTGAAGTCCATACGTTACATACATACACACATCCACTTTTATATATATAGAAGATAGATATAGATTTCAGAGATCAGCAATAAGTATTCAAAACGATGAGTAGATTCAAGTCATACTTATATTTTCTGATACTTATACGCATTCATACTTATTTTAATATCATACTCATACTACTCATACTCAAAGTTTGAAGTACTCATACTTAACAATACGCATGATGTTGTTGATTTCGACTCGCCATGACTCTATATATACACGAAGCACAAAATAAGTATGATACGAGTACGAACACCACAATACTCGCTAGAAGGTTGTGTGACACACAATGTGTGTGTGCTTTGCTTGCTGTGTTATTAAGAAGACTAAAAAACAATAAATAAAAGGCAATAAAAACGCATAGATATTTAAGAAACAATATGAACGCTAGAAGATAAGTATGATATGACGAGTACGAACACCACAATACTCGCTAGAAGGTTGTGTGTTTGCTTTGCTTGCTGTGTTATTAAGAAAACTAAAAAACAATAAATAAAAGGCAATAAAAACGCATACATATTTAAGAAACAATATGAACGCTAGAAGATTTTGGAAGACTATTTTGAAGAAAATTAAATAAAGTCGAGTTCTTGGGTCAAAATCTGAACCGATCCAAAGGAAAAAACTTTGTATTGTTATTTAATTTATTATTTATTTCATATTTCATTTATTATTTATTTCATATTTCATTTATTATTATTATTTTACATTTTATGTATACGTAACAAAATATTTTATAAAAAATAAGTTTATAACTAAAAGGACATACTCTTATAAAAAGAATTAAGGAATACTATGTTGTCAACTGTTTTGGGGGTTAATCTATTGCGCTTTTCAGTACATAATAATATTCCCAGCCAAAGAAAAGACCCGTTCTGATGCAAAACTAAAAAAAATTATAATTTTTTACTTTTCCTTATATATTTGCTATAAACTAACACTTTTTGTATGTATATTTTTATTTCTTTGTTAATGTCTAACAACTAATACATTTTTCCTATAAGACGAATGGTTTTAAACCCTTTGTCTGTTTATATGGAATACAAAAACTCTATTTTCTCTTTGTTTTCCATGCAGACGAACATGTGCTACAGATACAGAACATAAAACTGTAAATGTTGATGAATGAGTTGAATCACTCAAATCATTTATAAGTATTATAAGTATTTTTCTAAATTTATGAATCAGAATGAGTAGGCGTATGAATCAAACACATTTCGAATGTTGTGAGTTTGATGTCAACGTTGTACTCATACTCATTGCAACCTATACTTATAAATCAATGTTGTAGCGAGTACGAATGAATCAGAGTAGTTGAATTTGAATACTGTTGACTCACTCATACTCAAAATGTCATAAGTACTTATGAGTAGCAAAAAAGCGATTCATTGCTGATCTCTGATAGATTTAATTTTTCGAGCCGTTTTGGCAAGAATTTGTACACCCTGCTAAATTATTGTGGTCATATAATTTTTGCCTAAAAGCAATGAGTTTAGTTTTTATTTTCAATACATTTATGAAATATGTTAAACTTATTGTATATAGAATTAAAGATAATAAAATCACCTTCCAAATATTTTAATAAATTTAATATTAAAATATTAATATTAAAAAAAATAATATTAAATTAATTAATATAGTTACGTTTTTACCTTTTTTAAAAACCTTTAAAATATGAGTTCGTTGATAAATAAAAATAAATTGGTGTTTACATTCATATATTTATATATGGGCATTTCCAGAGAAAAATCCACCATGACTGAAAAACTAAAAGTCAAGGAAAATGTTTTTTAGACCACTATCCTAATATATATTATAAATCTTTCTGTAAGTCTGTTTGTTGGTTTGTTTGTTAGCCAATCACGCCTGAACGCCTGGACCGATTTTCTTGAAATTTGGGATATAGATCGAGCCATTGTCTGTATTTTATCTGTTTTATAGGTAATTTTTTACAATTTAGCTTGGCTAAGTTTCCCAAATAGCTATTGGAGGTGTTCCGTTTCTAAAGTTGAACCAAAAGGGGTCCAAAAAGGGGAAAGGGGCCAAAAACGGGCAAATTGAGTGTATAGCCAATCACGCCTGAACGCCTGGACCGATTTTCTTGAAATTTGGGATATTGATCGAGCTTTTGTCGGTGCAGGTTATAGGCTATAAATCTTTTAAAAATTTTGACCAAAAGGGGATAAAAAATGCGACAAAGGGAGAAAAAATGGGCAAAAATTAGTACTTTTATGCATAAAAGCTGTATTTTATGTTTTATAGGTAATTTTTTACGATTTAGCTTGGTTAAGTTTCCCAAATAGCTATTGGAGGCGTTCCGTTTCAAAAGTTGAACCAAAAGGGGTCCAAAAAGGGGGAAAGGGGCCAAAACCGGGCAAATTGAGTGTATAGCCAATCACGCCTGGACCGATTTTCTTGAAATTTGGGATATTGATCGAACTTTTGTCGGTGCAGGTTATAGGCAATAAATCTTTTCAAAATTTTGACCCAAAGGGGGAAAAATTGGGTCAAAGGGGAGAAAAAATGGGCAAAAATTAGTACTTTATGCATAAATACTGTATTTTATCTGTTTTAAAGGTATTTTATTACGATTTAGCTTGGTTAAGTTTCCCAAATAGCTATTGGAGGTGTTCCGTTTCAACTGTTGAACCAAAAGGGGTCCAAAAAGGGGAAAGGGGCGAAAAACGGGCAAATTGAGTGCGTTTATATTTAAGACTTAGAGTATTCAAAAAACTGGGTTGTTTGTTAAACCGGTTTCCGAATAATTTGAAAAATTGCATTTTTTAAGAAACCGGTTTCGAAACCGATAAACCGGTTTTTTATTTATTGTTATTTTTAATGCAAAAATTACCCAATAATAATTTTTTAAACTAATCCAAACTACATAACCCGCGCAATGCCGGGTACAATCTGCTAGTTGTTAGATAAAAATACTTAAATTTTGATAAATTATAGCTATCATAAATTGTCTTTGTCCTCATTGTTGTTAATCGAACTCCAAAGTTGGTGTTTAATTTTGATATTTTTTTATTTAATTTTTAGTAACACTTTCTCTTAAGTATAAATGTATGCAAAATCGATTATTTAGTGTGCTCTCATGAGAAAATATTTGTTACTACAATAGCTTGTTTAAAAAGGAAGAATGATATTAAATAAAGATCAGTTAACGGCATATTTTTGATTTCCTTTTTTCTCAATATTTTACTGTAACGTTCGTCACGAAAAACAGGATTTATTTCTATTCCTCTTGCGTTCGTGGCTCAAAGTGTTTAAAATTTTTAATTTTAATCTAGTTTACTGTGCAAAATTTAATTTTGAAGGAAAATCAATTTATATTGATATTATATTTTTTAAAATCAGCCTGTTGTAACATCGAAAATGAAAATTGTATTACAAATAATTGTAAAAATTGTGTCAAAGATGTAAAAAATGATTTAATACCTTTAAAATATTTTAAAAATTTGGACGAAAACGTTAAATGGCAATATTGGAGAAAAGTTGATGATCGTATTGTACTAACTTACTCAATTGCTCCATTATCTGAGCTCATTCATGAGCTAGAAGTACAGTTACCCTCTTTCAAGAGACATTTTTTTGTTAAACGTGCCCAACAAAATTATTTTCAACTAAAAAAGAACAATATTAAAGTAGGTGACATGGTATTACAAGTAGATTTTGCGGAGAATTATCGTATAGTCTACCAAAATGAAGTTCCGAGTGCGCACTTTAGTTATCGTCAAGTCACAATTTTTACGTGCGTTGCCTGGTTACCTGATTCAACTAGATCGTTTGCAATAATAAGTGATAAACTTAGCCACAACAAGTTCGACGTTTTTTGTTTTATAACGACACTTGTGCATCAAATAATTGAAGAACATGGACAATTTCAAAATAATTACATATTTTCAGACGGAAGTACTTCCCAGTTTAAAAATAAATTTATTGGCCGAAGCTTGCCGGATTTCCTACTCAAATTTGGTTGCAAAAACATAGAGTGGAATTATTTCCCAACGTCTCATGGAAAAGGAGCAGTCGATGGAGTTGGAGCCGTAGTAAAAAGAAAAGTTTGGAGTGTTACAAAACCAAAAAATCTGTCGTTGGAAAATGCTTTATCATTTTTTGAATGTGCTAGGGATCATGTTAATGGCGTTCAATTACTTTACATATCCTCAGAGCAAATAGAAAATTTATCTGGACCCTTAATTGAAAGATGGAATGTGGAGTGTTCTAATATAATTGGAAAAGTTACAAATAAAGAAAGCTATAACTATATTAATTTATTATTTATTTAGTTTTGTTACAATGTATACACACTGAATTATTTTAATGTTATGCAAATTAATGCATATTATATAACTGTTGAAAAGAACGGTCGCATAAAGTTAAAGCTACGAAGAAAATATAAAAAATAATTATTAATATTATTGTAATTATTGTAAAAATTGCAAGAATTAATAAGAATTATAATATATAAAAGGAGTTTGTGCCAGAATACACTGATTTATTATATATTTCTGTATATTAAAAATTTGCAATGGCGGAGTGCCATAAATGCAAAGGAACAATACGGGGTGAAACAGGTGTTAGATGTTCAGGCGTGTGTGGCAAAGTTTATCATTGCGCCGTAAAGTGTTCAGGCCTTGATCAGTACTCTGCAAGAATTCTAGAGTCAAATTCTTTAATTAGATTTATGTGTGATGAGTGCATCCAGTACATCCATAATGTTGATTTTATTTTAAAAGAAATACAAGACAGTGTAACCAAAAACAAAAACAACTTGGCTGAGTACAAAAATGAATTCGAATTCTCTCTTAAACAAAATGAGAATGAACTGAAACAGCTGTTGGAAGCAATAGAAAGAAGATATGAAGAGAGATTGAAGAAGATTGATTGCGCGCAAAAAGTATGTGAGAAAAATGTAAACGAGATTAAAAAACTCTATTGTGTGGTAAACGAATATGAAAACAAAAACAAGGACATGTATAATACGATAGAGAAAAATAATGAAAAGATATGTAACGAAATAAAGAAAACAATAAAAGAAACAAATGATAAACAAAATAAAATGTCATATGTGGAAGCAGTAAAAAATTCGATGTTGCCAGAAATAAAAAAGCAGGTATCATTAGTTGTTAAACCGAAAGAAAAACAGAAAATAGAAAAAACAAAAGAGGATCTTAACAATAAGGTAGATCCAATAGATTTAAAAATAACCAATATTGAAAATCGAAAAAATGGAACAATTGTAATCCAAAGCGAGAATAACGATGAACGCGAAAAGATAAGAAATGCGATACAAAGCGAAATGAGCCAGAGTTATGATATAAAGATTCCGAAAGAAAATGAGATGTCAATAATTGTAACGGATATGAGTTTCAAATATAGTGAAAATGAACTAATAGAAAAATTGAAAATGCAAAATACGATATTTAGAGATTGCGAAATTAAAATAATAAAATTTTTTGAATACAAGAAAAATAACAGAATTATATACAATGTTAAAATCATAATAGATAGAGAAACATATACGAAAGTGATTTTTCAAAAAGTAAACATAGGTTGGGAAAAATGCCGAGTATTCGATGGTACAGATATAATAAGATGCTTTAAATGTCAAGGATACAACCACAAAGCAAGTGAATGTAAAAATGAAGAGATATGTTTTAAATGCCATGGAAAGCACAATTCAAAGGGATGTAAAGAAGAAATAATTGTTAAGTGTGTAAATTGTGTCAAAGCAAATAAAAAATTTAACTTGGGCCTTGATGAAAACCATGTTGTTTCAAGCAAAGAATGTCAAGTGTTTAGAAATAAACTAAATATGAAAAAGAGAAGGATGGGGCTAATATGTTAACAATCAAAGTATATACATGGAATTTATACGAACATACAAGGAATATTAAATAATTTTAATCAATTGGAACAAATAGCAACATCTGAAGGACCAGAATTTATAATTGTATCTGAGACCCATTTAACTAAGGATATAGAAGAAAACGAGATACAACTGAACGATTACCATCAATATATAACGTTGTCAAATTCAAAGAGAACAGGAGGAGTGGCGGTGTATTTTAGGAATGTATGGCAAGTAACTAATATTTGTGAAATTGTTAATGAATCGAAATTTTGGATAAGCGGTTACATGGCCAAATACAATAGGACAAGATTCATTGTTATTGCAGTTTATAGATCGCCGAGTGGCAAAATAAATGAGTTCTGTGAAACATTTGAAAATTTAATAGAGGATATTTGTGAAAACGACTGTGATATTATAATAGTTGGAGATTTCAACATTGACTGGTGCAAAAATATCACTTATAAAAGTAGATTAGAAAGTGTGTTTAATGATAATGGACTAAAGCAGATCATCAACGAGTATACCAGAATTACGAGAAATTCATGCACAATAATAGATTACGTAATAACAAATAACCAAAATATAAAAGCTGTAATTAATTATAAAAACAAAATATCAGATCATGAGGCAATTGATATAAAAATTGAGACCAATGCCGAAAGTCGAGATAATGAAACCAAGAGAAAAGTTGAGATTTTTAAATATAACAAGCAGACATTTAATAGTGCAATAACTGATCTAAGTGCAATAATATATAGCGATAATGAAGATTTGAATTATAATGTTGATAATTTAAAATTGTGTATGGAAAAAACCATAGAGAAATTTACATTTTCAAAGACGATAAATAATAAAAACAATAACGGTTGGTTTAATAATGATCTAAATCTATTGAAAAGAGAAAAAATATTTAAATACCAGACAGCTATAACGGAAAACACTGTGCAATCATGGAATGACTATAAATTGACAAGAAATAAATATAAGAATAAAATTGAATATGAAAAACGTAATTATGTAAAAAATAAAATCAACAATGCCAAAGACCAGAAACAAATGTGGAAAGAGATAAAAGACTTAGTACTAAAAAGGAGCAAAAATACGATTCAATCTGTGATATTTAATAATATAGAACTTGAGGATAATTACGAAATAGCCAATGAATTCAATAATTATTTTGTCGATAGTATTAAGTCAACAAGAGATTCTATAGATAAAGTGCAATATATTAATAAGATTCCTGTGATAAATAATAGATTTAAATTTTGTGCAATATCTCTACGAGAACTTAAAAACATATGTAAGAATTTGAAAAATAAGAATGATTTTAAAAGAGTATCGGTTAAAATGATACTGGACAACTGGAACGTATTAGGCCCAGCTATGTTAAAGATTATAAATAAGTCTTTAGAAACGGGAGTTTTTCCTGAAAATTGGAAATATTCAATGGTTACTCCAATAGAAAAAGTAGCGAAGACAAAAAAATGTGAAGAATTTCGCCCAATCAATTCTTTAGAGACTTGTGAAAAAATTTTGGAGAAAGTAGTTAAAGAACAACTTGAGAGATATATGGAGCATTCAAACCTGTTTTCGATTTATCAATCAGGCTTCCGAAAAAAGTTTTCGTGTGAAACGGCTATAAATTATGTGATAAATAAATGGAAATGTGTAGATAAAAATAGGAAAATTTTGTCAATATTTTTAGATTTTAAGAGAGCTTTTGAGACTATTGACAAGGAGATTATGATGAAAAAACTATGCATGTATGGCATTCGCGACATTGAATTAAAGTGGTTTCAATCTTATCTCACAGGAAGAAAACAAATGACTAAAGTAAACGATAAAATATCGCAGAAAATTAACGTAGAATATGGAGTACCTCAAGGCTCAATTCTTGGAGCGTTATTGTTTATAATATATATAAACGATATGCCGAATATTTTGGAAAAATGCAAGATAGTACTATATGCAGATGACACTTTAATATTTGCTGAAGAAGCTTCGGTTGAAGAGTGTTATGATAAATTAATACACGATATAAATAATGTTAATCATTGGTTAAAAATGAATAAATTAAAATTGAATGAAAAAAAGACAAAAATTATGGAAATCAATATGAGCAGTGATAAAACATTTAAAATCAACAATGAAATAATAGAAAAGGTACAGGAAATTAAATATCTTGGCTTTATAATTGATAAGGACATAAAACTGAAACAACACATTGAATACATATGTAAAAAAATAGGTAAAAAATTAGGTTTTTTCAGAAGAATAAGAAGCAAATTATCGATACTAACGGCGATAAATATATATAACGTAATAATAAAACCGCATTTCGAATTCGGGTCAACAATTTTGTACACTTGCTGCACGGACACTCAAATAAATAGATTGCAGAAATTACAGAACAAAGCTATGCGCATAATTCTAAGATGTAATAGATACACTGGAATACAACAAATGTTGGATTGTCTCAAATGGCTGAACATAAAGAAAAGATTGGCACTGAACACTCTAAATTTTATATTAAAAATGAAAATTGGAAATGCACCTGCCTACTTAACTGAACAGATGCAGTATGTTGGGGATGCACAACCGTATAGCCTGAGGAATGTTGAAAATTTCAGATTACAAAGGGTCACAACAACATTAATGCAAAGGTCGCTCTTTTTTAAAGGACTACAATTATATAATATGCTGCCCAATTGTATTAAAAATGAAACTAATATAAATATTGTAAAGAGAGAAATTGTAAAATTGTAAAATTTGTAAGAATTAATAACAGTATTTAAAAAAAAAGAAAAAAAAAAAAAAAAAAAAAGAAGCAATGGGAGATACATATGTTGTAATGATAATTATTAATTAAATTTGTAAATTTTTGTAAAAGTATTTTAATATATACTACTAAATAATAAATAAAATAAATAAAAATTAAAGTATCTAATAACATTAAAAAAATATTTCATTTATTAAAAAAGGAAAAAAAAAATAGTAAGAAATTTTTGTTACATCACGTCACGTAACGTCACAAATAAACTGTTGTAAAAAAAACTAAAATATTTTTTTTAATTTTGAAAGTTGGAAACTAATCTAGATATACTTCAAATTCCAATAAAAAAAACAATTATCCAAAAGTTCCGCCTAAATTCGCAGAATTTTACGTTTCAGTAAAAAAAGAAAAAAGGAACTTCTATTTTTGTAACATCACGTCACACACTTCAATTGCTTATATCTTAGCGCCATTGAGTTAGATTTTTCCCTTCTTGGTACTAAGTATAAAGCCAGTTAAGCTCTATTTAAAAATATAAAAAAAATTTAAAATATACATTTTTTCCTTGTTTTTTTATCTCATTAAAACGTACGACTGTCACTTTCGTCACTATGGAAATGCCCATATACATAATTGGTCATTACAACCCTTCAGTCAGGATTATTGACCTAGTTTCTCACACCACTTATGTTGTGTGTGTTAATTTTTTATACATAAGTGGCGGGACCTACAGTTTAAAGTCGACTCCGAACGACAGATTTTTTGAGAAACTTTTCATGGCAATTTTAAGTACTCTCAGTAGTTTTTGCCAGAAATCTGCTGAGAGGAAATCGCCGAAGAAATACTTTTTGTATTTTGTTTTGATGTCTGGCCTGGGGCTCGAACCCTGGCTTTACGTCTAATAAGCCAACACACTACCTACTAGACTACGACGACTTCCATAAATTGGTGTTTAGTTTCAATTAAATTCTTTATTGTTCGCACTATTTTTGTGTGCCACTGTTTATAACTTGACGTATACAACAATAATTGCTTGTTCGCTATTCTTTTTTGGCTACAACGAAGATCTTCAAACCACTACTGTTCTCTTCACACGCAACGCGTCTTCGCACAAGACTGACTGAATTCTTACTACTACTCGTTGCCTGCTTTGTCTTGCCTTTTTATATGCTCACGTAAACAGTCTGATGAATGTTCTTGAAGTCGAATGTTCGTGTTTTCGCCTTCTCGAGAATTCCAATGTCGCTTCATTTGTTGTTTATGTATTTTGGTTGTGTTCAAATCAGGGCTCGTTTGCCCTGATGAACGGTCAAAAATAATAAAGAGAATGGGTAGTTATCCGAGTGATTCGCAAGGATAAATTTCAGTTGTTAGCTTCGTCAAGGTGGTACACCAAGAGAAGTTTTGAATCAAACAACTTAATTATTTGAATGATTGTAGGACAGTACACATTTATTATTGATAGTTAATCTATTTATATAAAGTTAATACAATAAAAAATACAAAAAAGAATAGTAAGTAATACAAAACTTAAAATGCAAAAAAAAAAGAAAACATGTTCCCACAGTTTGTTCAATGCAAAACGCATATTGAATTACATACTGGCGCGTATAAACAAAAATATATGCTACATCTGCTGACGTATGTATTTTCACGCTTTGCTTGACCAAACTGTGGGAACAAAAAATAATGAAATATTATTTTAATTCTATTTGAGATTCTTTTATTTTATTTTTTTTTGTTGCCAAAATAAAAGAATTCTAAAAAATTAACAGGTTGCTTTCTCGCCTACTTGTCTATCCCCTTTTCTTTCATACTCATGGCTTTTGTTTTTGTAGCTTTTATTTATCATTTTAATATTAAACGATGTTACACCGTTTCCCTTTTCGTAACAATATTAATAAATAAAATTATCTCAAGACGTTGTAATTATTATTATCCAAAATATGGTATTCTTTAAATATTGGTATATCAAACAAAAATGCGTGGTGTATGAATTAATAGTGGTTAGGGTAGTACAATATAATCACTCATTTCACAAAATTTTATCAAATTAGTACTTTTGGGGAAAATTAGTAATAAATATCTATATGCTATTTCTACTGGGGAATTTCTTAATTGTTATGGAAAACTAACTAATAGTTTTAATGCCTTTAAACTTATACTTAAGAAAGGCAAAAAATTAATTTAAATATATTTTCTTTCACACCTCCCATGTCGCTTGGGACTTACTTTATAAAGTACACAAACAACAATTTTTTAAATCAATGGTCTAAAAATCTTTACATAAGATAAGTTTGATTGTTTCCATATCAAAATATAAAAAAATTAATTAAAATGTTAAGGAAATGAAACACAATGACTAATAGTTTGTATTCTCTTTTTTACAGTCAATGCAAGTAAAGATTACTCGGATTTGTACTCTGATCTGCGAATACCCGCCTAAGCATTTTTCGCATTTATATGATAATAAAATTTGTCGAATAGAGATTTACAATACACTTTACGCTATGTTAACAAATCCACATGTACTGTGTCCTCCACCTACAGAGATTGCATACGCAATATTACAGACAGCTTTTATGCGTGATCAAAGTGTAAAAGTTCGAGTCTATTGCGAATTTATATTACAAAATCTGGAAAAGCTAATTCATCCTCAAAAAGAAAGTTTAGTTTTTACAAACGATTCTCAAAATATACGCAACACTTTTATAAAATTTGGCCAAGAAAGTTTATGCAATGAAACTGTTGTAAAATTTCCAAGTATTTTACCAATTAATGACGTTATAAGTGGTATAAATACAAATGATTCAGAGAGTAATGGAACAAACAATGATAAACCACAAGATGATGGCATTGAGTCTATTCAAGCAGAGGTTGATCAAATGTTATCAAATTACAGTTCTATACATCGTTTAAATAACAATGAATCATTTAAGGGAAGTTTATCAGAAACCATTGAATTAAATAACGATATTGGGGAGGATATATACACAAGTATTAATCTAATGCAGGATTTTGGTGAAATAGAGACATATAATGCTGAATTATTAGATACAAATATAACCAAAAGAGATGAAATATCGATAATTGCTCTTGATGATATTCCACCAAAAATCAATGACAATGAAACAATTACAAAAGACGGGGCTGTTACAATGCACACCGAAAATATTCACGAACCTATATTTAAAAAACCAAAACTTGACGATGAAAATGAGTTAGAAACAAATAGAACAGTTGTTGATGTTGTTAACATTGTGGCCGGAAAAGATGAAGATACCATTGTAGCTGATATAGCGTCTCAGTTCGTAGATGAGTTAAATTAACCCATTAAAAACCAATTCCTTTAAGGACGGAAAATATCTGAATTCATTTATTTGTATATTTGCTAATTTTAATTAATTACCAATTAATAAAAAGATAATTGTTTTAATTTTTAATTGTGCTTAAAAGTTTATTCTATGTTGCTTCGTCAAAGACTTGAAAGGAAAAAGAAATAATTGAAATGGCGGTTCTCTAACAAGAATTCGGTTACCATGTATTCGGTACCGGCCACACCCAAACCAGTGCTGCCACATCATTCCCCCCTGCTGGAGGAGGTTCACCTGAACCTTAAAGGAAGAAGTAGTCATCTACCACTCGAGGTAACCTTGGGTTTTAATACAGGTGAGAAGTCTGCTGGCTTGACGAGATCTGTAGGTGTAACGCCGTAGTTGAGATCTTTGCGTTCTGGTATTTGCTGGGTTGCGTGACTGCTGGGTAAAATTTCGGAGGACAAGTCAGGTTTGGTGTTTGTAACTGCCGGAACTTCTGGTGCTTTAGAATTATTGTTCATGTTATCACTTGAAGTGAAAGCAGGCTTTAAACTGTCGACACTAATATTATTTGGACGGCCTCTGATGAGAATAGTGTAGAACTTTTCATGGCGCTTGATAACTAGGTAAGGGCCGGCGTATGGTTGTGTCAGCGAAGGTCGGATGGAATCGTTGCTTACGAAAACGTGCGATGAACTGTGTAAAGCCTTTGAAATAAAAGTTCGTGGCGTTGTGTGATTAGCTGTGTCGGTTGGTTTAAGTTTTTACATTGTAAGACGAAAGTCGGATATGTAGTCGTTGCTCAAATTAGAAGGTTTTGTTACTTGAAGAAACTCTCCTGGTATGGTTAGTGTTGTACCATAAACCATTTCTGCAGGCGAAGTATTTACGTCAGGTTTAAAGGCAACTCTTAGCCCTAATCGTATAACTGGTAGACAGGGACCGAAAATAACTGTTATTTTTGAATTTTTGATTTAAAAAAGCAACTGCAAGGAAATGTCGGAGAACAAAACCAAGTATACCATTTTGATTGTCTTGAACAAAATTTTTATAAAATGTGATGCTTTTTAAAAATCTGATTTTTATTTTTTAGAAAAAAAAATAATAGTTATTTTTTGATTTTTATTTTTTCGAGCAAAAATAACAGTTATTTTTGACTTTTACTTTTTCGAGCAAGAATAAAAGTTATTTTTTGACTTTTATTTTTTCGAGCAAAAATGAAAGTTATTTTTTCTCGGAAAAATAAAAGTCAAAAAATAACTTTTATTTTTGCTCGAAAAAAATAAAGATCAAAACATAATTATTATTTTCTGACTTTTACGATAAAAGTTATAACAGTTACGGTCCCTGCTGGTAGATGATTAACCCAATTATTTGGATTATGACACAAAACAGCTGTTTTTAATGAGCGATGGAACCTTTCTATGATGCCGTTCGATTGGGGGTGGTACGGTGTGGTACGTAGATGTGTCGATTCAATAGTTTTCATTAATTCTGCAAAAATGCATGACTCGAACTGTCTGCCTCGATCGGATGTTATTCGCGCCGGAACACCAAATCGCGAAATCCATTGGGAAACAGCGCTTTTACAACTGCTTCAGCGGACATGTCAGGGATGGGTATAGCTTCAGGCCATCGTGTGAAACGGTCGATTATGGTAAGGCAATAACGTTGGCCTTCACATAACGGGAAAGGACCAACAATGTCTATATTGATTTGAAAATGAAATGAAAATCTGTCTTGGTGGCTCGTGTTTAGCAACTTCTGAATGGGTATGGGTACGTTCGTAAATGCAGTAGTTGTGCAACCTGCAGCATAATAAAAATCAAATGTTCAAAAATGCAGTACTTGGCAGCACTGACTTGCGTCGAACGTTTTTTTTTTTGCAGACAAATTGCAATACTGTCGCAAATTTTTGCAAATATAGCAACAGTTAAGCTAGGGTTACACGATTGCCGCAATGCACCAATTTGTACCAATTTTTATTGTGCTAATTTGGAGGACAATAAAACGATTGTCGCAATCAAATTCTCTGCAGTTACACGATTGCCTCAAATTTCATAAATTTGGTTGACGTAAATTGGCGCACAACGATTAAGGAGCAATAATTGCCGTCTCCCAGTTACACGATTGTTAGTGAATGCGGCAACACTGAGAAACAGCTATTGTGTTTAATTGCATTTTTTGTTTTGCTAACATAAATACCACAGAATACAATAAATACTTATAAATCTGTAAAAAATTTATTAATTGTAGTGAAAATGATTTCTTCTCAAAAGAAAAAGAAAATTGCAGCTGCTATAATTATTTTGTGTGAATTGGATAAAGAAAAAAATAAAAAAAAGTGTGTTAAAAGAAGTGTTTGGGTAAGACAGTGGCTCACTAAAAGAAGAACTGAGGGTGCATACGAAAAAACATTAATGGAGTTTAGAGAAATCGAAAATCAAAACTTTTTATTTAAAAATTTCATACGTATGGACGACAAAACCTTTAAGGAATTGTTGCAACTAGTGTCACCACTAATTAAAAAACAAGACACAAATATGCGTGAGGCTGTTTCGGAACAAGAACGTTTAGCTGTGACACTTCGATTTCTTGCATCTGGAGATATCTATAAAAGTCTATCAGTCTTCTTCCGTATTGCCCCTAGCACCATTTCGCTTTTTGTACCAAGGGTTTGTGATGCAATTTACGAATCATTGAAAAATGAATACCTAAAGGTACGTTAATGCTATATATTAATATATTGTATGTATGTAATACATATGTATTCTTCTTTATAGGTACCATCCACGTCAGAAAAATGGGATGAAATAGCGTTTAAATTTAATTTGCTTTGGAATTTTCCGAATTGTATAGGAGCGGTTGACGGCAAACACGTTCAAATGGTAGCACCACCGAATTCGGGAAGTACATTTTTTAATTATAAAGGTACGCATAGTATTGTGCTAATGGCTGTTGTTGATGCAGAGTACAACTTTTTATATGTTGATGTGGGTTGCAATGGCCGTGTATCAGATGGTGGAGTGTTCGGAAACTGTTCCTTTCAAAGAGATTTAGATAACAACGCTCTCAATTTGCCAAAAACAAAACCCTTGCCAGGCCGTCAAGCAAACGTACCATTTGTATTGGTAGCAGATGATGCTTTTCGCATGCAGAAGCATTTACTAAAACCATACCCCGGTAAAAGTTTATCTGCTGGTCAAAGAATATTTAACTACAGGTTATGGCAAAGCGTTTTCAAATATTTTCTCGACCTTCAAAACTCAACGCAGAAAAAACCACTTCCACAACTTTAGCTTGCAGTGCTCTGCATAATTTTTTGTTAAAAAAAATCTAATTATGTAACATCAACGCTTACTGATCGTTATGATGATAATGGTGCTTTTATTCCTGGTTCGTGGAGAAATGAATTTCCTTTGGCTGATGTGAATGGAACAAAAAACACTCCAAGCTCATATATAAGTGACGAAGCAAAGTCTGTTCGTGAAGAATTTCAGAATTATTTTATGTCAGCAGATGGTGAATTGCCCTGGCAGTATAAATATATATAATTAAAACATTTTTGACGAACAAAATTTTCATTTCAAAAAACAAAATATTTTATTTATCACATTAATTCATTTCCAGTTTTTTAAATAACTTATACTTATGTAAATTGTATCACATTCTTATGATAATATAATAAAAAATATAAACTAAATAATAAAAAGCAAAAGTTAAAAAATAATGAGTTCAATATCTTAGAATAAAAAAAACAAAGCAAGTATTTAATATGGACGTTAATCATCACCCTCCACTTCCAAAGTTGCTTCCATAACATCTTTGACAAGTTGCAAGTGCAACTTGTTGGCAGCCTTTTTATTTTTTTAGCTATTTCTCGCATTTGTGATGCCAAATACATCCCTATTGCATGCCAGTTGTCCGCTTCCGCATCTAAACACTTCACTGCTCGTTGCAAAATGTCACTTTTTTTTTTTTTTGGCAGGTGTCTCAGAGAAGTAGGAACTTTCTGTCTCAGAAAGCAAACGATTTTGCGACGAACTGGTGCCTGGATCAGCTTCTTCTATATCCAGCGTTGACCCAGTAGACGAAGTTTTTGCTGCGCTGTGGCGGTTGTAAAATTGCATTGCAGTCCAATGCGGCCAATGTGGTTGGATGTTTTCTGCACCCTGACCAGACTTTGTTTTTATTTTCTTTTTCACATTTTGAAAAGCAGTTTTCACATTTGCCCATTTAGCCTTGCAATCCTCCACCGTATGGCCCGGACATTTCGCTTCGATTTCTCGCCATGCCTGCTCTCGCTTGTATCGGTCTTTGTAGTCTGAGCAAGAGTACTCCCAAACACATGGGTGCTCTTCTACAGCCATTATCAAATCATTTATGGTATTGTAGGCCCAAGATGAACTAACACTTGGTTTTTTCCTTTTGGGCAAAGGAGTTTGTGATTGCTGGTCGGGGGCGTAAACATTTTCCGTGTCCAGTGAATCATTTAATTCTATTATGCAGTCATCGAACTCCATATTTACACTATAAGTATATAATAATTAATATATTTACTACAGTTAAAATTAATTTTACTTACAGATATACTATTCCACGACTTAAGAAAAAATAAATATTGGCGCTTATTGTCCACTTTGATTGCCGCTCAAGAAACCAATAAATATTGGCGCAATTAAAACATTTTATTGCCTCATTATTGTCTATCGAGTGGTTACACGGTTGCCATACCAGGGTTGCATTTGGTTGGGGCAAATAAGAAAAATATTGTCGATGGTTGCCGTATGAACCAATAAATTTTGAAATTACACGATTGGCGCATAAAGTACACCAATAATTGGTGCATTGCGGCAATCGTGTAACCCTAGCTTTAGATTTCAGTTGCAATAGTTTGCGGTAAACCTTTTCTTCGACAATATTGTAGTTTCGTGATATAAAAGCTATTAAACAAAAGTAAAATTTTGCTTTATTTGCAGAAAAATGCAAAACTAATAAAATTTAACCGATATTGTTATAGAAAATTTTAATTGTTTATATTTTTAGTTCCGAGGAAGATTTCACATTTAACATACAAAAATTAATAATACGGACTAGACTGGATATGGAATCGGTCAGTATTGTGGGGAAAAGTTTTATTAAAAATTAAAGAAATCAAATCGGACTTTGAAATGACAAAGGAGCAAATAAGCCGGAAATTTTTGAATTTTCACACCACATATATGGTACAAAACACTCTATTAACCCACCGGCTAAATTTTCAATAATATTTGTTATTGTTAATTTTGATAATTTTTTTTTAACTTTTGCAGAACGTTCTAAAAAGCAAATTCTGTTTAGGTTTTGTGCAGTAGCAAAGCATTTGCAGCAGCTGATCACGCATTAGCAACAAAACTTGCATTACTGCCGCAGTCGTGCACAAATTTGCTGAATTTACGAACGCACCCTATGCCTTTGCACTTTTGATTTTTGGCACTACATGCAATCTCGCACAAAGTTTGCGCAGTCTCTACGGATGTTCGGCCAGCAAAATCTGTATGAAATTAGTTTCGTAGTAGCACGTACGCCCGGATGTGACATATTGTGTACTGTAGACAAAATCTGATTGCGAAATTTCTTCGGAATAAAAGGTCGTACGTGTGTATCACATATTAATTGACTGTCGCAACCTGGTAACGAAAATTTCTTCAAAATAAGCGAACTTGCATTGCCGTTTTGAGGCTTTAACGCTTGTTGGAGCTCGTCGTCGCTTTGTTGAGCTATACGCTCGTAGTCTAAGATTTGATTAATCGAATCTATACGCGAAAGAGCATATGCTACGGCGTTCGCTAGGCCGGGCATATGACGAACGTCGGTGGTAAACTGGCTTATGAAATCCAGCTGTCTATTCGACGGGGTGAAGCCCTTTCCAGTTTTTGTTTGAAGGCGAATATAAGAGGACGGTGGTCGGTAACGATGTAACAATTACGCTCCTCCATTATGTATCTGAAGTGGCAAACGGCCTGGTACATAGCTCTGATCTCGCGATCATATGCTGAGTATATCATCTGCGTTTTCGTCAATTTCTTTGAATAAAATGCTAAAGGTTGAAGTTTTTCGCCGATTTGCTGGGGTAATGCCGCACCAACTGCCGTGTCAGATGCGTCCACGTATAAGGCCAGTTGAGATTCAGCAGCAGGATGGGCCAAAAGTGTGGCAGTTACGAGCACGTTCTTGCAGCGTTCAAAGACGGCGTCGGTGGCTGAAGTCCATGTTAAAATCGTACGATCGTTCTTATGAGTTGCTGAAGCTGCATCAGGTACGATATAGCGTGTGGTAACAACTTCCTATAAAAATTTATCATGGCGATAAATCTTTTCAGTTCTTGAGCCACTCTAGGTTTCGGAAATTTTTTTATAACAGCCACCTTTTCGGGCAATGAGCGAATACATGGCTGCCAGATAAATGAAGCATCTAATCGTCAAATATTTTAGAAAAAATCGTCAAAATCGTGAAAGACGTGCATTGAAATCGTAAAAAAATCGTCAGAAAAAATAAATAAATAAATTGAAAGGTTTTAAAAACAAAAACATATAAAGTTAATGTTAAGCAGCAATAATATTGCATCATCTATACCTATGTGTGGTGTAAATTATTAGGGAGTCAGAAAATCGACGTTATGGGCATGAAAATTCAATAAATACTTGCCTTTGTTCTTCCGATGGTAATATTAGAGGCTATAATCGAATTTTTAAAATTGTCTGCAACGGCAAATGATAATTTATGCTCAACTTCGATGTTATTTAGGAGTTGTAATTTTTGGCTTCTAATGGATTAAAAAGGCATAAAATACAGAAATATCATCACAGTTATTCGAAAATAACTTAAAAATATAATACTTTACTCCTGGTTATTACTGGCATAAATTTCCAACAGTAACAACTGAATGCAAATACAAAGTTTAAGGAAACTTTTAATGTACTAAACTTTAGTAACTAAAGTAAAGAAAATTATGTAAATTTTTTGCTAAAATCGTCAAAATAAGGGTATAAATCGTCATATCGTCAATATGATATTTCTGGACCACAAAATCGTCAAAATGACGATAAATCGTCAAATCTGGCAGCTATGGGCGAATACCTTCAGCATTCACGAGATGACCATGACCCAAAGATTTTATTTCAGCTTTACCAAATTCGCACTTTTGCATATTAATTGCTAGGCGGTTATCGCGCAGGCGACGAAAAACTTCGGTAAGGTGGGAGCAGTGTTGTTCAACAGAATCTGAGGCTACACAAATGTCGTCGATGTAGGGGAAGACAAAGTCAAGCCACGCAGCACTTCATTTATAAGCTTCTGAAATGTTTGGGCGGCGTTGCAGAGGCCGAACGCTATATACTTGAATTCAAAAAGACCGAATGGAGTGCTTATCGCAGTTTTAGGAACATCGTCCGGGTGAATAGGTACCTGATGGAAAGCTTTCTGTAAATCAATTTTTGAAAATATGCTCTTACCTCGTTAGTTTGTCGCGAAGTCGGTTAAGAAAGGTAGAGGGTAACGATCGGGTAGCGTGTAGTGTGTTGGTCACACTTATCCACTGTTGTGTGTTGGTTACGTTTTTGCTACTAAACAATGCATTTGATACATTCCTCAATAATATGAACAAAACTGTCTATGACCAACATATTATGACGGCACTAGGTATCAAATTGCATTATACAAATTTTCAGTATGTAATAATTGCAAAGTAGCAAAATGCTGACCACGCACACTCTAAGTTAACTAAAAACTAAATTATGTCATAAGTATTAATATGTAAAGAAATTAGACTTAAGTAAAACCTAAATTAGGTCATAAGTATTAATATGTAAAGAAATTAGACTTAAGAATTTAATATAAATAGCAGTAAGTTGATTGATAAAATTACAATAAAATTGATGATCAAAACGGCTCTTTAGCTGAAAAGATTCCTTTTTTATTCTCATTGAAACTGCGGCTTATTAGCCATAACTAAGCGGCGTGCTCGCCTTTATAATAAGCAAACCCGGACAGAGACACTACTGACAAAAATACTATTTGTAACAAGCGTTTGTGCGTTGAGCGCGCGATAATCCCCACAAGGACGCCAAGTCCCATCACTTTTTCTAACCATATGGAGAGGGCTGGACCAATTGCTCTTTGATGGCTGGCATATTCCGGTTTTTAGCAAAAAGTTGAATTCTTTTTTAGCTGCAGCGAGTTTTTCTGGGCTAAGACGTCGTGGTCGACAAATGACTGGTTGTCCCGTCGTTTCGATCCTGTGCACTATCGTAGACCTCGTTGTGGACCCATAAGCTGATAATTTGGTTATTTCGGGAAATTTGTCCAAAATAGCTGTAAAAGGTGTGCTGGACGTAAACGTCTTAATCACGGTTGTTTCGTTAAAGTTGACGCATGAAAGTTTTGATTTGATTCCGGTGGTGCTGTCAATAAGCCGATTATGCCGTAGATATGTATATAAGCAAGTGGTAGTGCTTAATGAAGTCCGAACCGATTATTGGTGACGTAACGTTGGCTATAACAAACGACCAGTGGAAGTCGCGATGCAGGTCGAGATCTAGTTTTATTCACCTTTCACCAATAACCTCTATTGCAGACCCGTTAGCAGCAAACAGCGTAATGGCAGTTGGTCGAACGTCTGTTGATTTTGAAGATAGGGGCAACAGAGAAACATCTGCGCCACTATCTACGAGGAAATATTTTTGTGATAATTTATCTCTAATTTGGAGACGAAATATGTGATGATCGCTGGGAGGGTCTTCGCCAAGCTCCTTCACTGAGCCGCTCAATCAGTTCGAAGACGGGATAGTGCTAGAAAACATTCCATTTACCTGACGTTTTTTATGTCTACAGTGGCTTCGGCACTTAGCGAAACTGGCGTATTTTTTGTGATACCAGCATTCATCAGCTTTGGCTTCGGCGTTATAGACGGGGCAACCTAGGGACCGGTTGCGCGTCATTGTTGGTTTACGTGACCGTGAACGTGTTCGCGTTGAAAATTGTTCGAATCGTTTGCCTAATTCGACGTTGGCTTCACAAAGCTCGCTTATCTCGTTGGCAGGCGGCAGCAGTATTCGGTTAATTTGGTTGGACGCCATTGCGTCTATAATGGAGTCAGCAATATTCGTAAACTCAGATGTAGTGCCTGTAGAAGCAGCTACTACCGGCTGAGCGAACTCTGGTAGGCGTTTTATCCGGCCACTCTCTTTATCTCGTAGTAGAGATCAGATGATTTTCTGTCACCTAATGGGAGCTCAGAGAGGAGGCGATTGAGGCGGCGTTGCTTGCTATCATACCTGTCGGTTTGCGGCTTGGAGGCGATGACGTCTGCGAGCTGTGATATGTCGTTTGGGTCGAGTGCCGCTAATATAGTTGGTGTTTTTTGCTTGTTGGCAACTATGCCGGACGCTGTGAACCAAAAGTCCATCGTTGTAAACCACGCCTCTATGTTTGTGTTGGTCATCTGTGGAACCGGCAAGCGAGCATAAATCACTGAGACATTGTTTGGCTGTGGTTGATTTTGTGTAACGCTGTCCGTTGCCAAAGAGGAACAGTTTTGATTGTCGTTCTCGTTGTTTATCGTGAAAAAAGCGGGGTCAACAGTTTGGTAATTTTAATTAATTATCAATTAATAAAAAGATAATTTTTTTAAATTTTAATTGAGCTTTAAAGTTTATTCTATGTTGCTTCGTCAAAGTCTTGAAAGGAAAAAGAAATAATTGAAATGGCGGTTCTCTAACGAGAGTTCGGTTACCATGTATTCGGTAGTCAGTAGTCGGTACCGACCACACCCAAACCAGTGCTGCCACATATATAGTTAAAATACACATAAGGAACACAAAAGAATAAACAAATTAATAAAAAATGAAATTCAAGAACTGTGTTGTTGGAGCTGTACTCAATCGAGAAAAATGGCGTAATGCGTATGTTTATTTCTTAAAGATATGAAATATTTTAAGGCGTTACTTTTCTACACAAAGTGCAACGTTACATTGTTCACATATCCACCTTGTTCTTTTATGGCACTTGCGGCAACGTAAGGGATTTGTTATTATTTTGGGAAGTGGTTTCCAGCAGTAGTGACCACACCAATCGTCAGCAAACGTTTCGAACTTGGCAATGTTTGTGTTTAATTTCGAAGGTAGTAGCTAAATACATGACGCTGAAACTATAACAAGTCCATTTGGAACCAGTTTACTATCTTGTACAGTTTCCACGCATTGACCATTGCAGAACTTAGCATTGTAGTAAAAAGCGGCCTCCCAAATTTCTTTCCTCAGAATTTTATTCGGTAATTATTACAGCTTGGTCATTAAGATCAACGCTTTCGTTGATTAACATAAATTTTGAACTTTGTATTGAGCACCATCTACTAACGTTATGTATTGGTTCGACGCTTTTAAAATTTGACCCTATGGTCATTGCACTGTTATCTGGCATCTATAGTCAAAAAATATAAATACAGTTCAAAATTTTTGAACAATAATTTTGTTTTCAATGGACATTTCTTTGTTATTGAATCACGAACAGTGCAAGTAGCAAAACAAAAACACTATGATCTGAGGGGTTAAGAACAGTTTCTAGAAAATCAAATACAACTCTTGATCCAAGTGGCGTTAATAATTTTTCTACGCTTGATCCAAGTGGTATTATTAATATTTCTATGCTTGATCCAGTGCAACCGGACAATGCTTGAAAGATTTTAATTTTCAAAATACCAAAAATTCTTTATCAATTTATTCAGATGACGTATAATACATTGTAATTTCATTTACGTCTTCTATGTTTCCTCTGCGAGTTTTCTCATTAGTAAAAGCTGACACTCTATCTAATTGTTTTCCAAGAACTAAATTTGTTGAGCAATACTCTCTTTAATTCTCTGCGGTCAAACTTGGCTTTCACGACTCATGTCGTAATGTCTTTTCCATACTTAAGACCAAATGCTTCTGTATCGCAACAGGCAAGGCATATCCAATAGGTAGTCGCATCTGTACAACAAGTACAACAATGCAAAAACAACAGGCATTTTGTTTTTGTTAAAGAGTACGCGGAATGTCAGAAAAATTAACCCTCAAACCTCCATAGGAAATTAATAAAAGCAATTAAAAAAACTAAATAAATTTTATATATTGAAATTTCTTTTGATTTTTATGTCATGCTTAATTACGCCAAAGTGGGGCAACTATAAATTAAAAAAAAATATACCATGCAGTCAATAACATTTCCACTTTATCTAAAGAACATGTTTTTATATGCCCATCGAGAAAAATGGCAGCTGCAAACGTTATTTGTTATTGGTCATAGTTTTGGCACCTAGTTGGATAGACCGAAATCTTTTTTTTGGTAATTCACCAGCCTCGTCTAAATAAATATAAATATAGTAAATCTAGGTTGTAGTTTAAAAGATATATGTATTTAGTGTTAAAGACTTAAATATTATTAATCATCTTGCAAAAATTTTAATAAAATTGGCTTTGAAATAGTAATCCTGAAGAATTTCTAGAGTGCGTATCATTAAGGATACATCCGGTACATATGAGGGTTTATAAATACGAAAATGATTATCGAAACAAAACACAAAAAAAAACAACAAAATTATGACATTCAAAAAGGCGACAGCTGTTGACATGCGATTACATATTGGATATGCCTTGGCAACAGGTATGTCGTCTGCGGCACTTTTAAGTTAATGTTTTCTTGTCTACTCCATTTCCTCTTTTGCTGTCAGAAGATATATGCGATTATTCTATATTTTCAAAAGTCGTTACTTCATTTGGTCAGAGCTCTTTTTCATATAGATTTTCGATAGATGGTTTGAAGCAAACCCCTATTTTTGTTATTAACTCTCAAGTAAATATTAATTTTATCGTTATTTTCATGGTGTACTGGTAAATCGCCTAGTATTATCCGATAAATACAATAACTCAAATTGTATTGTAATAAAAAAATAAAAAATCTGAAGGTTACTTATTTTGTAATGATATGTATATAAAAAAAAATATATATATGTTTCTGCAGGTAGTGGCACCATTACAACAACTCATTTCGCTTTAAATTTTGCCAAAAACAACATGCAATTGTTCCTTTTTTAACTCAGAAAACTGTCGAATTTTATTCGCCTTGCCTTATTCGCCTGCTAAAAATGATAAATCTTTGGTAAAGGCAACAACAAACACACATAAAAAGTAAACATAAATATACTTTTCGCCTTATTTTTGAAAAATTTAATGGCAATACAACAGTAAAAAAAGGAACACTCGACCGCGTTGATAACACTACCTGTATAAACATATCTTGGTATAGCTGTTACACCGAATTGAATGGTAGATTAAAATCTAAAAAATGATTTAAAAATATGTAACAAGTAATTTCATTTTATTCTAAAGTTTCCACAGTGTTATTTGTACTTTGTATCCAATGGGTTGTACCAAACTATGGGTTGTACTGAACTAATTTTAATACTAAACTAATTTTATTAGCCGTCTGTGAGGAGAGAACTTAAACTTCTAAACAAAGTTAATAAATTGAGCATTCTACGGAGTCAAGGGTAACTTTATTCTAAGTGAGGAGACTGACTACCCCCCTAAAACGATCTTTTTGTGCCGCTGAATTAAGAAAAAAGTTTGGAGCGTTTTTTTGTAACTTTCTTGAGCATGTCATAATTAAGTCTTTAAAAATTGGAACAAAATACTTCTAATTTGAGATTGGCACAGTATTTTTTATTTTTTTGACGGTTAAATTTGTTGCAGTATTGTGTAGCAAATAGGCTTGCAATTACATTGGTTATGAAAAACGTCCAAAATTGTATGGAATGAACATTTTATAATTTTGTTTTTTAATAAAAAATAAATATACTTTTAGTAAATGCCAAAATATAATATGATTTTTGATTCATGTTCGTTGAGAATAATCTAAAGATTATAGAATTATCTATATAAAATTATACATATTTGGATAAATTTATTTACAAACTAAAATTAAATTTTTTATTTATTTATACGTATTAAAAATACTTACAATTTAATATTACATATTAAAAATAATTACAAATCATTAAACAATACAAAATTAATACATTTTTGTTTAAGAATATTTTCATTCAATTCATTTTTAATATTTGTTGGTAATAAATTGTATAGCTGTAAACCTTTATAAAACAACGTTTTCTGCATCTGGGTTGACTTCACTCTTAGAATTGTAAAGTCGAATGCATTCCTCAGCATATATGGTTGGCTTTCTCCACATATTTAATCTGGTCGCATAGGTATTTAGGCGCGTCACCTTTCTTAATTTTTCTAACAAACATTAAAGTATTGAACTGTAATCTTAGTTTTATATTCATCTATTTCAAATCGTATAGCATTGTATTTATATGGGTATACCGATCGCATTTTAATATTACTCTCATAGCTTTATTTTGAAGTTTCTGCATTCTTGTCACTTGAATTGCGGTACTGCATGTGTACGATATAGTGGAACCGTATTCAAAGTGCGGTTTAATTATGGTGTTATATATAGTTACTGCTGTAGATTTTGAAATTCTCTTCCTAATTCTTTTCAAGAAACCAATTTTCTTGCCATTATTCCTACATGTATAATTGTAGTCGCCGTAGTCTAGTAGGTGGTGTGTTGGCTTATTAGGCCCGGGTTTGTATCCCAGGTCAGGCATCAAACGAAAATATGAAATATTTCTTTGGCGACTTCCTCTCAGCAGATTTCTGGAAAAAACTCTGAGAGTAAATAAAATTGCCATGAAAAGCTTCTCAAAAATCTGTCGTTCGGAGTCGACTTTAAACTGTAGTTCCGCCACTCATGTACAAAAATTAACGCACACAACATAAGTGGTGTGAGAAGCTAGGTCGTAATCTTGACTGAAGGGTTGTAATGACCAATTATGTATGTTGTGTTCATTTAAGTTTAGTTTTCTGCCAATTACAAAACCTAGCTATTTTATATGCATAACCTTTTCTATTACAGTATCATTTATTCTGAATACTTCGTCAGAATTCATGTTTATTTCCATTATTTTTGTTTTGTTCTCATTTAATTTTAATTCATTCATTTTAAGCCATTCATTTATTTTTTGAACATCGTATTTCATGTTATCCTGACATTCCCTATCACTTTTTATCACTGTATATATCACTCAGTATTTAACCAATTTAAAGGTATATTCACAAATTCCTGAAACAAAAAGTTATGAGTATATATTTTGTTATATTTTTATTTTTACTTACCTTTTGCACACGGAACTTTTTCAGTGTGAAGGGAAATTGCTAATAGCCCATTTACACTACAGCGAAATCTAGTAGATTAGATTTCAAATCTTGCTCAAAATCTAGATCGTTTACACTGGATTTATTTGACAGTAGCAAGATTTCATTTTAATAACAAAAACAGCTGACTGAAATTTAAAAGAAAATAATATTTCCAAATTTAGTTTATTACCAAACATAAATGAAAAATTTAGGACATTTAGTATCGTTTTCATCAAGACCAAATAAGATCCAATCAGAAATAATGTTGGTGCAAAAAAACGTCAGCATTTGTAGAATATAAGATTTAAAAAATAATGCAAATGTATTACTACATACAATTGCTAAATAAAGGGTCCGCCAAATAACTTTTTTTTTTTGAAAATGCTTTAAAAAAACTACCGAATATTTTCTCAAATTTATTTTTTATTTTAAAGTACAATCCTTCCGGTTAATAATGGAAAATAATTTCATTCAAATGGCTGCCTCGGCTGGCCATGCAGTAGCCTACACGATCGGTCCAATTTTTAAGCACATTATCGATTGTGTGCAGCTGTATTTCACCAATGGCTTCACGAATATTGTCCTTTAAAGCGTCAATTGTCTCTGGCTTGTCGGCGTAACACTTATCTTTGACGGCACCCCACAAATAATAGTCCAATGGTGTCAAATCGCAACTCCGAGGTGTCCCAATTATGCCTCTGGACCAAAATCCGCACCAAACAGTGACTCGTTTTGGGTGCGTCGGCTTTTCAATGTATGCGTGCGGGTTTTGCTTGTTTACATCCCTGCCAAGATCAAAATGAGCTACACTTGAAAAGATGATTTTTTTGCCAAAATCGGCATCTTCTGTAAGTCGATCGCAGGCCCACTTAGTAAGGCGAAAACGCATAATCATTTATTTTCCATTATTAACCGGAAGGATTGTACTTTCAAATAAAAAAGTAGTTTTTTTTAAAGCATTTAAAAAAAAAAAAGTTATTTGGCGGACCCTTTAGCAGATTCAAATGGGTACATGTTTTTAAATTGAACTGTCATTTTTTTTCTGTGCAGCGTTGTATTTTTAAGTACTATTTGGCAAAACACATAGTTGCATTTCTATTTTTACTAGATTTTGAGTAGATTTTGCCGAAATTTACTAAATAAGTAGATTTTGTTTTGTATGGGAAATCTAGTTAAAATCAACTAGATTTGGCTCGAAATCTCATAAGTACTAGATTTCGCTGTAGTGTAAATGGGCCATAAGAGTTGGATTAATAATGAAAAAATTACCGAATTTTAACTTTTTCATTCAAGAAATTAATAAATACTAGTAATATACACAAAGTTCTAAAAGAAAAAATTTTTATAAGCAATATGTCTTATTTCATCTTGATGTATTTAACTGCTTACTTACCTTTTGCACAAGAAACTATATTCATTCTGACCAAAAACCAGTCACATTTCGATTAATATTTAAATATTTAAGAACTTTTAAGATTTTCATTGAAGAAATTAAAAAATATTCCAAATTTGCCCTTTTTTAACACAAAATAAATGTTTATTTACATTTAATTTTTCCACTTTATCCGCCAGTTTTCACTCTGGATATCTGTTGCTTCTAACACATTTGCTTTGCAAAAACTTTTAACATTTTTTTCTCCCTCTACAAGGAGGGTTAAAACTGCTGATTTAAGCGTTTTTCAAACGTCATAATTGTCGCCACTGGTTACACTGTGGTATATACAGGGTGGGGCAAAAGTCGCGAAGGGATTTGAAAAATTAATAACTTTTCTAATTTAATTTTTATTTTTCTTTTTAGGACTTGTAAAATAAATCTGGGAGATTAATTTTGGAAGGTTACAACGTTATCCAGCGAACCAAAATCATAGAACTTTATTTTGAACATCATCGATCAATAATTCAAACTCAACGAGCCTATCGTCCAACATCGTATCACCATCCGAATCAATTATTCGACGCTTAGTGACACGTTTTCAGGAACAAGGCTCAGTAAGGGATCTTCCACGAAGCGGAAGACCACATTCTGTAATTAATGAAGCAAATATTCAACGCGTTCTGGAGAGTGTTGAGGAGAATCCTGAAACATCAACTCGAAAGCGCTCTGCTGAGCTGCAAATGTCTCGGCGGTCTTTACGCAGAATATTAAAGGGAAATTTACATCTTTTCCCATACAAGCTGCAGTTAGTGCAAGAACTAAAGCCACGAGATTCCCAAGAACGATTAAACGATTAAACCCCTTCGTGACTTTTGGCCCACCCTAAGGGTGTCATCAGCGTACAATAAAACTTTGCATCTTTCTAATATTTTCGGCATGTCATTTATATACATATATTATAAACAATAAAGCACCTAAAATTGAACCATGTAGTATTCCGAAATTATTAATCACTTCCTCAGACACAGTATTATTCAGTTTTGTTGTTTGCTTTCGGTTCTCTAGGTATGACTTGAACCATTCTAATTCAATTTGTCTTATTCCATACATATAAATTTTCTTTAGCATGATATCTCTGTCAATAGTTTCAAAAGCTCTTTTAAAATCAAGAAATATTGCCATCATTCTATTTTCTTTTTCTACGGCCTTCCATTCGTTTATAACATAATTCACTGAAGTTTCACATGAATGCTTCTTTCGGAAACCTGATTGTTGTCTAGATAATATACCGTGATATTGAATAAACTGCTCAAGTTGTATCTTGACTACCTTCTCTCACATACCTTAAGTGTATTTATAAGTCGAAATTCCTCACATTTTCTTGTCTTGGGCACTTTTTCGATCGGTGTTACCATTGATTTTTCCAATTTTCTGGAAATATACCAGTCTCCAATGACGTATTAATTATTCTTAGCAAAACATTTCCTAATACATTCCAATTATCAATTATAATTTTATTTGAGACATATACATGGTCAGGCTTATTCCTCATCTGTTTCACAATGTTCTCAAGTTCCGTAATGTCTATCTTACGGAATTTAAATAAATTACTCGGTTCACATGTTACTTGACTAAAGGTGCGGTCAGATATGGCAAATCACAATATAAGCAGTAACGAAACGAAATTTGACAGGAGCATAGGCCAAATTTGAAAGAGACAGCAAATATTACAAAAAAGTATTTCTGTCTCTGTCTAATTCTCTCTGTTTTGTTTATTTATGTTTGTTAATTTTTAGGGTGGGTTTTTATTTTCTATTTTGGTAGAAATTGATGATATTTTTGTAGAATAATAGAATAGTTTTGAAAGGAAATGAACTGTTTTATTGAGGAAACGTTATACGGAACTAATGTATTTGGTGACACCTTTCATCGATTGTCACTAACTTAGTATTTAACCAATTTAGAGGTATATTCACAAGCTCCTGAAAAAAAAGTTATGAGTATATATTTTGTTATATTTTTCTTTTTACTTATCTTTTACACACGGAACTTATTTCATCTTAAAGAGAAATTGCTAAGAGTTCGATTAATAATGACAAAATTACCGAATTTTAACTTTTTCATTCAAGAAATTAATAAATACTGGTAATACACACAAAGTTCTGCAAGAAAAAAATTTTATGAGGAATGTGTCTTATTTGATCTTGATATATTTAGCTTCTTACTTACCTTTTGCACAAGAAACTATATTCATTATGACCAAAAACCATACAAATTTCGATTAATGATTAAATATTTACGAATTTTTAAAATTTTCATTGAAGAAATTAAAAAAAATTCTAAATTTTCCCTTTTTTAACACAAAATAAATGTTTATTTACATTTAATTTTTCCACTTTATCCGCCAGTTTTCACTACGTATATCTGTTGCTTCTAACACACTTGCTTCGCACAAACTTTTAACATTTTTTTTCTCCCTCTAGTTTAGCCTATGCATTTATGTTAAGAGCCTTTTTCAAATGTCATTGCTTTCGTTTCTGTTTGTTTTGTGTGGCAAATGTTTGCCACAATTTTGTTTTCTCTTGTTTGCCCGAAATATGACAGAAACAATTAAAATTTTGTTTTGTGGTCACACTACGCACATTTATTTTCCCATTTTTGTTTCTTCAAATAGCGGCAAACAAAAGTATGGCAAACATGTTTGCCATGTGGTAACACATCAACAATATTTGCCACAAAACAAATGTTTGACTAGAATGTTGGCAAACAAAAATACGTATACACATTTTCACACGTAATAGAAGGTGATTATTTTTTCCTTTTGTGTTGCGGAGCTTCTGTGATATTTTGCGAAGGGAAAAAAGAAAGACGACTATGGCTTTGAAAATGGGATCAGCGCATAAAAAAAGAAAAAACAGAAAAATTACGTTTTTAATCAAAATAAAGTTAACATAAACAAATGTTTACATTTTTCCAGTGTAGCCAATCACCATATTTGAAAATCGCTGAAATGATGTACATAACTTAAAATAGATGTTAAATCTAAAAATTGGAAAGCGAATATATATAAATTGAATCATTTCTTTTAGGTCTAATTTGAAAATTATTTATAGATATTTTTGAGAAAGGTTTTAATGTCACTTTGGTTGAAAATTTATCCTCCAAAATGATTGAATTCCAAAATGTACTATACTTGTGTGAAAGGAAAATTGGAATTATGTTGCTGCGTTGAATTACAATTCTCCATTATAATGACTCGTACAGTCCACTTCAAGAGGTCCATTCATAACATTGCACTTTGAATATTTTAACCTGCTTATTTTCAGGAACAAAATTTGTAGTGATAATTTGGAGAAAAAATCAAAATCATTGCAATAAAAATGAAAGATTTTCTATAACAAAAACAAGAACTCTTTATTTTTATGTACTGAAGAGTTAGGTCGTTTCAGAGATCTTTTTCTTTAATGAGATTTTAAAAAAAATTACCATTTTACTGAAAAAATAATTACAACCCCTGAATAGCTTTGACATAGAAAGGTATAACAATTGATATATACATTAACGTGTATTTAAATTTCAGACTCTGAATATGCAGGCACCCAAATATTTATACGTATATAATGAATACATCTACAACGAATAAAAAGGTTTCCATAAAATAAATTATTTATTTTCTTCAAATTTGATTTCATACATTTTTTTTTTTGCGATTTTAGTGATGTTTTAGTTTTGCTAGTAGGCAACACAGCCTTACACAGCTGTTATTTGCCACTGTTTGCCCTTACGAAAAATATGTAAGAGCAAACAAATATTTGTCAAAAAATCATGAAAATATTTGCCACAGGGTGGTCACATTACAAACATTTTTGTTTGCCGGCAAATAATTTTGTTTGCCCAAAATGGAGGATTTTTCTGTTTCCACGCAAAATTATTTTGTGGTCACATTATGGCAAACAAATATTTTACGTTTTGTGGCAAATATTTTTTAGATGTGACCGTACCTTTACATATTGCACTTTATCGATTGACTGTCTTATGCTACATATACTATCAATAAAAAATGTATTAAACTTATTTACTATATCACAGTTATCACTATATTCCACCTGGTCAAATATTACAGGCTTATTTAAATGTTCCTTCCTATTAAGTGCCAGGGTTTTAATCTGTTTCCACATTTGTCTCTGAGTACATGCATTGTCAATTTTTGCATTTATGTAATTGTTCTTACTATTTTCAATCTGCAATTTGTATCGATTCCTAATTATTTTAGTACATATATTCATCCCAAGCTTGACTAGAATTCTCAATTTTAGCTTTTAAATATTTTATTATTTTCTCTCTTTTCATTGCCTGTAGTTTTGAGTTATACCACTTATTAACCTTATTATTTAAATGTGTCTGTTTTCCAATTGTTAATCTCTGTATGGCACTTTTCAGGCGGCTATCAAATAAATTAACATTTTGATTAAAATTTTTGCTATTGTCATATTTTATGATGTCTTTCAGCATTGCATTAAATGTATGCTTATCGTATCTAAATACCTGTATGGTTTTCGCCTCGTTGTTCATGTTGCCCATTCTCGCTAAAGATATGTTAATAACCTCATGGTCAGATATTATGTTCGTCTTACAATTTTCTGACGTTCTTTCAAAATTATTAGTTATCACGTAATCTATTATAGTGCTTGAATTTTTCGTCACACGAGTGTATTCGTTAACTACTTGTCTAAGACCATTGTCATTAATTATACTTCTAATTCTATTTCTATGGTAGGTAGGTAGGTAGAGGTGGCTGCCCATCCAAGAAAAATCCTTGGATGGACTCACTTAGGCCGCATTGGGCCCATTGTGCTACCACAGTTATCCTTTATCCCCTAGTCCCGGAACCACTCGGAGCTCCTGATGAAGCGATTTAGGCTGCCAATGTCAATCCTTGACAGTTCCTCCAGATCATCCATGTAGTAAGTACCCAAGTACTTCCTTCTTCTTTGGCAAAGAGCCGGGCATGTACCCAGCAGGTGAGAGACAGTCTCCTCCTCTTCCTCATCTATGCAGCTTCTGCAGAAGTCGTTAGCAAGGTGTCCAAGACCAATGCGCCTCGCATGCGTACCCATAATGCAATGCCCCGTAATGACACCGATAACTACACTTAGCGCGCCTCTTTGGAGTTTAAGTAGACTCATTGTGCGCCCCTCATCCAGCCTTGGCCAGATTTTACGAGGCGTTCTACCCGTGTCCGAGGCCGCCCACCTGTCGTTGACGGAATCGACGATCGCATTATCAATTATGAGCTTGCAGGTCCTCATAGGTATGCCCAGATTCGAGAACTCATCGGAGAGTTCGATGGTCGTGCCCCGCCTGGCAAGTTCATCAACTCTGCAGTTACTAGGAATACCACTGTGCCCCGGTACCCATACGATATGGATATCATATCGTTCCGCTATCTCGTCGAGATATCTGCGGCAGCCGTACACCGTCTTGGAGTTCATCACGTTAGAACTCAGAGCCTTGATAGCCGCCTGACTATCAGAAAGTATGGTGACGTTCCGCTTGGAGACCCTTCCGTCCCCAATAATACTCGCCGCAGCCTGTATTGCCACCACCTCTGCCTGAAAGACACTGCAGTGGTCCGGAAGTCTTATAGACTGGGCTATTCCAATCGATTCCGAAAAAATTCCACTGCCAACAGCTCCGTTCAGCTTAGAAGCGTCGGTGTAGATTTGTACGGAGTCTCTTAACAGGTGGGTAACACCACCCTTCCAGGCCCCGTTGTCTGGAACCGATGTCCTGAATCTCCTCGTGAAGTCGTACCGCGGTGTCATATAGTCACTGCACCCGACAACTCCAACTTCCCTCAGGATCCTTGCGTGGCCGATATCCGAGTCATGCCACTGTCCAGTCGCCCAGAGACGTTTATTATTTTAGCAGCCACTCCCCTAAGAAGAGGTCAAGCGGAAAGAGGCTCAAAATTATCTCCAGTGCCGACGTAGGTGTAGTGCGCAAGGCACCACTAATGCTAATACAGGCAGATCTCTGCAGTCGCTGTATTAGTTTCGAATTAGTCTTCCTACCTTCCCACCAAACCAGGCATCCATAGGTTAAGATAGGTCTGACCACCGCTGTATAGATCCAGTGAGTCATCCTAGGTCCTAGGCCCCATTTCCTCCTCAATACTCTGTTGCAAGCATACAGGTACAATGGAAGCCTTTTTAATTCTGTTAATGATGTTCGATTTCCAAGACAGCTTCCTACCCAGAATGAGTTCTAGAAAGTGTGCCTCCTGTTTGAGTTTCAGTTCCGTCCCGTTCAGTTTCAGTGGACGAAAAGTCGGTGTCTTGTACCTTCTCGTGAAGAGTACTACTTCCTTTCTCTATTCTGCACACCAGGCTATGCAGGGCAGTCTCAACAGACCTTCCCTTATTGTATGCGTGCTGTCCCCTGGAAAGGAGATTTCCATCCAGGGTCTGACGCAGATTCACATCCACGAGTCTCTCCATGGTCTTCAATAAGAAGGAGGACAGACTTATGGGTCTGAAGTCCTTGGGTGTAGTATAAGAGTTTCTTCCAGCCTTCAATATGAAGACTACCCCCACTTTACACCATTCCGACGGTATATGGCCCATCCGAATACTGGCGACAAACATCGCCCCAAGCATTATGATGTGATTCATTTTCAGACGTTGCAAGAGGGCTGGATATATCCCGTCCGGTCCCGGAGATTTAAACGGTTTAAATCCGTTTATCGTCCATTTTATTGCATCCGCAGACATGATCGAACAGTAGTCCCACTGTGATTCACTCCCCGAAACAGTTGTCCGCGTATCCGAACCCTGTCCCGGTGGAAAGTGGGTGCCCACAAGAAGATCCAAAGTTTCCTTCTCAGAGTTGGTCCATGAGCCATCCTCCCTTTGCAGCACACTAGGTATAAAGGATGTTGTCGAGAGAATTCTCCTTAGCCTAGAAGTTTCGTTGATAGTTTCCATGTTGCCACAGAAATTTCTCCACGAGTCCCTCTTAGCCTGTCTTAGAACTCTCTTGTAATTTCCAAGAGATACTTTATAGTCCCTCCAATGACAAGACGATCGTAAAGATCCCAATTCGTGTTTCTAGGATTCCTATTCGCCCTTACAGTATTGTTCCCTCCACTAAGGGAAAATTCAATAAACCTATGATCAGAAAAGGAGTGCTTTTCCGAGACCCCCAATCTCTGACGCTATCATAAATATTGCCGGAGGTAAGGGTTATGTCCAAAACCTCTCTTCTGTTCTTCGTAATAAATGTGGGCTTATTATCCGTATTAAAAACCATTAGGTACAAGGAGTTTTTTTCCAGTCAATTTTAAAATCCCCGGCAATCAAAATATCACAGTTGTTATCACAGATTTCCTCAATTGTTTGCTCAAATATATCACAGAATTCAGATTCGCTATAGCTGGGCGATCTATATATTGCACCAATTAAAATATCGTACTTGTTGTAAGAGCATTGCAGAATAACATCCAATACTTTAAATCGCCATTTTTTCAAAGCTTTTGTAACATTCCAGTGCCTTTTAAAATATAAAATAACTCCTCCTGTTCATAACCATATAATGAAATTTCCTTTTCTTCTATATTTTTAGTCAAGTATGTGTTAAACTGCACGTATTTCTTTTAATTGTTATATCGTTAAGCCTAAATTTCTCATTTTGACTTATGTTCATATAATTTAAAACACTTCTTTTAATAAAATATACAATTTTTCTTTTAAATACATTAATGTTTGTTTCATATTTAATTTCATTTGGTAGCATATTGTAAAGATGTAATCCTTTATACAGTAGGGACATTTGCATATTTGTTGTGATTGCTCTTGGTAATCTAAAGTTGTTTTCATTTCTCAGGTGATATGGTTGTGTTTCTCCAATATATCCAAGTTGCTCGATAAGGTATTTAGGGACATTTCCAGTTTTAATTTTTTTTTTTTTAAATTGAAGTGTATTCATTTGCAGTCTTTGTTTGACATTCAGCCATTTCAGCGTATTCAGCATTCCTTCTATCGGCGTGTATATTTATATACATACTATACATATATACATAATTGGCCATTACAACCCTTTAGTCAGGATTACGACCTAGTCTCTCACACCACATATGTTGTGTGCGTTAATTTTATACATGAGTGGCGGGACCTACACGATTTCTACATCAGAAGTAAACAAAGTGCGAGGAATAGAAGTCGCAGAGGGAAATGGACGCCTTTTGGATAAACTTAAAAAGTTGTTTAGGCAAGTTGTGGCAGAAGCCGGACGAAAGGTCAAGCTAAGGCGTCTCAACTGTGAAAAGAGCGGTCACGTCCCGAAGAAACTGGAACGTGCCACGAGGAAGGTCAAGATCCGATTCACCATCAAACGGGCGGGAGAGCAGCCATCATCATCATCAGCGGGGCAAGTGCTGGTTTCCTAGAAGCGAGATCCACTTTTGGAGCGGATAACAACAGCAGGTACTTTGTATTGCCAGAAACCGGTATATTCTCGTCGAGACGGATTGCTTCAGCTAATGGCCGGAAGTGTATGCCATACCCAATCAAGAGGCGAACACAATAGAAAAGGTTTTTGTGAGTCACTGGGAATGCTGCTACTAGGTGCCAATAGAGCTACACTTCGAGGCAGAAGTTCGAGCTAGCCGTATTCAAGGGAATGTGTGAGTCATACGGAATGGTAGAACAGTTTGGTCGAAACCTGTAGGAATACTTGCGAAAAAAAAAAGAAAATGATGAGCGAGCAGCAAAAGGATTACGGTAAACACATTCCGAGGTTTCTACTGGCGTATCCATCTGCGATGCATGATCCCACAGCTAGATCAACCAACAAGGTTATTTACGGGAGAGGAGATAATGAGCCTATTCGGGACGAACAGGCTTAAGTGGGCGGCAGTGTTACGAAAATGGAAATGGTGTTGTTAAAATAATAAGCAAAAGCTCCAAAAACAACACAATGGACTTGATCACGCATAAAAACAAAAGCTCCAAAAACAAAACAATGCAGTTGTTCACGTGATCAACGAATGAGTAAGCATATAGCAACAAAAACAACAGGGCTTGTTTACAAGATCGATGAATGAACAAAAATATAGCAACAACGTCCGTGTATAAAAAAATATAGCGGAAAGAGAAACAAACAAAACAACTCTGCCTGGACGAAAGTAAACAAGATACACGAACAACAAAAATGGAAACAAGTTGTTTACATTTTTAGATTGTTCCCGAAGGTCGTCATCATCCTTCAAGGGCATTCATCACACTGTTGATCCAGTGATATAAAAGGCAAGATAAAGCGAGCAACGATGATTCAGTTAGAATTCAGTCAGCCGTATATGAAGACACGTGATTCTCGGAGTTCGAGTTAAGTTAGTCGTGTGACGACGTCGTGTTGAATTGTGTGAGAATTCAACCAGTGGTGTGTGAAGATAAGAGATCGAGTTATAATTCAGTCAGACTTGTGTGCAGACAAGTTGCGTGAAGAAAACAGTTGTTAGTGTGGTGCTTACAAAAAAGGTTGTGAGCAAAGACGAATAACTAACAAGTGTTGTAGTTGCTTACAAAAAAGGTTGTAAGCAGAGAAATATCAAGAATAAGCACATATTGTGAAAGTTATCATTGTATTCGTAGAAGTTGGAACAGTGGCACAAGAGTTGTGCAGATAATAAAGAATTGATTAAAAAAATAAACACATATTTATTTTTATTTTATTTGTAATCTACGAACTCATATTTTTAACGTTTTTAAAAGGTAAAAACGTAACAATATATAATTTCTTTCACAGCTCTCATGTCGCTTGGGACTTATTTTATAAAGTACACAAAACAACAATTTTTTTAAATCAATGGTCTGAAAATTTTTACATAAGATAAATTTGATTGTTTCCCTATTAACATATAACAAAATTAATTAAAATATTAAAGAAATGAAACACAATGACTAATAGTTTGTATTCTCTTTTTTACAGTCAATGCAAGTAAAGATTACTCGGATTTGTACTCTGATCTGCAAATACCCGCCTGCGTGATCAAAGTGTAAAATTTCGAGTCTATTGTGAATTTATATTACAAATTCTGGAAAAGTTAATTCATCCTCATCGTTTAAATAACAATGAATCATTTAAGGGAAGTTTATCAAAAACGATTGAATTAAATAACGATATTGGGGAGGATATATACACAAGTATTAATCTAATGCAGGATTTTGGTGAAATAGAGACATATAATGCTGAATTATTAGATACAAATGTAACCAAAAGAGATGAAATATCAATAATTGCTCTAAGTCGCCGTAGTCTAGTAGGTAGTGCGTTGGCTTATTAGACGTAAAGCCAGGGTCCGAGCCCCAGCCCAGACATCAAAACAAAATACAAACAGTATTTCTTCGGCGAATTCCTCTCAGCAGATTTCTGGCAAAAACTCTGAGAGTAAATAAAATTGCCATGAAAAGTTTCTCAAAAAATCTGTCGTTCGGAATCAACTTTAAACTGTAGGTCCCGCCACTTATGTATAAAATTAACACACACAACATAAGTGGTGTGAGAAACTAGGTCAATAATCCTGACTGAAGGGTTGTAATGACCAATTATGTATGTATGTGCTCTTGATGATATTCCACCAAAAATCTATGACAATCAAACTATTACAAAAGACGAGGTTGTTGCAATGCACACCAAAAATATTCACGAACCTGTATTTAAAAAACCAAAACTTGACGATGAAAATCATTTAGAAACAAATATAACTGTTGTTGATGTGTTAACATTGTGGCCGGAAAGGATGAAGATACCATTGTAGCTGATATAGCGTCTCAGTTCGTAGATGAGTTAAATTAACCTATTAAGGCCTTTAAGTACGGAAAATCTCTTAATTCATTTATTTAATATATATTTGGTAATTTTAATTAATTACCAATTAATAAAAAGATAATTTTTTTAATTTTTAATTGTGCATAAAAGTTTATTCTATGTTGCTTCGTCAAAGACTTCAAAGGAAAAAGAAATAATTGAAATGGGGGTTCTCTAACGAGAGTTCGGTTACCTTGTATTCGGTAGTCAGTAGTCGGTACTGACAACATCCAAACCAGTGCTGCCACATCATTCCCCCCGGCTGGAGGAGGTTCACCTGAACCACAAAGGAACCTCGTCTACAACTTGAGGTAACCTTGGGTTTTAATACAGGTGAGAAGTCTGCTGGCGGAACGAGATCTGTAGGTGTAGCGCCGTAGTTGAAATCGTTGCGTTCTGGTATTTGCTGGGTTACGTCACTGCTGGGTAAAATTTCGGAGGACAAGTCAGGTGTTGTGTTTGTAACTGCCGGAGCTTCTGGTGCTTTAGAATTATTGTTCATGTTATCACTTGAAATGAAAGTAGACTTTAATCGGTCGGCACTAATATTATTTGGACGGCCTCTGATGAGAATAGTGAAGAACTTTTCATGGCGCTTGATAACTGGGTAAGGGCCGGCGCATGGTTGTGTCAGCGAAGGTTGGATGGAATCGTTGCGTACGAAAACGTGCGAAGAACTGTGTAAAGCCTGGCGTTGTGTAGGTTGGTTTAAGTTTTTACATTGTAATATCGGATATGTAGTCGTTGCTCAAATTAGAAGGTTTTGTTACTTGAAGAAACTCTAATGGTATGGTTAGTGTTGTACCATAAACCGTTTCTGCAGGCGAAGCATTTATGTCAGGTTTAAAGGCAACTCTTAGTCCTAATTGTATAACTGGTAGATGATTAACCCAATTATTTGGATTATGACACAAAACAGCTGTTTTTAATGAGCGATGGAACCTTTCTATGATGCCGTTCGATTGGGGGTGGTGCGGTGTGGTACGTCGATGTGTCGATTCAATAGTTTTCATTAATTCTGCAAAAATACATGACTCAAACTGTCTGCCTCGATCGGATGTTATTCGCGCCAGAACACCAAATCGCGAAATCCACTGGGATAACAGCGCTTTTACAACTGCTTCAGCGGACATGTCAGGGATGGGTATAGCTTCAGGCCATCGTGTGAAACGGTCGATTATGGTAAGGCAATAACGTTGGCCTTCACATAACGGGAAAGGACCAACAATGTCTATATTGATCTGAAAATGAAATGAAAATCTGTCTTTTGGTGGCTCGTGTTTAGCAACTTCTGAATGGGTATGCCTTTGCACTTTTGATTTTTGGCACTGCATGCAATTTCGCAAAAAGTTTTTCGCAGTCTCTACGGATGTTAGGCCAGCAAAATCTGTATGAAACTAGTTTCGTAGTAGCACGTACGCCCGGATGTGATATATTGTGTACTGTAGACAAAATCTGATTGCGAAACTTAGCCATAGCTATACGCTCGTAGTCTAAGATTTGGTTAATCGAATCTATACACGAAAGAGCATCTGCAACGGCGTTCGCTAGGCCAGGCATATGACGAATGTCGGTGGTAAACTGGCTTATGAAATCCAGCTGTCGTATTCGATGGGGTGAAGCCTTTTCCAGTTTTTGTTTGAAGGCGAATATAAGAGGACGGTTGTCGGTAACGATGTAACAATTACGCTCCTCCATCATGTATATGAAGTGGCAAACGGCCTGGTACATAGCTCTGAGCTCGCGATCATATGCTGAGTATTTCATCTTCGTTTTCGTCAATTTCTTTGAATAAAATGCTAAAGGTTGAAGTTTTTCGCCGATTTGCTGGTGTAATGCCGCGGCAACTGCCATGTCAGATGCGTCCACGTATAAGGCCAGTTGAGATTCAGCAGCAGGATGGGCCAAAAGTGTGGCAGTACAAGCACGTTCTTGCAGCGTTCAAAGGCGGCGTCGGCGGCTGGAGTCCACGTTAAAATCGTACCATCGTTCTTATTTCCGACGATGTTCTTATTTCCGACGATGTTTTTATTTCCGACGGAGTTGCTGAAGCTGCATCAGGTACGATAAAGCGAGTGGTAAGAACTTCCTATAAAAATTTACCATGGTGATAAATCTTTTTAGTTCTTGAACCACTCTAGGTTTCGGAAATTTTTTTATAACAGCCACCTTTTCTGGCAATGGGCGAATACCTTCAGCATTCACGATATGACCCAAAAATTTTATTTCAGCATTACCAAATTCGCACTTTTTCATATTAATTGCCAGGCGGTTATCGCGCAGGCGACGAAAAACTTCGGTATGGTCGGAGCAGTGTTGTACACAAATATCGTCGATGTAGGGGAAGACAAAGTCAAGTCCCCGCAGCACCTCATTTATAAGCCTCTGAAATGTTTGGGCGGCGTTGCAGAGGCCGAACGCCATATACTTGAATTCAAAAAGCCCGAATGGAGTGCTTATCGCAGTTTTAGGAACATCGTCCGGGTGAATAGGTGCCTGATGCAAAGCTTTCTGTAAATCAATTGAATATGCAATATTACGGAAAGCTTTTATGCGTGATCAAAGTGTAAAAGTTCGAGTCTATTGCGAATTTATCAGGCATGTCACAGATTCCGATCGGAATGGTTTAGATTACGAATATGCAATTCCGATCGATTTTGTTTTAGGTTCTTCAGATTCCGAACGATTTTGTTCATTCCCAAAAACTATAAAATTGCTGCTTTTCAAATAAAGTATGGCAACGTAGTGCATGACAAAAGAAAAAAAAAACAATTGGTGAATAAAAAGCAGAACCAAAACAAAAGAAGAAAAAAGCGCTGATACAAAAATTTTAATTGAAATCAAAAATAAAAACAAAAATTTTATAAGAAAAATGCCCCTTTACCCCTTAAAAATATATAAATTAATAATAAAAAAATTTCAATAAATCTGTACTTACATCTTTATAAAACTGAATTAAATACAACGTAGAAATATTTTTGTATTTTCTTTTGTCCATCGTTTGTGTTGCCACCGCTTAAATTTCTTCTACTTAATAAATTTTTGTTCTCAAAAATAAGTGGTTTGCTTAAAAAATAACGTGGCAATACTTCGATGAAAAAATCATCACTTTGTTTTGTTTATACCAGCAAGTTTACAAAATTTAATTTCTTAAGCATAAATATTAACTAAATACTTAGAAAACCTTTGTAATAATAAATTATACCATTTTGTCTTTCAGTTTGACTAAGTTTTATTAATATTTTTCTTTAATAAATCATCAAAAATATCAAAACCACTGAAAATTTAAAGTGGTTTCATTCCGAAGAAATTTTTCGTTTTCTAAAGACTCGACTTTCGGAATTGAAACCACTTTCGATCGGAATTGCGTTCTGTGACATGGCTGTATATTACAAAATCTGGAAAAGTTAATTCATCCTCAAAAAGAAGGTTTAGTTTTTACAAACGATTCTCAAAATATACGCAACACTTTTATAAAATTTGGCCAAGAAAGTTTATGCAATGAAACTGTTGTAAAATTTCCAAGTATTTTACCGATTAATGACGTTATAAGTGATATAAATATAAATGTAATGGAACACACAATGATAAACTACAAGATGATGGCATTGAGTCTATTCAAGCAGAGATTTACAGTTCTATACATCGTTTAAATAACAATGAATCATTTAAGGGAAGTTTATCAAAAACCATTGAATTAAATAACGATATTGGGGAGGACATATACACAAGTATTAATCTAATGCGGGGTTTTAGTGAAATAGAGGCATATATTGCTGAATTATTAGATACAAATATAACCAAAAGAGATGAAATATCAATAATTGCTCTTGATGATATTCCACCAAAAATCAATGGCAATGAAACTATTACAATGCACACCAAAAATATTCACGAACTTGTATTTAAAAAACCAAAACTTTACGATGAAAATTAGTTAGAAACAAATAGAACAGTTGTTGATGTTGTTAACATTTTGGCGGGAAAGGATGAAGATACCATTGTAGCTGATAAAGGGTCTCAGTTCGTAGATGAGTTAAATTAACCCATTAAAAACCAAGGCCTTTAAGGAAAATACACATAAGGAACACAAAAGAATAAACTAATTAATAAAAAAATTAAATGCAAGAACTGTGTTGTTGGAGCTGTACTTAACCCATTTACAGCCAAACAAAAACTACAAGTTAAATTTTTAAAATTTCAATATATATTTATTTTTAACAATGCAAAAAAACAGAAACGTAAAAAAGAAGTAAAAAAAAATCAGGACATTAGAGGGGTGTACTCAAATTGTTACAATGTCCACTTATGAGTGATATTTTCCCAAACAATTTTTTTCAACGGAGCATTTTTTGCAACTCCAGCGGCTTCTATTGTGGCAGATGACACAACGCACACGCTTAAGAAGCTTTTCTGGAACATAATCTGCACCGTCTAGATGTAGACCCTCAATATTTGATGACGAAGGCCGAGCAGAATGTCTTTTGGACGACTGTTTTAGATAAAACCTAACTATGGATCGACGAAATTGTAATTGATCCTTAGCATTTTCTTCACAAAATTCATGTAGGCGCCACGCATTTGATATAGCCATATAAAGATATAGATTGGTTCATTTCATCAACTTCACCCATGCTTTTGTTGTAAGTTTGGAACAAGTGAGGTATTTGCATATCAACTTTTTGTTTTTTTCTTCAGAAGATCATCTTTTAACGAAGTGGTTTCCAGCAGTAGTGACCACACCAATCGTCAGCAAACGTTTCGAACTTGGCAATGTCTGTGTTTAATTTCGAAGGTAGTAGCTAACAACATGACGCTAAAACTATAACAAGTCCATTCGGAACCAGTTTACTATCAGTTTCAACGCATTGACCATTGCGGAACTTAGCATTGTAGCAAAAACCGGCCGCCCAAATTTCTTTCCTCAGAATTTTATTCGGTAATTATTACAGCTTGGTCATTAAGATCAACGCTTTCGTTGATTAACATAACTTTTGGACTTTGTATTGAACACCATCTACTAACGGTATGTATTGGTTCGACGCTTTTAAAATTTGACCCTATGGTCACTGCACTGTTATCTGGCATCTATAGTCAAAAAAATATAAATACAGTTCAAAATTTTTGAACAATAATTTTGTTTTCAATGGACATTGCTTTGTTCTTGAATCACGAACAGTGCCAGTAGCCCGAAATTCTTTTTATTTTAACGTAGCCAGAAGAACGAAGGATGTGAAAAAATTATCAAAAACACTATGATCTGAGGGGTTAAGAACGCTTGTTCCAAGTGGCATTATTAATTTTTCTATGCTTGATCCCGTGCAACCGGACAATGCTTGAAATATTTTAATTTTCAAAATACCAAAAATTCTTTATCAATTTATTCAGATGACGTATAATACATTGTAATTCCATTTACGTCTTCTTATGTATACGAATTAAAAGGAAATGCATCGGATATAACAATTGTTTTGTTTTCCGTTATCTTCTATCCTCTTTAATATTGGTATATCAAACAAATATGCGTGGTGTATAGAGTTTGGGGTTCGGGAATTCCCGTCCGGGAAATTTTTGTCGGGAATTCCCGGGAAATTTTTTAAATATTCCCGGGAAATACGGGAAATTTTAAATTAACGTATTCTTGTACACTTTTTTGGAAAAAAGGTCTGTAGACTAGTAAATAGACTGTTCTGAAGACTAGTAAATAGACTGGTATGTAGGCTAGTCTACAGACTAATCACTGACTACTCTTTTGACTTGTTTATGGACTAAAATCATTTAAAAAAGTTGTACTGAAAAAATAAAGCAGAAAAATAATTCTTTGTATAAATTGAATTATTTTCCTTATTTCAGAGAATTATAATGAAGCTATTGCCAACATAAGGAAAATAATCAAAATATTCAAAAAAGTCCTTTAAAAATCCTATTCTTCAAAAATATGTAAAGGAAGAATTCAATAAGGAGTATCATCTAATCCTAGATGTACGAACTAGGTGAAACAGCATGGTTGGAATGATACAATCATTTCTAAAAATTAAAAATGCAATAAAAAGTATTTAATAGATTTACATTTATCATCATTGTTTGTTGTTTATGTCCCACACTTGGAAACATTGGTTTAAAAAACCCCATAAAAGATGCAGTGGAAGCATTAGACAGGCGTGAAACCAATTTGATAATAGGTGATGCTATTATGAATACACTTTATGAACAGTTATTATCCGTTGATTCTATACTTTCGGAAAAAATGGTTCACACAATTAAAAGTAAAATAAATGAAAGATATAATGACAAATTGATGTCATTAGAAAATTATCTAAACACTTCACAACACAATAATATTAAAATAACAAAGACAATGTTAAAATCCTATGCAGAGCAAATGTACAAACGCCTATTCCAAGGTACTGAAATAACATCGGCTGAAAGTGATGAAGACATTTCTGTTGCACAAGTATATCAATGTTTTAAAGAAAAGTTGGAAAACGCCTTTAATGGGGCTAAAGAAAAAACAAGAAATCTGAAATTAAAAACAGACAACTTATTTAAAAGAGAGCTTTATTTGAAGCTAGTATAAACAGAACCAAAAATTTAGACATACTTTTTAATGCATTGTTAACGCTTAAGCCCACTTCTGTAGAAAGTGAACGTGTTTTTTCGGTAGCTGGTAAATTTTCAACAAATTTACGAAATAGAATGTCTGATGAGTTATTAAATGCACTAATAATTTTAAAAACTCATTTTTTGAAAACTTAGTTCTTCGAAAAATTTTTATATTTTTATTTTTAAATAATATTTTTTATCAATTCTTAATAGTAACTGATCGCAAAATGTTATCACTAATCTGTTTGTTTTTGTTTATACAGTATGAATTTAGATGTATTGTTTTCTTTTTTGTTAATAAAATAACATTTTAATAAAAATCTTAAGCATTTTACTAGTATTGTGATTTTTAAAAGATTTAAAAGAGGGAAATCGTATTTTTCAATCCCGTTTCCCGGGAAATGAAAAAGTCGGGGAATTCCCAAAATCTAGTGGTGTATGAATTAATAGTGGTTAGGGTAGTACAATTGATTAAACGGGTTATAGGGTGAGGGTTAGTATGAGGGTAAGAGGGGGTAGGGTGTATAAATGTGTTAAGCACAAACCTTTTTTGTTATATAAATTATGAATGTATGTAAATGATAAGTGTTTGCTAATGTTTTATGTGAATATATTTTCAAAACGTTATAAAACGTATTTTATTTCTATTTTTTAACAATCTTTATTTTACTTCACAATTCTTATTTGAAATCTATTAATGTTCACAATTTTCTTTTATTATTTTAATTTATTCCAAAGTTAAAATATTTTTGATTCACTTTATGTAAGTTTATTTCACACGCAAAGAACTAGTTGGGTTGTCTTCTAAGGATCGGTAATCAACTGATCGACAAAGGAGATGTTGATGAAAGTGTGTATATTGATGTGTGTTGTGAATGTTGATGATGTTATTGTTATTATTTGTTACTAATGTTTGTGTCGTTAGATTGGAAGTCGTATGAACATCTTCTCGGGCCGGCAACCTGTGGATAAAAAAAAATTATTTTTAATTTTCCAAAGGATGGGTATGGGTATTAATTTTTTCACTCGGGATTTCAGGGTCTTCCATGGGTACAGACTTTCAATTCAGACCTGGAGATCAACCATAACTTCTTGTCGGGTGGGATCTGAAATTAGTCTTTAGGTGGGTATTAATATTTGTGGGTTTTTAAAGAGTGTTCGGGTGAGTAATGGGTGTGTAACGAGAGTGAAATACGGAAGATTATTTGAAGGGAGTTTAATTAATGTGTGGGTAGGACTACGACCTTGGTTATGGGCCGAGTCAAGGTTCCGGTGATGTCCGTACTCTAGGCAGTCCATCGGAACCTGGGTGGGTTTTGGTTACTCGTCCGAGTAACCATTTATTCGAGGCTAGGTTGTCCTGCTTAATGACGACAGTGTCATCGACTTCCACAGGACGTTTAGGGTTTTTCCATTTATATCTTTTATGGAGTTCGTTCAAATATTCATCCTTCCATCTTTTGCAAAACAGATGGTGTTGAGTTTTCAACCTTTGCCATCTGTTCGCTGGGATAGTATTCTCTTTACCAAAATCGTGTTCAGCGGGTGATAGTAAGGGTGAGCCAATTAAGAAATGACCTGGGGTTAATGGGTTAAGATCGTTAGGATTTTCACTTGACTAGGTCAAGGGTCTTGAGTTGAGGCGACCTTCTATTCTAGCTAATAGTGTTGTTAGTTTCTCAAAAGTATATTTGAAGTTTGCCAGCTTTTTGATATGGGACTTGAAGCTCTTTACGCCCGCTTCCATAAGCCTCCCATATGTGGAGCTCCGGGTGGGATAAAATGCCACGTCAAGTTTTGAAAGCTATTGGTTGATGTAACTACTCCATTCAACTGTTTGAGGAATTCCTGTCTCTGCTTTTTAATCAGTTGGCTAGCTCCAACGAAGTTCGTTCCATTGTCGGAAAACACAGCGACGGGGCATCCACGCCTCGAAAAGAATCGGGCAAATGCTGCCATAAATGCTTTGGTAGACAGGTCAGATGTGGGCTCTAAGTGGATAGCTTTGGTAGAAAAGCAAACAAATACACAGTCATAACCCTTGGTTATCCTACATGTTCTACCAATGTAAGATTTTATGTCAAATGGTCCGGCAAAATCAACTTCAACAGTATTAAATGGTCTGCTAATTTGGGTACGTTCCGGGGGTAATGCAGTCATAAATTTGGTAGTTTGGCGATTCCTATATTTCGTGTAGAGTACGCACCTATTGACCACAAAACTGATAAGATTCTGCAGTCTCGGAATCCAAAAATTAGAACGAATTATTCGTAACATAAGACGATTTCCTCCGTGTAGGGTTATAAGATGAACCTGTTGGGTTAATAATTTAGCAAAGACGCACGAATAGGGTAATAAAATAGGGTGTCGTTCATCATATGTTAAGTTGTTGGAGTTGGCCAACTTCTGGTGGTCGCTTAAACGTGAAATGGACACATTTTGTGATAAACAATCAAGATCCATCAAAAATTCTGAAAATTTTTGCACTAAAAGTTCATTTGATGAAATGACATATATAAAAAATATCACTCGACTGTTAGACTCTTTAAATAATAACTACGGTAATTTTTGTCCGATTTGATCAAATGATGACCCAATCTCTTCACAAGAGAACAGACTTTAAGAATATTATCACTTATCCTATATTTTTTTATTAAAGTTTGCTACTATGAATGGATAAACTTGAAAAAATATGAAAAAAATTCGAATTTTCCAAGTTTACCTCATCAAATCTCATAGCATATTAAGTCGAATAATAGATATATTTATACCGTTTTAAAGGTCCATCTCTCCACTTTCCAACAAGAATTAAATTTTGGAAATCGGGTTAGAAATGTTTGAGTAATCCAGAAATTTGTGCGGAAAGTCAAAAAAACAGTTTTTGTCAAATAAAAAATGTTTGGAGGGTTCGAGAAATGTAAAAAAAATATTTTTGAGATCTACTCAACAAAACTCACAACCTACACTATGTTATTAGCCGGATGTATTTAATTTTTTTTATTTTGTCGCATAGTGTAATCTATTGAGTCTTTCGTCAATAGATTGTGGAATTCTTCGATTCAGAACTATGCTATCATGTCGAATTCCATTTCCTCGAGTTAATGATGCGCGATCACAAAATCGATAGACATATGACAATATTCTAAGTGCTTTGGACCATTTAGAAAATCTTGCCAAAATGTACTGGGTAGGGTGAGTAAAGTTCATAGATGTCTTTGGGTTTACAGTCGTAGAGAACGACTGACAAATTTTAACTTCAGCTTGAGTTTCGGAGGGTAAATGTGTTGTTGGCCACTTTGCAGGATCTTCCTTCAACCAAGTTGGTCCATTCTACCATAGCTTGTCGTCCTTTAGCTCGTCTGCGTTGCAACCACGACTGGCAACATCGGCTGAGTTGTCATGAGAGGTCACGTGACTCCAGTTCTTGGTTCTTACCGCTTCGGCTATTGCAGACACACGGTTTGCTAGAAAGGTGTTCCAGGTAGTCGGGGGTTTGTTGAGCCATGCCAAAACTATTGCGGAGTCCGTCCAGAAATGCATTGGGTATTGGGTTAATTGCAGCTGGGTAATTATGTTCGGTGCCATCTTTGCCAACAACACTGCACTACAAAGTTCTAATTTCGGTAACAAAATGACCTTGATAGGTACATCTCTCGTCTTGGCGAAGAGTAGGGTTACGGACGTAGGTCCGTTTATAGGTATAACTCGTGCGTATAAAACCACAGAGTATGCTTTTTCAGAAGCATCTGAAAAGCCATGAAACTCAATTTTTGCTGAAGGTGAAAAATTTATCCATCTAGGAACCCGAATATTGTCAATGTTATCATAAAACTGCAGAAACTTGTGCCATTTAATAAGGGTGAGTGGGTTAAGACATTCATCCCAAGCTGTATTATTCCGCCAAATTTGCTGCATCACTATTTTGGCGGATATAATAATAGGTGCTAACCAACCATTGCCTAGCATTGATCTCCGTTCGTACTCGGATCCTGATTGATAACAATGACCACACATCGAGACTCAAAACAAACTCAAACCTTTTGTCGGCATGCGTTATTATTTTAACGTGACGCTGATGCGATATATTTAGTAAACTGGTATCGGTCCAGGATTCTCCTTTATCCACAAGGGTATCTTACGCCAATCTCCAGTTCGCTTGTGTATGCTGCTGTCTTGGCCAGAGTGGCCAACTACCACCCCTCGACACTATCTTTTAGTACCTTACTGCACAAAATGTTGGTCACTCTCCGTAGACCGCTGTTTTTTGACAGCTGCATCCGCGGCTGACATTTTTTAATTCCAGCAAGCTTGTTTTTGGCCCAACCTAGCGCATGCGTATCACGCGGCATTCGGGTGTCTGTTGGGATTTTTGAGATCCTGTCCAGAACTCGCATAGCGCTACATTAGCCCCTGCCGCGTCAACCTTAGCATTGTCAAAGCCACTTTTGCTGAATGTAGATCCGGCTTTTGAAGCAACCTGGGTTTGGTAAGGCCGACGCTTTTACCTATTGGCGTGTAAGAGTGTAGCTTAAAGTATTGTCAAACATATATACCATATTCATAACAGTTACCATGGATATAAATGAGTGTAACTGATATTGTAAAGTGCCTCGGCCACGATCAAACAGATTGGATCAAAATTTTGCATATTCAATTGAACTAGAGTTGTGTAGTTCACGAACGAACTAGTTCGATTGAACTATTCATACGATTGAACTAAGAGAGTTGGCTAAGTAATGACTTCTTTTAGCTCCGTAGTTCATGACTCTCTTGTTCTCGTTTCTTATTCGTTCATTTCATTCTTAATCGTTCTTTTCTGTTGCTTATCGTTCTCATGTATAACATTCCTGTTAAATGGTAGCGCCATCATTGGCGGTGTTACCACATACTAATAAAAAAAACTTATGGAAATATTTTTTCCACAAAAGCGCGAAAATTTCATAAAATACAAAAATAAGCAAATAAAATTAATAAATTAAAGGAATGGTTAGACGAGAAATATCCACAGAAATTCTTATTAAATATTTTAAAAAAATTACATGCTTTTATAAAAACATATGTAATTTTTGATGATGTATTAAATTAAAATTTTTGCTTTTGAATTTCTTGAATATAATTGAAATTTTATACATTAGAACTAATAGCACATAAATCTGAATTTTTTTATTTTTTCTAATATCCTTGTAAATCTGTGTATATAAATTAAAATTTCATTTATTGAAATTTTTTTAAAAAATAATTTTTTCGAAGCTTACGCTCTTTATTGTTTAATAATCAACTAAAAACTAAACTTCTACAAAAATGTTTGTCTTAACTTAACTTATTCTATGCACCGGAATTGTTGTCTCAGCAATTTCCCACGAGTTGGAGTAGTGCATGTACAGCACATTTATGTTGTTGCAGAATTATTATTTGCTTGAAAAACAAGTATCGTGTTCCGTCTGGATGCACCGGGATTGTTGACTTGACACATTCCCGCAGGAAATTTAATGTTGCTGTGAAATTATTGTACTTGTTTTATTTATTTTAAATAAGTAATGTGTTAACTTATATTTAAATAACTTTTTTTTTTGTTATTATTAGTTAAGTAATTTTGATTAAAAACTGCTTCAAGCTAATAAATGAATTAATAAAAATGAAAAATACAATTTATTTAAAATGAAAAATTCCTTTATAAATATGTTCTTATTTTGTTCAATAAGTTGATATAAATTTACATAGAATACATTAATTCCTTAAAATGTATATATACATTGTTTACATCAAGGCGAATTCATAGTAGGTGACCGTAAGTCTACAACAAGTACAACAATGCAAAAACAACAGGCGTTTTGTCTTTGTAAAATCTCCTTCGATTGTCAGAAACGGCTGACCAAGCGAATTCATAACTGACTGACGAATAACAATAGAAAAAAATTTTAAAATTTTTTATAAAAGTGGTTACAATAAATTAAATTAAATGAAAATATTTTGAAAAAAGTAAAATTTAAAAAAGTAAAATAAATAAAAAATCATAATAATAATGTGGAATCAATGGATGAAGAAGAAAGTTTATCATAATTCACAGCATTAGAGCCAATGCTGGATCTTCTTACTAATTACTAATTATTTATAAATATGTAAAGCATTTCTAGAAATTATTTCAAAATGCGCAAAGTTCTACGTAAACGACCTGGTCCAAAGTCCATGACTGAAAGTAAAATAATTACAGGACGTGGCACATTAGGAGAATCCAGTTGTGATGATGACAGTGACTGTCCATATGATACCGCCATCGGAGAGCAAGATCAAAGACCTGCTAGCTCTAGGATATCCATGGCGGAAGCAGTTAATGCTTCAGAATTTCGTACACCCGACAGAGAAAATGATGTAATCGATTATGGTTTGGAATTTACCACCAGTCACATAAGACACTCTGAACCACGCCGGTGTTCAACTATGAGACAAGCAGGTAGTTCGCAAGAGGAACAACAAAGTGCTGGTGATTCAAGGGCAAAACCGTAAAAAACTCAATCCTAGACAACCAAAAATACTAGAGTTAGAACAACTACAGACTAGTTCAGCTGCAACAACAGGCAGGGACGTTACTGTAAGGCGTCCAAGGAAACAACGAAATCCAGTACAGCTTGAAAAACGTTTTTGGAAGGAAGTGCATCGTTTACAATGTAGCACAAATATTTTACTAAAATGAATTGTATTACAATTATTAATCATAATATTTTTGTTTTTATGCATTAAATTTCAAACAAAATAAAAAATTATTATAATTTGATTCAATATATCATTGTTATTTCGATTTCTGTTGATTTGTTTTAAACATATAAAACACAGAATAAGAAAATAAGAAATTTATTATCAAAACAAAACACTAAAAAACAACAAAATTTTGACAATCGAAATGATATCAGCTGTTTAGATACTCCCACCTATTATATGAATTCGCCTTGGTTTACATCCATTTAAATATAAGCGAAAATGAGAAAGAGAGCGGAGTTGTTTAAAAGTACTGAACTATTGAACTAAAAGAACGACCTAGTTCATTACAGAGAACTGAACTAGAAAGAGCGAACACTCAAAAGAGCTAACGGACCCAACTCTACTATAAATATATGAAGATGTTGCACTGCCATACATTGTGCTGCCAGTGCCAAATTTGTCGATGGCAGTACGGCTACTGCCACTTATTGTACTCAGAGAACTTATAATACTCAGAGGACGTATTGTTCTCTTCTCTAAGCAATTTCTTCTCATATGCGTGTATTCGTGTGTGCATGTATGTATACATGCATTGCCAAATGAAATAATAAACACTCGCTCTTTCTAGAAAGATGTCTTGATTTCACAAAATTTATGTTCAAATAGCCTGTGGAAAAGAAATATTACCGTTTGTTTTATTGTAGGGTAAGAATATGTGTTTTATTGTTGCAGAAATTAAACTATATCGATTCGCACTGAAATAAAAAACACACATTTTGTGTTGACATTTGAAACTGAAAAACTGAAAAATTGCTTTATAAAAAGTGTGAATTTAAAAATTGTAGGACATGCTCAAACAAAACGTTTAATAAATGTAATATATAATTAAAATCATAATGAACGAAGAAGGACAAAGAAAAGTTGAATTTAATAGTGAAAACAAAAAAAAAAGATCGTCTTTATCAGGCACCAAATGTTGTTTACCGCATTGTGGCAAATCAAAAAGAAGTGTTCCAAACTTAAAAATCTTTCGTTTCCCATATCTTGACGCCATATTGCTTAAAGCATGGTTAGAAAATTGCAATTTTGACGAATGTTTTCTAGATCAGGACATTATACATATGTGAAAGACATTTTTCGCCAGACTGTATTGGAATGCAATATTTGAAGCGGGGTGCCATGCCAACATTGAACTTAACTGGCAAAAAGAGGAAACAGGTGTAGAAAAAGGAAACAGTTTCGAAAGTGAGGATGTTGACTTATATTTATATAAATCTTCGCCACGTAATCGTAAGAGATCGGAATCGCCATCATTGTGCACAAATTGTCATAAAAGTTGTAAAAATGAAGAATTTTATAGAAAGAAATATTTTAATATGTTTAAAAAACTTAAAACTGTAAAGCAAAAAAATAATAATTTAATGAAAAAAAACCAAAGTTTAAAAAGAAGTGTTAAAACATTAGAAAAAAAAGTAATGAACACAAAATCGATTGAAGCCAAAGTTGATAAATTAAACATCAATTCAACCGAAAAAACTTTATGTAAAATGCTCATAAAACAAAATAGGGGGATGATAAGTTTTGCACAAAGTATTTATTATAGATCTACTTCCTCATACTTATTTTTACGAAATATATTACAACTAAATTTTCCAAGCCCTTCGCCTCTAAGTAGATGGAGCCTTATAAAGAATTTGCAGCCAGGCAATAATTTATGCATATATATTGCACTCAAAGCTACAGTTCAAAAGCTGCAGCCTCTTGAGAGAGAATGCATTTTAATTTTTGATGAAGTATCCAGCAGAAGAAATTTGACTTATAATAATTGTGCAGATGTTATAGATGGAGTTGTAGATCTTGGATATGAGCGAGTGAATGAAATGAGCTCCCAAGTTTGCGTTGTTATGATATGAGGACTTGTAAAAAATTGGAAGTTTGCTTTAAATTATGTTGTTACTGCTACTTCGATAAAAGATGAAAAAACTTGTGCTATTAAATTTGGATATTTTGAAGGAAATAGGATTAAATGTGCGTGGATTAACGTGTGACCAAGGTCCTAACAACAGAAAATGTTACGAGATGTTGGGCGGATCCACTGATAAACCTTATTTTCTTTATAAAAATTATAAAATGTATTTATTTCTTTATTCCTCATATTTTTAAGTCGATCAGAAATGCTTTGATCAAGGGCGATTTCAAAACACCACATGGATAGCGCGGTTCAATGTTGTTAGAGAAATTTTCGAGCTAGAGCATGGGAAAGCAACAAAAATGACAAAATTAAGAGCAGTGCACATAAATCCAAATAGTTTTCAAAAGATGCGTGTTGGCATAGCTGTCCAAACTCTTAGCAATTCAGTTGCAGCTGCAATCCAATCTGTTAATGAAAATCGACAGTTTACAGGAAGTTCATCAGCAGTAGCTACTTCAACATGTGCATTTATGAAAAAGCTCAACAGTTATTTTGACTGTTTAAACAGCAGGCACTTCAACGATTCCAAACCCCTGAAACGTGGCTTAAAGTTTAATAGTACAACTTGGCAAGTACTTCAAGAGCTGATTATGACGGGAATAAAGTATTTTCAATCAACGGGCTAGTTCAAACAACGAGTGCTACTTTATCTTTGTCGAAAGAACTGTTTGAAGAAAATTCAAATTTACTCTGCATCTTAACGAGCCATTTTAACCAAGATCCTATAGAAAACTTGTTTTCATATATACGTGCCAAAGGTCAAAGGTCTCTGCAAAAATCCATCGGTTCATGAATTTAATACTGCAGTAGCTAAGTTGTTGTCTTTAAAAATGACTCAGATAGGACTGGAAATATATCAGAAAGTACCCATACCCCTGATATAGATGTCGCAGATATATACCATGAAAATAAAGAATGTTTTAATGAAGACACCGATTGTTTTACGTCCAACAATGTGCCAATTGAATTAACATCAAGTCGATATTTTGTTGGTTACATAGCTCAACGAATGTCTTGCGTTAAATGTCGTGTGGATATAATCAAACCAGCGCAAATTTTGTCATATCCTTCAGAAATGTTCGTTCATGCAAAAAATTATACAAAAGATTCCAACTTTGGAAGTTTGTGCGCTCCATCTGATTTATTTTTTGAAGTTTGCAAAATTCATATAAAAGTCTTTGAAAAAATATTTTTAGAAAATGAAGCTATAAAAAGCATAAAAACATTTGTAGTTGAGCAATGCGTAAGTTGTACCAAATATACAATTTATTCCTTTTGGTTTGGTGAAAATAACGAATGTTATAAACACAGAATGGAGATGCTTCATTTACTAATTGTTGTTTTACTACGGAAGCATTCCACATGGGAAACAAACAAATTCAAATTATCCAGTATGGAAGAAGTTAAAATTTTGAACCATTAAAATGATAAATAAATTTAATAAATACTAAACAAAAAAAGCATTCGTTTTATTACAACTTCATTCTATATAAAAATAGACACATATGTTAAATACATACATACATAATTAAATAGTCTAAAAAATAACATTATAATTCGGTGCGAATCGATATAGTTTCATTTCTACAACAATAAAACACATATCGTTAGTATAATTCGCAAAGACGCTAAGTCCACTTTTTTCCAAAATTGAGATTTTAATGCAAAACGGTAACATTATACAAAATACATATTTTACGACAACAAAAAATGTCATTATTTAGTTTAAAGTTGTTGTAATTTTGTGGTTTGCAAAAACGCTAAGTCCACAAAACTACGAAAAATATTAATATTATTAATTAATTAATAATAATAATTAACATTATTAGTTATTAATATTATTATTATTTTGTAAAAATAATTGCGTTTAAAAAGTTTATAAATTTTAAAAACTGAAAAGCTACAATGTTTTTTGTGTCTCCTGTGAAATTTGAAAAAAGGGACTTAACACGTTTGCGAATTAGACTAACGATATTCTTACCCTAAAATAAAACAAACGGTAATATTTCTTTTCCACAGGCACATACATTTTGTGAAAACAAGACATCTTTCAGTTTGTTTATTATTTTATTTGGCAATGTATGTATACATACACGTATAAACGCATATGAAAATAAATTGCTTAGAGAAGAAAACAATACGTTCTCTGAGTACATGTCTTTACATCTTTTTGTTCTTTTTTTGTTTTCTTTCTCTCATGTAGTGTGCTCTTTCATTACACACTGCTGTAATTTACACATAACACTAAACACACACACATACATACAATCCCGCCACACTTAATGAAAACATAAACAAAAACCGATCAAGCTGCACTTGAATGACCTATGACGAATAATTAAAGGGATCATATTGGTGATTGAGTGACATTGATAAAGTCACTCAATTCCCCAATTCGAAGACTGTATGATTGGTCAATTCTTCAAGTTGCGACTATCGAAATTAGAGTAAGTACATGTATGGAATAGGATTAAGCGAGATAGAATGTAAATTAATGTATGTTAGAATAATATAGAATACATGTAATTTTTGTATAAAAAGAGCCCTTTGGCCACAAAAAAATCAGATTTTAATGAGAACTCAAATCGGCAACAACTTTGCCTTGACTTTATTATTAAATCTCCTTTTGCCCTTACCAAGGTAAGATCGGCAAATGTAATAGCGTAACCAACGGCAAACTCTGCCGGTTACAAAAAATATCCTTTTACATTTCTTTTAATAAAAAGCATCTTTCCACCACATGGCGATCCTGCGATCTCGATCCTGACAATCTAAAACTATTTCTTAGATGGAAGAATATACACCGGCCGGAACAAAGGAAATCATCCCGAAGTACGTGCCCACAAAACTAGGACCTCAAAAATGAACGATAGAGGAATATAAGAGAAGACAAAAAAGACTACAAGAGGAAAAATTGACAGCGATACCAAAGATAGACACAAAAATAACAAAAAAAAAGAGGTGGACGGTTAGTAAGGCTAAGAAGGGAGTTAGCCGAAAATCTGAGAGTAGTAAATGACGAGGAGCACCCAATTCCATGGGAGAGAGCCCAGGAAATCTGGAAGGAAATTGAAAAAATAAAAAGGGAAATAAAAAATGGGAAGTCCTCAAAGCAAAGAGGCAATAGTAGAAGAAAACATAATAAATAATAATAGTAGCCAGTTAGATATTAAGAAGGAATTTGATTTAAATATAATTATATTAATAGGTGGAATTATAATATTCATAATATACAGAATCAACAAATATTTTAAAAATTATGTCCGGAAAAGGGTGGATAATATTTATAATAACCCTGTTAATAGTAATGCTATATCAGAGGTATAAAGATAAATTTAAAAAAAAAATAAAACTTTTATATAAGTATGTGTAATAGTATATAATAATAAAAATAAAAATTTATAAAACAAAATAAGATAAGAATTTTATATGGAGGAATTTGTAAAAAGATTAAAAGATATTTGGGCAAATTTAAAGAAAAGTCCCAATAGAAAATATACAAAAAAGACCATAAAAGAAAAATTAGAGAATATAGAAGATATAAAAAAAGGTTTTCAGACAGCATTAGAAGTAAAGGGTGACACTGAGAATACAGTTGCCTTAAAGATAGAATTTAGTAATTTATATAAAACAATAATAGAATTTTTGAACAAGGCTCAAATGCAAGAAGATAAGGAATCCATTATGGCAACATTTAGTTTAGAAACAACTTCCAAAACTCTTCCATTATTCTCAGGAAATTTCAACGAACTGGAATGTTTCATGGTGACAGGTGACCTCATATATAAGACTTTATCAGAAACAGCTAAAAAAGATTTCCTTCAATACGTTTTCCATGCTAAACTAACTTCAAATGTTAGAACAGCTATTGGTGTTATTGCTGTACCTGAGACTTTTGACGCATTGAAGAACGCGTTACAGCAAAGATACAAAAGTAACAAGACAATTCCACAATTACAAGATAGGTTAAACAATCTGTACCAAAGAAATTTGACGGTAAATAGTTATAGGGACAAATTGACTGATATAATAGATAACCTTATTAATTAGGAATTGAAGAGTTAGGAAATGATGCTACAGAACCGGAGAAAACTAAATAATAAATTAGCCCTTGAATCATTTAAAAGAGGCATAAATGACAATATGAAAACAGCAATTTTTGCTGCACGTCCCAAAAATCTTCAAGAAGCAACAGAACTTGCTCTTGAATTAGAAAATGAGCAAAAAGCAAACCCAAGCTCTATTATGCATTTTGAAAGAGATTATAGGCAAACCAATAACCTTAGACCAAATAGACAAAATTTTAATAATAACAATTATAGGTCTAATAGTAACAATAATTATAGACCAATTAACAACAATTACAGACAGAATAACAACAATTTCAGACCAAATAACAACAATTTCAGACAAAACAATAATTTCAGGACAAGTAACAATAATGCTGGAAACAACAGGAACAACAATTTTAACAACAGAAATAACAGTTATACAAATAGGAATAATAATAACAACAATAACAGCGACAGAAGATATATACGTACAATAAACGACACGGGAAACATGGAAGGCTCGGAGTACGAGAATACTCCGGAAAGCCAAAATTAAAGATTTTTAAATTAACTGAAAATAATACAAATTTCATTACAGTCACATACAAAAATAAAAAATTAACATTTCTTGTCGACACAGGTGCCGACATATCACTATGCCGTATGAACAAATGTTTCGAAAATGAAGAATATTATCCAGAAGAAAGATGTAAATTAACAGGTATCAAAAATCAGGAAATCAATTCAATAGGAACTATTGACCTTAATCTAAATCTAACAAACTTAGAATGTAAACATACATTTCAACTGGTAGATACAGATTTTCCAATTGAAACAGATGGTATTATTGGTCGAGACTTTTTAAAGAAATATTTTTGTAAAATTGACTATGAAACATTTACATTAACTTTGTTTGTAAACAATACAACAATAATTTTGCCTATGCAAGCAAAAGCATATAGTGAATTAACAATAACAATACCACCAAGAACAGAAATTATACAACCAGTAAAATTAAATATAAATGAGGACAGCGTCATATTTAATAATGAGTTAGAAGACGGAATTTTCTTAAGTAATTCGATAGCACCCAAGAACGGAATGGCACATATAAAAATTTTAAATACAACGAACTCTACTGTAACTTTGAATGGCATTCAACTTCAGACTGACCCACTTAAAAATTATAATATATTAAATTACAATACTGTAAACAATGAGGAACGTTTTAACAAATTAATAAATACACTTAACATAAACAATAGTGATGAACATGCAAAAACAGAATTAATAAATATTTTCAAAAAATATCAAAATGTATTTCATCTGGATGATGAAAAATTAACAGTAAATAATTTTTATAAACAAAACATTACAACTTCTGATAATACTTGTTGTAACTATTGTAAATTAAAGTACACGCGTTTATAGTTTACTTAACAATTAAGCTTTATTAATCTAATTATACGATGCTTGAACATTGTTCGGCAAAGGAAAAAAGGCAAGTAAGTAATATAATAAAAGATCATAAAAATGTGTATACCATAATAGCGATGTTGAAACAATAGATAACCAGTATCTTTTTAACAGTTACAGCATTGCCATAGTGGTAGTAACGAATAAAGTTATAACAATACTCCAGTCTACATTAAAAACTATAGACTTCCAAATTCACTTACAAATGTTATAAATGAACAAGTTCAGAAAATGCTTAATGAGGATATAATAGAACCATCAGTTAGTCCTTATAATGCTCCACTCCTTTTGGTACCGAAAAAGAATACTGAAGACAAAAAGAAATGAAGACTTGTAGTGGATTTCAGAAAACTGAACGACAAGATTATCAATGACAAATTTCCTCTAACTAGATTAGAGGATGTTTTAGACAAACTTGGAAGAGCAAAATGGTTTTCGACACTCGATATGACTAGTTCATTTCAACAAATTGAGCTTGAAAAGGATTCAAGACCACTTAAAGCATTTTCCACTCCACATGGTCATTTTCAATTTAAACGACTCCCATTCGGTTTGAAAATATCATCCAATAGTTTTCAAAGAATGCTCACAATAGCATTATCAGGATTGGATTCTGAAGCTTTTCTGTACGTAGACGACATAATAGTATATGGTTGCAGCTTAAATCATCACAACCGAAATCTTGTCAAGGTTCTTGATAGACTTCAAAGATATAATCTGAAACTAAATCCACAAAAATGTTGTTTTTTGAGACCAGAAGTAGTTTATTTGGGTCATCTTATTACTAAAGATGGTGTAAAAACAGATCCATCTAAATATGAAATAGTCAAAAATTAACCTATACCCAAAAATATAGACGAAGTCAGAAGATTTGGTGCATTTTGTAACTATTATAGAAAATTCATACCAAATTTCGCAGATATTGCAAAACAATTAAATTCTTTATTAAAGAAATCAGCTAAATTCGAATGGACCAATGAATGTCAAAGTGCTTTTGACACACTAAAAGAAAAATTAACTAATCCACCAATATTACAATATCCAGGTTTTAACAGACCTTTCATACTTACCACAGATGCTTCAAATTACGCACTAGGAGCAGTTTTATCACAAGGAGACATTGGACATGACCTACCAATTTCATACGCTAATAAATCTTTGCAAAAACATGACATTAATAAACCTATAATAGAAAAAGAATTTTTAGCAATCCATTGGGGTATAAATTTCTTTAGACCTTATTTATATGGCAGACAATTCATAATAGTAACGGACCACCGACCATTAATTTCACTATTTTCACACAAGAATCCTTCATCAAAAATAACTAAAATTAGACTAGATTTGTGTGACTATGATTTTTCAATAGTATATAAAAAGGGCAAGATGAATACAAATGCAGACGCACTTTCCAGAATAGAAATTAACTCAGATGTACTTAAACAAATGATACCACAGAAGTATGACGAAAAACAAAATAAAGTTTTAATAACAACAAGAACCATGAAAAATAAAGAAAATGAGGCAAAGAAAGAATTAGATAAGAGAAAAGATATTAATAATGAAGAACAGGAATTGAATAATGAAAAAGATATTAATAAACTAGAAAATACACGTGTAAAAGAAGATAAACTGGAGAAATGCACTTCTCAGAAGCCTGATCAACTTCACATATGGGAATGCACCTCCATTAATGACGTCAAAAATATAAATAAATTGCAATTTAATAATGTTGAGAATATAGAGAATTTGAATATATATATAGAAAATAATATTGTGCACATAGGTCGTGATGATAATTCAACGAAACCAGTTTCGAATATGAAGAAATCTCGTACCCAAAATATTGAAGATGAAAATAATTATATGCATGCAAGATTCAGCGAAAACTCAGCGAAACTAGATTCGATTCTGAGGAAACTGATATCTAAAATGAATAGAGAAAATATAAAAGAATTAGCGCTTTCAAATGAAGATAAAATATTTGATTTGTATACAAAAGAAGAATTTAAAGAAATTTATGAGAAGATAAAAATTAGTAATAAAAGCCCTCAATTAAAAATATTGATATTTAAGCCTCCAATAAAAATTACAGACGACGTATTGAAATATGAACTGATTGACGAATTCCACAACACGACATATTCAGGCCATTTGGGAATAAGAAAAACAATTATAAAACTAAAACAACGATACATATGGAAAAATATGAGTAGGATGGTTAAGAAATTTGTATCATATTGTGACAAATGTAATAAAAACAAACAAACAAGACACACTAAAGAACCACTTATACAAACAAATACACCCAGCAATAGTTTTGAAGTGATTTCAATCGACACTGTAGGTCCTCTTCGTATTTCAAATGAGTACCGATACATACTAACAATGCAATGTGAATTAACAAAATTTGTTGTTGCACACCCAATGTCAACTAAAGATACACTCACTACAGCAAAAACACTAGTTGAACAATTTATTCTAAAGTATTGACAGTTTAAAGTACTTAAATCTGATAGAGGAACAGAATTTGTAAATGAGTTAATGAACAATATATGCTCATTACTTCAAATTAAACAAATATTTTCAACACCATACCATCATGAAACGTTAGGTTCGGTTGAAAGGAACCATAGAGTTCTTAATGAATTTTTGCTGACAACAGCAAATGATTATGAATGGGACAAGTGGATTCCATATTTTACATTCGCTTATAATACAGGTCCTCATATAGATACAGGCTATTCACCTTTTGAATTAGTATATGGTAAATTGCCATGCTTGCCATCTGATACTTTTAATATAAACAAAAACAAAATTTACAAGTATGATGACTATGTACAAGAGCTACGAGTTAGACTACAATTTGCATTAAATAAAGTCAAAAATATAATTACTAAAACCAAAGAAAAAAGAACATTAAATAATAAATATGAAAATAAGCTAGATTTAGAAGTAGGTGATCTAGTATTACTAAAAGTAGAAAATAGGAAGAAAAACCAAAGTCCGTATAAGGGACCATATAAAATTATAAGTAGAAATGGAGTAAATACTTCAATAGACTATAACGGAAAAACCAAACAACTTCACAATAATCAATTAAAACCATATAATTCTATTTTATAAGTTTATCATTAATATTTACTAGCTAATTTTAATATTAAGATATAAAAAAAAAACAAAAAAAATTCATATAAATATAAAAATAAATATACAATTGTAAAACTATTTTAATAAGAAATATTATAAAATTAATTGTTACCATGCATGTGCTTAGAAAAATTAATCCCCTAATTTTTCTCTTAAGGGCAAGGATGTAGTGTGCTCTTTCATTACATACTGCTGTAATTTACACATAACACTAAACACACACACATACATACAATCCCGCCACACTTAATGAAAATATAAACAAAAACCGATCAAACTGCACTTGAATGAACTATGACGAATAATTAAAGGGATCATATTGGTGATTGAGTGACATTGATAATGTAATAGCGTAACCAACGGCAAACTCTGCCGGTTACAAAAAATATCCTTTTACATTTCTTTTAATAAAAAGCATCTTTCCACCACACTCAGTTAACATGAGAGTGAGACAACGGTTTAGCTTTCCCTGTTACCTACCCCCCTCATCGTAAAGAAGCACAAAATTTTGTCAATTTTAAATACACTGTGTGCAACATCTTTATATATTTATAATCTTTGCTTTGATGCTGTTGGTTTATGTTTAGGTTAGAGAACATGTACATGCCAATTGAGACCCTTACAGTACCCGGAGGTCAAGTTGACCCATTGTACAAACGTCCTAAAGGGGAGACGATAATAGGGGAGACAGGGAAAAAGGAGCGGAAGCAGGAAAGGGAGAATAAGGAAGCGAAAGAATTACACAGACTAACAAACACACAATAGAGCGCTACTACAGTATTGAAGCCCTAGTACTCCTCAACCAGCTCAAACTAATAATGAATCTATGGAGAGTCTTAATGTCGGGTCTCGACACAGAATTCAAACCCTCAGAGAAGCTACTGCCAAGGGTCTTCAACCTCAACCTACTAAGGTCTGGACAGTTACAGAGGAGGTGTTCGATAGTCTCCAACTCCTCCTAATCGCAACATAGCCCGCAATAGTCCGGCTGGGATCTATTCCAGATCCTTGTCAGAGATCTAATCCCGCAGTGCCCAGTAATGAACCCAATAACTAAGCTTAAACTGGCATTATCTAAATCCAGCATCCAACCTGTTCTTACATTGTCTTAGCAGGCCATAGACACCTAGAAACATAACAACCTGATGCATGCCCCCGACGCCTCTGCTCTTTCTCCCTGACCTATCCATTGATGAGGCCGTAGAGGTGGCAGATTGGGAGACCTGTACGAATTATCAAATCGCCCTCAGGAAGTGAAACCTAATCTAGCGAGAGCATCCGCCCTCTCATTACCTTTCTGCCCCTGGAGTACCCCACCGTTCCATAGTGCCCTATTCGATATAAGTATCCTCAAAGTAGCCAGGAACATAGCCTCAGGCACAATATAGTCGGCGCCTTTTTCCGAAATTCCTTACCTCCCCTCAGGAAAGATGACGTTCAGAGCTCTGGAGTGTCCTATCGACCGCTGTTTCCAGCTGCCCGATTACCTCAGACGTATACCATTACGCGCTGCACACTGCTTGACATACAAATAAAGCAGAGTCAGGCAGATCATAGTAAATATTAATAACAACAACAAAGCGTGCGTCCAGTGAACAATTTACTAAAAGTAAATATTTTTAAATATTGTTGGTTAAGCAAATATACAAGTAAACTTTGGTGCTGTAATTAAATATTAATAACAACAACAAAGCATCTAGTGAACAATTGACTAAAACCGCTGTTAAGAATTTGAAATTTTGTGTCTCCCATAAAGGGTTAATAATTACAAACCTTCAACAACAAACAAAACAACAACAAAAAATCTCCAAAAATTTACAAAATAAAATTATAGCAAAGAATAAGAAAGGATAACAACAAAAAATCGCCTGAAGTAAAATAAGAAAGAATAATAACAAAAAATCGCCTGATGTAACCATTATAAAATTTTTGTACATAAGAATTGAAGAATATATAACAAGATCTTGGAAAAGAAATAGTTAATTAGGAAAGTGAACTTCAATTAGTAAACTTCGTTCTGCGGCGACCAATTTAATTTGACTTTCAAAAAAAAAAAAAGAACAGTTAAAACTTATTGTAAAATAAATTAAATTAATATAAAATTTCTATTGTGTAGGAATGTAAAAAAATGATGTGCGCATGTGCGCATGTGCGCATTCAAAAAACAAGCAGTCATATTCAACCTCCCAACGAAGTCGGTCGCTTGCGCCGGAGCTTATCTGTATCAAAGACTATATAATATAAAGATGTTCCACTCAGTACATTTTGGTTTAACACAAATTTTGTACAGCTTAATGATGCTGGGGACAAGTGGCAAGGGAAGGGAAAAAAATTTGCTCTTTTTCTCATTTTTTGAAAAGATAAATTTTTTGTAGATAACAAATAACGGGGGAGAGCGAAAGCACTTTTATTTTGCTCTCTTGCAAGATAAAGGGCCTGTTCGTAAATGCATCATGAGCATCGTGTTCATAAATGCAAACCTTGGCAGCACTGCAGCTGTCACATGTTCCTAAATGCAACATTAAGTCATATTATGAGCAAATAAACACAAAACACTAATCATAAAAATAACTGATGCATTAAATGAGTGATAGAGAGAGAAAGAGAGTTTTAACAGAAAGTTTCTTTTTTTCTTCCTTAAATGTCTTCTTTTTTGTGCATTTAACAACATTTTGTAATGTTTTATCGTCCAGTTCAAAAATCAAATTTATTAATAATTTTTCCATTTCTGCGGTGTTTGTTCGTTCTTAAATGAAAACAAATAAATCAGCAAAAAGAAGCATCTGCAACATGTAATTGGCAACGTTAGCGCAAAATAATCATATTTACAGCGCAATGTTGCATTTACGAACAGGCCCAAAGTATTTGATATTATTGTTGTTGTTATTCTTACTGTTTATGTTTTTTTTTTTTTTAATAAAAGCTGTGGTTTATTTCGTAATTTTTTAAAAAGAGAGATTGTTCTTTCTATTAAATGTGAGATTGAAAAATAGAAAGAAACAAGATGACTTCGTAGGTGAGTGTAGGGCAAATCACATTTGTTTTGTTTTTGTGAAAACGAAAATAAATTGATTCGCACCGAATTTATGATGCCCATTGTATGAAATTTATATGCCAAATTTTTAAAAACTTAGAAATCTTTTTTCTCTTGTAGTAGAAAATTAGGTTTAATTGCCAGATTAGGTTTATCTTGCCAAAAATGTCGATTGGATATAATTAAACCCCACCAAATATTGGCATACCCCTCCGAAATGTATATACATGCGAAAAATTACAATGAAGTATCAGATTTTGGAAGTTTGTGTGGACCATCCGATTTGTTTTTTGAAATATGCAAGATACAAATAAAAGTATTTGAAAAAATATTCACAGAAGACAAAAGCATACGAAATATTAAGAAAACTATTGTCGAACAATGCATACAATGCACCAAAAATACAACATATTCCTTTTGGTATGAGGAGAATGACGTATGCTATAAACATAGATTAGAGATGCTGAATCTTCTTGTGCTAACATTACTTCGTAAGCGTTCTTCATGGCAGACTCAAAACTATAAATCATCGAGTGCTGAGAAAGTCAAAATTTTAAATCATTAAAAATTAATTTAAATAACCTGTCCAAATGTAAAAACATTTTATCTTTATTTCTTTGTAAAAATTTCTATATTATAATAAATGCTTGTTAAAATGTTTGTTATTTATAAGAAATCAGCATTTCGGTGCGAGTCGATTCATTTTTATTTTGTACACCAATAAAACACATTGTTCAAACGAGGTTTGAACACATAATACCCTGTAAGCGATTCCAATAAGAACAACCTAATTTCCAGCAAGCTAAAAGAATGTCTCCAGTTTGTTTTTCTTTTTTTTTGCACATAATTTGGAATGCCTCCACAATTCCAGTTATACAAAAACAAAGGGAATGTCTCCACAATTTATTGTTAATATCAATTGTAGGGAGAGCAAATGTTTGGTGGAAAATAAAATTAGACAAAGCAATTACTTCTCATCTTGCATTAACATAGCAAACATAAAAATAAATTCACCTCTTATCTTCAACGATCAAACAAGTTCAAATAAAAGTGCTCTAAATAAATAAACATAAAAACAAAATATAGACTAAGGCAAAACATAATCCAAATATACATAATAACTTAAATTATAATTAATAAACAAATCTATTTCTCTACCCTTAAATTATATTTCAAATAAAATAAAAATTGTTATATTAAATTAATATTTACCTACCCCTTTACTTAAATGGTTAAATGAATTCAACCTGAAAAATTATAATTGCCTAAAATTATATTTACCTAATTCATACTTACCTGAATTTATGTGAAATTGCTTATATAAAATCATACTTATAGGCCATTTACACTACAGCGAAATCTAGTAGATTAGATTTCAAATCTTGCTCAAAATCTAGACCGTTTACACTTGATTTTTTTGACAGTAGCAAGATTTCATTTTAATAACAAAAACAGCTGACTGAAATTTAAAAGAAAATAATAATATTTCCAAATAATAATAATATTTCCAAATACAAAATAAAAATGAAAAATATGGGACATTTACTATTGTTTTCATCAAGAGCAAATAAGATTCAAACAGAAATAATGTTGGTGCAAAAAAAACGTCAGCATTTGTAGAATATAAGATTTAAAAAATAATGTAAATGTATTACTACATACAATTGCTAAATAAAGGGTCCTCCAAATAACTTTTTTTTTTGAAAATGCTTTAAAAAAAGTACTGAATATTTTCTCAAATTTCTTTTTTTATTTGAAAGCAAAATCTTTCCGGTTAATAATGGAAAATAATTTCATTCAAATGGCTGCCTCGGCTGGCCATGCAGTAGCCTACATGATCGGTCCAATTTTTAAGCAAATTATCGATTGTGCGCAGCTGTATTTCACCAATGGCTTCACGAATATTGTCTCTGGCTTGTCGGCGTAACACTTATCTTCGACGGCACCCCACAAATAATAGTCCAACGGTGTCAAATCGCAGCTTCGAGGTGGCCCAATTATGCCTCTGGACCAAAATCCGCACCAAACAGTGACTCGTTTTAGGTGCGTCGGCTTTTCAATGTATGTATGCGGGTTTTCTGTGCCCCAAATGCGACAATTTTGCTTGTTTACATACCCGCCAAGATCAAAATGAGCTTCATCTGAAAAGATGATTTTTTTTGCCAAAATCGGCATCTTCTGTAAGTCGATCGCAGGCCCACTTAGCGAAGCGAAAACGCATAATCATTTATTTTCCTTTATTAACCGGAAGGATTGTACTTTCAAATAAAAAAAGAAATTTGAGAAAATAAAAAATTATTTGGCGGACCCTTTAGCAGAATGAATGAATTTAAATTGAACTGTCATTTTTTTCCTGCGCAGCGTTGTATTTTTAAGTACTATTTGGCAAAACACATAGTTGCATTTCTATTTTTGCTAGATTTTGAGTAGATTTTGCCGAAATCTACTAGATTTGTAGATTTCGTTTTGTATAGGAAATCTAGTTGAAATCAACTAGATTTCGCTCGAAATCTCATAAGTACCAGATTTCGATGTAGTGTAAATGGCCTATTACCTAAATTGTGTACCTAAAATAAAATTCTGAGTGAAATTATACTTACCTACATACTGGAATAAATTACCTATACTAAAAAGAAGAGAGTGAATTACATCTCATAAATTTATACTTACCTATATGAAATTATACCTACTGAAAAATCTTTATACTCAGCTAACCTACTTACCTATGTATATGAAATCATAATTACTGAAAATAAATATATTGTAAATCTACAATTGGAAAAAACCAAAAAAAAAGGATTTGTTTCATAGCTGAAAAAAAGGTAAGAGTCTCATTTCCCTCTCAATTCTCTTAAGAAATAGAAATACATAATTATATTTCTTTCTTTTTCTTTCCAAACACAACACGCATCCCAACGATTGTAATTACTCACGAGTGATTACAATCCATATCTCCTGAAGATCTTTCTCTTCAAGGAGATTTATAAACAAATCGATCCCCACTCTATTTGTTTCACACATATTCTTTACCCTACATAAATATCAACTTTTATAAAATTTATTTTCTTGTTTACTACAAATATTATGTGGTTTAAAAAGTATTAAAAAGAAACAAAACACAAAAAGAACTTATGAGTAGACTACACATATATGCATACAAACATATCACACACTCAGTTCAAAAGTGGCACAACTCAAAAATTAAAACTACACGTATTAATACATAAACTTGAAAAATACAAATTTTGAGTTGTGTCACTTACGAACTGGGTGTGCGATATACATGTGTACGTCTGCTTGTTATAGCTAATTCTCTTTTTCGCAAAATTCGTCTCCCTTTTTATCTTTCAGAGAGACTATAAATGATTTTCTCTTTTATATGGGATTTTTGATAAATCCCATGCAGATTTTTGCAATGGAAACACAATGTACGGCAGTGTGCTATCTTTATAATTAAATAGTCTTTGTCTGTATATTTTGAAATTCTCTTTTTTGTATTTTTTTTAACTTTGAATTTTATATAAAAAAACTCTTTGAATAAACAACTCTACAATTTTGGGGGCTCAACCCGGATCAAAAGAGTATAGAGTTCACGTATACGTGAATAGGTGTGTGAGAGTAAAATACTCACTAACACAGTGAACGTAGATAAAGCTAACGCAGATAATTTGTGGCAGATAATTTGTGCAGATAATTTGTGGCAAGTGTGTGAACGAAGAGACAAAAATTGTTTTTATATACGCAAGCAGCACAAGTGTTTATTTTTGTAAACGGACAAAAGCATAGAAAAAAGCAAACAGGCACGAACATGAATGCGTTAGGAGACTTTATTGATATAAAAAACAATATTGCGACTGCGAAGAGAATGACGATTGTTGCTGTACATAAATTTGTTTTTGAGGAAGAAGGTGACCGAGGCAACAGAAAGTGCATACGTATGTTTATGGGCTTTGATTTCGACGAAAACGATAATCTTTATGAAGCAAAGAGAAAATACGTTAAAGAAAATCTCAGTGACGCTGATTTAGGTAGCTGTATGCAGTGTGTTGTGTTTAAGTTACAACAACAACGACTTGTTTAAACACATATTTTCTAATTTGAAGAAGGGACAATTGATGCGTTGTCAAGAGAACGATGATGTTGAAAGTAGCGATGGTTACGACGATGATGATGATTACGACGATAACGACTATACAATTGTGGTTCACAATGTGGTGGTAAATAAGACGTTTGCAAAGAATAAAAACGGTGTTGATAATAAACAGAAGACGCAATACGAAAAACGGGAGACTGTTAGTGTCGAAAGAGCAACTTGTTTGAACATGCAACGGTTTGCAATGAATTATCGTGACATTGAAGATTCTATTCCCTCGTTTCACGGTGATGGTAATATGCCAATTGAAGTGTGGATCAATGAGTTTCAGGAAACATCTTCTATTATGGGATTTGACGATTTCCAGAAGTTTATTTTTATTAAAAAATCTTTAAAAGGTTTAGCTAAATTGTATGTATCCAGTGAACGCGGTATTACATCATACGGGTATTGAAGGATGCATTAAGAAATGAATTTGGTACAACGATTAACAGTGCGCAATTGCATAGAATGATGATTGAACGCAAAATTAATAAAGACGAAACAGTTCATCAATACTTTTTTAGTATGAAGGAGTTGGCTTCTCGCGGAAATATCTCTCTCATGGAATATGTAATTGATGGTATTAATGATTTGACGGTGAATAAATCTATTTTGTATGGTGCAACAAATTTGAAAGATTTTAAATTGAAATTAAAATGTTATCAGACTATTGTGGATAAAGCAGCTAAATCGAAATTCGAAAGACCAACAACAATCAAACCCAAGAACGACAGAAAGGAGAAAAATTGTTTTAATTGTGGTGGCAAAGGTCATGAATCCAAGAACAGTAAGGACAAAGACAAAGGCGTTAAATGTTATAATTGTAACAAATATGGTCATATTTCTAAACAGTGTCCGACAAAACTAGAAAAGCCAAATGTACGCTAGCTGGTAACAGTGAAAAAGAATGCCATGGAGTTCGAGGTACAATTTTTGTGTGACCAACCATTTCAGGCAAAAACCTTGTTCGATACAGGTAGCAAATTCAATGTGGTTACGAATAGTGTTTATAAAAAGCTGAATTTACCCAAGCTCGTGAAATCGGATTTCTATCTCGATGGTTTTGGAAACCAGGATAATCGTAATAAAATTAAGCCGATTGGAAATTTTTATCAGAGTGTGAATATTGACGGCGATGATTATAATTTAAATTTTCATGTGGTACCTACCAATTCTATTGATGTGGATGTAACATTGGATAGTGAATTCTGTCATTTTTGTGAAATCAACATTACTTCAGATGGTTTGAGAATACGAAAGCTCAAGGACGAGACATCAGATGAAATCCACAAGATGATGGTTATAAATGCGTATGAAGATCCAGATAATGGCGTAAGTACAAATAATATTGATGACAGTGTAAGTGAAAATGCCAACCTCGAGGTAAAGAATTTGATAGAGAATTATCGACCAATGAAAACTAAGACGACAAATGTCGAAATGAAAATTATTGTTAAGGACGATACACCAATCCACAGCAGTCCCAGACGTTTACCGATTATGGAAAGAAATATTGTCGACAGTCAAGTTGAAAAATGGCTCCAAGAAGGAATAATCGAACCATCCGAGTCGGAGTATAGTAGTCCAGTGGTACTAGTGAAAAAACGAATGGAGAACAAAGTCATAGTAAAGGTAAGTAACAAAGTAACAAAGTAAGTAACAAAGTCATAGTAAAGGATAGATTTCCCATTACCATTAATTGAAGACCAACTTGATCGATTACAGGACGCGAATTTATTTTCAACCATAGATTTGAAAAATGGTTTCTTCCATGTGTCAGTCCAAGAGTCGAGTCGAAAGTATACGTCTTTTGTCACTCACAGTGGACAATACCAATTTCGAAAAGTGCCGTTTGGTTTATCGAATTCTCCAGGAGTTTTCCAGCGCCATGTGAATGCAGTGTTCCGTGATTTGACTAGACAAGGTATAGCTTTACCGTACATAGATGACGTGATAATAACCGCTAAAGACGAGGACGAGGCGATGCAAAATTTGAAAACTGTTTTAAGGCTGTGTGAGGAATAGGGTTTGGAGATTAATCTGAGAAAATGTAATTTTTTGAAGAGGAAAATTCAGTTCCTTGGGTACGTAATCGAGAATAAAAGGATTTCACCATCACCCGAGAAGATCGATGCGCTTATGAAATTTCCTATCCCCAAGAACTTAAAACAACTTGAAAGCTTCCTCGGATTAGCAAGTTATTTCCGTAAGTTTCCAATTTTTCAATTATTGCAAAACCATTAACCGACCTGAAGAAGAAAGATCGTAAATTTGAGATGGGCGATGAACAGCTTTCAGCAGTCAACATACTGAAATCTATAATGAGTGAAAATCCTGTTCTACATATCTATAATCAAAATTATGAGACCGAAGTCCATACTGATGCGTATATGGAAGGATACGGAGCAGTATTAATGCAAAAATCACCTGACGATAATCAACTACACCCAGTTTATTATATGAGTAGAAAAACCACAGACCAAGAAAAAAAATATTCAAGCTACAAGTTGGAGATTCTAGCCGTGATCGAAGCATTGAAGAAAATCATAGTGTACTTGCTTTGAATTCCGTTTAAGTTAGTTACTGATTGCAACGCATTTATGAAGACGCTCGACAAGAAGGATTTATGCACTCGCGTAGCACGTTGGATACTATTTCTGCAAGATTATAATTACACAGTCGAACACAGACCTGGAAAGCAGATGAAACACGTCGACGCTTTTTCTCGTCATCCAGTTATGACAATCTCCAGTGAGGACAGTATTATCGAAAAGATGAAACGTTCCCAAATACAGGATGAAGACCTCACAACGATAAAGGATATTCTAAAGACTACTACAGATTATAAAGACTACTTTCTCAAAGGTGAAATACTCTATAAAGTCGTCGATGATCGTGAGTTGCTAGTCGTGCCGAAGGGCGAAGTTATCAGGCAGGCACACGCGAAGGGTCAGTTTGCCGTAAAGAAGACCAAAGATTTGATATGACGTGACTACTTCATTCCAAAGCTCGAAGAGAAGATAAAACACCATATTGCCAATTGTGTTCCATGTATCGTGACAAATAGAAAGAAAGGTAAACAAGAAGGTCAACTTAATCCGATACCAAAAGAAGAAGTGCCGTTGAAGACTTACCATGTTAATTTTCTCGGTCCGTTGGAGTCTACCAACAAAAACTAAGTTTACTAAGTTTTGCTGGCTTTACCCGACGAAGTCAACTACAGCTAGAGATGCTATATCCAAATTAGAACAACAAAGTGTTACGTTCGGAAATCCCGTCCAGATTGTATCAGATCGTGGTTCAGCATTTACGTCTGCGGAATTTCAACAGTATTGTGAAGGCGAAGGTATTCAACACGCCAAGATTACAACAGGTTTACTACGCGCCAATGGTCAAATAGAGAGGATGAACAGCAAAATTGTTCCAGTATTAGCTAAGTTAAGTATAGAAGACCCGACTAAATGTTGGAGAAGTACAACAGATTCTCAACTCAACCTACAACAGAAGCATCGATTCCACACCGTTTGAAGTATTAGTTGGAGTCAAAATGCATTGTAAAGATGACATCCGTATTAAAGAGCTGTTAGAGCAAGAAGTCGTTACCAATTTCGACCATCAAAGATCTGAAGCTAGACGTGAAGCTAAGGAAAGCATCATTAGACTACAGAACGAGAACAAACACACCTACAACTTAAGATGCAAGACCGCTACGCAATATCGTATCAACGACCTGGTTGCTATTAAAAGCACACAGCTAGGAGGTGGCCTAAAGTTGAAGTCGAAGTATTTTGGTTCCTATCGTATCACGAAAGTCAAGGCGCATAACACCTATGATGTCATAAAAGTGAGCGATGGTGAAGGTCCTAAGCAAACGTCAACTTGTGCCGAGTTCATCAAGCCCTGGCCAGATGATCAAGAAGACGGATTCGAGGCGAATCCATTGCAGGAAGGCCGATCTGTAGGAATGTAAAAAAATGATGTGCGCATGTGCGCATTCAAAACACAAACAGTCATCTTCAACCTCTCAACGAAGTCGGTCGCTTGCGCCGGAGCTTATCTGTATATTTTGATATTCTCTTTTTTGTATTTTTTTAAATTTGAATTTTATATTAAAATAAAACTCTTTGAATAAACAACTCTACAATTGTGAAATTAAAATCTATTATTCAAACAATTTACACAGTGAATTTAAAATTAATAAAACCAATAAAATTAAAATTAATCAAAAAAATAAGTTTCTTATTTTTTGTGGAAGAAATTCGTTTGTGGAAGAAAGTTTTCATTTAGGAACAAAACGTTGAAAAACGCTTTAACGTTACCATAGGGTCCTTCGAACAGAATGTCTGAATCGGTCTAAAAAAAAAAAAATTCCGTCTCTTAATCGTAATCGCCTTATTCGATATGCAGAACGAAGGTCAATCGGGAAAAGCTGGTGAGGTGCAAACTCCTCCATCAGATTGGAATATTCAGTTCAAATTACACCAAAGAAAACAATTAGAAAATCGTTTGCAATCGGCAAAAAATAACTTTCATAATCTCGACACGATTTCGATTCATTACTCCGAGATCAAAATATCGTTGCTAGATCGCAGTTATGAGTAGTTTGAAGAGCTCCAATCCCAGCTAGAAATGTTAGATGAATCACAACTAGATGACCCTATTCGACAATCGGTGGAAGAAATCTACGCCGAGACTAAAGCGAAATTGGTAGAGCACATAGCAGTTTTAAAGTCTCAATCGGACACCAACCTTAACAGTACTCGATTGGAAGGGCCGCAGACCACGTCTGGGCGAACTCATTTACCAAATTTGCAATTATCAACATTTTCGGGAGCGCCACAGGAGTGGACAGATTTCTATAGCACCTTCAACGTATTAGTTCATCAAAACAAAGATTTATTACCTGTTGAAAAGTTTCAATATTTGAAATCAAGTTTGAAAGGTAATGCTGCAAACATCATTCAGTCATTGGAAATCACTGGGACCAATTACGACAAGGCTATACAACTGTTAAAGGCCAGGTATGACAACAAGAGGTAAATTTTTCAGGCCCATCTAACTAAAATGTTTGAAGTGGAAAAAATCATGCGACCTAATGTGTCATCGCTACGTCAATTCATTGATCAAATCAACGCAAATGTTCGAGCGCTTCAATCTTTTGCGTCTAATATCCAAATCGCCGATGGAATTTTGCTATATCTGGTAACATCAAGCTTCGATAAAGAAACACAAGCTCTTTTGGAGGAAGAAGTATCGTCAAAATTTAATCAAAATGACTCCACTTCATTTAAGCTTCCAGATTGGGAAGCTTTGGCCTGTTTTCTAGAGAAACGTTGTCAAACCATCAGTTTCATCGACTCAGCCCTCTCAAATCATCTTTCGTCTTCGTCACATCAGCAAAAATTGTATTCAAGCAAACAAAAAGCTTTGTTCGTGGCTAGTGAACAATGGAATAAATGTACTTTGTGCAAATCAGGAATACATAGTCCCTTTAAGTGCCTATCATTTATGAAAATGACCTCGCAAGATAGATTTGCACTGGCAAAACGCAACAAATTATGCCTAAATTGTTTAGGCGTGAATCATATGATGAGCAATTGTCCATCCAAACACAAATGTCAGGTTTGTAATGAGTCGCATCATACGTTATTACATCGTGAGATGTCACAATCTCAGTCAAACTCGGAGTTAACAAAAGAATCGTCTACACATTCACCAGATAATACACCATCCTCGTGTCAAGCAACAGAACTCAAAAGTGACGTCCTATTGGCAACTGCAATCGTGAATCTTGGTACACGATCTGGCATCAAAATAAAAGCTCGTGTGTTGTTAGACTCCGGATCCCAGGTAAATTTCATTTCATCAAAAATAGCACAACATCTACAAGTACATCGAGAAAAATCAAATATACAAATTAATGGTATTGGTACGGCAACCGTCAAATCTCTAGGGGTATGTTCTATTGTTACTGAATCGCTTCAAAATTCATATAGCTCAACCATACAAGCAATTATTCTACCGCATATAACTAACCTTCGACCTACAAATACCATTGAGAAGGACAAAATAAGTATACCGTCTAACATCAACTTGGCTGATCCACACTTTGATAAACCGGGACATATCGATTGTTTAATTGGTGCCAGTATTTTTTATGAACTACTTATGGTAGGTCAGATTAAGTTAGGTGACAATGTAAAGTAAAATACCATTGAAATATTACTTTATTATATTAAACACTTTATTGTTTATTTATTTAATTTTAGAGAACAGCCGCTAATGCGACTGTTAACTTGTTAGGTTTATCTTATACTTAATTATTTTAAAATTAAACTTATGCTAAATGTCTTACATTCTAACACTCCATGAGTGTGGGAATATGCTGAGACAGCACAATACACAAATTGTTTATGTCTCGATGCATTTATGCAGTGTGGACAATATCAACAAGAATGTGTCGATATTAAGTTGCATACAGAAGGTATGGCAACCTAGACTAGTCAAACACACTACACCTTCCCTCTTAATGAAGAACAATCAACATAAGTTGAGTGTTCTTTTACAAAGATAAAAATAAAAAAAAAAAGATATAGACAATAAGGAAAAACAATCAATACGAGTTGATTGCTCTTTTACATAGATTAATAGATACATAGATCAATAAAAATAAAATACGAGAAAGTGAATGAAATGACAGTTGATTCAACATGTCATTCACCTTCCCTTTTGAAAAGGAAAAGAAATTAGATTTCTTTCTTTTCTTAGTTACGAAACTCAATTCGAAACTATAGATCTTAATTATGGAATGCTGCAACACGGCAGCTGATACAGACTATCAGGTGACCTTCTTCAGTCTGTTTTTATGCACAATGGCGGTTTTACCGTTATCGTCCTCGATCCTGATGTTGTTATCAGGTCGTATTTCTATTACCTTGAAGGGTCCTTTGTAGATACTATCCAGTTTGTGACCAGCTTCGTTGGTAAGAAGGACTTGGTCATTTAACGATAAATTTATAGGATTGGCTTGATCATTGGAGACTTTCTGCCTACTCAATTTAGCATTTTCTACGAAACTAGCGGCTCTATGGTGCGCAACTTGAAGTCTGAATTTGACCTCTTTTTCATATGAATCAATATTATACAATGGAGCTATGCTGAGGTCTTTTGTGAAATCTAAGACAGGTGGAATTTTTCCAAAAACAAGTTCAAAGGGACAATAGTCATGAGCCGTGGAAGGCGTTGTATTATAACAATACACAAAAAATTTTAACCATATGTCCCAATCAGATCCGTCATTTGAAATATATGATCTTAGATACTCGTTGAATGTCCTGTGTGATCTCTCCACAGTGCCGAGTGTTTCATGATGATATGGAGTAGAATTTACCTTCTCCACTTTCATGAGTGCGCATAGCTCTTGTAATACTTGGTTCATATATTCCGTACCCATGTCCGTGCCTATTTTAGTCATTGGACCATATATTAAGATGAATTCTTCCATGATCGCTTTCGCTACACTTCTGGCGGACTTGTTGTTAATGGGTATGGCAATTAAGTATTTTGTTAAGTCGCACATTATTGTTACCGCATGTTCGTTTTGAGAATCGGACCGTGGTAAAGGTCCAATAGTGTCTATAATCACTATCTCAAAAGGCTTCATTGGAGTAGGGGTTAAAATAAAGGGTTCTCTGTCCTTAATCCTTGGCATGCTTTGCATTTCTTGACATATTTAGTAATGTCTTTAGTCATGCCTTTCCAATGATAACGAAGTCTTATTTTTCTGATCATGCGTGTGATCCCTGTATGACCTCCGTTAATAGGATCATCGTGATATTTTTGCATGATTTCTATTTTTCTAGCATCGGTTGTTACTTTTTCTGTTGCTGGTAAGAGCACTATGGTCAATCTTTTTAGTAGACCATTTCCTTTATTTTTAAAGGTTTCAATACTTATCCCCGGGGTATTGAGCAGACAATCATTTATAGAAAGTCGCAAGGATGTCGGACCCATGTTACCAGCTATTTTTTCAAGCTTTGGAAAGAGTAGATCAAGATCTACTATTCCATTAATAACAAAGTCGTGACGAAAAAATGAACACTTATCCGGGTGTAATTTGAGATTATGTTGTCTACACAAGGTAAACACATCTTTTAAGTTTCGTAACATATGTTTTTCAGAGCATCCGACGACTATTAAATCGTCCATATACACGAAAGCTTGGGATGGTTTTAATCCCGAAAAGGCAGGCGACATCATTCTTTGGAATGAATTTGGTGCTATTTTAATGCCATAAGGGAGTCTTTTGAATCTATAAGATCCTTTGTCAGTTGAAAAGGATGTGATGTCTCTAGATTCTTCTTCGAGCTCTATTTGATGGAAGCCCGATATCAAATCGAGGCAGGAGAAATATTTTGCTTTCCCTAACTGATCTAATATGTCATCTATTCTGGGTAGAGGAAATTTATCGGCAACTAATTTCTTATTTATACCTCTGTAATCAATTACAAGTCTCCATCTCTTTTCTTTATGACCTGGTAATGATTTTTTAGGTACTAAGAGAATGGGACTGTTATATTCAGAGGTTGAGGGTTCTACAATATCATCATTTATCAGTTTCATAACCTGTTTATTCACTTCTTCTTTATGTGAATATGGTATTCTATAGTTCTTTATATAAACTGGTTGATTATCTTTAAGTCTCAACCGTTGTTTATAGAAATTATTGGCGCTTATTTTGTCCGATTCCAGGGCAAAGATATCGATAAATTCTGAACAAGGACTATGTAGCTCACTGCTGACGAATTCTGGAAAGTTTGCGGATAACTTTCTCATCTTTTCTCTGTATGATTTCGGATTGCAGCTTGTTTGAACCATTTTATAGTCATTAAGATTTTCTGTTACTACTTGAACATTCTCAATGACGAGGTCCTTGTTGGTTGTATTAATTATTCTGACTAGTGGTTGAGATTTTGATGTGATGGTGTTAGCTATGTATACGTCATTTTGGAGTATTTGCTGGGGAACCAAAACATCCTCAACGTCAGATTGAATATTAATTTGTCTGATTACTTCAGATCTTGCTGGTATTGAAATCGAGTTGATGTTTGGAGCACTCAACAGTATCAGGCTTACATCGTATTGTAGGAATGAAGCTTTGAGAATTATTCTATCCTCCACACCTTGGAAATCAAGTATGCATTTGTGTCTTCTGAAGAAGTCCATTCCTAATATTCCATTAACTGGTATTGGAAAATCATCATTCACAATATGCAACTCGGCAGGTATGGAGATATTTCCTACCTTAAGGTCTATGTCAACTAATCCGAGTGTTTGGATTAGACCTTGTCCAATACCATTAATGTTTGTTATTTTGCTGCTATATATTTGTTCGTTTAGAACCTTATTGTGTTTAATCACAGAAATGTCTGCGCCTGTGTCTATTAGGAAAATAGAGGTGAGATTGTTCGTAGACAATCTACATTTTAGATAACTATATAAATTTAGGTTGATATTGTAGGTGGAAACATTAGGGGTTTTTATTAGTTTTCCGGGGGTTGTTCGGTAATGCAATGAATATTGCGATTACGAGAGGGATTGTTTCTATAACCCCCATTACCTCTACTGCGGTTAGAGTTACCTCTTGGATTATGGTTGTAACGGCTATTATTATTATTACTATTATTGCCGTTATTATTGTTATTGTTATTGAAATTGTTAAAATTGCGATTTCTGTTGTATAATCCTCTATAACTACTACCGCGATTTCGTTGGTCAGTGTTCCTATTGTGGTTATAGGTCAAAATTGAGTTAGATTGGGCATAGGCTTCTGTGCAGCTGCCTATGAATTTTGCAATAACCTCATTCAGGTTATTGAAGGTACCGGATTCCATAATAAGTTTAACTCTGTCATTAGAGGCATTCTTTATAATAGCCTTAACAGCAGAGTTGGTTGCATATGTGGCTGCTACCATGTTTGGTAAGCCATCATTAATGTACGCGGTTTCGAGTTTCTTTGTTAAGTCCTCAATTTCTTTTGCGTATGTATTTGCTGGCTTCCCTTGTTGACGAATATTCATCAACTTTGCTGCCAGTACGTCTACAGATTCTCCTTTCACTGTAGTTTTGAGTTTGTCAATTATTTCTCGGAGTGTAGTTTCCTGAGAAATAAGGTTATGTGCTGAACCTTTGAGCTTTGTTTTTACCAGAGTAATTGCCACTTCACTGTGTGTATCTCTTATTGAGTCCACCAGGCTTAGGGCGTCAAGAAAACTCTGTAGGTTCTCTGGTGTGCCGTCAAAGTCAGGTAAGAGCTTTGAGGCTAGACCAAGAAATTCAGTAACCGATTGAGACATTGTATTAGAATCTTTATGAGACTTTTGAGGAGTCTGTGATTGATTCGATTGTAATGCAAGGTCTTCTTGACCTGCTAGCGAATATTCGAGTTTTTCGTGAAATGTAACTGGTAATTTTGCCTCTACGTGACAGGATATTGGCAAGTTTATCTCTGACGTCAGAGAAGAAATTTTCAGCAGCAAATTTGTGCGCTTGTGTTAATCGTAAATGATTAACATTTATTATAATTCTAATTTGTTCGAAACAGTCGAAAAGATTTTTAATATGTTTTTCGACCGTTTCTTCCTTGGCAGGTCTGTCTGTGTTTAGACACTTATAGGACCTATCAAAATGTTCTTTTATCTGTCTTAATCTTATAAGGATCTGTTGCCAGTCCATAAGAACAGAATAATAAAAATATTGCGCGCTGCAAAATTTAACCGAATATTTATACGAAATTTATACGAATATATTTTTTTTTTTTTAGAGCTTAGTGCAGTTCCTATACTTTGTCAATATCAATTGCCATAGATGCTGCTCTCCTATAATTCTTTTTTAGCGATCTTTTGTGCAATTGATAGAGCGTAGTCAAGAACTGCAGAACTAAAACCGCGATAATGATTAATAAATATACAATTGGATATTCCACCTTTACAGTGATTTCATTTATCACATTCGCATTTGGGTTCTCAATTTTTGAGTCTTGATTACACATGATTGCAAGGATAAATGTCTATCGACTGTCGTATTGGAATATGAAATTGTATTTAATTACAAATATTGATCCTTAGGGGGATCCGCGAAAATGTTTAGATCAAGGCTTGTGTACCTTGACGAACGTTTAAAAAAATGAAGGTAAAATGAATTGGGGCTTTATCCAAGTGATACACAAGGATAATTGTTCAATCATTCAATTGCTTGAAACAGAACTGTCTCGTCAGTATTTTGTACAATTGTGCATAAAATCGGTTTATAATAATTTTACTTAAATCTAAATTTACACTAGAAAAATTTTTTTTTTCATTTCCAATTGAGAGGCGAACATCATCATCGTCAACATCATGATATCAATGCAGTCAAAAAAGCAAGCAAATGCATGCACTCACTCACATAAAACAAAAATTAAATTTCTTCTCTTTTTTTTTTTTAATTTCTACTATTATTTCAAATCGCTGATACTGTTGTTGTTGTTGTTGTGAAAAAAAATTTTTTTTTAATTTGAATTTTGTTTCATTTGTTATATGTAATGAGCAATAATTTTTGTTTTATTTTAATTATTTTCTAAATTTTGCTTGGTATTTATATGAATGTAATATAAAAATTCTTATTCTTAATTCAAAAAAAAAATTTTTTTTTACAAATTTTAATTTACACTGTTACTCAGTAATTTTTTATTGTTTCTGTTGTTGTATGTCGTTGTAATTTCTTTTATATTCAGTTTTCAATGATTCTTTTTATATTACACTTCGTTGTTTGTATATTTTATTTTTTTTTTTTTTAATTGTTTCGTTGCTTGTTTTGCACTTTTTCGTCGTGGTTATTCTGTTCACTTGTATTAATATATTTTCTTTTTTCCATTGTATAGATAATCTTTTTTGTTTTAGGCGATATTAATAAATTATTTCCTTTTTTTTATATTGAATGGAAACACTTGCAATTTCTTTTCATTGTACACTTTTCTTAGAAAAATTAAATGCTTTTGTTTTGTTTTCTTGTAAAGTGTAATTTTCACTTTGACTTATTATTTTTTTTTTTTTAATTGTATTTGCTTTTCTCACTTTGTGCGGTATTTTAGCTGTTTAAGTTTATTTTTTAACCACGATTTATGGAATAAATATTAGTTTTATTTGGATATCGGTTTGGCAGGATCGCCATGTAAAGAAAAATACCATTGAAATATTACTTTATTATATTAAACACTTTATTGTTTATTTATTTAATTTTAGAGAACAGCCGCTAATGCGACTGTTCACTTGTTAGGTTTATCTTATACTTAATTATTTTAAAATTAAACTTATGCTAAATGTCTTACATTCTAATACTCCATGAATGTGGGAATATGCTGAGACAGCACAATACACAAATTGTTTATGTCTCGATGCATTTATGCAGTGTGGACAATATCAACAAGAATGTGTCGATATTAAGTTGCATACAGAAGGTATGGCAACCTAGGCTAGTCAAACACACTACACAATCTACCAATGTTACAAAAAACTCAACTGGGCTGGGTTGTATCTGGACCAGTTCACAAGAACATATCGTCTTCATTACATACATCATTTCATGCCACAATTATTGAACCCAAATTGGACGACATGCTAGAACGTTTTTGGTTAATAGAACATATTTATGCATCACCACATACACAATCTACGAGCGAAGAGGAAGAATGTGAACGATTTTTTGCCAAAACAACAACTCGATGCCCAATCACCAACAAATTCATCGTTAGATTGCCATTTAAAAAAGATCCAAACTGTCTTGGCGACTCGTATAACATCTCACGAAATTGGTTTCTTGGTCTTGAGAAAAAATTTAAACAAGATGTAGACCTTTACAGCCAGTATTCAAAGTTCATTGAGGAATATCAACAACTAAATCATATGCCTCGTATTGAAAACTCTTTAGAATCACGTAATTTCATCCCTCATTATTGTGTCACAAAACTCGATAGCTCTACCACCAAATTACGGGTAGTGTTGGCGACTCGTATAACATCTCCCGAAATTGGTTTCTTGGTCTTGAGAAAAATTTTAAACAAGATGTAGACCTTTACAGCCAGTATTCAAAGTTCATTGAGGAATATCAACAACTAAATCATATGGCTCGTATTGAAAACTCTTTAGAATCACGTAATTTCATCCCTCATTATTGTGTCACAAAACTCGATAGCTCTACCACCAAATTACGGGTAGTGTTCGATGCATCGTGTCGAACTTCTAGCGGACTTTTCCTCAATGACATATTGCGAGTTGGCTCTACATTTCAAGATGACTTAGCCACTATTTTGATTAGAGTTCGAGCACACAAAATCGTTTTAATGGCAGACATAGCCAAAATGTATAGGCAAGTTCTTATCGACAAACAAGATACCAGGCGGCAAACCATATTATGGCGAAATTCAGGTGAGAATAAAATTGATTTGTACGAACTCATAACCGTCACATATGGAACCAGTAGCGCACCGTATTTGGCTGTAAAATGTCTTCGGCAATTGGCTATTGAAGAAGCCGTCAACTTCCCTATTGGTTCTACTGTCACACTTAGAGATTTTTATGTAGACAACTTATTTACTGGTGGTTCAACAATAGATGTTGCTGAAATTAAAAAGGAGGTGATTGAATTGTTGAAAAAGGGTGGTTTTCCCCTTCGTAAATTTGCATCAAACAACAACGAAGTTCTTGAAGATATTGCTGAATGTGACAAAGAAGAAATTGTCACGTTTGGAAAAACCGAATACATAAAAGCACTTGGTTTGAAATGGTCTCCAAGGGAAGACTGTTTTTTGTTTAACTACAATATGCAAGACAAACAGTTGAAGGTATCCAAACGAATGATATTGTCACAGTTGGCAAGTGTTTTCGATCCCTTAGGATTATTGAATCCAATAATAGTAACATGCAAAATTTTAATGCAAGACTTGTGGAAACTTAAGCTAAATTGGGACGAAAGTGTACCTCAGGAAATTTATACCAGATGGGTTTCTTTCCAGAACGAACTGGCTTCGCTAAATGACATACGCATTTCTCGGTATGTACCTGTTATCAATTCAACAGAAATTCATGCATTTTCAGATGCCAGCACTCGAGCATACGGCGCGTGCATTTATGCTGTGACCAACGCAAATGGTGAAATTTCGTCGTCGTTATTATGTGCTAAATCCAGGGTAGCACCAACAAAAGAAATAAGTTTGCCAAGATTAGTGCTCTGTGCTCTAGCAGAATTATTGCATTATGTCTTCAACATCTTCTCGTTGCAACCCAAAAACATTTATTGTTGATCTGATTCGACCATTGCATTAACATGGATAAAAGGTGAACCATATCGTTGGTCACCATTTGTCGCTCATCGAGTAACAAAAATCCAAAATTTGACCAAAACATTCACATGGCATCACGTTCCATCATCAAAAAATCCAGCAGATATATATCAAGGAATTAATCGATAATCAGTTATGGTTTTGAGGTCCAGCATTCATCAAACAAGACAAAATTTTATGCCCGACCGCACCTTCTGCCTGTATGGACAACATCCCAACGTCGTCAACAACGTCGTCGTAAAATCGCTTTAGTGTGCACACAATCATTAGAATCGTTCAATAATCACAAATACATAAACAATTACAATACAATTATGGTCTACATTCGTCGCTTTATCATCAAAAATTCATCCAAACTGCCAATAACATCTGAAGAACTTGAAGATGCTCTGCTTTTCGTGTGTTGTATAATACAACAAATTCATTTTTCTGCTGAAATAAAATCATTACAACAACATAATTGCGTCGATAAATCATCAAAAATTAAGCAACTTACACCCTTTATGCACAATGGGGTGATTCGTGTAGGAGGAAGAATTGAAAACTCAACCCTATCATTTAGTGCAAAGCATCCAGTACTTTTACCATCTACACATCCATTCGTAACAACTATCATTCGTCATTATCATCAAGTAAACCTTCATGCTGGTGCACAAACCTTTCTCAACATATTACGTGAAAAGTTTTGGATTATCAATGGAAAAAATGCTGCAAAAAGAGTACTTCACAACTGCATATTGTGTTATCGTTTTCGGCCTCAGATATCAGAGCAAATTATGGGTAACCTGCCGACTGATCGAGTCGTAAAATCGTATGCATTCGAAGTATCAGGCGTCGACTACTGTGGGTCTTTCTTAGTAACTCAACAAATACGAGGTAGGCCACCAATTAAGGTCTACTTAGCAATTTTTATTTGTTTCGTCACCAAGGCGGTACACATAGAATTGGTGCCAGATTTAACAACCACAGCATTCATATCATTGCTAAAAAGGTTCTTTGCTCGTCGTGGTAAATGCCGGACAATATACTCAGACAATGCTATCAACTTCGTTGGCGCTAACCGAGAACTACAACAAATGTTAGCACACTTTCATACACAGCAACATATTACCGACGTTGAAACTGCATGTCGTAATGAAGGCACAACTTGGAAATTTATACCACCCTGAACACCACACTTTGGGGGATTATGGGAGAGTGCGGTCAAGCAAGGAAAAAATTGCATTCGACGTTGTATTGGTAATCACATTTTGACGCATGATGAACTACACACCATTTGTTGTCAGGCTGAAGCTGTCATAAACAGTTGCCCACTTACACCTCTGTCTAATGATCCAAACGACCTCACCGCGTTAACACCTGGACATTTTTTAATTGGTCGAAATCTCACAACAATTGCAGAACCAACACTCCAGAATACAAATCTAAACCTATTAAAAAGATATCATTGCATACAATCAATTCAACAACAATTTTGGTGTCGCTGGCACAATGAATACATTAAACAGCTGCAACCACGACTAAAGTGGAATCATCCATGTTCAAACCTGAAGGTAAACGACTTGGTCATCCTAAAAGACGAAAATTGTGCACAATTAAAATGGCCTATCGGACGTATTGTACAAATAATTCAAGGTGATGATGGAAGAGTACGTGTGGTCACAGTCAAAACATCAGATGGCATCCGCAAAAGAGCAATAACAAAAGTATGCAAGCTTCCAATTGAGCCAGATAATACCAAGCAGAGCTTCCGATGGGGGGGCAGAATGTTAAGAATTTGCAATTAGGTCTCCCATAAAGGGTTAATAATTACAAACCTTCAACAACAACAAAAAATCTCCAAAAATTTACAAAATAAAATTATAGCAAAGAATAAGAAAGAATAACAACAAAAATTCGCCTGATGTAAAATAAGAAAGAATAATAACAAAAAATCGCCTGATGTAACCGTTATAAAATTTTTGTACATAAGAATTGAAGAATATACAGAGTGGGCCAAAAGTCACGAAGGGATTTGAAAAATTAATAACTTTTCTAGTATAATTTTTTTTTTATTTTTCTTTTTAGGACTTGTAAAATAAATCTGGGAGATTAATTTTGGAAGGTTACAACGTTATCCAGCGAACCAAAATCATAGAACTTTATTTTGAACATCATCGATCAATAATTCAAACTCAACGAGCCTATCGTCGTCATTTTAATGTGCGGAATTCACCATCCGAATCAATTAGTGACACGTTTTCAGGAACAAGGCTCACTAAGGGATCTTCCACGAAGCGGAAGACCACATTCTGTAATTAATGAAGCAAATATTCAACGCGTTCTGGAGTGTTGAGGAGAATCCTGAAACATCAACTCGAAGGCGTTCTGCTGAGCTGCAAATGTCTCGGCGGTCTTTACGCAGAGTATTAAAGGGAAATTTACATCTTTTCCCATACAAGCTGCAGTTAGTGCAAGAACTAAAGCCACGAGATTAACAAGAACGATTAAACGATTAAACCCCTTCGTGACTTTTGGCCCACCCTTTGTATAACAAGATCTTGAAAATGAAATAGTTAATTAGGAAAGTGAACTTCAATTAGTAAACTTCGATCTGCGGCGACCAATTTAATTTGACTTTCATAAAAAAAGAACAGTTAAAACTTATTGTAAAATAAATTAAATTAATATAAAATTTCTATTGTGAAATTAAAATCGATAATTTAAACAATTTACACAGTGAATTTAAAATTAATAAAACCAATAAAATTAAAATTAATCAAAAAAATAAGTTTCTTATTTTTTGTGGAAGAAATTCGTTTGTGGAAGAAAGTGTTCATTTAGGAACAAAACGTTGAAAAACGCTTTAACGTTACCAACCGCCATACCGCTTTCGTCAACCTTCCTCGGATAAATAGCCCTTGATAGACCGTCGCGATATCTATAATGGTGAAAAACCTTTCACCATCAACTAACCCGCCAACTTTCTAAGGGAGAAAACACTTTCCCCTCAACCTAGACCCACCAAATTCACATCACTCTATCCCAGGCCCTACCTATTTTTTCCCCATTTTTTTTCAAACAAATTTGTTGATCCTATTTTTTCGAGATTATTCATTTCTAGCTTCACTGCACAGCAACCACCATATAAATAATTCATACACTTATTGAAATCCGGATATTGTAGTATTTGTGGGCTCAGGAGTTGTGTTTTTAAATATTGAAAAGCATTTTCGCACTCCTGAGTCTATTCAAAATGTATGTTTTTTCTAGATAATCTAGTAATGTGACGTGATGATTCAGCAAAATTAGGAATAAATCTTCTGTAATAGTTGCAAAATGCAATAAAGCGTTTAGCTTCGTCCCCGTTTGTGGGTGTAGGGTAATTTTCGATTACAGAGAATTTGCTATCATCAGGTAATATACCTTTATCTGTACATTTGTGTTCTAAAAATGTCACTTTGTGACGAAAAAATGAACACTTATCCGGGTGTAATTTGAGATTATGTTGTCTACACAAGGTAAACACATCTTTTAAGTTTCGTAACATATGTTTTTCAGAGCATCCGACGACTATTAAATCGTCCATATACACGAAAGCTTGGGATGGTTTTAATCCCGAAAAGGCAGGCGACATCATTCTTTGGAATGAATTTGGTGCTATTTTAATGCCATAAGGGAGTCTTTTGAATCTATAAGATCCTTTGTCAGTTGAAAAGGATGTGATGTCTCTAGATTTTTCTTCGAGCTCTATTTGATGGAAGCCCGATATCAAATCGAGGCAGGAGAAATATTTTGCTCTCCCTAACTGATCTAATATGTCATCTATTCTGGGTAGAGGAAATTTATCGGCAACTAATTTCTTATTTATACCTCTGTAATCAATTACAAGTCTCCATCTCTTTTCTTTATGACATGGTAATGATTTTTTAGGTACTAAGAGAATGGGACTGTTATATTCAGAGGTTGAGGGTTCTACAATATCATCGTTTATCAGTTTCATAACCTGTTTATTCACTTCTTCTTTATGTGAATATGGTATTCTATAGTTCTTTATATAAACTGGTTGATTATTTTTAAGTCTCAACCGTTGTTTATAGAAATTATTGGCGCTTATTTTGTCCGATTCCAGGGCAAAGATATCGATAAACTCTGAACAAGGACTATGTAGCTCACTGCTGACGAATTCTGGAAAGTTTGCGGATAACTTTCTCATCTTTTCTCTGTATGATTTCGGATTGCAGCTTGTTTGAACCATTTTATAGTCATTAAGATTTTCTGTTACTACTTGAACATTCTCAATGACGAGGTCCTTGTTGGTTGTATTAATTATTCTGACTAGTGGTTGAGATTTTGATGTGATGGTGTTAGCTATGTATACGTCATTTTGGAGTATTTGCTGGGGAACCAAAACATCCTCAACGTCAGATTGAATATTAATTTGTCTGATTACTTCAGATCTTGCTGGTATTGAAATCGAGTTGATGTTTGGAGCACTCAACAGTATCAGGCTTACATCGTATTGTAGGAATGGAGCTTTGAGAATTATTCTATCCTCCACACCTTGGAAATCAAGTATGCATTTGTGTCTTCTGAAGAAGTCCATTCCTAATATTCCATTAACTGGTATTGGAAAATCATCATTCACAATATGCAACTCGGCAGGTATGGAGATATTTCCTACCTTAAGGTCTATGTCAACTAATCCGAGTGTTTGGATTAGACCTTGTCCAATACCATTAATGTTTGTTATTTTGCTGCTATATATTTGTTCGTTTAGAACCTTATTGTGTTTAATCACAGAAATGTCTGCGCCTGTGTCTATTAGGAAAATAGAGGTGAGATTGTTCGTAGACAATCTACATTTTAGATAACTATATAAATTTAGGTTGATATTGTAGGTGGAAACATTAGGGGTTTTTATTAGTTTTCCGGGGGTTGTTCGGTAATGCAATGAATATTGCGATTACGAGAGGGATTGTTTCTATAACCCCCATTACCTCTACTGCGGTTAGAGTTACCTCTTGGATTATGGTTGTAACGGCTATTATTATTATTACTATTATTGCCGTTATTATTGTTATTGTTATTGAAATTGTTAAAATTGCGATTCCTGTTGTATAATCCTCTATAACTACTACCGCGATTTCGTTGGTCAGTGTTCCTATTGTGGTTATAGGTCAAAATTGAGTTAGATTGGGCATAGGCTTCTGTGCAGCTGCCTATGAATTTTGCAATAACCTCATTCAGGTTATTGAAGGTACCGGATTCCATAATAAGTTTAACTCTGTCATTAGAGGCATTCTTTATAATAGCCTTAACAGCAGAGTTGGTTGCATATGTGGCTGCTACCATGTTTGGTAAGCCATCATTAATGTACGCGGTTTCGAGTTTCTTTGTTAAGTCCTCAATTTCTTTTGCGTATGTATTTGCTGGCTTCCCTTGTTGACGAATATTCATCAACTTTGCTGCCAGTACGTCTACAGATTCTCCTTTCACTGTAGTTTTGAGTTTGTCAATTATTTCTCGGAGTGTAGTTTCCTGAGAAATAAGGTTATGTGCTGAACCTTTGAGCTTTGTTTTTACCAGAGTAATTGCCACTTCACTGTGTGTATCTCTTATTGAGTCCACCAGGCTTAGGGCGTCAAGAAAACTCTGTAGGTTCTCTGGTGTGCCGTCAAAGTCAGGTAAGAGCTTTGAGGCTAGACCAAGAAATTCAGTAACCGATTGAGACATTGTATTAGAATCTTTATGAGACTTTTGAGGAGTCTGTGATTGATTCGATTGTAATGCAAGGTCTTCTTGACCTGCTAGCGAATATTCGAGTTCGTGAAATGTAACTGGTAATTTTGCCTCTACGTGACAGGATATTGGCAAGTTTATCTCTGACGTCAGAGAAGAAATTTTCAGCAGCAAATTTGTGCGCTTGTATTAATCGTAAATGATTAACATTTATTATAATTCTAATTTGTTCGAAACAGTCGAAAAGATTTTTAATATGTTTTTCGACCGTTTCTTCCTTGGCAGGTCTGTCTGTGTTTAGACACTTATAGGACCTATCAAAATGTTCTTTTATCTGTCTTAATCTTATAAGGATCTGTTGCCAGTCCATAAGAACAGAATAATAAAAATATTGCGCGCTGCAAAATTTAACCGAATATTTATACGAAATTTATACGAATATATTTTTTTTTTTTTAGAGCTTAGTGCAGTTCCTATACTTTGTCAATATCAATTGCCATAGATGCTGCTCTTCTATAATTCTTTTTTAGCGATCTTTTGTGCAATTGATAGAGCGTAGTCAAGAACTGCAGAACTAAAACCGCGATAATGATTAATAAATATACAATTGGATATTCCACCTTTACAGTGATTTCATTTATCACATTCGCATTTGGGTTCTCAATTTTTGAGTCTTGATTACACATGATTGCAAGGATAAATGTCTATCGACTGTCGTATTGGAATATGAAATTGTATTTAATTACAAATATTGATCCTTAGGGGGATCCGCGAAAATGTTTAGATCAAGGCTTGTGTACCTTGACGAACGTTTAAAAAAATGAAGGTAAAATGAATTGGGGCTTTATCCAAGTGATACACAAGGATAATTGTTCAATCATTCAATTGCTTGAAACAGAACTGTCTCGTCAGTATTTTGTACAATTGTGCATAAAATCGGTTTATAATAATTTTACTTAAATCTAAATTTACACTAGAAAAATTTTTTTTTTCATTTCCAATTGAGAGGCGAACATCATCATCGTCAACATCATGATATCAATGCAGTCAAAAAGCAAGCAAATGCATGCACTCACTCACATAAAACAAAAATTAAATTTCTTCTCTTTTTTTTTTTTAATTTCTACTATTATTTCAAATCGCTGATACTGTTGTTGTTGTTGTTGTGAAAAAAAATTTTTTTTTAATTTGAATTTTGTTTCATTTGTTATATGTAATGAGCAATAATTTTTGTTTTATTTTAATTATTTTCTAAATTTTGCTTGGTATTTATATGAATGTAATATAAAAATTCTTATTCTTAATTCAAAAAAAAAATTTTTTTTTACAAATTTTAATTTACACTGTTACTCAGTAATTTTTTATTGTTTCTGTTGTTGTATGTCGTTGTAATTTCTTTTATATTCAGTTTTCAATGATTCTTTTTATATTACACTTCGTTGTTTGTATATTTTATTTTTTTTTTTTTAATTGTTTCGTTGCTTGTTTTGCGCTTTTTCGTCGTGGTTATTCTGTTCACTTGTATTAATATATTTTCTTTTTTCCATTGTATAGATAATCTTTTTTGTTTTAGGCGATATTAATAAATTATTTCCTTTTTTTTATATTGAATGGAAACACTTGCAATTTCTTTTCATTGTACACTTTTCTTAGAAAAATTAAATGCTTTTGTTTTGTTTTCTTGTAAAGTGTAATTTTCACTTTGACTTATTATTTTTTTTTTTTATTTGTATTTGCTTTTCTCACTTTGTGCGGTATTTTAGCTGTTTAAGTTTATTTTTTAACCACGATTTATGGAATAAATATTAGTTTTATTTGGATATCGGTTTGGCAGGATCGCCATGTAAAGAAAAATACCATTGAAATATTACTTTATTATATTAAACACTTTATTGTTTATTTATTTAATTTTAGAGAACAGCCGCTAATGCGACTGTTCACTTGTTAGGTTTATCTTATACTTAATTATTTTAAAATTAAACTTATGCTAAATGTCTTACATTCTAATACTCCATGAGTGTGGGAATATGCTGAGACAGCACAATACACAAATTGTTTATGTCTCGATGCATTTATGCAGTGTGGACAATATCAACAAGAATGTGTCGATATTAAGTTGCATACAGAAGGTATGGCAACCTAGGCTAGTCAAACACACTACACAATCTACCAATGTTACAAAAAACTCAACTGGGCTGGGTTGTATCTGGACCAGTTCACAAGAACATATCGTCTTCATTACATACATCATTTCATGCCACAATTATTGAACCCAAATTGGACGACATGCTAGAACGTTTTTGGTTAATAGAACATATTTATGCATCACCACATACACAATCTACGAGCGAAGAGGAAGAATGTGAACGATTTTTTGCCAAAACAACAACTCGATGCCCAATCACCAACAAATTCATCGTTAGATTGCCATTTAAAAAAGATCCAAACTGTCTTGGCGACTCGTATAACATCTCACGAAATTGGTTTCTTGGTCTTGAGAAAAAATTTAAACAAGATGTAGACCTTTACAGCCAGTATTCAAAGTTCATTGAGGAATATCAACAACTAAATCATATGCCTCGTATTGAAAACTCTTTAGAATCACGTAATTTCATCCCTCATTATTGTGTCACAAAACTCGATAGCTCTACCACCAAATTACGGGTAGTGTTGGCGACTCGTATAACATCTCACGAAATTGGTTTCTTGGTCTTGAGAAAAATTTTAAACAAGATGTAGACCTTTACAGCCAGTATTCAAAGTTCATTGAGGAATATCAACAACTAAATCATATGGCTCGTATTGAAAACTCTTTAGAATCACGTAATTTCATCCCTCATTATTGTGTCACAAAACTCGATAGCTCTACCACCAAATTACGGGTAGTGTTCGATGCATCGTGTCGAACTTCTAGCGGACTTTTCCTCAATGACATATTGCGAGTTGGCTCTACATTTCAAGATGACTTAGCCACTATTTTGATTAGAGTTCGAGCACACAAAATCGTTTTAATGGCAGACATAGCCAAAATGTATAGGCAAGTTCTTATCGACAAACAAGATACCAGGCGGCAAACCATATTATGGCGAAATTCAGGTGAGAATAAAATTGATTTGTACGAACTCATAACCGTCACATATGGAACCAGTAGCGCACCGTATTTGGCTGTAAAATGTCTTCGGCAATTGGCTATTGAAGAAGCCGTCAACTTCCCTATTGGTTCTACTGTCACACTTAGAGATTTTTATGTAGACAACTTATTTACTGGTGGTTCAACAATAGATGTTGCTGAAATTAAAAAGGAGGTGATTGAATTGTTGAAAAAGGGTGGTTTTCCCCTTCGTAAATTTGCATCAAACAACAACGAAGTTCTTGAAGATATTGCTGAATGTGACAAAGAAGAAATTGTCACGTTTGGAAAAACCGAATACATAAAAGCACTTGGTTTGAAATGGTCTCCAAGGGAAGACTGTTTTTTGTTTAACTACAATATGCAAGACAAACAGTTGAAGGTATCCAAACGAATGATATTGTCACAGTTGGCAAGTGTTTTCGATCCCTTAGGATTATTGAATCCAATAATAGTAACATGCAAAATTTTAATGCAAGACTTGTGGAAACTTAAGCTAAATTGGGACGAAAGTGTACCTCAGGAAATTTATACCAGATGGGTTTCTTTCCAGAACGAACTGGCTTCGCTAAATGACATACGCATTTCTCGGTATGTACCTGTTATTAATTCAACAGAAATTCATGCATTTTCAGATGCCAGCACTCGAGCATACGGCGCGTGCATTTATGCTGTGACCAACGCAAATGGTGAAATTTCGTCGTCGTTATTATGTGCTAAATCCAGGGTAGCACCAACAAAAGAAATAAGTTTGCCAAGATTAGTGCTCTGTGCTCTAGCAGAATTATTGCATTATGTCTTCAACATCTTCACGTTGCAACCCAAAAACATTTATTGTTGATCTGATTCGACCATTGCATTAACATGGATAAAAGGTGAACCATATCTTTGGTCACCATTTGTCGCTCATCGAGTAACAAAAATCCAAAATTTGACCAAAACATTCACATGGCATCACGTTCCATCATCAAAAAATCCAGCAGATATATATCAAGGAATTAATCGATAATCAGTTATGGTTTTGAGGTCCAGCATTCATCAAACAAGACAAAATTTTATGCTCGACCGCACCTTCTGCCTGTATGGACAACATCCCAACGTCTTCAACAACGTCGTCGTAAAATCGCTTTAGTGTGCACACAATCATTAGAATCGTTCAATAATCACAAATACATAAACAATTACAATACAATTATGGTCTACATTCGTCGCTTTATCATCAAAAATTCATCCAAACTGCCAATAACATCTGAAGAACTTGAAGATGCTCTGCTTTTCGTGTGTTGTATAATACAACAAATTCATTTTTCTGCTGAAATAAAATCATTACAACAACATAATTGCGTCGATAAATCATCAAAAATTAAGCAACTTACACCCTTTATGCACAATGGGGTGATTCGTGTAGGAGGAAGAATTGAAAACTCAACCCTATCATTTAGTGCAAAGCATCCAGTACTTTTACCATCTACACATCCATTCGTAACAACTATCATTCGTCATTATCATCAAGTAAACCTTCATGCTGGTGCACAAACCTTTCTCAACATATTACGTGAAAAGTTTTGGATTATCAATGGAAAAAATGCTGCAAAAAGAGTACTTCACAACTGCATATTGTGTTATCGTTTTCGGCCTCAGATATCAGAGCAAATTATGGGTAACCTGCCGACTGATCGAGTCGTAAAATCGTATGCATTCGAAGTATCAGGCGTCGACTACTGTGGGTCTTTCTTAGTAACTCAACAAATACGAGGTAGGCCACCAATTAAGGTCTACTTAGCAATTTTTATTTGTTTCGTCACCAAGGCGGTACACATAGAATTGGTGCCAGATTTAACAACCACAGCATTCATATCATTGCTAAAAAGGTTCTTTGCTCGTCGTGGTAAATGCCGGACAATATACTCAGACAATGCTATCAACTTCGTTGGCGCTAACCGAGAACTACAACAAATGTTAGCACACTTTCATACACAGCAACATATTACCGACGTTGAAACTGCATGTCGTAATGAAGGCACAACTTGGAAATTTATACCACCCTGAACACCACACTTTGGGGGATTATGGGAGAGTGCGGTCAAGCAAGGAAAAAATTGCATTCGACGTTGTATTGGTAATCACATTTTGACGCATGATGAACTACACACCATTTGTTGTCAGGCTGAAGCTGTCATAAACAGTTGCCCACTTACACCTCTGTCTAATGATCCAAACGACCTCACCGCGTTAACACCTGGACATTTTTTAATTGGTCGAAATCTCACAACAATTGCAGAACCAACACTCCAGATTACAAATCTAAACCTATTAAAAAGATATCATTGCATACAATCAATTCAACAACAATTTTGGTGTCGCTGGCACAATGAATACATTAAACAGCTGCAACCACGACTAAAGTGGAATCATCCATGTTCAAACCTGAAGGTAAACGACTTGGTCATCCTAAAAGACGAAAATTGTGCACAATTAAAATGGCCTATCGGACGTATTGTACAAATAATTCAAGGTGATGATGGAAGAGTACGTGTGGTCACAGTCAAAACATCAGATGGCATCCGCAAAAGAGCAATAACAAAAGTATGCAAGCTTCCAATTGAGCCAGATAATACCATCGCAAGCAGAGCTTCCGATGGGGGGGCAGAATGTTAAGAATTTGCAATTAGGTCTCCCATAAAGGGTTAATAATTACAAACCTTCAACAACAACAAAAAATCTCCAAAAATTTACAAAATAAAATTATAGCAAAGAATAAGAAAGAATAACAACAAAAAATCGCCTGATGTAAAATAAGAAAGAATAATAACAAAAAATCGCCTGATGTAACCGTTATAAAATTTTTGTACATAAGAATTGAAGAATATACAGGGTGGGCCAAAAGTCACGAAGGGATTTGAAAAATTAATAACTTTTCTAGTATAATTTTTTTTTAATTTTTCTTTTTAGGACTTGTAAAATAAATCTGGGAGATTAATTTTGGAAGGTTACAACGTTATCCAGCGAACCAAAATCATAGAACTTTATTTTGAACATCATCGATCAATAATTCAAACTCAACGAGCCTATCGTCGTCATTTTAATGTGCGGAATTCACCATCCGAATCAATTAGTGACACGTTTTCAGGAACAAGGCTCACTAAGGGATCTTCCACGAAGCGGAAGACCACATTCTGTAATTAATGAAGCAAATATTCAACGCGTTCTGGAGTGTTGAGGAGAATCCTGAAACATCAACTCGAAGGCGTTCTGCTGAGCTGCAAATGTCTCGGCGGTCTTTACGCAGAGTATTAAAGGGAAATTTACATCTTTTCCCATACAAGCTGCAGTTAGTGCAAGAACTAAAGCCACGAGATTAACAAGAACGATTAAACGATTAAACCCCTTCGTGACTTTTGGCCCACCCTTTGTATAACAAGATCTTGAAAATGAAATAGTTAATTAGGAAAGTGAACTTCAATTAGTAAACTTCGATCTGCGGCGACCAATTTAATTTGACTTTCATAAAAAAAGAACAGTTAAAACTTATTGTAAAATAAATTAAATTAATATAAAATTTCTATTGTGAAATTAAAATCGATAATTTAAACAATTTACACAGTGAATTTAAAATTAATAAAACCAATAAAATTAAAATTAATCAAAAAAATAAGTTTCTTATTTTTTGTGGACGAAATTCGTTTTTGGAAGAAAGTGTTCATTTAGGAACAAAACGTTGAAAAACGCTTTAACGTTACCAACCGCCATACCGCTTTCGTCAACCATCCTCGGATAAATAGCCCTTGATAGACCGTCGCGATATCTATAATGGTGAAAAACCTTTCACCATCAACTAACCCGCCAACTTTCTAAGGGAGAAAACACTTTCCCCTCAACCTAGACCCACCAAATTCACATCACTCTATCCCAGGCCCTACCTATTTTTTCCCCATTTTTTTTCAAACAAATTTGTTGATCCTATTTTTTCGAGATTATTCATTTCTAGCTTCACTGCACAGCAACCACCATATAAATAATTCATACACTTATTGAAATCCGGATATTGTAGTATTTGTGGGCTCAGGAGTTGTGTTTTTAAATATTGAAGAGCATTTTCGCACTCCTGAGTCTATTCAAAATGTATGTTTTTTCTAGATAATCTAGTAATGTGACGTGATGATTCAGCAAAATTAGGAATAAATCTTCTGTAATAGTTGCAAAATGCAATAAAGCGTTTAGCTTCGTCCCCGTTTGTGGGTGTAGGGTAATTTTCGATTACAGAGAATTTGCTATCATCAGGTAATATACCTTTATCTGTACATTTGTGTTCTAAAAATGTCACTTTGTGACGAAAAAATGAACACTTATCCGGGTGTAATTTGAGATTATGTTGTCTACACAAGGTAAACACATCTTTTAAGTTTCGTAACATATGTTTTTCAGAGCATCCGACGACTATTAAATCGTCCATATACACGAAAGCTTGGGATGGTTTTAATCCCGAAAAGGCAGGCGACATCATTCTTTGGAATGAATTTGGTGCTATTTTAATGCCATAAGGGAGTCTTTTGAATCTATAAGATCCTTTGTCAGTTGAAAAGGATGTGATGTCTCTAGATTCTTCTTCGAGCTCTATTTGATGGAAGCCCGATATCAAATCGAGGCAGGAGAAATATTTTGCTTTCCCTAACTGATCTAATATGTCATCTATTCTGGGTAGAGGAAATTTATCGGCAACTAATTTCTTATTTATACCTCTGTAATCAATTACAAGTCTCCATCTCTTTTCTTTATGACCTGGTAATGATTTTTTAGGTACTAAGAGAATGGGACTGTTATATTCAGAGGTTGAGGGTTCTACAATATCATCATTTATCAGTTTCATAACCTGTTTATTCACTTCTTCTTAATGTGAATATGGTATTCTATAGTTCTTTATATAAACTGGTTGATTATCTTTAAGTCTCAACCGTTGTTTATAGAAATTATTGGCGCTTATTTTGTCCGATTCCAGGGCAAAGATATCGATAAATTCTGAACAAGGACTATGTAGCTCACTGCTGACGAATTCTGGAAAGTTTGCGGATAACTTTCTCATCTTTTCTCTGTATGATTTCGGATTGCAGCTTGTTTGAACCATTTTATAGTCATTAAGATTTTCTGTTACTACTTGAACATTCTCAATGACGAGGTCCTTGTTGGTTGTATTAATTATTCTGACTAGTGGTTGAGATTTTGATGTGATGGTGTTAGCTATGTATACGTCATTTTGGAGTATTTGCTGGGGAACCAAAACATCCTCAACGTCAGATTGAATATTAATTTGTCTGATTACTTCAGATCTTGCTGGTATTGAAATCGAGTTGATGTTTGGAGCACTCAACAGTATCAGGCTTACATCGTATTGTAGGAATGAAGCTTTGAGAATTATTCTATCCTCCACACCTTGGAAATCAAGTATGCATTTGTGTCTTCTGAAGAAGTCCATTCCCAATATTCCATTAACTGGTATTGGAAAATCATCATTCACAATATGCAACTCGGCAGGTATGGAGATATTTCCTACCTTAAGGTCTATGTCAACTAATCCGAGTGTTTGGATTAGACCTTGTCCAATACCATTAATGTTTGTTATTTTGCTGCTATATATTTGTTCGTTTAGAACCTTATTGTGTTTAATCACAGAAATGTCTGCGCCTGTGTCTATTAGGAAAATAGAGGTGAGATTGTTCGTAGACAATCTACATTTTAGATAACTATATAAATTTAGGTTGATATTGTAGGTGGAAACATTAGGGGTTTTTATTAGTTTTCCGGGGGTTGTTCGGTAATGCAATGAATATTGCGATTACGAGAGGGATTGTTTCTATAACCCCCATTACCTCTACTGCGGTTAGAGGTACCTCTTGGATTATGGTTGTAACGGCTATTATTATTATTACTATTATTGCCGTTATTATTGTTATTGTTATTGAAATTGTTAAAATTGCGATTTCTGTTGTATAATCCTCTATAACTACTACCGCGATTTCGTTGGTCAGTGTTCCTATTGTGGTTACAGGTCAAAATTGAGTTAGATTGGCCATAGGCTTCTGTGCAGCTGCCTATGAATTTTGCAATAACCTCATTCAGGTTATTGAAGGTACCGGATTCCATAATAAGTTTAACTCTGTCATTAGAGGCATTCTTTATAATAGCCTTAACAGCAGAGTTGGTTGCATATGTGGCTGCTACCATGTTTGGTAAACCATCATTAATGTACGCGGTTTCGAGTTTCTTTGTTAAGTCCTCAATTTCTTTTGCGTATGTATTTGCTGGCTTCCCTTGTTGACGAATATTCATCAACTTTGCTGCCAGTACGTCTACAGATTCTCCTTTCACTGTAGTTTTGAGTTTGTCAATTATTTCTCGGAGTGTAGTTTCCTGAGAAATAAGGTTACGTGCTGAACATTTGAGCTTTGTTTTTACCAGAGTAATTGCCACTTCACTGTGTGTATCTTTTATTGAGTCCACCAGGCTTAGGGCGTCAAGAAAACTCTGTAGGTTCTCTGGTGTGCCGTCAAAGTCAGGAAAGAGCTTTGAGGCTAGACCAAGAAATTCAGTAACCGATTGAGACATTGTATTAGAATCTTTATGAGACTTTTGAGGAGTCTGTGATTGATTCGATTGTAATGCAAGGTCTTCTTGACCTGCTAGCGAATATTCGAGTTTTTCGTAAAATGTAACTGGTAATTTTGCCTCTACGTGACAGGATATTGGCAAGTTTATCTCTGACGTCAGAGAAGAAATTTTCAGCAGCAAATTTGTGCGCTTGTATTAATCGTAAATGATTAACATTTATTATAATTCTAATTTGTTCGAAACAGTCGAAAAGATTTTTAATATGTTTTTCGACCGTTTCTTCCTTGGCAGGTCTGTCTGTGTTTAGACACTTATAGGACCTATTAAAATGTTCTTTTATCTGTCTTAATCTTATAAGGATCTGTTGCCAGTCCATAAGAACAGAATAATAAAAATATTGCGCGCTGCAAAATTTAACCGAATATTTATACGAAATTTATACGAATATATTTTTTTTTTTAGAGCTTAGTGCAGTTCCTATACTTTGTCAATATCAATTGCCATAGATGCTGCTCTTCTATAATTCTTTTTTAGCGATCTTTTGTGCAATTGATAGAGCGTAGTCAAGAACTGCAGAACTAAAACCGCGATAATGATTAATAAATATACAATTGGATATTCCACCTTTACAGTGATTTCATTTATCACATTCGCATTTGGGTTCTCAATTTTTGAGTCTTGATTACACATGATTGCAAGGATAAATGTCTATCGACTGTCGTATTGGAATATGAAATTGTATTTAATTACAAATATTGATCCTTAGGGGGATCCGCGAAAATGTTTAGATCAAGGCTTGTGTACCTTGACGAACGTTTAAAAAAATGAAGGTAAAATGAATTGGGGCTTTATCCAAGTGATACACAAGCATAATTGTTCAATCATTCAATTGCTTAAAACAGAACTGTCTCGTCAGTATTTTGTACAATTGTGCATAAAATTGGTTTATAATAATTTTACTTAAATCTAAATTTACACAATTGTACAAATGTTAGTAAGTCTGCCTTATTTGTGGTTAGTTAAAAAAAAAATATTACCATATATCATGGCGTTGAGATACCATACCACCAGATATAGTCCCCCAAGGCGATGGTATACAGCAGATATCGCCAATTGATATCTGAATAGGCCAATCACAAAAAGGTTTTTTTTTTTTATTATACCACTGGAGGGACTCGTAAGTATCGCAGCAGTTTACAATTAAAATGTATTAAAAAAAAATATATATATATTTGTTTAAAATAAAAAAACTAAAACATTAATTATATTTGCTTTCAATCATTAGTTTTAATTATTTCTTCTTTTTTTTAAACATGTAATTAAGTAAATTAAATTTATTAGTAAGTTTTCTTAAAGCCGTTGGTAAGTTTTCTCAAAATTTTATGTATTTAATCTTACCAAGTAGCATAAAATAAAGTTATTAAAAAAATATTATAATAAAAAAATTTTATAAAGTTATTATACAAAAATTTATTAAAAAAAAATATGTTTGCTTAAAATAAAACATTAAATATTATTTATGTTAAATGTTTATAAAATTTTGTAATTTTAATAATTATAATCTTTTTATTTAAATATACTTCTTTAATTAATTATTGAGCACAATCAATCATAAAAGAACAATAAAGATTTATGGAATAAAGATAATTGTCGTAGACTTAAGCATTAATAAAGATTCATTAAAAAAAAATATATATTTTGCTTAGAATTAAGAGAAAATATTAAGTAGAATTATTAAAAAAAAATAAAATATTTATAAAAAAAAATTCATATTGGAACCTGTTGGACTGGTGCCTGTTGATTTTGCAGTTGCCGTTGTTGATATTGTTGAATAAGGCTGGTGGTATTGTTGAGGTTGTTGCTAATGATGAGTCCTGATGATGTTATGTCAGAAGCTTGTGGAGGATCCGTTACGTTTTGCGATTTTGTTTGTTGATTATTGACTTCCTTCTACGCACACGCACAATTTTACCAACAATTTTGTCAGTATCATTTTGATAAATAATTTTGTTTTTATATGTGACAGTATAATTTGCTTAAAGTGTTTAAATTTTTTTTTTTAGTAAAAAAAGTAATTTAAAATAGAGGTGCTCGTTGTTGTTGGTTTTTTTTTTATTCTTATTTTGAAGCTGATGTAAACAATCAAATCGAATCAGTCCGAGAATCCAGAAACACAAAAATATTTACACACAGAAGGCACGCAAACACTTGAAAATTTTTTTTTTTCATTTCCAATTGAGAGGCGAACATCATCATCGTCAACATCATGATATCAATGCAGTCAAAGAAGCAAGCAAATGCTTGCACTCACTCACAAAAAACAAAAATTAAATTTCTTCTCTTTTTTTTTTTAATTTCAACTATTATTTCAAATCGCTGATACTTAATTATTTTAAAATTAAACTTATGCTAAATGTCTTACATTCTAACACTCCATGAGTGTGGGAATATGCTGAGACAGAACAATACACAAATTGTTTATGTCTCGATGCATTTATGCAGTGTGGACAATATCAACAAGAATGTGTCGATATTAAGTTGCATACAGAAGGTATGGCAACCTAGACTAGTCAAACACACTACACAATCTACCAATGTTACAAAAAACTCAACTGGGCTGGGTTATATCTGGACCAGTTCACAAGAACATATCGTCTTCATTACATACATCATTTCATGCCACAATTATTGAACCCAAGTTGGACGACATGCTAGAACGTTTTTGGTTAATAGAACATATTTATGCATCACCACATACACAATCTACGAGCGAAGAGGAAGAATGTGAACGATTTTTTGCCAAAACAACAACTCGATGCCCAATCACCAACAAATTCATCGTTAGATTGCCATTTAAAAAAGATCCAAACTGTCTTGGCGACTCGTATAACATCTCACGAAATTGGTTTCTTGGTCTTGAGAAAAATTTTAAACAAGATGTAGACCTTTACAGCCAGTATTCAAAGTTCATTGAGGAATATCAACAACTAAATCATATGGCTCGTATTGAAAACTCTTTAGAATCACGTAATTTCATCCCTCATTATTGTGTCACAAAACTCGATAGCTCTACCACCAAATTACGGGTAGTGTTCGATGCATCGTGTCGAACTTCTAGCGGACTTTTCCTCAATGACATATTGCGAGTTGGCTCTACATTTCAAGATGACTTAGCCACTATTTTGATTAGAGTTCGAGCACACAAAATCGTTTTAATGGCAGACATAGCCAAAATGTATAGGCAAGTTCTTATCGACAAACAAGATACCAGGCGGCAAACCATATTATGGCGAAATTCAGGTGAGAATAAAATTGATTTGTACGAACTCATAACCGTCACATATGGAACCAGTAGCGCACCGTATTTGGCTGTAAAATGTCTTCGGCAATTGGCTATTGAAGAAGCCGTCAACTTCCCTATTGGTTCTACTGTCACACTTAGAGATTTTTATGTAGACAACTTATTTACTGGTGGTTCAACAATAGATGTTGCTGAAATTAAAAAGGAGGTGATTGAATTGTTGAAAAAGGGTGGTTTTCCCCTTCGTAAATTTGCATCAAACAACAACGAAGTTCTTGAAGATATTGCTGAATGTGACAAAGAAGAAATTGTCACGTTTGGAAAAACCGAATACATAAAAGCACTTGGTTTGAAATGGTCTCCAAGGGAAGACTGTTTTTTGTTTAACTACAATATGCAAGACAAACAGTTGAAGGTATCCAAACGAATGATATTGTCACAGTTGGCAAGTGTTTTCGATCCCTTAGGATTATTGAATCCAATAATAGTAACATGCAAAATTTTAATGCAAGACTTGTGGAAACTTAAGCTAAATTGGGACGAAAGTGTACCTCAGGAAATTTATACCAGATGGGTTTCTTTCCAGAACGAACTGGCTTCGCTAAATGACATACGCATTTCTCGGTATGTACCTGTTATTAATTCAACAGAAATTCATGCATTTTCAGATGCCAGCACTCGAGCATACGGCGCGTGCATTTATGCTGTGACCAACGCAAATGGTGAAATTTCGTCGTCGTTATTATGTGCTAAATCCAGGGTAGCACCAACAAAAGAAATAAGTTTGCCAAGATTAGTGCTCTGTGCTCTAGCAGAATTATTGCATTATGTCTTCAACATCTTCTCGTTGCAACCCAAAAACATTTATTGTTGATCTGATTCGACCATTGCATTAACATGGATAAAAGGTGAACCATATCGTTGGTCACCATTTGTCGCTCATCGAGTAACAAAAATCCAAAATTTGACCAAAACATTCACATGGCATCACGTTTCATCATCAAAAAATCCAGCAGATATATATCAAGGAATTAATCGATAATCAGTTATGGTTTTGAGGTCCAGCATTCATCAAACAAGACAAAATTTTATGCCCGACCGCACCTTCTGCCTGTATGGACAACATCCCAACGTCGTCAACAACGTCGTCGTAAAATCGCTTTAGTGTGCACACAATCATTAGAATCGTTCAATAATCACAAATACATAAACAATTACAATACAATTATGGTCTACATTCGTCGCTTTATCATCAAAAATTCATCCAAACTGCCAATAACATCTGAAGAACTTGAAGATGCTCTGCTTTTCGTGTGTTGTATAATACAACAAATTCATTTTTCTGCTGAAATAAAATCATTACAACAACATAATTGCGTCGATAAATCATCAAAAATTAAGCAACTTACACCCTTTATGCACAATGGGGTGATTCGTGTAGGAGGAAGAATTGAAAACTCAACCCTATCATTTAGTGCAAAGCATCCAGTACTTTTACCGTCTACACATCCATTCGTAACAACTATCATTCGTCATTATCATCAAGTAAACCTTCATGCTGGTGCACAAACCTTTCTCAACATATTACGTGAAAAGTTTTGGATTATCAATGGAAAAAATGCTGCAAAAAGAGTACTTCACAACTGCATATTGTGTTATCGTTTTCGGCCTCAGATATCAGAGCAAATTATGGGTAACCTGCCGACTGATCGAGTCGTAAAATCGTATGCATTCGAAGTATCAGGCGTCGACTACTGTGGGTCTTTCTTAGTAACTCAACAAATACGAGGTAGGCCACCAATTAAGGTCTACTTAGCAATTTTTATTTGTTTCGTCACCAAGGCGGTACACATAGAATTGGTGCCAGATTTAACAACCACAGCATTCATATCATTGCTAAAAAGGTTCTTTGCTCGTCGTGGTAAATGCCGGACAATATACTCAGACAATGCTATCAACTTCGTTGGCGCTAACCGAGAACTACAACAAATGTTAGCACACTTTCATACACAGCAACATATTACCGACGTTGAAACTGCATGTCGTAATGAAGGCACAACTTGGAAATTTATACCACCCTGAACACCACACTTTGGGGGATTATGGGAGAGTGCGGTCAAGCAAGGAAAAAATTGCATTCGACGTTGTATTGGTAATCACATTTTGACGCATGATGAACTACACACCATTTGTTGTCAGGCTGAAGCTGTCATAAACAGTTGCCCACTTACACCTCTGTCTAATGATCCAAACGACCTCACCGCGTTAACACCTGGACATTTTTTAATTGGTCGAAATCTCACAACAATTGCAGAACCAACACTCCAGAATACAAATCTAAACCTATTAAAAAGATATCATTGCATACAATCAATTCAACAACAATTTTGGTGTCGCTGGCACAATGAATACATTAAACAGCTGCAACCACGACTAAAGTGGAATCATCCATGTTCAAACCTGAAGGTAAACGACTTGGTCATCCTAAAAGACGAAAATTGTGCACAATTAAAATGGCCTATCGGACGTATTGTACAAATAATTCAAGGTGATGATGGAAGAGTACGTGTGGTCACAGTCAAAACATCAGATGGCATCCGCAAAAGAGCAATAACAAAAGTATGCAAGCTTCCAATTGAGCCAGAATGTTAAGAATTTGCAATTAGGTCTCCCATAAAGGGTTAATAATTACAAACCTTCAACAACAACAAAAAATCTCCAAAAATTTACAAAATAAAATTATAGCAAAGAATAAGAAAGAATAACAACAAAAAATCGCCTGATGTAAAATAAGAAAGAATAATAACAAAAAATCGCCTGATGTAACCGTTATAAAATTTTTGTACATAAGAATTGAAGAATATACAGAGTGGGCCAAAAGTCACGAAGGGATTTGAAAAATTAATAACTTTTCTAGTATAATTTTTTTTTTATTTTTCTTTTTAGGACTTGTAAAATAAATCTGGGAGATTAATTTTGGAAGGTTACAACGTTATCCAGCGAACCAAAATCATAGAACTTTATTTTGAACATCATCGATCAATAATTCAAACTCAACGAGCCTATCGTCGTCATTTTAATGTGCGGAATTCACCATCCGAATCAATTAGTGACACGTTTTCAGGAACAAGGCTCACTAAGGGATCTTCCACGAAGCGGAAGACCACATTCTGTAATTAATGAAGCAAATATTCAACGCGTTCTGGAGTGTTGAGGAGAATCCTGAAACATCAACTCGAAGGCGTTCTGCTGAGCTGCAAATGTCTCGGCGGTCTTTACGCAGAGTATTAAAGGGAAATTTACATCTTTTCCCATACAAGCTGCAGTTAGTGCAAGAACTAAAGCCACGAGATTCCCAAGAACGATTAAACGATTAAACCCCTTCGTGACTTTTGGCCCACCCTTTGTATAACAAGATCTTGAAAATGAAATAGTTAATTAGGAAAGTGAACTTCAATTAGTAAACTTCGATCTGCGGCGACCAATTTAATTTGACTTTCATAAAAAAAGAACAGTTAAAACTTATTGTAAAATAAATTAAATTAATATAAAATTTCTATTGTGAAATTAAAATCGATAATTTAAACAATTTACACAGTGAATTTAAAATTAATAAAACCAATAAAATTAAAATTAATCAAAAAAATAAGTTTCTTATTTTTTGTGGAAGAAATTCGTTTGTGGAAGAAAGTGTTCATTTAGGAACAAAACGTTGAAAAACGCTTTAACGTTACCAACCGCCATACCGCTTTCGTCAACCTTCCTCGGATAAATAGCCCTTGATAGACCGTCGCGATATCTATAATGGTGAAAAACCTTTCACCATCAACTAACCCGCCAACTTTCTAAGGGAGAAAACACTTTCCCCTCAACCTAGACCCACCAAATTCACATCACTCTATCCCAGGCCCTACCTATTTTTTCCCCATTTTTTTTCAAACAAATTTGTTGATCCTATTTTTTCGAGATTATTCATTTCTAGCTTCACTGCACAGCAACCACCATATAAATAATTCATACACTTATTGAAATCCGGATATTGTAGTATTTGTGGGCTCAGGAGTTGTGTTTTTAAATATTGAAAAGCATTTTCGCACTCCTGAGTCTATTCAAAATGTATGTTTTTTCTAGATAATCTAGTAATGTGACGTGATGATTCAGCAAAATTAGGAATAAATCTTCTGTAATAGTTGCAAAATGCAATAAAGCGTTTAGCTTCGTCCCCGTTTGTGGGTGTAGGGTAATTTTCGATTACAGAGAATTTGCTATCATCAGGTAATATACCTTTATCTGTACATTTGTGTTCTAAAAATGTCACTTTGTGACGAAAAAATGAACACTTATCCGGGTGTAATTTGAGATTATGTTGTCTACACAAGGTAAACACATCTTTTAAGTTTCGTAACATATGTTTTTCAGAGCATCCGACGACTATTAAATCGTCCATATACACGAAAGCTTGGGATGGTTTTAATCCCGAAAAGGCAGGCGACATCATTCTTTGGAATGAATTTGGTGCTATTTTAATGCCATAAGGGAGTCTTTTGAATCTATAAGATCCTTTGTCAGTTGAAAAGGATGTGATGTCTCTAGATTTTTCTTCGAGCTCTATTTGATGGAAGCCCGATATCAAATCGAGGCAGGAGAAATATTTTGCTCTCCCTAACTGATCTAATATGTCATCTATTCTGGGTAGAGGAAATTTATCGGCAACTAATTTCTTATTTATACCTCTGTAATCAATTACAAGTCTCCATCTCTTTTCTTTATGACATGGTAATGATTTTTTAGGTACTAAGAGAATGGGACTGTTATATTCAGAGGTTGAGGGTTCTACAATATCATCGTTTATCAGTTTCATAACCTGTTTATTCACTTCTTCTTTATGTGAATATGGTATTCTATAGTTCTTTATATAAACTGGTTGATTATTTTTAAGTCTCAACCGTTGTTTATAGAAATTATTGGCGCTTATTTTGTCCGATTCCAGGGCAAAGATATCGATAAATTCTGAACAAGGACTATGTAGCTCACTGCTGACGAATTCTGGAAAGTTTGCGGATAACTTTCTCATCTTTTCTCTGTATGATTTCGGATTGCAGCTTGTTTGAACCATTTTATAGTCATTAAGATTTTCTGTTACTACTTGAACATTCTCAATGACGAGGTCCTTGTTGGTTGTATTAATTATTCTGACTAGTGGTTGAGATTTTGATGTGATGGTGTTAGCTATGTATACGTCATTTTGGAGTATTTGCTGGGGAACCAAAACATCCTCAACGTCAGATTGAATATTAATTTGTCTGATTACTTCAGATCTTGCTGGTATTGAAATCGAGTTGATGTTTGGAGCACTCAACAGTATCAGGCTTACATCGTATTGTAGGAATGGAGCTTTGAGAATTATTCTATCCTCCACACCTTGGAAATCAAGTATGCATTTGTGTCTTCTGAAGAAGTCCATTCCCAATATTCCATTAACTGGTATTGGAAAATCATCATTCACAATATGCAACTCGGCAGGTATGGAGATATTTCCTACCTTAAGGTCTATGTCAACTAATCCGAGTGTTTGGATTAGACCTTGTCCAATACCATTAATGTTTGTTATTTTGCTGCTATATATTTGTTCGTTTAGAACCTTATTGTGTTTAATCACAGAAATGTCTGCGCCTGTGTCTATTAGGAAAATAGAGGTGAGATTGTTCGTAGACAATCTACATTTTAGATAACTATATAAATTTAGGTTGATATTGTAGGTGGAAACATTAGGGGTTTTTATTAGTTTTCCGGGGGTTGTTCGGTAATGCAATGAATATTGCGATTACGAGAGGGATTGTTTCTATAACCCCCATTACCTCTACTGCGGTTAGAGTTACCTCTTGGATTATGGTTGTAACGGCTATTATTATTATTACTATTATTGCCGTTATTATTGTTATTGTTATTGAAATTGTTAAAATTGCGATTTCTGTTGTATAATCCTCTATAACTACTACCGCGATTTCGTTGGTCAGTGTTCCTATTGTGGTTATAGGTCAAAATTGAGTTAGATTGGGCATAGGCTTCTGTGCAGCTGCCTATGAATTTTGCAATAACCTCATTCAGGTTATTGAAGGTACCGGATTCCATAATAAGTTTAACTCTGTCATTAGAGGCATTCTTTATAATAGCCTTAACAGCAGAGTTGGTTGCATATGTGGCTGCTACCATGTTTGGTAAGCCATCATTAATGTACGCGGTTTCGAGTTTCTTTGTTAAGTCCTCAATTTCTTTTGCGTATGTATTTGCTGGCTTCCCTTGTTGACGAATATTCATCAACTTTGCTGCCAGTACGTCTACAGATTCTCCTTTCACTGTAGTTTTGAGTTTGTCAATTATTTCTCGGAGTGTAGTTTCCTGAGAAATAAGGTTATGTGCTGAACCTTTGAGCTTTGTTTTTACCAGAGTAATTGCCACTTCACTGTGTGTATCTCTTATTGAGTCCACCAGGCTTAGGGCGTCAAGAAAACTCTGTAGGTTCTCTGGTGTGCCGTCAAAGTCAGGTAAGAGCTTTGAGGCTAGACCAAGAAATTCAGTAACCGATTGAGACATTGTATTAGAATCTTTATGAGACTTTTGAGGAGTCTGTGATTGATTCGATTGTAATGCAAGGTCTTCTTGACCTGCTAGCGAATATTCGAGTTTTTCGTGAAATGTAACTGGTAATTTTGCCTCTACGTGACAGGATATTGGCAAGTTTATCTCTGACGTCAGAGAAGAAATTTTCAGCAGCAAATTTGTGCGCTTGTGTTAATCGTAAATGCATAACATTTATTATAATTCTAATTTGTTCGAAACAGTCGAAAAGATTTTTAATATGTTTTTCGACCGTTTCTTCCTTGGCAGGTCTGTCTGTGTTTAGACACTTATAGGACCTATCAAAATGTTCTTTTATCTGTCTTAATCTTATAAGGATCTGTTGCCAGTCCATAAGAACAGAATAATAAAAATATTGCGCGCTGCAAAATTTAACCGAATATTTATACGAAATTTATACGAATATATTTTTTTTTTTTTAGAGCTTAGTGCAGTTCCTATACTTTGTCAATATCAATTGCCATAGATGCTGCTCTTCTATAATTCTTTTTTAGCGATCTTTTGTGCAATTGATAGAGCGTAGTCAAGAACTGCAGAACTAAAACCACGATAATGATTAATAAATATACAATTGGATATTCCACCTTTACAGTGATTTCATTTATCACATTCGCATTTGGGTTCTCAATTTTTGAGTCTTGATTACACATGATTGCAAGGATAAATGTCTATCGACTGTCGTATTGGAATATGAAATTGTATTTAATTACAAATATTGATCCTTAGGGGGATCCGCGAAAATGTTTAGATCAAGGCTTGTGTACCTTGACGAACGTTTAAAAAAATGAAGGTAAAATGAATTGGGGCTTTATCCAAGTGATACACAAGGATAATTGTTCAATCATTCAATTGCTTGAAACAGAACTGTCTCGTCAGTATTTTGTACAATTGTGCATAAAATCGGTTTATAATAATTTTACTTAAATCTAAATTTACACTAGAAAAATTTTTTTTTTCATTTCCAATTGAGAGGCGAACATCATCATCGTCAACATCATGATATCAATGCAGTCAAAAAAGCAAGCAAATGCATGCACTCACTCACATAAAACAAAAATTAAATTTCTTCTCTTTTTTTTTTTTTTTAATTTCTACTATTATTTCAAATCGCTGATACTGTTGTTGTTGTTGTTGTGAAAAAAAATTTTTTTTTAATTTGAATTTTGTTTCATTTGTTATATGTAATGAGCAATAATTTTTGTTTTATTTTAATTATTTTCTAAATTTTGCTTGGTATTTATATGAATGTAATATAAAAATTCTTATTCTTAATTCAAAAAAAAAATTTTTTTTTACAAATTTTAATTTACACTGTTACTCAGTAATTTTTTATTGTTTCTGTTGTTGTATGTCGTTGTAATTTCTTTTATATTCAGTTTTCAATGATTCTTTTTATATTACACTTCGTTGTTTGTATATTTTATTTTTTTTTTTTTAATTGTTTCGTTGCTTGTTTTGCGCTTTTTCGTCGTGGTTATTCTGTTCACTTGTATTAATATATTTTCTTTTTTCCATTGTATAGATAATCTTTTTTGTTTTAGGCGATATTAATAAATTATTTCCTTTTTTTTATATTGAATGGAAACACTTGCAATTTCTTTTCATTGTACACTTTTCTTAGAAAAATTAAATGCTTTTGTTTTGTTTTCTTGTAAAGTGTAATTTTCACTTTGACTTATTATTTTTTTTTTTTATTTGTATTTGCTTTTCTCACTTTGTGCGGTATTTTAGCTGTTTAAGTTTATTTTTTAACCACGATTTATGGAATAAATATTAGTTTTATTTGGATATCGGTTTGGCAGGATCGCCATGTAAAGAAAAATACCATTGAAATATTACTTTATTATATTAAACACTTTATTGTTTATTTATTTAATTTTAGAGAACAGCCGCTAATTCGACTGTTCACTTGTTAGGTTTATCTTATACTTAATTATTTTAAAATTAAACTTATGCTAAATGTCTTACATTCTAATACTCCATGAGTGTGGGAATATGCTGAGACAGCACAATACACAAATTGTTTATGTCTCGATGCATTTATGCAGTGTGGACAATATCAACAAGAATGTGTCGATATTAAGTTGCATACAGAAGGTATGGCAACCTAGGCTAGTCAAACACACTACACAAAAAACTCAACTGGGCTGGGTTGTATCTGGACCAGTTCACAAGAACATATCGTCTTCATTACATACATCATTTCATGCCACAATTATTGAACCCAAATTGGACGACATGCTAGAACGTTTTTGGTTAATAGAACATATTTATGCATCACCACATACACAATCTACGAGCGAAGAGGAAGAATGTGAACGATTTTTTGCCAAAACAACAACTCGATGCCCAATCACCAACAAATTCATCGTTAGATTGCCATTTAAAAAAGATCCAAACTGTCTTGGCGACTCGTATAACATCTCACGAAATTGGTTTCTTGGTCTTGAGAAAAAATTTAAACAAGATGTAGACCTTTACAGCCAGTATTCAAAGTTCATTGAGGAATATCAACAACTAAATCATATGCCTCGTATTGAAAACTCTTTAGAATCACGTAATTTCATCCCTCATTATTGTGTCACAAAACTCGATAGCTCTACCACCAAATTACGGGTAGTGTTGGCGACTCGTATAACATCTCACGAAATTGGTTTCTTGGTCTTGAGAAAAATTTTAAACAAGATGTAGACCTTTACAGCCAGTATTCAAAGTTCATTGAGGAATATCAACAACTAAATCATATGGCTCGTATTGAAAACTCTTTAGAATCACGTAATTTCATCCCTCATTATTGTGTCACAAAACTCGATAGCTCTACCACCAAATTACGGGTAGTGTTCGATGCATCGTGTCGAACTTCTAGCGGACTTTTCCTCAATGACATATTGCGAGTTGGCTCTACATTTCAAGATGACTTAGCCACTATTTTGATTAGAGTTCGAGCACACAAAATCGTTTTAATGGCAGACATAGCCAAAATGTATAGGCAAGTTCTTATCGACAAACAAGATACCAGGCGGCAAACCATATTATGGCGAAATTCAGGTGAGAATAAAATTGATTTGTACGAACTCATAACCGTCACATATGGAACCAGTAGCGCACCGTATTTGGCTGTAAAATGTCTTCGGCAATTGGCTATTGAAGAAGCCGTCAACTTCCCTATTGGTTCTACTGTCACACTTAGAGATTTTTATGTAGACAACTTATTTACTGGTGGTTCAACAATAGATGTTGCTGAAATTAAAAAGGAGGTGATTGAATTGTTGAAAAAGGGTGGTTTTCCCCTTCGTAAATTTGCATCAAACAACAACGAAGTTCTTGAAGATATTGCTGAATGTGACAAAGAAGAAATTGTCACGTTTGGAAAAACCGAATACATAAAAGCACTTGGTTTGAAATGGTCTCCAAGGGAAGACTGTTTTTTGTTTAACTACAATATGCAAGACAAACAGTTGAAGGTATCCAAACGAATGATATTGTCACAGTTGGCAAGTGTTTTCGATCCCTTAGGATTATTGAATCCAATAATAGTAACATGCAAAATTTTAATGCAAGACTTGTGGAAACTTAAGCTAAATTGGGACGAAAGTGTACCTCAGGAAATTTATACCAGATGGGTTTCTTTCCAGAACGAACTGGCTTCGCTAAATGACATACGCATTTCTCGGTATGTACCTGTTATCAATTCAACAGAAATTCATGCATTTTCAGATGCCAGCACTCGAGCATACGGCGCGTGCATTTATGCTGTGACCAACGCAAATGGTGAAATTTCGTCGTCGTTATTATGTGCTAAATCCAGGGTAGCACCAACAAAAGAAATAAGTTTGCCAAGATTAGTGCTCTGTGCTCTAGCAGAATTATTGCATTATGTCTTCAACATCTTCTCGTTGCAACCCAAAAACATTTATTGTTGATCTGATTCGACCATTGCATTAACATGGATAAAAGGTGAACCATATCGTTGGTCACCATTTGTCGCTCATCGAGTAACAAAAATCCAAAATTTGACCAAAACATTCACATGGCATCACGTTCCATCATCAAAAAATCCAGCAGATATATATCAAGGAATTAATCGATAATCAGTTATGGTTTTGAGGTCCAGCATTCATCAAACAAGACAAAATTTTATGCCCGACCGCACCTTCTGCTTGTATGGACAACATCCCAACGTCGACAACAACGTCGTCGTAAAATCGCTTTAGTGTGCACACAATCATTAGAATCGTTCAATAATCACAAATACATAAACAATTACAATAAATTCCTACGCATTATGGTCTACATTCGTCGCTTTATCATCAAAAATTCATCCAAACTGCCAATAACATCTGAAGAACTTGAAGATGCTCTGCTTTTCGTGTGTTGTATAATACAACAAATTCATTTTTCTGCTGAAATAAAATCATTACAACAACATAATTGCGTCGATAAATCATCAAAAATTAAGCAACTTACACCCTTTATGCACAATGGGGTGATTCGTGTAGGAGGAAGAATTGAAAACTCAACCCTATCATTTAGTGCAAAGCATCCAGTACTTTTACCATCTACACATCCATTCGTAACAACTATCATTCGTCATTATCATCAAGTAAACCTTCATGCTGGTGCACAAACCTTTCTCAACATATTACGTGAAAAGTTTTGGATTATCAATGGAAAAAATGCTGCAAAAAGAGTACTTCACAACTGCATATTGTGTTATCGTTTTCGGCCTCAGATATCAGAGCAAATTATGGGTAACCTGCCGACTGATCGAGTCGTAAAATCGTATGCATTCGAAGTATCAGGCGTCGACTACTGTGGGTCTTTCTTAGTAACTCAACAAATACGAGGTAGGCCACCAATTAAGGTCTACTTAGCAATTTTTATTTGTTTCGTCGCCAAGGCGGTACACATAGAATTGGTGCCAGATTTAACAACCACAGCATTCATATCATTGCTAAAAAGGTTCTTTGCTCGTCGTGGTAAATGCCGGACAATATACTCAGACAATGCTATCAACTTCGTTGGCGCTAACCGAGAACTACAACAAATGTTAGCACACTTTCATACACAGCAACATATTACCGACGTTGAAACTGCATGTCGTAATGAAGGCACAACTTGGAAATTTATACCACCCTGAACACCACACTTTGGGGGATTATGGGAGAGTGCGGTCAAGCAAGGAAAAAATTGCATTCGACGTTGTATTGGTAATCACATTTTGACGCATGATGAACTACACACCATTTGTTGTCAGGCTGAAGCTGTCATAAACAGTTGCCCACTTACACCTCTGTCTAATGATCCAAACGACCTCACCGCGTTAACACCTGGACATTTTTTAATTGGTCGAAATCTCACAACAATTGCAGAACCAACACTCCAGATTACAAATCTAAACCTATTAAAAAGATATCATTGCATACAATCAATTCAACAACAATTTTGGTGTCGCTGGCACAATGAATACATTAAACAGCTGCAACCACGACTAAAGTGGAATCATCCATGTTCAAACCTGAAGGTAAACGACTTGGTCATCCTAAAAGACGAAAATTGTGCACAATTAAAATGGCCTATCGGACGTATTGTACAAATAATTCAAGGTGATGATGGAAGAGTACGTGTGGTCACAGTCAAAACATCAGATGGCATCCGCAAAAGAGCAATAACAAAAGTATGCAAGCTTCCAATTGAGCCAGATAATACCATCGCAAGCAGAGCTTCCGATGGGGGGGCAGAATGTTAAGAATTTGCAATTAGGTCTCCCATAAAGGGTTAATAATTACAAACCTTCAACAACAACAAAAAATCTCCAAAAATTTACAAAATAAAATTATAGCAAAGAATAAGAAAGAATAACAACAAAAAATCGCCTGATGTAAAATAAGAAAGAATAATAACAAAAAATCGCCTGATGTAACCGTTATAAAATTTTTGTACATAAGAATTGAAGAATATACAGGGTGGGCCAAAAGTCACGAAGGGATTTGAAAAATTAATAACTTTTCTAGTATAATTTTTTTTTTATTTTTCTTTTTAGGACTTGTAAAATAAATCTGGGAGATTAATTTTGGAAGGTTACAACGTTATCCAGCGAACCAAAATCATAGAACTTTATTTTGAACATCATCGATCAATAATTCAAACTCAACGAGCCTATCGTCGTCATTTTAATGTGCGGAATTCACCATCCGAATCAATTAGTGACACGTTTTCAGGAACAAGGCTCACTAAGGGATCTTCCACGAAGCGGAAGACCACATTCTGTAATTAATGAAGCAAATATTCAACGCGTTCTGGAGTGTTGAGGAGAATCCTGAAACATCAACTCGAAGGCGTTCTGCTGAGCTGCAAATGTCTCGGCGGTCTTTACGCAGAGTATTAAAGGGAAATTTACATCTTTTCCCATACAAGCTGCAGTTAGTGCAAGAACTAAAGCCACGAGATTCCCAAGAACGATTAAACGATTAAACCCCTTCGTGACTTTTGGCCCACCCTTTGTATAACAAGATCTTGAAAATGAAATAGTTAATTAGGAAAGTGAACTTCAATTAGTAAACTTCGATCTGCGGCGACCAATTTAATTTGACTTTCATAAAAAAAGAACAGTTAAAACTTATTGTAAAATAAATTAAATTAATATAAAATTTCTATTGTGAAATTAAAATCGATAATTTAAACAATTTACACAGTGAATTTAAAATTAATAAAACCAATAAAATTAAAATTAATCAAAAAAATAAGTTTCTTATTTTTTGTGGACGAAATTCGTTTGTGGAAGAAAGTGTTCATTTAGGAACAAAACGTTGAAAAACGCTTTAACGTTACCAACCGCCATACCGCTTTCGTCAACCATCCTCGGATAAATAGCCCTTGATAGACCGTCGCGATATCTATAATGGTGAAAAACCTTTCACCATCAACTAACCCGCCAACTTTCTAAGGGAGAAAACACTTTCCCCTCAACCTAGACCCACCAAATTCACATCACTCTATCCCAGGCCCTACCTATTTTTTCCCCATTTTTTTTCAAACAAATTTGTTGATCCTATTTTTTCGAGATTATTCATTTCTAGCTTCACTGCACAGCAACCACCATATAAATAATTCATACACTTATTGAAATCCGGATATTGTAGTATTTGTGGGCTCAGGAGTTGTGTTTTTAAATATTGAAGAGCATTTTCGCACTCCTGAGTCTATTCAAAATGTATGTTTTTTCTAGATAATCTAGTAATGTGACGTGATGATTCAGCAAAATTAGGAATAAATCTTCTGTAATAGTTGCAAAATGCAATAAAGCGTTTAGCTTCGTCCCCGTTTGTGGGTGTAGGGTAATTTTCGATTACAGAGAATTTGCTATCATCAGGTAATATACCTTTATCTGTACATTTGTGTTCTAAAAATGTCACTTTGTGACGAAAAAATGAACACTTATCCGGGTGTAATTTGAGATTATGTTGTCTACACAAGGTAAACACATCTTTTAAGTTTCGTAACATATGTTTTTCAGAGCATCCGACGACTATTAAATCGTCCATATACACGAAAGCTTGGGATGGTTTTAATCCCGAAAAGGCAGGCGACATCATTCTTTGGAATGAATTTGGTGCTATTTTAATGCCATAAGGGAGTCTTTTGAATCTATAAGATCCTTTGTCAGTTGAAAAGGATGTGATGTCTCTAGATTCTTCTTCGAGCTCTATTTGATGGAAGCCCGATATCAAATCGAGGCAGGAGAAATATTTTGCTCTCCCTAACTGATCTAATATGTCATCTATTCTGGGTAGAGGAAATTTATCGGCAACTAATTTCTTATTTATACCTCTGTAATCAATTACAAGTCTCCATCTCTTTTCTTTATGACCTGGTAATGATTTTTTAGGTACTAAGAGAATGGGACTGTTATATTCAGAGGTTGAGGGTTCTACAATATCATCATTTATCAGTTTCATAACCTGTTTATTCACTTCTTCTTTATGTGAATATGGTATTCTATAGTTCTTTATATAAACTGGTTGATTATCTTTAAGTCTCAACCGTTGTTTATAGAAATTATTGGCGCTTATTTTGTCCGATTCCAGGGCAAAGATATCGATAAATTCTGAACAAGGACTATGTAGCTCACTGCTGACGAATTCTGGAAAGTTTGCGGATAACTTTCTCATCTTTTCTCTGTATGATTTCGGATTGCAGCTTGTTTGAACCATTTTATAGTCATTAAGATTTTCTGTTACTACTTGAACATTCTCAATGACGAGGTCCTTGTTGGTTGTATTAATTATTCTGACTAGTGGTTGAGATTTTGATGTGATGGTGTTAGCTATGTATACGTCATTTTGGAGTATTTGCTGGGGAACCAAAACATCCTCAACGTCAGATTGAATATTAATTTGTCTGATTACTTCAGATCTTGCTGGTATTGAAATCGAGTTGATGTTTGGAGCACTCAACAGTATCAGGCTTACATCGTATTGTAGGAATGGAGCTTTGAGAATTATTCTATCCTCCACACCTTGGAAATCAAGTATGCATTTGTGTCTTCTGAAGAAGTCCATTCCCAATATTCCATTAACTGGTATTGGAAAATCATCATTCACAATATGCAACTCGGCAGGTATGGAGATATTTCCTACCTTAAGGTCTATGTCAACTAATCCGAGTGTTTGGATTAGACCTTGTCCAATACCATTAATGTTTGTTATTTTGCTGCTATATATTTGTTCGTTTAGAACCTTATTGTGTTTAATCACAGAAATGTCTGCGCCTGTGTCTATTAGGAAAATAGAGGTGAGATTGTTCGTAGACAATCTACATTTTAGATAACTATATAAATTTAGGTTGATATTGTAGGTGGAAACATTAGGGGTTTTTATTAGTTTTCCGGGGGTTGTTCGGTAATGCAATGAATATTGCGATTACGAGAGGGATTGTTTCTATAACCCCCATTACCTCTACTGCGGTTAGAGGTACCTCTTGGATTATGGTTGTAACGGCTATTATTATTATTACTATTATTGCCGTTATTATTGTTATTGTTATTGAAATTGTTAAAATTGCGATTTCTGTTGTATAATCCTCTATAACTACTACCGCGATTTCGTTGGTCAGTGTTCCTATTGTGGTTACAGGTCAAAATTGAGTTAGATTGGCCATAGGCTTCTGTGCAGCTGCCTATGAATTTTGCAATAACCTCATTCAGGTTATTGAAGGTACCGGATTCCATAATAAGTTTAACTCTGTCATTAGAGGCATTCTTTATAATAGCCTTAACAGCAGAGTTGGTTGCATATGTGGCTGCTACCATGTTTGGTAAACCATCATTAATGTACGCGGTTTCGAGTTTCTTTGTTAAGTCCTCAATTTCTTTTGCGTATGTATTTGCTGGCTTCCCTTGTTGACGAATATTCATCAACTTTGCTGCCAGTACGTCTACAGATTCTCCTTTCACTGTAGTTTTGAGTTTGTCAATTATTTCTCGGAGTGTAGTTTCCTGAGAAATAAGGTTACGTGCTGAACATTTGAGCTTTGTTTTTACCAGAGTAATTGCCACTTCACTGTGTGTATCTTTTATTGAGTCCACCAGGCTTAGGGCGTCAAGAAAACTCTGTAGGTTCTCTGGTGTGCCGTCAAAGTCAGGAAAGAGCTTTGAGGCTAGACCAAGAAATTCAGTAACCGATTGAGACATTGTATTAGAATCTTTATGAGACTTTTGAGGAGTCTGTGATTGATTCGATTGTAATGCAAGGTCTTCTTGACCTGCTAGCGAATATTCGAGTTTTTCGTAAAATGTAACTGGTAATTTTGCCTCTACGTGACAGGATATTGGCAAGTTTATCTCTGACGTCAGAGAAGAAATTTTCAGCAGCAAATTTGTGCGCTTGTATTAATCGTAAATGATTAACATTTATTATAATTCTAATTTGTTCGAAACAGTCGAAAAGATTTTTAATATGTTTTTCGACCGTTTCTTCCTTGGCAGGTCTGTCTGTGTTTAGACACTTATAGGACCTATTAAAATGTTCTTTTATCTGTCTTAATCTTATAAGGATCTGTTGCCAGTCCATAAGAACAGAATAATAAAAATATTGCGCGCTGCAAAATTTAACCGAATATTTATACGAAATTTATACGAATATATTTTTTTTTTTTAGAGCTTAGTGCAGTTCCTATACTTTGTCAATATCAATTGCCATAGATGCTGCTCTTCTATAATTCTTTTTTAGCGATCTTTTGTGCAATTGATAGAGCGTAGTCAAGAACTGCAGAACTAAAACCGCGATAATGATTAATAAATATACAATTGGATATTCCACCTTTACAGTGATTTCATTTATCACATTCGCATTTGGGTTCTCAATTTTTGAGTCTTGATTACACATGATTGCAAGGATAAATGTCTATCGACTGTCGTATTGGAATATGAAATTGTATTTAATTACAAATATTGATCCTTAGGGGGATCCGCGAAAATGTTTAGATCAAGGCTTGTGTACCTTGACGAACGTTTAAAAAAATGAAGGTAAAATGAATTGGGGCTTTATCCAAGTGATACACAAGCATAATTGTTCAATCATTCAATTGCTTAAAACAGAACTGTCTCGTCAGTATTTTGTACAATTGTGCATAAAATTGGTTTATAATAATTTTACTTAAATCTAAATTTACACAATTGTACAAATGTTAGTAAGTCTGCCTTATTTGTGGTTAGTTAAAAAAAAAATATTACCATATATCATGGCGTTGAGATACCATACCACCAGATATAGTCCCCCAAGGCGATGGTATACAGCAGATATCGCCAATTGATATCTGAATAGGCCAATCACAAAAAGGTTTTTTTTTTTTTATTATACCACTGGAGGGACTCGTAAGTATCGCAGCAGTTTACAATTAAAATGTATTAAAAAAAAATATATATATATTTGTTTAAAATAAAAAAACTAAAACATTAATTATATTTGCTTTCAATCATTAGTTTTAATTATTTCTTCTTTTTTTTTAAACATGTAATTAAGTAAATTAAATTTATTAGTAAGTTTTCTTAAAGCCGTTGGTAAGTTTTCTCAAAATTTTATGTATTTAATCTTACCAAGTAGCATAAAATAAAGTTATTAAAAAAATATTATAATAAAAAAATTTTATAAAGTTATTATACAAAAATTTATTAAAAAAAAATATGTTTGCTTAAAATAAAACATTAAATATTATTTATGTTAAATGTTTATAAAATTTTGTAATTTTAATAATTATAATCTTTTTATTTAAATATACTTCTTTAATTAATTATTGAGCACAATCAATCATAAAAGAACAATAAAGATTTATGGAATAAAGATAATTGTCGTAGACTTAAGCATTAATAAAGATTCATTAAAAAAAAATATATATTTTGCTTAGAATTAAGAGAAAATATTAAGTAGAATTATTAAAAAAAAATAAAATATTTATAAAAAAAAATTCATATTGGAACCTGTTGGACTGGTGCCTGTTGATTTTGCAGTTGCCGTTGTTGATATTGTTGAATAAGGCTGGTGGTATTGTTGAGGTTGTTGCTAATGATGAGTCCTGATGATGTTATGTCAGAAGCTTGTGGAGGATCCGTTACGTTTTGCGATTTTGTTTGTTGATTATTGACTTCCTTCTACGCACACGCACAATTTTACCAACAATTTTGTCAGTATCATTTTGATAAATAATTTTGTTTTTATATGTGACAGTATAATTTGCTTAAAGTGTTTAAATTTTTTTTTTTAGTAAAAAAAGTAATTTAAAATAGAGGTGCTCGTTGTTGTTGGTTTTTTTTTTATTCTTATTTTGAAGCTGATGTAAACAATCAAATCGAATCAGTCCGAGAATCCAGAAACACAAAAATATTTACACACATTTCCAATTGAGAGGCGAACATCATCATCGTCAACATCATGATATCAATGCAGTCAAAGAAGCAAGCAAATGCTTGCACTCACTCACAAAAAACAAAAATTAAATTTCTTCTCTTTTTTTTTTAATTTCAACTATTATTTCAAATCGCTGATACTTAATTATTTTAAAATTAAACTTATGCTAAATGTCTTACATTCTAACGCTCCATGAGTGTGGGAATATGCTGAGACAGAACAATACACAAATTGTTTATGTCTCGATGCATTTATGCAGTGTGGACAATATCAACAAGAATGTGTCGATATTAAGTTGCATACAGAAGGTATGGCAACCTAGACTAGTCAAACACACTACACAATCTACCAATGTTACAAAAAACTCAACTGGGCTGGGTTATATCTGGACCAGTTCACAAGAACATATCGTCTTCATTACATACATCATTTCATGCCACAATTATTGAACCCAAGTTGGACGACATGCTAGAACGTTTTTGGTTAATAGAACATATTTATGCATCACCACATACACAATCTACGAGCGAAGAGGAAGAATGTGAACGATTTTTTGCCAAAACAACAACTCGATGCCCAATCACCAACAAATTCATCGTTAGATTGCCATTTAAAAAAGATCCAAACTGTCTTGGCGACTCGTATAACATCTCACGAAATTGGTTTCTTGGTCTTGAGAAAAATTTTAAACAAGATGTAGACCTTTACAGCCAGTATTCAAAGTTCATTGAGGAATATCAACAACTAAATCATATGGCTCGTATTGAAAACTCTTTAGAATCACGTAATTTCATCCCTCATTATTGTGTCACAAAACTCGATAGCTCTACCACCAAATTACGGGTAGTGTTCGATGCATCGTGTCGAACTTCTAGCGGACTTTTCCTCAATGACATATTGCGAGTTGGCTCTACATTTCAAGATGACTTAGCCACTATTTTGATTAGAGTTCGAGCACACAAAATCGTTTTAATGGCAGACATAGCCAAAATGTATAGGCAAGTTCTTATCGACAAACAAGATACCAGGCGGCAAACCATATTATGGCGAAATTCAGGTGAGAATAAAATTGATTTGTACGAACTCATAACCGTCACATATGGAACCAGTAGCGCACCGTATTTGGCTGTAAAATGTCTTCGGCAATTGGCTATTGAAGAAGCCGTCAACTTCCCTATTGGTTCTACTGTCACACTTAGAGATTTTTATGTAGACAACTTATTTACTGGTGGTTCAACAATAGATGTTGCTGAAATTAAAAAGGAGGTGATTGAATTGTTGAAAAAGGGTGGTTTTCCCCTTCGTAAATTTGCATCAAACAACAACGAAGTTCTTGAAGATATTGCTGAATGTGACAAAGAAGAAATTGTCACGTTTGGAAAAACCGAATACATAAAAGCACTTGGTTTGAAATGGTCTCCAAGGGAAGACTGTTTTTTGTTTAACTACAATATGCAAGACAAACAGTTGAAGGTATCCAAACGAATGATATTGTCACAGTTGGCAAGTGTTTTCGATCCCTTAGGATTATTGAATCCAATAATAGTAACATGCAAAATTTTAATGCAAGACTTGTGGAAACTTAAGCTAAATTGGGACGAAAGTGTACCTCAGGAAATTTATACCAGATGGGTTTCTTTCCAGAACGAACTGGCTTCGCTAAATGACATACGCATTTCTCGGTATGTACCTGTTATCAATTCAACAGAAATTCATGCATTTTCAGATGCCAGCACTCGAGCATACGGCGCGTGCATTTATGCTGTGACCAACGCAAATGGTGAAATTTCGTCGTCGTTATTATGTGCTAAATCCAGGGTAGCACCAACAAAAGAAATAAGTTTGCCAAGATTAGTGCTCTGTGCTCTAGCAGAATTATTGCATTATGTCTTCAACATCTTCTCGTTGCAACCCAAAAACATTTATTGTTGATCTGATTCGACCATTGCATTAACATGGATAAAAGGTGAACCATATCGTTGGTCACCATTTGTCGCTCATCGAGTAACAAAAATCCAAAATTTGACCAAAACATTCACATGGCATCACGTTCCATCATCAAAAAATCCAGCAGATATATATCAAGGAATTAATCGATAATCAGTTATGGTTTTGAGGTCCAGCATTCATCAAACAAGACAAAATTTTATGCCCGACCGCACCTTCTGCTTGTATGGACAACATCCCAACGTCGACAACAACGTCGTCGTAAAATCGCTTTAGTGTGCACACAATCATTAGAATCGTTCAATAATCACAAATACATAAACAATTACAATAAATTCCTACGCATTATGGTCTACATTCGTCGCTTTATCATCAAAAATTCATCCAAACTGCCAATAACATCTGAAGAACTCGAAGATGCTCTGCTTTTCGTGTGTTGTATAATACAACAAATTCATTTTTCTGCTGAAATAAAATCATTACAACAACATAATTGCGTCGATAAATCATCAAAAATTAAGCAACTTACACCCTTTATGCACAATGGGGTGATTCGTGTAAGAGGAAGAATTGAAAACTCAACCCTATCATTTAGTGCAAAGCATCCAGTACTTTTACCATCTACACATCCATTCGTAACAACTATCATTCGTCATTATCATCAAGTAAACCTTCATGCTGGTGCACAAACCTTTCTCAACATATTACGTGAAAAGTTTTGGATTATCAATGGAAAAAATGCTGAAAAAAGAGTACTTCACAACTGCATATTGTGTTATCGTTTTCGGCCTCAGATATCAGAGCAAATTATGGGTAACCTGCCGACTGATCGAGTCGTAAAATCGTATGCATTCGAAGTATCAGGCGTCGACTACTGTGGGTCTTTCTTAGTAACTCAACAAATACGAGGTAGGCCACCAATTAAGGTCTACTTAGCAATTTTTATTTGTTTCGTCACCAAGGCGGTACACATAGAATTGGTGCCAGATTTAACAACCACAGCATTCATATCATTGCTAAAAAGGTTCTTTGCTCGTCGTGGTAAATGCCGGACAATATACTCAGACAATGCTATCAACTTCGTTGGCGCTAACCGAGAACTACAACAAATGTTAGCACACTTTCATACACAGCAACATATTACCGACGTTGAAACTGCATGTCGTAATGAAGGCACAACTTGGAAATTTATACCACCCCGAACACCACACTTTGGGGGATTATGCGAGAGTGCGGTCAAGCAAGGAAAAAATTACATTCGACGTTGTATTGGTAATCACATTTTGACGCATGATGAACTACACACCATTTGTTGTCAGGCTGAAGCTGTCATAAACAGTTGCCCACTTACACCTCTGTCTAATGATCCAAACGACCTCACCGCGTTAACACCTGGACATTTTTTAATTGGTCGAAATCTCACAACAATTGCAGAACCAACACTCCAGAATACAAATCTAAACCTATTAAAAAGATATCATTGCATACAATCAATTCAACAACAATTTTGGTGTCGCTGGCACAATGAATACATTAAACAGCTGCAACCACGACTAAAGTGGAATCATCCATGTTCAAACCTGAAGGTAAACGACTTGGTCATCCTAAAAGACGAAAATTGTGCACAATTAAAATGGCCTATCGGACGTATTGTACAAATAATTCAAGGTGATGATGGAAGAGTACGTGTGGTCACAGTCAAAACATCAGATGGCATCCGCAAAAGAGCAATAACAAAAGTATGCAAGCTTCCAATTGAGCCAGATAATACCATCGCAAGCAGAGCTTCCGATGGGGGGGCAGAATGTTAAGAATTTGCAATTAGGTCTCCCATAAAGGGTTAATAATTACAAACCTTCAACAACAACAAAAAATCTCCAAAAATTTACAAAATAAAATTATAGCAAAGAATAAGAAAGAATAACAACAAAAAATCGCCTGATGTAAAATAAGAAAGAATAATAACAAAAAATCGCCTGATGTAACCGTTATAAAATTTTTGTACATAAGAATTGAAGAATATACAGGGTGGGCCAAAAGTCACGAAGGGATTTGAAAAATTAATAACTTTTCTAGTATAATTTTTTTTTTATTTTTCTTTTTAGGACTTGTAAAATAAATCTGGGAGATTAATTTTGGAAGGTTACAACGTTATCCAGCGAACCAAAATCATAGAACTTTATTTTGAACATCATCGATCAATAATTCAAACTCAACGAGCCTATCGTGCGTTTTAATGTGCGGAATTCACCATCCGAATCAATTAGTGACACGTTTTCAGGAACAAGGCTCACTAAGGGATCTTCCACGAAGCGGAAGACCACATTCTGTAATTAATGAAGCAAATATTCAACGCGTTCTGGAGTGTTGAGGAGAATCCTGAAACATCAACTCGAAGGCGTTCTGCTGAGCTGCAAATGTCTCGGCGGTCTTTACGCAGAGTATTAAAGGGAAATTTACATCTTTTCCCATACAAGCTGCAGTTAGTGCAAGAACTAAAGCCACGAGATTCCCAAGAACGATTAAACGATTAAACCCCTTCGTGACTTTTGGCCCACCCTTTGTATAACAAGATCTTGAAAATGAAATAGTTAATTAGGAAAGTGAACTTCAATTAGTAAACTTCGATCTGCGGCGACCAATTTAATTTGACTTTCATAAAAAAAGAACAGTTAAAACTTATTGTAAAATAAATTAAATTAATATAAAATTTCTATTGTGAAATTAAAATCTATAATTTAAAAAATTTGCACAGTGAATTTAAAATTAATAAAACCAATAAAATTAAAATTAATCAAAAAAATAAGTTTCTTATTTTTTGTGGAAGAAATTCGTTTGTGGAAGAAAGTGTTCATTTAGGAACAAAACGTTGAAAAACGCTTTAACGTTACCAACCGCCATACCGCTTTCGTCAACCTTCCTCGGATAAATAGCCCTTGATAGACCGTCGCGATATCTATAATGGTGAAAAACCTTTCACCATCAACTAACCCGCCAACTTTCTAAGGGAGAAAACACTTTCCCCTCAACCTAGACCCACCAAATTCACATCACTCTATCCCAGGCCCTACCTATTTTTTCCCCATTTTTTCCAAACAAATTTGTTGATCCTATTTTTTCGAGATTATTCATTTCTAGCTTCGCTGCACAGCAACCACCATATAAATAATTCATACACTTAACCATTTATCTGTACACACTCAGTTTAGCAACCACACAGGAACTTTTACTAGATGTGTTTTCGCTTTTGTGGAGATTTCAGGTTTTTTTGTTGAGACGGGCGTACATCAATACCCGTACGCGTATTTTTATAAGTTAAGCTCTCGGCCTCCGCAATAAAAAACTTTTTCAAATTGGCTACGATTTTTGTGTTAATTTTCTCTATTTTTGGTCCTACGAGTTGCGGATAAGGGGATGGTGCACCTGGTCCACAGTGTCCAGGTAAGGCTGTATAATTGTGTCACCAGGTATCCAGGTAGAATGCGTGTTAATGGCCCTATTGACCTGTACATTGCATTGAATTCCAACGAATAAAACAGAGTTTAAGCTATCCTTCGTCTTCATAAGAACTCAGGAGTAGGAAATTCGCAGGTTATTGTTCCTCGCTTTAAAAACTACTAGTGCAGTTTTCGCTAGATTTACACTTAAGCCGTTGAGCTCACATCTACATTCCTGTCTTTTTAGTGTAGACTCCAAGCACAGTTATAGCAACATCATTTAGGTATGTGGCATGACATCTAGTTCTATTAGCATATTATTTATGGCCAGGGGCCAAATCATCGCATTCGATATCGAATGCACATTCGAGTAGACACTATTTTCGATGGCCGCAATTTCTTGGATCATGGTATTCGATCGTAATACCCCATTTACACTACAGCGAAATCTAGTACTTATGAGATTTCGAGCCAAATCTAGTTGATTTTAACTGAATTTCCCATACAACAAAATCTTTTTATTTAGTAGATTTCGGCAAAATATACTCAAAATCTAGTAAAAATAGAAATGCAACTATGTGTTTTGCCAAATAGTACTTAAAAATACAACGCTGCGCAGGAAAAAAATGACAGTTCAATATAAAAGCATGTACCCATTCCATTCTGCTAAAGGGTCCGCCAAATAACTTTTTTTTTGAAAATGCTTTAAAAGAAAACTACTGAATATTTTCTCAAATTTCTTTCTTTATTTGAAAGTACAATCCTTCCGGTTAATAATGGAAAATAAATGATTATGAGTTTTCGCTTCGCTAAGTGGGCCTGCGATCGACTTACAGAAGATGCCGATTTTGGCAAAAAAATCATCTTTTCAGATGAAGCTCATTTTGATCTTGGCGAGTACGTAAACAAGCAAAATTGTCGCATTTGGGGCACAAAAGACCCGCACGTATACATTGAAAAGCCGACGCACCCAAAACGAGTCACTGTTTGGTGCGGATTTTGGTTCAGAGGCATAATTGGGCCACTTCGGAGCTGCGATTTGACACCGTTGGACTATTATTTGTGGGGTGCCGTCAAAGATAAGTGTTACGCCGACAAGCCAGAGACAATTGGCGCTTTAAAGGACAATATTCGTGAAGCCATTGGTGAAATACAGCTGCACACAATCGATAATGTGCTTAAAAATTGGACCGATCGTGTAGGCTACTGCATGGCCAGCCGAGGCAGCCATTTGAATGAAATTATTTTCCATTATTAACCGGAAGGATTGTACTTTCAAATAAAAAAAGAAATTTGAGAAAATATTCAGTAGTTTTTTTTAAATGCTGTATTCTATTCTACAAATGCTGACGTTTTTTTTTTGCACCAACATTATTTCTAAATGGATCTTATTTGGTCTTGATGAAAACGATACTAAATGTCCTATATTTTTCATTTTTGTTTGGTATTAAACTATTTGAAATATTATTTTCTTTTAAATTTCAGTCAGCTGTTTTTGTTATTAAAATGAAATCTTGCTACTGTCAAATAAATCCAGTGCAAACGATTTAGATTTTGAGCAAGATTTGAAATCTAATCTACTAGATTCTTAAATTTGTAAAAAAAAAATATTAAAAAACTTTTTTTGAAGCTTATTTTTGTAAAAATCGGGATGTTCCATCATAATTGTTGTTTTTTGTTTCCCATTTACCTTTTTTGTATTTGTTTTAGAAGCGCTTTTTCATTCTTTATTGGTTTTTATACCAATTATTGGGCTTTCTTGGCCTTGATGTTCAGTTTCCCTAAAAACAATTAAAATTACATTTTGCAACAAATGTTCGAAAAATACTTTCATTCTTACTTATTATTTTACTTCGTTGTTTTCAGTTATTTCTTTTGTTTTGTACCAAAAGCTACTGTTTGTTTGTTTTCGATGACAGTTTACAAATCGAGTACAACTACGAGTAAATACGATACGATAACGATTACCGTGATCCACGTCAACCACATTTCGATAATAAAGTAGTCGATTTCGAATGCGGTGATTTGGCCCCAGGTTGTATAGTAGAAGAGTTAACATAATAATGTTAATGTTTACTTAAATCAAATTTACTTTTTTATTTATTTATTATTTTCATTTTGAATTTGAAAAATAACCTCCTACCACATTATAGAATGTAAGACGTTTTCATAACACCATATTTGCAGTTTATTAATTGCATTTCATTTTGCATTTTCATTGTGAAGGGAAATTGCTTAGAGTTCGATTAATAATGAAAAAATTACCGAATTTTAACTTTTTCATTCAAAAAATTAATAAATACTGGTAATATACACAAAGTTCTGCGAGAAAAATATTTTATGAGCAATATGTCTTATTTGATCTTGATATATTTAGCTTCTTACTCACCTTTTGCACAAGAAACTATATCCATTGTGACCAAAAACCATACACATTTCGATTAATAATTAAATATTTACGAATTTTTAAAATTTTCATTGAAGAAATTACAAATATTCAAAATTTTCCCTTTTTTAACGCAAAATAAATGTTTATTTATATTTTATTTTTCCACTTTATCCGCCAGTTTTCACTCTGTATATCTGTTGCTTCTAACACATTTGCTTCGCAAAAACTTTTAAAATTTTTTTCTCCCTCTAAATTCGCTCGTACCTTTATGTTATGAGCGTTTTTCAAATGTCATAACATTCATCTCTGATTACTCGGTGATTTTTAGCTTTTAAGTCCAAGGCACATAGAATCCGTAATGCGTAAATTTTTTCAACTGACAGCGACGCATGTGTACAATGAGTACTTTGACTGATCAGTTGTTTCTTCTTTCTTTTGCTTGCTTTTGTAAATTTTATTCTATTAATTTTTTATCTTTTTGTTTCTTAATACACTTTTTGTTTATTTTCTCTCCAAATCGAACAAAAGTCTAAGTATTTTACGTGCGTGAAGCGTTAAAATATGCTCAAGTTTCTGCGTTGCGTAGACGCAAACGTACTCAATATAGCAACACTCATAAGGTTAAGCTGGAGGTCCACACCACGCATTGTACGCGTTTTCGCATTCTAAGCGGCTGTCAAAAAAGTAGAATTAATGTATTTATTTGGTGCAAGTTACACGCACAAAAGCGTAGGATGCCTTGACGCATAGAACGCGAAAGGAGATCTACTTTTGTAAGCATCGCAAGCGGCGTGCGTACAAAACAGCTGATTTTGACAAGTTGTTTTGTTTTAATTTGTTTAAATTTTTTTAAAAAACCAGACACATCTCGTTCCAAGTACAAAGGACGCACCCAAAATCGCCGTTTGTTCTTTTGTAGCTTATTGTACACACTTGTAGCAAAAAATATTATGTTCACAAACTCAATTAATTCTATAAATTCTTTAAAATTTTCAATTTCATTTGCCATTTTTGTACGAAATGTTTTATTCAAGTATTTTCAATCAAATGTTTTTATTTCGTTAACAGCTGATCAAAACAAACATTGGCGCGTAAAAAGCGTTGCACGTAACTTGAAGCGTAGAATGCGAAGACATAAGCACAATGCTTTACATTGTGCTCATAAGTAAGCATGTATTTTAACTTAGCTGTCAATTAAAAAATTTGCGCTTTACGTATTCTATGTGTTTCGGTCTTTACTGTTGAAAATAGTAAATTAACTATATAAAGAAAATGTTTGCAAAATATCCCTCGGTGATAAATGTTAATATGGCAACCTTTAGCTAGAAGAATCCGTTATATCTTTTATATATCTTGCCGATTGAATGGAGAGGAAAAAGGTTTTCGATATGAGTTCTAATGAATTCATGAATTGTCATATGGAGTAAGTTTTAATTACATAAATTAAAAACTTTTATTAATTGTAATTTCTAATTTAAGATCGTGTGAACTAAATGCAATAGATTTTGATTGTGTAAGTAATAGTAATGGTGAATATGGCATAAGTAATTCACAAAACTATAGCACATCTATCAATGCGGCTGAATCGATCAGTTCTTATGAGAAATCATCTATTTTTTTCAACCACATAAATGAAATTTTGGTTGGTATTACTCATAACGAAAGTGAGATTTGTCCCAGTGAACCATCGAACTGCAACGTTAAACAACTCGACAGTGATAGCGTAGAAAATGTAGCTTATAGTTACGAAAGTGCCGCCGAAAATGAAAATTGGAGCACTAATTTATACCAACAGGAAGGAACGAATGTTATTTTTGAAGCTGAAAAAAATTTAAAAGAAATAAAATCCATCCGTGTTGAAGGCATAAACAAACAAAATCCATTTTTAGAAAATTGTGGTCAAGCGAAAGTTACCAATTTTCAAGATATTACATCGAATTTGGATTCTATACATACTAATAATTATTTTAATTTTTCTGAGAAGTTCAACTTTGTAGAATGTTCGTTAGACCCCGCATTTAATACGGGGGCAAATAATTGGTCTAGTTCATCGTTAGACAATTCATTTAATCAGGTAATTAATTTTGATACCAAATTAAGTTACGCTGATGAAATGGCAGTTTGCGAACCTGAGGTTCGGCTCAAATTCTGCAGCAATGAAAATGAAAAAATTTATCGGATAGACAAAAAAGTAGTTCAACATAAATCACACTGGGTTCCTGTTTTTCCACGCAAAAAGTTTAATCAAGTTGCAGACATTATTGTGAAACATCCTTTACGCACACGAAAAATACTTTCTACTTGTCGACAAATTTCGGCTGGCACAGATGATACATTAAAATTATCCGAAGATAATTCTCCGAATAAAAATCTTCACAATAAATCATATGAACAATCAAGAAATGAAATTGTTGATAAAGATAATAGCATTAATATAATATACAAATTAAATTTAAGAAATGAAAAGCACTGTATGCCAGATTTTAGTAAGGCGGCTATTATACCAACAATTAATAGCGACAAACGTTCTAAGGTTCACAATGAAAACCGTCGCAAACAAAAGTTAGACGTTATGCCAGGTAAGTTATGCAATTCTAACTCCATATTTTCCTATTTTCTCCCATTTTATTTTTCTTTTTATTTAATTATAACGCAATGGTATTTGTTATCTACTATAATTGTTATAATTGACGAGAAAACCACATAAGTACATACATAAATAAAAAATGAAAAACAATTGGCTAATAGTGTTTTCACACCTATAGTTAAAACCTGCTTTTAAGATTAAAACCATAATCAGCTGATTTTGCGTTCACTATCAGGTACATATGTTCTGAAGATCACAAAATTTCAAATCACTTGTGATTTTGAAATCACAATTGTGATTTAAAGGTGTTCTGAAAATCACAAAACTTTTAACTTTTCGATGTGATTTTACCCTTTCGAAAACACAAGAAAACAGCTGATTTTTTGTTTAGATTTGGTAACACTTTTTATGAGTTGAAAATTAGGCGGTATTTTGGTAAAACTATCAAGGGAAAAATAAACTAAAATTAACTTTTTTTACAAAAATTAAAAACATTGTAATGCCTGGAGTTTTGTTATTGTCAATAATAGATTTGAAAAGTAAATAATTAAGAAATGAATGAATGAAAGTCAAAATATTTAAATTTGGCAAACATAAGAAGTTGGCACAGTTAACAAAAGAAATATTGTTCAATTTGTAAGAAATAACGAGATTAATAATGTTTAGTAAAATAATTTTATTTTTGAAAATGTTTAAAGTATTATGAATACTACTACTAAATAAATAAAAAAAGCTGCCACTGTTCGTAATTGCTTATTGTTGCCATTTGTTATTACTTTATATGTAGATATTTTTAAAATTAGGCAAACAATTGATAGTTTTTTACTAAATTAAATATTACTTAACAAATATAATTAAGTTTCATTGGAAATAGTTCATTTATTTAAAAAAATCAAATACATTTGTCTTTAGTAGAAATATTTTGCAAATCTGGCAAGCTCAGGTGTATTTTCGAAGTTCTGAAACAACTAAAAATTAACTTCAAAATCACAAACCAAATAACAAAATTTCTTGAAATGCGAAGTGTCTTTAATTTTATCATAATTTAATACTTTTTTGATCCAAACTTGTTCATTTTACTATAAAAATTAATAAAAAAAAAAAAAAAAAACAATTTAAGCTATTCATTTAATTCATTTATTGTGAAGTTCAACATAAAATGGTTGAAAAAAATAAGCAAGTGATTCTAAATCGGCAGCCACTTAGCTCAACGTTTTGAAATCACAAAAATTACAAAAGTTTTGTATCCAGAACACCTTTCTTGTGATTTCAAATCACTTTCACAAAAAGTGATTTTCAGAACATGCCTGACTATAAGTTTTCTTAAGTCTGGTTTTAAGGTTTCATAATATTTATGACTGTGCAACAGCTGTTTTAGTTAAAAAAAATTTAAATTAAGAAATGAACAATAAATTAAAAATTATCCTAAATATTGTAAAAAAATACTTTAAAATAATGGACCTATTTATAAAAAGTGAAGAAGTGCTTGGAAATCAAGTAGTTTTTTTTTTTCTTTTTTTCTGTATTTTTATATTTGTTTTGTTTTTTTTTAGCTGTTTTCAACATTTCAATGTTGGTAGCTCTGATTAATATATTGAAAACAAGGTTGTATTTTATAAAATCTACTTAAAACCAACTGAAAAAAGGTTTTAAGATGGTTTTAACACAATAATTTTGTATAGTAAATCCAGGTTTTAATTATGGTTTTAACGTTAAAACTAACTTTTGCATTAAAACCACTCAGTGTGAAAACACTATAATTTATTTTCAGCTTATCAAGTTTCTAACTCAATGTTGTCAAAAGTAAATATGGATTAGAAATGGAATAACTCTATTTTTTTCGAAACCATAAGATTAGCATTTTAATACTATGTTCACGTAAGCAAATTAATTGAGTCAATATTTGGTTAATTGAGAAAAATATTTTAACCGTTCAGGTATAATAAATATACGCAATATTCAGCTTACTCAATATTCATTTGACAGCTGGAAACAAAACAGCTGGTTGTTTCAACAACATTGTTTTTGTTTTGTTCGTTGTTCGTTGTTTTTTTGGTTGTCGTTGTTTCGTGTTCGGAAAATTGTAATATGCTCACTGAACGTACTTATGACAGTGCTGTATTTAAGTATTTAAAGTTTTACTGAATATTATAACAATTAGCATTTAATTAAGCAATAATTAATTCAGATTTTATATGAAATATTGAGATAAATATTGGCGTTAATTGCGATTTACGTAATAAAGGTGCATACGTGAATATAGTATAAGGGCAGATAATATTCTAAGGGCCATTTTTTGAGATCAAGGTTAAACTCAAGTTTAAGATAATCTCCAGTTAAATTTACTCTTACGCTGAGTTTGCATTTTTTGAGTGGGAGTTTAAAACTTGTAGAGCTGCCACACTTATAAGCAAAAATGGCAACGCTTTTCACAACAATTTGCTTTTGTATAGAACAAAGCAGCTAAATACGATTGATCTTTAAGTAAAAAAATAATTTTTGAAAAATAATAAATAAATTAAGATGTCTATTGTGAATTTGTGTTTTATATAATTCATAATCACTTAAATATTTGTCTTATTCGATTTTCTCTCACTTAGAAGTTTTTTTAATAAAATTTTTCAACTACTTTTGATAGTTAATCTTAATCTTAAGATTAATCAATTAAACGTAAGATTAAATAAACTCAAAAACTCAATACGAAGATTAAAGTTAACTTAATTGGTAATCTCACACTCAAAAAATGGCCCTAAGAGTGCCCAAGAATCAAAATGTGTTTGTAAGCGAACAACAAACGCAATGTGACGATAATATACCAAATTAGTTAATTGCCCTTACTTATGTATAATTTCTAAAAGAAAAAAATAGGTTGGATAGTTATTTTTCGTGAACAATAAATCCTTCAGAACTTAATATTACATACTGGCAATCATAGAAATGTTTTTGTCATACTTGGACTTTTCAACTGCCAGCAAAGTTGTATTGTGTTCTTTGTTTCATTCTATGCTTCTCCCTTAGCACGACTACAGTTTCTGAAGTGCGTCAAATACTTTGACAGCCATCAGCTGGCTTTTTATTCTGATTTGTGTTGTGTTAGCGGCAATATTTAAATAAACTTACGTATTATAGAATAATTTTTTTTAATAACAATATTCTTTAATAATATTTTTTATAATATACATATAATAATTTTTTAATAACAAATGTTTTTTCCAATATTTTTTTCTTTGTAATTGAAATAAACGAGAAAAATGGAATATGGAATAGTTATAAAGAAATATCTAAACTTGGTTGAGACTAACTATCAAAGTAAAAAAGTACCCTTGTTACTCTAATTCCCAATATTAAATCAGAATATACGCTACAATATTCTTGGAATCTTTTGAATTTAAATTTACTTTTCGAATTTGGCTCAAAAAATTATAAACTAGTTCGACAAAGTGTTTTAATTTGTACAAAGATACAATACAAGAATAGGCTGTATAGAGATGCAGTGAGCAAAGACATATTATGTTGAAATTAAAGGTTTGGCAAATGAATGCCAGAATAAGTCAAAAATCTTTAAGTGCGTCTTACGATTGAGCACTAGAGCTTACAAAATTATATAAGGCCTTGACATACAAATCAAGCGGAGTCTAGCAGAGCATAGTGTCAAGAGCAGCCTGAGGGCAACTTTTCCTCACTCCAGTGATACTCAAGAAGGTTATCCTCTGAACCTTTTCTAAGATTTTTCGTTGAAAACTCTTATCCAAGGCACACCACAAAACAACGCAACCATAAGTAATAACCAGCCTAACAATCGCCAGATATATCCAGCGAATGGCCCTGGGCGGAAGACCCCAGATCTTACCTATGGAGTTCCTGCACTGGTAGAGAGCATTCAGTCCCTTCTTCATTCTTTCCTCGCTGTTTCGTTTCCAGTTCAGCTTGCTGTCCAGGACAACACCCAAGTACTTGACCTCGGAAGACAACGGAAGTTCCCTACCACCTAGCCTGAAGGTTTCAATTTTGTATCTACGCGAGAACAAAACAAGGTCTGTCTTATTGGGATTTAAACCCAGACCATAGTCCGTAGCCCAAGAGGATAAAATTCCAAGAGCAGACTCCATCAGTTCCAGATCGGAGTACTCCTGGTTGTACGGTTGACGACAGAACATCCACCTATATTCGATCGGATTAGTCTATTACCCAACATGTGGGTGATAAACCGCACCAGAAAATCTGAGGCATGTATATACCTAAGTGAATTCTCAATAGAAGAAGTGGTAACATTGTTGAAGGCTCCCTCAATATCTAGGAAAGCCGCCAGTGTGTACTCACTCCTAGCCAAATTCGCCTCAACAAAACCTGTCACATCATGAAGAGCGCTCTCAACCGACTTACCCTTAATGTAAGCATGTTGCGACCTACATAACAGAGACCGGTCTATGTTTGACCTCAAATATAGATCGATAAGTCTCTCCAAAGCTTTCAAAAGAAAGGATGAGAGCGATATCGGTCTATAATCCTTAGGGCCGATGTGACTGGGTTTACAAACTTTTGGTATAAACACCACAAACACATCTTTCCAACCGTCACGTATATTACACCACCGGAGACAGTCCTTATACACGTCCACCAGATATTCGGGTAATATATCACCAGCATGCTGAAACAGAGCCGGAAAGATACCATTCGAACCAGGCGGCTTAAAAGGCTTAAAGCTACTTATAGCCCATTTGACCTTATCCCTGGTGATGATATCCTCCAAGTCGGGCATCATACCAGCATTACAAAAGGGATCAGCTACACCCAACGGATAGCTATCTGGATCCACACAATTGGGAAAATGAGAGCTCAATAGAACCACCATGGTTTCTTTGGACGAAGCCTAGAATTTTGGGGTCCCTAGACAGCATCCTACGGAAACGAGCCACTTCGGCAACATCCTCGATACTCGCGCAGAAAATCATCCAGGTGGTTCTCTTTGAACGCTTTATTTCCCTTTTATAATCATTAAAACTGGATCTACATGCAGACCAGTCAACATCCTTACCCGACCTCTTAGCCTTATTAAAGATTCTCATAGTGCAACAGCGGAGTCTCTGGAGTTTCGCATTCTACTAGGCTGGCTGGTTCCTCTTACACGGGTAAGTAAGGGGTCTAGCATCTATATACATTGACACCAGGTGAATGGAATGACCCCTAAGTTCCTCCTCCACAACCCTCTCAAAATTGATCCAGTCGGTTCTTTTTGGATTCCTAAAAGGCTTTTGAAAGCCACTAAATAGATTAATACTGAAAGATATCAGTTTGTAATGTGAGAAAGAACACTCATCTGAAACCCTCCAGTATGTTGTAACTTAATTTTTAATAATTATATTCAAAATAAATACGTTCTGAAGTGGGAACATGAGCGTATACTTGTTGCTGGCTAGAAAACGACAATAATCAATTATTTATTATTATTATTATCTTCTTAGGGATAAAAAATGTTCAGCAATATTAAAAATTTTTCCCTTGCCAAATTCATGTCGTGTAAAATTTAATTTACAACTGATAGATAAATAGAATATTACTTTGATGCCTGATTGAATTAATCATCAAATTTATCAGCTGCTGGGTTATTAATCCAGGAAGAGAAAAAAGAATATTTGATTATTGTAAGTTGTTGTTAAGATCCTGTTGTTCGTTGTATATAACGTTTTTGTAGTGGTTAATGTGTTTGTTCTGTTTTATTTAATGTTGGTATTGTGGCTGTGTTGGTTGTATTTGTTGACTTTACGTTATGTGCAGACGTCGGCACCAATGTCCCTCAGGGGAAGGACGTCTTCGGCTTTTTTACATACATAGGACACGAACATCAACAATGTTCGTTAAAAAGAGCGTAAAATTGCATTCAGTTGCTTGTCAGCTTCTAAAGAAGAAGGTTCATGTCTTTTTTTCAGGTTTCAATTATACACCCAAAAAAATATTACAGTAGGAATCACTAATATTCAATGAGATTCACTAATAACAATGAGAAATTATCTCCATTTTTAGAAGAATATTTGTCATGTTAAATACGCAGTCTTTAGGGATTTTGCGCTGTATTTATTTTTTATATTTTCCACCTACATATACATATTATTTGGTTGCACTTGAAAATATTAGGTTACATTTCAAAATATTACCAGACGTCGACACCAATGTCCCTCAGGGGAAGATCATCTTCGGCTTTTTACACACATAGGGCACGAACATCAACAATGTTCGTTAAAAAGAGCTTAAAAATGCGTTCAGTTGCTTGTCAGCTTTCAGTAAAGCAGGTTCTCGTCGCTTCTTTTTGAAATTTTTTTGTATTCACTATTTTCTAATGAGATTCACTAATAACAATGAGAAATGATTTCCATTTTTCGAAGAATATTTGTCAAGTTAAATACGCAGTCTTTAGAGATTTGGCGCTGTACATTTTCCATTTTCCACTACATAAACATATTAGGTTACACTTGAAAGTATTACTAACAATTTTCCACTGGGTTATACCAAAGAAAATAAAGTATAAAGAATGTGCATCTTAACATTTTTTGGAATATTTTTCAAAAATATTTCATGACGCGGGGGGAAAGATAGAAGGGAAGGAAACGAAGAGCGTAACAATGCGTTGCTCTCATCGTGCGTTTTTGTTGTTTGACCACTTTTTTATTAAATTTTCTGAAATCACTTATTCTGGTCAGTGTTGCCACGAAAAAAAATATTGCAACCAACATTTGTGAAAAAAATTACCAAATAAGAAAAAATTAACCAAAATTAAATTCACAGTTTTTTTATTTTATTTTTTCAAATATAAATTATAATTAATACAACATAGTAAGAAAAGAAACAAAAAATAACAAACTAAAATTTTAGTCTTACAAATTAATTCATTTCTACAAACAAAAGCTCTTTTTATAAGAAAAATAAATAACCAAATCCGGAAATTTTGGTTAAAAATAGTTAAACGGCAACACTGGTTGTGATTAGTGAGCAAGAGAGAGAAAATAAGTTGAGAGAATTTATTTATTTACAGCCATAGAAAACTGTCAATAATATACGATACTTGATTTTCATTTCATCAACATACATATGTAAAGCTATCTATCTTAATAATTTTCGATAAATAAAGATAAAATACAAAATCCATTTTTTTTTTATTAAAAGAACATAAAGCAATCCATCTTTGGCTTAAAAATTATACCTAGTTTTTTTAGATAAACAAAAATAAAAAAACCCATTTTTTATTAGAAGAAAAAATAAAAAAATTAAATACGGCCAGCTAATGACATAGAACATTTTTAACATAAAATATTTTTTGAGTGTTATTCTGAAATAAAATGATAACGCATCCGCTACACATGTGTTCTTGTCGCAGTCTGATCGACAACTAAATCAAATAACACAAGAATGCGTGTGAGTTCTCTCAGCACAATTGTGCGGGTAGTAATTTTAAACAAATTTTGGTGAGAGCGGGCCGTACGCCTACAACCCGCCATAAGAAATTTTACTTCTACATGATGCGCATTCTTTATATCCATATTCTTTGGTTATACACATGCCTTCTCTTTGTGCAGTGTTCGAACAAGAAGTCAAGAAGTGAGAAGCTAGGTCGAAATCCTGACTGAAGCGTTGTAATGACCAAATTATGTATGTTTTATGTAGTGTCCTCTTACTTAAGAGGACAAGCATCTCTATAACAAGACAACAAAATATCGGTCAATGATCCAACTCGATCATTAATGCCAGGAGTGGAATGACCCCTGAGGGCCCTAAGTTCCTCCTCCACAGCCTTCTCATATCTGATCCAGTCGGTTCTTCTTGGATTCCTAAAAGGTTTATGAAAGCCACCAGACAGATTAATACTGAAGGATATCAGTTGGTGATCAGAGAAAGAACACTCATCTGAAACCCTCCAGTCCCTAATCATAGACTTATCCATGTCAGAGAGTGTAATGTCAATTACCGCTTCCCTAACACGATTTCTAAAAGTCGGCGTGTTACCAACGTTATAAATGTTGAGCCTATTAAGAATAATAAAATTCTAAATCGACTCACCTCTAGTATATATGTCAGCACTGCCCCATTGGGTGTGATGAGCATTGGCATCACAACTCAAGACAAGGCGACATCTTTTCCTGTTCGCATGCTCCACCAGTAGTCAAATTAAGTCATCAGGAGGAGATGCAGCCTCATACGGCATATACACAGATGACAGCATCAGATCGATCCCAAGGTCATCTCTGCAAGCCACAGTTGTTACGTCACCTGTACAAAAGGAAGGAATGATTAACAAGTCCAAATTACTTCTTGATAAAATACAGGTTCTTACCTTCTCACTTGGTTTGGGAACAAGTAACCTATAATCAGGATCGCTCAAACCCAGAATCCCATCCCTAACGATCCAAAGATCCTGGATGAGAGCGATATCAACTTCAAGGCGTCGCAGGGTGGTTAGCAGGTTGTGTCAGGCGGCTTCGCAGTGATGCAGATTAATTTGCATCACTTTTAGCCTCCTCCGGGTTCCTGGCATCACGTATTTTCGGATGACGGAATTTTAGGCGTGTTAACCCACACAACACTACGCCATCACAACTGTCCTCCAACATAAACTCGATGAGCCTTTCTTCAATTAGGTCCCATCTTTCAGGAGAGATTTAAATCTGACCTGTCGATGAAAGCCAATTGAAGAGAAGGGTTAGTTCCCAGGCTCCCCTGTTTTTTAGGACGCTTAGAGCCGGAGGGAGGCACCTCGTCAGATCTGTTTCTTTTCATGTGATTTCCCTTGCGGGAAACCTGCATGCAAGACCCATCTGCTGAAGTGCCCTCCTTCGCCTCCTTCGTCTCCAACCTTACATCCTTCTTCTGGGATAAAGGATTAGCGGTAGTTTCTACCCCCTTTCCTTTATTCATTGAAGAAGGAACACCAACACCCTTACTCTTCACTGGAGTTTTGAAGACTCGAGAGGTCTTCTTTACTCCAGTTGGGAATAAGGGTGTAGAACCTTCATAAGTTTTATTTCTTTTAATATATATAAGAAACATATTGCTTTTTTTTTTTTTTTTGTAAAATATAACGTGAAAATATGTAATATTATAAAATATTATATGTGATGAAATTATAGTACAATTGCTTTTAAAAAGTATTTTTAATACTAATAAAGAAATAATAATAATAAATTTGATTTTTGATTCAAAAATTAAACTGTACTTGTCTCAATTGACAAGTACACGTCCTCTAACCTAAACCTAAACCTACATTGTATAACTCAGTATTTGATGAATTTACTGTATATACTGCAAAAGTTATGTTAATGAATATTGTTTTTATGTAAGTAAATATTTATAGTTATTTGTACCCCTCAGCGTTCCATGCATTATTTTTCTTTTTTTGACTATTTGTAACCTCGGAAAGATTAAAAACCCAATGTATTTTATCAAAATAAAATGTGCTATAGCAAATATCTAAATGAGAAAATTTGGAATTTCAATATCTCAAAGTGAGTAATGAATAAAATTAGATTTTTTTACATTAATTAAATTTGATTGTTTCCCTATGCAAATGCGATAAAACAAAGGATTTTTAAAAACATTCGATATTTTGTTTTCCTCTGACTTTTTGATGGATATAATTTAATAACAACTCTGTGAAGTAATAGAAGTGTTTTTAAAAAGCTCTTGATAATTTAAAAAAATAAAATAATAATTGGTTATAAAAAATAGATAGGACTATTTAAAAACTAAAAAAAAAGCAATTCGTCGAAATTGAATCTTATTAAAAACAATAATTTCAAGTTCAAAATAAAATAATTTGACTATAAATTAAAAACATTGAATAAAAAAATGGCTGACTGCAGTAAATGCAGAACAACAATTAGTGGAGAAAGTGGAATCAGGTACAGTGGAGTGTATGAAATGGTGTATCACCTATCAAAGAAATGTGCAGGAATAGACCAATATTCGGCTAAAATAATCGATGAGAATAATTTTATTAGATTCATGTGCGATGACTGCTTGATGTATATAGAAAACATTGATTTGGCGTTAAAAGAAGTTCAAGATGAGGTGCACAAAAATAAACAAAACTTAGTAGAATACAAACACGAATTTAAAGCCGCACTTAATTAAGTAAAACGAAACTGAAATTAAACATTTGCCAGAGGCAATTGAAAAAAGATATGAGGGAAAAATGAATAAAATATTAAGATTCAGAAATCGAGTGAGAAAAATGTTGAGGAAATTAAAAAATTAATTAGTAATATTAACGAATTTGAAATCCGCAACAAACAATTTTTCAAATCAATAGAAGAACAAAACGAGAACATATGCAAAGAAATAAAGTTATAAATGAAAACTGTAAACAAAGTACAAAAACAACATATGCAACCACAGTAAAAAATAAAGGGTTGCCTAGTGCAAATAAAAATTTACCAATAATTGTGAAACCCAAAAAGAAACAATCGATTGTAAAAACAAAAGAGAAATTAAATAAAGAAAGCCCAGATAATTGAATTCTGTGTCGAGAGCCGACATTAAAGCTCTCCACAGATTCTTTAGTGGGTTGAGAAGTGCTAGGGCTTCATCAGTGTAGTCGCGTTCTCCCTTTTTGTTTTGGTCTGGGTAATTCCTCCGCTTCCCATTCTCCCGTTCCTACTTCCTCTGTGGAAAGTATAAGAAGTGGAGCAATAGTTATTCAAAGTGAGAATTGTGAGGAAAGAGAAAAGATTAAAAATGCAATTCAGGAGAAAATATCTACACAGTACGAGGTCAAAATCCCAAACCTAAATATTACGACTATTAGCACATACGACCATTTTTTTTCTAATTTTTTTTCTAATTTTTTTCATAGAAAATACTTAAAGAAGACAAATATGTAGTTGCGGGGAATTCCTAAAATATAAATTTTATATATATAAGTAAATATAAATATAAATTTTGGATAGTTTAATTTCTCCTGCCCTCAAAGTTAGTAGTGCAGTATGTAATTTTTTCTTAAATTTTTTTTTATATGAAATTCGACTTACGAATTAATCGACTTACAACCGATGACCAAGAACCTATCTCGGTAGCAAGTCGGGGAATACCTGTAATGAAAATGAACTAATAGAAAAACTAAAAAAACAAAATCATAAATTAGCTACAGCTAACATTAAATACGTAGGGAAATATGAAACAAGGAGAGGTAATATAACCATGTTTGATGTGAAATTAAAAGTCGATAATGAAGCCTTTTGAAAAATTATGGGATACGAAAAATGAAATATTGGTTGGGAAAGATGTAGAGTTTATGATGGAACTGAAATTGTTCAATGTATGAAATGCAGAAGATATAATAATTTAGCGAGAGATTGTAGAAACCAGGAAATATGTCTAAAATGTCATGGTCAGCATAGAAAGTCAAGAAAAAATAATGAAGTGTATTAGTTGCTCCAATGTAAATAGTAGGCTAAACATGGGTTTGGATGGAAAATATTTTATGAATAATAAAGTATGTCCCGTATATCAACATAAGTTGAAGATCAAAAGGAGAAATATAGGCTTAACGATATAACAATTAAAAGAAATACGTGCAATGTAGACAAATGTACAAAGCCTTATTAATGAATATAATCAAGTTGAAGTGATTGCGTTAACGGAATATGTTGATGTTTTAATATTGTCTGAAACACACGACTAAAAATATAGAAGAAAAAGAAAATTCATTACATGGTTATGATATCATCTGTTCGTTATCCACGTCATTCAGAACGGGAGGACTTATTTTATATTTTAAAAGGCACTGGAATGTTACAAAAGCTATTGAAAAAATGACGATTTAACACTATTTCTACCACGATTTTGTGTATATCTATTTCGACCAAAAGGTGTCCTTTGACACCTTTGCGTTTGGATGCAAATAATTATGGAAATAATTATTAAAACATGTCCTATTCCTATTTCTATTGTTCCCAAAGAACAATCGAATATAAAAATTATAACGGGAAATTCAGTGTACCGAAAATTTCTGGCATTTTTGAAAACTTGCTGAACAGAATTTTACAGAATTTCCAGGGCACGGCATTTCGCAGAATTTCCATGGCTTGGTATAATAATACAAAGAGGAAAAAACCAAAAACAAATTATAGTTCAGTCCAAATGTATGTCATGTGTAGTTTCTTTATATTTTTTATTTCTTGCTTTAAGAAAAATCGTAAAGGTGTCAAAAGACACCTCATGGTAGAAATAGTTATATCATGTACGCTTATACTGATCCAGGATGAGCTGGAGGAAAATGATAACGCTAAATAAATTTAACAATTATTATACCAAAAAACAAAACATTAACTGAGAAAAAATTATTAAACTTTGAAATAAATTTCAAGTTAAAATTTTAAAAGGTGTCTTTTGACACCTTTGGTAGAAATAGTGTTAAAGTATTGGATGTTATTCTTCAATGCTATTTATAACAAATACGATATTTTAATTGGTACAATATGTAGATCGCCCAGCTATAGCGAATCTGAATTCCGTGATATACAGTTACGGACAAAAAAATAGGCTCAGTCAATACCGTTTTACATTTCATGAAAAATTTTTATTTTTCTTAAAAATTATGTTAACAAAATTACTGATAATAATACTTTTATTCATGTTTTACATGTTTGTAATAAAATAAAGATAGTTTTGAAACTTTTTATAGACAAAAACTCAAAAAATTCATACATATCAATAGTATTAAGGTGACAAAAAAATAGGCTCACTTATAAAAATTAAGAGAAATTTATAAAATTTCATTGAAAATATATTTTAACGTTAGTACTTAGTACAGTTACCCTTGTTTTGCAATACAGCCATACATCTTCTTGGCATAGAGTCCACTAGATCCCGGCAAATTTGATTTGAGGTACTATACCACGCATTCTGAATATTTTTCCATAATTCTTCCTTATTTCTTGATTTTACGGGTCCAACATTCTCTTTAACTATTTTCCATAGATTCTCTATCGGATTTAAATCCGGAGATTGTGCAGGCCAAGTCATCACGTTTACTTTGTGGTCTGAAAACCACTTTGTTGCTAGACCCGAAGTAAGCTTCGGGTCATTATCTTGCTGGAATTGCCATTTTAGGGGCAATTCCCATTCAGCATAGGGCAGCATCACTTCATTTAGTATCTTGACATAAAGGTTTTTATCCATATTTCCCTTTATCCAAAATAATGGACCTACGCCATACCATGAAAAACAACCCCACACCATAATATTACCACCACCAAACTTGAAGGTTTTGGTGGTGTAGCGGGGGTTATATTCAGCATTTTTTGGACGTCCCACCAATTTTTTTCCGTCATTCCCAATCAAATTTATCTTCGATTCGTCCGACCATAGTACGTTTCTCCATTTTTTTATTCCTTCTGGACCGTCCCAATCTAGATGTGCTTTTGCGAAAGAAATTCTATATTTGCGATGTCTCTTCGTTAAGACTGGGACTTTTATGGCAGATCTCCCGAAGAGGTTTTTTTCTACCAATCGTCTTCTAACTGTCCGTGCGGAAATATCAAGCTCCAACTCTACTTGAATCGCTTCAGCGGACTTAAAAGGGTCACGACACGATAACATCTTGATATGATTATCAGTTTTGGCAGTAGTTTTCTTTGGTCTTCCGCGTATTTCATGCGGTTTAGGAACTGCTAATGCATTACGGACAAAGTGTTGAGATCTCCCAATCATATCAGCTATTTTCCTTTGCGAATAGCTTGCGACAGTTAACTTTTAACCATAGATCGTTCCTCAACGGAACAATGTTTTGCGCGTCCCATATTTAAAAAAATTCTCGACTTTTTTTCTTTTAATTTATTTAATGATATTAACTAATTCAACCTGTTTAAAAAAATTACCGAAATATTTTTATTTTCAATAAGAATTATTTAAATTTAAAGTGAAATTGCCACTGAGTCTATTTTATTGTCCACTCTCATTAGTACCATTTTGATTTCAATGGATCGTACCAGACTGGTCATTTTTTTTTTAAAGAATGCCACACTGCTTTTTTGTAGCAAAACACTTGAAAAAAACGTTACAATTTGTCACAACTGTGGAAAAACTAAAATTATTGGCAAAAACTTGATTTGTAAAAATATTGTCACGGTGAGCCTATTTTTTTGTCCGTAACTGTATGTCAGCAAACAATTGAAGAAATCTGTGATAACATATGACTGGAAAAACTCCTTATATAGAAATAGAATTAGAAGTATAAAAAGAAATCAAAATTCGAAAAATTCAAGCAATATAATAGATTACGTGATAACTAATAATTATGAGATAACATCATAAAACTGTAAGACAAGCAAAATGTCTGATAATAAAATATTTGAAAGCTAAAATTGAGAATTCTAGTCAAGCTTGGGCTGAATATAAAATAATTAAAAACCGATATAAAGTGCAGACTGAAAATAGTAAAAACAATTACATAAATACAAAAATTGACAATGCATGTACTCAGAGACAAATGTGGAAACAGATTGAAACCCTGGTACTTAATAAGAAAGAAGATTTAACTAAGTCTGTAATATTTGACCAGGTAGAATATAGTGATAACAGTGATATAGTAAATAAGTTTAATACATTTTTTATTGATTGTAGGTATAAGTAGAATATAACAGTCAATCGTTAAAGTGCAATATGTTAGTCAAGTAACATGTGAACCGAATAATTTATTTAAATTCCGTAAGATAGACATTACAGAAATTGAGAACATTTTGAAACAGACCATGAATGTGACGTAAATAAAATTATAATTGATAACACGGTGTGACAGTGAAAATACACCCGAGTAACTACATAGTCCACGTTGTTCAGTTAGTTGAGTAGAACTCAAAAATACCTTTTTTATATCTCTCGAACCCTCCAAACTTGTTTTATTTGACAAAAACTGTTTTTTTTTACTTTACGCACAAATTTCTGGATTACTCAAACATTTCTGACCCGATTTCCAAAATTTAAATCTTGTTGGAAAGGGGCCTTTAAAACGGTATACATATATCTACTATTCGACTTAATATACTATGAGATTTGATTAGGTAAACTTGGCAAATTTGAATTTTTGTCATATTTTTTCAAGTTTGTCCATTAATAGTAGCAAACTTTAATAAATAAAATATAGGTTAAGTGATAATATTCTTAAAGTCTGTTCTCTTGTGAAGAGATAGAGTCATCATTTGATACAATTGTATAAAAATTACCGTAGTTATAATCCAAATACAACAGTCGTGTTATATTTTTTATATATGTCATCTCACCAAATGAACTTTTAGTTAAAAAATTTTCAGAATTTTTGATGGATCTTGGTTGTTTATTACAAAATGTGTCACTTTCACGTTTGCACGACTTCCAGAAGTTGGCTAATATTTATGTTTTTTGCAAATATTATTATTTCTCTTTGAGCAAACATTGGCCAACTTCTGGTGGTCGCTCAAACGTGAAATTGACACATTTTGTGATAAACAATCAAGATCCATCAAAAATTCTGAAAATTTTTGAACTAAAAGTTCATTTGATGAGATGACATATATAAAAAATATAACACGACTGTGATACTATTTATATAATAACTACGGTAATTTTTGTCCGATTTGATCAAACGAAATGCCAATCTCTTCACAAGATAATGCACTTTCAGAAGTCATTATTTCATATTCTTTAAGTAAAGTTTGCTACTATGAACGGACAAACTTGAAAAAACATGAACAAAATTCGCATTTTCCAAGTTTACCTCATCAAAACTCATAGCATATTAAGTCAAATAATAGATATATGTATACTTTTTTAAAGGTCCATCTCTTCCCTTTCCAACAAGTTTTAAATTTTGGAAATCGGGTCAGAAATGTTTGAGTAATCCAGAAATTTGAGCGTAAAGTCTAAAAAACAGTTTTTGTCAAATGAAAAAAGTTTGGAGGGTGCGAGAAATATAAAAAAAATATTTTTGAGATCTACTCAACAAAACTCACAACCTACACTATGTCATTAGCCGGTTGTATTTAATTTTTTTTATTTTGTCGCATAGTGTAATTGGAATGTTTTGCTAAGAATAATTAATACATCATTGGAGACTGGTTTATTTCCGGAAAATTGGAATATTGGATCAATGATAACACCGATCAAGTGCCCAAAACAAAAAAATGTGAGAAATTTCGACCTATAAATACACTTAAAGTGTGTGAAAAATTAATGGAAAAAGTATTAAGATACAACTTAAACAATTTATTGAATATCACGGTATATTATCTGGACAACAATCAGGTTTCAGAAAGAAGGATTCATGTGAAATTACAATGAATTATGTTATAAGCGAATGGAAGGCCGTAGAAAAAGAAAATAGAATGATAGTAATATTTCATGATTTTAAACGAGCTTTCGAGACTATTGACAGTGATATCATGCTAAAGAAACGTTATATGTATGGAATAAGACAAATTCAATTAGAATGGTTCAAGTCATAGCTAGACAATCGAACGCAAACGACAAAATTAAATAATACACTGTCTGAGGAAGCGATTAATAATTTCGGAGTACCACAAGGTTTCATTTTAGGTGCTTTATTGTTTACATTATATACATATAAATGACATGCCAAAAATATTGGAAAGATGCAAAGTTGTTTGTACGCTGATGGCACCCTTATATATACAGTGACAAAAAGTGAAAAAGAATGCCAAGATAACAAGAAATACGATGTTCAGAAAATAAATGAATGGCTTAAAATGAATAAATTAAAATTCAGTGAGAACGAAACAAAAATAATGGAAATAAACATGAATTCTGACGAAGTATTTAAAATAAATGATTATGTTTTGTAGTTGACAAAAAGAAAATTGGTTTCCTGAAGAGAAATAGAAAAAGAATTTCAAAATCTACAGCAGTAAATATATATAACATCATAATTAAACCGAACTTCGAATACGGTTCCACTATATTGTATACATGCACCGCAATTCAATTGACAAGAATGCAGAAACTTCAAAATAAAGCTATGAGGGTAGTATTAAAATGCGATCGGTATACGCATATAAATACAATGCTCTACGATTTGAAATGGATGAATATAAAACAAAGATTATAGTTTAATACCTTAATGTTTGTTAGAAAAATGAAGTAAGGTGACGCACAAATACCTATGCCAGCAGATTAAATATTTTGGAGAAAGCCAAGCATATATGCTGAGGAATGCAGACGACTTTTGAATTCTAAGAGTGAAGTCAACCCCCTTTTATAAAGGTCTACAGCTATACAATTTATTACCAACAAATATTAAAAATTAATTAAATGAAAATATTTTTAAAAGAAAATCTATTAATTTTGTGTTGTTTAATGATATTGTATAATTGGAAAATTTAAAGTATTTTTAATATTTATAAATAAAAAAAATATATATTTTGCTGTTTACATTATTATTGTTGTACATTATTTATATACAAATTTAAACGAAAAATATATGATATTTGGATAAAAACTTCTCGTTGAGAATTTTTGGAATATTGAATTCACTTTCCCTTAAATGTTGTTATGTATTTAAGAATTTTAGGATATTATTAACATACATATGTTAAAGACGGGTTGGACAGACAGATTATTGATTGATACATCAATAATAAGACGAATCACGAATAAAAATTCTCCATTTTCTCATTTCTCGTATTGTGAATAAAATGTAGCATCTCACTTTTTTTGCAATTTTTAATAAACTAAGCATAAGCATACTCAAACATGAAAAAACAATACTAGTTTTTAATATTGGGAACAAAAAGTTAAAAAAATGGAAGTAGAATAGATGAACGGCCACAATCTTTCATGGATCTTATTATAATGAAAAAGTTTGAAAACGAGAAGTGTTATTTGTTTTTGTTATATATTAACTAGCTGACCCGGCGAACTTCGTCCCGCCCAAAATTGATTTTTTTTATTGCCCAAAACAGGTCACATTATATATTTATTGTAATACGCTGCATAAAATTTATATAAAAATAACTAACTGACTATAAGTGTGTGGATCTATCTATCTAGTTCAAAATTTAATCGAAGTCGGTACGTTATTTAGGTGATTAATACAAAGAATAACAATAAGAGGTCCGAATCATGGGTAGCGCTGACGAAGTTGTAGTTGTTGTACTCGCTCCAAAACAAAAACTAACAGACATACATGTTACATATGTAGTTATAAACCATCGAATTAGCCGACTTATAGATATCTTTTAAAGGGGTAGGGTTGCCTCGCCCATTTTTGGTGAGTTTGTCGATATCGAACTTACCCACCAAATTTTATTCGTCTACGATCAATATGTACCTAAATATTCAATTTTAACGATTTGCCACGCCCTCAACATTTAGGGATATGAAAAATAGATGTTGTCCGATTCTCAGACCTACACGATATGCACACAAAATTTCGATCCATTTCGGAGGAGTTTAACCACTAACACCGTGACACGAGAATTTTATATACAGTGGGTCCTCGATTTTCCGTGATGGTCGGGACCGGAAGCATTCTGCATAATCGATTTACCCGGTTAATTGAGTACCAATTTTGGCTATTTTTTTAATAAATATTTTTATTAATTAATAAATGAATATGTACATATTTATATAAAAACTAAATAATTTAAGGATTTTATATACAATAGATGACCCGTGCGAATATTTCGCACCGTTAGTTGTCATTTTTGTAACATAAAATGAAAATAATTAATAGAAATTTTATCAAAAGTTTAAAAATATTAAATATTTGTTGTACAATGGGTCAGTTCGACCTCCGGGTACTGTACTTGTCACAGTTGACAAGTACACGTCCTCTAACCTTAAAAATATTAGAAATCATAATATATCATACATATTTACATACATATGTTTAAATGCTTTTATAATACTTCTTTGAATACAATGTTAGAGGTAATGACATGATCATCGTTAACTTTTTGCCCGTACGAATCCTTAATACAAACAACCTGTTTAACTGTTAAATATCAGCTGACACTATATATATGTATATATTAAAGGACACCGTATTACTACACTTCATAAAACAAACAATGCCATGACAATACCGACATTACCAAAATGGCTTTTACAACTTTATATATTATGTGGAATAACATTACAATTAAGCGACCCTGTTTATCGCACTTGATCTAACAACTACTGCAAAGTATTGCCAAAACAGCTTTTTACAACTTAATATGCATATTATATATAACTGACTTAGTAATAAACGGCATTATAGTAAATAGCGGTATTGCCAGAATCGATTTTAATACATACTATATTATGTAGAACTGCTTAACTATTAAGCGACCCTGTATTACCACACTTGAACAAAAACATATAATCATAATGACAACAGTATTATCATGCAGTTCTATATAAAATATAATTTTTATCAATGAAAATATTAATTTTTCAATTTCTAATTATTTTTCCTTATTAGTGTTAGATAAAAGCTTTAAAATGAGATATCATTCATTAAATTTGATGCGGTGGTATGGGAGATATTTGCAACCGACAAAAAAAAGTGCTTTAGAAATAATATATATGATACATACATGTTTCAAAAATATAAAAAATATAATTTCGTCAGAAAACAGTGAACAGTAGATAAGGATTTCATGTACTAAAGAGGAAAATCCCCTTTTGTGGCTTGTTTGTCCAAAATAATAGAAAAAAATGTTTGCTTATAATCACGGATAATAGAGGTAATCACGGTTAAACGATGCAAAAAAATTTAAGTCGACCCAAAATAAAATTAAGTCGATGCAAAATATTTTCTTTTTCCATCCCGGATAATTGATTTTGCCGGATAATCGAATCACGGATAATCAAGGTCCTACTGTATTAGATTATTTTTAGTTTTACTTCTTTGATAAATTGCAATTAGATTGCTAACTTACTCAACTGGTCATTACAATCCTATAGTCAGGATAACAATCTAGCCACACAAGTTGTGTCTGTTAATCTTGTAAATGAACGACAGAGAAGCTTCTTAACGGCAATTATTTGCTCTTAGGTCTTATGACAAAAAACTGCTGAGAGGATGATATCGACAAAGAATTGTTATTTTTTTTGAGATTTTAGAGCTGAGGTTTGAATTAACGAGATCTTGTTTAGTAAGCCAATACTATCTTCTAGAGTACGGCAATTAATTAGATACTCATTTTTTAAGAAATTTAAACTGAATTGTTTTGTTCTTTAGTTTTTATTTATTTTTACACTACTTTAAGTATACATAGTGCCTATTTCTTATTTGATATTGTTGTTGATATTTTGATATTGATGTTGTGGTGAACGAATAAAATAAAATTATTCATTTTCAAAACAAAATAATTTATTAATGTACACAGAAAAGTATCTTCGAGATCGGGGGTGGATTAAACAATAATATTCTCTTTTTTTTTAGTCTCTCATACGCCTTTTGCACGTTCAAAGTACTTTGAAAAGTCTTGAGTTTCATTATAGAGTCTCAACTTGATTTAGAGATTCAACGTCATTCCAATTATCAGTGCCTACCTGGTCCGCGATAAAAGATACTCGATTTGGCACAAAAATTGCACAATGGCAAGGATTGGCTGAGGCACCCTCTCACGATTCCTAATGTTTACAACTGACTTGATCTTGATTCCATTATGTTGTAAGCTACATTTTATTTCTTCGGGTTCAACGCTGGGATCTATACCCTTAAGTACAACCTGGAGCCCCTTACCACTTTTTAATTGATAGGTGTAAACATTTTTTTTAACCTTTTCAAATTCTGTAACTAATTTCCGGAAATTATCTTCAGTATTTACCTGTATCTTATATATATATATATTTCAAATATAATTCCACGTTTAACTGTGGCCACATAAAAAGAGTTTTCACCAATTATTGTTGTAATTAGTTTAATTAATGCAGTGGAGGTTTGTTCCCACAAGTAGACTGAAGGGGTTTTGGCGATTTGTTGGTTTTAATTTCCTCTTGAGAACCATCATCTAATGCTGCGAAGCGATTCTGCGACTTTGGAGCGTTATCCTTGTCATTTTTATTTATTTTCGACACTGGTGCAACCTTTGATGAATTGGGATTTCTTCCCCGCTTCAAGACCGTAATATATCGGTCGATGCCCATCTGAGTTTTCATTTTATCAATAGGCATTTCTTCTGTTGCTATGTTTGCTGGCACTACTGTTTTATTTATTTCATTATTCGCACTTATTGTATCTATCTTTTTTATTATCACTTGCTTTCTTATGAATACCCAAAAAAGGGGTAAGGGGTAGATCCGTATTTGGCTCAACACACTTATTTAAATCGCACTATTGCTGTCTTTTCTTTCGCTCGTTGGGTCGCTAACGTTGCGTACTCGATTTGCCGGCTTCGCTGTCAAGTAACGCGAGTCATCAATTTTTTTGTTCAGATTTACTGTTTCACATTCTTTTGCAGTAATGATCACGTTAGCATTTCTTTTATTTAAGCTCAGTCTGCGTTCATTAGCACTTGCGCTTGCCGCACTCATTAATTAGGTTAACGGCCTTTATTCTTTTATTTTTTTTGCTTTTTTCTTTGTTGTATGTCTATATGCAGTTTATTTTTATTATTATTATTTTTTTAGAACTTTGTTAAGTTGTATTTGTTTCTATTTAATTTTTTTTATTTTAGTCGCTTTAATAATAATATCACTAAATATTTTTTTAATTTGCCGACTGCACATCCGTATACTTTAAGTGTCGTGCGAATGAATGAATTCATAATGAACGCACATTGATGAATAATAAAACGCACATATCACTATCCGTCAGATTGACAACACTGCCAACCTACAGAAAGAATTTAGGGGAATTCCCTAGGCATAACTTTTGAATTTCAACTGAATTGTCATGATTAAAGTTCGGTTGCAACCTGTCATATTTATTTTGAAAATGGGAGAAATTTCAAAAAGTCCGGTTCGATCGAGATTTCTGGTAAGGATTCGAGGGCCCCCTGAGCTTGAGGGCCCCGGGGCACTGCCCCGCCTAGTCTCTGTAGCTACGCCACTGGCCCTAACTAATGTTTTCCTTACTTTGCAGGAGAAGGAAAAAATTTAATAAATATAATATTTTGTAATCGTGATTTTATTTAACGTAGTTTTTTATTAAATTCTCCGAACAATATAATGCTGTAAATATATTTTTAATTTTTACATTTTTTATACAATTGCTTTTTGTGAGTTGATGTTTTTAAAGTTATTGCAAGTTAGGGCTTTTTATTATAATTAAACAAAACCAATATTGATGATGTCTTTTTTTAACACTCCCGAACGCCATTTTTATGCAAAACCTTTCTCTTCAATGCATGTTTACTGCTAAAATATGCTTTGTATTACGTTTGCAATTTTCCGAATTATGTCTTATATTTGTCTTATATAAACATTTATTTTCTGTTTATTTTTATAGTATTTAAGTAACCGATATTTTTATGTCAAAACGTGTTAAGAAAGATATTTTAATTAAAAATAAATCTAAAAATTAAATATGGATATGTGTAACATTATTATTAAATATTATTATATTTCTTATGTTTTAGTTATTATTCTTATGTTTTAGTTGTTTATTTTTTTATATTTCATTAATAAATTTTTATGTACAACTTTTGTTTTTCCATAATTTTTAATTCTACGTTTGTTTTACCTATATTAGTTATTTCATATGGACTATTGTATGGAGCTTCGTTCTTTTTTTCTATTTTCTAATTTTATTAGTACTAAGTCTCCTATACTAAGATCTATGCTATTCATCTTTGTTGCTTGCATATGATTCTAAACTTCTATTCTTTTTTGTAGTTTCTAGCATTTTTCATTAAATTCTCTAATCTTAATTTTACATAATTCCTTAGCATAATTGTCCAAATCATATATTGTATTGTCTGTCATTATATTTTCACCAGGAAGTTCTGATATTTTACCAAAAACTAGCTCAAATGGTGAGTAGTTTGTATCTACGTGAAGTGTTATATTATAGGCAAAAGTATAATAGGGTATGCAATCACTCCAATTATCATCATTTACAAATGACAAAAAATATTCATTTAATAAATAAAATATTCATTAATTTCTCTCTACTGTACTAAGAGTTTCGTGATGATAGGGTGTTGAAGTTTTGTGTTTTATTTTTAATTCTGTACCTCTATCTGATTTTAATGTTTTAAATACGGGCAATTTCTTTTTTAATTCATGATTCATGAGCTACAGGATGTTGTGTATAGGCAACATTGGGCAATGGTGTTATAAATTTAAATACAAGTTGATTTTTTTTCAAATGTCGTTTATTTCAATTTATGTATGCAAGGATACAAAACAATTTTTTTGTGGATTGGAGCACAAGTGCACATTGCATCTGCTGCACTTACAGGCTTTCCAAAGTCTACATCTGCCCCTTGTTCCCCATTCCGCCTAATGATTATAACCATCAAATCGTAGGGGTTTTGCAGGCTGTGCAACATGTGCTCTTTTATAAAGAATTGATTCAGAACCCGTGGAAGGAGCTGGAGATGACGGGGTCGATGGAGAAGGTGATGAAGTTCCTGAATTCATTGTCAAATTGTCAAAAGGAGTGCTGATGAACAACCTCTCTTTTTTGCGACAACAATAGTTTGACTTGTACAATTCAAGCATCATGTCCGCAAGATCAACACCTCCCATGTGCTTGTTGTAGCATTCTACTATACCTGGACGAGGTATAGTTATAAACTTCTTGTCTTTGCGGTACCATCTCTTGCATTCACTTGCATTCTTACTTGCATTCTTCTTCTTCATTTTCCTCGTCAGCCGAATCCTCCCAATCAACTTTTTCAATTTCATCCTGTGTCAGACCGTTTGGGCGCATCTTAGAATGTGAATACAAAAATAAGTTTTTATTTTTCGAAACTTACCATAATACGCATATACGCAACACTACATTTATAAAATTATTACAGACAAACTAAATAATATTTTCAAGCCGGGTTTTTTAACACGTTGACTGCCGCGGCAATTTTCAAAAAACTAGCCAAAAATGACAACTTGATTTTTTTCACATTAGTGAGTACGAGATAACTCGTAGTTTGGCTCCCTAGAAGGAACGCAATCTATGAGTTATCTCGTAGTCGGCAGTCAACGTGTTAAATTACTGACCTACCTTTCATTATTTAGTTGTCGAACTTGGTTTTAGGATGACATAATTATACTAATGCGTTTTAACACTTTTTAAAATAAGGTTTATTTTGCAAAATGAATTTGTCAATTTCGCTCTCGGGAGAATAACTACTAAGTGAGCACGTGCACAGCTGACTACCAACCAATTAGCTGTAAGCTTAAACAACACATGAGGCTATATTTTTGCGAAAGAATCAGAATAAAATATTTAAAATAGCTGTACTTAGAGGCTCATGAACACAATGTTGCATATACGCAACATCGGGAATGAGAGGGTTAAACTACAAATAATAAATTAAGGTTTTTATTTATTTGTATTAAAATTTTTTAATATTTCAATTGAACGTAATAAAAACGCTTAAAGAATTAAAACACTTTGCTAACGATTGCAAAGCTTATAATGCAAATTTTCAAATAAAATTAAAGAAGTGATTGCTTTATTAACCAAAATAAAAAAATAACCAAAATGAAGAAAAAATACACATTTACACATTACAAAAAAAAAATAACCAAATTTGGTTAAAAATAACCAAAACGGCAACGTTGAGTGTGACCACAAAACAAAATTTTAGTTCTTTCAGTCATATTTCGGGCAAACAAAAGTGTGTGACCGTACCTTTATAGTAATCGTTCAAATGTTTTGGCAATCAGGGTACTAGATGAGACAGATGAGATCTGTAGACTTAGGGCCATTTTTTGAGTGCGAGTTAAACTCAAGTTTAAGATAATCTCCAGTTAAATTTATGTGATGTTTTTATAACACAGGCTATTTCACTTGCTTGCCTGTTTGCATGGAAAACACAAACAAAAACACTCAATATTTACAAAAATATCACATTAATCTTTTATTAGATCTACCATTTGTATAACATGTGTTCAATTACGGGCCTGTTCGTAAATGCATCACTGCGCTGCATAATATGATTATTTTGCGCTCACACTGCTAATCACATGTTGCTGATGCTTCTTTTTGCTGATTTATTTGTTTGCGTTTACGAACGGACAAATACCGCAGAAATGGAAAAATTATTAATAAATATGATTTTGAACTGGACGATAAAAAAATTGCAAAATGTTAAATGCACAAAAAAGGAGACATTGAAGGAAGAAAAATAGAAACTTATTGTTAAAACTCTCATTCTTTCTCTCTCACTCATTCAATGCATCAGCCATTTTAATGATTAGTGTTTTGTGTTTATTTGCGCATAATATGATTTAATGTTGCATTTATGAACATTTGACAGCTGCAGTCCTGCCAAGGTTTGCATTCATGAACATGATGCGCATAATAATGCAGCGCTGTGATACATTTACGAACAGGCCCTACATCTTCTCTTTTGTTATTTGTTATAAACCTTTGTTAAGTAAATTTCGCATTTGTTTTAAGTATATAGTTATATTATAGCTTGATTGCTTCTTTGCAATTAAACACGTTGATTGATTGATTGCTTCTTTGCAACTGAAACTTTATTAAATAAAATTTACATTCTTATAATTTTTAAATTCTTACTGCTAGATTTTAATTTTGTTGGAATCGCAACTGAAGAATAGCGTGTGAATTTGCTTGCATTGCAAATACTATACTTTTTCTTTATAATTACAGAGATACAAATTTTTTTTTAAACATAAGTACAATTTTATTTTTCTCATAATTACAATACTATAGCGGTTTTCACTCTTTGTTGTATATTTAATACTGTATTATATTTACTCATACTTTTGACAACAAAGCGCGAGCACCTTTTTTCATCTATTGTAAACTTACATGGTATGAGAAATATACCATGGTAAACTTATTTATTTATTTATTTATTTCTTTTTATTTTTAAATTAGTATTTCCACTCATTTCTGTTTTTTAATATTTGTAAGAAAAAATCAAAATTAAATTATTTTGGCGGATAGACGATCAGCTGTTTAGTTTTATATTTACCAAGCTTATATACTAGACCTTTTTTCATGGTAAATTTAATAAAGCGTTGTATATTTGAAATAAATGTATTTTGTTGTTGCGTTGATGTAAATGTATTATTTATACTATACCTACCATACTTACCAAGCCTACAAGGGTACTTTACTACCTAGAGTGAAAACCGCTTATATTTTTTGTTTACAATTACAGAGGTACAATTGATTTTGTAGCCCATATAGGACCTCTGTCCGCTGATGCAGTAGTCTTTATTGAATGTGTGGTTGTACATTTACATTTTTGTTTCTGTTACAACATCTTTAAATGATTAACTTTAGACCTGTTACAAGAAAATCAGTTGGAATCCTTATTGCAATAACCAGTGAGTGATTAATGTACATAGTTCATTACGCCCATTTTAATAAGTTTGAGCCTAAAATAGTCGATGTTAAAGTTTTCTATTTCTTCCGGTCCGGCTAAATAATATTATGTCTAGCCGGCGCTATATTAGCCTGAATTTGAATAATTTTACTCTAGGCTTTTTAACTTAAGTATCTGGTCCATGTACAAAAGTCTCCTTACTATTTCATTGTTCCGTTTTTTAATCTCTTCGAATGTCCGATTTATTTTGCTTCTGTCGCTTTCTACTGCTTTTCTAATCGTTTGAATTTCCTCGTCGAAAAGCGTATTAATTTTCATTTGCTTATTCGAAGTCCCTACAGGGTGTTAATTTCCGCATTTTTTAGATGTTCTAAAATTTCTTCTCTGTCATTATCGTCCATAGGTCCGAAAAGCCATTTGTACACGCTTCCAACTCCGTCTATTAAACCCCTTTTTGACCTATTTAATTGAAAAGGCATGGTGGATCTAACTTTTTCCCTAATAATCTTAATTTCCTTCCTCAAAATACCCTTACTATCTACGTCTATCTCTTCTATGTTAATTTCTATTTGTTTTATTATGTCCAAAATTTCCAAAGGACTTATTACGTGTAGCACCATGGTTGTTGTGTCAGGCACCTCGATCCTTCTTATTTGAACCACTGCAAAACCGAGGTTTCTTCAATTTTGCTGACCCGCAGAAGCGCCTGGGCCATTACCACCAATGATATCAGGAATGCGATCTTCATGGTTTTCCTGAAAAAGGTATTTACGTTTAACCTGTGTTTTATAGGCCTTCTTAAACCCATTGTCTTGTGACACTAGATGGTTATTTTCAACTCTATAGTTAGAAATCTTCTTTTATCTCGGTTGGGTTTTGTCAACTCTATAGTTTTTAATGAATACATTTTCAAAATCCATATTATTGGTGTTGGAATAATTAATTGTTTGAATTTGAATTGTAATCGGTTACTCAATGCGACTATTTCTTTGAAAAATGCAACTTTGTACTTTTATGCTTTTGCATTCTCTACTTTATATTCTAATTTCTTACTTTTATTTTTTGTCTTTAATAAACGCTCTGAATGAGAACACATACAATCTGGTTTGTCCGTAAATTGTTTTTTATTCTGTAGAACCCTGCTCAAATAAGTTATGGGCCCAGGAATATTAAAGCCGAAAAAGTGAATAAACGGGAAAAGCAAAAATGAATTCGTTATACCAAATTGAAAAATTAGATGAAAAAATTATGACGCTTGGTGCATACAAATGAAAAGTGTTTTAATACACTCAGGTATGTGGAATATCGCGTGTGGAAAAGTAAAAAGAATTGAAGCCGTCAAAGTTGAAGATTGGGATCAATTGGATGAAAAAACGTTGGCTACCATTACACTAAGTGTGAAATCATCCCAATTGACTCACCTGAAACTTTGCAAAACCTCTAACGAAGCGTGGAATAAACTAGAAAGTGTACATCGTCCAAGTGGTCCTGTAAGAAAAGTGACACTCTATAAAAAATTGCTAAATTTTCGTATGGCGAACAGTGAAGATATGGCTTGTTTTCTAAATGAATTTTCCAACGTAGTAGACAAGTTGGCAGAAGTTGGAATTGAGCTGCAAGATGAATTGATCGTCATCATATTGTTGTCTAGTCTTCCAAAGGCGTATGAACAGTTTGTGGTAGCAATGGAGACCAGAGATTCACTACCCCAGTTTCAAATTTTAAAAGTAAAGCTTATGGAAGAAGCAGAGAGAAAAAATCAAAGCACGGTAAGAGACAAAAACGTAGAGTCACACGCATACATGGCAAGAAATCGCAATAAAGGCAAGGACAATAATATAAAAGGGAATAACGGCAAGCACAATTTTAAATGTTATAAGTGTGATAAGCGTGGTCACTATGCCGCAGACTGTCACACTAATACAAGCAAAGGCAATCAACAACAACAGCAACAGTATACAGTATTAGCAGCAGCAGATATAAACGTTATTATTGAGTCGTCGTGGTGTTTGGACAGTGGCGCGACTGCAAATAAGTATGTGTTGCAGCGAAACGTTTTTTGTAGACATGAAGCAGCACAACGAAAGTATTTATTTAGCTGGCGAAAATTGCATTAAAGCAGAAGGGATAGGAGAAATACAAATACAAGTTGGCAACTGTAACGTAATTTTGAAAAATGTTTTATATGTACCTAAGATGAGAAGTAATTTTATGTCGGTAAGCAAATTATGTGAAAACGGTTACGAAGTGACATTTACCAAAAATAGAGCCGAAATAAAGGCAAAAAATAGAGTTATGTTTATGGCCACAAAGAAGCATAATTTATTTTTAATTGATCGCAATTATGAACAATGTTTTACGGTTGTAAATGAAAAGGCCATAAATTGGCATAATCGGTTTGGTCATTTAAATTACGGTAGCTTACAGGAACTGAAAAATAGGAATATGGTTACCGGGTTAGAAGACATAAAATTTACGAGAGATAATCCGTGTAAAATATGTATGAAAACCAAGTTGCATGTTAAACCATTTGGTAAAAGTGAAACGCGGTCAAACGAAATCCTTGACAGAATTCATTCGGATGTGTGCGGTCCGTTTAGAACAAAATCGATCGGTGGCGCTCAATATTTCTTGACATTTATAGACGACAAATCGCGGCGGGTATTCGTATATTTCCTAAAGCACAAGAGCGAAGTCATAGAAAAATTTAAGGTATTTAAAGAAATGATTGAGCGTCAAACGTCTAAGAAAATAAAAGTGTTAAGAAGTGATAATGGCGGCGAATACGTAAATAGACAATTTAATGAATATTTAGAGCAAAACGGAATAGTTCGGGACCTCAACAGAACGGTGTGGCCGAGCGTGCTAACAGGACGAGATGTCGCGAGCAATGTTATTACACTCCGGTTTAGATGAGTCATTATGGGCTGAGGCCGTAGCTACTGCTGTTTATATTCGAAATCGTTCACCTACTAAGATCATTGAAAGTGCTACTCCGTATGAAATTTTTACCGATAAAAAACTTTTGGTTAAACATTTTCGAGTTTTTGGTTCAGTAGCCGTAGCTCTGGACAAAACAGCGCACCGAAAGTTTCAACCAAAAGGAGTCGTGTACAAAATGGTGGGTTACTCATTAACATCAAAAGCCTATCGATTATACGATGCTGAAAAACGAGTAGTGGTGGAAAAACGCGACGTTATGTTTATAGAGCCGGTTAATGTAAATAACGACGAAACTATTGATATGTTTGAACTTGTTGACAACAGAAATCTAGAAGAATCTGGTAATTGTAAGGAAAATCAGGAAAAAGTTGATGAAAGCTTTTTTGTGTTCGATGATAATACAATTCCTGAAAAATGCCTTAATGACAATGAATATACAAAAGTATCCAGTGTAAAAGAGAACACGGTGAAAGTTGGCGCTGGAAGGCCAGGGTCATGCGTACAGGGCGGCCTGGACGACCGAAGAAAATAAAAAATGTTTTAAATGCCATAAATAATGAATATCATGTGGATATTCCCCAAACTGTTGAGGAAGCAAAAAAAGCAGTCTATCGTCGAAATGGAAGAAATCAATGCAAAACGTATATGATGCACTTATTGCAAATAACACCTGGTCATTAGTCAAACTTCCTGAGGGCAAAAAAGCTATTGGTTCAAAATGGGTATTTACAGTGAAACGCAATAAAGAAGGCAAGATCGAAAAATTTAAATCGCGTTTGGTCGCAAAGGGCTGTAGCCAACAATTCGGCGTAGATTACACCGAGACATTTTCACCAGTCATTAGATATGAAACAATACGTATGGTACTTGGTCTCGCCGTAGAAAAGAAAATGTATTTGCATCAGATGGACGTTTGTACTGCATATTTAAACAGCGATCTTTCTGAAGAAGTTTATATGAAGCAGCCACAAAATTTCGTAAGTAAAAAATATTCTGAACATGTTTTAAAGCTAAACAAAGCGATATACGGCCTGAAACAATCGGTTCGCGAGTGGAACTCGAAGCTTGGTGAAGTTCTCCGAGAATTTGGTTTAATCCTTGCAAAAACGATCCATGTTTATTTAAGATGACAATTGAAGGAAAATTGTGCTTGGTAGCTGTGTACGTCGATGATTTGATTATTGGTTGTGAGGACAGAGCCATTATGATGAAAGTCAAAGGTTATATTTCTGACAGTTTTGACTGTGTCGATAAAGGTCCAGTTAATTTATTTCTGGGTATGCAAATAGAACGAGATGGCGAACTTGGTACGATATCGGTGCATCAGTCAAGTTATATAAAAGAACTATTAAAACAACACAACATGGAAAACTGTCGTTCTGCATCAACACCTTTAGATGTCGGTTTTCAAATTAATTGCAAGAACGAAAATTGTGTTAAGGTAGAATGTACATCATATCAATCATCTATTGGCGGGCTCATGTATTTAGCGATGTGTACAAGGCCAGATATCCCACATTCGGTGGCAAAATTGGCGCAGTTTAATATGAACCCTCATAAGGAGCGCGAGGCTGGTATTAGGCATGTACTTCGCTACTTAGCAAGCACCATTAACTTTAAGTTAGTATACATGCATACTGGAAAACTGGTAGAAGGCTATGCGGATGCCGATTGGGGCAGTAATACCTTAAGTCGTAAGTCCTACTCTGGGTATGTATTTCTTATTGGTGGTGGCGCTTTTTCGTGGTCTTTGAAGAAACAAAATTGTGTTGCCTTAAGCAGTACGGAAGCTGAATACATAGCAATGTCAACAGCGGCAAAAGAAGCAGCGTATTTGAAAAGCCTATTGCTTGAAATTGGTGTTCATGATCAGCAGCATCCTATCATTATGCATGGAGACAACTTGAGTGCGCAACAACTTGCTAGAAATCCTGTATATCACTCCCGCAGCAAGCATATAGATATTAGATATCATTTTGTCAGAGAGTTGGTTTGTAATAATGTGATTGAATTAAAGTATATACCCACTGACCAAATGATAGCTGATATCTTCACTAAAAATTTGTCAAAATTAAACCATGAAAAATTTGTAAAATGTTTGGGTTTAACGTAAATTGATTTCGAACAACTAATCGCATTGAGGGGGAGTGTTGGAATAATTAATTGTTTGAATTTGAATTACGGTTACTCAATGCGACTATTTCTTTGAAAAATGCAACTTTGTACTTTTATGCTTTTGCATTCTCTACTTTATATTCTAATTTCTTACTTTTATTTTTTGTCTTTAATAAACGCTCTGAATGAGAACACATACAATCTGGTTTGTCCGTAAATTTTTTTTATTGTGTAGAACCCTGCTCAAATAATTGGTATGTTTCTTTTTCTCATTGATGGCCTTTATTCTTTCCATCTTTTCCCCGTTGAACCTCTTTGACATTTGTCTAATATCTTCGTTTGATATCATATTACTTAGGAAATCTATGGGTTTAATTTTCGTGGTGGAATGAATAGTATTATTGTAAGCTAATATTGCTTTAAAAACTTTTTCTTGTAGGTCGCTCTCGTTATTCGAATCTGCGTTGAAGAGCCGTATATGTTCGTTAAGGGTCAAGTGCAGTGTTTCAACGTCTGAGTTTTCAGTCTTAAGGTACGCAGTGGTCAAGTGAAAGTCTATTCCATTTTCTCCAAGGAATTGTTTAACGTTTATCGTGTCGAATTCATTGTCCATTACGATCAGTCATGGTTTACACAGATATTGAAATCGTTTGTTCAATCCATCGATAACAGAACTCCAAGTTCTGTCTTTTAATTTCTCGGCTGTAGCATATTTCGTAAGCTTATCTATGCTTGTAAGGTACATTTCGTCTCTTTTGTGATACCACAGGTCTATGTGTACCAGAGATCAGCAACGAGTATTCAAAACGATGAGTAGATTCGAGTCATACTTTAATTTCAGATACTTATACGCATTCATACTTATTTTTATATCATACTCATACTAATATTCAAAGTTAGAAATACTCATCGTACTCATACTTAACAATAGGCATGATGTTGTTGATTTCGACTTTCCATGATTCAACATATACACGAAGCACAAAATAAGTATGATTCGAGTACTAACACCACAATACTCGCTAGAAGGTTGTGTGTGTGCTTTGCTTGCTGTCTTTTCTTTTTTCTTCTTTTGTAAATGCAACAATAACTACTACTGTAAATTTTCATGAAACAAAGAAATATAGATAATGCATTGCGCATGTCCGTTACTTTTGTTCGTTGATCAGCTGTTTTCGTGTAACGTCACTGTAGTAGAAAATTTGGTTGTATAAAGAGACATTTTGTGTATTTTAATTAAAAACATTTAAAGTTTAAATCAAAAATTAATAAAAATGAAGTGCGCAATAAAAGCAATGAGGGAAAAGGTTCTCTATGCAGTTATGCAGTTTTTTCCGTTTTCCAACAAATGTAACGCTTCGAAAGAAGTGGATTAGCTTCTGCGGCAGGAGAAAGTTTAATCCAGACACTTCTTTTGTTTGCATGGATCATTTTAAAACAGAAGATTTTGCCAATAATCTTCAATATGAAATGGGTAAGTAATTAAGAATGAATAATATATTTATTTTAAATTGTCAATATATATATTTATAGGTTTTGCTTATGGATGGTGTTGTTCCTACAGTGAAGTTTGTCAAATCGAAAAACAAAAAGCTGTTTGAACAGCGAGCAATTAGAAGTGAACGAAGAGAAAACAAAAAACTGTTGATCTTCATCTTAAAAATCTCATCTCTGCCATCATGCCGTCCAATGAAAACTGTCCATTACGATCCATCGAAAATATTAACACACATGATATAGAAAATATATATGAAATAGAAAATCAGCCGCCGGAAGAGCAAAGTTTGGAAATTTCCTCCTTGGATGTGGATGATCAAAGTCTAAAAGTGTAAGCAAGCTTATTAAATATTGTTAATTCGTTTAATAATTAATATTGTTACGAAAATGGAAATGGTGTTGTTAAAATAATAAGCAAAAGCTCCAAAAACAACACAATGGAGTTGATCACGCATAAAAACAAAAGCTCCAAAAACAAAACAATGCAGTTGTTCACGTGATCAACGAATGAGTAAGCATATAGCAACAAAAACAACAGTGCTTGTTTACAAGATCGATGAATAAACAAAAAAAATATAGCAACAACGTCTGCGTATAAAAGAAATATAGCAGAAAGACAAACAAACAAAACAACAATAACTCTGCCTGGACGAAAGTAAATAAGATACACTAACAACAAAAATGGACACAAGTTGTTTACATTTTTGGATTGTTCCCGAAGGTCGTCATCATCCTTCAAGGGCATTCATCACACTGTTGATCGAGTGATATAAAAGGCAAGATAAAGCGAGCAACGATGATTCAGTTAGAATTCAGTCAGCCGTGTATGAAGACACGTTATTCTCGGAGTTCGAGTGAAGTTAGTCGTGTGACGACGTCGCGTTGAATTGAGTGAGAATTCAACCAGTGGTGTGAAGATACGAGATCGAGTTATAATCCAGTCAGACTTGTGTGCAGACAAGTTGCGTGAAGAAAACAGTTGTTAGTGTGGTGCTTACAAAAAAAAGGTTGTGAGCAAAGAAGAATAACTAACAAGTGTTGTTGTTGCTTATAAAAAAGGTTATAAGCAGAGAAATATCACGAACAAACACATATTGTGGAAATTATCATTGTATGCGTAGAATAAGTTCGAACAGTGGCACGAAAGTTGTGCAGAAAATAAAGAATTGACTTAAAATTTAACACAGTTTTATTTTTATTTTATTTGCAATCTACGAGCTCATATTTTTAACGTTTTTAAAAGGTAAAAACGTAACAATTGGTGTCAGAAGTGGGATTGCAAAATTTAAAAATAAAAATAAATCAAGATGAAACTCACCGAGTTAAGAGTGGAGCGGCTCAAACAAGAATTGGCTAAATTAGCGCTACCAACAGCGGGCACGAAGAATGAACTACAAAGGCGGTTAAGGGAAGAGCTGCTGCATCAGGGAATTGATGTAGACACTTACGACTTCGAAGACGAAGAGGAACGTGAGTTACAGGCTCCTGCAACCCCCAGCGGTCTGGACATGAGTTCGGTGCTAGCCGCACTAATGGAACAAATGCGAGAAATGCAGGAAGAGAATAAAAAGCTATTCGAAGCCTCTAGAGCCGAAAACCAGAAAGCGCAGGAAGAGAACAAAAAGCTATTGGAAACCTCTAGAGCCGAAAACCAGAAAGCGCAGGAAGAGAACAAAAAGCTATTTGCAAAACTTGAAGACAAACTAGATGCGTATGATGAGACGCTAGATGAAATAATTGAGTCATTCGGCGGAAGAGTTACAAGTGTCGCCGAAGAGGTGTCAAGTGTAGAAGATGCCGTTGACACGGAAGTAAGTAACTTGGAAGAGTCCGTGGAGGGCAAACTCGTCATGATGGAAGAGAAGAGCCTGCGACCCGAAGCAGTACAAGCCGAATCAGAAGGTACCGGCAGGATAGAAGCACCTTGCTTTGATGGTAGCTCGCCCCTATCCGTATTTAAAGTCCAATTTGAGACGGAAGCAAACAGAAACGGATGGGACGATGAGGAGAGGGCATTGGAACTGGTTTTGGTATTGAAAGGTGCCGCCGCCGAGATTGTAGAAACTATGCCAGCCAGCTGCAGAAACGACTACAACGAATTAATGATGGCGCTACAGCGTGAATTTGGCGACGAGCACGAAAGAGAACTGTACCCTATGGAGTTGGGGTGCCGTGCGCAAAAGGGTAATGAGTCACTGCAAGCCCTTGTAGTGGAGGACGACAGATTAGTGCAGCCCACATACCAGGGAGAAAACCGTCTACTAGTAGACAATTGTAAGACCGAGGCGCGTGTAAATGGTATACGCGCCGATGATGTCGGATTGGCGGTGTGGACTGCACGAGAGACAATCTTCGAAGAGACCATGACCTTAGTACTAGCCCAGGAGACCGCTTGCTTGATTTCTACAGCACAAGCGAGAAAAGTGCGGGGAGTGGAAATCGCGGAGGAAAAAGGACGCCTGTTCAGTAAAATTAAAAAGTTGTTAAGGCAAGTTGTGGCAGAAGCCGAACGAAAGGTCGAGCCGAGGCGTCTCAACTGGGAAAAGAGCGGTCACGTTCCGAAGAAACTGGAACGCGCCACGAGGAAGGTCAAGATCCGATTCACCATCAAACGGGCGGGAGACCAGCCATCATCATCATCAGCGGGGCAAGTGCTGGTTTCCTAGAAGCGAGATCCCCACAAGGTCTAGTAAAGCGAAGTCGAGGTCAGCTGCACGATATAAGTCGGACGCATTTTTGGAGCGAATAACAACAGCAGGTCCTTTGTATTGCCAGAAATCGAGATGTTCTCGTCGAGACGGATTACTTCAGCTAATGGCCGGAAGTGTATGCCATACCCAATCAAGAGGCGAACACAGTAGAAAAGGGTTTTTGTGAGCCACCGGGAATGCTGCTACTAGGTGCCAATAGAGCTACACTCCGAGGCAGAAGTTCGAGCCAGCCGTATTCAAGGGAATGTGTGAGGTGTATGGAATGGTAGAACAATTTGGTCGAAGCCTGGAGGAATACTCGAGAAAAGTAGTGAGCGAGCAACAAAGAGATTGGGATGAACACATTCCGAGGTATCTACTGGCGTATCCATCTGCGATGCATGATTCCACAGCTAGATCAACCGCCAAGGTTATTTACGGGAGAGGAGATAATGAGCCTATTCGGGACGAACAGGCTTAAGTGGGCGGCAGTGTTACGAAAATGGAAATGGTGTTGTTAAAATAATAAGCAAAAGCTCCAAAAACAACACAATGGAGTTGATCACGCATAAAACCAAAAGCTCCAAAAACAAAACAATGCAGTTGTTCACGTGATCAACGAATGAGTAAGCATATAGCAACAAAAACAACATTGCTTGTTTACAAGATCGATGAATAAACAAAAAAATATAGCAACAACGTCTGCGTATAAAAGAAATATAGCAGAAAGACAAACAAACAAAACAACAATAACTCTGCCTGGACGAAAGTAAATAAGATACACTAACAACAAAAATGGACACAAGTTGTTTACATTTTTGGATTGTTCCCGAAGGTCGTCATCATCCTTCAAGGGCATTCATCACACTGTTGATCGAGTGATATAAAAGGCAAGATAAAGCGAGCAACGATGATTCAGTTAGAATTCAGTCAGCCGTGTATGAAGACACGTTATTCTCGGAGTTCGAGTGAAGTTAGTCGTGTGACGACGTCGCGTTGAATTGAGTGAGAATTCAACCAGTGGTGTGAAGATACGAGATCGAGTTATAATCCAGTCAGACTTGTGTGCAGACAAGTTGCGTGAAGAAAACAGTTGTTAGTGTGGTGCTTACAAAAAAAAGGTTGTGAGCAAAGAAGAATAACTAACAAGTGTTGTTGTTGCTTATAAAAAAGGTTATAAGCAGAGAAATATCACGAACAAACACATATTGTGGAAATTATCATTGTATGCGTAGAATAAGTTCGAACAGTGGCACGAAAGTTGGGCAGAAAATAAAGAATTGACTTAAAATTAAACACAGATTTATTTTTATTTTATTTGCAATCTACGAGCTCATATTTTTAACGTTTTTAAAAGGTAAAAACGTAACAATATAAACATTTCTTTTTTACAGGAAAAGTTTAGAGGACGAAATCCTCATTTTGAAAAACGAAAAAAATAAGTCTGACGCAGAATTAAAAATTATAGAAGAGAAAGTGGAAAAAAAGCACAAATACGAAAAGCATGAGATGGAGAAGAATTTAGCTAAAGCTAGATTCGAGCTTACGAGCATTGAGGAAAAGCTTCAAATCATTTTTACTACAGGCCAAATAAAAAAACTAAAAAATGGCATAAAACGACAAACATGGTCGGAAGATGATATAAGAAGGGTTTAATAATAAATAATAAACAATTTTGTATTAGTTATAATACAAAAATAACAACATTTTCATTAAAATATTAATGTAAACAAAACTTCTCCATATTAAAGACATGTGTTCGTGTGATTGTGTTTTTGTTTATTTACTACTGTGACGTACATGCGCAGAACAATAAAATTTTGACAACGTGAATGCGCTATCTTGTATTCTTTGTTTCATGGTAAATTTTGATGAATGATTCGAGTGACTCGAATCATTCGTAAGTATTTTTCTAAATTTATGAATCTGAATGAGTAGGCGTATGAATCAAACAATGAATCGAATGTTGTGAGTTTGATGTCAACGTTGTACTCATATTCATTGCAACCTATACTTATAAATCATTGTTGTAGCGAGTACGAATGAATCAGAGTAGTTGAATTTCAATACACTTGACTCACTCATACTCAAAATTTCATGAGTACTTATAAGTAGCGAAAATACGATTCATTGCTGATCTCTGATGTGTACTATATCGTTTTGTTTTTCAGGGCTGTCTGTCACATTAAACGCATGTTTAATGGGGCGTCTGTCAAATTTTGCTGTGTTGTATATTTTTGAATTTCCTTTTGCAGACTGGGGTAATAGCATGTTTTTTTTAAATTATTGAATACTTTATCCCGCGATGATTGTTTTTTTGAAGTCGCCGTAGTCTAGTAGGTAGTGTGTTGGCTTATTAGACGTAAAGCCAGGGTTCGAGCCCCAGGCCAGACATCAAAACAAAATACAAATAGTATTTCTTCGGCGGTTTCCCCTCAGCAGATTTTTAGCAAAAACTCTGAGAGTGAATAAAAATGCGATGAAAAAGTTTCTCAAAAAATCATCTGTCGTTCGGAGTCGACTTTAAAATGTAGGTCCCGCCACTTATGCATAAAATTAACACACACAACATAAGTGGTGTGAGAAACTAGGTCAATAATCCTGACTGAAGGGTTGTAATGACCAATTATGTATGTATGTATGTATGACTGTTTTCAAGGTGTTCAGCTTCGATCCTTGTATGTTTTCTCTGTCCGTAATGTCTTCCAACCACGATTTGGACCTTAAAATTCTTAAATTCTTGTTCCTTGCAAAATACAATCTATAATAATCCTGAAATTTCAAAAAATTGCAACAAGTCCCTTTTCTGGGAGACACTCGCATTTTATTCTTCTTATATAATGTTTCTTATTCTGTTCCTATGAATAATTTTTAACTTCCTAGATTCCTTAGTTGCGTACAAATTGATGGGTTTCTTCGTAATTGATATAAAATTTGTATTATCAGTAGTTCACTAGTTTTGGCCTCATCAGATTTAAACAAGTCGTTAAGGTTAATAAAAAGTGTTGACTCCGCAACCGTTTCACTCGGTGTCGTATTTCTCTTAGAGTCATATATCATTCTGCTTAAACCATCTGCCACTACATTCTCTTTGCCCTTTATATATATTCTACTAGAAAATCAAATTTGTTTAATTTTTTCTTTCACCATTGTAATTTTGAATTTGGTTCTTTCAGTTCCAATTGTAAACCTTCGACCTTATAAATACGGGCGAAAATATTTCGTTGCCCAAACTATTGCAAGGAGCTCTTTTTCGATTGTGCTATATAGTTGCTCGTGACCGTTCAGAGAGCGACTTGCGTAAGCAATGGGCTTATTATTATATTGGGCTTTATTATTTTGCACCTAGTGCAAAATTGGTCGCATCGGTTGTTAATGTGAAATGTTTTTGGAAATCTGGGTGGGCAAGTATCGGGTCGTTTTTCAACAATGTCTTAAGTTTATTAAATGCCTCTACATGTTCTGGATCGTTTATATTTATTATGGATTTATTTTTTAAATATTTTATAAGATGGTGAGCTATTTTGGAATAGTCTTTGATTAATCGTCTGTAGTACTTATACATATGTATGTACATATTTTTCCGATGAATTCTTTCAGAATACCATTATTGAGACGCTGAAATGTAGCGCGTACATTCCGAAGTCCAAACGGCATCCTCAAAAACTCGTAATGACCAATGGCGGTCGAAAAAGCCGTTTTGTGCTTCAATCTGGTGGAAACCCTTTGCCAAATCGATTGTTGAAAAAAACTGACAATTTCCTAGCTCGTCGAAGATATCATCTATGTTAGGAATAGGAAAGCGATCTTCTATTGTAATATCATTTATTAATATTTTTCCGAAGGCTCTAGCATTCCATTTTGGTGAACACACTCCCTCATTCACAATACTAAATTCCGCTCCATTGTCAATGATAAAATATATTCTAATTGGGGTTTCACAACTATATAGGGAAGTTGTTTAAATTTAAAAATTTACATTGGAAGAGCCGACTTCCATAGGCACTACTCCTTCAGTCCTGTTAGTATTTCTACTCTGTCCCGATCCAGTGTAATTTCTCATATTATAACTTCCGGATCGTTCGTTGCCATAACCAGGAACACCCTCCGATTGATTATAAAAATTTTCAGATTGCTTATTGTTATACCCACGAGAACCTTCCGATTGATTATAAAAATTTCCAGATTGGTTATTGTTACACCCACGAGCACCTCCTGATTGACCATAAACATTCCTGTTATTATGCCGCCTATTGTTATAGGAAGCAACGTTTTTATCCCTGTAATTTCTACCAGGTATTATTACTTCTGGTTTGATTTGGCTTACTATTGTCATAACTTGTCTTAGGCTGTGTATTTGATTTCAGGTTATCACCAGTTGCAGTGTAATTCTGATGCCTTGCTTCTAAGATCTTCTTAAATGCCTTATCTAACGTGTCTGGGTTTCTTGCAAAAATCATTGTTTTTGTTGGCTCTGGTAGGTGTTCTTTGAACACATGTACATTAGAGCGACTCAAGTTGTATGGAAGCGAAATTCGTGCAAAGTGTACCCCCCCTCAAAATGAACATTGGTATTTTTTATGATGACATTTAAAATATTTCGGCTCTAGCTTTGACCACTCGTGAGCTGGACCATTTTGAAAAAGGGTCTATTTTTGCATGTTTTGTTAATTTGAGAATCTGTTTCCTTACCAACATATATAATATGTATATCATAAGAAAGGTTTTCTTAAGGCGCGTCCAACAGTATATACAATTTGTCCAAGGACGATCACCCATGTTCTTTTTTTAAGGATATTCTGTAAAAAATAACGGTTTGTGAATTTTTTGTTCGGGGTTGTTTGTAATAATAATGCCACATTAACATATTTTAATCTTTAGTCGATTTAATTAAATACGGGTCTCAGCTTTTTTTTTTGAAATTCACGCTAGTTCGCCGTATTTAATTAAATCGACTGACTAAAGATTAAAATATGTTAATTTGGCATTTTTATTACAAACAACCCCGAACAAAAAATTCAAAAACCGTTATTTTTTACAGAATAGCTTTAAAAAAAGGACATGGGTGATAGTTCGTTATTCGTTACAAAATATCCAAAATGAATATATTCCACAGCACTTCATTAAAACAAAAAAAAAAATTTTACATATGTTAGAGTAGAAAACAAAAATTTACAAACTCTTAAAGCGAATATTGATTTTTTTTAAACTTAATTTAAATTTCTTTAAACATTTAATCTCTAAATCCAAAGAAATGATAATTTTATTCAAACTTACGACTACTTGTTGTTCTTCTTCTCTGGAACCTTTCTCTTCTCTTTTTTTTCGTGTGTTGATATTGTTGCTAATGCTGGGGCAATGTAGTATTCTCTCTTCTCATACTCTTCCTCTCGCTTTTGTTACGGCTTGTGGTAAATCTCTCTCACACAACGTTCACGCTCAGGAACAAATACGCTCGTACGCCTGCACAGACTTTTGCACACAGTACGTCAACAACAATAATTTGCTTGTTTTTAAATTTATTTTTTCTTGTTTATTTTCGTTGTTGCGTTTTGCTTTTTTTTTGTATTAATATTTTTTTTTTTCTTAATTTCATTTCACTTTAATTCTGTTTATTATTATTTTTCTTTGTTGTCTTTTTATAATGGTTTTTTCACTTTTAAATCTGAAGCACAACCAGCTTTGACGATGTCGACAGTATGCACTTCACAAATTGATCTTTTCCTTCTCTTCTTTTACTTTTATTTAATTAATTCTTTTTATCGCATTTATCTCAATAGTAGGCATCAGCGCCCTTCAAGAGTTTACCAGCGATTTGTTATATTTGTTTTTGTTTTCATGTAATTTTTATAAATTAACTAGCTGTACCCTGCGCGCGTTGCTACGCCACCAACTAAAATTTACGGAAATGAGTTATACTAAATGTTATTAAAATCATAAATGATGAATCCTAAAATGTCTGGTATTTGTCTGATCAACAAATGATCAAATGCAAAGTTTACGACTTAATTCATTTTTAGTAATTTTCAGTGGCTCCACCTGCCGGCAATTGGTCATACCAACTTAGAATTTATATCTCCTTTTTTTTAAAATTAAATTCTGTTTTTTTCTTTGAATTAATTTCTTTTTTTTTTTAAAATCAATTTCTTAAATTAATTTCTTTTTTTCTTCAAATCAATTTCTTAAATTAATTTCTTTTTTCTTCAAATTAATTTCTTAAATTATTTTTCCTCGTCGCCAGTTATATTTTAGCTTGATTGCTTCTTTGCAATTTTCATTGCATTCATTAGGATGCATCCCATAGTAATGTTACGAGTAAATGTTTATTAGGGTTGTACATATATTTATGGATGTCTACATTTATACATGACTACATATATACATACACATACACTTAATTCTGTTTTAGAACGGTAGATACGTTCCAGGAAAAACCGTGTAAAAAAGAGACATGAAGTACATAGAAAAGAAGGGGATTGGTTCCATATCCTTCAACTTTGTAAAAAAAAAGTAAAAACAAAATAAATCGTAAAAAAAACTGATACGAGAGTCTTTATAAAAAACTAAATAAATTTTTTTAAGCATTAATGCATATTTTATTTCGAAAAATGAAAAGTAACATAAATTTAAAATTACTGTAGTTTAGGAAGTCAAAAAAATAATATAAGTTGATAAACAAAAGGCACGTTCACCAATTCTTAAAGGTAATTTAAACAAACTAAAAATCATCAAAAGTTCATAAGTAAGAAATTAAAAGCAGTCAATGCGATGATGAAAATAACGGAATTCTATTCACTATCATCATCGGATGTCATACGTGATCGTTTACGTAAGGCTGGTTCTGAATAGCTATCGACTCCAAAAAGATTAGCATTTTCAGTTTCCGATTGGATAGCACTGCGTTTAATAATAAAATCTGTTATTAGCCGTTGTGATTTAGTTTTGGACAACTCTTTGTATAACTCATAGTAACGAGCCATACAAGATTTCAGATCACTTTGAAATTTTCATAAACTTTCCTCAACCGTGCTATATCAAATATCACCGTGTAAAAACAGAATAAATTTTTTTTCTAGACCGTGTTATTACAAAACCGTGTAAAAACAGAATTAGGTGTATTAACATAGGTTTTTAACTTCTTTTATAAATAATATAAGTACTGTGTTGTAACTATTTATATTGGTTCTTATATAAATATTTTATATTTTTGTCTCCGATGTAATTCAACAGATTCTGTTAATATTTACTTATCGAATTTGCTTATTATTGTAAAATAGATTACAAATAAAAATTTCAATAAAAAAATTTTAGTTTAATTCCAATTTTAATTTTTTAAATTTATTAATTTCTGTTATTATTAACTTATTAAATGTATTATTAACATTTATTTCAAATTTAGGAGCGGAATACCTCGAGTTTGAAGTGCAAAAGAATTGCATACAAGAACAAAGTAAAACTAAAACTAAAGTGGATTCTCTTTCACCTCAAATTCATCATAAGAGAATGGATAATAAGGATGATCCTTATCCAGAAATTGAGTTACCGGAACTTAACAATATCTTTCGACGGAAGAAAAAAGTTTGTCCCATGTCAACAACCGGCACCAAGAAGAAAAATCATATATATCAATTCCCATCGAATCAAACTTCAGATATTCAAGATGAATTTTATAATTCTAGAAATCGTATTTCATATATTAATTTGATCAATTCAGAGGAAAATCTAAGTAATGTAATTGTTGAAAACAATGTCATTAATAATTCAGAATCAGATTCTGGAGATAGTATTGATAATATCGAAAATCGTACACAAATTGGAGAATCGTTGAAATGTTTAAAATGTAAGAAGTTTTTTAAATCCAACCGTTTCTTGGCGCTGCATTTGAAACGATGCGATAAAAATTATGACAATAATTCAATAAGTATTGAAGGCAACAATGACGATGTCATTAAAAAAAACGAACGAACACATGAAAAATTTATTTCTAAGGTAACAGAGAATGAAAGCACGTGTCACTTTATGCGTAATAAAATTTATTCCTCGTTTACGTACAATAAAACTCTATTAGACTCCGTACGTCTACACAACACAGAAAAAAATCTCAACCCATCAAGGGTAAATAATGACGAAAACATTCGACCCTTAACGCGTTCCCAAGCTCGTAGATCAACAAAAAAATAAATTTGTAATAACTATGAAATTAATATTCTATTATTTTATCAGAATATTTTATATATAATAAATAAATAAAAACAAATAATTTACATGGATTATATTAGGGTCTTTATTTCAAATTAAACGTTTATAACCACGACAACGGTGGTAACATTACATCTTTCAAATTGTGTTATCGCAGGAAATCGCAGTTTGCTTATTCATCGTTATTTAAATTAGAATTTTCATGATACAGCAATTTCTGGTTTTGTATTACTTTACCCTTAGTTTTTTCTTTTGGAGAATAGTAAATCTCTGAAATTGCTAAAAATCAGCTTTTTAAGTTTACAAATTTAATTTAACAAAGGAAAAAAACTACAATGCCATTTTTTAACAACGAATAACAATTACGAAGCGTAGCTACGATACGTAACTATGAAAATTCCGATTCTAGCATAAAGGTAGAAGACTACTTTTTATTTCAAGCATGTAAATTGCTGAAGTTTATTTAGCAACCTAAAAAAATTTGATTTATTGTGACAGAATAGGTGGTATTCTTGACTACTTTGTTATAATAAGTATTAATACGCTTTAAATTTGAGATAAAAGAATTTATTATTGAGTCCTACTTAAAATAGTTATAAGTTCACATCATAGGACTTTTAGATCAGTCGCCGGCTTAGCTAGAAAAATATACATAATAAAATATATGTATATATATGTGTACTTATATATACGTTTTGCATATTTTTATTATGTGAATCAGTTCTCTGTATAGTTCTTATACCGTACTGTTAATATAAAAGTAAGTTTCACAATATTTTTAAAATGTTAAAATAACTTAATCTGTTCCTTGTACTTTGCTTTCAGATTGATTCAAAATTCTCAAAGTGATTCTCACTGCAAATAAAAACTATAATATGTGAAGAGGGCGACGACTCTGCGGAGCCATTTAGTTGCTAGCAACAGTCGGGTGGAGGAGTTCTATCTGCAAAATCTATAATTTAATACTAATCATTAATTATAGGCTCCATATTTTGTTATGTTGGCTTAAGGTGAAAAGTCCAGGAAGACCAGATAACTATTCAAGTAGTTCAATATTCAATTCAAGTTTGTTTAGTAGTATTAGAAATACTTTCTTTACAACAAAATATTACAAATATTATATATATTATAACTATATGAGTTTAACTACTATTATTTTTAACAAAGTTTACAACATTTTTTCTAAAAACATTGATATTTCTTTCATTCTTCAAATAATTTGGCATTTTATTGTACATATTTAGTGATTTCTGCATTGCACTTGTATCCGCTCGCTGTAGCCTAAAATCGCTTGCATTTCTCAGCCTATACGGTTGCGCTTCTCCAACATATTTTAACTGCTCAGTTAGGTACTCTGGTGCTTCTCAAATTTTCATTTAATAAAATAAAAAAAATTTTCATAAAATAAAATTCAGCGTGTTCAATTACAATCTTTTACGCACATTAAGCCATCTCAGTACATCTAACATAAAAGTAGTTGGTGTAAATCTGTTTAGTTTTAATATATGTAGAACGCATCGCCTTATTCTGTAATTTGTGCAGTCTTGTTAATTGTTCATATTCATATTCAAAATGTGGCTTAAGCATTGTATTATATATATTAATCGATGTTAACATTGAGACCTTATTTCTCAGCCGTTTAAAGAAACCTATCTTTTTCCCTATTTTCCTACATATATACACTAAATGTTCTTTTAGTTTTAAATCCCTATCAATTATGAAACCGAGATACTTAATACAGTTGACCTTTTCAATTACTACATTATTTATTCCAAATGAACTATTAGTGTACATATTAATTTCCATTAACTTTGTTTTATTTTCATTTAATTTCAAGTTGTTTATCTTCAACCATTTATATTATCCCTATCTTTTTCAATCCTTTCATAACATTTCTCACACGTTATACACTCAGTAAAAATGAGAGTATCATCTGCATATAAAACTATCTCGCATTTCTTCATTACATTTTCAATATCGTTGATGTATATTATGAACAATAAAGCTCCTAATATCGAACCCTGTGGGACACCAAAATCATTCTCCCTCATACTCGACTCAACATCATTTACCTTTGTTATCTGTCTACGTCTCATGAGATTTGAACTAAACCACTTTAATTCCTTATCCTTAATGCCAAAACATGAAAGTTTCCTAAGCAAAATATCCCTATCTATTGTCTTGAAAGCTCTTTTAAAATCCAAAAAAATTGCCAGAACTTCGCGATAATTTCCTATAAATTTCCATCTATTTATTACATAGTTAATTGCCATCTCACATGAATACCTCTTTCTAAAGCCTGACTGATATGTTTCTCAAAATATTCTTCCAATTGGTTCTTAACTATCTTCTTAAAAATCTTTTCACATGTTCTTAGGGTATTTATCGGGTGATACTCCTCACATTTAATAGTATTTCTAATCTTCTCAACAGGCGTAACCATCGATTCCTTCTAGTCCTCTGGGAATATTCGAGTTTCCAATGATCTATTTATAATTCTGAGCAAAATATCACCAACTGTGTTCCAATTGTCCAATAAAATGCCAGTTGATATTCTCCTGTAGTCTTTTTCCTCATATTCCTACATATATTCTCTAATTCCATTAAAGATATTGCACGAAAATTAAATCTATAGTTTTTAGTGTACAAAATAAAACTAGCGTTAATTTATAATATTAAAATTCAAGTCTTTTATTTTGTTAATTGGAATTGGTTGTTCTGTACAACTAGTCGCTCGTATGCACACTACTCGAATGAAAAACGTTTTATTCAAAAACTGACAGGGGTGTGTCTCCTGTCAAAACAAATGATCTGTATGGGTTACCAGATCGCTAGCATACATTGTACGCTACATCACCGCTCTCCTGACATTTGCCACCGTGCAAATGGCAATTGAGTCAAAAATCTAACCTTGCGCGGTTTACAGCATCTTTTCTCCAATTGAGAAACCACCATAGGAACGTAAGCGGGTTTCAGCCTATCTATGGAAACCGTTTTCGTTTTCGTGCCAATGAGTATAGTGTAAGTTTTCGGATGTCTTTCGAGTACTGCGTAAGGACCATCATATGGGGCTTTTAACGGAGCTCTTACTGTATCGTCCCTAAGGAACACATGGTTGCAAAAACGGAAATCCTTTGGTACATATACCACTTTATTACCATGCTGGGTAGTTGAATTCGGGCGTAGGTTTTCGAAATGCCGTTGTAATTTTGTTAGGAATTCGTTTTCGGTGATATGATTATTCGCCTCGTCTATTATGAACTCATCTGATAGCCTGTCCGTAAACCATCTCAGCAACTGATACTCCCAGATCTTTTACAGCCGTTCTTAGACCCAACATTATTATGGGCAGTACCTCTGTCCAATTCGTGCTTGCCCCGTGGCATTTTAACGATGCTTTCAAGACGCGGTGCCAGCGTTCTATAAGGCCATTTGCCTGTGGGTGATATGGGGTTGTCCGTAAATGCTTAATACCCAACATCTTTGAGAGGTGGCGAAAAAGACTGCTTTCAAACTGTCGTCCCTGATCGGTCGTTATATATTTTGGAACTCCAAAACGGCTTATCCAACCACTTAGCAATGCTTTTGCTACCGTTTCCGCTTCTATCCACCGTGAATATCTATCTACGCATGTAAGGCAGTACGTATAGTTGTTTGAAACCGGCAAGGGGCCGACAAGATCAATATTTACATGTTCTAACCTCTTGTCAGGAACTGCAAAATTCCCCAGATTACTCTTCGTGTGTCTTGTTACTTTGCTTCGTTGGCACTGCAAGCAATTCTTCACCAATGTTCTTACCTCCGTGTTCATTTTGCTCCAAACAAAATGTTTCGAGATTAACTTGATTGAAGCTCTGACGCCCGGGTGTGAAAGGTTATGCAGTGCATCAAAAACAATAGAGCGCATTGCAAGCGGGATGTAGGGGCGCGCTCAGCCCGTCGAGGTATCACATACGATTTCTCCATCTATACCCGGCACTTTGACATTTTCAAAGTAAGTGAGGTCGATCCTGACTGCATAAGGTTCTGTAACTCAGGGCATTTTGTCAGTTCTTCCCTAAGCAATTGCAAATCAATGGATGTTGGGAGTCTAATGGTTTCCACCCTTGACAGAAAATCTGCAACAACATTTCCATCCCACTTATATGTCGTATATCTATGCTGAATTGGCTTATAAAATTCAGTTGCCTTGTTTGCTGAGGTGATAAGCGTTCCCAACCTCTATCAAATGCATGTAGTAGCGGTTTGTGATCTGTAAAAACAATAAACTTAGTGCCTTCTAAAAAGAATCGGAAGTACCTGATTGCAGCATAAATGGCCATCAGTTCGCGGTCGTATGTACTGTATCTTTTTTCGGTTGCGGTGAATTTTTTCGAAAAAAATCCCAATGGTTGCCAATCGGTTTCGATCCTCTGTTGTAGTACCGCTCCCATTGCCTTGTCGGATGCGTCGGTCATGAGCGCTATTGTAGCTCGCTTTCGTGGAAACGCCAATAATGTTGCCTTGACAAGTTCCGCTTTTATCTTTTCAAACGCGCCTTCGGATTCGACAGACCATTCTAATTTCGTACGATCCCGTTTTTTGCATGGTCCCATCATTTTCTGTAGTGGTATTTCAATTTCTGCGGCGTGGGATAAAAATTTCCTATAGAAATTCACTGCGCCCAAGAAGCTACGTAAATCCTGCACCTCTATTGGTCTCTTGCGACTAACGATAGCGTCCACCTTTTGTGGGTGGGTCTTGATGCCTTCACTGGTGATTAGGTGCCCCAAGAACTCTACCTCGGACTATCCCAATTGACACTTTTCAATGTTTATAACTAAGCCCCTCTTTCTGTAAATTTTGAAAATCTGTCGTAAGTGGCCTAAGTGCTCCTCCGCTGATGCCGATGCAATTAAAACATCGTCCAAATACGGGAAAACGAAATCGAGGTGTTTCAGTGTATCGTCCATAAATCGTTGGAATGTCTGGGCAGCATTACGTAGGCCAAATGTCATATCTGAATTCAAATAATCCAAATGGTGTTATTACAGCTGTCTTCTCAATGTCGTCCGGATTGACGGGAATGTGGTTTTACCGGCCAACTCGTTCGCAAAATCCTGAATATGCCGTATTGGATAGCTATCATGAATTGTTTTTGAATTCAAGAGTCTGAAATCACCACATGGGCGCCACGATCCGTCCCGTTTCCTCACTAGATGCAATGGTCTCGCCCATTAGCTCTTAGACCGCACGCAAATCACACGATCCAATAAGTAATCGAATTCTTTTCTAGCGATTTCCAATTTTTCAGGCGATAGTCGTCGAACTTTCTGGGCCATTGGAGGACCCTTTGAATAAAATGTAAAACTTCAGATGGTGTTTTCGACAATGTTCGGGTGTCGTCTGTAAGGTCGATAAATTCCGCCAGAACTTTATGAAAGATGTCATTCGTTTTTCGTATTGTAACAATGGATGATAGATGCGCTGACAATTGACAGGTCTGGCGTGCGTGAGTTGTTCCGTCGACTAACGTTTTGCTCTTCATATCTACCCAGATATTAAAATGTTCCAAAAAATCAGCACCAATTATGGCGTGTGCGACATCAGCAATAATAAAAAACCATCTGTACTGACGATGCAAACCTATATCTAATGTTAAGTCTCTTACCATATGTATTAATCTCGGTGTTATTGGCCGCGAGTAACTTCGTCATAGATTGTTTTAAATATGTGTTGCTTGACCTTGGAATTACAGAAACTTTCGCGCCCGTATCTATTAAAATGTAAATGTGAATTCTTATCCTTAATGTAAAGGCGCCGTGTGTTGGTGTAAAGCCCCTCTTGTTCCGCCGCTAAAAATGGGGGGCTTACTAGTTTTCCGAACATCTCAGGCGGAAACTGCATGGAGGTCGACATTTACTGCCATTTTCCTTGAATGCCACCGCAACAAATTTCATTGGATGGTGAGCTTGATGATGGAGAATTTCTACGTCTTGTTGAACGTCGTTGCTGCTGAGAGTCATAATTACCCCTTTCTAAGCGGTCGAATCTTTTCGTCAAGTCCTTGATGATACTGCATAAATCATTTTCATTCACAATGTTAACCTTCGATTGGTTCTGCACGTCCATTATATTGTCAGCCTTCTCGGCCAACTTATATAAATCACCTTCCGTTGCTGCCAAAATCTGCTGAATTTGTGCCGGCAATTGTCGCAACCACAATGACTTTAATATATCCGGATCTAACTTGTTTCCCGTAACAAGGCCGAAGGCTTTTTCCGTCTATGGACAAGTCATCGAATAAACGCCTAAAACGGCTGTCATCTGATTCGCTATGGCTATGAGTCTTGTTTTGAGCGCTTCATATTTTTCTGTGGCCGGTGGATTCGATATTATATCAGATGCAAATTTCAGCACTGAAGAGTCAATCTCCGCCACTATTGTATAATATTTCGTGTCATCTGTCGTGATACCCGCACGTGCGAATTGGGCTTTCACCTGCAAAAACCATTGCTTCGGGTCGGGTTTCCAAAAAGGTGGTGGTTTAACAGCCACTTTGCACAATTGTGCTGCTGCGTCGATTCCATTTTCATTTTCAACGTCGCGGTCACCAATTTAGTGTACAAAATAAAACTAGCGTCAATTTATAATATTAAAATTCAAGTCTTTTATTTTAATAATTGCAATTGGTTGTTCTGTACAACTAGTCGCTCGTATGCACACTACTCGAATGAAAAACGTTTTATTCAAAAACTGACAGGGGTGTGTCTCCTGTCAAAACAAATGATCTATATGGGTTACCAGATCGCTAGCATACATTGTACGCTACAAGTTTGAAGTTCGTAAATTATTCTCATAATGTACATTCTCAATTGCAATACGTGTATCCCTAATGCTATTACTGAAATATTCATTGAACCTTTCAGCAGTTTCCGCATTTTCCATATATTCTATGCCCTCAAATATCAAATTTTTTATCACATTCTTTGGTTTTCCTAATATTAAATTCTTAATATCCTTCTGATCTTTTGCCGTGTTTATTTTGATATTTATATACTGGTTTTTTGAATTTACTACTTTAACTTTATATAAGTTCCTCGCTGCCCTATAGCTGCACCATGCATCAACACTGTTCTCCATAATGGCATTTTTGTATTTTATAATTTTATCCGTTCTTAAGACCCTGAGTTCGCTATTAAACCATAATAATATAATCTATCAACGTTTTAGAGCTCTGTGTAATCCTAGTAAATTCATTCACTATCTGTTTCAAGCCATTATCATTAAGTATGCTGACTAATCTAGTTCTATAATAGTCCCTATACCAGTCAATGTTGAAGTCTCCTGCTATTACAATCTCATAATTCCCTTCGCATACTATATCTAAAAACTCATTTAGCGCCTCACAAAATTCCGCTTTTTAGTCACTTGGTGATCTGTAAACTGCTATTATAACTATCGAAATTTTTCCATACTTAACCATAAATGCACCTATCCAAAATTCATGTTCCCTTATAGATTCTCGAATTTTACTTATCGGCCAATACTTTCTAAAATATAATATGAGCCCCCCGGTTCTAGACGAACCCGATAGTAAATAGTAATGGTCATAATCCACTATTTCTATTTCTTCATCACTTACTGCCTCCGTTTGGTAAGTTTGCGATAGAACTATAAAATCTGGTCTTACTGCAACTGATTAAAATTATTCAACAATCCTTGAATATTAGTGTATATACCCCTTATGCAGCTTGGTTGCTAAACAGCTAATCCTATTCTCTTTTTCTTCAAATTAAGTTTATTCAGCTATGCTGGACAATCCCTATGATTCGTATTATGGTTTTCATCTAGACCTAAATTCAGTCTCTTATTTTCCCTTATGCAATTAAAGCATTTGTCCATCATTTCCTTGTTACAATCCCTACTCTTATGGTTTCCGTGACATTTAAAGCATTCCTCGTCATTTCTACACTCTGTTGCCCTGTGGTTGTAACCTAGACACTTATAGCACTGCGTCACCGCCGTGCCATCATAAACCCTGCATCTTTCCCATCCAATATTGAATCTCTGACATGAAATAACTCTATTATATGACTCTTGATCTATTTTTATTCTCGCATTAAAAATTTTCCTACTCTTTCGCCTCGTTTCAAATATTTTTATTTTTCCATTTCACTATTTTCCAGAACTCCATTCAGCTTCTTCAGCTTATCTATCAAATCCTTCGCTGGCAATTTAAAATTCATATCCGTTATAATAATCTGCATCTCTACCTGTTTTGGGACTTTTGGGCCTGTTCGTAAATGCATTACTGCGCTGCATATTATACGTATTATGTTCATAAATGCAAACCTTGGCAGCACTGCAGCTGTCAAATATTCGTAAATCCAACATTAAATGAGCACAAAATAATCATATGAGCCGTTTATTTTGAAAGTGGTTTAAGTCCATTTTTTCTTATATTGAGATATTTAAGGGTTTGCGTTTGAATTGTTTCAAAAATATTGTTAACTGGTATTAAGTTGTTTTTATGGTTTTGTAAGCTTAAACATGTTAGAATATATAACGTAATATTTTTTTAAACACTAGAAAAACAAGCAGTGTTTCAGAACCTAAAATGGACTTAAACCACTTTCAAAATTAATAAAATGACTTTTTTGTTTGTGAAAAGGAATAAGTCCCCTTAGTGTTCTTTGTTTAATATTATTATAAGTCAACAAAATACTTTAGTTTCACAATAATATTGAACAAATTACCCAAAAGAATTGTATACCTAGTGATTCCTCTAAATAGTTTTAAGGTAAGTTCTTGGAATTATTATTTTAAAGAATTTAAATAATAGAAATTGTAAATGTATTATTTTTGATGTAGATGAATGTAATAGCTTTAAAATAAATAGAGAAGCTTTCAATTTAGATACAGATTTTTATTTATGTAATTAGAAAAACATGTATTTAAAAATATTTATTAATTCGTTTATTAAGAAATTAAACCAACGTTCATTAATTAAGGATAATATTAACGATTTTGCCATATTATTTCTCCTCATTTAGATTATGTGTGAGGTTGTTAAAATATTCATGGTGCATTAGTAACTCCATCATATCCTTATACTTAGGAGTTGAAATGGGGCGTACATTTTTGTATAGTGGTTGTTAAGGCGTAGTAATAAAAATAAATTTATATTGTAATTTTAAGTTTAACATATTTGGTGAATTATTATAAATAGAGTTGCATTTCATAGTAATAATTTATATTTAATAAGGCAGAAGCCCTAACTGCTATAATAGTATACATACAAGTTGAGAGTAATTTTCTTTTGTAAAATTAAGGTAGTAGTTGACTTGCATTAGAAGCTTCCGGAGCCATCATTCTTTGTAAAGAATATTAATTAAATTAAATATTAAAGTAAAGAATATATAATCTGAGTTATTTCTGGTCCGTAAAATAACGGACTCAACATTTTGGTGCCGAAACCCGGGATAGTGATCCCAGTAAATTTATAATTAATTTTAAATAAATATTAAAAGTTAAATTATTCGAGAATAACAACAACAAGGAGTTAAATCTGCATTGTACTAGAGGTGTGATTTATAACAGAAGTTTGGTGATCATAATTATTGAAATAATATAACACATTTTAACTTCAATTCTAACATCAATACTGGTGTCTAGAATAAAGATTATATTCACCACATGTGTATTCGATAAATATTGAAGTTCATCACCGCCAGTGATTTTAAAACTGTTTGGATAATTATCAGCGGCTCTTAGATCTGTTATACCATAAGAAACAGAGAGCGAAACAAATCACATAAATAATTGACAAGTGACAACAAAGTTAATTGGATTGATGTTTGTTGTATTTGTTGTACAAAAACTTACCAACAGTGGGTAATACCTTTGTGTGTTGCGAAATATTAAAAAATTAAAAGAAACATTTTGTACAAAGAGCTGAATACAACAGCAACAACAATCGATACAGCGAATAATAAAAAAAAAAAAAAGAAGATACAGTTTGTGCTACAACATTCAACTACGTAAATTATTTGGTGAAGATGGCTCCACTTGAGGATGAAGCATACGATGCAAGTGATGCTGGCGCTGGTTCAGAGTCATTACAGAGAATGACTGAGATGAAAGCGTTAAGAGCCAGTGCTAAAGGTAATAAGACCAGAATAAAAACACTTATAACCAAAAAGGGTGGAAATTTGTCAACAGAAGAACTACAGTGCCGACTGGAAATTTTAGAGCAGTACTTCAAGCAGTGTTGGGAGGTGCAGGCAAATATCGAAAAGGTCTCCACTGATACTTCAAGTAACTTAGCAGCGATTACTGAAATTGAAGATATTTATGTTTCAACAAAAGCAAAGATAATGAATATCTTAACAGGCCGGAGGTCATCGGTAGCAGATGTTAGTGTACTCAATACATCTTCTCCAGCAGGCCCCAGACTTCGTCGGGAAGTCAAATTACCGACATTTTCAGGGAAGTATAGTGAGTTTCCAAAATTTATTACACTTTTTAAGAAAATTATTCATCAGGACGAATTGTTGGACAATTGCGAGCGCTTTTTAATACTGAAAGAGCATCTAGGGACCAGGCCTCTGGCGGCGATTGCTGATTTTGATGTTACTGATGAAAATTATCCCAAGGTGCTTGATCGATTAACAGAGTGTTTCGATAAAAAGGCGTTGATGTTCGAGGAACACGTGAAGGCGCTTTTTACTATTCCCAAGTTAACCAAACCATCTGCTGCTCATCTGAGACAGGTTCTAGATGCAGTAAATGCGCATTTGAGTGCGATGCTGTCGCTTGGCGATCATAAAGATGTTGCAAACGCCATGCTAATCCATATGGTGATGGAGAGGGTGGACGAAGATTCGCAAGTTAAGTGGGAAGAAACAGTCGACTACACAAAGCTGTCATCGTGGGATGAATGTTCTGCTGTTTTGATAAGACGCTGTCAAAATCTTGAGGCTCGTGAATCAAAATCGTGTCCAGTGGATGCCAAGCCTACAAATAATCAACAGGATTATAAAAATAAGCGATTTAATAAGACTTCGTTGTCTGTGACCAGATCATTATGTACAATCTGCCATGGCAGTGGCCACGAGTTGCCAGATTGTACCAAATTTAAGAATTTGGCTTTGAGAGATCGCTCCAACGCCGCACGTAAAGCAAAAGTGTGCTTTAGATGTCTTAAAGGAGGACATTTATACAGAGATTGCTTCGCTGCGAAGTGTTCTAAATGCAACCAACCTCATCACGTACTTCTACACAAAGATGTTGTTCGAGAGGCTACCGTACAAAACCCCAATGAATTACCTTCAGCATCAACTCAATCTACTTCAAGGTCATCAGTTATGAATTTGACAGCGGAACCTGAGGTTTTTCTAGCAACTGCCAGAATTTTAGTAAAAGACAACTGTGGTAAATTTCATCATGCTCGAGCGATATTGGATTCTGCTTCTCAAGTGAACTTAATGAGTGAAAATCTAGCGCAGAAGCTACTTCTTAAAAAGAAATCTTGCAAGCTGGATGCCAATGGTGTAGGCGATGTTGAAACAATTATTAAGAAGCAGACAGTCGCTACGATTGGGTCCAGGCTAAACAACTATGAGATCAGTCTTGAATTTTATGTACTACCGAAAATTACCGGTCCAAAACCAGATCAATATTATGAAGTCACTAGTTGGAATATACCCAAAAATATACAGTTAGCGGACCCAGTATTTAATAAGCCAGCTAGGGTAGATATTTTAATTGGAGCAGAAGTATTTTTTGATTTGTTGTCTGTAGGTAGAATTCATCTTGAAGATACATTGCCTAAACTTCAAAAAACAGTGCTGGGTTGGATAATTGCTGGCAAGGCCAAGGACTGTGTGGCCCCATGCCAAAAAGTGAGCAATCTGTTGATTAATAGTGAATCCAATGAAGATAAATTAAATCTTTTAATGGAAAAGTTCTGGGAAATGGAACAGATTTCACCAAAAACACAATTTCTTACTGAGGAAGAAGAAGAATGCGAGCGGCTCTTTCAAAAAACTATACAAAGGGATGCGTCTGGTCGATTTATTGCAACAATCCCATTCAAATCATCAGTGAAGGAATTGGGTGGTTCATATAATGCTGCTGAACGTAGATTGCTATCGCTAGAGCGCAGGCTTAGCCGAGATGCAGTAACTAGAGTGGCATACAACACATTTATGGATGAGTACCTATCCCTAGGTCACATGACAGTCGTAAAAAGGCTGAAATGGGTAAAATAAAATACTTTGCGCCTCACCAGCATGTACTACGGCCAGAGTCAACGAGTACGAAGCTTCGAGTTGTGTTCGATTGCAGCTGTAAGACAGAAAGTGGTTTGTCACTCAATGACGTCATGATGAAAGGACCCCAAGTCCAACATGATTTACTATCAATAATTCTACGATTTAGATGTTATAAATACGCAATTACGGCCGATGTAACAAAAATGTATCGTCAAGCATGGGTTACTGATGATGATGCGAATTATCAAGTAATTTTGTGGAGGTCTTCCCCTGAAGAAAAGTTGAAGGCATACAAGTTGCGGACCATCACGTATGGTACAACTTCTGCCCCTTATTTGGCAACGAGGTGCTTAAAGAAATTGGGTGAAGATTCTGCCGTTGAATATCCGATCGGATTAGAAAAGATTTTATCCGATTTCTATATGGATGATTTGATCAGTGGATCAAATAATGAAAATGAAATTTTTTAAATTTATAAGCAGGTGTCTGCTGTTTTAGATACTGCCAAATTTAAATTGAGAAAATGGTTCTCAAATAGTAAAAAATTCCTTAAATATGTACCAGATGCTGATAAAGAAAAGACTCTTCGAGTGAATGATGAAGAAATTATAAAGACTCTTGGCATCACCTGGGCTCCAGTGGGAGATACATTTAGGTACGTTTGGCCTTGTTTAGATAACAATAAGGCTATAACAAAAAGAATAGTGTTGGCAGAATTGTCAAAGTTGTTTGACCCCCTCGGTCTCATAAATCCTTTAACAGTAAAGGCAAAGATTTTTATGCAGGATCTATGGATCTTAAAACCAAACTGGGATGAATCCCTACCAATGAATCAACATTGTCTGTGGAGTGAATTCCGCAAGAAATTGAAAGAGGTTGAAAATATAAGTGTCCCTAGATTTGTTTTAGCCAAAAAGAGATTTGTTCGAGTGGAAATGCACGGATTTGCCGATGCATCAAAAAGAGCCTACGGATGCTGTGTCTATATTCGCACCATATGTGATGATGGTAGCGTAACGGTACATTTGTGGAGTGCCAAATCAAGAGTAGCACCACTAAAGACACAATCTCTACCAAGGCTGGAATTGTTGGGAGCTGAATTATTATCAAAGTTAGTAACCAAGACAAAGCCTAATTTCCCTATTACTATTGATGGTACCTATTTGTGGACTGATTCGGAAATCGTACTTGATTGGGTAAGTGAACATCCTTCAAACTGGACTACTTTTGTTGCCAATAGGGTATCGTCAATTCAAGAAAAAACAAAAGATTGCATATGGCGTCATGTCCCCTCCAAATCCAATCCAGCGGATATAATATCTAGAGGTGCGTATGCGAATGAATTGCTTGAGTCTGTTTGGTTCACAGGTCCTAGCTTCTTAACAAAAACGTGTGATGAATGGCCAGCCAACAAATGGAAAAAAATACGAGCTGATATAGATGTAGAAAGAAGTATTAGAGCTGTTACATTGCTAGCTACTAACAAATTTCTTCCAGAAAAGGCTTGCGATGATGCTTACACTAAACCATCACTCATTATGTGGATGGAGACTTATAGTGATTTTGAAAAGCTGCAAAAAGTGTTTGTTTGCCTCTTAAGTTTTCGTAATCGTGCGAAGGGAATGGTGGAAAGGTTAGATGAAGCGCTAATTCGAATAGTATACTGTGTGCAACAGCATTACTTTCGTGAAGAAATTACTTTGCTGTTAAAAAATCGTGAATTGCCAGCAACCAGTAAATACAAATGCCTAAGCGTTTTTATTGAAAATAAATATGGTATACCCTTGCTTCGTGTTGGTGGTCGACTGGCGAATGCTGATTTACCTTATGATGCTAAACATCAAATTCTCCTGCCGAATAATTCAGAAACAGTGAGGTGTTATAAACGATTTCTCCATATGAAATACCTACATGCATGTACCCAAGCTTTAATGGCTATCATCAGGCAGCGGTTCTGGGTCTTTCACCGGTAGAAGTGTCATACGTTCGGTAACTGGTAGCTGTCTTCAGTGCTTTCGATGTCGACCAAGACTTAGCAATCAAATTATGGGTGATTTGCCTCATTTGAGAGTAGCCGTAGCGAAGCCATTTACTGTTACTGGTGTAGATTTCTGTGGTCCTATTATAACAACATATAAACTAAGAGGTTGTCGAACAACGAAGAGCTACATAGCTGTTTTTATATGCTTTAGCACAAAAGCTATACATATGGAGGTGGTATCTGATCTGACCGCAAAGGCCTTCTTAGCATCATTCAAAAGATTTGTGGCTCGTCGAGGTCTATGCACACAGCTGTTCTGCGATAATGCTACAAACTTCGTAGGTACCCGCAAGGAGTTAGAAGAAATGAAGAAGACGTTTTTTGACCAACAGGTGCAAGGTAAAATTTCGAAATATTGTGCTGCTAATAGTGTTAAATTCTGTCACATTCCTCCACGATCCCCCCACTTTGGCGGTTTATGGGAGGCAGCAGTAAAGTCGGCGAAAAACCATTTAACTAGAATTTTGGGTCAATCCTATTTGACGATTGAAGAACTTACAACAGTGGTTGCTGAAGTTGAAGCTATATTAAATTCCAGACCGTTGACAGCCATGTCCAATGATCCGAATAATGAAGGTGTTTTGACTCCTGCCCATTTCTTGACTGGTGGTCCGTTAGTCGGTATAGCAGAACCAACCGTGGATAGTAAAGACTATTCGCACTTAGATAGATGGCTACGAGTTTCTGCTATACAACAACACTTCTGGAGGAGGTGGCCAATAGAATATTTGCACGAATTGCAACAAAAAGTCAAGTGGACTAGAAAGCAGAAAAACTTAAATGAGGGTGATATGATTCTCGTTGCTGAAGATAATTTACCCCCGAAGCAATGGCTTATCGGTAGAGTTATCAAAGTCGTTCGTGACCCTCAAGGTATAGTACGTGTCGCTGATGTCAAAACGAAGAATGGAGAAGTCCGTCGAGCTGTTCATAAGTTGGCGCCAATTCCATTTAATGGTTGATGATGATGATGATGATGATGATTGTTAAATTTCATAGATTTAACAATGGTTTACTACACGTGTGTTAAGCTAATAATCGTTTTTGCATATACTTTTATCGAATTTTGCTTAACAACGGTTTGTAAGCCTGTTGTAAGTTTTTTTGCATAAGACTGTAAAAATTTTACAAATAAAATAAATTTGACTAATGTTATCTGTTTATGTCTGACGATCAATAATTCCCATTCCTGGCGACATAAACAGGATTGTTTAAACGATGGCAAATTGGCAACAGAGGGCACTGCTGTGCAGAATAAAGCTTTTATATTTTTAATTTTTTGTTTTGTTCATTAATTGCTTTTTTGGCTTCTTACTTGTAGCATCCATAGGGATGCATCTAATTTGTTTAAAAATGTTTAATTTTTTTGTGCAATAATTTTCTTATGTACCTTGCTTAAAAATTTGTAAAATAATTGTGAAATTATGAAGAAAATAAAATGTTATGAAAACTAAGATCCAAAAGAAATTAAAAGGTCTAAAGAAATATAAGTGAATTTAATTTTGTGTTAAAAGAAAGATAAAATAAAATTAAAACCTACCTAACCAGAAGAACATCGCTTATATTTTTTTTTGTGCAAATTGGCAAGGATAAGACGTTCAAGTGAATGAGAAAATATCTAGCAAAAAAAAGGAAAGTGTCTTTTTGTTGTGGTTTTATTAGAGATTTGGAAATACTCTAATTCTTGGTTCATTTTTTTAGCGTCCTGATCAACAGCCTTTTTTTGTGTGTTCTTCTCCCCCTATACAGTCCACGGAATTAACATTTGGTCCAATCGAACCGGATCTTGGAACTGGTTTTTTCATCCCATCAATTTTGAAACCTTTTTTTGGATTTTGGAACTTTTTTTCAACGACGACCTTGGAACAATTTTTTTGCGACATAAAGTAACCTTCAAATTATAAGGTAAAGTGTTTTTTGTTGTACTTTTATATTTTGTGAATTTTTGGTGGTAATTTTATATACATGTAAAGTTCTGTTAGACTAGACAACAAAACTTTGCAAGTACACCTATCCCTCGTTTTACACGGTATTCATTTTACACGTTTTCGATCTTACACGGTTTTTGAAAATAAAATTTTTTTTAACTAAATTTATTAATTTTGCATTTACACGAAATTATAAACTAAACTATAATTTGCTTATATCTACAATAACATTTTCATTGTTTTACTGTCAAAATACAACACTACAAAATGTATGTTACAGTTACGAATTCTTAGTAGTCTATGATGGAAATAGATAAGATGGGAACTCCCCGTTTTATGGTCAAAATTAAATTTTATGTGTGTATAAGCTACTTTGTTTGAAATACCAAAACAAAGAGCATCGTTGTTTTTAAACTTTGCTTTTAATTAGTGTTTATATATAATTGATAGCGTAAATTTATTCAAGGTGAGCAAATAACAGAATTATTTTTTACAAAATCTATAATTTGTAAAAATGTGTTTGTTATTCATCATATTAAAAACTGACAAAAAGGGCTTTTTTTAGTGATTTTCGTTTAGCACGGTTTTTCCATATAAGAGTGAATTTTTCGAGTTACACGGTTTTTTATGGAACCTATCTTCCGTGTAAAGCGGGGGATAGGTGTATATACAATTTATAACAGCGCATATATATTTACAAAGTGATGTGTTATAATTTCGATAGCACTGACACACTTTGTGAATTTATTGAGTACAAGAACCAAAGTGTTCTTCTTATGCGCTGTTATACCAACGTGTCTTGGCTTATAACAAAGTGACTGGGATGTCGAATTGTGGTGTGAAGATTACAATTGGTAATCGAGTTCAACCACCCAATTTGATATCGGTTATAAGTTGATAGTTGTGTTATAATTGGTGATTGTGCGTTTGCTAAATAGCAAAGCACTTTACCATTTATAACATTCCTTCAAATCCACCATTTACCCATAAGTAAATGTTATTCACTTAGATTTGGAACTCTTTAACAGATTTTTAAGTTAAAGTAAAAGTGAAATAAAATATTAAAAGTTACTTATGGGCTTCCGTTTGGTTTTATATTTATTTATTTTTGGAATAATTTTTGTTTTGCTAATTTCATATTTCATATTTTTTGTTATTTTTTATCATATATATTATTTCTAAAGCACTTTTTTTTTGTCGGTTGCAAATATCTCCCATACCACCGCATCAAATTTAATGAATGATATCTCATTTTAAAGCTTATATCTAACACTAATGACGAAAAATAATTAGAAATTGAAAAATTAATATTCATTGATAAAAATTATATTTTATATAGAACTGCATGATAATACTGTTGTCAATATGATTATATGTTTTTGTTCAAGTGTGGTAATACAGGGTCGCTTAATAGTAATGCAGTTCTACATAATATAGTATGTATTAAAATCCATTCTGGCAATACCGCTACTATAATGCCGTTTATTACTAAGTCAGTTATATATAATATGCATATTAAGTTGTAAAAAGCTGTTTTGGCAATACTTTGCAGTAGTTGTTAGATCAAGTGCGATAAACAGGGTCGCTTAATTGTAATGCTATTCGACATAATATAGATTTTGAGCAGATTAGAAGTCTTAAAACTATTTTTTTTACACGAAGACGTGGAAAAGTTTGATTCTACACAAAGAATAATAAATTATTTACATAATCCAGAATTTGAATTATATTTACTATTTTTGAAATTTATATTAAATGATATTAACAAGCTAAACCGTCTATTTCAAAACGAAAGCCCAAAAATAAATTTATTAAATAGTACCGTTTATACGGAAAAATTTTTGAATATATAGTAAAGGAAGAATATATATTTTTTAAGAAATTTAAAAAGATTGATATTAACAATTCCACATTTTTAAAAGATCCAAAGGATATTTATTTAGTTGCGGAAGTTTCCTTAGCTCTAACTAAATTATCTGAGGAAAGCGAAAAGGACTTCAAAAATCATTGCTTACAATTTTACGTTGAGCTTTGCAATTCACTCTTAAAAAGGGTGATTTTGAAAATGATTTTTTAGAATGCGTTGAGGCCTTAGCACCTGCTAATATTGTGAAAAATAACAATAAAAGTATTTTTAAATTATGTCGTTTTGTGTCAAATGTAGTAGAAATGAACTACATTCAAGACACAGATGATGAGTGGCGTGAACTACTGCACATTAATTTTGAAGACTTGGGTTTATTAGAAGAAGAAAATATTGAAACTTTTTGGGAAGTCATATTTAAAACAAAACGTGGCGACGGAACTAAAGCTTTTCCTAATTTAAAAAAACTGGTATATGCAATTTTGTCAGTACCTGTTGCAACTGCTAATGTTGAAAGAATTTTTTCACAAATTAATATTAATAAAAGTAAAACTAGGTGGCATTTTAAGAACTAAAGATGTTCTTAAAAAAAATAACAGTAATTGCAGCAATTTCGTGCAATCAAAAGAAATGGCAATAAAATTTACCAAAGAAATGTACAAATCTAATTAGTATTAAGTGCCAGGAGAAATTAACTCAATTTACGAAAATGCATGTTATTTCAAATACTTTTTATAAAACTGAATTATATTTATATTTTTTATTTTATGTATTTAATTTAATTTGTTTTGTTATGTTTTAATAAAAAAATATATGAACTGAATTATAAATTTTTTGGCGGTTTTATGTGCAGTTTTTTCAGTTGAAAATCAGTTCTTTTTTCTAAATTTGAAGTTTTTGAAAAAAAATTATGGCAACGCTGGTGTGAAGGGAAATTGCTAAGAATTCGATTAATAATGAAAAAATTACCGAATTTTATCTTTTTCATTCAAGAAATTAATAAATACTGATAATATACACAAATTTCTGCAAGAAAAATTTTTTGTGAGCAATATGTCTTATTTGATTTTGATATATTTGGTTTCTTATTTACCTTTTGCACAAGAAACTATATTCATTGTGACCAAGAACCACACACATTTCGATTAATAATTAAATATTTAAGAATTTTTAAAACTTTCGTTGAAGATTTAAAAAAATATTCAGAATTTTCCCTTTTTAACACAAAATAAATGTTTATTTACATTTAACTTTCGCAAAACTTTTAACATTTTGTTCTCCCTCTAAAAAGGGTTAAGGCTGCTGATTTTAGCGTTTTTCAAACGTCATAATTTTCAACTCTGGTTACTCGGTGGTCGACTCTACCGACATAATGAACTGCCTAAGATTGTGATTTCTGTTCAACGGCCTTAATCTCCTAAATTCGCCTATTATATGTTCGGGCTTCAGGCCCAATATTTTCACTTGATTTTGTTGTTTTGTGAACTTGTTATTGAATCTGTTGATGTATTTGCAGTTGTTCCTGTAACTGCTGTTGTTGGTGTACTTGTTGTTGTTGAGACTGTTGCTCTTGTAACTGCTGTTGTTGGTGTAGAACCTGTTGTTGTTCTGTAACTGCTGTTGCATTTCGGTTCGCAAAACCGACTGCGCCGCTTAAATTATAATAAAACTTCAGCTTTATTTTTAATTTTAATTTTTTTATTTTAATTGTTAATTATTAAATTGAATCTTAAGACTAACTAAAAACAGTTTGTTATATTTAGGCTAAGCAACGATAAGCAACATAAATGCTTACGTTGCTGTCTGACAAAATATGGGAACGAAAAACAAATGTTTAATTTAAAACTATTGAGTACCCTACACTTTACCAGTCAATACTAGTAGTTTAAGGAATGGGAATGTACCTCTTGGGCTTTCGCCACGAACAATAAAAGTCAAGGTAGAAAAGCCTTGGTCAAACATGAAATTGATACTGGCGAAACGAGATTGATAAAACAGGCACCCAGAACTGTAATGAGGTTAAAGACCTAGTCGGCGAAATAAAGAGGAGCGTTTTAATTGGAGCATCATCGGGTCCGTGGAGCTCACCTGTAGTCTTAGCCGAAAAGAAAGATGGCAGTACAAGATTCCGCGTAGACTACAGGAAGATGAATGATGTCACCAAAAAGGGCAGTTACCTGCTACCGAGAATTGACGACATGCTAGCCGGGGCGAAGTGGTTCTCTACATTGGATCTAAAAAGCAGGTATTGGCAGGTGGAGATTGCATTGCATTCCTTGACAAGGAGAAAACTGCATTCAGTGCGAACGGCGGCTTATGGAACGCGTACTAAAGGGACTGCATTGGAAGAGTTGCCTGGTGTACCTCGATGACATAACATCATCAAACATTACCATAAGCATCAAACATTACCATAAGTACCTACCTGTATGGCCAACATTTTCTGCTAAGGACCGATCATTCCGCACTGAGATGGCTGCTGCAATTCAAGAACACTGAAGGACAGTTAGTACGTTGGGTTGAGCGTCTCCAGACTTATGACTTCAGCTTTGAACACCGAAGAGGCATAAGGCCGACCTTGTGTGAAGTCTGAGAAGAAGGAACCCAACATTGATATCCGGCTAACGTAGATCGATGCCAACGAAGACTGGTCTGAAGCACAAAGAAGATTATAGCAGCTAAGGAAGAGGACAAACGGCCTACCCGAAATGAAATATCAGCAGAAGGTCCTCTTACAAAAGCATATTGGGCACAATGGAACAGCTTAAAACTGATAAACGGGTGCTTATACCATCATTGGGAAAGCGCTGATGGCAGGACCTCATCCAACCTAGTAGTAGTACCTTCCTCCAAAATTAAAGAAGTCATAAATCAGTTCCATAATGGAGCTAGGGGTGACAAAGACACCTTGGGGTGACAAAGACGCTGGAAAGAATAAAACAACGTTTTTATTGGGTTGGATGTCAGCAAGCAGTGGCGGATTGGATAGCAATGTGCACCAACTGTGTATTGTAGCTAAATGTCCAGTAGGAAGAAGTCAAGGTCAGCTGCAACAATATAACTCGGGCGCACTTTTCGAGCGGATAGCGATGGACGTAATAGGCCCTTTTCCAATCAGCAACGCCGGAAACCGATATGTTCTCGTGGTGATGGACTACTTCAGCAAATGGCCGGAAGTGTATGCCATACCCAATCAAGAGGCGAGCACAATCGTAAATGTTTTTGTGAACAACTGGGTATGCCGCTACGGGGTTTCTGCCGCTCATGGCAGAAATTTCGAGATCGCTGTATGCAAGGAAATGCGTGAGGTTTTCGTTACTAAGAACCCTCGAACGACGCCGCTTCACCCACAGTCCGACGGAATGGTAGAACGGTTTAATTGAACCCTGGAGGAATACTTGCGAAAAGTAGTGAGCGAGCAACAGAAGGATTGGGACGAACACATTCCGAGGTTTTTACTGGCGTACCGATCTGCGGTCCATGATTCAACACCTAGATCACCCGCCAAGGATTTTTTTGGGGCTGAGATAAAACTGTCTGGTGACTTAGAGTTTGGTGTTAAGCCCGCCACTTACGCTGGAAAACAGGATGATGATGATGATCTTTTAAATAAAATAGGTAAATGAACTCTATTAATATTTCCCAATATTTGTTTTACAATATTTGTTTTTATTACTTTCGAAATTTGACTACTTGCATTTTCTAAAAAGTTCATTTACCTTAGCAAAATTAAAAGATCAACAAATAATTAATTTTTAAAATAAAAGTGCTAGGTAAGATAAAATGTAAATTAAGCTTAAGAAGCAAAAATTGTAAATTAGTTCATTTATTATTTGAAGTTGTTTAAATAAAATTTTAATAAAGAAAAGTCAGTCTGATCTGACCTCCAAAAGTGACAAGTGTTTTCTGTCGCATTTTTTAAAAACGTTCGAACCTCGGTTAAAAACAAAATTCGCGACACTGACTTTTTTTGTCCTTTGATACTATTGGTGTTTTTTATTTTACTCTTTGTCGTTATGAAAACGTATGTATGTGTATATAATTGTGTGTATATATTTTTTTCTTTGTTTTTTTTTTCCTTTAAAAAATCCCTACACTGTTCTCTTATAGCACGTTCACATATAAGAAGGTTAGCAAAGTTATCGTGGTTATCGAGGTTATCTTCGTAACCAAGCCACAAATGTATGAGGTTAGCCATACAATTTGTATATGAAAGATAACCAAGTTCAGCTGTAGGTTACCTCATAACCTAGTAAAATACGCAGTGTTTCATTGAAAAGTACTCAATAAAATACTCAAAAATACAACGCTTATATCTATTGTGAATATATTTACTAAAATTTGACAGCAACAATAATAAAAAAATTCAAACAGCTGTCAATTTCTGTCATTCTACCATATGTTTTAGGTTACATTTATCATATGTGAACGCCACAAGGTTATCTCCAAGGTTAATTTTAGATAACCATAACCTTCTTATATGTGAACGTGCTATTAGAGATTATTTAAATCAAACCAACAACTACTGTAAGTACATACTTCTATGCTCTCTAACCTTTTAAATGCCCTTGATTGACACTTGTAACCTTTGATTTTCAGCCTTCTTGGCTGTTACTTATCAACTAACTTCAGAAAAATAAGAAAAGGTTTTAAGAAAAGTTAAATTCATAAAATACATAAGGAAAAGGGTACAGTTAAAATTTAGACATGGGGAATTCAAGTATATAAAAGAAGTATAGGAGATTATAAATATAAGAGATTAAGTATAAGTATAAGATTGAAAAAAATAAAAAATTAATAAAAAAGAATAATTCACAATTTACAATACAAAAAACAATATGTTGAACACGGTTCAATAGAGCCTATTCGGGACGAACAGGCCTAAGTGGGCGGCAGTGTTACAAAAATGGAAATGGTGTTATTAAAATAATAAACAAAAGCTCCAAAAACAACACAATGGACTTGATCATGTATAAAATGATAAACAAAAGCTCCAAAAACAAAATAAAGGACTTGTTCACGTGATCAACGACAACAACAAAATGCAGCGAACAAAGAAGTAAACAAGCAAAAACAAAGTGCAGTATAAAAAAGGAATAGCGGATAGACAAATATACAAGCAATAACTACTCTGCCTGGACGAATGTAAATAAGATACACAAACAACAAGTTGTTTACATTTTTAGATATTTCTCGAAGACATTCTCCTTCAAGTGCATTCATCAGACTGCTGACCCTTGTGATATAAAAGGCAAGACAGAGCAAGCAATGATGATTCAGTTAAGCCGAAAGTACATACCATCCGTTTCATGCGTGCTTGCGTTACATGCGAATACCGAAAAAGTAGAATCAGTGTAGTTGTTTGTGACAAGTTACAGAACAAACGCATAGAAAAGTAGGATTACTTTCTACTTTTCTATGCGACTAATGCAGTGTTGGAAAATGTCAGCAGTTTTTTAAACTTGGCATGCCAAATTATGTACTATTGTGAATGGTTTCGATAAATATGTTTAAATAGTTCATTACTATTTTCGCATTTTTCTTTTTGCATTACAAAAATATTAATAAAAACATATTTCATAATAAAGTTTATTACTAATTTAAGAGGAAAATACATTAAAATGCATTTTATAAACACATTTCTTTCATGAACATGTTTATATGTACATACAGTAAAATCTTTTTTTACACGGTCTTTTTATACACGATTTTGAAATAACACGAATTCCAAAAAAAAAATTTAATACGAATTCAAAAAAAAGAATTATAATTTTTTCATGATTTTTTACAGTGTCTTACAGGATAACATCATTATGGCAACTCTACTACACAGCATGTTTACTTTAAGGGAAATACCCTTTTTATTTAACATATCAGTTTATTGATGACGCTGTGGTGGAAAGATGCTTTTTATTAAAAAAAAATGTAAAAGGATAATTTTTTTGTAACCGGCAGAGTTTGCCGTTGGTTACGCTATTACATTTGCCGATCTTACCTTGGTAAGGGCAAAAGGAGATTTAATAATAAAGTCAAAGCAAAGTTGTTGCCGATTTGAGTTCTCATTAAAATCTGATTTATTTGTGGCCAAAGGGCTCTTTTTTATACAAAAATTACATGTATTCTATATTATTCTAACATACATTAATTTACATTCTATCTCGCTTAATCCTATTCCATACATGTACTTACTCTAATTTCGATAGTCGCAACTTGAAGAATTGACCAATCATACAGTCTTCGAATTGGGGAATTGAGTGACTTTATCAATGTCACTCAATCACCAATATGATCCCTTTAATTATTCGTCATAGTTCATTCAAGTGCAGTTTGATCGGTTTTTGTTTATATTTTCATTAAGTGTGGCGGGATTGTATGTATGTGTGTGTGTTTAGTGTTATGTGTAAATTACAGCAGTGTGTAATGAAAGAGCACACTACATCCTTGCCCTTAAGAGAAAAATTAGGGGATTAATTTTTCTAAGCACATGCATGGTAACAATTAATTTTATAATATTTCTTATTAAAATAGTTTTACAATTGTATATTTATTTTTATATTTATATGAATTTTTTTTGTTTTTTTTTGTATATCTTAATATTAAAATTAGCTAGTAAATATTAATGATAAACTTATAAAATAGAATTATATGGTTTTAATTGATTATTGTGAAGTTGTTTGGTTTTTCCGTTATAGTCTATTGAAGTATTTACTCCATTTCTACTTATAATTTTATATGGTCCCTTATACGGACTTTGGTTTTTCTTCCTATTTTCTACTTTTAGTAATACTAGATCACCTACTTCTAAATCTAGCTTATTTTCATATTTATTATTTAATGTTCTTTTTTCTTTGGTTTTAGTAATTATATTTTTGGCTTTATTTAATGCAAATTGTAGTCTAACTCGTAGCTCTTGTACATAGTCATCATAGTTGTAAATTTTGTTTATATTAAAAGTATCAGATGGCAAGCATGGCAATTTACTATATACTAATTCAAAAGGTGAATAGCCTGTATCTATATGAGGACCTGTATTATAAGCGAATGTAAAATATGGAATCCACTTGTCCCATTCATAATCATTTGCTGTTGTCAGCAAAAATTCATTAAGAACTCTATGGTTCCTTTCAACCGAACCTAACGTTTCATGATGGTGTGGTGTTGAAAATATTTGTTTAATTTGAAGTAATGAGCATATATTGTTCATTAACTCATTTACAAATTCTGTTCCTCTATCAGATTTAAGTACTTTAAACTGTCCATACTTTAGAATAAATTGTTCAACTAGTGTTTTTGCTGTAGTGAGTGCATCTTTAGTTGACATTGGGTGTGCAACAACAAATTTTGTTAATTCACATTGCATTGTTAGTATGTATCGGTACTCGTTTGAAATACGAAGAGGACCTACAGTGTCGATTGAAATCACTTCAAAACTATTGCTGGGTGTATTTGTTTGTATAAGTGGTTCTTTAGTGTGTCTTGTTTGTTTGTTTTTATTACATTTGTCACAATATGATACAAATTTCTTAACCATCCTACTCATATTTTTCCATATGTATCGTTGTTTTAGTTTTATAATTGTTTTTCTTATTCCCAAATGACCTGAATATGTTGTGTTGTGGAATTCGTCAATCAGTTTATATTTCAATACGTCGTCTGTTATCTTTATTGAAGGCTTAAATATCAATATTTTTAATTGAGGTCTTTTATTATTAATTTTTATCTTCTCATAAATTTCTTTAAATTTTTCTTTTGTATACGAGTACAAATCAAATATTTTATCTTCATTTGAAAGCGCTAATTCTTTTATATTTTCTCTATTCATTTTAGATATCAGTTTCCTCAGAATCGAATCTAGTTTCGCTAAATCTTGCATGCATATAATTATTTTCATCTTTAATATTTTGGGTACGAGATTTCTTCATATTCGAAACTGGTTTCGTTGAATTATCATCACGACCTATGTGCACAATATTATTTTCTATATATATATTCAAATTCTCTATATTCTCAACATTATTAAATTGCAATTTATTTATATTTTTGACGTCATTAATGGATGTGCATTCCCATATGTGAAGTTGATCAGGCTTCTGAGAAGTGCATTTCTCCAGTTTATCTTCTTCTACATTATTCAATTCATGTTCTTCATTATTAATATCTTTTCTCTTATCTAATTCTTTCTTTGCCTCATTTTCTTTATTTTTCATGCCTCTTGTTGTTATTAAAACTTTTTTTGTTTTTCGTCATATTCCTGTGGTATCATTTGTTTAAGTACATCTGAGTTAAGTTCTATTCTGGAAAGTGCGTCTGCATTTGTATTCATCTTGCCCTTTTTATATACTATTGAAAAATCATAGTCACACAAATCTAGTCTAATTCTAGTTATTTTTGATGAAGGATTCTTGTGTGAAAATTGAAATTAATGTGGGATGTGAGTCAAACCAGACCATGGTATAGAGAAGAAATAGTGTATATTGTCCGTCCGTTCGTTCGTCGAATGTTCTAGGTCTTCTACCCGTCGGTAACAATACAGCGGTCCTGCTCTAATCCACACTATACTAATAAGTACAAAAAAACGAACAATCGTCCATTTCAAAAATCACACCATCAGTTTGTGGAAATTTCCACAACATGACGAGTAGCTTAATGAGTGGAAATTTCCACAACATATAATAACGAGTAGCTTAAAAAGTATAAATAGACGGATTTTTCGTCTATGAATTCAGTTGAAGTTGAGGACTCGATCGAGTCACATAGCATCCAGCGACAACATCTTAAAATATAAATTTAAATACTTATATATTAAATAAATGAATTAAACAATTTGTTGTGTTTTTTTTTTTGTTAATCAGAGAAACTCACAAATTGGGGGCTCAACCGGGATTCCGTTTAACAGGAAAATCAAAATGAAAAATTGAACAAATTGTTATCTGGCGTAACTATTGCTCAAGTTGGTGTTTTATTCAAGCTGTACTTTTGCCCAAGAAGACCGAAAAGAAGGCCTAAATTAATTGAATTATCTGTCGAATTCAAAATAGAATAAGTAACCCAAAGAAGAAATTTAAAGGAAATAACAACGAGTGGAAAACTTAAGCAGAAAGTGAAAGACAAAGAAATAACAAACAAATATCACCGAGTGTGAGACAAAGAACATAAGGATTGAAGCGTGTTTTTTAACAACATATGTTACGCATGTGTGTGTAGTGAGAATCTGACCAATAAGAAGAAAGCAAGCAGATGCAGTTTTTTATATACAAACAGATAAGCCAATTTTATTATACTTACAAAATGTTGATGGCACTAGATAAGTTGAAGATAATTTAAAACTAAACGAATTTGTGGATCGCGAATTTTAAGTTGTTGGTAGAATTGACAGTTTGTTGTAGTTAACAGAAGGTTGAATCCTGTTAAGTTTGATTTTATGTAAATATAAGTTGAGTGATTGCCATCAACATAATGTATATGAAGTTATATGAAAATTCAGAACTATCTTATTTAATTAATTAATTTTTGATTTATTAAGAACTATTTTATTTAATTTTATACTTTTTTATTGAATTGATTAATTTTTTTTTATTTCTGTAAAATTGTTTAGTTTAGTAGGATATATTTAATTGTTTTTTAAGATCACTTATTTTGAATTTGTAACGTTGTTGCTGGATTAATATTTTGACAATGGACGTAGACACTATAATGCTGATGAATTGTGATTGTTTGCGCACAAAGTTGTGGGAATTAGGGTTGGACGCGACTGGGTCGAAGGCAGTGTTACAGGACAGGCTCCTCCAACATTTCGGTCATCAAACCGACGGAGCTGGCGCTGGATCGTCAAATTCTCAGTACCAGGAAGTTGGTGCTAGTGCATCGCCGGAAATCCGCTCTAGTGGACCTGTTTTTACGTTGAAGGACATTGCTGAAAGTTTGTCTACGTTTAGTGGTAGCAAGTCTCTTAGTATTGGAAACTGGATTGAGGATTTTGAAGAAAATGCTGAAACGGTTGGGTGGAACTCCATACAGAAGTTTATTTATGCGAAGCAGCTGTTGAGTGGCGCAGCCAAACTATTTGTCAGAAGCCAATCTGGCTTAAAGAATTGGGAGTCATTGAGAGCAGCGTTAATACAGGAATTCGGAGAATCAGTTTCAGCTGCAGAAATTCACAGGTTGCTGAGAAACCGTAGTAAAGGCCAGAATGAGACCTACCGCGAGTATTTATATGCTTTGATGGAAATTGGTAAGCCTATAGATTTAGATGTCGCTAGTCTGCTGGACTATTTTGTTGAGGGCATACCAGATTCTCGTTTTAATAAGACTATATTGTACCAGGCAAAGACAGTTGAGGAAATGAAGGAAAATATTAAAATATACGAGAAGATTCGGACTCCGCCCAATAGGGATAGTCGAAAACCTCAGGCTTCCAACAGTGTGGAAACTGGCATTAGGATGGGCAGAAGTAATGGTAGCAGAATTAAAAACTGTTTCAAATGTGGGTGTCCCGATCATCTAGCTAAGGATTGTAAGGAAACGCAATTTAAATGTTTCAAATGTAACAATGCAGGACATCGCGCATCTGATTGCAAGGTCTACAAACCAGAAATCAAACAGGAGCGCAGTAATGTCAACACGTTTATCTACGATGGAGAACCTTTTGAGCCGGGAATGATATTTAAGAAAATGTCCCTAGGAGGCATCGAGTTGTATGGCTTAATTGATACCGGATGTAACATGTGTACTATAAGATGCGATGTTTTCGAGAAGTTGAGGGGAAAATTTGAACTTATACCGGAACGAAGACGGTTGAAGGGAGCTGGTGCGGGAGTTTTCTATACTCAGGGATATTTCGAAGCCCCAGTAGAGATGGATGGTTTTTCTGTAAAGTTGAGATTCGATCTTGTACAGTCTGAAGATATTGGATATCCCGCTGTTTTGGGCAATAACCTATTGCAGTTTGCGGATCTCGTAATTAAGGAGGATGGTGTTGAATTTATCCCCAAGGTGACAAATGTCGTTGACAACATCACAGATAAGGTTCTGCAGGAGCACATTAGTACTCCGGAGCTGTTAGAAGAATTTCTGAATATCGAAGATAACGAAAAGATAGTAGCTGATTTACACCATCTTAGTGCTGACCTTCAGGATGAGATAGACTGCATGATGATGAACTCAAAATCTGGTAAGAAGGAGGGTCTATTGAATCCCATCGAGAAGGAAGACCAACCGCTGAGTACTTATCATATTGACCACGTTGGTCCCATGACATCCACTAATAAGCAATACAATCATATACTGGTAATAGTCGATGGATTTTCCAAATTTGTTTGGTTATACCCTACTAAAGATACTAGCAGTGACGCGGTAATAGAGCGGCTGGAACGCCAATCGGCGGTATTTGGCAACCCGAAAAGAATCATTTCTGATAGAGGTACCGCATTCACATTTAATGCCTTTAAAGAATATTGCGAGAAAAAACGAATTCAACATTTGCAAATAGCGACTGGAGTTCCAAGAGGAAATGGACAGGTTGAGAGAATACATCGAATTGTAGCGCCAATGCTAGCTAAACTATCTCGTGACAATCCAAACCAATGGTATAAGCATGTAAACAAGGTTCAGCAATATATAAACAGTAGTCCACCGCGATCGACGCAATGCTCACCTTTTAAAATCCTAACCGGCTGTGAAATGCGACTCGAAGAATTTCCAGACCTAAGAGAAATTATGGAAAATGAGACCATTGAGAACTTAAAAATTGACGGAATTAAGGAACGGGAAACAGTAAAGGAACACATCGCCAAGATCCAGGATAAGAATACAAGAAATTTTAACAAGAATCGCAAAGCGGAAGAGAATTACAAGCTTAATGACCTCGTCGCCATAAAACGCACCCAATATGGTGTCGGCCTGAAACTCAAGGGGAAATATTTTGGTCCCTATAAAATCATCCGAAAAATGAATCATGGCAGATACGAAGTTGAGAAAGTCGGAGAAGGCGAAGGTCCAAGGAAGACATTTTCGGTGGCGGAACATATGAAGCGATGGGTACCAGTATTCGAGCCGAATACCCCGTCAGGAAGGCCGAAAGTGGGATGTGAGTCAAACCAGACCATGGTATAGAGAAGAAATATTGTCCGTCCGTTCGTTCGTCGAATGTTCTAGGTCTTCTAGCCGTCGGTAACAATACAGCGGTCCTGCTCTAATCCACACTATACTAATAAGTACAAAAAAACGAACAATCGTCCATTTCAAAAATCACACCATCAGTTTGTGGAAATTTCCACAACATGACGAGTAGCTTAATGAGTGGAAATTTCCATAATATATAATAACGAGTAGCTTAAAAAGTATAAATAGACGGATTTTTCGTCTATGAATTCAGTTGAAGTTGAGGACTCGATCCAGTCACATAACATCCAGCGACAACATCTTAAAATATAAATTTAAATACTTATATATTAAATAAATGAATTAAACAATTTGTTGTGTTTTGTTTTTTTTTTTTTTGTTAATCGGAGAAACCCACATTAATGGTCGGTGGTCCGTTACTATTATGAATTGTCTGCCATATAAATAAGGTCTAAAGAAATTTATACCCCAATGGATTGCTAAAAGTTCTTTTTCTATTATAGGTTTATTAATGTCGTGTTTTTGTAAAGATTTACTAGAGTATGAAATTGGTAGGTCATGTCCAATGTCTCCTTGTGATAAAACTGCTCCTAGTGCGTAATTTGAAGCATCTGTGGTTAGTATGAAAGGTCTGTTAAAATCTGGATATTGTAATATTGGTGGATTAGTTAATTTTTCTTTTAGTGTGTCAAAAGCACTTTGACATTCATTGGTCCATTCGAATTTAGCTGATTTCTTTAATAAAGAATTTAATTGTTTTGTAATATCTGCGAAATTTGGTATGAATTTTCTATAATAGTTACAAAATGCAACAAATCTTCTGACTTCGTCTGTATTTTTAGGTATAGGGTAATTTTTGACTATTTCGTATTTAGATGGATCTGTTCTTACACCATCTTTAGTAATAAGATGACCCAAATAAACTACTTCTGGTTTCAAAAAACAACATTTTTGTGGATTTAGTTTCAGATTATATCTTTGAAGTCTATCAAGAACTTTGACAAGATTTTGGTTGTGATGATTTAAGCTGCAACCATATACTATTATGTCGTCTACGTACAGAAAAGCTTCAGAATCCAATCCTGATAATGCTATTGTGAGCATTCTTTGAAAACTATTGGATGATATTTTCAAACCGAATGGGAGTCGTTTAAATTGAAAATGAGCGTGTGAAGTCGAAAATGCTGTAAGTGGTCTCGAGTCTTTTTCAAGCTCAATTTGGTGAAATGAACTCGTCATATCAAGTGTCGAAAACCATTCTGCTCTTTCAAGTTTGTCTAAAACATCTTCTAATCTAGTTAGAGGAAATTTGTCATTGACAATCTTGTCATTCAGTTTTCTGAAATCCACTACAAGTCTCCATTTCTTTTTGTCTTCAGTATTCTTTTTCGGTACCAAAAGGAGTGGAGCATTATAAGGACTAACTGATGGTGTTTATGTCTGACAGTCCAAACTTCCCATCCTTGCCGACATAAACAGGATTGTTTAAACGATAGTAAATTGGCAACAGAGGGCGCTGCCGTTTAGAATTAAGCTTTTTTATATTTTAACACCAATGTTGTTTTTGGCTTTAAGACTTTTTTGATTATTAACTAAATTGTTCGTTTTTTGATCGCCTGTAGAGATTTGGAGCTCCAGAAATATAAATAATTAATTTTGAATTGAAATTTTAGGAAATTAATAAAAAATAATAAAATAATTTAGTGTATTTTAAAATTATTGTGGAAAAAACCAAGAAATAAAAGAAATACGGTGTACAACAAAAAAGTGTACAAATAAAAAGGAAAGTGATATGTGTTTGATTTTTTTGTGCTTGCAGTCCTACATATAATATTTGCCTTTTTTGTAGTGACCTGTAATCCCAATCGGAGGAACTGACGACTCATTTTTTCGTGTTGGTTCACCCCTCATAAAGTCCACAAGGGAACATTTGGTCCAAACGACCCGGATTTTGGAACCTTTTGGTTTTTTTTTATGCCACCAATTTAAACAAGGTAAAGTTGTTTGTGTTTTACTTTTTTTAATCTTCTATTTGGTGGGTGATTCATATACTAGTAAAGTTTTGTTGTCTAGTCTAACAGAACTTTACTTGATATAATATAACAGTGTATGGTTTCATAAAGTATTGGTGTTATAACTCCCATAGCACAGACATACTTTAGGAATTTATCGAGTATTAAAACCAGCTCGGTTTTAGTAAGCTCAGTTTTAGTAAGCTGGTTTTAATATACACTGTTAATCCCTTTTGTCTTGGGTTATAAGGGAGTGAAATTGTAAATTAAAGGATCAAATTAGGATGAGAACAAATGGTTGAAAATCGAGTTCAACAACCTAATTTGATTTTTGTCCAAAGTTTTATAATAATTGGTAATTGTGCGTTGGGTGGATAGCAAAGTCTATTACCATTAATGACGATCCTTGAAATCCACCTTTTACATGACAGCGATACCCATAAATTAATTTTATTTATTTTTATTATTGGTAAATTTGAATTTTAATAGATTTTTGATTGAATGAAAGTTTTAAATTTTTTTTATTCAATTTCTGAATTGAAGAACCAAGCATTTATTTATGGGACTCATTTCTTGATCTTTAATATTTTGATTTATTTACTTTATATTTTTATTGGGAATTTTTGGTTCCATTAAATCTAGAGTAAATTTGTTTATTCAATTTGATGAATTGAAAAGTTGTTGGATTGTTTACTAGATTGCTATAACAATAATTTGTTGATATTTTTGAAACGAAAGTGATTATTGGAGTTTTGCCATTAGAAATTCGTCGTTTTAGCTTAATTTCGAATAGCGTGTAACATTGGGGATATATGGCAGTCTATTAGTGGACCTTTCCGTATTGATTTTGCTGTTAAACGTCGAGCTAGCTGCGTTGAAGAGTCTATTTACTATTTACGGAGTACTTTTTATTTGATTTCGCTGAAGTAGCAAACGATCGTAGTGCTACTATATTTCGGGCATAATCTATTATTTCGGTTATATATCAATATTATCTGATAATTTCATTGAAATATTTATCGGTGGTTCTGTAGTTCCCCTTTTAGTTTCCTTATATTATTTTTTCCGTTTAATTGTGAATTTGAATTCAATATGCCCAAGTCAAGAAAATTATTGACTTTTGAAACATTTGCCCAAATGTTTCTAGATTTTGAAAAGGAATTTGATGCGACTCGGGAGAGTAATACGGCCTTCTCAATCGAAATTCAGATGGAGGAATTTAAGTTGTTATGGGCAAAGGTCAAGGACGTTTATGAAACCTTTGCCACAGGAGATGAGGAGGACTTAGAAGATGATCGAGAGGCAGCACGGGTACTTTTCGGACATTGTAGGTTAGGGTACATAACTGTTGCCTCACTAATGGGTGAACTTTCCCAGACTTTGGTCAGCCAAGCTAGGATGTCGTCGACACAATGTCTCTATGGTCAGGGCAACGAGAACCGCATTAGGCAAATATGCAGCTGCCCCCATGTACTATGGAGGTATTTCATGGTGACTACAAATCTTGGCCATCTTTTCGCGATATGTTCACCGCTGTTTATGTGAACGGGGCTAACATTTCACCAGTGGAACAGCTCTTTTATTTGAGGCAGTTCACGCGTGGTGAAGCCTTGGAGATTGTAAAGAAATCTCCCCTGACGGTTAATGGATTCCAGGAGGCGTGGAATAACTTGAAGGACAGGTACGAGAATAAGAGGATTTTGGTGAATTCTCAGCTGAAGGTGTTGTTTACCCTCGCACCGGTCAAATCCGAAGCAGCCCAGGACATCAAGAGGTTGCAACGAGATATTAATAATTCGATATTGACACTTCGGATGCTCGATATTAATATCTCTAATTGGGATCCGATTTTTGTCTATTTATGTTCCACCAAGTTGCCAGTGCTGACTTTGTCTCTCTGGGAACAAACAATCCAGAACAAGGTGGAGATCCCCAAGTGGAAGGACTTGGAAAATTTTTTAACTTCACGGTTTCAATCTCTGGAAACTGTTTCCGAAATTCGCAATTTTGAACCAGTTGGTAGTGGTTCTAGGTCTGCCCCAGAAACTTTTTCTAATTCGAAAAGGGAAGTTCGATCCTTTTCCATTACGTTGAATAGGAGAGTTTGTAAAACTTGTTCGGGGGACCATTTGATGAATATTTGTCCTAAATTTTTGCATATGTCTCCCGAGAGACGGTTTTTGGTTGTGAAGAAGAACCGTCTTTGTATCAACTGTCTCACAAGTGGTCATAGACTCAATGAGTGCAAGAGTAGTTTTAGTTGTTCGGTATGTAAGTCGAGACACCACACACTACTGCATCGAGAGGTAACTGTATCCTCTTCGGAAATGGGCGTTTTAGATGCGTCTATTTCTAGCGGTGCAGTCAAGTCAAATGGTGAGGTCCAGAATTGTTTTGCTGCTACATCGATTCTTTTGGGAACGGCCATAGTTGGTATTCGCCATCGAGGGCAAATATTTAGAGCTAGGGCCCTGATAGATTCCGGATCCCAGGCAACTTTTATTTCGGAAAAGTTGCGGAAAAAAGTAGGACTGCCAACAGTTTGGATGAATGCCAAAGTTTCGGGTTTGAACGGAGCTTCTACGGTATAGTTCAGAGACAATGTTCGTTTGTCCTGACTTCGCCTTTGGACGATAGGTCTAAGATAAAGGCAACGGGCTTAGTACTACCAAAATTGACTGGGATGTTCCCAGTTCGACGGTTGATATTTCTAGATCAGCAGCCTTTTCGGGGATTTCGTTGGCTGATCCGAAATTCGATAAAAACGGTCACATTGACATTCTTATTGGAGGTGACGTATACCCAGACATCTTGTTGGAAGGTGTCAAAAAGAATGTTTTAGGAAACCTAATGGCACAGGAGAGCATATTTGGCTGGATTGTAACCGGACCTTTACCAGAGCTGAATTCGAAGGAGCTCTCACATTTTGTGTCAGGTTATGTGAAAATAGAGGTTAGCAGAAAATTTGGAAGAATATTGAAGCCAAATGATGGGGAACGTGTGGTGTAATAAGTACGAGTCGCACTCCAATGGAATGGACAAGTCAGCTAGATGTCTAGAGGATGTTAAAGTTGGTGATACGGCAGCAATAAGGGAAGGTATAGGGCCTACCACTAAATGGCGTTTAGGTCGCATTCGGAACTTACGTTTGGGTAGTAACGGTTATGTAGGGGCTGTGGATTTGATGACTGAATGTGGAACAATTACAAGGCCTATTGGAAGTCTTGTAATTCTTCCAACGAATTAAATATTTTGATACACAACTTAGCTCATAGTGTCATGGTACCCCGAGGAAATCCAGGAGAGGTGAAGATGTCGAGGACGATGAATTGAAGGGTTGATTGAGCCACGACCATACCTGGTGGACGTGTGAGAATACGGGCTGCTGAAGTTAAATCTTCCATCTATCGGGCAATAGACCTAGTCCGTCTGTCCCTAGGAAGGTTAAATTCGAAAACTGAAGCATTGAAGAGGACAACCCGTCCACTAGCCCAGAAAAATAACGGACCTCGTTCGTCCTAATAATCCACCAGTGGACCTAGTTCGTCCCATGGTCGTGAGAGCTGAAGACCTAGTTCGTCGGAAGCTCTAGTTCCGATTTAGTGGAGGGACAATAAGACTCAAGATTCGATACCCAATCTTAGACCATGACACTTATTCCTGAATGATCTAAACTTTTTCTTTCTGACGTATCAGAGTTGTAGCTGCTGCAAGATGTCCAGTTTTTGGTTTCCTACTGTTTTGAAATTTGAAACTAACATGAAAGTTTTTTCTTTTGATTTTTTTTTTCTTTCTTTAGTCATTAGATGGAGGACATCTTTTTTGGTTGCAGTACTGCAAGGGCGCCGGCATGTTTATGTCTGACAGTCCAAACTTCCCATCCTTGCCGACATAAACAGGATTGTTTAAACGATAGTAAATTGGCAACAGAGGGCGCTGCCGTTTAGAATTAAGCTTTTTTATATTTTAACACCAATGTTGTTTTTGGCTTTAAGACTTTTTTGATTATTAACTAAATTGTTCGTTTTTTGATCGCCTGGAGAGATTTGGAGCTCCAGAAATATAAATAATTAATTTTGAATTGAAATTTTGGGAAATTAATAAAAAATAATAAAATAATTTAGTGTATTTTAAAATTATTGTGGAAAAAACCAAGAAATAAAAGAAATACGGTGTACAACAAAAAAGTGTACAAATAAAAAGGAAAGTGATATGTGTTTGATTTTTTTTTGTGCTTGCAGTCCTACATATAATATTTGCCTTTTTTGTAGTGACCTGTAATCCCAATCGGAGGAACTGACGACTCATTTTTTCGTGTTGGTTCACCCCTCATACAGTCCACAAGCGAAAAGATGGTTCTATTATATCCTCATTAAGCAGTTTCTGAACTTGTTCATTTATAACATTTGTAAGTGAATTTGGAAGTCTATAGTTTTAAATGTATACTGGAGTATTATCAGAAGTTGTAATTTTTTGTTTATAAAAATTATTTCAGTACCGCTAATGCTCTCGTTGTATAAAGACGTGTGAATCGCTGTTGCAAGAACTTTAAATAAATTCATAAGAATTCAATTTCAAAACAAAACAATAAAATATTTTGCATTCTTCGGAACAATAACAATTTGCTTACTGATTTAACAAAAATAAAAACAATTGTTTAAAAGAAAAAGAAAAAAAAAAAACAACAAAATAAAACGTACATTATCAACTCAAGACGTTAACGCACAATGCGTTAACACAATGAACAAAAAACCCAAATCCAACAACAACTCGAATAAAGCGAGTCAGTCAAAATTATCAACAAATTATTTCTTTCCATTACAAGCTGTTGATGATAATAACGAAGATGAATATTGTATACCAAAACCAACAAAGGTTAAAATATCACCAATCACTGTTTTAAAATGTAAAATAGAAGAATTACATGAAATATGTAAATCAAATAAAATATCTGATTATTCGATAAGAAAAATTTCTATTGGTCTTAAATTGTTTTGCCGCTCTAAGGAAAATTTTGATACACTATGTAATGCGCTTACCAACTCTTATGAATTTTTCACATATGCAACCAAAAGTGAAAAACCATATAAAGCTTTGTTATTCGGACTTGATAAGTATGACCCCTTATTAATAAAGAAAAAACTTATAAGCATGGGATTAAAATGCTTAGACGTAAAACTTGTTGTTAAAACAAATAACAATAACATTGAATATTTCATTTATGTTGTTTATTTTGAACGACAGTCCATAACAATGAAAGAATTAAGACAAAACTATTCTGTAATTGATTATGTTAAAATTAAATGGGAGTTTCAACAAATCAGGAAATCCAAAATCACCCAATGTTATAACTGCCAAATGTTTGGTCATGGCTCTAATAGATGCAAAGTTAAAACGTTTTGTGCAAACTGTGCCGGTTCACATAAGACCTCCGATTGTAAGGAATCTCTTATAAAGTGTGCAAACTGCAGTGGCAATCACAAATCATCTTCCGAAAACTGTCCCAGCAGAGCTACATATTTGGAAATAAGACAGCGATCGAGACCCACTCCAAGGCGTTCTGTCTCACGAACTAATAATAACATTAACCCTGCTAATTACAATAAAAATTTTCCTAACATTCTTCGTCAAAATGTTCCTGAAAATACTAATTTATGGAACCCAACCAACAACAACAACACCAATGAACTGTTTACTCTACAGGAAATAAAAAGCTTGACTCTTGAGCTTATCACTAACCTTCGTAACTGTCGTAGTAAAGCAGATCAATTTGAGGTAATTACAAATCTGGCATGTAAATTCCTCTCATAATGACGTATGACCTAAATGTTATTACTTGGAATGCTAGAGGCATTCGCAACAAAAGTTTAGAATTGTTCCAATTCTTAAACAACAACAGTATAGATGTTTGCTTAATATCGGAATCTTGGCTAAATTCAAATATCTCTATAAAACATCGTGATTTTGTAGTTTATAGAAACGATAGAGACGTCGGCAGAGGAGGCGGAGTTGCTATTATTATTAAAAAGAATACAAAACATTCATTACTACCAATTGTTAATACTCATATTATTGAAAATATTGGAGTCAAAATTTATACAGATAATGGAAATGTAGATATCTTTGCATGCTATTTTCCTGGGGGTTCAGCTGGTATGGACAACAATAGGAAACAGTTTTTTGCATCGGATATACATAGACTGAGTAGTATTAGTAACAAATTTATTCTTGGTGGTGATTTTAATTGCAGACATCAGAGCTGGGGCTGTTTAAGAGCTAATTGCTGGGGTAACATTCTAAATGAGAAACTTATATCTTATAATATTGATATTGTCTATCCAACTGATCATACATATGTGCCTGCTAGTTCAAATAGACAGGGATCTACTCTCGACTTTTTTCTAACAAATATTTCAGATATGTTATCACCTGCAGTTGTTCTAAACGACCTCAGCTCAGATCACCTACCAGTTCAGATCAAACTCTCTGATCAAGTTTACAGGACAAACTTTGTGAAATTTGACTACAGAAATGCGAATTGGATAGTTTTTAGGGAATATCTTACAAGACATACGAACATACCTGATTCAAGTAGTATTATATCAAAGGAACAGATTGATGAGGCGATTATACAATTTAGGAATATCATAAAGGAAGCCATTAATACTAGCGTTCCAAGGTTATCTTCCACTTTCAATACAAGGCATGTACCGACTTTTTTAAGAAATTATATTAGGCAGAGAAATAACTGTCGGAGAAACTGGCAACGATATCGTAACTATTCTGATTTTAATGATATGAAGATACTCAATAGAACAATAGGTGAGGAATTTGAAAAACTAAGGAATAAGTATTGGACTAATTTATTAACAAATTTGGATAAAGGTTCTGCTCCTTTTTGGAACATAACTAAGATAATTAGGAAAAAGCGAAACCCTATACCTATTTTAAAACACAATAACTCCCGTTATACAACTAATATTGAGAAATGTAATATATTGGCACAAACCTTCGCATCTAATCATGATATTTCCAGTAATTCTGGCGATGATGAGCTGGAACTACAAATAAGGGTTGCAACCCAATCTTTTAGACTGACTAATCCCAATATTTCGGAAGATATGCTAATAACAAAATCTCAAATACGTGATATTATAAAAAATTCCAAATTAAGGAAAGCTCCTGGAATTGATGGGATAGGAAACCAATGTCTTAAAAATATTCCTGATAAGTCGCTTAAGTTCTTAACAGTTATTTTTAATGCGTGCATAAGTATGGGATATTTTCCACTTGAATTTAAGACAGCAAAGGTTGTCCCCATTCAAAAACCTAACAAACCTCCCGATAGTCCGTCTTCTTATCGTCCAATAAGCCTGTTATCTTCCATAGGTAAGATTTTCGAAAAAATTATTAATCAAAAACTAATATTTTTTATAGAATCTAATAATATTTTTCCCCAACATCAATTCGGTTTCCGAAAAGAACACAACACTGTTCAATCACTAGTTCGAATCAGAAATTTAGTTACCAATAATTTTACTATTCAAAAATCGACGGGAATGGTGCTCCTAGATGTGAAAGCAGCTTTTGATTCGGTCTGGCACGAAGGTCTTATTTACAAAATGATTAATTTCAATATTCCAAATTATTTAATTAAAATAATAGACAGTTTTCTTTGTAATCGTACCTTCAAAGTACATATTGGATCATCGCACTCGGAATTGTTCAACATTCCTGCAGGTTGTCCACAGGGTTCATGTCTATCTCCCACTTTATACAATCTTTATACGTCTGATTTTCCTCAACTGGAAAATTGTACCATTTCCGTATTTGCAGACGACACTGCTATCTTATGCTCAGACATACTCTACTCAAACATTAATGCTAACTTACAAATAGCATTAAATAAAGTGTTTAATTATTTTAATAAGTGGAAGATAACACTGAATGCAAGTAAAACAAAAGCGATATATTTTACTAGAAAACGGAAACCTTGTTTTACTCCTCAAGGCAATATAACATTTTTAAATACAGAGGTTCAATGGGAACAGAGCGTCAAATACTTAGGTGTAATACTTGACCCGAAGATGAAATTTAAGGATCACATACAATACGTAGTAAATAAAGTAAATGTTCTCACACGTGTACTATATCTCTTTATAAACAGAAACTCGAGTCTATCTATTGAGAATAAAGTATTAATTTTTAAAGTAATTTTCCATGCCGTAATTTTCTATGCAGCGCCTATGTGGGCAAAGAGCGCGTCTTGTCACATTGGGAAACTACAGATTGCTCAGAACAAATTATTGAAACTAATTTTTAACCTTCCTTGGTTTTTTTCAACGGCTAGACTACATACAATTGCGAATATCGAACTTGTAACAGTAAAGTTATATAGGTTGACTTCTAATTTTTATTCTAGATGTATAGGATCTGAATACCCATATATTAATGATTTAACATCAGCATAGGTAGCTAGTAGGTAGATGTAAGTTGGTTTTACCAAAATGTACAAAAATTATAAAGGAAAAATATTCAAATAGGTTTTTTAAAATTTTGCCTCCAATACTATTATTAATATATACTTATTATAATTTTGTAAATAACTATTAACTATTAAGAAGAAAAAGTTGTATAACTTGAACTATTTATTATATGTATATTATTTTCTAGATGAAAAAGAATGTATATATTACTTGGAAATAAAGAATTGAATTGAATTGAATAAAAATTATTTACTGTTAATTTTTCATCATCCAGATGAAATACATTTTGATATTTCTTCAAAATGTTTATTAATTATGTTTTTGCATGTTCATCACTATTGTTTATGTTAAGTGTATTTATTAATTTGTTAAAACGTTCCTCATTGTTTACAGTATTGTAATTTAATATATTATAATTTTTAAGTGGCTCAGTCTGAAGTTGAATGCCATTCAAAGTTACAGTAGAGTTCGTTGTATTTAAAATTTTTATATGTGTCATTCCGTTCTTGGGTCGATAGCACCTATTACTTAAGAAAATTATTAAATATGACGCTGTCCTCATTTATATTTAATTTTACTGGTTGTATAATTTCTGTTCTTGGTGGTATTGTTATTGTTAATTCACTATATGCTTTTGCTAGCAAAGGCAATATTATTGTTGTATTGTTTACAAACAAAGTTAATGTAAATGTTTCATAGTCAATTTTAGAAAAATATTTCTTTAAAAAGTCTCGACCAATAATACCATCTGTTTCAATTGGAAAATCTGTATCTACCAGTTGAAATGTATGTTTACATTCTATGTTTGTTAGATTTAGAGTAAGGTCAATAGTTCCTATTGAATTGATTTCCTGATTTGTGATACCTGTTAATTTACATCTTTCTTCTGGATAATATTCTTTATTTTCGAAATATTTGTTCATACGGCACAAAGATATGTCGGCACCTGTGTCGACAAGAAATGTTAATTTTTTGTTTTTGTATGTGACTGTAATAAAATTTGTATTATTTTCAGTTAATTTAAAAATCTTTAATTTTGGCTTTCCGGAGTATTCTCGTATCGTGTCGTTTATTGTACGTATATATCTTCTATCACTGTTATTGTTGTTATTATTATTCCTATTTGTATAACTGTTATTTCTGTTGTTAAAATTGTTGTTCCTAATATTTGAGTTACTGTTATTATTTGACCTAAAACTATTGTTTCCAACGTTATTGTTACTTGTCCTGAAATTATTGTTTTGTCTGAAATTGTTGTTATTTGGTCTGAAATTGTTGTTATTCTGTCTGTAATTGTTGTTAATTGGTCTATAATTATTGTTACTATTAGACCTATAATTGTTATTATTAAAATTTTGTCTATTTGGTCTAAGGTTCACTATATCTAAGGTATTTGCCTATAACCTCTTTCATAATAGAGCTTGGGTTTGCTTTTTGCTCATTTTCTAATTCAAGAGCAAGTTCTGTTGCTTCTTGAAGATTTTTGGGACGTGCAGCAAAAATTGCTGTTTTCATATTGTCATTTATGCCTCTTTTAAATGATTCAAGGGCTAATTTATTATTTAGTTTAATTATGACATTTTTCTCCGGTTCTGTAGCATCATTTCCTAACTCTTCAATTCCTAATTAATAAGGTTATCTATTATATCAGTCAATTTGTCCCTGTAACTATTTACCGTCAAATTTCTTTGGTACAGATTGTTTAACCTATCTTGTAGTTGTGGAATTGTCTTGTTACTTTTGTATCTTTGCTGTAACGCGTTCTTCAATGCGTCAAAAGTTTCAGGCACAGCAATAACACCAATAGCTGTTCTAACATTTGAGGTTAGTTTAGCATGGAAAACGTATTGAAGAAAATCTTTTTTAGCTATTTCTGATAAAATCTTATATATGAGGTCACCTGTCACCATGAAACATTCCAGTTCGTTGAAATTTCCTGACAATATTGGAAGAGTTTTGGAAGTTGTTTCTAAACTAAATGTTGCCATGATGGATTCCTTATCTTCTTGCATTTGAGCCTTGTTCAAAAATTCTATTATTGTTTTATATAAATTACAAAATTCTATCTTTAAGGCAACTGTATTCGCAGTGTCACCCTTTATTTCTAATGCTGTCTGGAAACCTTTTTTTATATCTTCTATATTCTCTAATTTTTCTTTTATGGTCTTTTTTGTATATTTTCTATTGGGACTTTTCTTTAAATTTGCCCAAATATCTTTTAATCTTTTTACAAATTCCTCCATATAAAAATTGTTATCTTATTTTGTTTTATAAATTTTATTTTTATTATTATATACTATTACACATACTTATACAAAAGTTAATTTTTTTTTTTTAATTTATCTTTATACCTCTGTTATAGCATTATTATTAACAGGGTTATTATAAATATTATCCACCCTTTTCCGGACACAATTTTTAAAATATTTGTTGATTCTGTATATTATGAATATTATAATTCCACCTATTAATATAATTATTTTTAGATCAAATTCCTTCTTAATATCTAACTGGCTACTATTATTATTTATTATGTTTTCTTCTACTATTGCCTCTTTGCTTTGACGGCTTCCCATTTTTTATTTCCCTTTTTATTTTTTCAATTTCTTTCCAGATTTCCTGGGCTCTCTCCCATGGCACTCCTCGTCCTTTACTATTCTCAGGTTTTCGGCTAACTCCCTTCTTAGCCTTACTAACCGTCCTCTTTTTTTTTGTTATTTTTGTGTCTATCTTTGGTATCGCTGTCAATTTTTCCTCTTGTAGTATTTTTTGTCTTCTCTTATATTCCTCTATCGTTAATTTTTGAGGTCCTAGTTTTGTGGGCACGTACTTCGGGATGATTTCCTTTGTTCCGGCCGGTGTATATTCTTCCATCTAAGAAATAGTTTTAGATTGGCAGGATCGAGATCGCAGGATCGCAATGTGGTGGAAAGATGCTTTTTATTAAAAGAAATGTAAAAGGATAATTCTTTTTTCTGTCTTTTTTGGAAAATATTTTTTAGGTTTTCTCAAAGAACATATTGTTTTTGGTTGGGATTTACCTTTGTTTTTTTAGTGTCTAGTATTTTTCTTTTAATATGGCAAATAGGTATTGCCCAGGCGCAGGCAATTAAAAAACAAAAAAAGGAAACTGCGAAGCGTCTTTGGGTGAAAGAGTGGTTGAAGAAAAGGGATTAATTTACGCACAAAAATTTTCACAATGAACGCATTGTTATGGAAACTTGTGGAGGAATAAACAAGATTTTAAAATATAATATAAAGGCAATTAAAACAAATTTTTAATGGACTTAATTTTTTCGGCTTATAATTAAAATCATTTTTGTTGAACAAAACAAAGTTTATAAAAATAAAATAAATAAACAATATCATAAAATTCATAAATAAAAACAAAACTAAATAAAAAATATCAAAATATCTACTTTTTTTATAATTTTTTTGCTACACACTTTCGAAAAACCCGCGAAACAAAGAGCGATGTTACCCCTACGAAATCTAGAGAAAAATGAAATTTGAAGTGATTGCCCGCACACACATCAAATTTACTTCAATTTTCTGCGGAGCAGGTAGCGAAAATCAAAATATTTTGATATTCTTCAAACTCTTCTCAGCCTGTACGTGTGAGGTCAGTTTTCTGTACGTGTGAGTACAGTTTTACGAATACAATCACAAAAATGGCAATTTGATCCAATCAGTTTGATCGTGGCGGGGCTACTTAAGAGAAAATAAACAAGCAATAGCTAACAGCAAAGTGAAAAAATAAAAAAATGCTGTTTAGCTATAGTGGTACAGTGAAATGTTATCTGCTTGCGCAGTCAAGCACAGCGATTAATTTCGCAGCGATACCTACTGCTTACAGCATTTCAGCATTTGTGGTTTCTCTTGTGCTTTTGCTGTGCTTTGTGCTGCGCTCTTTTACTTTGCAAGCACTGCTTAAGATATTTTTTATGTTTGAAATTAACTGTGTGTTTACACCATTCTCTTTGAAATGTTGTACAAGGTACATACATATACATATATGTATGTATGTATATAAGTATATTTTGTTTGGGCTTCTTATTCTGTCGGCAAATTTTTTAAGTGCCTTGTGTTTTATTATGAAATAGTTTTAGGGAAAAAGCCGTTTTAGAGAGTTTTTGATATACGTATCAATATCGTAATATAAGCAAGCAATACAAACCCTGCATGCGATTCTTGCATTCTATGCGGTTTCTATTGCAAGTTACTCACAATGCGTTTTATGCGACTGGTTTTTTGTTTTGATCAGCTGCTGTGGTAAACAACAAACAAGCAAACAAGAACACTTTTGGGAAAAATAGAAAATCAAATTTTGATTTTAAAAGAATTTATGACATTAATTACAAATTTATGAGTTTACATATGTGATATTTTGTGCTGTTAAGGCCTACGAAAATCCTCAATCGAACACGAGACGAGTGTTTTCAGTTAATTTATCCTCCATTTTTCTTGTTTACAAATTAATAAATTCAAAATAGATGACACTCAGTACATAAAAACAATCATATATATGTACATATAAACAATCATCATATACATATTTTGTTCATGAAAGAAATGTGTTTAAAAAATGTATTTTAATGTATTTTCCTCTTAAATTGGTAATAAACTTTATTATGAAATATGTTTTTATTAATATTTTTGTAATGAAAAAAGAAAAATGCGAAAATAGTAATGCACTATTTAAACATATTTATCGAAACCATTCACAATAGTATATAATTTGCCATGCCAAGTTTAAAAATCTGCTGACATTTTTCAACACTGCATGAGTCGCATAGAAAAGTAGAAAGTAATCCTACTTTTCTATGCGTCTATGCATGAAACGGATGGTATGTACTTTCGGCTTAATGTTTAAGTTTATATATTTTATAAATTGGTGACAGCTTCAAATTATATAATCGGAATCGTAAATGTGTCCCTCTAAATAAAGTATCAATTCCTCGCATTGAATTACAGGCAGCCGTTCTGGGAACAAGGTTAAAGCAGAATGTGTTTAGCGAACACAAGATAGTGCCAAGTCTAACTATTATGTGGAGTGACTCAAAAACCGTTTTGAAAAGGATCTCAAGTAGACATAGAAACTACAAACCTTATGTACCCCATAGAATTGCTAAAATATTGGCGTCAACTAATATAGAAAATTAGAGCTGGATCTCTACCGGAGACAATGTAGCCGACGATGCTACGGCAATATCGATTTTACTAAATCAAGCCGATGGTTAAATGGACCTGAGTCCCCCTCTTGAGGATCATGATGAGGAAGAAATTCGCACGAAGATCTCACTTCTAATCTTGAAGAATGACTTTATAAATATTAAACGCTTCTCTTCTTATAGCTGATTAAAAAGAACGAACGCATACATACATGCTTCGATTTATAAATTTATGTCGTAAGAGGTACAGTGATTTATATCTACATGGAATAACAGCCAAAAATTTAGACGACGCCGAAAAATTTTTATACCGATGCAGCTGATATGTTATTGTGAATTATTGTTTTCTATTTTTATTTGATGTTTGTTTGTAAACCGCCTTTTTGTACTCTCCTTTGAATTCTTATTTATTTTGTAAGTTGTAAGTTAGATGTAAGTTAAATTTATAATTAGTCGAAGCCCGTCTATTGTTGAAGGAGGTGCAGAACTGCGGTAAGTACATTAAATTTTATGTATTATATTTATTCTATATTTTAAATTCCATAGAAATAAACGAGCCTACATATTTGTACTCTGTACAGTTTAGACTTACAGATACTGTTTAAAGCAAAGCTCCTGTCTTCACGATATTTCTAGTTACAGCCGTAACATTTTGAAAGTAATGAAACGGAATGTAGGAATTTAAGACCAACGAAGACTGGTTTCCGAAATATAATAAAAATATACTCGACTTGAGGTCAAAGGACAGGTATTGCAAAGACCTTTCGACTGTTTAGTAAATGTTTGGATTAGTTTTTATCATGACTTTTTTATGTGCAAAGTGGTATTTGCTACGCAACAGCAACAAATTTATACGAAATGAAAGAAAAACATGAATAAACTAATAGTTTCTAAGAAAATTATAATTTTATAAAAAAAAAGTTGAACAAAAAAGGATATTTTTAGTTCCTGGCCCATAGTAGACCAATATATTAAAATTTTTTTACATTAATCGAGAGGATAGTTTAATATTTGACCTATTAGGCCAAGATTCCCAAAACCAGTTTTTGGCGATACAAAATTTGTAAGTGTGTATGTATACATACTATATACAATATTCTACAACATTAAGATTTATTTGTGCAAGCTCTTATATTTTATTTAGTTGACAAAACTGATATAGAAAAGACAAACAATTAAATTGCCGTTGCAATTTATAATATTTTTTTGGTGAAGAATATGGTAGTTTTAACTTCTTCATTCAATATTTACAAAGAAATTGCTCCGCAACTTAACACAACAATGTTTTACCATCTTCCATTTTGAATTTTAATTTATTTCAATTAATGTATGTATTTATTTATGCTATACTTTTTTGTTTATTTCTTTATTTCCAAAGCCGAAAGTCCATACCATCCGTTTCATGCTACCCTGCGTTACATGCGATTCTTGCATTCTATGCAATTTTTAATGCAAGTTATTATTAACTGTGTGTTTACACCATTCTCTTTGAAATGTTGTACAATGTACATACATATATATGTATGTATGTATATAAGTATATTGTGTTTGGGCTTCTTATTCTGTCGGCAAATTTTTTAAGTGTCTTGTGTTTTATTATGAAATAGTTTTAGGGAAAAATCCGTTTTAGAGAGTTTTTTGATATACGTATGTATACATACGTGGGCCCTGTATGAGGTCTAAGTGTGTCCGCTATGTATACCTATGTATACATACGTAATATAAGCATAGCAGAAATTTAGGTGCTTTTGCTAATTTCAAGCAAGCAATACAAACCCTGCATGCGATTCTTGCATTCTATGCGGTTTTTATTGCAAGTTACTCACAATGCGTTTTATGCGACTGGTTTTTTGTTTTGATCAGCTGCTGTGGTAAACAACAAACAAGCAAACAAGAACACTTTTGGGAAAAATAGAAAATCAAATTTTGATTTTAAAAGAATTTATGACATTAATTACAAATTTATGAGTTTACATATGTGATATTTTGTGCTGTTAAGGCCTACGAAAATCCTCAATCGAACACGAGACGAGTGTTTTCAGTTAATTTATCCTCCATTTTTCTTGTTTACAAATTAATAAATTAATATATGTACATATAAATAAATTAATATATGTACATATAAACAATCATCATATACATATTTTGTTCATGAAAGAAATGTGTTTAAAAAATGTATTTTAATGTATTTTCCTCTTAAATTGGTAATAAACTTTATTATGAAATATGTTTTTATTAATATTTTTGTAATGAAAAAAGAAAAATGCGAAAATAGTAATGCACTATTTAAACATATTTATCGAAACCATTTACAATAGTATATAATTTGCCATGCCAAGTTTAAAAATCTGCTGACATTTTCCAACACTGCATGAGTCGCATAGAAAAGTAGGATTACTTTCTACTTTTCTATGCGTCTATGCATGAAACGGATGGTATGTACTTTCGGCTTAATGTTTAAGTTTATATATTTTATAAATTGGTGACAGCTTCAAATTATATAATCGGAATCGTAAATGTGTCCCTCTAAATAAAGTATCAATTCCTCGTATTGAATTACAGGCAGCCGTTCTGGGAACAAGGTTAAAGCAGAATGTGTTTAGCGAACACAAGATAGTGCCAAGTCTAACTATTATGTGGAGTGACTCAAAAACCGTTTTGAAAAGGATCTCAAGTAGACATAGAAACTACAAACCTTATGTAGCCCATAGAATCGCTGAAATATTGGCGTCAAATAATATAGAAAATTAGAGATGGATCTCTACCGGAGACAATGTAGCCGACGATGCCACTAGATGCTACGGCAATATCGATTTTACTAAATCAAGCCGATGGTTTAATGGACCTGAGTCCCCCTCTTGAGGTTCATGATGAGGAAGAAATTCGCCCGAAGATCTCACTTCTAATCTTGAAGAATGACTTTATAAATATTAAACGCTTCTCTTCTTATAGCTGATTAAAAAGAACGAACGCATACATACATGCTTCGATTTATAAATTTATGTCGTAAGAGGTACAGTGATTTATATTTACATGGAATAACAGCCAAAAATTTAGACGACGCCGAAAAAATTTTATACCGATGCAGCTGATATGTTATTGTGAATTATTGTTTTCTATTTTTACTTGATGTTTGTTTGTAAACCGCCTTTTTGTACTCTCCTTTGAATTCTTATTTATTTTGTAAGTTGTAAGTTAGATGTAAGTTAAATTTATAATTAGTCGAAGCCCGTCTATTGTTGAAGGAGGTGCAGAACTGCGGTAAGTACATTAAATTTTATGTATTATATTTATTCTATATTTTAATTTCCATAGAAATAAACGAGCCTAAATATTTGTACTCTGTACAGTTTAGACTTACAGATACTGTTTAAAGCAAAGCTCCTGTCTTCACGATATTTCTAGTTACAGCCGTAACATTTTGAAAGTAATGGAACGGAATGTAGGAATTTAAGACCAACGAAGACTGGTTTCCGAAATATAATAAAAATATACTCGACTTGAGGTCAAAGTACAGGTATTGCAAAGACCTTTCGACTGTTTAGTAAATGTTTGGATTAGTTTTTATCATGACTTTTTTATGTGCAAAGTGGTATTTGCTACGCAACAGCAACAAATTTATACGAAATAAAAGAAAAACATGAATAAACTAATAGTTTCTAAGAAAATTATAATTTTATAAAAATAAGTTGAACAAAAAAGGATATTTTTAGTTCCTGGCCCATAGTAGACCAATATATTAAAATTTTTTTACATTAATCGAGAGGATAGTTTAATATTTGACCTATTAGGCCAAGATTCCCAAAACCAGTTTTTGGCGATACAAAATTTGTAAGTGTGTATGTATACATACTATATACAATATTCTATTAAGTTTTATATTTTACGTTTAAGTCAACATTAAGATTTATTTGCGCAAGCTCTTATATTTTATTTAGTTGACAAAACTGATATAGAAAAGACAAACAATTAAATTGCCGTTGCAATTTATAATATTTTTTTGGTGAAGAATATGGTAGTTTTAACTTCTTCATTCAATATTTACAAAGAAATTGCTCCGCAACTTAACACAACAATGTTTTACCATCTTCCATTTTGAATTTTAATTTATTTCAATTAATGTATGTATTTATTTATGCTATACTTTTTTGTTTATTTCTTTATTTCCAAAGCCGAAAGTCCATACCATCCGTTTCATGCTACCTTGCGTTACATGCGATTCTTGCATTCTATGCAATTTTTAATGCAAGTTACACACAATGCGTTTTATGCGACTGGTTTTTTGTTTTGATCAGCTGTTGTGGTAAACAACAAACAAGCAAACAAGAACAGTTTTGGGAAAAATAGAAAATCAAATTGTGATTTTAAAAGAATTTATGATATTAATTACAAATTAATGAGTTTACATATATGATATTTTGTGCTGTTAAGGCCTACGAAAATCCTCAAAAGAACACAAGACGAGTGTTTTCAGTTAATTTATCCTCCATTTTTATTGTTTACAAATTAATAAATTCAAAATAGATGACACTCAGTACATAAAAACAATCGACAACTAATATACATATTTTGTTCATGAAAGAAATGTGTTAAAAAATGTATTTTAATGTATTTTCCTCTTAAATTAGTACTAAACTTTATTATGAAATATGTTTTTATTAATATTTTTGTAATGCAAAAAGAAAAATGAGGAAATAGTAATGCACTTTTTTTACATATTTATCGAAACCATTCACAATAGTATATAATTTGAAATGCCAAGTTTAAAAAACAGCTGACTTTTTCCAGCAATGCATGAGTCGCATAGAAAAGTAGAAAGTAAACCTACTTAATGCGTCTATGCATTCTATGCGTTTTCCTCTGTAACTTGTCGCAACAACTACACTGATTCTACTTTTTTGGCATACGCATGTAAAGCAAGGCCGCATGAAACGGATGGGTGGACTTTCGGCTTAAAGAAACAAATTTTTGTTTATGAGAAAAGAAATTTGAATATTTTGCTGTGGCAAATATTTCCTTCGATGTGACCGTAGGGAAAACATGTTTGCCTCAAAATATTGTTACGTTTTTACCTTTTTAAAAACGTTTAAATATGAGTTCGTTAATTGCAAACTAAGTAAAAACAAATATGTGTTTTATTTCAATAAAACTCTCTTTATTGTCCACACTTATGTGCCACTGTTCACACTTAACCGATACAACAATAATTACTTGCTATTATTCACTCACAACTATTGCTCGCAACCGATATCTTCAAACACGACTATTTAGTTCACACGCAACTTCACTCAAGACTGACTCAATTACAACTGACTGGTTGCCTGCCTTGTCTTGCCCTTTTATATGCGAACCTCTTCAGTCTGATGATGGTTCTCGAAGTGGAAGGTTCGCGTTCTCGCCTTCTCGAGAATTCTTTTGCGACTACATTGTTTATTTTTGCTGGTTTATTTATAAGATGTTCGATGTATTTGTGTATTGTGTATAAACGATATCAGGTCGTTTCGTTTGTTCTTGCGTAACAATATATTAAACGCTGTATGACTGCCATTTGGGAAAATAAATTTTGATAACAATTGTGCTGGCGTAAAATGATAGTTTATAGGCAAGAGAGGTAAAGAGAATGGTTTTTTGTTGACGTAAAGTTTCAACCAGCTACAACCCCACATTACCAACACAAAACTAAACATGCACATTTTTAAAAATCATTTTTAAAGATCAAATGAATGCAAAAACACTAATATGTATACAAAGCTGTGTATATGTATACATCTCATGCCAAACTAATATTCATCCCGTGTGATTTGAAAAGAACAAAAATTGTGCGACTAAAAGTTGTTCCCGTTTGATTAGAGTCAATGGGATCACGAGACAAACCACAGAAAAATTTAAGGTAAATATGAACAAACATATTTGAAGCAAATATTTTCACTATGTGACGGTCCCTTTCAAACATACGCCCAAATGTGTAAAATCAGGGTTAGACTTGGACATTTTAAGAATTAATTTACAGTTTGCAGGAGAACTTTTTTTAAATTTTTGGTAATTATTCGTATTTGCGCATTGACTTGTACGTGTAAAGGTAGGGTTAATAGTAAATTATAGTGTGAAAGAATTTTATGTGGCAACGCTCATTTTAAAAACTTAACATGTATATGAATTTGGCACTACCTTTTCTCGTGATCTTTTTTATTTGCAATTTGTCAGCTGACTCCAAAATAGTCTGTCTTAATTTGTCGTACTTCACTAGATTAACTTGGCACGAAAAAGACAGAATTGAAATATAATGGCGTTGCATTCAGCTGTCAAAGGAAAGTTAATTTCTGTAATTGGCGACGAGGTACGTTTATATTTTTTTTAATTTTTCGGAAATAACGTATTTTTGTGTAGGATACTTGCGTTGGATTTTTGCTTGGTGGAGTCGGTGAGATTAACAAAAATCGTCACCCTAATTTTATGGTTGTTGATAAAAGTATGTATATTAAACTTCTTGTATTTAATAAATATCCATTATAATAACCAATTTCGCAGACACTGCTGTAAGCGAGATCGAAGATTGTTTTAAGCGTTTCCTGAAAAGAGACGACATTGATATTATACTAATCAATCAGAACTATGCTGAACTTATTCGTCACGTGATTGATGCACACACTTCACCAGTTCCTGCTGTTCTGGAAATCCCTTCAAAAGATCACCCATATGATGCTAGCAAAGACTCTATATTAAGGCGTGCTAAAGTAAGTCTGCAGATTAAAAAAATAAAAAAAATATGTAATGAAATTTTTATTTCAGGGTATGTTCAATCCAGAAGATTTAGTTCGCTAAAATGAGGTATTGAGCAAATGTTCATGCAATTATTGAAATTAAATATGTATGTTGAAAATTATTTATATGTGTTTTCATTCATTCTGGCGCAATCTATGCGTCGGTATACAAATATTTAATTGTTCCAGAAATATAGAATAAAATATCTGTTATAAATTACTTTTAACGCTAAGTATATACTATTAATTGCAGTTATGCGGAGATTATCGCTTACGGCGTTTACTTTTTTTATTGTAACTTGCCGAAGAAATTAAAAATATATATTCAAATCTTAAAACTAAAATATAATTCATGTTGCCAATGTAATAACCAACATTTCGTGTCCGCGAATATTAGGGAAAATATATCCACCATTTTCAGTATTTTATGACATCTATACCCTCAAAAAGCAGTAGATTTCTTGCAAGGTGCTTTGAATGATTAAATAAGATGTGGTAGCCTTTTTTATCTATTCCCGAATAGCGGGAATGTTGAGATCCCTATGTATGTTGTTGTTTCTGATGTACCATGGAGCACACGTAATCATTCTTAAAACTTAAAGACTCCTCTGCAATTTTTCTACATTAGATGATGATGCTGTTCCCCATAACTGGATGTCTTATTGGGTTTATAACTTTTTTATATAAGAGCATCTTTAGGTTCAAATCCAGAGTTGACCGTGGTCTAATAAGCCAGTGCAGTTGGGCGAATTTTAGTTTTATCCGAGTTATTTTTGCCGCAATGTGGTGAGTACATGTAAAACAATGATCAACATGCATACCGAGGTAGTTGATGTGGTTTTGTTCCGGTATTCTTAAACCAAGGGAGGACAATTTTTTCTTATTAATAAGGGATTGGTGTCGTGCGGAAGGAAGTACAGGGTTTTCATGAGTGCTTGCGGTTGCAGTGTCATCTGCGAAGGTTGAAGTGTAAATAAATGAGCTCGTTGGCACATCTGCAGCTTCTTTTTCAGAAGGAAAAATTAGAATTTGATTTGGTGTGAAACTATCTGTTTCTAGGTAACTCTTGAAGAGCTTACGGGAGTTAGCGGGTAATAGTATTATAATTTTATATATCAAACCATCGGGCCAGACCTTGTCAAATGCTTGAGATATGAAAAGCGCAGTACAATACTGTTTTTTCGCGAAACCATCTCGAATTAAATTTGTTATACGGTGAATTTGTTCAGTAGTACTATGATGTTCTCTAAGAACAAATTGATGATAAGGAATAATGGTCTTGAGATCCACTCCTAACTAACTAACTTATGGGCCGATATGATGTAACTTGGGTTATATCCTTGCCTGGTTTGGGTGTAATAATTATCTCCGAAATCTTCCATGACGCCGGAAATTAACCAACTTGAAGAATGGAGTCAAATATGACTGAAATTACTCGTTCAGTATGGTTGAGGTAGGTAAGTTTTTTTATTATTAAGGCGATAATTTTGTCATATCAAAAATTGCTTAATTATATTTAATAATTCATTTTATTTATCATAAAAAATAAAACAAAACAGTCTCATAGGCTAAACAAACAAATTGTGTGCATATATTTCCATGGTTAAGAAATCATATAAAACAAAGCTTAAATAAATAATTAATTAATTTATAAATTAAAAAAAATTATATAATTTTTGTTTTAATTGGGATCGAGTAATTTTGAGGTTGAGTTAAGAAAAAGTAGCTTTGAAAGCCTAGATCCCAAAAGTCTATTTCTTTCTTGTGTTATTGTCGCACCAGCTTCCGAAAACAAGGGCTCGCTTGGCAAAGTAGCAACAATTGGGACATATTGAAGTGCAATTCAATTGCGTCGCTTTTTATTGACGTTACTGTGGATGATAGGTATATTTGTATTTCGTTGTATCATTAAGGGCCAGTTTTTGAATGCAAGTTTAAACTCGAGATTAAGTTAATCGCCAGTTAAAGTTAATCTTTCGTTAACTTAATTTTCAGTTTTTGAATGGTAGTTTAATCTTTGTAGGGCTGCTACAATTATAAGCAAAAGTTTCAAAGTGTTTCACAACAATTTGCTTTTGTATAGAACAAAATCAAATAAAAACAAACAAAAGCTGAATACTATTGATCTTTAAGTAAAAGAATAATTTTTGAAAAATAATAAATAAATTAAGACTGTCTATTGTCAATTTGTGTTTTATATAATTCATAATCACTTAAAAATGTGTCTTATTCGGCTTCTTTTTTAATAAAATTTGTCAACTACTTTTCATAGTTAATCTTAAGTTTAAACCAGCAACGCTCGTGGTTTAAACTTAAGATTAACTGATTAACCGTAGGGTTAAACTTAAGATTAAGTAAATTCAAAAACTGAAAACGAAGGTTAACTGGAGATTAACTTAATCTCGAGTTTAAACTTGCATTCAAAAACTGGCCCTTAGGTCCTGTGGTAGGTCCAAATATCAAATTGTAAATAATTTTCGTCATCATCAGATGTGTCATTATTGGAAGTTGTAGAAGAGTCAGATGCATTATATTCTCGAACGTATTTATTAAGGTAACTGACTACTTTTTCTTTGGCCTTTGAGCTATTGAAATGCATTAATTTAAATCTGGGGTCGAGTAGTCGATAACGAAAGAATTACGGAATGTTCGATGTAGTCAAACCGTCTTACTAGTTGTTTTTTATTTCCTGTTTAAATTTAAAAACAATATCATTTTTGGTCTTCGTTTTTCAATAACCTCATGAACACGGCTTATTAGTGGAATAACTTTGCTCACAGTTTTATAACTATCACCAGAAAATTCTTTTGTTAACTTTTCAAATAGACATAGCAGTTTTATAATTTCCTAAAACCATTGGGGGAGCTGCTGGGATTGACAATAATGTTGCTCCTACAATAGATGCCAATTCTATAAACCTTTGAAACATGTAAAAGCAAGAATTCCACCTTGTGCTTACATCTAATACCAACTTTTTAATTTGGCCTTGATTATGGTTCACAACACATAAATGTTGTGTTGTAACAGAGACAACACACTAACTTTTTTAACTTTTTCATTCAAGAAATTAATAAATACTGGTTCTGCAAGAAAAAAATTTTATGATGAATATGTCTTATTTGATCTTGATATATTTAGCTTCTTACTTACCTTTTGCACAAGAAACTATATTCATTGTGACCAAAAACCATACAAATTTCGATTAATAATTAAATATTTACGAATTTTTAAAATTTTCATTGAAGAAATTAAAAAAATATTCTAAATTTTCCCTTTTTTAACACAAAATAAATGTTTATTTACATTTAATTTTTCCACTTTATCCGCCAGTTTTCACTATGTACATCTGTTGCTTCTAACACACTTGCTTCGCAAAAACTTTTAACATTTTTTTTCTCCCTCTAGATTTGGCTATGTATTTATGTTATGAGCCTTTTTCAAATGTCATTGCTTTCGTTTCAGTGGTTTCAGTACTCGGTATCTAAGTAACTCATTTGTTTGCATCACTTGTTTTTGTTCTTTTGTAAATGAAAAAGTAAATATTATTAACTAAGTATTTATTTGCCGACTAAAATAAGAAAGAAAAAATGAATCCATTAACGTAAGTACAATTTACCAGCAATTTGAATTATCATCAACTGTTCACTCTTTTAGCAAATTTGGTATGAAAATTTTATTTAGTTTCTATATATAAATAACAACAGTAGTACCTGTAGTTGTCGTTACCAGACGTTTTTAGAAGATAATCGTCATTGTGCCAAAGAAAAATCATACGCAAAATAAAACTCATTTATATACACTACATGTATAATCTAAATATGTAAAACTAAATAAACTAAAATATGTAAAATATTTATTTATTTAAAATGCGTATTCTACAAAGATAAATTTATAAAATACGATTCCAAAATAGTGTGAACTACTTGAATAAATTCAATGAGTTTTATTTTGCGTATGATTTTTCTTTGGATGGATTAATAATTTTTGGAATGGATGGATAATTTTTCTTGCTGAGTTCATGTTACTCCAGTTTAGAATTTCCTCTAGTGGTTCATTTGTTGAGCTTATCGGGCAATCTTTGAAGATATGACTTATAGTTAGTTCTTCTGCGCACGATTCATATTCCCTAGGTTGAGTTCTTTCATATAAATGTTGTGTATTAAACCTTAATGTTCCCACTCTTGTTCAGGCTACTATAATACAGTCTTTCCTGCATAGAAGTTTGTTGTAAGGTGGCCTTGATATACTGTTATTGTAAGACCTTAAAAAGCTTTTGAAGAGTTCCATTGCTGTTGTTTTTGTGCTAGTTGGATGTTTTTATGGACATTACACATTACAGGCACAAGTGGTGGTATTTCTGTTATAAGTGGATGGTTAATTGCATTTTTTGCATTTGCGTACGTAAATTCATTTCCTTTCATCCCAACATGCCCGGAACCCATAATATAATGACATCGTTATGAAGTATCGAATTACCAGTAACATATTTCCTGTTTTCGCTTTCAAGCTTTAGTGAATTACCTATTTGAAGTGTTCCATTGCTGTTGTTTTTGTGCTGGTTGGATGTTTTTATGGACATTACACATTACAGGCACAAGTGGTGGTATTTCTGTTATAAGTGGATGGTTAATTGCATTTTTTGCAGTTGCGTCGGCAAATTCATTTCCTTTTATCTGACATCGTTATGAAGTATCGAATTACCAATAACATATTTCATGTTTTCGCTTTCAAGCTTTAGTGACTTAGCTAAGGCTTTCTGTGCATATCAAGTACTTAACTTGTTTTTTTGCCGCATATGATACAGCATGTCTTATGGCTGCTAATTCAGCTGAAAAAATGCCCGCATGATTAGGAAGTAGAGATTGTTTGACTATATCGAAGTTTTCATTATTTTCTTCTACTACAGCATATGATGTAACTCCGTTTGAAAATGATCCGTCGGTAAAGATTGTAACATTAGCGTTGTATTCATGCTTTACATTTAAGTATAGTTGCTTAAATATTTGTGGATTATTTCTATCTTTTTTAAAAGAGTTGTGGGAGGTGTTAATTATAAGCTTAGTATTAGTAGCATTACTCAGAGTTGTGATATTTGATCTAGGTAGGAGGGGTATATTCATTTCTTTGGCATAGTTGATTAATGTTGTAGAGCACAAAGGTGTCGTGTTTCATCTTGGCCTATTAGATCCCAGAATTGCTTGTGTATTCCATGATTGACGTTAATTAATCCTTTTGCTAATAATTTTTTGTTTTTAATCGTTTCAAAATCATTTATTTTTGCTTCTATTCTTAACGTGTCATTAGGGGTAGCTTGAAGCATACCTGTGGCTGTACGGAAGCATCTTGCAATAACTTGTGTTATTTTAAAACAAATTCTATTCCAGAAGATTGGGATATAGGGATCTTCTGCAGAGAAATTGTTATTATAATAACTCGAACGCAATTTTAATTGGGGTTAAAGAAAAGAGAAAGAAATAAAGAAATATTAGTATTTCTAAATCTTTTAAAGTTGTTAAGTATAACTTACCCTTTTTGAGATGAAATGCGTGATGAGAGAGAAATCTTTTTATTTTCAAAGGAATTAGTTTTATGCCAATTTTATTTATAATCAAGATTGTTAGTAACCAATCAGTTGAGCGTTGTGAAAGGCAAGAGGAGCACGACTCTAACTAAAATATCGTGAAGATTGGAGGTTTGCTTTGAACCAGCATCTGTGTTAGTTTTAGACAGTCTTGTTTATTTCTATAATAACTGAAATATTAAAATACATAAAGGGTGGGTCATTTAAAATTTTAAATTTCAAAATGCAATAAAACAAAAACAGTTTGAAATTTTTCCAAATTTATTATTTTGATGTGCACAATTGTTCCGGTTAGAAATTTAATATAATTTCATTCCTATGGCTTCCGCATCTGTCCTCACAGTACTCATTCGATCGGACCATGTTTCGTGCAATGGTATCACGAATGTTGGCCTTCAAATGCTCAATTGTCTCCGATTTGATGTCATAACACTTTACTTTAATGGCGCCCCACAGAAAATAATCCAACGGTGTCAAATCGGAACTTCTTGGCGGCCAATTGACATCACTATTTCGACTAGTAGGTAGTGTGCTGCCTTATTAGATGTAAGGCCTCGGTTCAAACCCCTTTTCAGACATCAAAACGAAAATATAAAAATATTTCTTCGGCGACTTCCTCTAAGCAGATTTCTGGCAAAAACTCTGAGAGCAAACAAAATTGCCGTGAAAAGTTTCTCAAAAATCTGTAGTTCGGAGTCGACTTTTAACTGTAGGTCCCGCCACTCATGTATAAAATTAACGCACACAACATAGTGGTGTGAGAAGCTAGGTCGTAATCCTGACTGAAGGGTTGTAATGACCAATTATGTATGCATGTATGTGTATTGGCTAATTAAACTGCCATCAAACGTTTGACGCAATAAATAGATTGTGACAAGTTGCAAGAGATGTGTGGCAAGTTGCACAATCCTGTTGAAACCAAACATATACCATGAAGAGCGGGTACATAAAAAATCCGTTATCATCGTGGGATAGGTGTCTCTATAGACAGTAATGGTTGCGTCGTCCTCATTTTCAAAGAAATATGTTCCAATGATGCTTCCGCTCCACAAGTCGCACCAAACAGTCACTCGTAAAACTCAATACGTTCAGTGGAGATAATGTACTAAATTTTGTCACAAAATGGAATGACGTAATTATTGCCAGATTCGCAATAACCGCTACAATAAATAAAATTTAATATACATTTACTTACCGCAATTTAGCTCTTTCTTCAACAATAGGCGTGGTTATATTACATATACAGCCATGTCACAGAACGCAATTCCAATCGAAAGTGGTTTCAATTCCGAAAGTTGAGTCTGTAGAAAACGAAAAATTTCTTCGGAATGAAACTACTTCAAATTTTCAAAGTGGTTTTGATATTTTTGATGATTTATTAGAGAAAAATATTAATAAAACTTAGTCAAACTGAAAGACAAAATGGTATGTTTTATTATTATATAGGTTTTCTAAGTATTTACTTAATATTTATGCTTAAGAAATTAAATTTTGTAAACTTGCCGAGAAAAACAAAACAAAGTGATATATTTTTTCATCGAAGTATTGCCACGTTATTTTTTTGAGCAAAACACTTATTTTTGAGGACAACAATTTATTAAATAGAACAAATTAAAGCGGTGGCAACACAAACGATGAACAAAAGAAAATACACAAATATTTTTACGTTGCATTTAATTCAGTTTTATAAAAATGTAAGTACGGTTTATTGAAATTTTTTTGTATTATTAACTTATATTTTTTTAAGGGGTAAAGGGGCATTTTTCATGTAAAATTTTTAATTTTTTTTTTGATTTCGATTAAAATTTTTGTATCAGCGCCTTTTTCTTCTTTTGTTTTGGTTCTGCTTTTTATTCACCAATTATGTTTTTTTTCTGTTGTTATGCACTACGTTGCCATACTTTATTTGAAAAGCAGCAATTTTATAACTTTTGGGAATGAACAAAATCGTTCGGAATCTGAAGAACATAAAACAAAATCGATCGGAATTGCATATACGGAATCAAAACCATTCTGATCGGAATCTGTGACATGCCTGAAAATTTTTATTTCTATTTTACTTACAAACTGCAAAATAAATAAGAATTCAAAGGAGACTGCAAAAAGGCGGTTTACAAACAAACGTCAAATAAAAATACAAAATAATTCACAATATGCTGTTCATATGGAAGTTATTAGGGCGCTCCGTAAAATATAGAATGATAGAGACCAATTGATTTCAAAAAGTTTATTATTAAGGTTATATTCTTATCATTTGGAAAAGTTAATAGTTGAATTGGATCTTCGTTTCCATGTTAGTTAGTTATGTTAGTCTTTTGTGTGGAGTATAGAAGGCATGAAGATAAAATATGTGAAGAGCTGGTAGGATGTGATAAAGTGCTGTTACATGACGGAGTGAAGGGAATATTTATAATACAATCATGTGATATCTATTCTTTTTCAATTATTAATTTTGTCGAGAAATTTAGCTGTGCCAGAGTTATTATTGTTTTAAGTTTCTTTAAATAGTTAAATTAAATATGGAAAACAAAAGTGCTAGTAAGTAAGAATTTGGTAAAAAAATGTTTTTGATGGAAAGTGGTTACATTTGGACTCATCAGACCAGATGACACGTTTCCAATCAGATGGAAAGCAGTACTGCTGGCGCAGACCCGGGGAACTTGATCAAAGACACCATGTGAAGCAAACCGTTAAACATGCCGGCGGAAATATAATGGTTTGGGGATGCTGTACATGGTGGCATGTTGGCCCTCTGCATTTATTAGATGGTATATGTGAAAAGAAGACTATCTACAAATTCTACAAATCCATCTCCCGAATTTTATGGACAAATGTGGTTATCCCGAAAAAGAAATTGTTTTTCAACAGGATGGTGATCCGAAGCACACAGCAAAAATTGTAAAGGAATGGATTGGGAAACAAAATTTTCAATTGATGGAATGGCCAGCACAAAGTCCCGACCTCAATCTGATTGAAAATCTTTGGTCAATCGTGAAAAGCCGGCTCGGGCAGTACGAAGCAGCCCCAACAAACATGGACAAACTTTGGGCTTGTATAAATGTGGAATGAATCGAATTCCAAAAGATATTATGGAAAATTTGGTAGAAAGCATGCTAAACCGCGTAAATCAAGTTATTTCTAATAAGGGTCTATGGACCAAATATTGAAATTAGGTTAGTTTCTTGAATTTTCTTGAAACATGCAAAATTGAGTTTATGTGGGTTAATTTTCGTTTTTCCTTTCAAACTCATTGAATTTATCTCATTAATTATTGTTTCTTTACTGCTATTTGTTACGAATAAAATAATAAAAATAAAATTAATATTTTTTTTTATTTGCTTGTATGGTTTTGACGAAACTCAGTATCGTGAACATGCACTCACTTTTGCTCGCCACTGTATACATATTTTTTTTTGTATAAAAGTATTAAATTACAAAAATTAAAATTTTAAAGTGTTCTACTTTAACAGATACGTAATAGCTTAAACTAATTTCAATCTATTTTTATGTATAGCCATTGGTTTATCATCGTTTAAGATTGAAATATTTACATCTTGTGTGTTTATTACATCAAAAGGACCAATGTATTTACTTTCGTTTTTCTTTGCGTTTTCTTTTCTTAAAATTACTTTATCTCCTAATTTTATTTGAATATTATTAGTATTCTTATCTTTAATACGTTTTTGTTTTATTTTGTTTTGCAATAATTTTTCGTTTGCCATCTCATGGGCATGTTTTAATTTTATTTTTAATTCTGTAACATAATCTTCATAATTATAAAATTTATCATTTGGCATGGGTTCGGTTGGCATTGACGCTAATCTTCCATATACAAGTTCAAATGGAGAAAGACCTGTGGATGTGTGTGGTGTTGTGTTATACGCGAATGTATAGTACGGAATCCATTCATCCCAATTGTATTGTTCCGTGAAAGAACGCATATATTCATTTAATACTTTATAATTTCATTCAGTACTACCTAAAGTCTCATGGTGGTATGCTGTAGAAGTTACATGTTTAACTTTCATAAGAGTACATATTCTATTAAAAAGTTCGTTTACAAATTCAGTTTCTCTATCTGTTCTCACCGTGTCAAAACATCCATATTTTAATATAAATTTTTCTACTAATATTTTTCCAATTTCAAATGCTTCTTTAGTTTCTATTGGGAATGCGTAATGTATTTTGTTAGTTCGCATTATGCCGTTAGTATATATCTATACCCGTTTGATACTCTTAAAGGACCTACAGTGTCTAATTGTATAAATTGAAATGGTTTTGTAGGTGTGTTAGTAATTTGCATTGGTGCCTTTGTATGTCTAATAATTTTATTCTTCTTACAACTTTCACAATGACTGATAAAATCTTTAATCATTTTATACATATTTTTCCATATATATTTCTGTTTTAATCTAATTACTGTTCTACGTACTCCCGCGTGACCGCAATATGGAGTTTCATGATATTCTTTTATAATTTCTTCCTGTCTAAACTTTTCCATTATCCTTTCTGGTTGTTTAAATAATATAATTTCTATAGGTTTCTGCCTACATTTATCTCTATTCTGCATGCTATTATATTTATTTATTTATTAAATATATATTTTACAAAGTAAATTTATAAAATATAAATAAAAAAGGCGCCGGGTATCATAGACCATATGCGCACAAAAGTTCATCTTTTACAATAGTTGATTTAAAAGTAACAAATTAACAAATGTAAAAATAAATATTCTAAAAAAATTATTATTGTTTATTCATTGTGAAAACATTTTGGATGTTGTGTATTCTAAGACATCTCCTTATAAGTGGTAAATTATCGTTTGTGGTGCAATCGAGGATGTCTTTCAGTGGTACATCAATTTTCGATTCAATGCATTCTGAAAAAATGTGAACAACAGTAAGTGTTTCATGCACACAGCAGGATCAGTTCTTTCATAATAGTGTTTGGTGTTAAAGGCAGCTTTGCCGACTCTCAAACGTGCCAGCAAAATGCATTCTGAACGTGTGAGGGATTTGCAATATTTCGGTCTTCCAAGTTGCGTATTCTGCTGTTTTTGAAGAGCTATAAAAGGGTTAGAGATTGTCTTGGGGAAAGCTGGAACATCAGTGACTTCATGTGAAGTAAGCGCCCACTTAGCAGCTTTATCAGCTGCTTCGTTGCCATCTATGCCAATATGGGATGGTATCCATAAAACAGTAATTTCACAGGAAGGTTCCGAAAAGTAAATTAAGTTGTCATATAGCCCCTGATGATTTTTCCTAATAGCCTTAACAGCGCTAAGACTATCGGTGCAAATAATAGTTTTTTTCTGTTTTTCAGTTGCATATTTTATAGCGCTTTGCAAACCAGCCAATTCGGCCACGAAGATGCCAACATTATCCGGTAGACGATTTGCATAAACTGATTCGTATTGCTTATCGTAACACCTCACCACGGAATAGGACGAAACACCATTTTGAAAAGATCCATCTGTAAAAAGTATTATTTCAGGTGAAAAATTAGTTATTTTTTGTGTCATCATTTTTTTAAAACAAACTGGATCAGTGGTATTTTTGTTAAAGAATGACAGACTGTCATCTACTTTGATTGACTTGTGGAAGTTAATGGGATTAGATGGTTTAGATGGTAAAGAAATTCCAGCGTGTCTTACAAGACGGATTATTTTTCTAATGGCTGAGGGCGAATTAGTTGTGGATTCAAGATGTTTCCAAAAAGTGTTATGTAACCCATCATTGCTAATGGTAATTGATCTTGACGCCGTAGAGACTGAATATTTCTCAACCAAAGATGAAAATTCTGAGAAATCGGCTTCATTTCTTAAAAGATCTATAGGTGTTGATCGAAGCAATCCTGTTGCTGTTCTGTAACAATTATTTAAAGCTACATTAATTTTGTTGATATTTCTTTGTGATGTCCATCCGTATAAAGTTATGCAATGTTGGATAATACCATTTGTTAGAGATCTACAAATATTTAGGGCAGTCTCTATGTGAGGTCCTTTAGTACGAGAACAAATTAACTTCAAAAGGTTGTTTATTTTTGAGAGTTTAACTGTTATGAATTTAACATCTTTTAAGTGCCTCAAAAATTAATGCATTTTGAAGTAATAGAAGTGTTTATAAAAAGCTCTTGTAAATTTAAAAAATAAATTAATATTTGGATATAAAAATAGATAGGACTATTTAAAAACCATAAAAATATAAAAAACAATTCGAGGAAATTGAAGTTTATTAAAAATAATAATTGTAAATTGTAAATAAAATAATTTTATTAAAAACTAAGGAAAATTGAAGATAAAAAAAATGGCTGACTGCAGTAAATGCAGAACAGCAATTAGAGGAGAAAGCGGAATTAGATGCAGTGGTGTGTGTGAGAAGGTGTATCATTTATCAAAAAAATGTGCTGGAATAGACCAATATTCGGCTAAAATAATGGATGAAAATAATTTTATTAGGTTCATGTGCGACGACTGCCTGATGTATATACAGAACATTGATTTGGTGTTAAAAGGAGTTCAAGATGAGGTGCACAAAAATAAACAAAACTTAGTTGAATACAAACACGAATTTAAAGCCACACTTAAGGAAAACGAATCTGAAATTAAACAATTGCTGGAGGCTATTGAAAAAAGATACGAGGAAAGAATAAATAAAATGATTAAAATTCAGAAATCGAGTGAGAAAAATGTTGAGGAAATTAAAAAATTAATTGGCAATATTAACGAGTTTGAGAACAACAACAAACAATTTTGCAAATCAATAGAAGAACAAAACGAGAACATATGTAAAGAAATAAAGAAAGTGATAAATGAAAACTGTAAACAAAGTATAAAAACAACTTATGCAGACACAGTAAAAAATAAAGGGTTGCCGAGTGCAAATAAAAATTTACCAATAATAGTGAAACCCAAAGAGAAACAATCGATTATAAAAACAAAAGAGGAATTAAATAAAGTGAGCCCAGATAATTTAAGAATAATAAATGTGGAAAGTAGAAGAAGTGGAGCAATAGTTATCCAAAGTGAGAATTGTGAAGAAAGAGAAAAGATTAAAAATGCAATTCAGGAGAAAATATCTTCACAGTACGAGGTCAAAATTCCAAACCAAAATACCCTAAATATAAAGATTATTGGTATATCGTTTGACTATAATGAAAATGAATTAATGGAGAAACTGAAAAAACAAAATCATAAATTAGCAACGGCTAACATTAAATACGTAGGGAAGTATGAAACAAGGAGAGGTAATAGAACCGTATTTAATGTGAAATTGAAAGTCGATAATGAGGCCTATGGAAAAATTATGGAAGACGGTAAATTAAATATTGGATGGGAAAGATGTAGAGTGTATGATGGAACCGAAATCGTTCAATGTATGAAATGCAGAGGATACAATCATTTAGCGAGAGATTGCAAAAACCAGGAAATATGTCTAAAATGTCATGGTCAGCATAGAACAGTAAACTGCGAAAGTCAAGAAAAAATAATGAAATGTATCAATTGCTCCAATGTAAATAGTAGATTAAACATGGGTCTGGATGACAAACATTATACGAATGATAAAGAATGTCCAGTATATCAACATAAGTTAAAGATCAAAATGAGAAATATAGGCTTAATGATATAACAATTAAAAGAAATACGTGCAATATATACAAATGTTCAAGGTCTTACTAATAATTATAATCAAGTTGAGGTCGTTGCGTTAACGGAATCTCCTGATTTTTTAATATTGTCCGAAACACACTTGACTAAATATATAGAAGAAAAAGAAATTTCGCTACATGGCTATGATAACATATGTTCGTTATCCACCTCATCCAGAACAGGAGGAGTTATTTTATATTTTAAAAGACACTGGAATGTTACAAAAGCTATTGAAAAAAATGACGATTTAAAGTATTGGATGTTATTCAGCAAAGCTACTTATAACAAGTACGATATTTTAATTGGTGCAATATATAGATCGCCCAGCTATAGCGAATCTGAATTCTGTGATATATTTGAGCAAACAATTGAGGAAATCTGTGATAACAACTGTGATATTTTGATTGCCGGAGATTTTAATATTGACTGGAAGAAGAACTCCTTGTATAGAAATAGAATTAGAAGTATAATTAATGATAATGGCCTTAGACAATTAGTTAACGAAGACACTCGTGTGACGAAAAATTCAAGCACTATAATTGATTACGTGATAACTAATAATTATGAAATAACATCAGAAAACTGTAGGACAAACAAAATTTCTGACCATGAGGTTATTAACATATCTTTAGCGAGAATGGACAACAAGAACAACGAGACAAAAACCATAAGGGTATTTAAATACGATAAGCATACATTTAATGCAATGTTGAGGAACGTCATAAAATATGACGATCGCATAGATTTGGATCAAAATGTTAATCTATTTGATAGCGGCCTGAGAAGTGCCATACAGAGATTTACAATTGAGAAACAGACACAGTTAGATAATAAAGTTAATAAATGGTATAACTCGGAACTGCAAGCAATGAAAAGAGAGAAGATAATAAAATATTTAAGAGCTAAAATTGAGAAATCTAGTCAAGCTTGGGCTGAATATAAAATAATTAGAAATCGATACAAAGTGCATATTGAAAATAGTAAAAACAATTACATAAATACAAAAATTGACAATGCATGTACTCAGAGACAGATGTGGAAACAGATTAAAACCCTGGTACTTAATAAGAAGGAAAATTTAACTAAGTCTGTGATATTTGACCAGGTAGAATATAATGATAACTGTGATATAGTAAATAAGTTTAATACATATTTTATTGATAGTATAAGTAGCATAAGACAGTCAATCGATAAAGTGCAATATGTTAGCCAAGTAACATGTGAACCAAGAAATTTATTTAAATTCCGTAGGATAGACATTACGGAACTTGAGAACATTGTACAACAGATGAAGAATAAACCTGACCATGAATGCGTCTCAAATAAAATTATAATTGATAATTGGAACATATTAGGAAATGTTTTGCTAAAAATAATTAATACATCATTGGAGACTGGTATATTTCCGGAAAATTGGAAAAGATCAATGATAACACCGATCGAAAAAGTGCCCAAGACAAGGAAATGTGAGGAATTTCGACCTATAAATACACTTAAAGTATGTGAAAAAATAATGGAGAAAGTAGTAAAGATACAACTGGAGCAGTTTATTGAATACCACGGTATATTATCTGGACAACAATCAGGTTTCCGAAAGAAGCATTCATGTGAAACTACAGTGAATTATGTGATAAGCGAATGGAAGGCCGTAGGAAAGGAAAATAGAATGATGGCAATTTTTCTTGATTTTAAAAGAGCTTTCGAGACTATTGACAGAGATATCATGCTAAAAAAATTGTATATGTATGGGATAAGACAAATTGAATTGGAATGGTTCAAGTCATACCTGGAGAACCGAAAGCAAGCAACAAAATTAAATAATACTGTGTCTGAGGAAGCGATTAATAATTTCGGAGTACCACAAGGTTCAATTTTAGGTGCTTTATTGTTTATATTATATATAAATGACATGCCCAAAATATTGGAAAGATGCAAAGTTGTATTGTACGCTGATGACACTCTTATATATACAGTGGCGAAAAGTGATAGAGAATGTCAGGATAATATGATACACGATGTGCGGAAGATAAATGAGTGGCTTAAAATGAATAAATTGAAATTAAATGAGAACAAAACGAAAATAATGGAAATAAACATGAATTCTGATGAAGTATTTAAGATAAATGATTCTGTGAAAGAAAAGGTTGAAAATATAAAATACCTAGGTTTTGTAATTGACAAAAAACTAAACTTAAATGAACACATCGATTATACTTGTAAGAAAATTGGCAAAAAAATTGGTTTCTTTAAAAGGATTAGGAATAGAATTTCAAAAGATACAGCAGTAACAATATATAACACCATAATCAAACCGCACTTCGAATACGGTTCCACTGTATTGTATACATGCAGTACCGCAATTCAATTATCAAGATTGCAGAAACTTCAAAATAAAGCAATGAGAGTAATATTGAAATGCGATCGGTATACGAATATAAATACAATGCTCTACGAGTTGAAATGGATGAATATAAAACAAAGGTTACAGTTTAATACGTTATTGTTTGTTAGAAAAATGAAGAAAGGTGATGCGCCTAAATACTTATGCGAGCAGATCCAATTTGTGAGAGAAAGCCAACCATATATGCTGAGGAATGCAGACGACTTTCGAATCCTAAGAGTGCAGTCAACCCAGATGCAGAAAACGTTGTTTTATAAAGGTCTACAACTATACAATTTATTGCCAATGAACATTAAAAATGAAGTAAATGAAAATATTTTTAAAAGAAAATGTATTAATTTTGTATTATTTAATGATTTGTAATAATTTTGTATAATTTGAAAAGTTAAAGTATTTTTAATACTTATAAATAAAATTAAAAAAAAAAAAAAAAATGATTGTTCCATAACAAATTTTTGGAAAACAATAATCCAAGAATACGCATCTCTTTAGCTATTATGATGTTAATACCTCGAATACAGACGTAATCTTCACTACAGTTAGTTTTCCTGCACACATGTAATATCTCTGATTTTTCTGCTGGAATAACAGCTCCTCTTTCCTTCGCCCAGAGGTTTATTTCATAGTCAAGTTTGTTGAGATTATCACTTATCCTTTGGGGATTACCGGATGCAACTGCAAAAATATTGTCTGCATAAATACCAATGTAATCAATACCTGGTATATTTTCGACTGCCTTAGCAAGAGAATTGGCGTATATAGCATAAAGCATAACAGACAAGGGTGACCCTTGTGGAATACCATTTTCAAGGGGATGCGATAACGATAAATAGCCATCAACCTTAACCCTAAAAGTTCGATTTTCTAAAAAGGATTTTATTAAAATAATTATTAGTAATGGCATTTTCCAAACACTAAGCTCCCGCAAAATATACGTTAAAATTACTCTGTCAAAAGCCTTTTCAATGTCCTCTGACAGAACCAGTGAGTGTTTTTTATTTTTTAAATTTGTTCGCAATGTTTCCTCCAGTTGATGACAAATGCTGTGGACTCCACGTCTAGGTAAGAAAGCATGCTGGCTGACGTTTAATTCAGTTCTAGCAAATTTCCAAAATCTCTTGCATAAAATTTTTTCAAAAATTTTGGATACAACTGGTAACATTGAGATGGGATGGTATCCTTCAAGATGATTCGGGTTTTTATTTGGTTTGGGAATCGGAGATAATGTGGCAACTTTCCACTGATGAGGAAAAATTCCAGAATCCAATATCCTACTATACAATTCACACAGACGCTGTTTGATTTGAAGAGGGGAGTTTTTAATCATATTGTATGTAATTTTGTCATTTGCGGGGGTACTACCCCTAAGCGAATTTAGGGTCTCATTCAGTTCAATAATTTCAACTTTATGCACTATATCATTATATTTATTGTTGGTTCGTGCAAAATCTTCAATACCCAAACTATTCTTTGCTGATATGATCTCTGGGTCAAAAGCACTGTTCGAGCTTAAAGATGACCAATAATTAGCGAACCTGTCTGCAATTTGCTGAGGATGTGAAATACTGCATCCATCGACAAAAATTGTGGGAAAATTGTCTATATTGTAAGTTCTCAATTTTTTGACTTTGCTCCACAAAAAACGCACGTCCATGGATGGGTTTAAAGAATTCACGAAATTTTCCCAAGTGCGCCTTTTAGCAGTTCTACACTCCCTCTTAACTCTGGCACAGGCTCTTCGGTATTCAAGTGCATTTTGCTGATTACGGATCCTTTTAAAAACTTTCCACGCATTTTGCCTCGCGAGAATTAAACCGTAAATGTGAGAATTAAACCAAATTGAATTATTTACTTTGGCAGGCTTACGGCTGAGTGGAATGGATTCGTTGGCTGAACTTCTTAAGATGCGGTTTATTTGTGCTGCCTCTTTGTTTATGTTTGTTGATTTTTCGAACTTCTCATTAAACATTGCTGCTTTTTTATTAAAGAGCGCCCAATCAGCTTTTTGGTCTTGAAAGCGTGAAACAAAATTTCTTTCTATTGTAGTGTTTGCGCTGTTTGTTATAAGAATGGGAAAATGGTCAGCAACAAGTGGCAAATCCAAACATCGCCAAGATAAGTTGGGAGCTAAATCCACACTGCTCATTGTGACGTCAATAGAAGTAAGAGTATTTCTCGTGCTGAACAATGTTGGTGAACCATCGTTGAGTACTATCAAATTTTTATCATTTGCAAAATTTTCCCAGATTCTCCCGCTGGTAGAATTAACGGAAGAACCCCAAATTACGTTTTGAGCATTGAGATCACCTAATACGAGCTGCTGTGTGTTATTAAAAATATTGAGCCTATCGAGCATTCGAGGAGTTAAATTGAAGTCACCTTCTTTATATATATTAGTAATTTGTAAGTCAATTTCACATTTTATAATTATAGATTGAAACAAAAGGTGTTCATCTGACTTACTGTGCTGATTGCAGTGAATGTTATTCTTAACAAAAATTGCTATCCCTGATTTGGCATAATTATAATCTTTGTTATGATGAAAGGCTTTAAAACCAGGTAAATGTAAAAGATGTAGATCCTTGTGAGTTATGTGGGTTTCTTGTAAAGCTACTATATTAGGTTTATGTTTAGCAATTAATTGTTCTAAGGCAAACTTATGATTAATGAATCCTTGAATGTTCCACTGTAATATGTTAATGTTAAGATCAATGTTCATTTAATAATTTTAATTTTTTCTTATCCTTTTTAGGCAAAGTTTTTTTAAAAGTTCTAGGTGTGATTATAGTATTTAAACTTGGAAATTTTTTATAAAGTTGGCTGCAAGGAGAGTTTTCATCAGGTTTGTTTTCATTATCCTTTTTTGGGGTGGATACACCCAAACCATCGTCAATGTCACTAACAATCATTTCCTCAGTAATATTTTCGTCAATGTTAGCGGCTGCTTCATCGCTGGAACTGTTTTCATAAAATACAGGGTTATCATCATTGAAATTATCTAAGTTTGTACTGTTTTTAGTGGGAGATTTGAGTGAGTTATCGTTTGTTATATTAGATTCTGTAGATGAGTTTAAAATTGTTTCTCGAGAGAGAGTTTGATTTGCGTTGTTATTTTTTTGTTGGTTGCTATTTTCTTTTTGTTGTTGAATAGCTGAAGTATTATTTTTTTGTTGGTGAATTTCTTTTTCTTTAATTTGTTTCGCTATTTCTAGAGCCTTATTTTGTTCTTTTAAATTTGATTGTGTGTTTGTTGTTATTTTGCTGCTAGATGAATTTGTAACGGCTTCTATTTTTTTTATTATTTGTTCTATGTTCTGTTTCGATTTTTCATATTCAGTGATGGATGAATTGTGGTCAGAAGAAGAATTTTTAAGAGTGTTTGCGGATGATTCCTTTTTGTTTTTTCTTTGAAATGGTTTTAGCGTATGGATTGTTGGATTTTCGTTGAAAATGGACCAAGCTTCCCTAATTGTACACCTGCGTGTTATTCTTAAATAATTTACCGACTTATGCTTCCAGAAAGTAGGACACTCATTGTCGTGGGAGGGATGATTTTCAGTTTGGCAGTTAACACAATACTTTCGGGAACAAGAGTCGTGGGGTGGTGGAATTGCACAGTCCCTGCAGAATTCAACGTTGCGGCATCTTTTCTTCGTATGTCCCAATCTCATAGGATTAGGTATAAATTCATCAACATTTACTATTTCCCAACCAAGTTTAATTTTTTCAGGACGATTTATTAAGTCAAAAGTGAGAATTGCTGCTCCAGTGGCAACTAATTTTTCACCTTCTCTTTTCATCATTTTATGAATGTCGACAACCTTTTGCTCCTTAAGCGCGTCTAGCAGTTCTTCCTGAGGTATATTAATAATTTTTCTCGAAAAGATTCTGCCTTGAATTGTATTTAGTGTTTTGTGGAGTGTGATCTTGACTGGGATACAATCTATATGCGTTTGCTTAAGGAACTTCTCGGCCATTTTACTATCCGCCACCTTTATAAGTAGATCGCCACTTTTCATTTCCTTGACCTCAAGACGATCAGGACAGATATATTTTAGTCCCCTTTCTACCTGAAATACGTTGTACGATGCAAGTGTTGGAGCTAACTCATTTTCTTTGGTGTTTATTGCGGTAGCCACTAGGTAACGAGGAAGATTATTTTCGTTTGGTGCATGTTGTGGTAAAGGTACAAAATCATTTGAGCGAGGACGTTTGTTCTTATTTGGTTTAATCTTTCCGATGGAGTCAAGCTCCTGAAATCGATTATAATTCGGGGGATAAACCCCGTTCATTCCAAAGGCCTCAAACAAGACTTAAACAGATATATAAATAATCTTATCAGATTTCAATAAAAAATTAACTAGCGAGAAATAAAACTAGCGAGAGAAACGATAATTTAACCAATTACCGGAAAAAACACGAAAGTCTACCAGCGCGAGAGAAAAAACGTGTGCACTCGGCAATTGCCAGGCATAGATTGTATATGCATGCTATTATATATTTTAATTAATTTTTCTTCATGTACGTATTTGAATATTATATCATCCTTCGTTAGCGTTACTGTAAATATTTGGTTATCCCGTAAGACCTTAGTTAACTTCTGCAAGACTGAACCTAAATTCGAGTATGCATTTTCATTACCAGATACTACTACGCGACAAAACGTCTATAGTAATTACAGAAAGGTACAAATCTTCTTGTATCATCTGCATTCTACGGAATTGGATAAGTTTCAAGTGCTTTACTTTTATTTGGATCTGTCATTATTCCTTTGTCTGTAATAAGATGTCCTAAATAAACTACTTCTGGTTTCAAAAAATTACATTTATTCGGATTCAATTTAAGATTGTGACTTTTTAATCTTTGAAATACTTTTATTAAATTGTCATTATGATGATGTAAAGAACAGCCAAAAACAATTATATCATCTACATATATGAAAGCATTTGAATCTAAACCTCTTAATGCTATTATTAACGTTCTTTGAAAACTATTAGATGATATTTTCAGGCCAAAAGGTAATCTTTTAAATTGATAATGTCCATTATATGTAGAAAATGCTGTAAGTGGTCTAGATGTGGGTTCTAATTCTATTTGGTGGAAAGAGCTTGTCATGTCTAATGTTGAAAAATATTTTGCTCTTCCTATTTTGTCTAATACATCGTCTAGTTGAGGTAATGATTGACTAATTTTTTATTTAATTGACGATAATCGACAACTAGTCTCCACTTCTTTTCATCGTTGTCACTTTTCTTTGGGACCAAAAGTAAAGCAGAATTATAAGGACTAACGGATGGTTCAACTAAATCTTCTTTTATCAATTTATGAACTTGTGTTTTGATTTCTTCCTGTTGTGACTGTGGTAGTCTATAGTTTCGTGTGTAAACCGGGGTATTGTCTACAGTTTGTAGTTTTTTTTGATAGAAATTATTTGCTGTTAAATGATCTCCTTCTAAAAATATCTTGGAATTCTTTACATATTTTCTCTATGGTTTGTCTTGCGTTAATGTCGACTGTATCTATACTTAGTAATTTTCTTAATTTTTCCCATCTATCCTGTTGTTTATCATTAGTAATCTTTTTTATTATATAGACTGTTGTAATGTGATAAGCGTTTGATTTGTAAGTCCAATTGTGATATTGTAACCTCTTCGTCTGAAGTCTTTAAGATTCTAATGTGCTTTGTCCCATGTTTTGGAATTATTGTATTACCAATAAAAATATTGCTACCGATTTGTTTTGCGCACCGATTTTATTGCTTGTATCATTTCAGTTCTCGGTGGTATTGTGAACTTATTGATATTTGCTCTCATTGATAGAACGTACTCAGTTTCATTTATTATGATAGCTAATGTGTATGTCTCATAATCTATTTTTGCCAAATATTTAGTAAAAAAATCTCTGATAGAATACCATCTGTTGCTATTGAGAATTCTCTATTCACTATTTGATATTCGTGGCTTATTATATCTTCCGGAAATACTAATTTTAGTATTGAAGTACCCATTGTTTGAATTGATTTGTTTTCTATTCCTGTAATTTTGCAAGCATTGTATTCTTTTATTTCTTTATTTCTTACAAAATTTTCCTTATATATAGAGATGTCTGCACCTGTATCTATTAAAAATCTTATGAAAAATCCTTCATCAGTTTTGAATGTAACAAAATGTGGTGCGTCCGAATGTGAACTATAAGTTTTTAAGGTATATTCTTTTAATTCCCCTACATCTTCGTTGAAATTTACCCTTGAGGATTGCAGGGGTTTCCTTCGTTTCCCTGTTCCTGAGTAACATACATATATTCTTCTTTGATTTAAAATATAAAGCCCAATCATGAATAAAAATTCCGTATGAAATTTCCCTCTTTTCCCTTTATCCTATTATGAATAAAAATTCCGCGTGAAATTTTTTACTTTTCCTTTTTCTCTATTTTAATCCCATTTTTATCAACCGTGTGAAGGGAGAAATATTAAAAAGGGAAAAAAGTAGGTATTCTCAATGTATTTTAGTTTGGGTTTTCCCCAAAAAAAATTCACTTATAAAACACAAGGGAGTTTGCTTAAAAATGTAAGTATATATTTGTACAACTAAATTTAAATAAATAAAAAATATTTAAATGTTCCTGTAGGTCTAAAACAACTAATAAAACTCATGTTCAACATTTGGTTACATTAACGGAAGCCAATCTGTAAGCCCTTTGCTCAAAGTCGATTGTCCTAAAGACACATTGAAGTCTTTTCCTACACCAGTCTGGTACCCACCTTCTGCGAAAAAACGTAAGCTCGCACTTAGCTTTACAATTGGTGAAACTCCAAATTACTTTTTTGTTGGTTGACTGTGAGTTGGTAAAATTTCTAGTAAATACCGAAAGGCCGGTTTATTTACTCTGTAGTACTTTTGAAACCTGTTTCAAGATACAATTTAAATTAAATTGCTTTTCTAAACTACCAATTTCTTCCGCAAGGATACACATGATGGCACTATTCATTTTTATTTTCTTGTATTAAACTCATGTATTTTTTTAAATTGTATTGATTTTATTTAACTTTAGTTTTACTTTATTTTCAGAAATTGTCAAAAAATTTAATATCAATAAGAAACACAGCTGAATTAAAAATTCGATATTGCCACTTTTCCAAACTTTTACTCCCGCGGAATTTGTAATTAGAGGATTTCTTTGTCGAGAAAAACGTTTTCCGTGAGAAAGAAATTCCTTGAGAATATTCGTGATTGGGCTGATAATTGTTATGATTATTGCTATTATTATATTGTTATTACTTCTTGGGTGATTAATTTTGTTTTTCTTTGAACATTGTTAGTACTTCTATAATTACTATAATAACCCTGATTATTGTTACTACTTCTATTGTTATTGTACATATTGGCATAGTTACGTTGTCCTCTATTATTGAAAAATCTTTTATTCTTATTGAAATGCATTATTGAATTTTGTTGTGGTATTACCTCCGAGGCTATTTAAATTGCTTCATTTAGACTTTTTGGTCGAGCAGCTAATACCGTAGCTCTGTGTTGTTCGTTTAAACCATTTTTGAAAGTACTAAGCGCCACTTGGTCATTCATTTTAATGATTGTTTCCCTATTTTGGAAACCCAATTCAGCAATCTGTAATTCATTTAGGCATGCTACAAGCAGCGTTGTCAACTATAAATTTTCAAAAAGCACCAAACTCGTTAAAAAAACGCGTAATTTTGACAAAAAAGCACTAAAATATTATAATATTTATTTTAATTGTATCACCATTTTATATAATCAGTAAAAAAATTTACAAGAAAAAGTTAATATTATTTATTTAACTCCAGCAATAATAAGGAAAAGAGTTTTTGTTTTATTTATTTGTTTATTTATTATATGATTTTTTAAAAAGTATATAATATTATTTGAGTTAATACTTTGTATTAATTTATTTTTTAAAACAAATAATTTTTTATTTCTTTTATTAGTTTTAAAAACTTTTTTTAGTTTTAACAAGTTTTTTATGTGGTTGCAAATATAATGTATTTCAAACAAAACAATGAGATCAAACTCTAATAAAACAAGTAACAAAAATTAAAATAAATAATAAAGTAAAACAAAATTAAACAAAAAAAAAAAATAATATAACAAAAATAAAAAACAAATTAAAAAAATAATATAACAAATATATAATGTATTTGAAACAAAACATTGAGGTATAATATGTAACTTATAAAGAGTTGCATTTCAAAGTAATACCTTTTTGAAACGTTAAATAATCTACAGTTGACAAATTATTTTTTTTTTAATTTTTGATTTGGTGTCACTGACATGAAAAGAAATGCACTAAAAAAAGCACTAGGCACTAACTCGAAAATTTTCCGCGTCGAAAGTTTTAAAAAGCACTAAAAACAGTGCTAAAAGCACTGAGTTGACAACGCTGGCTACAAGCGATTCAATTTTGTTTGCAAATTGTGTTATTGAGCTATTGCCTTGAGTTTGCTTTGCTAAATCAGTATGTACGGAAGAGAGTGATTTCCTAGGTGTAAATACTTTTCTAAGAGTGCGTACGAATGATTCTATGGAATGTGGTGTCTCTTCTGAAATTAATTTATTTTTGACTCTGTCTGCTAATTTAGTGGCGAGAACGAATTTGACCAACTTCCGTAGAGTCTTTAAGTGTCTCTGCATAAAATTATCGATTATGCCTATAAAGTTATTTAAATGGCTAAGATCACTGTCGCTGGCTGCGACCTGAGCCTATATGTTGAGGACAGCGAATTTAACAAGTCCCAAATAAATGAACCACAAATTGTTTAATTATGATAAATTTATTTGAGCAACCGTTTATTTCTAATAAAAAATATTAAAATTATTAGAAGGAATTTATAAGTAAATTAAGCGACTTACCGCAGTCTTTATCCCCAACAAACTACATTTTATAATTAGAGCCAGTAGTTACTGAGCCTACAATTTCTGTTTGTTTATGTACTTTTATAGCAGTTCATTTCCAAATAAATAAACTGCAGTATATTATAGGGACAAAGGATGCGTTTAGTTCGTAAACAAATAAGGACAAAAAGGAATGCAAAACAATATAAAAATCCTAACGGACAAATGAACTAATGAACAAATGAAAATGGTAGATCAGACAATTTAAATGAACATTAAGGTAGCTCACAAACAATATTTAAATTAACAAATAATTCAAATTAAATAAATAAAATCAAGTTAATGAATTTATAAGCTATTAGGCGACAATCACCATTGAACTCTGGTATTATTTTAGATGCGTCGAGAATACCAAACGATGCCATGTTTTTATCGTTGCTTACTTTTAAATATTTTAAAATTTTATTTTCAAGTTCTTTTATTTTTTCTAGGGAGTAGCCCTCGTGTTTTATTGCAAAATTTTTTAAATCTTCAATTACTTTTATAGTATTGTTTACATAAGTTAGTGTGTAAGTTCTATTTGGACTTTTTTGGACTTTAAATTATTATAAATTCCTACTAAATTATCCATTAATTATACATTTGTTAAACTGGCATTAAATTTAAGTGATTTTTTTCATAGTCGCCGTAGTCTAGTAGCTAGTGTGTTGGCTTATTAGACTGAAGGCCCAAGTTCGAATCCCAGATCAGACATCAAAACGAAAATATGAAAATATTTCTTCGGCGACTTCCTCTCAGCAGATTTCTGGCAAAAACTCCTGAGAGTAAATAAAATTGCCATGAAAAGCTTCTCAAAAAACTGTCGTTCGGAGTCGACTTTAAACTGTAGGTCCCGACACTCATGTATAAAATTAACGCACACAACATAAGTGGTGTGAGAAGCTAGGTCGTAATCCTGACTGAAGGATTGTAATGACCAATTATGTATGTATGATTTTTTCATATATTCTTTGTAATAGTCATTTATTTTCCCTACGACTAATATTAGCAAAAGAATTAAAATTATCTGCTGCATGTGGTCACCTGTAATGGTTAGCACACTACTGTTATTATTGTTTGTAATGATGGCTTCCTGCGAAAACCATCCCCCCATTTTTATGAACAAAAAGTTATATATTGTATATATTATATATAATTTTATATATAAACTTTATATTATTGTAATAATATAATAATAAAGGTTACAATTTGATTTAATGTAATGGCAGGATCAAAAAAATTTCTCCTTTTTTTATAACTGGATCGTTGTCAGGATGTTTTATATTTTTGTCCGCGCACTTTTTATGTCTTCATAATGCAAAGTTTGATCAAATAGTAGGGCAGGATCGAAATATGTAATAAGTTCGTTAGTAGTATGTAATTTTCCCTATAGTACTCTTGATTTATTTAAGAGTCTTAGAGTAGCAGTCGGCTCTATCTTATGGCAAAGTCAATTGCCGAAGTTTTTGAGAATTAAAACAGTTTGAGTTCTGAATTGATTCTGATTTTTATTTCAAATATCCGCGGCCAATATACTATTCTTATTCTATGTTTTCTTATAATAATCTTAAACTATTTCCCCTACTTATTCTATGTTTCTTCATTTTCCTTTCTCCTAATCTAAATTTGTTAATAGTTTAGCGACTCACAATTATATCATTGGTAATATCAATTACATTTGTAATACATTTCTAGTGACCCATATTAATCAACACAAGCCACTTGAAATTGAAAACTCTGCATATTACGGTTATATTTTTGTGAAGTCACTTTGTATTTGTTTATTTTTCTTTTTGTTTATCTTTTATTTTTTTAATTCTATATATGGGTGAATGCATACATTACATGATGAAATTTTAAACTTTACTTTAGAATATACTTCTACGCATAATCAAAATTATTACGAACAGTAATTTCTATATGTTGCAAGGACTTGTGTACAAGAAGGTCAACGCCACCACACTTAGTGTTGGAAGCATTGCAATTGAATAATTTAAAATTTATTGGAGTAAGAATATTGTCTGTATTATGTAGATCTCAATGAATGAGTTTTGATAAAGCTTAAAAGTTCATTATAACCATTTCTAGATCCATTTATATTCAATTCTATGATATTGAGCATCGTTGAATTTGATGTGAAAAAGTAAGAAAGATTGATGAAAATATATTAGTGGGTGGTGGGGAAAAGTTTATATATTTTTGGACGTTTATTATCTGTACTCGTTGCTAGGTCCTTGACTATTCGATTCCTTGTTCTTTTGGAGGTAATTTTAGGTAGAACTGATTTATTGTTGTTACTGATATCTACATTTTGAGATGATGTATCATAGTCTGACAATTAATTTAATGTTGTTCCTGGTATCTACATTTTGAAATGATGTGCTTTCATAGTCCGATAAATTTGTACTATCTTCATAGTAACTTGACGTTTTTGGCTTAATTGGTGATAACATTTTATCGTCGGTATGACATTGGTAAAAGATTTAGAATTAATCATTGTTGACACTTGTTTAGTATTATATTTATAATTAGAACTATTACTGTTATTACTTATGTTATCAGTGTTTTTGCATATAAAAGAGTAAGTTGATTGAAGTGTTTCTGTTTGTGATTCTGTTTGTTTTTTCCATTTATAATTTTCTTCTCTAATATGATATTCTTCTCTGCAATTACAACATATTTGTTTGTGGTTACAATATCAGAGTTTTTGCCAGAAATCTGCTGAAAAGTCGCCGTAAAAATATTTCTTATTTCTTTTTGTTAGAGATGGCTGACCTAGGGTTTGAACCGTGGCCTCATGTCTAGTAAGCCAATACACTACCTACGGCGAATACTTGAATAAATTACAATTTTTCTATAATTCAGAGGTTTATGCTCCGACATTTCTACTGCAATAGAAGAAAAGAGTGATGTCAATTGGATTAATTTTCTTTTGCTTTTATAATTTTTTGCAGATTTCAACTTCTCGATCGATCATTTTTTATTTAGAAAGAGAGACATTTCTCAAAGAGTTTTATCGTCATTTACACGGTCCAGGAGATATGGTAGGAAATGTTTTTTTTTTGTTTACCGATGGAGCCGGCTTATACAGATTGTCATCATTGCACTAGACTGTCTTATCGGGCTGCGCGTAGAACCGGTTGCCCGCACTAGACTGTCCCATCGGGCGGCGTGTACCACCGGTAATAATACGAAATATTTAGGTCTTTAACAGTTCGACTGCCGAAAAAAAATACCTGAGAGTCACGCTCTCTTAAAAGCATTTATTTTTAATAACAATTATAATTAATAATATATATAATATAATTATAATTAATAACAATTATAATTAGTAACTGCTCTATTTTCACTATACAAATTCAAAAGATTTAATGATGAAGAGACGAATTCACGAAGAAAAACACGAAACTTTACACTACACCGTTGTATAGTTGCAAAATAGTTGCCGTCCGATAGAGCGAAAAGCATTTAGCGCAGCCGCCAGTAGGCGACAAGCATGAAATAAAGCGCCGGCGTGAACGTGTTAAAAAGTCTGAAGGTTATATTGTTGGTTATATATTGTTGACTTGTTATGCGCTTTGTCTACCACGTACTCAATACGGTTTTGTTCTGTGTTGTATTATTCACGTTTGCATTACGATTAAAACTATTTCTTTTATAAGTTATTTTCTTTTTTTTTAATTAATGTAATTGATTTTATTTATGTTATTGGTTTTAGAATAATTTTGAAAACGTTTGTAAGCTTGACACCATTTAGGGCCATTTTTTGAGTGCGAGTTTAAACTCAAGTTTAAGTTAATCTCCAGTTAATCTTCGTTTTCAGTTTTTGAATTTACTTATGGTGTTTTCTTTTCTACCAAAAAATGTGCATTTTATTAACGCAACATGCAATTTTGCGTTTGTTTCTTAAAAATGTTTCGCCCTCTAAAAGGATGGTATGTTTTATTCTAAATAATTCGCACTTGCCAATGGTGGAGGGCATTGCATTTTATGCCACAGAATATACACAGAAGGGAAAGCAATGACGTTTGACAAACTCTCATAACATTATTTTACATAAGTTTTTAGAGGGAGAAAAAATATGAATTATAAGTTTTGCAAAGCAAATGTGTTAGAAGCAACAGATATACAGACTGAAAACTGGCGGATAAAGTTGAAAAATTAAATGTAAACAAACATTGTTTTTGTGTTAAAAAAGGGAAAATTTTGGATATTTTTTAATTTCTTCAATGAAAAGTTAAAAGATTCTTAAATATTTAATTATTAATCGAAATGTATGTGGTCTTTGGTCGCAATGAATATAGTTTCTTGTGCAAAAGGTAAGTAAGCAGCTAAATATATCAAGATAAAATAAGACATATTGCTCATAATTTTTTTTTTTGCAGAACTTTGTGTATATTACCAGTATTTATTAATTTCTTGAATGAAAAAGTTAAAATTCGGTAATTTTTTTATTATTAATCGAACTCTTAACAATTTCTCTTCACAATGAAACAAGTTCCGTGTGTAAAAGATAAGTAAAAAGAAAAATATAACAAAATATATACTCATAACTTTTTGTTTCAGGAGTTTGTGAATATACCTCTCAATTGGTTAAATACTAAGTTAGTGACAATCGATGAAAGGTGTCACCAAATACATTAGTTCCGTATTATGTTTCCCCAATACAACAGTTCATTTCCTTTCAAAACTATTCTATTATTCTACAAAAATTTCATAAATTTCTACCAAAATAGAAAATAAAAACCCACCCTAAAATTTAACAAATATAAATAAACAAAAAAGAAAGAATCAGACAGAGACAGAAATACTTTTTTGTAATATTTGCTGTCCCTTTCACAAAAGTTATGTAAACGTCAAACTTTCGTTTCCCTTCTGGTTGTTTTGTGTTTTATGCCCTGTATAAATCGAGAGTGCTGCTAATGCCCTGTAAAGCAGATGACTTTTGTTTATTTATAGGGCTACCAGATGAAATTTAAAAAAAGTCGCCTGGTATTGTTATCCAATTTGAAGTTAATTTTTTCATTGTTTTGTGGAGGAATCTTAAGGAAATATTACATTATTAAAGCTACGTGGTCAGCAGTATAAAAAAAAGCATTCAGTGTTAAAATATTTATTTTTTTTTTGTTATAAAAAAACGTGCAAAAAATGAAGTCGAAAAATTTGCGATCTGGCAACACCGTTGAACAAATTGGCATTTCCTCATTCATTTTCTTAATAAGTGGTAAACACAGGGCATACCCTTTTTTAAAATTTGTGTTATGTTCTTCTCAAATAAAAAATGACATTACAACAGGGTTGGTCAAAAATTTTTTTAATGTACCTTGTAAGAGGGTGACATTTTTTTTGTAGAAAAGAAAACACCATAAGATTATTGCATTAAAAAATTGCTGACCAACCCTGTTATAAAGTAATTTTTTATTGGAGAAGAACATAACACAAATATTTAAAAAGGGTATGCCCATTGTTTACCACGGCGGCTATTGACTATGTATGCACTGTTGCCAGAATTGACGATTTCTCTGCATTTTGACGTTTTTTACCCCTCAAAATACCAAAATGACGATTTGACGATTTTAGGTTGAAAAATGACGATTTTACTAAAATTAAAGAATATGGCAACTATTTTCAATATTTCATTTTTAGAGTTGGTTTTTTTGGTATGTTACGATTTATGTGTGTGTGTTAGTTAAACTAAACAATTATTTTTGATTAATTATAAAGATAGTAAAAATTTTCAGGATAGTAAAAATGTTTATATAGGTATTTACGCTGCAGAAATTCTTTCAAATTCAAATCTTTGTGAAAGTGATGTACAAGAAATAATGAATAATTGCATACAATTTTACATTGAATTAATTGACCAGATTTTTAAAAGATTTGATTTTGAAAATGAATTTAAATCCTTAAGTATATTTACATACATACATAATTGGTCATTACAACCCTTCAGTCAGGATTACGACCTAGCTTCTCACACCACTTATGTTGTGTGTGTTAATTTTATACATGAGTGGCGGGACCTACAGTTTAAAGTCGACTCCGAACGACAGTTTTGTTTGAGAAGCTTTTCATGGCAATTTTATTTACTCTCAGAGTTTTTGCCAGAAATCTGCTGAGAGGAAGTCGCCGAAGAAATATTTTCATATTTTCGTTTTGATGTCTGACCTGGGAGTATATTTAATCCAAACGTATTAATAAATAGTGAATCCAATTCAATTTTAGATACTGTAAAGGCTTTTCCAAATTTTTTAAAAGAAGATGATTAACAAAGTATAGATTCAGAGTTTAGGGAATTAAAATTTTTAGATTTTAAAACTATTTTTGAAGGAAAAGAGACAAACTTTACAGAATTTTGGAAAAAAATATCGGAAGTAAAACGATCTGATTCTTCTTTGGCTTTTCCAATTTTAACAAATTTTGTTCGCAATATAATGATTTTACCACACTCCTCGGCAAATGTTGAAAGAATATTTAGTCAGGTAAATTTAAATAAAACCAAAGTGCGTAATCGTTTACAAAACGATTCCTTAGAAGGCATTCTTTACACAAAAGACTATTTAAAACTTAAAAAGTCTAGCTGTTATGACACACAGATGAGTTCAGATTTGCTTAAATTGTTATCATCAGATATTAATGCATAAAATAAGTATTTGGTAAATATGTTAACTAGTTTTTATATTTTATGTATGTATATTAAAAATATATGTATATGTTTGTGAATTCTGATCTCAATATGAACATTATCTTTTACTATTATAAAACTTTTATATTTCATTGTTATGTTTTTAAATAAATATAGTTAATAAGACTAAAATATAGTTCATAAGACTAATCTTATTATTTTTTTGAAATAAAACAATTAAAACTAAAAAAAAAATGAAAACTTGTGTTTGACGATTTTTTGACGATTTTGTAAAGTGACTTGACGATTTTGACGATTTTTTACGCAAAAATCTCCGGATTTTGACGATTTAGGCCATGAAATTTCTGGCAACACTGTATGTATGTTGAAATAAATTCGGTAATTCTTCTTCATCAGATGACGAAGATGAATCTAATAACTGATTTATTTAAATTTTCGCAAATAAAATAGATGCAGCAATATCCATATTTATATTTTTTTTTTCTAAAAAAAGGTTTTAGATTTAAAAATATGTTGTATTTTTTGATTTGTTTTTAATAAAATATTTAAATATGATAAAGGTGTTGCCAGATCCCTAATTTTTCGACTTCACTTTTTGAGCGCTTTTTTTTATAACAAAAAAAATTTTTTTAACACTGTTCTAACACTGAATTCAATTTTTTTATATTACTGACCATGTAGCTTTAATAATGTAATGTTTCCTTAAGGTTACTCCGCAAAACAATGAAAAAATTAACTTCAAAATTGGATAACGACACCAGGCGACTTATTTTAAATTTCATCTGGTAGCCCAATAAATAAACAAAAGTCATCTGCTTTACAGGGCATTATCAGCACTCTCGATTTATACAGGGCATAAAATGCAATGCCCTCCACCATTGGCAAGTGCGAATTATTTAGAATCAAACATACCACACTTTTAGAGGGCGAAACATTTTTAAGAAACAAACACAAAATTGCATTTTTTTAAATAAAATGCACATTTTTTGGTAGAAAAGAAAGCACTATTACGTTTAACCTTACGGTTAATCTTAAGTTTAAACCACCAACGTTGGTGGATTAAGATTAACTATCAAAAGTAGTTGACAAATTTTATTTAAAAAATTTTTTAAGGGAGAGAAAGCCGAATAAGACACAATTTTTAAGTGATTATGAATTATATAAAACACAAATTGACAATAGACAGTCTTAATTTATTTATTATTTTTCAAAAATTATTTTTTTACTTAAGGATCATTAGTATTCAGCTTTTATTTGTTTGTTTTTGTTCTATACAAAAGCAAATTATTGTGAAACAATTTGCAATTTTTGCTTATAAGTGTGGTAGCTCTACAAGGTTTAAACTTGAACAAGGCGAATTGATATAAGGTGTTGTTATCAGCCCATGTGAGTGCTTTTTTCAGTACACATAAATGTCAAATATTTTGTTTGCGTACAGTGAGCAAAAAAAAACTTACACTTACTACCTCGAATTAACTTTTGAACAAAAAATTATCTTTAAAAAGAAATTTATTGTCCTTAAGACTAAAAAAAAGCTTACAAACTATATTCTGGTTACAAACATTTCTCTATTGGAAGAGAAAAATAATTGTCGAAACTAAGAAATTCCAAAATTTTTAGACAAAAAAGTAGTGAATTTTTGACTATGGCGGCCGGATTTTCTATGAAGTCATCTTAAACAAAATCCTGTGGAATAATTTATTTGTAAGTTTTTTTATAATAAGTGTACACATTTTTTTTGCTCACTGTATATACATTCTTTTGTTTATTTATTTTTTTATTTCCTTTTATATTTGTATTCTACACAATTTATAATTTATTTAAATATTCTTCATGTTCTGACACGACTTTTATTGTAGAATCCGCTCTTATGCTTCCTAGAGTCCCTCTGAAGCTTGACGACTTTAGTGGTAGCGCAAATCAACCCGTATTTAAAAAAATTTGTTTTTTAAATTTTTTTTATAAACAAACAGAAACAAATGAGATATAATGACAACTTTATGTCATATGGATTCACTTTTGTCATTTCTGGCTTACGGCAAATTTCATTTGACATTTATGGTCACCCATAAACAGCAAAAAATACATGTTGAGTTGCGAATTGAGTTGTTGTAATTTTGCTATCACCTTATTGAGTTCGCCCTGAACTTGAAGAATAAATATATTCGTTTTTGAGTTTAGTCTATTTCTTAATTTGCATAACGTACCACTTTTTGATTTTAGGCAACTTGGTCATCCCATGAAACATAACGAGCTAATAACATTCCAAGCTATTTAACATTATCTGATTCGTTGATTATTTCACCATCAAAAATGAGATTATCAAAAACATAGATAGTATTGGAACAACAAACCTAATTTTTATTCTTAATTCTTTTTCATATTTGTAATTGTATAGCAGACAGATATCGTATACTATTGATAAAGATTTTAAATAACAATGGACCAACTTCATGTAGGACGCTACAAACCATAGGAAAAAAAATTTCTCTCCTCGTCTATTTGATAAAAGTGCTTCCTATCCTTTAAGTAATCATCGAATATTGTAAGTGAATCTTTAGATCAACCATGACAATTTAATGAAGTCAGCTTTTGATAAATCAAGAAATACGGCCATAATGAATGATGTATGACCTCAATCCACGATTTTCATTTAGTTGTAGCAAAATGACAGCTACACCAACGGAAAATGCGTCAGCCCAATAAATTCCACATTTTCCCTGGTCAATCGAATTAATGGAGCTGCTATCAACGCTTATTTTTCAATAAATCTACGGAAATATTCGATTAGACCAATGAAATGGACGTATTATTTTGTTCCTTAAAAGTTTGTTAATTATTTGGTCTGCTAATTGGAATTGGGATATTATATGGTTTTCTTGTAACAGATTGGAATTAACTTTTATATCCATCTCAATGACGTCACATTTACCAATTTCACTAAAATTTTTCGCAAAACAAATCGAATTTACTTTTAACAGTTCTTCCAATCTACTTATTTCGCCTTCGTCAAAGGATTCATTTACATACAGTTTTTCGCCATTCAATGCCATTCCCCGACATTGTACATTTTCCATAACGAACCGACTTTTCGATAAAATGTCCCTTCCGATGACCAAATCATACTGTATTATACGATCATCAACTCACTTCTCTCTACACACTTGTGGCATACGGTTGGTTTTTTTTTTTTTAGCAAAATAGATTTATCGCGAAGCTTTTTTACAGTTACTTTTTACAGTTAATTTTGTTGTGGAATTTTCCTACATATAATTTTGAAACTAAACAAGTTTGTAAATTACGACTTAGTTTTGGTTTTTTTTATACATTTGTTTCTTCCTTTTTATTTCACTGCTGAGAAATTAAATTCTTTGTTGCGTGTTGGAAAAATCTAGAGGATGGGGGACGACGGCTCGTCCCCTTTTGCTCACACATCATCGCAGCCGGACTTCGAGAAATTTTTTCAGGCCAATTTAAAGGCTGATTCGAGAAAATCGCGTAATGTGAAGAGGACTAATTCGGATCCGGATATTTCTGCCCCTTTGTCTAAGAATAATAAAATTAATACAGGTGTATCCGAGCTCAGTTCGTCCTTACTGGATTTGAATAACTCTGTACCCGAACTTTTGGAGAATGTGAAATTGAGAATGGCAGCTTCCAGGGCTATGGTTGTAGTGCCTGAGGTTTCTAATGAGGTTAATGTTGTGACAAGTGGACCGCCAGGGGAACCTGCAGCTGTCACCAGTGCACAGTTCATAAATTTGTATCCTGAAAATCATGAAGGTGAGTTTTTAGTCTTGGTTGATTCATCCAACGCTGACCCAACAATGGGAAAATTCGTAATTCCCTTTTTTTGTATCAGAGGATACGGAAAGTTAAGGTTGATGGTATTCGACTGATTACCCCTATAGGAAGGACACTTTATCGTATCAAGTTTGACTCGGCTTTTAGTGCCAATGAATTTGTTGGTAAGGACCTGACTTCTATGGGTCTTAGGGCTTTCATTCCGGACACTTTTATTTACTCGTATGGAGTAATTCACGGCATTCCACTAGACTTATCGGATGAGTACATTAGGAATACTTCAACTTCGGATGTTGAAATTGTGTCGGTTAGGCGTTTTTTTAGAAAGGATAAAGAGAGTGGTGTTGAGACTCCTACCTTTTCGGTCAAGATAGGTTTTCCATCTGGTAATATTCCGGAACATATTGTTTTGGATTTTTCCCAGGTCAGGGTTAATATTTACTACCCACCTCTTAGACAATGTCATAATTGTGGCCGCCTTGGCCATACAGTAAAGGGCTGCCGGTCGAAGAAAAGATGTTTGAACTGTTCGAATGAGATTTGTGATGGGAATTGTATCAAGAAGTGTTAGAAAGTTATGCCCCAAATGGTGTGAGGAGGATGACATTTTGAAGATAATGACTATAAAACGTCTCTCAAGGACTGAAGTTATGAAATCGTATTCTACGAACCGTTTTGATATTTTCAACGGGTATGACGACAATTTCCCGGCTCTTCCAGTGGCCAAGCCCACTTCTGTGAAGGACAGGGACAACGAGGTTAATAAGATTCTTACCAAGCGCAGATACAACCGTGTGATTTATGCGAAGCCCCCTCCCCCCAGGCCTGTTCCTAACTTTGTTCCCCTTCAGCCGACCACCACTGAACCCACAATCCCTACGATATATAGGGAGAATAATGTCAAGGTTTCTGAATTTGAGAGAATTTTTGCCGAATTCTCCTCCTTTATCAAGGATTTCTTTACCAAGGAGGGAACTGGTTCTCACCTTCGTGTATTGAATGATTTCAACAACAAAATATCTAATGCTCTTTCTGAATTACGTGTTCCTGGTGATCCTTCGTCATCTCTTTCCCTTAGATAATGAAGATTATACAGCACAATGTCCAGAGTTTAAGATCAAATAAGTCTTCAATCGAGTTTTACATCAACAATTATAATGTTGATGTTTGTTTATTTTCTGAAATTTTTAACGTTGACGATACAGATCCTGACTGCAAATTACTTAATTTTAATATGTTTTCCAGAACTCGTCCTGATAAATATGGTGGCTGTGCCATATGTGTCAGGAAATCTATTCGTGCTAAAAGAATTGGTTTTGCCACCAGTCTCGATGTGATCATTGTCAAAACTCTCAATTTGGACCCTAATTTTGTTTTTGTTTTAGTTTATTTTCCACCTAGTCTATCGACTACAGTGTGTGTCAATGAATTGTCACGTTTATTGTCTTTTCTGGAGAATATGAGTAATGTTATTTTGGGTGGAGATTTCAACGCGCGTCACTCCCTTTGGGGTGACAGTGTTGATACTCCTCGGGGAAATGGGTTGAGCGATATCTTCAGTCGATCGGATTTTGTCTGCCTCAACGATGGTTCCGTTACTTTTCTTCCTCATCTCGATAGCAACATAGGGTCTGTTTTGGATCTGTCTTTTGCTAAAATATCTTCTTTATCTGTGAAATGGAGAACAGGTCCCATGTGGTCCGGAGGCTCGCATCATTTTCCTATAATTATTGAGATCGGAGCAGTTGCTGTGGCCCCTACTAAATTCCTTTCCAAGCGCAGACTAATGGAGAAGTTGTCTTCTTTAAAACTGAAACCTGATGTGGGATGCATTATGGACTCTTTCGGTAGGGAGATTTCTGGTGCAACCTTTAAATCTAGTAATTTTGTTCCCAAGTCCTGGTGGAATGATGGTCTGCTTAGTCTTTTTAGGAAACACCTTGCTGCGAGGAGGAAAGCTACGAAATATCCAACTCAGGTTAATTTGGAGGATTCTATAAATGCTTCTGAGGCCTGGAAAATGGCTGCGCGGAAGGCGAGAAGTGAGGACTACAAGAGGAAAATAGGGGAAATTGGTGATCTACCGAACACGGCGGTAGCATGGCGTTTTGTTAATAGTCTAAAGGATGGCAATGTTAATGGACCTTCGAACTGGGATTCTGACAACAATGGTTCCTTTTTGGAACACTTGGCTGATCAGGTTCCCGCTAATATCAAAATAGTTTTTCCCAGATTGGCAAATGGCTACATTACGCCCTTCTCCTTTAGGGAGTTTTGTGATGTTCTCGACTCAAGAAAACGGGCCTCTGCTGGAGGTCTGGATAGTGTAACCTATGATATGGTTAGGGCGTTGCCTGTTTCATCTAAGGAATCTCTTTTACAGGTCTTTGATCAACAATTTTCTGTTTGTTCCATTCCCATGGATTGGAGGAGAATTAAGATTGTTCCTATTCCCAAAAGGAATATTTTACTTGATGATTTTAGGAACTTCAGACCTATTGCTCTTATTTCTGTCTTTTTAAAGTTGCTGAATATGATGGTTAAAAGTAGGTTGACTGCGGAGGTGGATAATTTTGGAATCTTACCTGCACGTTCCTTTGCTTATAGGGGAAGAATGTCAACGACCACCTGTTTGAATGAGTTTCTTTTTAGGGTCTCATATCTCAAATCCTTGGGTTTGAGAGTTGTCGTGGCAGCTATTGATATAAGTAGTGCCTACGACTGTTTGAATGTTTCCACTCTGAGAAACGTTCTGGTCAGTCAGGGTATTTCGTTGGATTTGATTGACTGGATTACATGTTTTCTCTCTGATAGGGAGCTGTGCATGGGAAATTTGTCCGTCCGTGTTTTTAATGGTCTTCCTCAGGGAAGTTGTCTCAGTCCGATACTGTTTAATTTATATACCGCTGGTATACATTCTCTTGAGGATGAAAGAACGCTGATTTTTCAGTATACTGATGATTTTATGGTTCTCTCCTTTGACAATTTCTTTGATCCGGCGGTAGATAATCTTAATAATAAGATTATTCAGTTTCGTTCCATATGCTCTTCTCTAAATTTGCGATTAAATCCATCCAAAACCAAATGTATGTTCTTTGGTAGGCGTGCTAAATTTGACATGCATCTTGCCTTGGACGGCTGCCCTATTACCCAAGTAGACTCTCTCAAGTTCCTTGGCCTGACTATTAAAAATACCTTGTCTGTTGATGAGCACTATACTCGTATTTTGAGGGAGTCCTCGTCTGCTACGAATCTCCTCAAACGACTGTCCAGTATCCTGGGTGGTCTAAGACCACAAAATGGACTGAAATTTTATCGTTCTTTCATTAGGAGTAAGATAGAATATGCAAGATCTACCTCAGCCCATGCTCCAATGTATGTGGATAGGAAGATTCAGACCTTTCAAAATTCTAGTCTAAGACGCTGTCTCGGTTTATGTCCCTCCACTCCTGTCCAGGCTATTTATGTTTTGGCAAATGAAATGCCACCTCACCTCAGGTCTATTTATCTGGCATCCAAGGAGCTTCTTAAAATTGCGTGTTATAATCGGTCTCTAATGGATTTAATCAGGTCTGCACCCTCTCATATTATTAGTAGTTACTACTTCGTATATCGTAAGTTCAAGGAAATATTTGATTCAGTTCCGTCTCTCGGAGAATGTGAGCCCACTGATAGGATTAGAGTTGTTATTGAGTCTTCTTTCAACAAAAATGGTGGTTTGTCTAAGGATGTTGTTGGGCCTCACTATCGTGCTTCGGTCGATTTTTACAGGTCGAGAAATTTTACTTTGGTGGCTACTGATGCCTCGGTCATGGATTCTGGTACTGGGTGTGCTGTTCTCAATATTATTACTGGTCGTTTCTTTTTATTCAGGTTACCTCGCAGGGTTTCGTCGTTGTCTGGAGAGTTGATTGCCATTAAAAAGGCTGTCACGACGGCCATTGAGGACAATCTCTCTCGTCTTGTGATTTATACTGATAGCAGGAATGCTTGTGTCCTTCTGAAACATGCTGTTTCTAAAAATTTTCTACTTTCTGATATTGTGAACTCTATAGTTAATTCTCAAATCCTTGAGGTACATATAGTCTGGGTTCCGTCCCATGTTGGAGTTAACTTTAATGAAAGAGTGGATTACTTGGCCAAACGAGCTGTGTCGCTGGGAGCCCCTTTGGAGGTTAAACTTCCGTATGGGGATGCACTTGGTGAAATAGGAAATTCTCTCCGACGAGAATGGTTGCATTTCTACTGTACTAGATCGCAGGTGTCTGGTAGATTTTTCTTCTCTTTTTCCTGAAATACCTACGAAACCTTGGTTCACGAACTGTAGCTTGGATCCAACTGGTATCAAAATTATCAACAGACTTTTATGCGGCCACTGTTACAGTGGTGTATATCTTCACATGGTACGAAGGAGACCATCGGATGTTTGTGATTTTTGCAACATGATCGACAATTCGGAACATCTTATTTTTCACTGTTCAGAATTTGATAGTATTAGAATTAAACACCAATTATTTCGTGATTTTACAAACTTATTTGATTTATTGAATTCGCATGATATCGGTATATACTCGCAACTAATTAGTTTCATTAACGAAGCTGATATTCAGAATCGTTTTTAATTTATTTATGACCAACCGTTAACCACTTTAGCGTGTATCTCAGAGGAAGTAGGCATTTCTGAATGCCCATCTTATCCCATTTTTATACTTTTGTGTGGGAAACCCTGGCCTTTTGCGCATTGCTTGGCCATTTGCAGCTGTGTTTATTAAACCAGCTGTTGTCAAAATAAAAAAAAAAAAAAATCATCAACTATTAAAAACTCGATATCTACACATAAATTATCGATTTTTAGCACTGCTGAGAATTCTCCAAAACACGTGTGTGCTCTACTTCCGAAACCATATTGTGCATTACATTTCAACCAGATGTGTTTAGCCACCTATGATTTACCATTACCGGAGTCTATGAACTCATTAAATATCCTATTGTCGATTTCGATTTCTTTAATAATTTCTCTGTTTTTAACACTATCCTTGCGTTCTTCGATTAAATTAGCATAACGCGACGGGCATTTATCCGTTACATTATCTTACGAGTTACACTTTCCAACTTCTTCATTATCTCATTTATGCTTTGACCAGTTATTTCCCCTCTTACTATTTGCGGCTCAAATTCTATTGCGTTATAATTAAAATTCCGGTGGTATTCATTACGATTCGGTCTTAGGTATAGGTTAAAGGACGTGTACTTGTCAAATGAGACAAGTACAGTACGAGGAGGTCAAGTTGACCCATTGTGCAAACGTTCTTAAGATGAGAGGATAACAGAGGGGTAGGAAAAATGAGAGGAAGTAAGAAAGGGAGAATAAGGAAGCGGAAGAATTACACAGACCAATAAACACACAAGAGAGAGCGCGACTACACTAATGAAGCCCTACACTAGCCCTTCTTAACCAACTCAAGCTAATAATGAACCTATGGAGAGCCTTATTGTCGGCTCTCGACACAGAATTTAAACCCTCAGAGAAGCCCCTGCCAAGGGTCTTCAACCTCAACCTACTAAGGTCTGGACAGTTACATAGGAGGTGTTCGATAGTCTCCAACTCCTCCTAATTGCAAACATAGCCCGAGTTATCAGTTTGATATATCTTGATTGATATTGATATTCTTTGGTGGGTCTGATGTTGTTGTTGTTGTGGACGTTTCTGTAACTCCCGCAATAGTCCGGCTGGGATCTATTCCAAATCCTTGTCAGCGACCTAATCTCGCAGTGCCCCGTAATAAACCCAATAACTAACCTCAAACTGGTCTTATCTAAGCACAGCAGCCACCCTGTTCTAACAGTGTCTATAGCAAGCCATAGACACCTAGAAACAACAACCCGATCCATTCCCCCAACGCTTCTGCTCTTCCCCCCTGACCCATTCATTGACGAGGCCTTAGAGGTGGCACATTGGGGAATCAGGACCAACTATTAAATCGCCCTCAGAAAGTGAACCTAACCTAACGAAGGCACCCGCCGTCTCATTAACTATTATTCCGCTATGACCCGGAACCCAGCATAGACGGATTCAGTTTGGTACAAAAGTCCTTAACGACTCCTTGCACTCGCAAACGAACTTTTTTGTTCAATTTGATCGTCGGTTAAATGAAAATCAAAAAATTTTGATTTTCGACAGGTCTTTGTCATATTTCGCAAAAAAATAGTGTTTATTTCACAAAACGTTACATTACATCCGTTCTGGATTGAATTAACCAAAATGTTTTCAGTGCTGTTACAACATATGCAGTAACTGGCTTGGTCTGCCTCCATTTATCTGGTCAACAAAGTCCTCAACAAAAAAAAAACAGGATGAATACTTTGTTAACTAAATCTTGTAATAGCAAACATTTATGTTGTAGGCTTTTCAGACTTGTATATTCATGATATTACCAATGGCTTATTATCTATTTTCATATTCGGCAGTATTGTACAAATTGAATCCAAAAAAATTCTGCTTTATGAAAAAAGTGCGCTCTATCTTATATGTTAAGATACGAAGATTTTAGTTTCTAAATAGTTATCACTTTTGCACCAGTGCTCAACTGCATATCCATTGATTAAGTTAAAATCAATACACTTCTTACATTAGTAAGAAAGAATTAGATTTATATTTAATAAAGTAAAGGGTCGCCAAATAACTTTTTTTTTTTTTGAAAATGCTTTAAAAAAAAACTACTGAATATTTTCTCAAATTTCTTTTTTTATTTGAAAGTACAATCCTTCCGGTTAATAACGGAAAATAATTTCATTCAAATGGCTACACGATCGGTCCAATTTTTAAGCACATTATCGATTGTGTGCAGCTGTATTTCACCAATGGCTTCACGAATATTGTCCTTTAAAGCGTCAATTGTCGCTTGTCGGCGTAACACTTATCTTTGACGGCACCCCACAAATAATAGTCCAACGGTGTCAAATCGCAGCTCCGAGGTGGCCAAACGACATCAGCTCTGCGGCAGATAATGCGATCTTCAAAAACAGGGCGCAAAACATCGAGTGTAGCTTCGGATGTGTGGCACGTAGCGCCGTCTTGTTGAAACCAAATGTTGCCAATATCCTCCTCTTCAATTTTTGTGAACAAAAATTCGTTCAACGTGGCCCGATAACGATCGTCATTGACTGTAACGGCCACTCCTTGCTCATTTTCAAAGAAAAATGGCCCAATTATGCCTCTGGACCAAAATCCGCACCAAACAGTGACTCGTTTTGGGTGCGTCGGCTTTTCAATGTATGCGTGCGGGTTTTCTGTGCCCCAAATGCGACAATTTTGCTTGTTTACATACCCGCCAAGATCAAAATGAGCTTCATCTGAAAAGATGATTTTTTTTGCCAAAATCGGCATCTTCTGTAAGTCGATCGCAGGCCCACTTAGCGAAGCGAAAACGCATTGGGTGGTCAATTGGCTTCAACTCCTGAACCAATTGGACTTTGTATGGCGTCATACCAAGGGCTTTATGCAAAATTCGTCTCAATGATGTCTCCGAAATGTTCAATTGTTGAGAACGACAGTGAATTGATGTTGATGGCGCTTCACGGACACTTTCTGCGACAGCAGCAATATTCTCGGGTGTACGCACTGTTTTTGGCTTTTCACGCTTTGGTTTATCGATGAGGATGCCAGTTTCTTTCACTTTTTTCACAAGATAACGAACATACGGAGCTGACGGTGCTTCTCTTCTTCCAAAATCCGTACGCAATTTTCGCACACATTCTGCAACATTACCATGATTTTCAAAGTAATGTCGCAATATTTCCCAGCGTTGTTCAAGCGTATACACTACCATATTCGTTCAGCGGAAGGATAAAACTAATTATCTGTCAAATCAGACATGAGCTAAGTGTTACCATTCACGAAATAAGTACTAGTTGAAAAAAAAAAACGTTAGATGGCGGACCTGATATATATTAAATAAATGTGAATGAGTATATGTTTACAAATATAAAATATATTATACTTCGCTATCTAATTTAAAGCTTCAAATCTAAATCATCTTAACTTTCTATACCTTGATTTTTCGTTTTTTGTGATAAAAACATTACCACCTTTCTAATAAACAAATTTAAAACCGACTTCTTGTAACGACTTAGCATATTACAGTACTTCCAATGATTTCTTGCAACGAAAGCTGTTTACACAAACTTTTTTATTTATCTACTTTCTGTAATTTTGTCTGCTCACACATAAGTCTAGAATTTTTATTAGCAATTAGCAATTTAACAAGACTTTTTCCATATTATTTACATTTTCTGAAAATATTTGCACCTATTTCCTCTGCAATGACCATGTCTTTGCAAAGAGCAATATTGCTCACATTATATTTACTTTTAAATTTGTGAATAATGTAGTCTTTTTGTACAATTGCGTCATTATAAAATATGATTTCAATTTCTTTACTTCTACTTTCAGTTCTGTGGTTTGCTTATACTTTTACTTGGTTTTAATTTTCTTTCACATTTTAATTACAAAATACTTACCAAGTTGTACGTAATTTCTCACCACTCTTTCAAAACAGATTATTAAGCCGAACGTCCAATGCGTTCTTGCGTTACATGCGAGTGCAAAAAAAGTAGAATCAGTGTAGTTTTTTGTGACAAGTTACAGAGCTAAACGCCTAGAATGCATAGACGCATAGAACGGATAAAGTAGGTTTACTTTCCATTTTTGTATGCGTCGCATGCATTGCTAAAAAATATCAGCTGTTTTTTTGTACTAGGGATGGCAAATTATATAATATTATCAATTACTATTTTCCCGTTTTTATTTTTTCCTTTTGGTTATAAAAATATCTTTCATAATAAAGTTTACTACTAATTTAAAAATAAAATAGATTTTTTAACACATTTTTTTTGTGAACATAATTAGCATACTAGTTATCGATTGTTTTTATGTACTGAGTGTCATCTCTTTTGAATTTATTAATTTATAAACAAGAGCAATGGAGGAGAAATTAATTAAAAACACTCGTCTTGTGTTTTTTGTAGCTTTTCGTAGGCCTTAATAGCACAAAATATATATGTAAATTCATAAACATGTAACACATGCCATAAATTCTTTTAAAATCACGATTTGATTTTCCATTTTGCCCAAAACTGTTTTGTTTGCTAGCTATTTTACCACAACAGCAGATCAAAACAAAAAAATCTGTCGTATATAACGCATTGTATACAACTTGTGGTAAAAAACGCATGCAACGGGAGAAACACATGTAAAGCAAGAACGCGTTAAACGCATGGTATGGACTTTCGGCTTTACTCCAGCGAAATAAATTTTGCAATAATAAATTAGCGGAAGAAAGTTAGGAAAATAAGGAAATTTAGAGCGGTCAAACAATTGTCTATGACTGCCTCCATTAGAAAATCGAAAGAACATATTTTTGAAAAACTGGTTTAGAAATTTTGAAAAAATAAAACATCTTACTAGTTTAATTATATTACTTTATTGGAAGAAAAACAAATTTAAAGTCATTATTACAACTTGCCTTTAACTAAATGGAGGATTTTAACGGGCAGATAAATTGTTTTTCATTTTTATAAGTGGACAATAAGATAGAAGTGAGCGTTAAGCTTAAGGACAGATCATCTTACCTGTAAGTTTTAAAGTTAAGTTTATATTTAAATTTGCCATATTATATATTATTTTTAAAATGGCAACTTCAAATATAAACAAAATTAGCAAATACAACAAAAGAATCCCGTCGTTGCCACTGCGTTTAAAAAAAAAACTTGTTTATGGCAATGCCATATTTTTGAAAAAGTTAACTATATTTTATCATTAGATTGGAATAACTGAAAGAAGTTAAAGGTGACTAAAGTTACCTTTAACTAAACCCGACTTTATCGGCAAGTTGTAATAATGGCCCTTAAAGAAATAAATTCTTTATTGTTAGAAACTAATTTTATATTTTGCCGTAATATCAATTTTAGGAATATGAAGAATGTAACGCAACTTAGTCAATTGGAGTTAAGCGGCAAAGCTGGTAAGGGGTCGTGGCATGATATGTATCAAGACTCAGCTTGGATATTCGTTGGCGGTTTTCCATATAATCTGAGTGAAGGTGATATTATATGTGTATTTTCCCAATATGGAGAAATTGTTAATATAAATTTAATTCGTAATAAGGACTCTGGAAAATCAAAAGGATTTTGTTTTATTTGTTACGAAGACCAACGGTCGACAATCTTGGCGGTGGATAATTTAAATGGTATTAAGGTATGTAATTAAATTCTTAATAAAAATTTGCTTATTTGATTTTGTTCACTGCTGTATATTTCATTCACATACGTTTTTTATGCATTATACAAATGCAAAAATAAATCTGAACAAACTAAAATTTATTATTTATATACATATGAACATACCCATATATATATATAAATATGTTTATGCAGACTATATATGTATATACATACATGAAAGTCTTCATGAAATTTATTTACATTTACAATATTGTATATATGTGTTACGCTAATCTCGTCGTATTTACGGAATAGATGTCAATTTGTGTATCATGATGGTAATAAATCAAACAATTTATTAGTACCTAGAGGTGCACCACAGGGCTCGATTCTTGGTCCACTTTTATATTCAATTTATTCTAATGATCAGCCAACTAATTTGAAGTTCTGCAATGTACAAATGTACAGATGATGTTCAGTTATACATTAGTTGCTTGCCGTCTGATATTACAAATTGTATAGAGAAAATAAATTGTGATCTGCATAATGTGTTTCAATGGGCGTCGATTACACTATGCGATAAAATAAAAAAAAAAATAAATACACACAGCTAATGACATAGTATAAGTTGTAAGTTCTGTTGAGTAGAACTCAAAAATATTTTTTTTTTTATATTTCTTCTCCCTCCAAACTTGTTTTGTTGGACAAAAACTGTTTTTTTTGGACTTTACGCACATATTTATTGATTACACAAATATTTCTGAATCGATGTCCAAAATTTAAGCCTTATTAGAAAGGAGAGGGATCGATTTTAAAACGATGTACATATACATATATATTATTTGACTTAATATGCTATGAGGTTTGATGAGGTAAACTTGACGAATGCGAATTTTTTTCATATTTTTTCAAGTTTGTCCGTTCATAGTTGCAAACTTTAATTAAAAAATATGAAATAAGTGATGACATTCTGAAAGTGCATTATCTTGTGAAGAGATTGACACTTTGTTTGATCAAATCGGACAAAAATTACCGTAGTTATTATTTAAAGAGTCTAACAGTCGAGATATATTTTTCATATATATTTTTTCAAATGAACTTTTAGTTCAAAAATTTTCAGATTTTTTGATGGATCTTGATTATTTATCGGAAAATGTGCCAGAAGTTGGCCAATACTTGCGCAAAGAGAAATAATAATATTTGCAAAGAACACAAATATAATCTAGTAGTCGTGCAAACGTGAAATTGACACATTTTGCGATAAGCAATCAAGATCCATCAAAACTTTTGAAAATTTTTGAACTGAAAGTTCGTTTGATAATCTTATCATCTGACACATATAAAAAATATAACATGACTGCTATACTATTTTAACAACTACGGCAATTTTTGTCCGATTTGATCAAATGAAGAGTCAATCTCTTGATCATTTATTTTATAGTTTTTATTTAAATTTTGCAATTAATAATAGCTAAACTTGAAAAAATGAGAAAAAATCATATTTTCCAAGTTTACCCGATCAAAACTCATAACATGTAAGTTTCAACCATATGCTTTGTATACCATTTTAAAGGCTCATCTGTTTCCTTTTCAAAAAAGTTTGGATTTTGAAAATAGGATAAAAAATATTTGGGTAGTCAATAATTTCGTGTGAAAAAATCAAAAAATACATCTTTTGTCAAATAAAGAAAGTGGAGGGTTCGAGAAATATAAAAAAATACTTTTGAGTTCTACTCAACAAAACTCACAACCTACACTATGTCATAGCTGGGTGTATTTTGACTGTCGCACCGTGTTACTGATCTTACGAGGTGAGGTGTTTGATAGATATCCCATTAAGCGATTATATAGGCCTTAAAGGAAATTGTATAAGCTTTCTTTTGAGCAAAAAAAAGGCCTAAATTGAAAAAAAATTAAAAAAAAAATAATTTAAAAAAAAAAAAAAATTTTTTTTAAAAATTAAAAAAAATATTTTTGGAAAGATTGAAGAAATAGCTATCTAATATCCTTTGGAAAATTTTTGCTAGGACCAATAGGTGAAAAGTTACACACATTTTAAAAAAACCCTGTATGACCAAAATGTCCAACTTAAATAACGAATAACGGGGGTTAAACCCCCTCTAACTCCGGCAGTTCTTGACTGATAGAGCTGTCTGGCCAACTATCCAATAGTACTAACCTTGGTGCAAATTTCATCCAAATCGGAAGACATCGATTTTAAAAATTGGGTCACTTGACACGAAATTGCCCATATATATATATATATATATGTATATAAATTGTATATATATTTCATATATATATATATATGTAACACAGATCAGCAATGAGTATTCAAAACGATGAGTAGATTCGAACATTTACTTAGATTCGAACTTAACATTTACAAGAATCACAAAATAAGTATGATTCGCATACGAACACTGCAATACTCACTAGAAGGGTGTGTGTTTGCTTTGCTTGCTGTCTTTGTATTTTCTTTCTTCTTTGTTTGTAAATGCAACAACAACTAAGACTGAAAATTTTGATGAATGATTGAAATCACTCGAATCATTTATGAGTATTATAAGTTTTTCTAAATTTATAAATCTGAATGAGTAGGCGTATGAATCAAACATATTTCGAATGTTATGAGTTTGATGTCAACGTTGTACTCATACTCATTGCAACCTGTACTTATAAATCAATGTTGTAGTGAGTACGAATGAATCAGAGTAGTTGAATTTCAATACTGTTGACTCACTCATACTCAAAATTTCATGAGTACTTATGAATAGCGAAAAATCGATTAATTGCTGATCTCTGATAAGTAATATAAGATATAATGTAGACTTATTTTGTCCACTGTATATATATATATATGTACATATTAGTTTATGCCACTGTTTCTTCAAATATCATCTAAAACAATCGAGGTCTATAAATAATATACATAGGTGTGTAAAACAAAAGCAATGAATTAATCACCCTTATCGTGGTTGTCGTAGTCGTTTTTAGTCGACTGTCGTATTTGTAGTCGAATTAAAAACTTAATGGTATCGTGAAAGCTTTACGACTACGTCAATTTTGAAAAAGAACTGTAGTGTAATAGACTGCTTAATTTTATTTGCTTCAACTTGTTTCAAAATCTGTCAAGAACAACAGTTTTTTACAAATATTAAAACAAAAAATAAAATAACGAAAAACAAATAAAAAACAATAGTAAAAATAATTTCATTTCTTGTTTGGATATTTTTTTAATTATGTTGAGCGTCGCATTTTATTCATCTTCAAAAGAAGAGGAAGATGCTATTTCAAAAAAAAATAATTAAGGCAGCAAAACGATATATTTTCCATGCCTAATAAGAAGTGAGTTTAAACATATGTATGTACACATTTTTCGTAAAAGTGATCTCATAAGCAAATTTATTCCAGATTTGTTAGTTATTTTAGGCTTAACAAAGAGGCCTTCAAATATGTTTTAACGACGATTTCTCCGAAATTGAAAATCCCAAGGAAGCAAACCGGAGTGTCCAAAGTGGTCAAGTGAACTGCTGCTTTAAGAATACTAGCTGAAGGAAAAAGGAGCTGGGAATAACTTAATGTCAACCTTTGTCAGTCTTCTGTAAGCGATTCCTTTCATGAACGCATAGGAGCTATGTATAATGAATTTTGTTCTCATTGGATATCTTTCATTACTAATCCAGAGGAAAAATATGAAAAAAAACATTTTTTTAAAAAACTGGATTTATTTTATTGAATTTACTTCGTCGCCGTGACTAAAAATGCTTACGACTATTTTTGAAATATTTGACAGGCAAATACCTTGATACCGTTGTTGTAATAGATTTTTAACCAGTGTCGAATTTAGAGACGTTTTTGCCAACCACGATACTGTTTTTTAAAAACGCCTCAAATACGCCACATAAATGTCTACCACGATAAGGGTGAATATTTCGTCTATGAACGATTCCGGAACGATTACGGATTCCGGGTTTCGTTTCCATTTAGACTGTAGCTTTCAAAGAGTTCGTTTCGTTTTATAATATTACATTTTAATATTTAATCTCTGTACCTTAATTTTTGTACAGCTCAGCTCATAGAGCGACATGGAACTAACTAGCTTACTAATTATGGATTCTGGGTCCCTTTCGGTTAATAAATATATATTAATATTCGTTACTCGTTTGCATTTTTGAATATCGATGATATAAAGAAGTTAGTATTTTGTAACTTCTTTTTCTATTTCACATTTCGTTTTGTTACAATATTAATGATGAATTTAGTTCATATTTGTTTTGAAATAAAAAAAAAATGTAAAAAACCTTTTGAATCTATTCTTATAAACTAAAATTTAAGACTGTAAAGAAATACAGATTATAAAGAGGTTAGCTCGCTCATATAGTGTTAATCCGAGTGTTCACAGCTTCTGATAAAATTTTCTATTTTGCAATAATATAAAGAAATGCGACGAATGTATGCAGTCTTCGTGTTGAATATGTAGTTTAAAATAATTTTTTATTGTGACAATTTGTTTTAACGTATCTTCTACAATATGTTATACAACATCTTATTATAAAAAATATTAAATTTTGAAAATGAATTAATTTGTTATTTTGTAATTCATTCATTCGTTGTTATACTCTTGAAGAGTTCAGACGAAGAAACAGCATATCAGACGGCCGCTGCTGTCCGAAACTTACTATGCAACTGTAATAGTTTTCAGCTTCAAATACTTTTAGCTACAATGTCTGTAATAGTTAAAAATACCAGCGGTGTTTTCCATTTAAGAGGGATTCTTGACTACTTATTACTCAAAATGCTGCGAAAGCTACAAAATATTAAAGCTCTTATTCAAAAAGTGCTGTTCGTGGAAAAGATTTTACTAACACAAAACTAGTTTAAATTAGTCTATTTTCAAATATTGAGCCTAATATATGTAGATATGGTCTGACAGACCTTTGTTTTACCAAAAATGACAGCGTATCAGCATCAACCAATAGATTCAAATATTTTGTCAAGTTTAAAGAACTTTAAGCTGGCTGATCCAACTAAACGGTGTTCTATCGATTTACTCTTAAGTGAAGATGTCTATAGTAACATTATTTTACCTCAGCAAAAAAAATTAATAAGTACTTAATCTCACAACTTAAGGCCGAGACACATAGAATCCGTAATACGTAAATTTTCTCACTGAAATTTTTTTACATTCAGTAACTTTTTACGCATTTTGATTGTTTTTCTCTATTTTTTTGTGATATGGAAGGAAAAAAACACCAAGAAGTTTGAAAGTGTAAAAGTGTATGTATTAAGAAGCAAAAGTTAATAATAAAAAGTCTTATATAAACAATAGGTGATAAATTAATCGAAGACGAGGGATGTTCGCCTGTCTTTACGAAAAAACAAAAATGGATTACCGAAATAAGCTGAAGAAGGAAAAGTCGTGGGTTTCTGTAACAGTAGATCCATCAAAGTATTCATTGTGGTATACACCAGAGAACTGCATGAGTTGATTCACTTTCACTGTCCACTCACATATAAGTTGCTTTTGTTATGTTGTTTAACATCAATATGTTTCAATGATATTGCTTGCAGTGCTGTTTCTCTAACAACTGAATGTAATATACAGTATTCCCTCGATTTACGTCGTAGAATGTTCCGGAAAAAGGCGACGTAAATCGAAACGACGTAAATCGAATTTCAAATAACTCATACTATCAGATGCATTTATTTATGCACTTTTTCAAAAAAAAAAACTAAAATAATTAAATTTTTATTCTGTATAACTAAGTACATACATAAATATAGATGGATTTTTGATTTGTTATAAAAATTTATTTCATATGTTGTTCACAAAAAGTTTAATAAAAAACAAAAATTTATCCATTAGCACTTAAATATTTATTTTTTTTAAAACTCTCTATTTTATTCAAATAGTTACACACAAATATTGAATTTTTTTAAAGAGGGAATTCCCCTGATTTTGTTTATAAACAACAGGGGCGACGTAAATCGAATGACGAAGCAAATCGAAGTTGAAGGGAACAATATTTTTGACGACGTTAATCGAAACAACGTAAATCGAGGGAATACTGTACTCACTTTTGTTTTTTAAGTACTGTTAGTATAAATAAATAAAAAATTCTTACTGTTGTTTGATTGTTTTGTATAGAAATCAAATATCTCACAACTCATATGAAATTTTGAGTTGACATTAAAAAACAATTTGAAAGTCTTTCTAGAAAATTCAATACAATGAATTCAGAATTATTAAGAAATGTTGAAAATGGAGTTTGCCATGTAAAAAGAAAGAAATGAAAAATAAGTACGTTGCTAATTTAAGTATTATTCACTTCACGGCTTGTTTCCTGTGTCCACCAACCAATTCTTGCCTAGATGAAATTAATTTGAAAGAAGTAAAAGCGTTTTGTATTTCCGAAATTAGGAAGTCTGTATCGCCTTCTTCAAGTCCAATTCATTATTCAACATTTGATGAACCACCACTAGATTTCCAACTATTTTTCTCTAATTTTATTCAAACAAACCTATCCGCTACGGAAAGTATATCCGGTGAAGTAAATCGTTATAGTCATTTAGAAATGAATATTGATATTGAAATGGTCACAAAACCACACTCCGGAATACCCTCGTTTACACAAACTTGCCAAAAAATTATGAGTATTCCCGCAAGCAATGCAGCTTCCGAACGCGTATTTTCCGCCGCATGTAACATAATCACCGAAAAGCGTAACCGCATTGGTCTACAAACTGTAAATAACTTACTGACATATGTAACTTCTTTTTTCCGAAATGTAAATAAGAAAATAAAAATTCAAATATATTTTGCATTAATTAATAATATTAATATTGCAGTAAATTATAAAATAAAACTCCTCGGCTCACTTGAAAATTTTACATAAAACAATATTTGTTAAAAGAGTTTTTTAAAAAGTATTCAAAACACTCATACTGATTCGTTGCTTCTGTGAATCATATAAATAAACAGAAGTAGCAAGCAGTGACAAGCAATTGTTGACAACAGGCTCGATAATATGAATCATGTATTAGAATATTTAATTTTTATTACTGTCAATTGCTAGCTCAGTATTCATTTTAGAGAAGACAAAACTATGCCATTTGATTCACAATCATGCAGTTCTCTGGTATACACATGCGTTCTTTGCGTTGCTGTCTGTTGAAAAAATTTACACACTGTGCACAGGTATCTTATGGGTCTTTAATCATTTCCGTTGGGCGGTATTTGGTCCTACAGAACCAGTCTCTTTTCCAGACGTAAGAAGACACATTATGCTGAATATTGTAGAAATAGTTTTAAGTAGAATAGGAAATTTTATTTAATAAAAATTTAGTTTTTAAAAACCCAAGAAACGAATAAGTTCATTTTAGTAATTAGCGCGTTAGAATAGTCATTCATTTTCATTTTGTTTAAAACTGGGTATTTATGAACATATTTCCAAATTTTTCCACATGTAAAGTCTGTGGTGGCAATTTCAAATTCTCTGTAGTCCATACATTGTGCACATATTTCCAAATGTAACCTTTGTCGACATTCGTTGCGGCTTGTGTCATCTTCAACCGATATGTCGTTGCTCTTGATAGCTGTGTTGCCCTTGTTTACCTTCTTTCCATTGTTAACTTGACCAATTTCATAGTATTTATTGGCGTTTTATCGGACAATTATATAATTATATAAGTTGACACCAGTTCTTAAACAACAAATGCAAAGATTGTTATCCTTTACAAAATTCCATGTTGACTTGTATTGAATTTGTTACATTGATGCAATTTGTGAATGATAGTCATTAGGTAAGATGATGTTCTGCAGTTATTGTAAATGACGGATTCGCTCTCCCTTTTTTACTAAAGTGCATATCTGATTTCGCCGTCTCTGTAGCAAGGGTAACAATTTCTGCAACTTTGCACTGAACTGGCACACATTGAGATATTAACTGAAATTTTGTATATAGTGTTTTATTCATTTCTCTTTTTTATACAGTGGTAGTTTGTTGACCAATTCGTCGATCAAATTGGGGTTTGATAGATAGGAGTGGCGTATGCATTTTCTAGCTTAGATATAATCGTACTGAAATTAACCAACTCACACATTTTCCTTCCAGTTATTTGTGGAAAGGCACAGACTTTGGCAATTTAACTCCGAATGAACACTTGGGGATGTCCGTAAAAGAATTTCAATATATTTATCAAATGGTTCACGCTGTTCGGGATGAATGAGTACGTCATGACAAATCATTGTAAGGTGTAGGAATGAAACGAGCAGTGTGGCCTGGTTTGAAAATGACAGCAAGCTAAATTGCATTACAAAATAAGCTAAAAATATAAATTTCAAGGTAAAAAATTTTTCTGTTCCCAACAAAATATTTTCTTTAGTTGAATACTATTTAAGTTAGAAAGCGTTTATGATGATCTGCTCAATATTAAACTATTTATTAAAGTAAAAAATGAGATCTTTAAATGTTTTTCGACGGTAATATCAGTTGATTCATCAATAATGACTTATGTCGCCTGATAGAATTTATTTTAAATGAGATTTAATTATTGCTGTACATTTTGCTCGGCCTACTTTATGCTTTCTAGAGCTGCTTTGCTGTCTTTAAAAATATTTTTTTATTTTTTTTTATCACTTTTATTAAGAAGAGCTATTCGAAGTATGAATCACTACGTATAGTGCAAGGCGAATTCATAGAAGGTGGAAGTGCTTTACCAGCTGATGCAAATAACAATGTCAAAAATTTTTGTTTTTTGTGTATTTTGTTTTGATAATCAATTTCGTTTTTTCTTATTGTGTCAGAAGTTTGTATATTTTTCTTCTTTTTCTTCTTCTTCTTGTTCAGTAGATATATCATATTATTTGTTCGAGTTGTTTTATTTTTTGTCCCCAGCTCAATTGGAATTAAGTTGGGATGCATACGTTTACTGAAATGGCATTAAGTTAATAATTTTTATAAAATTTTTTAACATTTTTCTTCTTATCGCCATTCTTTAGTCAGCTGTTTTTGACAAGATGAATTCGCCTTGGTATAGTGCTTAGAATAATTCATTTTTTTTTGTTTATTATTGGTACTAACTATTGGAGGTTCCATTGTTTTTTGATTGTTGCTTTTAAAAGCTCCATACCTTTATTTACTGGATTTCCCATGCGTCAGTAAGTTGCTTAATTTGGATTTTAATGTGCAATTACAGTATTTGCACCCTACTTCGTTCTCCTTTACATGAATAAGCCAATTCGAAAGTCCATTATCTACAAACCAATTTTTCCTCAATTTTTGGGATTTTTTTTTAATAGCAACGAATATATTTTCCTAACAGCCATCTCATTTAATTTTTCCAACATTACCTTTGGCTGGTGCCCGGCACGCACAAATCTTCCTCATTCTCACTACTGCTGTTCGCAGTTTGCTATACAAATCACTTAATTATAATATAAGCTATTTTGCTTACACAGATACCTATCTTTCCCTATTCAGTTGTGTTAAAATTTAAATTTTTAAAATCAAATTTCACTAAAAAATTAACAGACAAAAAGAAAACACAAATTCACAAATACTACGTTTGGCAAATATGTTCTTTCTGTAATGCAATATTCTTAACATTTTTAAGATATCAGACCCATTGCATAATTCTTGTAACGACCTTAAATATTTAATTTAAAATTTTTTATACTAAGTGTTGTATTTTTTGATTTCTGTGTGTAACATACATTCATTTAACTATGAATACGAAAAGGCTAGAAAACGATAAATCAGTATAAAAAAAGGCTAAAAGCTAAAAGAAAAAATTTAAAGATAAGTCGCAAAAAAATAAGCTGGATTTAGCTCTAAAAAAGCCTGGCCACACTGGGAACGATACAAGTAAAGCCCCCTTCACACGGTAATACTTTACGTACGTTAAGTCTAATGAAAAAGTAGAATGAAATTCCATCCGTATGACAAAAAAGAGAATAAAAGCCGTATGATTTATATTTTTTGCGTTTACATGATCGGTATAAGACAATAACAAAGTAAAATGAAAACAGCTGTTACACTTTTTTCTATGTGTTTACATAAAAATACATCCCTGATCTAATGCGACTTGCTTGTTTTTTGAAACATTTCAAAAAATGAAGAGAGCCATACGACTGTCAAACTTTTCATCCGTATTTTCTTTCAATGTGTGATGGTTTCATTACATAGTACTTTTAGACGATCACATCCGTACTCTTCTACACAAAATTTTGACAGATCATATTACTTGTGGGACCGTGTAAAATAGGCTTAAATACGCATACATATTCGATACCAAGTATTTTTGGTGTATACTTTGTAAATAAGTATGGCAATATCGAAAGAAGATACTCGCTTGTTTTTACCGATCTGTTAGACGCCTTTTGCAGGTTTAAAAAAATTTGCAAACTACTTTGAAAAGTTTTGTGTTTCTAGGAGATAAGGGAAAAACGAGCGGGTGTAAATTCTCACTTTAATGTACTCGCAAAGTTGCTTTGTTCTCTGTTCGTCGTTTATCTAAATACAACAGCAACAAAATATTAAGAGATTGTCAAAGTAGACTTTGAACGTGCAAAAGCGAAACAAACTTTAAAAGAAAATGTAAAAGAGTTTGTCAAAATTCTTCGCAGTGTACTTTGAAAGTACAAAAGGCGTCTTAACTCTTTTTTGTTAAAAACCACAATATAAGCAGTAACGAATCGAATTTGACAGGAGCATAGGCCAAATTTGAAAGAGACAGCAAATATTACCAAAAAGTATTTCTGTCTCTGTCTAATTCTCTCTGTTTTGTTTATTTATGTTTGTTAATTTTTAGGGTGGGTTTTTATTTTCTATTTTGGTAGAAATTGATGATATTTTTGTAGAATAATAGAATAGTTTTGAAAGGAAATGAACTGTTTTATTGGGGAAACGTAATACGGAACTAATGTATTTGGTGACACCTTTCATCGATTGTCACTAACTTAGTATTTAACCAATTTAGAGGTATATTCACAAGCTCCTGAAAAAAAAGTTATTAGTATATATTTTGTTATATTTTTCTTTTTACTTATCTCTTACACACGGATCTTGTTTCATCTTAAAGAGAAATTGCTAAGAGTTCGATTAATAATGACAAAATTACCGAATTTTAACTTTTTCATTCAAGAAATTAATAAATACTGGTAATACACACAAAGTTCTGCAAGAAAAAAATTTTATGAGGAATGTGTCTTATTTGATCTTGATATATTTAGCTTCTTACTTACCTTTTGCACAAGAAACTATATTCATTGTGACCAAAAACCATACAAATTTCGATTAATGATTAAATATTTACGAATTTTTAAAATTTTCATTGAAGAAATTAAAAAAAATTCTAAATTTTCCCTTTTTTAACACAAAATAAATGTTTATTTACATTTAATTTTCCACTTTATCCGCCAGTTTTCACTACGTATATCTGTTGCTTCTAACACACTTGCTTCGCACAAACTTTTAACATTTTTTTTCTCCCTCTAGTTTAGCCTATGCATTTATGTTAAGAGCCTTTTTCAAATGTCATTGCTTTCGTTTCTGTTTGTTTTGTGTTAAAAACTATGTCGTAGTCCGCGTTGCTAGTCATTTTTAGCATTTTATTTTTGGAAAAAAATTTGTATTTTGCGAAAGTAAAAAAATATTAAAAGAAAACATCGGAGTGCTGTGCATCTGTTACTTTCTCCGTTGGTATTCCTTTGCTATATTTGCCTGGAACTAGTATATACTTAATTTTATTTTAAACATAAATATTTCATGTTATTATTATTGAATTTATTACAAAAAATTTAAAATTAATGAAAATATTTGATTGTATGAAATGAAAAGGTTTGATAAGGTAAACTTGGCAAATGCGAATTTTTTTCATATTTTTTCAAGTTTGTCCATTCATAGTAGCAAACTTTAATTAAAAAATATGAAATAAGTGATGACATTCTGAAAGTGCATTATCTTGTGAAGAGATTGACACTTTGTCAATATTTTAGATTTTCTATGTATTTCTTTGGTCTGATTTCTTATGACTACATCATTCAGATAGGTTTTCGATATTTATTTCATCCTTATGAATTGTGTGCAATGGGTCAATTCGACCTCCGGGTACTGTACTTGTCACAGTTGACAAGTACAAGTCCTCTAACCTTATGAATTGTTGTGATAGTGTTCTTAGCATTCAAAATGCTAACAAAAGCTTTATCAGATTTAATAACGCTTTTGCGATAAAAACACCTGGTTCAAGTTCTTGATTTGGAATTAGCATTTCTTCATCACAATAAATGAAGCTAAGTTGACATATTACTTCAGATCTTAGTAGTTAAATAAAATTACTATTATTTATAAAAAGTCACCGTAGTCTAGTAGGTAGTGTGTTGGCTTATTAGATGTAAGGCCACGGTTCAAACCCCTGGTCAAACATCTCCAACAAAACGAAATATGAAAAAAATATTTCTTCGACGACTTCCTCTCAGCAGATTTTTGGCAAAAGCTCCGAGTTTAAATAAAATTGCCATGAAAGATTCTCAAAAAATCTATCGTTCGGAGTCGACTATAAACTGTAGGTTTCGCCACTCGTGTATAAAATTAACACACGCGACATAAGTGGCATGAGAAGCTAGGTCGTAATCCTGACTGAGGGATTGTAATAGCCTGGAGATATAGTAATGTGAATTTGGCGGGCATGGGTTGAGGGCAAAGCGTTTTTCCTTTTTTGAAAGTTTTTTCCATTAATTCCGGTGGCTGTTTATCCGAGGAAGATTGATGAAAGCGTTCCAGAGACATAGCGGTTTTATTAAATTATTCACTGGACGTACGCTTCATTGTTATTGTTTACTTATCAAAGTTTACTTGTATATTTGCTTCACCAACAATATTTAAAAATACTTACGGTTACAATAGATGTTCTAAAGAAAAAAAAAATAGCCTAAACATACTATACTCAAAACAATAAACAAATGTTTTGGTTTTTAACTGTTATGTATATGGTATATTTGTTTTGACAATACTTTAAGTTTCACTCTTGTTATTTATATTGTTATTTATAATTGGTATTCCAATCGATTGTGAGACACTAAAGGGGCGCCAGACGGGGTGATGTAATCCTGATTAATGTTTAACATACAATTATACTATTTAATGAAATCCACGTCAATGATTCGGTCGTATGTTTAGGAAAGTCATTATGCGCTACTATGGAAATCATGAGGTATTAAATAATTTTTGAATTTTAAATTCAAAAGTACACTGCTCATGGATGCAATTTCTTCTTGCCCTCTTCCACTTATTTTTGTTATTCTGTTAGCATTTATCTGGATAAAATCGGAATATTTTGACTTTATTGTTGTTTAATACTAATGTTATTCACATTAATCTAAATGAAGAAACATAAGTAGAGGTTAAGATTATACACTTTATTTATTGCTCTGATCTTAGGGAATGGTCGGAGTTTTCCGGACCAGTACAATATCAGTATCAATTTTCAACGGTTCTAACCGAATAAGGATTGTTTGATTAATGTTATCAAAAAAAAAATCCACTCTAGTGGTCTCTTAAGTCCCGATATATCATATATGTCAAATGCCTCTTTCTTATGTGGTATTGAGAATTGTTCCCTCTGCTTGAATATAATTTCTCTTATTGTTTCCAAAGAGGTAACACCTATGGTTAAATGTTTTTTCACTGTTTCGGGAAGTAAATAAATTCTTTTATTTATACATTTATTTTGTCAATTAATTCCCATCGGTCCATTTGTATTTTATCTAAATGATCTGCTCTATTTAAGTACTTTGTCTTTATTCTTTTATTGTGCATTGAATAAATTCGTAAAATTAAATTCGTTGTTATCAAAACGAATAGTATTATAAGTCAAACTTCAATTATAATTACATTTATCTTATTCAGCGTCACTTCTACTTCATTAACTACTTTACACTGATTTTTCTAATTTAGTTTGAGTCTTAACCATTACTTAAATGTTTACAAAAAGTGTTATTATCCATGGTACATATGTATGTTCTATTCTTATCTATTAAAGACGTGCACAGTTCCAACTGTTCGCACATGTTTCTATGTGTATACTGAACTGAGTGCGTATAGATGAGTAATTTTGTGTTTCAGTTACAAGTTGGTATTGTTATTATTTGTAGCAGTTGTGGTGTGAGTGGATAAAGAGAGAATGAGTATAACATATTGGTTTTACTATATTTCTCACAAGCAAATACTTGTAGTTGATGGTGAAATACAATAAGTAACTTATTGTATTGAATAAGTAACTTATTGTATTGAATAAGTAACTTATTGTATTTATAAAAATTCTGCATACGAATGAGTTGTAGCAGATATGTATGTATATTCAAGTAATGCACAAAGCTTTCTATTGTGTCATTTTCAGACGTCGGCACCATTGTTGCACAAGAACTGCTTCTCATTGTAAATGAAATGTTTCATCAGGTAGCAAACATCATTATGGAAAGATTTACATTGATAACAATGTATAAAATTTTTTGATGACCATTTGCGAAACAGATGACCATAAAATATAATCCTTTGAAATATGCAGGTACCTGCAGTATGTAATGATGACTCTTGCTATAAATCCATAAAAACTTGTGCGAAAAATACCAACGTCGTTCGTTTGAAAAAATTGCACTGGCTATATATTCAGAAGATTAAAAATTTTGGTGCTCGAATATTCCAAAGGGTTATATTTTAAGGTCATCTATTTCGCATTTATTTACATTATTATGTATGAAATTCTTTCGATAATGATATTTTTTGCCTGATGAAATATTGCCATCCTTTACAATGGGCAAAATTCACAGAATTTTCTTTGAATTTATAAGTGAAATATTTCTATTATTCCGAAAAGTAAACAATATTTGTTCGAACACTGCTTGAAACAATAATTACCAATAATTTACATGCTTTTCATGGCAATTTTTTCTCTCAGAGTTTTTGCCAGAAATCTGCTGAGAGGAAGTCGCCCAAGAAATATTTTCATATTTTCGTTTTGATGTCTGACCTTGGACTCGAACTCGGGCCTTTCGTCTAATAAGCCAACACACTACCTACTATACCACGGCGACTTCATGTATAAAATTAACGCACACAACACGAGTGGTGTGAGAAGCTAGGACGTTGTACAATGGGTCAATTCGACCTCCGGGTACTGTACTTGTCACAGTCGACAAGTACACGTCCTCTAACCTAACCTAACCTATATATATAAAAATCAGTCTTCAAAGCTTAACATACTAGATGTCATATAATTTAACGATTCCTTAAATTAAAAAAAAGCAAACTAAAAATTCACTCTTTTAAACATAAACGTACTAATACTATATATTTTAAACAGAAATATATTAGGTATTATATAAACAGGCAAACTTAACTACTTTTCAGATAACAAAAAAAATTCAGTCCTTTAAACTTAAACACGCTAGGTATTATATATACAAAACTTTAATAATCCTTGAAGGACAAACAAAATAGAAATAAGAATTAAGTTAAAATTGATAAGTAGTTTAAAAAAATATTTTTTTTTAGTTTTTCGAATTAACATTTACAAATAAAAGTTCATTAAATGATTTTCCATTAGATCCGAGTTTTGATCGCTTATCTGTTATAAGTGTCCGGGCAATGGAAAATATCCTTTCTGAAGGGGCGCTAGTTGCTGGTATGGCGAATATTCGGCAGCTTAATTTATATAAGAGTGGAAAATCATTTTTCCTATCATACCACCATTTCAAAATATCAAAATCATTTGTTAGGGGTGTATTAGTAGTTTTATATTTGCTGATTTCATTTGCAATTATGGACTGGTTAGAATTTGTTCCCTCTATTGGCTGTACATAATTTTCAAATAATGTATACATTTTTGATGAGGTTATTTCAATGCTCGGATTAAAAACTGTAGTGGGATTTAAATAAGGAAGCAACAAAGTTTTGCACTTGGTTATTACAGCTGTTTGTTCTTCTAAACTAAATTGCGTAAGCTGATTAGCAGGAGGAAATAAAAATATGGCTAATTTGTGATAAATTGAGATTTTGCTGTCTACTAACGAAATTAAAGTGTCGTGTAATTCTTTTTTAAATTCTGAAATAAAGCTAGGTTCATCATTTGTGGTGGTATTACATATTGCTTTTAAATTACGGACATGTGGATGGACTAAGTGAATTGTGGGATAAGAACTGCCTTCAAGTTCTTTAGAGGCATCCATGAAGGGTTTAAGAATTGTCATTAATTGGTCTAAATGATATTCTTTTACAACATTAAATTTCTGAGCTAGATTTTTTTCATTCAGTATTTTTTGGACATCAGTAAAGTTAGATTTTATAGATGATAGGGTATAATAGACTGTATTCCATCTTGTGGGTGTGAAACTTTTTAGTGAAGTCATTAAGTCGGAATTATGGCCAGATCTCTTAATAAATTTAACTAATTTGGAGGACTTTGTAACGATATCGTCAATTTGTTCTGAGGTTTTAATACATTTTTCGATTGTATTATGGAGAAGGTGGCTAATGCAGTTGATATTTTCATGATCTTTTAAAGCTGCTTTGATGTTGCTTCCCCTGTCTGTTACTATTGTTGTTTGATCATGTAGGGACAAATTGAACTCACTCAGTAAATTCTCTAATTTAGCTTTTATATTTGAGCCTATTTAATAAATAAATAATTTAATATAGTAATAATTTAATATAATAATAATTTATAATAAAATATATTTATAATGGACATTCTGTCAACATAAAGAAATGATTGCTCACTTGTATTCAAAATTCCTTTCATGGATTTTACTCCTAACAGTTTATTTTTAGACTCGCCATCCATAACAAAATGAATTGTTAAGGCTAGATAAGATATTTTTGAAAAATTTTCTGTCCACATATCACATGTCAGGGCATATCCAATTTCTTTTACAGATGAGATCTCTGTTTTTAGTTTTTCGAAATGAATAGAATAACTATTCTCAACGTTTCTTTGTATAGTTGATGGATGTGGCATTAGACTTTCCATATTAATATTTGGTCCAAATTTATTGCCCAAAGATAGCATTAACTTTGAATACTCTCGTAGTCCGCTATCTTTTACCAGAGAGTATGGACGAATGTCTCCAAGCACCCATTTAGTTATTGCATCTGTACATGCTTTTTTAATCTCCTGAGTTGGTTCGATTAACTCAGCTTCTTTTTCATTTTTTATCAATTCGTAGCACTTATGCTTATTTAAATTTGATAAAGAATTCTTATTATATTTGTACACATTTTTGCAAATTTTACATGCAACAAAATTAATATGTTCAACATCATTTTCGTCTTTAATAAACCCAAAGCATTCCCATAATTTGCTTCTCCCTCTTTTTTCAATAATTTTATATATATCTAACCGAATTTTTTCTTTTACTTCACTATTATTCATTTTGCTAATATTAACATTCACTTAACGCACCAAAGTCCTCTTGTATACTGGCTTCACTGCCAATATTTTTGAAATACTTATAGTTATTTGAAATGAAAAAATAGCCTATGAGTCATAGCCTATGACATATGTGATGTTTTTGTAACGCAGACTATTTCACTTGCCTGCCTGTTTGCATGGAAAACACAAACAAAAACAGGCAGGCAAGTAAAATAGCCTGCGTACCAAAAACATCACAATACTCTACTCAAACTGAACGCACCAAATTTCTTTTGTATACAGGCTTCACCACCAATATTTTTGAAATACTTATGGTTACAACAGTTATTTGACAAGAGTCACAGGCTATGAGTCATAGGCTGTGACAATCTCTACAATATTATTGAAAATACTTATAGTTACAACAGTTATTTGAGAAGAGACACAGTAGAGGCTGTAACAATCTCTACTCATAACAATAAACAACTGCTTGTGTTTTGCAGAGTATGGTGAGTGTGCAAAAGGAAAACCATACAACATCTGTTACACTCATTCTGTCATTTATATCCATTGTAACAGAGATGTGCATGTTATAGCTGTTTTGACAATACTTTAAGTTACAACTTTGCACGTCTATATTATCTATATGCAGGGTGGGGAATTTAAAAGTTTCAATTTAAAAATGCAATAAAACAAAAACGGCCCCAGAGCACCTCATTCGTGCATTTTTACGAGTGTATTTGGTCGTATCTCGGCATGGCATCATGGATGTTGGCCATCAAATGCTCAATTATCTCTGGTTTGTCGCTGAACCGCGTCTCACAGAAAATAGTCCAACATTGTCAATCACAGCTTCTTGGAGGCTAATTGACATCTTCATTTCGGTTTATTAAACGGCCATCAAACGTTTGATGCAATAAATCGATTGTGGCATGAGGTGTGATCCAAATTGCACCATCCTGTTAAACTAAACATCATTCACATCGATACCATGATAGGTGTCTCCATAGTCAGTAATGGTTGCGCCGTCCTCATTTTCAAAGAAATATGGGCCAATCATGCTTTCGCTCCACAAGCCGCACCAAACAGTCACTTGTAAGGGGTGCACTGGCTTCTGTAAGACCACGTGTGGGTTTCTGAGCCCCAAATACGGTAAATATGCTTATTAAAGTAACCAACAAAATGAAAATGAGCTTCATCCGAAAAAATGATTTTTTTTTTTGGCAAAATCCTCGTGTATTTTCTTGTTGGCCCAAATTTCCTATAAATCCCAACGTTGTTCATTATATTCAGTGCAGATAATATACTGAATTTTGTGACAGAATAGAATGACATAAGTATTGACAGATTGGAAATAACAGATGGTTCAAATAGATGGCCCACCCTATATTTATTAATATACTTTTATAATTTTTCTTCCTGCGTTTTGTTTTTTGTTTGCTTTTTTGTATATATGCTTACATATATATTCAATTAAAAAGGTTTTGTCAAAGGCGGTTAACGCCTACTGACCTAAGAGTGTTACAATAAAAAAGTTTTTTTTTTGTTTATTGAAGCTTCTTTCAATTCAATGGTTTTACCCAAGGTCTGCTGAATTATTTTGTATAAACTTCTGCTAAGTCATCTTCAGCGGTACGGCGTCCAAATGGCCACCTTTCATTGATAAGGCATGTTGACAGGCAGAGGCCTTGTGGCTTCAACATCATCCTTTTGTTGTACCGGCCTGGTCTGCCGTAAGTAAAAAAAAAATATTTGTACGTAGTACCTGTGTGCAGACTGCAAGCGCTTTCCAAGATTTTGTGCACTCCCGGAGCTACTTAGAGCACTGGCAGGATCACTGTTATATGTTAACAATTACAGCACTTCCAGAATTGTGGCAGGATCGCCATGTAAATGAAAGAAATATCGATTAATTGTTTATGGCTAGTGCAGAAGTCCCGCACTCAGGCTCTTTATTTAAAGTTGGTAAACAATTAATTTACTATTCATATTAATTAAAATCAGAGATGCCCTAATTGGAAATGAAGAAAATGTTAGAATACACTGGATCCCTAGTCACACTGGCATTCTTGGAAACGAAAAGGCCGATGACGCTGCAAAGTACGCTTCCTTTGCGCCTGTGTTCTTGGAACCACTCTTTGAAAAAATTGATCTTAGACGACATATAACCGAACACATAAAAAGGAAATTTAATGAAACTACACCTAAACATTATCACTATTCTGTGATAAATCCGAACAACATTAGCCCATTATATCCAGTGACAGTAGAAAAAGACAAAATAAGGACCTTCTCCAGACTTAGACTTGGTCACACAGCTTTCTCTCACGAATTCCTTATAAAAAGATCAAACAATCCAACTTGCAACAGATGTAAAACCAACTTAACTATCAAACATGTTCTTGACGATTGCCCAGGATTCTCCCACTTAAGACGTACACACCAACCAATTTCCAGATTCACTAATCTTCTCAGTGAAACAAGTATTCATAATATTAATACCATCTACAACTTTATTAAGCAAACCAGACTTCCGATTTAAAAATCCCTAAAGCCGATAGCCTTTGCAGCTAGTGCTTTCTTTTTTTTCTCTTTTAGTTCTAGAATTTATTCATAGAACTAAAATAAATAAATAAATAAATAAATAATTTACTATTCATTTACAATTAATTTTTTATTCTATAATGTTTCAGCTTTAATACATATTTAGTGCTGATGAAGCATTATGTTTACAGTGGAAGTTATAGCGGTCTGATCGTACTTTTATGAAGTAGGATGAACCTACACCCCACATCATGCGTTTATTTGTTGTTGAGCTCATTGCACAAGAGAGTCGTGTACCATTATAAATAAATATATTTAACAAAACGAACAACAATGTATGTTATACAAACATTTCTTAAATCAAATATATTTGAAGCTGAATCTAAGTCCATAATGTTTTAAGTTGCACAAATTTGGGTTTTTAAAAGAATTATTTTTTTATTTTATCAAAAAAATGTACTTGTCTTCCAAAACTCCCAACTGTATTGTACCTGGAATTTGGTTTATGTTCTTTATTTATTTCTACAATAAAAATTCATTTTTGCTGTATAAACAAGATATTATCTCGTAAGTTTTCTATGGCTTCCACGAATACTTGCTACTAAAGTAAATTATTTATTTATTAATTACAAGCTGAGTTTTTGCTCGATTTAGTGAAACAGGAATCGTACCCACGACCCTCACGCTAATAACACTAGACAAACAGGGCACCCACTAAAGGTAAAGCGCTGATTTTGTTCTGGGCAGAGGAATGGGCTATTTAAAATATTCTGGATACTCATTTTATAATTGTAAGACTCTCGAGCTGGAGCATGCGGAGGGTCAGCTATTTATATTTTGTCAAGACTTAAACATCATTTATTAGAAGAGCTGTGTGGTGATTACCTACAACCAACATTTCTAATATCGTCGGCTAACTCGCCTCCGAGGTTTTGGGCTACAGAAGGCGAATATCGCAACTTCTATAAATGTCAAACATATATTCTGGGAACCCGACTTATGACGCCTGGGGTCGCGTATTGTTTGATATAATATTAAAAATATTAAACGTTTCGATTATTTCTGTGTGTTATTGATTTTGGAGTGATTAAAGGTGTACCTAGATTTTAAATTTAAGTCGAGGACATATTAAATTAAGTTTAAAAAATACATCAGTGCTCACTGAACGCAAAATATCCTGTTGGGAACTCCAGATGACGATAAGGTTTCTATTTCCAATTTTGGTAAAGATATCAAGAAAGCAGCCCAGTGCGCAAATTTCAGTCATCCCAGACAAGGTGTAACAGGGTTTAGTCCATTAACGTTTAAAGATTGGTTTCTGCAAAATATTTGAAGTCTTAATTATTGATTGTGGCGTGCTACCCGGAATCTTAAACAAACTATCATGTTGAAGTCTCCTTTACGAAGCGAAACTGGCCGTTGGGTGAGAAGCACATGTGTTTATCAATAGAAATTATCCCACTGAAAAGTCAAAAAATATCTTACTCGATTGTGTCAAACTTGGCGGGTTGTAGTTTTTTATACAACTAATCCAAATAAACAAGTAATTAACAGATTAATTTGAGTGTTTAATCCGAAAATATTAATTATTATTATATTAAATATTATTATTCACCCTTATTCTGGTTGTCGTCGTTTTTGAGTCTAATATTTAAGTCAGCTCTAATATTTAAGTCAGCTGATTCATTTTATGGTTTATTTAAAAAAAAAGTTTTTATTTCTGTGATACGAGCGTTATTTTTTAAAAATGTTTTTTATTTGTGATACAAGTTCAGATTCGAGTGATGAAAATAATAAAGAAAACTTAATTTTGCAAAGAAAACTACTCAGATTAAAGTCCTTTCTAATTCACTTTCGTGCAGTTCCTCCTCTCTATTAGCTCTTTCTTCCATAATTTTTAATTTTTTTTCTTCTATGGAAATTTTTTTTTTTGTATTTATTTAAATCTCGGAGACTGTATTTTACTGACGACAAAGTGTTAGATATATCAGTCAAAAGTTTTATCTGCTTATCGCTGTGCTTTTCTAGCAATTCATTGCGAGCATCGGAGTTGTATTTGGTTTTTGAGATGGAACTAGTTCTTTTCCTTTTAGGAGTACAATATGGTTGTTGATGATTGGAGCTTGAAGGCATTGAATCCAAGTTGTTTTGTGATGATGTTCCAGGTAACTTTTGGTTAATGGGGGCATCAATTGTGTCGAACTCAAAACCGTTAGCCGTTCCTTCTTCCAAATAACCTTCTGACACTGGGACCTCAACATTATTAGCCTGAATTTGAACACCTTGTACAATACCCTCCGGATTAATATGTTCACCAAACTGCAGCAGATTTGCTATATCTTCCTCCAAAGGGGTAAATGCCAACTGCTTAAATCTACCGCCACCTGTGGCATTACAATCACTTTTGCCATCCATCAGAACGTCTCCTGGGTGGGCCAAGAGCATTTAAAACTTTGGCAATATCTTCCCATTGTGCTTTAAAATTGCTCTGAACGTTACCTCTAATAAATCCTCTTGCGAGAGATGGATTTTTCTGCAACTCTTCCACAAGCTTCTCAAATTGATTTGAATTTGTCAATTTAATTTTTTCATTTTTTTCCATTTTGTTATATTTTTTTGTTTTTTAACTTTAAAACAACAACTTGTTACTAAAAATGACGTCGACAAAATCAGGGTCGACACAACACAATATCGACGGCGTATTGACTTACAGAATACCAAATGTGTGTCGACAGTCATCGATAACTGTCAATAACGACAAACAGAATACCAATTTTAAATTGTCGACTCAAGTCGACGTCATCTTGCGTCGACAACGACAACCAGAATAAGGGTGATTATATTCGTAACAACTCAGTGACCAAATTTGGGAACTATGTAGTTGCTGCGTAAATTTTGTCATTATATCTCCGGTACGCTTGTTCCTCATGTACACGGCTACCGATAGGGCGTAGGGAGACCTTTAACTTATGGAACATTCTTTCATTATCCACTGACTCGCCAAATTCATATCACTATATCTCCAGACCCTTCTTACTCCTTATCTGTCATTGCTTCTTGACCCTATTTTTCAAAATTATTAATTTCTACCTTGATAGATACATACATACATAATTGGTCATTACAAGCTTTCAGTCAGGATTACGACCTAGCTTCTCAGATCACTTATGTTGTGTCTGTTAATTCTATACATGAGTGGTGGAACCTGCAGTTTAAAGTCGTGTCCGAACGACAGATTTTTTAAAACTTTTTCATTGCAATTTTATTTATTCACAAAGTTTTTTTTAGGAAATCTGCTGAAAGTAAGTCGTCGAAGTAGTACAATGGGTCAATTCGACCTCCGGGTACTGTACTTGTCACAGTTGACAAGTACACGTCCTCTAACCTAAGTCGTCGAAGTAATATTTCGTACGTCGTTTTGTTGGATTTGTCTGACCTGGGATTTGAACCGAGGCCTCACGTCTAATTAGCCGACACACTATGTACTAGGTTACGGCGACATTATTTCCAACTTCATTATACTCAATTATCATATTATTCATTATTCCAGACTACTCTACCAAAATTGTATCAATTTCATCACAACACCAATTATTTACATTTTATTTACTAAAATTTACACTATTTATTACTTTTATCAGCTGTCTTTAAAAATGACAACTGATTTCAATTGCCATACATAATGTGAATTTTTTTTATTTAAATGTTTATTTAACAATATAATTTTAAACAAACGGGCTGGACTGGACGCAATAAAGCCTTATAAACTAGAAATATTAATGCATACAAGTATTTTATTAAGATTAAATAAATATGATATTTTAAGGTTTTATAAGGCATACTAATTAAATAATATTAGAAGCCGCACACTATGCACTTTATACGTTTTTTGATACAAAGCTTAGTAGGAGATTTTAATAATTAAACCATTAATATAAGTAAATAATTTTAAAGCGAAACAGTAGGATGTCAAAAAGTATTGAATTAATTCCCATATGTATTTAATTTCGAAAAATATATAGCAGTGTGAACATATTTCGGCTAGCTATGTACATTTACTAGTGATTTTTAAGAAATTTTATTAGAAAATATTAAGTGAATATTAACGTTTATTTGAAAATCATCATGTTGAAAAAAATATTTTAAATATCGTATTAAAAATTTGTAGTCGCCGTAGTCTAGTAGGTAGTGTGTTGGCTTATTAGACGTAAAGCCCGTGTTCGTATCCCACGTCAGGCATCAAAACGAAATGTGAAAATAAAATATTTCTTCGGCGACTGCCTCTCAGCAGATTTCTGGCAAAAACTATGAGAGTAAATAAAATTGCCATGAAGAGCTTCTCAAAAAAATCTGTCGTTAGGAGTCGACTTTAAACTGTAGGTCCCGCCACTCATGTATAAAAATTAACGCACACAACATAAGTGGTGTGAGAAGCTAGGTCGAAATCCTGACTGAAGGGTTGTAATGACCAATTATGTATGTATGTGTGTATGTATTAAAAATTTAAAAATGTAGATTTGATACATCTTTTCGTTTAGAAAAAAAACTTATTTATTTATACATTTTATTTATAAATAAAAATATATGTAATTATATATAAAAAACCAATTTTCCGCACCGTTATTTTTTTTATTTTATTTATTTATTTAGTAGTATTCATAATACTTTGTTTAAAAAACATTATAAAATAATTTATCCGATTGATATAAGCTCTGATGAAATATTTTTGATATGATAAATACATTTTCTTTTAAAGACATTTATATTGTTTTCATTTTTGACTTCAATTGGCAGCTCATTAAACACTTGTAGACCCTTGTATGTACCCTTCATTGCATTGTTTGTGGCTTTATGCAATCTAAAATCGCTAGCGTTCCTGAGACAGTATGGCTGAACTTCATTTACATACGTTAATTGTTGAGTTAAATATTCCGGTGCTATTCCTGATTTCATCTTGTATATATGTATATAAATACGTATTTAGTTGTAATTGTTAATTCGTGGACTGTATATGGGGGGGTGATGAGGAACACATAAAAAAACGGCTATTGAACACTAATAAAAAAAAAGAACCAAATTAGAGGATTTCCCATTCACAAATAAATTTCCAAATAAAACACTTTCCTTTTTCTTGTTGCAGGTTGGCTTCTCATTTTTCTTTCGTATTAAATTCAAAACTATCTAGTTTAATTTTTATACACAATAAATTATTTCCCCTTTATTGTAATTTTAAATATTTTTTTTTATATGTATATTACACTACAATATGTATGTTTGTATAGACATTTGAACAATTAAATAACAAAATTTCACAATTTGAATTTACACGATAATTATCCAGAAAATTACACAAATTTTAAAAATCTTTAATCAAAGTGGGTTGGCAAATACTGAATAAATTTTAAGACAAATTAGGTTGCATCCTTCTGGATGTTATAAAAGCGAATCAAAAAAAGCAATTAATAAAAACAAAAATGTCAAAAAATATAAAAAAAGCTTTATCCCATACGGCAGCTCCCTCTGTTGGCAAATTGCGAACAAGTCGATGCCAATCCTGTTTATGTCGCCAGAGGTGGGAAACATCGATCGTCAGACATAAACATGCCGGCGGCCTTGCAGTACTGCAACCAAAAAATATTCTCCATCAAACCTATTGCTGGGAAGATAAAAGAAAAACAAAACTTTTATATTAATTTAACAAGTCGAATTTCACCAAAATTCTGCCAGCTTGCAATTATTCAAATTCTGATCCGTCAGATTTTAAAATTTAAATTTCAGAAAAAATTAGGTATTGAGTCTTATTGTTCCACTCCACTAAATCGGAACTAGAGTTTCCGACGAACTAGGTCTTCGGCTCTCACGACCATTGAACGAACTAGGTTCCCTGGTGAATTATTAGGACGAACGAGGTCCTATAATTTCCGCGTCTAGTGGGCGGGTGGTCCTCTCCGATGCTTCAGTTATATATAGCCTTCCTAGGGACAGACGGACTAGGTCTATTGCCCTGTAAGTGGAAGGTTTAACTTCAGCGGCCCATATTCCTACACGTCCACCAGGCATGGTCGTGGCTCAATCAACCTTTCAATTTATCGTCCTCGACATCTTTTCATAAATATTAGCGGTAAGCCATTCCACGAAAAGCCCTGTCCAGGCTCTCTATCATTTGACCTCAGAATTTCATCAGATTTTCCGCTGTGTTCCTTTGTAACCATTATCGTCTAAATGTAAATTACGTATACGACCTAAAACGCCATTCATTTGTAGGCCCTACACCTCCTCTTATTGCTGCTGTTGGCAATTCTAATTTTCCTCTGCAACTTCTCGACTTAAAGTTGCCTGAGAACCGATGTCACTCAGAGCCCTAGCTCTAAATATTTGCCTTCGATGACAAATATCCTAAAAGAATCTGCCCATATATGGCAGCAAAACAGTTCTGCACATCACTACCAAGCTTTGCTACACTATAGGAACTTGTCGCATCGAAAACTCTAAGTTCCCGAGAGGATCGAAACACCTCCCGGTGTAGCAAAGTGTGATGTCGCAGATCGCAGACCGAACAATTCGAACTTCCGGCTGCATTCATCCAACCTATGACCAACATCGAAACAGTCAATACATAGTTTGTTCTGTTTTGACACCGAGGATGAAAAGAATCAACCTGAATAATAAGTTGTGCTTGTATAAACGAATATTATACCGACGCACCGACGACCTATTACAGGGAGATTCCCAGCTAATTAGCAAGAAAAGTAGGAACTAAAAGGAATTAACTATGCGAATATTAATTTCCTAAACTAAATGAAATCAAATAAGGAATATCAGAAGTCAAATAAATAGTTAATGGCACCGCAACGAAACTCAAAAATGTTCGCGCCTTGATCGTACCAATTACGCGAACGCAACGAAAAACGACAATATTTCAAAATTTTAAACGAAAGTCAGCGCGATCAACTTAGCGTCTTACCGCAAACTTAACAAAAGGTAATATATGTCAAATAAAACGAGCATATATTTTAATTATACTACGCACTTTGCGAAACTAAGCCAACAGGACGAATTCCCATTGGCAAATAAATCAAAATCAAAACCGAATAATAAACAAATACAAAGGTGAAAAGGTAGTACCGAACATCTACTCGTTTTCACTCTGTACTCCGAATCATACACGTATATATATGTAAATATGTATATAATATATATATATATATAAGGTTTGTCAACGCAAATTACATTAAATATTAAAACAAATATTAAATTTAAAATTAAATAAAAAATAACAAATTCAGAAATTTTCAACAATTTCCATCAACAAATAAAAAATGATTCCAAAAATGAATAAAAGAATAAAAAAATTGTACGGAAACCCACAAATAAATTCAATTGTGTCATCCCACTTTACTTTATTACAAATCAAAACATCTCATTCTCCTTAAAATCTGTTAAAAATTTCAGATTTGTCACCAATAAAGTGAATAAAATTTAGTCATGGGTACCTCCTTCGTGTATCCGGAAGGATTGTTATAAGTGGTAATGTGACTTGCTATTTAGCCACCGCACCATCACCAATTATAACATCACCATTGACTTATAACTGACATCAAATTGGGTGGTTGAACTCGATTACCAATTGTAATCTTCACACCACAATTTGATATCCTAGTCACCTTTGACTTTGTCATAAGCCAAGACCCGTTGGTATAACAGTGCATACAAAGAACCCTTTGGTTCTTATATTCGATAAATTTACAAAGTGTGCCACTGCTATCGAAATTATAACACACGACTTTGTAAATATGTATGTATTGTTATAAATTTCATATAAAACCAAAGTTTTGTTGTCTAGTCTAACAGACTTTTAAAAAAGGAACACATAAAAAAGGGCTATTGAACACTAATAAAAAAAAAAGAACCAAATTAGAGGATTTCTCATTCACAAATAAATTTCCAAATAAAACACTTTCCTTTTTCTTGTTGCAGGTTGGCTTCTCACTTTTCTTTCGTATTAAATTCAAAACTATCTAGTTTAATTTTTATACACAATAAATTATTTCCCCTTTATTGTAATTTTAAATATTTTTTTTTATATGTATATTACACTACAATATGTATGTTTGTATAGACATTTGAACAATTAAATAACAAAATTTCACAATTTGAATTTACACGATAATTATCCAGAAAATTACACAAATTTTAAAAATCTTTAATCAAAGTGGGTTGGCAAATACTGAATAAATTTTAAGACAAATTAGGTTGCATCCTTCTGGATGTTATAAAAGCGAATCAAAAACAGCAATTAATAAAAACAAAAATGTCAAAAAATATAAAAAAAGCTTTATCCCATACGGCAGCTCCCTCTGTTGGCAAATTGCGAACAAGTCGATGCCAATCCTGTTTATGTCGCCAGAGGTGGGAAACATCGATCGTCAGACATAAACAGTAATCTTTGCCTAATGTTAAGCCATTGCAGCATAAATTGTATTGGGGTATATCTATTACATTTTATTATTGATCTCATACCTTTATTTTGTAGTTTTTGTAGTCTTTCTATCTGAGCATTTGTGCAGCACGTATATAATATTGTTGAACCGTATTCAAAGTATGGTTTAATAATTGAGTTATATCAGTTATCGCTACGGTGACCATCCGTCCACTATTATAACGGACAGTCCGCTATTTTAACCTCCTGTCCGCTATTTTTTTTGCGTCCGCTATTTGTCCACTATTTTATCACACGTAACTTCTAAAAAGTATTTATTTACCAAAATGTCCGCTTTTGTCCACTTTTTTCACTAATTCGGTAAAAACGATGAAGTACTTTCTTAAACAAGAAAAATGCAACAATATTGTTTAATTCTTTTAATGATCCTTTTCCTATGTCTTGGTTATTACTTATACACAGTCAAGGTAGTGTCTTCCATAAATATACACTGCGTTTAGAAACTCAACATATTTCAATGCCTGAAGCGGCTATAATATTCAAAGAATTTTAATTAAAGTTAATAGAACGGCCGACTTCCTAAACGCAAGTTGCAATTCATAATTTTAAAAAATGCGTATGCAATGCTAAACATGTCTTAAATGCAACCTTGCATTGCAGAGACATTTTTTGCATTTTATCGGCATTTAGGAACGTCGCTATGCAACTCATCCATAAAACATATGTCAAAAACATATGTTATAAAATTGAAATTTTAGTTTTTGGAAAAATGGATGTAACACAAAATTATTTATCCATATTGTTGGCAAGTGCTGAGGAATTATCTCAGGCTAAATCTTCAAAAAACATTGATTTGTTAAAGAAACTTATTAAAAAGAAAAGAAAGAAGAGACAAGTCCCCATAATATTTAGGAAGCAACTATCAACATCTTTTATTTCCCTTAAGATTGTTTCCCAAATGGTGTTTCGCTTCTTCTTTTTGCCCGTAAAATCTGGTTCGTGACGAAGTCTTGTCGCAATTAACAATTTTTTCCGCTCACGGGTCCATTTTTTGTCTCTGCAATATAAAATGTTTAATTATTTATATAAAATCTATCAATTATAAATAATTTATTAAAAATAGACAAGAAAATACATACTCAGCCATTGCAGCTCAAATGTTTGCATACAAAATAAAAATGATGCGCGATTTTGACAGCTGATACTCATTAAAATGAGTTGCCAAACGATTAGGAACATTAGACGTTGCCAAAAAGTTTACAAATGCGTTTACGAAGTGTATACATTGTAAATATGTATTGCAACTTGCGTTTAGGAAGTCTGCCAACGTCACAATGAAGTATTTTTACGACTTAACGTACAAAATTGTTTAAGGAAAAAACTAACAACCTTTACAGAACCTGTATTAGTTACCTGAACCAATGGGATACATCTTTTAAAGAAAATAAGGGACTTGCTTGGATATTGTTAGATGCAATTCCATCTTGGTCTTCAGTTCAAAAGTCGTTAATAAAGGTGACAGAAATCAGAAATGATTTAAATATAAACTAGATGACCCGTGCGAATATTTCGCACCGTTAGTTGTCATTTTTGTATCATAAAATGAAAATAATTAATAGAAATTTTATTAAAAGTATAAAAATATTAGAAATCATAATATATCATACATATTTACATACATACATACATATGTTTAAATGCTTTTATAATACTTCTTTGAATACAATGTTAGAGGTAATGACATGATCATCGTTAACTTTTTGCCCGTACGAATCCTTAATACAAACAAAAATATCTAAATAGGGTTTGACCTTGTTTTTCTTAAAACCTTTTTAACTGTTAAATATCAGCTGACACTATATATATGTATATATTAAAAGACACCGTATTACTACACTTCATAAAACAAACAATGCCATGACAATAACGACATTACCAAAATGGCTTTTACAACTTTATATATTATGTGGAATAGCATTACAATTAAGCGACCCTGTTTATCGCACTTGATCTAACAACTACTGCAAAGTATAAAAAATAGCTTTTTACAACTTAATATGCATATTATATATATGTACGGTGACCATTATTTCCAAGAGAAAAAAGCGGACAAATATATAAAATTTAAAAACAAAAAAAATTCATTTATTATAATTAATATTTTATATAAAAATTTTTAAAATACAGACATAAATAGGTACAAATAATATACACAAACTTAAATTTATACATATACATACTCGTACATATGGATATATTTATGTGTATAAATTTACTTCTAATATTTCTCTACGGAATGTATTTTTTTAAGTGTTGGGCCTGTTAGATAAAAATGTTTTAAATTCCGAACAGTCCATTTCAAAATTGCATTTTATGGTCAAAAGAGATTCTAAAGTTTCTAGTCCCATTTGGGATTTTTCGAAAAACCAAATATAGTTAGATATAGACGTTTGACGCTGGCAAAGCAAATGAGAAAACTAGTAATTTCAGGATGTTTTTATAAATAATAAAGAATATTTTTCGTTTCGAAAAATTTGAAAATTACAACCCACTTTTTATCGGGATTTAATGCTGATTGTTTCCATATTTCTATTCGTTCAGCATTTGCATAATTTTATACATAACTCATCAAAAAATTCGTTATTATTTATATTTAAATCATTTCTGATTTCTGTTCCCTTTATTAACGACTTTTCAACTAAAGACCAAGATGGAATTGCATCTACAACATAGACAAAATATAGAGTTTCCAACTCAATTTCATATGGAATTCCAGGTAATATTAGCGATTTTACCGAATTAGTGAAAAAAGTGGACAAAAGCGGACATTTTGGAAAATAAATACTTTTTAGAAGTTACGTGTGGTAAAATAGTGGACAAATAGCGGACAGGAGGTTAAAATAGCGGACTGTCCACTATAATAGTGGACGGATGGTCACCGTATATATATGTAACAGACTTAGTAATAAACGGCATTATTGTAAATAGCGGTATTGCCAGAATGGATTTTAATACATACTATATTATGTAGAACTGCATTACTATTAAGCGACCCTGTATTACCACACTTGAACAAAAACATATAATCATAATGACAACAGTATTATCATGCAGTTCTATATAAAATATAATTTTTATCAATGAAAATATTAATTTTTCAATTTCTAATTATTTTTCGTCATTAGTGTTAGATATAAGCTTTAAAATGAGATATCATTCATTAAATTTGATGCGGTGGTATGGGAGATATTTGCAACCGACAAAAAAAAGTGCTTTAGAAATAATATATATGATGATAATGATTGTTGCCGCCACTGGCAAAAACGCTTAAATTTAAGTAGCTGTAAAATATTTTGTAATAGAATTTATAATCAGGTAGATTTTCGGAATAACGCCACTCGCGCCATTTCTAATGCGCCATATTTTTTAATAAAATCATTTCATTCTTGCGTGGCCTGGCGTGGTGGTCTTCAGACGGTAAATCTTCTGGATAATATTTTAAATAATTTATTTCTAGTGGTTTCTATACCAAAAAGTAAGTGAAAATTATCTAACTGTAATTGAGAATATTATTACTAATACTGAATTGTTTATAGGAATTTTAATATAAGAAAGCCAATAAAACATAAACTTAATTTGTGTGAAATTGCGTTTTCTTTATTCAAAATCCTGTGGAAATCGCTAGCGAGGAAAATTCCTCTTTCAACATTTTTAAAATTCTTTTTGAAAAAATCCAATCATACGAAGTCCGTGTACATTGAAGGAACACCTAGAGCGCCCTGATTTGCCATACTCACAGTAAGTACAATGGAAGTAGAAGGTCAACAAAATAGTCCGATCTGTCCGAAATGTTTAAAGTCCCCCGACGAAAATATGATATCTTGCATTGAATGCCAAAAAAGTTATCATACCTCGTATACAAATGCCACTTCAGAACAAATATCTAACCTAACCTACAAATGTCCGACTTGCAAAACACTTCCGCCAGAATCTATTAAAAGTGCTTCTACTAGATCATCAAATAAATTTGAAGAAAGATCAATTCGATTAAAATTGCAACGTTTAGAAGAAGAACGTGCTGTTTCCATGGAATTTATTTCCAAAAAGTATCAAATTATAGATCAGCATGAGAAAGAACGGCACAGTGAAACATCATCTAATCGTTCACTTAGTATTCAAAATTGGTTAACGGCACTTCCAAATGCATCTTGTGCTGAAGCGCCGGTCCAGACTGATGTCAGGAGCGCACCTGAGAATTTAAATAAAAATAAAGCAACCGAGCAGGAAGCTGTCCTGCCTGATGAAAATATTTATTTAGATATGCCATCTCACATAGGTAATAAAAACCATGTAAGTAATTCAAGTGGAATTAATAAAACATTGCAGGGAAATTGTTGTTTGAACAATCCATCGGAAAATACACATGCTGCTAAAATGTCGTCTTCAGCAACTGGAGTACCACAACGAACTTCTGGTCCTGCCATTATAAATGGCTTACAAGGTCGACTGCAGCCACATTCCCAATCGATTGCCTTAGAACCTAGTGTCCACATTCAGTAACCCAGTAATTAATTCTGGTGCTCCATGTAATTCTTTTCAAACCGCTTTCAATAGAAATGCTAATCAAAATATTTTTCATCAGCCACACGCTTTTACATCAAGAAATTTTAATCCGCCTTCTCACCATTTAAACGACGCAATGACAAATTACATTCCACGTTTAAATCAAGATCAATTGCAGGCGCGAAATTCTCTGCCGAGAGAGCTACCTGCCTTTTCAGGTCAACCAGAAGAGTGGCCTTTATTTTCATCCACATTTGAATGGTCCACTAAAATTTGTGGATACACTGATGCAGAAAACTTCATTCGATTACAGAAATCTCTTAGAGGAGATGCGTTGCAAAAGATTCAGCATTTATTAGTTCATCCTTCGAATGTAAATTGGGTAATGTCAATATTAAAACTACTTTACGGGCAGCCTGAAAAAATTATAACCTCAATTAAAAACCGTATAAAATCAACACCCAATATAGATGAAAATAACTTACCTTCATTTACATCGTTTGCAATTAATGTAAAAGGTTTAATTGCAACTATTGAGGCTTCCAATTTGACAAATGAATTAAATAATTCTTCTCTTCTTCAAGAACTAATACAAAAATTACCACCGTCTTATCAACTTCAATGGGGTACATTCAAACTTCAGCTGCTAAATCAAAATAAAGATCCTAACATGTACGAATTTTCTAATTGGATTTTTAACATTGGTCTCTCTGCTTCTTGTATACCAGTCGAAAACTCTTGTGATGGAAAGAAAAAAATGCAGACTGTTAATAACAGCAGTAATAAAAAAGCTTATATTCATACACATAATGAAGATCGTAAATGTTTTGTGTGTAACAATAACAACTGCAGAACAATTTCAAATTGTCAAAAATTTCTTTCTCTAAGTCGTGAGGACAAATGGAATATCGTAAGAAAAAACAAATTGTGTAGAATTTGTTTGTGTAAACATTACGGTAAATGCAAGAAAGAGAAACAGTGCGGTGTGGAGGGGTGTAAATATTATCATCATTCTTCTTTACATCGATATTCTCATGAGGAGCCAAACGATAATAACATAATCGACCAAAATGTAAGTAACAGAGACAACAGCGAAGTTGTTAATAATCATAGCAGTGAAGCGATGAAAGTGTTATTTAAAATAATTCCTATAACAGTGTACGGCAAAAATAAGAAAATAAAAACTTACGCGTTTATTGATGAAGGATCCTCTATTAGTTTAATTGATAAAAAATTAATGAAAGAATTAGAAATTATTGGAACAATTAACCCTTTATGCTTAAAATGGACCGGAGGTATAGAAATATGCGAAGATGATTCTCAAAAATTAACTATTAACATTTCAGGTTTGAACAACAAAAAGGTGTCGATAAATGTACGTTCAGTGAAAGAATTAAGCTTACCATCTCAATCCGTAGATTATGAAAATCTTGCACGAAGCAATCCACATTTGAAAAATTTACCAATTGAAAGTTACTCCAATGCAGTTCCAACTATACTTATTGGTCTTAATCATTTTAACTTAGGAGTTCCAAGCAAAATACGACGAGGTGGTCCTCATGATCCAGTTGCTGTGTGCACGAATATTGGGTGGATGATATATGGTGCTGTTTCGAAATATACGGAAGCAAGTAAGGATTTTAATTACCATATTTGTGAGTGTTCCAGCAAAGATGACAGCTTAGAAGAATTGGTAAAGAGCTTTTATTCACTCGATAACACAGGAATTTGTAGTAAAAATCCGTTAGTAGGAAAAGACGATGAACGTGCTTTAGGTCTTCTTCGACAATATACAACGCAAAGAGAAGATAAGCACTACGAGGTACCTTTATTATGGAAATTTGATCTTTTGAATTTACCAAACAGCTATGAAATGGCACTTAAACGTTTACTTTGCCTGGAGAGGAAATTGAAGCAAAATTCAGAGCTTTTAAAGGTTTTTAGAAATACCGTCGACAAGTACATGGCTAAAGGATACATAAGAAAATTAAATCATGAAGAAATTAACACCAATAATGGAAAAGTTTGGTATCTTCCCATTTTTGCAGTTTTTAACAAAAACAAACCTGGTAAATCCCGAGTTGTTTGGGATGCTGCTGCAAAGACAAATGGAGTCTCGCTCAACTCATTTTTATATAAAGGTCCGGATTTATTAGCATCTTTACCTGCAGTCTTATTTTCATTCCGCTTGAAAGCTATTGCTGTTTGTGGAGATATTGAAGAAATGTTCCACCAAATTTTTATAAGACAAGAGGACCGAGATGTTCAACGTTTTTTGTGGCGAGATTGTAATCAAAATCTTGAACCTGAAGTCTATGTAATGGATGTTATGATTTTTGGCGCTTCATGTGCCCCCAGCATTTCACAATACATAAAAAATTTAAACGCAGACAATTTTAAGGACAAATTTCCTGTTGCTGCAAAATCAATAAAGGAAAATCATTATGTTGACGACTTTCTACAATCTGTTGACACTCCACAAGAAGCTGTAAAGCTAATATCAGACGTTAAATTTATACATCAACAAGGTGGATTCAACATAAGGAATTGGATTTCAAATAGTGAAGAAGTAATAAATACAATTTCATATTGTTCCGGCAATAATATAAAATGTCTAAATTTAAATGAGAATAAGCAAGTAGAGAAGGTACTTGGCATATTTTGGGAGCATCAACCGGATGTTATAACATTCAAAATCGCACCATGGTTAATGGATACCCAGATCCTTTCTTACAAAAGAATACCAACAAAACGTGAAATGTTACGTGTAGTGATGTCGATTTATGATCCTCTTGGTCTCATTGGAAATGTTATCATGTACGTAAAAATTTTATTACAAGAAGTATGGAGGTCCAAAATAGATTGGGACGAAAATATTTCCGAAGAACTAATGCATAAATGAATTCAGTGGTTAGAGATTTTGCCAAATATACAACAAATTAAAATTCCACGCTGCTACTTGCAAAATTTTACTAGCTATGATGATGTTGAAGTACAACTTCATACTTTTGTAGATGCCAGCAAAGAAGGATATGCTGCTGTCTGCTATTTCCGCTTGATAAAAAATAATACAATATTTTGTTCTTTAATTGGATCTAAAACCAGAGTGGCTCCTTTGAAAATAACCTCAATTCCTCGTCTCGAACTAATGGCAGCTTTAATTGGTGCTCGTTTCGCAAAATTCATCAGTGACAATCACAAAATTACAATTTCGAAAAAGTTTTACTGGTCTGACTCAAAAACGGTCTTAAGTTGGATTAACTCAGACCATAGAAAATATAGTCAATTTGTAGCTTTCCGCATCACAGAAATTTTAGAATTGAGTTCTATAAAGGATTGGAGATGGATTCCAACAAAACATAATGTAGCTGATGAGGCCACAAAATGGGCTAGAAAGCCCAAAATTGCTACAACTAGTAGATGGTTTCAAGGTCCAGAATTTTTATATCACCCTCAAGGCGATTGTCAAAACGCACAAGTCTTCAATGAAGATACTACTGAGGAGAGGGTACATGAATTGTTTCAAATAACAATTAAAGAAAATTTAGTAGATGAAAAACGGTTTTCAAAATGGAATCGAATTCTTCGGGCAACCGCTTATGTCTTGCGATTTATTGAAAATTGTAGAACAAAACAAATAGTCAAAGGCGAGTTAACTCTTGAAGAGTTTTTAAAAGCAGAAAACTTTTTATTTCGACAAGTTCAAATGGAACACTATGCGTCGGAAATCGCTTTAATAAATTTGAAAAAACAAATTCCAAAATCAAGTGAACTCTATACAAAATCTCCATTTATTGATGAATTTGGAGTTCTAAGAGTAGATGGTAGAATCGAAGAAGCTGATATTTCTCAAGAACAAAAAACACCGGTTATTCTACCAAGATCAAGTCACATTACGACATTAATTGTACGGCATTATCATTCTAAATATTATCATATGAACCACGAAACGGCTGTTAATGAAATTCGTTAAAAGTTTTCAGTATCAAAACTGCGATCTGTATACAAAACAGTAATCCGAAATTGTCAGTGGTGCAAAGTTAAAAAGGCGGTCCCTCAAGTTCCTCAAATGGCAAAGTTGCCTCGAGCTCGATTAGCATTATATTCCGCTCCGTTTACCTACACAGGTATAGACTTTTTTGGTCCTATAATGGTTACAGTGGGTCGACACAGAGAAAAGCGATATGGTTGTCTATTTACCTGTATGACAGTAAGAGCAGTACACTTAGAAATTGTACACTCACTTACAACCGACTCGTGCATCTTGGCCATCCGAAATTTTATGGCTCGCAGAGGTATTCCCCGTGAAATTTTCAGCGATAATGGCACTAATTTTGTAGGTGCAGAACGAGAGCTACGAGAAGCACTAGCAGATGTAGACAGAAATGAATTTATTAAAACATTCACAACGACAACAACGAAATGGAATTTTAATCCACCAGCATCTCCCCACATGGGTGGTGCCTGGGAACGATTGGTACGCTCCGTAAAAAACGTTTTATACAAAATAATGGTATCGGCAGCGCCTAGTGATGAATTGCTTGTAAGCATAATGATTGAAGTTGAAAATATTATTAATTCACGGCCCCTTGCTTATGTTCCTGTAGACGACGAAACAGGTGAAGCAATAACTCCTAATCACTTTCTTGTTGGTAGCTCCAGCGGACTAAAGCCTATCTCCACATGTAATGATACTGGTATAATCTTGAAGAAGAATTGGCTTATTTCTCAACAATATGCAAACATTTTTTGGAAAAAATGGATTGCAGAATATTTGCCTTCATTAACGTGTAGGTCTAAGTGGCATCAAAAACAAAAGGTAATAAGTCAGGGGAACTTGGTTATAATTGTTGATCCTTCTCTTCCTAGAAATAGTTGGCCAAAAGGAAAGGTACTTGAAACGAGGATGGCAAAAGATGGGCAAGTCAGAAGTGCCAAAGTATTAACATGCAATGGAATTTTGGAAAGGCCTGTAGTCAAGCTTGCGGTTTTGGACGTGGCTTCCCATGAGGAGTATGCCGGCGAAGAACCTTCTTGCCATACTGCGGGGGGGAATGTTGCCGCCACTGGCAAAAACGCTTAAATTTAAGTAGCTGTAAAATATTATGTAATAGAATTTATAATCAGGAAGATTTTCGGAATAACGCCACTCGCGCCATTTCTAATGCGCCATATTTTTTAATAAAATCATTTCATTCTTGCGTGGCCTGGCGTGGTGGTCTTCAGACGGTAAATCTTCTGGATAATATTTTAAATAATTTATTTCTAGTGGTTTCTATACCAAAAAGTAAGTGAAAATTATCTAACTGTAATTGAGAATATTATTACTAATACTGAATTGTTTATAGGAATTTTAATATAAGAAAGCCAATAAAACATAAACTTAATTTGTGTGAAATTGCGTTTTCTTTATTCAAAATCCTGTGGAAATCGCTAGCGAGGAAAATTCCTCTTTCAACAATGATAATAACGAAATTTTTGATGAATTCACTTATGTAAAAAATTATGCAAATGTTGAACAAATATAAATATGGAAACAATCAGCATTAAATCCCGATAAAAAGTGGGTTGAAAATTTAAAATTTTTCGAAACGAAAAATATTCCTTATAAAAGCATCCTGAAATTAGTAGATTTTTCATTTGCTTTGCCAGCGTCTAACGCAGCAGCAGAAAGAGTTTTTTCTATATCTAGCAATATTTGGTCTTCCCGAAAATCCCAATTGGGACTAGAAACTTTAGAATCTCTTCTGACCATAAAATACAATTTTTAAATGGACTGTTCGGAATTTGAAACATTTTTATCTAACAGGCTCAATAGTAAATTTATACACAGAAGTAAATGTATACACATCAGAGATCAGCAATGAATCGTTTTTCCGCTACTCATAAGCACTCATGCAATTTTGAGTATGAGTGAATCAACAGAATTGAAATTCAACTACTCTGATTCATTCGTACTCGCTACAGCATTGATTTATAAGTATAGGTTACAATGAGTATGAGTACAACGTTGACATCAAACTCACAACATTCGAAATGTGTTTGATTCATACGCCTACTCATTCTGATTCATAAATTTAGAAAAATACTTATAATACTTATAAGTGATTCGAGTGGCTCGAATCATTCATCAAAATTTACAGCCTTTGTTATTGTTGCATATACAAACAAAGAAGAAAGGAAAGACAAAGGCAACAAGCAAAGCATACACACAATCTTCTTGTGACTATAGTAGTGTTCGTACGCGAATCATACTTATTTTGTGCTTCGTGTAAATGTTAATTAGAGACGAGTCGAAGTCAATAACATGATGCGTATTGTTAAGTATGAATACGACGAGTACTTCCAACTTTGAGTATGAGTAGTATGAGTATGATATTGTTACGCATATCGAAACGACCTAATATCGTTTAACATTAACGATAAACAAAAGCTACAAATACATACAAAGACCATGAGGCAATGCGTACACAATACACACGACACAAATACACACTAACACATATGTGCACCGAACCATACATAAAGCAACAATAACATCAGTATGTGTATGAGAGAGATCGATAACCCAAATGCAACATAAGCGAACACAACAAGAAGCAATGTGTACACAATACACATTAACAAATACATCGAACATCTTCTAAATAAACCAGCAACAATAAACAATGTAGTCGCAAAAGAATTCTCGAGAAGATGAGAACGCGAACCTTCCACTTCGAGAACCATCATCAGACTGAAGAGGTTCGCATATAAAAGGGCAAGACAAGGCAGGCAACCAGTCAGTTGTAATTGAGTCAGTCTTGAGTGAAGTTGCGTGTGAACAATAAAGAGTCGTGTTGGAAGATATCGGTTGCGAGTAATAGTTGTGTGTGAATAATAGCAAGCAATTAATGTTGTATCGGTTAAGTGTGAACAGTGGCATATAAGAAAGTGTGGACAATAAAGAGAGTTTAATTAAAATAAGACACATATTTGTTTTTACTTTGGTTTGCAATTAACGAACTCATATATAAACGTTTTTAAAAAGGTAAAAACGTAACAATTGGTGTCAGAAGTGGGATTGCAAAATCTTAAAGTGAAAATAAATAATAAATAAAATGAAACTCTCCGAATTAAGAGTGGAACGGCTTAAACGTGAGTTGGCTAAGCTAGAACTGGCAACAACGGGCACGAAGAGTGAACTGCAAAGGCGTTTAAGGGAACAACTGCAGCTTCAGGGCATTGACATTGAATCCTACGAGTTCGAGGATGAAGAGGAACGAGAGCTACAGACCCCTGCAACCCCTAGCGTTGTCGACATAAATTCGGTGCTAGCCGCAATGATGGAAAGAATGGAAGTAGCAACCCAAAAGCTATTCGAAGCTTCTAGAGCCGAAAATCAGAAAATGCAAGAAGCGAACAAAAATCTATTTGCTGAGGTAAAACTTCTGGCTGAGGCACAAGAAGCTTCTAGAGCCGAAAATCAGAAACTTCTGGTTGAGTCGCGAAAAGATAGTGCACAAATGATGGAGAAAATGCAAGCAGCAAACCAAATGCTATTTGAAGCAACAACAGAGAAGCTGCAGGAAATACGTGAGTCATTCAGCAAAAGAATTACCAGTGTCGAGGTAAAGGTGTCAGATTTGGAAAAGACCTTTGACGGAAAACTCGTTACGATGGAAGAAAAGATCAACAACCTCCAGAGCCAGCGACCGGAACCAGTGCGAGTCGTATCTGAAAGTACCAGCAGGATAAAAACACCTTGCTTTGATGGAAGCTCACCCCTATCCGTCTTCAAATTCCAATTTGAGACAGTAGCCAGCAGAAACGGATGGGACGATGGAGAGAAGGCCTTGGAACTAATTTTGGCGTTAAAAGGTGTAGCAGCCGAGATACTAGAGACCATGCCAGCCAGCAGTAGAAACAACTATAACGACTTAATGGTGGCCTTACAACGGAAATTCGGCGATGAGCACAAGCGAGAGCTGTACCGCATGGAGTTGAGATGCCGGGCGCAAAAGCCAAACGAGTCATTACAAGCCTTTGCAATGGAAGTTGAGAGGTTGGTGCAGCTTACATACCCAGGAGAAAACCACCCGTTGATAGACAACTTTAAGACCGAGGCGTTTGTTAATGGAATACGCGACGCAGACATCAAATTAGCGGTATGTTCCACACAGAAGGCAACCTTTGCAGAGACCGTGGCCTTCGCACTAGCCCAGGAGACAGCTCGCACCATTTCTAGACCACAAGTAAGCAAAGTGCGAAAAATGGAAGTAGTGGAGGAGGAAGAATGCAGTTTTAATAAATTTAAAGAGATGTTGAAGCAAGTTTTGGAAGAGAGTGGACAAAAGGCTAAACTTAAGTGCTTCAACTGTGGAAAGAGTGGTCATTTCCAAAGACACTGTAAAGCGCCTCGTAAACGATCAAGATCCGCCTCACCATCAAGGAATAAGAAACGGGCGAATTACCAACCACCTTCACAAGAGTCCCCGTTAAACTAAAACGAGCTAGCACTGAGGGGCAAGTGCTGGCTCCCACAAGCGAGGGCCCCACAGTCTCAATATCAGTGATGCAGCAAAACAACAGCAACCTTACGGCGAGCGGGTACATAAATGGCAGACAACACATCTTCACTATAGACACCGGTGCGACGCAGTCTATCATCAGACCAGATGTAGTAAAGGGGAAGTGTGAGGCACTTAGAAATGTAAGACTTCGGACAGCTACTGGAGAGTCTGCCACCGTCCACGGAAAAACAGAGGCGAAGGTGACGATAGCCAACATCAGCGTAAGCCACGTCTTTATTGTTGCCGATATTGTCGACGAGGTTATCATTGGTGCCGACTTTATGATAGCTCATGGTATCAATTTGAATATGGGGCAACAGATAATGGGTTGGCGAAATGTGGAGATACCTCTTGACGTCGGATACAAGCATCAAGTGCACGCCAGAAGGATAGTTGCTATCGAACAACAAAAACTACCAGCTCAAAGTGAATCACTGTTATGGGCTCGTTTGGAGGGAGATTGTGAGGAGAACCGCTTGTGGGTTGTGGAACCAGCAGAAATACAGACGGATTTAATATCAGCAAAGGCCCTCGTCAAATCCACAGAACAGAGAATAGTCCCGGTGAGAGTGCTAAATCTATCAGGTAATGAAAAAGTCATCTGTAAAAACTCAGAAGTCGGTCAATGTGTTCCAGTAGAGGCGGTAATAAACAGCGAACAGTCGCCGCAAACTGCCGAATTATCAGCCAAGGATCAAAAGGAATTTGGAGAAAATGTGGAGAAATGGGTAGCAGGCTTAGCAGCTCCAGAGAGAAATAAAGCCAAAAAGCTGCTAAAGAGGTATGCTTTCACTTTCGCCACGAACAATAGAAGACAAGGAAGAACAGCTATGGTCAAGCATGAAATTGATACGGGCGAAGCGAGACCAATAAAACAGGCACCCAGAAGCATACCGCTGGCGAAGCGTAATGAGGTTAAAGAGCTAGTCGACGAAATGAGGAAGAGCGGTGTAATCGAACCATCATCGGGTCCGTGGAGCTCACCTGTAGTCTTAGTAAAGAAGAAAGATGGCAGTACAAGATTCTGCGTAGACTACAGGAAGCTGAATGATGTCACCAAAAAGGACAGTTACCCGCTACCGAGAATAGACGACACACTCGACACGCTAGCCGGAACAAAGTGGTTCTCCACATTGGATCTACAAAGCGGGTATTGGCAGGTGGAGATTGCAGACAAGGACAAGGAGAAAACCGCATTCAGTGCGAACGGCGGCTTATGGCAGTTTAAAGTTATGCCATTTGGACTCTGTAATGCTCCGGCCACATTCGAGCGACTCATGGAACGTGTGCTAAAGGGACTACATTGGAAGACTTGCCTGGTGTACCTCGACGACATAATAGTGATGGGCAGAACTTTCGACGAACACCTCAAGAACCTGGGAGAAGTTCTGCAACGAATATCAACGGCTGGACTAAAATTAAGCGTAAAGAAATGTGCATTGTTCCAAAGACAGGTGAAATATTTAGGGCATCTTGTAACAGCAGATGGAATATCTACGGACGAAGATAAAATACGAGCAGTAAAGGACTGGCCACGTCCCCAGAATCTTCATGAACTACGCAGCTTTTTGGGACTATGCACATACTACAGACGCTTTGTGCCTAACTTTGCTAGCGTGGCTACAAGCTTGCATGAACTCACCAAGAAATCGAAAGCGTATCAATGGGGTGAGTCACAAGAAAAGGCGTTCCAGACATTAAAAGATCTATTGTGTGCTGCACCAGTTTTGGCGTATCCAGTCCCAGGAGAAAAATTCATCATAGACAGTGATGCTAGCGGATATGGTATTGGTGGTGTACTTTCCCAAGTGATCAATGGGACGGAGAAAGTAGTAGGCTACTATAGTCGCACACTGTCGAAGCCGGAACGAAATTATTGTGTGACCCGACGTGAACTACTTGCAGTGCTGGAGTGCATAAAACATTATCACAAGTACCTGTATGGCCAACATTTCCTGCTAAGGACTGACCATTCCGCACTGAGATGGCTGCTGCAATTTAAGAACCCTGAAGGACAGTTAGCACGTTGGATTGAGCGCCTCCAGACTTACGACTTCAGCATTGAACACCGAAGAGGCATAAAACATGGTAATGCTGATGCTCTCTCACGCCGACCTTGTAATTTGGAGTGTAAACATTGCGTGAAAGCGGAAAAAAAGGAATCCATCGTCGATATCCGGCTAACGCGGATTGAAGGCAACGAAGACTGGTCCCAAGCACAAAGGAGTGACCTAATATTGGCGAAAATAATAGCAGCGAAAGAGGAGGATAAACGACCAACAAGAAATGAGATATCCGCAGAAGGTCCTCTTACAAAATCATATTGGGCACTATGGGACAGCTTAAAGATCATCAATGGGTGCCTATATCGACTCTGGGAAAGCGCTGATGGCAAGACCTCATCCAACTTATTGGTAGTGCCTTCCTCCAAAATGAAAGATGTGTTAAAGGAGTTCCATAATGGAGCCAGCGGAGGACATCTTGGAGTGACAAAGACGCTGGAAAAGCTAAAACAACGCTTTTATTGGGTTGGATGTCAGCAAGCAGTGGCGGACTGGATAGCAAACTGTACCCAGTGCATTGCAGCTAAAGGTCCAGTAAGAAGAAGTCGAGGTCAGATGCAACAGTATAACTCAGGCGCACCATTCGAGCGGATAGCGATGGACGTAGCAGGCCCTTTTCCAGTCAGCAACGCCGGAAACCGATATGTTCTCGTGGTGATGGACTATTTCAGCAAATGGCCGGAAGTGTATGCCATACCCAATCAAGAGGCGAGCACAATAGTAAGCGTTTTTGTGAACAACTGGGTATGCCGCTACGGGGTTCCAATGGAGCTACATTCCGATCAAGGAAGAAATTTCGAGTCAGCTGTATTCAAGGAAATGTGTGAAGTATACGGTATTAAGAAGACTCGAACGACGCCGCTTCACCCACAGTCTGACGGAATGGTAGAACGGTTTAATCGAACCCTGGAAGAGTACTTGCGGAAAGTAGTGAGCGAGCAACAGAAGGACTGGGACGAACACATTCCGAGGTTTCTACTGGCGTACCGATCTGCAGTCCATGATTCAACATCTAGATCGCCCGCAAAGGTAATTTTTGGAACTGAAATAAAACTGCCCGGTGACTTGGAGTTTGGAGTTAAGCCCGCCACAGAGAGGGATGCCACTGGAAAAGAAGAAAGCCTAAATGAACTTCATCAATTTGTGCGCACCCGAATAAAAATGGTCAGCGATAGAATGAAAGCCAGGTATGATCGTGCAGCAAACACGGAGGGCTTCCATGAGGGACAACTGGTTTTACTTTACAACCCAAAGCGGAAGAAGGGACTATCTCCCAAGCTACAAACCAGCTGGGATGGACCGTACAAAATAATTAAACGGTTAAACGATGTCGTGTACAGGATACAGAAAGCTAACAGCCCCCGAACAAAAATGAAGGTCGTACACATAGAGCGACTGGCAAAATATGGGAGAAGAGATAATGAGCCTATTCGGGACGAACAGGCTTAAGTGGGCGGCAGTGTTACGCATATCGAAACGACCTAATATCGTTTAACATTAACGATAAACAAAAGCTACAAATACATACAAAGACCATGAGGCAATGCGTACACAATACACACGACACAAATACACACTAACACATATGTGCACCGAACCATACATAAAGCAACAATAACATCAGTATGTGTATGAGAGAGATCGATAACCCAAATGCAACATAAGCGAACACAACAAGAAGCAATGTGTACACAATACACATTAACAAATACATCGAACATCTTCTAAATAAACCAGCAACAATAAACAATGTAGTCGCAAAAGAATTCTCGAGAAGATGAGAACGCGAACCTTCCACTTCGAGAACCATCATCAGACTGAAGAGGTTCGCATATAAAAGGGCAAGACAAGGCAGGCAACCAGTCAGTTGTAATTGAGTCAGTCTTGAGTGAAGTTGCGTGTGAACAATAAAGAGTCGTGTTGGAAGATATCGGTTGCGAGTAATAGTTGTGTGTGAATAATAGCAAGCAATTAATGTTGTATCGGTTAAGTGTGAACAGTGGCATATAAGAAAGTGTGGACAATAAAGAGAGTTTAATTAAAATAAGACACATATTTGTTTTTACTTTGGTTTGCAATTAACGAACTCATATATAAACGTTTTTAAAAAGGTAAAAACGTAACAATATTAAAATAAGTATGAATGCGTATAAGTATCAGAAATAATAAGTATGACTCGAATCTACTCATCGTTTTGAATACTCGTTGCTGATCTCTGATACACATAAGTATATCCATATGTATGTATACATATGTATAAAGTTAAGTTTGTGTATATTATTTGTACCTATTTATGTCCGTATTTTAAGTCTTTATATAAAATATTGATTATAATAAATGAATTTTTTGTTTTTCAATTTTATATATTTGTCCGCTTTTTTCTCTTTGAAATAATGGTCACCGTAGTTATCGCAGTTATTATTAATATTTTTTTTCTTATTCTTCTAAAGAAGTTAATTTTTTTTTAGCAATTTTTTTACAAATATAATCTATATGGTCTTTAAAATTCATAACTTTGTCTATTATAAAACCGAGATATTTAATTTTTCCCACTTTTTCTATAATTTTGTCATTAATCTCTATATCTGAGTTGTTATTTATATTTATTTCCATAATTTTTGTTTTATTTTCGTTGAGTTTTAACTTATTCATTTTAAGCCATTTATTTAAATTATTTAGATCATAATTTCAGTTTATTTGGCATTCTTCATCTGTTTCTGATATATTAAATATAAGAGTATCTTCTGCATATAACACTATTTCACATTTTTGTAAAACATTAGGCATATCATTAATATATATTATAAATAGCAAAGCACCAAGAATTGATTCTTGTGGAACACCATATTCATTTATTATTTCACTTGATGTTACGTTATTCACTCTAGTTATTTGTTTTCTATTTGTCAGATAAGACTTATACCAATTCAATTCAGTATCTCGTACTCCACAGTTGTATAATTTTTGTATCAGAAAGTCTCTATCTGTCGTTTCAAAGGCTCTTTTAAAATCAAGATATATTGCCATTATTTTCTTATTTTTGCCAATGTTTTTCCATCTATTGATAACGTAGTTTACCGCGGTTTCGCATGAATATCGTTCTCTAAACGCTGATTGATATTTAGACAAAATATTATTATTTTCTAAGTATTGTTCGAGTTGTTTTTTATTATTTTTTCAAGAATTTTTTCACATAATTTTAACGAGTTTATTTTCCGAAACATTTATTTGTTTTCGATACTTTTTCAACAGGTGTTATCATTGATGTCTTCCTATTCTCTGGAAAAATACCCATTTCCAGAGATTTATTTATAATTTTCAGTATTATATCACCAATTGTATTCCAATTATCTAAAATCATTTTAATATTTACGTTGTTATAATCTGGTTTCTTTTTTATATCTGCAGATTGTTTTTAGTTCAAAATTTGATATTGTACTTAATTTGAATCTAAAATTTATCACAGCTTGTTGTTTAATATATTTTACATATTCTATTTTATCCCTAATTTCTTTAATACTATTTACAAAATATTTATTAAAATGGTTTGCTATTTCGGTATTTGTTTTATACTCAATATTATTAACTATCACAGATTTTTATCACATTTCGGTTACTTTTTATCACTAGATCTTTAATTTTGTTCCACATTTGTTTTTAATCATTCGTATTACTTATTGTTTTATTAATATAATTATTTTTTTCTTGTTCAAGTTTCGTTTTATATAAATTTCTTGTTCTTTTATATTCAATCCATGCTGCATAATTATTTTGGTTTTTAGCGATATTATATTTTATTATTTTTTCTCTTTTTAAGATTTCTAGCTGCCTATTGAACCACTTATTTTTTATACTTTTTTCGTATATTGTTTTATGTTAGAAATTGCACTGCAAATTATTGCAAATCTGGCATCATCCTTTCTTAACGCCTATTTGGCATCACTCTTTGGTATACATACTGAAATGTTTTTTCATTAGCTAACGATAAGTGAACAGCTTGTAACCTTTTTTCATTATATTTAATAATTACTTCTAAATAAAAACGAATTATAACAAATATCAAGAGGTTATGGGCCCAGAACGCTGCAACTGCGCGGAAAGAATAGGAAAGTAAAATATATAAACAGAAGTTCGCTAATCGGCACAGAAAAGGAAAAAGAAAGAATAAGAGAAATTCTTTTTCTCAGAAGGGTGTGGCATTACAAAAGAAAAGGAAATCTACGGCGTCATTTGTAAAAACTTCAAACGAAGGAAGTGTAAAATGAGTTTCGGTGCGGTCAAAATAGAACCTTTAAACAAGGAAAATTTCGATACTTGGAAAATCCAAGTGCAGGCACTGTTAGTTAAAAACGAAACATGGAGATATGTCAGTGGTAAGGCTTTAAAGCCAGAAGATGCTCAACAGGCCATCCTATGGACCGAAAATGATGAAAAGGCAAAATCTGACCTCATATTATCGATCAGCCCATCCGAGCTCCAACAAATTAAGAATTGCGCCACATCGAAGGACGTTTGGGACAAATTGCATTCAGTCTACCAGTCCCGCGGACCTGCCCGTCAGGCAATGTTACTTAAATCTTTAATTTTGACAAAAATGCAAAGCGGCGACGACATGCGCGATCACGTGCAGAAATTTTTCGAAGTGGTTGACAAACTACACGAAATGCAGTTGGTAATAATAGACGAACTGTTAGCCATACTTTTGCTGTATAGCATCCCTGACGAATACGAGACATTTAGAATTGCCATTGAGTCGCAGGAAAAATTGCCAAAGACGGAGATATTGAAAGTTAAATTACTTGAAGAATTCGAGGCGCGCAAGCGAAACACTGTCGGACATGTCGAAGGAGCCATGTATACCAAAAGGAGGACCAACCACAACAACAACAACTCGGGTGACAGAAGCAGCAAAAACAACAGCGAAAAAGTTAAATTCAAATACGCTTGTCACACGTGCGGAAAAATAGGTCATATGGCAAGAGACTGCAAATCGAAAAATTTTAACAAGAAGAAGCAGAACAACAAAACAGAAGTTTCCTGTCACGTAAAAGAAGAAGCCAACAACATACAAGAATATTATGGTAAGTGGTGTTTAGATTCCGGCGCCTCCTCCCATATGTGCTCCACGAAAGAAAAATTTGGCGAAATCGCAAATACTCAGAGCAAACAACTAGGTCTAGCCAACAACAACACAACCGAAATACGCGGCTCGGGAAACGTACAAATTGAAAGCTCCGACTGTAAGATAAACTTGAAGGAAACACTATACGTACCCGATTTAAGAACAAATCTATTGTCCGTGTCAAAAATCACCCAAAATGGTCTGGAGGTAACCTTCAAACGAAACGAGGCCGTGGTCCGTAATCCGAACAACAACAAGGAACTATTTGTGGCGAAACGAGAAAATGACTTGTATTACGTGAACGACAACTTAGAAGTGGCTTCAATTTCACAAACGAAAGAAAAATCATTCCAAGATTGGCACGAAATATTTGGACACCTAAACGAAAGCGATCTAAAGGAAATAATAAAGAAAGGAAAAGTTATTGGTATCAATACAAACATTAAGGCTGTGTTACCACCTTGTGAAGTTTGTATTCAGGGGAAGCAATCGCAAACCCCTTTTAAGACATCTCATAGCAAAAGTGGAGAATTGTTATCACTAATTCACAGTGATGTGTGTGGTCCAATGAGAGTGCAGTCATTCGGTGGCAGTCGATACTTCATCACATTCATAGATGATAAGAGCCGTTGGTGCGAAGTTTATTTTATGAAAAACAAAAGCGAGGCAACCGATAAATTTATTGAATTTAAAAATATGGCAGAAAGAAAAACCGGAATGAAAATAAAATGCCTACGTAGTGATAATGGCACCGAATACACCAATAATAATATGAAACAGTTTTTAAAGCGCCATGGGATTCGACACGAGCTGTCCGTCGAATACACTCCACAACAGAATGGAGTCTCTGAAAGAAAAAATAGAACTTTACTAGACATGGCAAGGTGCATGTTAATTCAATCTGGTCTACCACCGACTTTTTGGGCAGAGGCTATAAACACTGCCAATTATGTAAGAAATCGATGTCCATCCCAGAGCATAGATGGCCAAATTCCTTACAGAATATGGATGAATAAGGTCCCAGATGTTAAACATTTACAAAAATTTGGCTGCTCGGCATTCATGCTTGACAAAACACCAGGTAAAGGCAAATTTGAACCAAAATCTATTAAATGTATATTTATAGGGTATTCCGAGGTATCTAAGGCCTATAGATTGTGGGACCCTCAGGCTAGAAAAATTCGTAGAAGTCGTGACGTAGTATTTACACCATTAACCAACACGAACCAATTTGAAGAATTTATGTCAGATGACATTGAGTTTTACTCCAGCGAAAGTCAAGAGGGGAATTCAGCGCCACTCAGCACATCGAACCAACACCCCATAAAGAACGAGAAAGATACCGAGGCGGTCAGCAACAACAAGAAGATTGAAAGTAAATGCGAAATTACCATGCAACCGAAACGTGGCCGTCCTAAGAAATTACTTACCGGAAAAAGGGGCAGACCAAAGAAGATACCAAATGCGACTACATCATACGACAGCGCGGACGATTTAGAAGACTTCCCAGGTTTTAGCAGCGCAGACGACGAAGAATATCAATCGGCAAATTTGATCCAGCTAACTGATCCAAAAACCAGTACTGACGCACTTAATTGCCCCGAAGCAGATGAATGGCGTAATGCAATGCTAAAAGAATACAACACCTTACTAAAGAATGAAACTTGGAAAATAGTTGAAAGACCAATCGGCAGAAAAGTGGTCGAATCAAAATGGGCACTACGAACAAAATACAAAATTGATGGCTCAGTAGAATGTAGAAAAGCCAGACTAGTCGCAAAAGGTTTCACCCAACACCCTGGTATCGACTATAACGAAACTTTTGCACCAGTAGCCAGGATGAGCTCGATACGTTTCGTGATGGCAATCGCTGCGCAATTCGGTTTAGACGTACATCAACTAGATTTTGTCGGAGCCTATTTGAATGGTGTCATCGAAAAAGAAATCTACATGGAAATGCCCAAGGACCTGGACAGAGTTTTGAACAAAAATGAAGCCTCAAAATATAAGAATAAAGTATGCCTTCTCCAAAAGGCCATATATGGTCTCAAACAGTCGGGAAGGCTGTGGTACGAAAAGTTGAACGAAAAGTTAAGAGAAATGGGCATGACACCATCGAAATGCGACCCATGCGTATATATGAACAAAAGCGACAACAACAACATTACGCTTATTGCAATTTACGTCGATGACCTCGTGGTAGCGTCAAGTGATCATAATATGTTAAAGCGGCTGAAAGGAGAGCTGGCAAATACTTTTGAAATGAAGGACTTGGGACCTATTAAATTCTGCCTTGGAATAGAATTTAACCAAGATCCAAAATCAGGTACGATCTCAATGTCGCAGTCGAAATACATCCAACATTTACTTGACAGATTTGGCATGCTAGAATGTAAATCCGTTAGCACTCCAATGAACATTAGTGAGAAACTTTGCAAGGAAATGTGCCCGAAAGACGAAGATGAAAAACGTGAAGCGGAAAAATTACCGTATCAAGGCTTGGTCGGATCCTTAATGTATTTAGCCGTTTCCACAAGACCCGACATTGCGCACGCTGTAAGCGTTTTAAGCCAATTCAACGTGAATTACGGTACATCACACTGGACTGCAGCAAAAAGAGTCTTACGCTATTTGAAGCATACACAAAATATCGGACTCGTATATTCTCCCACCGGCAAACCAGTACAAGGATACGCGGATGCGGACTGGGGCTCGAATGTGGACGATAGAAAGTCGTACACAGGCTACGCTTTCACTTATGCAAATGGTGCCATCAGCTGGGAATCCAGGAAACAGAAAACCGTTGCTGTATCTAGCACAGAAGCAGAGTATATGGCTCTTTCGGATTCAACAAAGGAGGCTATTTACCTCAGAAGATTTTCTAACGAAATACTTGGCAATGACGATCCAGTTTGTATCTTCAATGATAGTCAGAGCGCAGAGAAGCTATGCCGTAACCCAATATTCCACAATCGGACCAAACACGTAGACATCCGCCACCACTTCATACGTGATTCTATAGAAAAAGGTGAAGTCGAAGTGAAGTATATGAGGACGGATGACATGCCGGCTGACGTTCTGACCAAAGGCTTATCAGCTCCAAAGCACAATAGGTGCATCGAATCTTTAGGATTGAAACCATTGAATTTATAGATCATTTAAATATGATGTCAGATTTGAGGGGAAGTGTTAGAAATTGCACTGCAAATTATTGCAAATCTGGCATCATCCTTTCTTAACGCCTATTTGGCATCACTCTTTGGTATACATACTGAAATGTTTTTTCATTAGCTAACGATAAGTGAACAGCTTGTAACCTTTTTTCATTATATTTAATAATTACTTCTAAATAAAAACGAATTATAACAAATATCAAGATTTTATTTACCGAAAGTTATTTAATTGTATTTTCGAAAGCCTCATCAAGTAACTTTACATTGGCATTTAAATCCTTTCTCTCTTCATGTTTTAATATTTTGTTGATTTCCCTTTGGAATATGTTCTTTCTGTATTTAAACATCTTTGTTTCATTCTTAATCATTTTTGAGTTATTAACGTTTATTTTATTTTTCTTCGGTTTAGTTGCCAGATAGTAATAATTAAAATATGTAGTCTCAGAATTCTTTGATAACCAAACTATTTAAGGCTTAGAAATTACAATAGATATAATAACAAATTAATAAAATTTTAAAAGGTTTAAGTGATTTAAATACTTATTCTTTTGTTTAGTCTTGCGATTCAGTTGTTATTACATATGTACTATTTTTTACCGATAAACTGTGTATTATATAATAATTATTTTGAAATTTTTACTAGATTTTAGGACGTAATATTCGAGTAGATCACGTTGCAGACTACAAGCCTCCAAAGGAAAATCGAAATATGGATGAGAAAACATTGCAACTTTATATGGAAGGATGTGGTCCAAAACCAAAACTTATTCCGTCTTAGCAAAAATATTAAAAGGAAAAATTTAATTTTTTAAGAAATAAATAAATATTTCGAATATTTGAATTTTTGACGAACTAACATCAGTAGATTACTAATTTATTTAATATTTCAATAACTATTCATTAAAGAGAAATTGCAATCTTGGCAGATCTGTTACAACCAAAAAATGAGTAAGGTAACATTAGATTTAATATTAATAGTCTATCTTTGAAGTTATAATTTGATAAATTAGGTTAGGTTAAGTAGGTGGGTGAAAAATACGCTTTCTAGAATTGTAGTTATCTCTCGTATTGCAGGTTATCAATTTGTTATTGATAATATTAATAATATTATTATTTCCAAAAGGAAAAGAAGATTACAGAAAGCCAATACTGAAAAAAAGAGGCATAAAAAATTTAGGAAGACATCTCTGTCCGGGATGAACCTCTTGAAGGCGGAAATACAAATAGACGCTTACTCCCTAAGGTTCTTAAAGAATCCCTGGCCTAATATCCTGAGTATGGGGTTCTAAATACCAGGGCAGATAAGCAATATATATTGAACCGTCTCAAGACTCCCTACATACCGCATCATCAGCAGAAATCAGGGAAGCCTCAGACACACAAACTAGTTCTTTTCCTTAGAGTACAATGCTTAGTTAGAAATTGTGTCAGTCTGGAGGTTTTACATCTATTTTTCCGTAATATGTCCACTCTCTGTCTAATCCCTTGGCTTATCAGACCGCAGATGTGTTTCATAGGATATCACACATTACAGTGCAGTGCAGCGTAGATTTATACTTTGAAGTTTTCTATGTACCTTCTGCAAGATGTAATCAACCTCGGGCTGACGACCCTATTACTTGGTGCGATCTGTTAACAAATCATATCTTTTGGCTTAGTGACCGCATACTTATCAGCATGGAAGACACTGACAAGTGTTGCAGGCAATGCTATAGCTTTGCATTGCTATCCACATAAAAGAGCCATTTCCGAACTTCCCTATCTTTGTAAATTTTTCTTCAAAGATTTTTAAAATGTTACTTTTCGCCTGATTCTTCTCTACTCGTTCTATGGACTGAAAACCTATTATAATTTCCCACGATACCTTTGGAGTACTCTTAGAAAAACCTGATATGCTTGATGAGTCACATATTTGCAGCTTGCAAGCAGTTTTCTCCGATTGACAATTTGGAAAATTCTCCGCCATACTTTGTAGCCATATTGAGAACTGACTGGAATCATAGAATCACTTCACCACATTCCACCGAACTCCCCATCTCCAGCCAATAGCTTAATCATTTCCAGGGTGTTAACCCTCCAGAAAGTTTCCTACACAAAACGGTAAGAAATTATCCGATTTGTATCTTTTAGGATTGATGCCAAGACCCCTGGCAGATACTCAAGGAGAGCAGACTACATGTGTGATTACTACGGTACTCGAGTAGCTAACAATTTTCCTTTCTTTGATGTTAATCTTTTAAATGAAAGTGCTGTAGGAGTAATGAAATACCATAAGTAAAAAGTGATAAAATAAATATATAGTGTACAAATAAAAATTAAAAGGAGCATGCTATTACCTAAGAAAGTATAGATATCAATGTGATTAAGTTTTCAAAAAATTATATAAATTAACAAACAAACAATTATATGTATATATAAACAAATGAATAAAGCAGTAAAAACTAAAAGAAGCACATTGTAAAGAACTATATAAAATATGTACAAACAATGGTAAAGAATATATATTAAAAATACAACAAAATATAAAAACTAAAATATAAAACAATGAAACGTAATTTGACAAAAGATAATGTACAAAATAATCAAAACATTTTATATAGTTAAAATACTAATTAAACAGATTTTATAACTCCTTTTTGAACTCAATTGCATTGCCTTTGTTTTGAATATGATTTGGTTAAGTATTCTAAAGACTTGTGGTATGTATAAGAACTAGCGATGTGACAAGAGTCTTATATCTTTGTTGGACGATCTTCTTACCGCGGTTAGGTCTTACAAATTTAATCCTGTTAAATAAATATGTCGGCTGTTTTGAGATAATAATTTTATAAAAGAATAAGGCATTTAATATTCTAGAGATTATCAACTAAGTTGGTCGGATCACATCAAAATGAACTGTGGAAAAACGTTTGCAATGCTTCGAAATCTTTGGATGTCAGAGTATTTTACACCAACTATTATGTACGGCTACATGTGTTAACTTTAAAGGTAACTTTACTTTACCTTTAGCTAAAGGTACCTTTAACTAAACCCAAATTTAACGGCAAGTTGTAATAATGGCCCTTAGTTTATGTTTGAACTTGCCATATTTTTGAATAAAGTTAACTTTATTTTATCTGTAAGTTGTAATAACGAAAATAAGTTCAATTAAAGGTACCTTTAACTAAACCCAAGTTTAACGGCAAGTTGTAATAATGACCCTTAGGGCGAGTTTTTGAATACAAGTTTAAACTCGAGATTAAGTTAATCTCCAGTTAAAGTTAATCTCTCGTTAACTCAATTTTCAGTTTTTGAATGGTAGTTTAATCTTCGTAGGGCTACCATACTTATTTTGTTGTGTTTACTACTTTTGCAAAGTGTTTCACAACAATTTGCTTTTGTATATAATAAAAACAAACAAACAAAAGCTGAATACTATGATATTTATGTAAAAAAATTATTTTATTAAAATAATAAATAAATTAAGGCTGTCTATTGTCAATTTGTGTTTTATATAATTCGTAGCCACTTAAATATTTGTCTTATTCGGCTTTCTCCCGCTTAAAAGCTTTTTTTTAAATAAAATTTGTCAAATACTTTTGATAGTTAATCTTAAGTTTAAACCACCAACGTTGGTGGTTTAAACTTAAGATTAACTGTTTAACCATAGGGTTAAACTTAAGATTAAGTAAATTCAAAAACTGAAATCGAAGGTTAACTGGAGATTAACTTTTAGGGCCAGTTTTTGATTGCAAGTTTAAACTCGAGATTAAGTTAATCTCCAGTTAAAGTTAATCTTTCGTTAACTTAATTTTCAGTTTTTGAATAGTAGTTTAATCTTTATAGGGCTGCCACAATTATATGAAAAAATTTCAAAGTGTTTCACAAAAATTTGCTTTTGTATAGAAGAAAAACAAACAAACAAAAGCTGAATACTATTGATCTTTAAGTAAAAAAATAATTTTTGAAAAATAATAAATAAATTAAGACTCTATTGTCAATTTGTGTTTTATATAATTCATAATCACTTAAAAATGTGTCTTATTCGGCTTTCTCTCACTTAAAAGCTTTTTTTTAAATAAAATTTCTCAACTACTGGTTTAACTGTTGGAAATACATGTAAAGTTGATTTATTGTAGTATATTGGCAACTTTGTATATAAATTTTTTACTTAAACTTGGCAACACTTACGTTGTTTAATAAAGCTTTTCAACCACTCCCTTTTGTACTTTAATATAAACAGCACGTTTTTTCTAATAAAGAAGTTTTTTCAACAAGAAGTTTTCAACAGGTTATGGGCCCAGTAGAACGCTATGGAAAAAACAATGGAGATTGAGAAGCTTACTGGCAGGGAAAACTATCATCAGTGGAGGTTCACAGTTGAACACGCCATGAAGCTGCAGGGCTACTGGAAAGCTGTCCTCGGCACGGAGGAAAAGGCTGACATAGTAGAGAAGGCTACCTCGCGGTTAGTGTTATATATTTCACCCAGTCTCTATATACACATACAGGACGCAAATACGGCAAAAGGCATATGGGACAAATTACAGTCTACATATGATGACACTGGATTGGCACGTCGTTGTGGCTTACTCAGAAAGCTAACGACAACCCAGTTGGCAAATTGCGAGAGCATAAGTATGTATGTGAATACAATAATAGACACAGCACAGAAATTAAACCAGATTGGCATGAAGGTAAACGATGAGTGGGTTGGAAGCCTACTCCTGAGTGGTTTGCCAGAGCATTTTGCGCCAATGATAATGGCCATTGAGAGTAGCAATATAAAAATATCTGCGGACACAATTAAAACCAAGCTCCTACAAGATTTCGACACCTATAACAACTTTTCGTCAACGGAATCAGTTTTTTATAGTAAGTATAAAAATAAAAATAAAAAGCAAAATGATAAGGGAAAGAAGGTTATATGCTATAGCTGCAAAAAGGAGGGGCACATCGCAAAATTTTGCAAGACATTAAAGAGGAAAGAAAATGGCGCTTACAACGATAAAACTTTAATGGCGGGCTTGACAGCGAGGTTAGAGAACGACTGGCTGATAGATTCGGGTTCGACGGTGCACATGGTAAACGACAAGAACTTGTTTGTGCATTTTAAACTGTGTGACGAAGAAAGGCGTGTAACAATAGCAAACAATGAGGGCCTTAGAGTCACTGGTAGAGGTACCATTCGTGTGGGACAGCTGTTGTCGAACAATAGGGTGGAGTATATTAACATCACAGATGTTTTATACGTTCCAGACATTTGCGCCAACTTAATTTCTGTCAGTCAACTCACTGCAAAGGGGTATACATTTAGTTTTAATGCTGAAAAGTGCGAAATGAAGATGGGCAAAAAGGTGTTATTGGAAGCAAAGCTAAACAACGGAATGTTCATACTTAATTTTAAAACGATACAGCAGAATTTTCTTGCAAGAAGCGCAGATATTTGGCACAAGCGATTAGGCCATCCTGGTGGTAAAACTGTTGATAGTTTGATCGATAACAAAACAGCGAAAGAAAATGGCGGAGACACAAATGTATGCATTTCATGCCTGCAGGGCAAACAATCACGCTTGTCGTATAAGTCATCGGAAACTAAAACGTCGGAAATTTTGGAGATTGTACACACAGATGTGTGTGGGCCTATGGAACAGAAGTCCATAGGTGGTGCTGCCTATTACGTGTTGTTTTTGGATGATTTTTCGAATAAATTGTTTGTCTACATGATCAGAAACAAGTCTGAAGTGCCTAAAATATTTAAAGCGTTTAAAAATATGGTCGAAAATCAAACCGGAAAGAAAATTAAAATACTTCGCTCTGACAACGGCCTAGAATATTGCAATTCGGAACTGAGGCAATTTTGTGAAGATTCCGGAATAGTTCATCAAACATCTGCACCGTATAGTCCCCAACAAAATGGCAAGGCAGAGAGGATGAATCGAACCTTGGTAGGCAGAGCACGTTCGATGTTGCTTGATGCAAATCTGAAAAAGTGCTACTGGGCAGAAGCTGTAAACACAGCAGCATATTTACTCAACATTAAACCAAGAAAGGCTAATGATCACAGGTCACCCGAGCAATTATGGACTGGTAAGTCAGTGAATTTAAATCATTTACGTGTATTCGGTTGTGTTGGGATGGTATTAGTACCGAAAGAACTGCGAAAGAAATGGGATGCAAAATCGAAACGATGTGTCATGATAGGATACAGTCTTAATACCAAAGCATACAGGATGTATGACCCAGAAAAAGGGAAACTACACATAAGTCGCAACGTGAAATTCCTGGAAAACGAAATGTACTTTAAGATTTCTGATAATCTCAAAAATGACACACCAGCTCGAAACGCGAATTTAATAAGGATTTTCGATGACGATGACTGTGAAGGTATTAGTGATGATTCAAGTGAGGCGGAAATTGAGTTTAAATCAGCCGAAAACTCCGAGAATGATGATGATGATGACAAACCAGAAAATCAACAACGAAATACAGAAGGTACAGCAATACGTCAATCGTCCAGAAAAAGAAAAATGCCTGATATGTCAGACTATATAACGTATATTGCAAGCACTGATGCTAATGACCCCGTTGACTACGCAGACGCTGTATCAAACAGGGACAGAAATATGTGGCTGAAAGCAATACAAAGTGAAACAAATTCGCTTATGGAAAATAACACCTGGAGTATTGTAGAAGATAATGAACACGCGGTAAAGCTGTCAACAAAATGGATTTTTAAGCGGAAAAATGAAGAAAGTGGCACGAGATATAAAGCTAGATTGGTGGCAAGAGGTTTTGAACAACGGCATGGCATAGACTACACGGAAACCTATTCCCCGGTGATGCGATATAACACCTTACGTTTTTTGCTAACAATAGCTCTAGAGAATGAATTGAAAATAAACCATTTGGATGTTTGTACGGCCTTTCTTCAAGGAAACTTGAAAGACGAAATTTACATAGAAGCTCCTGAGGGCATATCGGTACCAACGGGTAAAATGTTGAAGTTAAACAGACCACTATATGGCCTTAAACAAGCATCCAGAATGTGGAACGAAAGATTGAATGAAAAACTAAAAAGTATTGGCATGCGCCAACTGAAAACGGACCAATGTGTTCACATAATAAATGAAAATACAGATGATTTAATTATCATCGCTATATACGTAGATGACATGATTGTGATGTGGAAGAATGAAAGCGCTAAAGATACACTGGTCAGTAGTTTAATGAAAGAGTTTAAGATGAAAGATCTTGGCACAGCTAAATCTTTTCTCGGAATGAGAATAACTCACAATTTAGGCAAAGATATCTCCATCGATCAGTCATCATACTTGCGAACATTGTTGGAAAGATTTGATATGACATCGTGTAATACAGTATCGACTCCTATGGATACAAACATAAAACTTTTCGGGAATGATCAGCAGGATGATACATTTGACATGAAAAAATACCCTTATCAGGAACTGATTGGTAGTCTTCTGTTTGCCGCTCAGGTTACACGACCGGACATAAGCTTTGCAGTAAACCTCCTTAGTCGTTTCAACAACCATTTTCAACTTATGCATTGGACAGCAGCAAAACGAGTGTTGCGTTATTTGAAGGCAACTATTAACTACAAGCTGACATATAAGAAAGGAGCCAATTTTGAAACTACATGCTTTTGCGATGCAGACTACGCAGCTGATCCAGAATCTAGGAAATCTGTAAGCGGATATGTGTTCATCAAGAAAGGAGGTGCAATATCTTGGGGCTCGAAAAAACAACAAACCACCGCCTTATCTACATGCGAAGCTGAATATATGGCCATGGGCTTGGCAGTACAGGAACTGCTTTGGCTGCGAGCCTTAGAGGAAGAAATATTTGGAAAATGCGTGAAGCCAGTAACACTATTTTGTGATAACCAGAGTGCCATACAGCTTGCTCAAAATGAAAGTTATCATGCAAGAACCAAACATATCGACGTAAGACATCATTTTATTAGAGATAATATACTTACTAAAAACCTGGAGCTGAAACATCTGAAGTCTGGTGACATGATAGCAGATATCCTGACCAAACCTCTCGGGAATGTCAAGGCGAAGGCCTTTATGAGTGGCATGGGTGTCGAGTAATATAAATGGATCAACTTTAAGTGGGGCTGTTGGAAATACATGTAAAGTTGATTTATTGTAGTATATTGGCAACTTTGTATATAAATTTTTTACTTAAACTTGGCAACACTTACGTTGTTTAATAAAGCTTTTCAACCACTCCCTTTTGTACTTTAATATAAACAGCACGTTTTTTCTAATAAAGAAGTTTTTTCAACAAGAAGTTTTCAACATTAACGTTGCTGGTTTAAACTTAAGATTAACTGATTAACCGTAAGGTTAAACTTAAGATTAAGTAAATTCAAAAACTGAAAAAGAAGGTTAACTGGAGATTAACTTAATCTCGAGTTTAAACTTGCATTCAAAAACTGGCCCTTAATGTTCAGTAGATTATCAAATTTAATTCCATATATCTAGTAAGAAAATTGTGAGATATGGTCGCGACGTCCTTTAATAAATACATATCTTGCTATATTGTTGTAAACTAAGTTGAGCTTGCGCTTGCGATATCTCAGTTTGTGAAAATTTCAGATCCATATAAAAGTCCAGGAATCAAGTACGTTTCAGCCAATTGCAAACATATGGAAAAGGGAGTCGAATCTAAAACAACCCTTAAGTTTCGAAGTAGTGTAAACTTTACCATTAATGTGGTTATACTACGTTAGCCGACCATTAAAGACAATACCCAGATTGGCTGCTGATTCATCGAAGTCTATTTTATTCACCGTAATAAATATATCTGCCAAAACAAATGCTCTTTTAGTTCTGGAGAGCAATAAACATTTAGATTTGGAGTGATTTATACAGAGTCCATTGCCTTTAGCTCAGTTGTCAATTTTCTGTAAATCATAATTGATCGAGTCTATACAAAACTTGATATTCCCAATATAAGTGCTCCCATAAAGCTGAACGTCATCAGCGTAACATAATTATCCAAGACATCAGATAGGTCGTTAATGTCTTTCTTTCAACATTTAGCGAATTCGAGATATTGCCGTTTAGGTAAACTGGTTGTGATCTGTTCATAAGATAAGAATGTGTGAAGGCACGGTCACATCTAAAAAATATTTGACCCAAAACATAAAATATTTGTTTGCCGTAGTGTGACCATAAAATAATTTTGAGGGGCAAACAAAAAATCATTGATTTCGGACAAATAAAATTATTTGCCGTCAAACAAAAATGTTTTAAATATTTGCTCTTACATATTTTTCGTAAAATCAAACAGATGCAAATAACAGCTGTTTAAGGCTGTGTTGTCTACTAGCAAAACTAAACCATCATCAAAATCGTAAAAAAATGTCTGAAATCAAATTTGTAGAAAGTAAATAATTTATTTTATGGAAACCTTTTTATTCGTTGTAGCTGTATTCATTATATACGTATAAATATTTGGGTGCCTGCATATACAGAGGTACATTCAGAGTCTGAAATTTAAATACACATGAATGCAGGGGGGTAGTAATGATTTTTTCAGGAAAATGGTTATTTTTTTAAATCTCATTAAAGAAAAAGATCTCTGAAACGACCTAACTCTTCTGTACATAAAAATAAGGAGTTCTTGTTTTTGTTATAGAAAATTTTGAATTTTTATTGCAATGATTTTGAACTTTTGTTCCTGGAAATAAGCAGGTGAAAATATTCAGATTACAATGTTATGAATGGAACTCTTCAAGTGGTCGGTTCGAAAAAATTCTTCAAATTAGACCTAAAACAAATCCTTTAATTTATATACTATATATTCGGTTTCCAATTTTTAGATTTAACATCTATTTTAAGATATGTATATCATTTCAGCGATTATCAAATATGGCGATTGGCTACACTTGAAAATGTAAACATTTGTTTATGTTAATTTTATTGTGATTAAAAACAAAATTTTTCTCTGCATTCCTCTCCTTTTCTACCCTGAACCCATTTTTGAACCCCTAGCCGTCTTTCTTTTTTTCTTCGCAAATTTTCACAGAAGCTCCGCAACACAAAACAAAAAAATATTCACCTTCTATTACGTGTGAAAATGTGTATAAGTATTTTTTTCAACATTCTAGACAAACATTTGTTTTGTGTTAAATATTTTTTAAGTGCGACCATATGGCAAACATGTTTTCCCATATTTCTGTTTGCCGCTATTTGATGAAACAAAAATGGGAAAATAAATGTGCGTAGTGTGACCACAAAACAAAATTTTAGTTGTTTCAGTCATATTTCGAGCAAACAAGGGAAAACAGAATTGGGGCAAACCTTACGACTACAAGCTGAATTAGAAAAATGAAAAAGGGCTTCCTCAATAATATTTTATGATCCATCGCATCAAAAGCCATGGTATGGTTCAAAAGAACTAAAAATGCTATGTAATTTTCATCTAATTTCAACCTAAGGTCATCAATTACCTTGACTGAATCGGTAGTTCATCTTCTAGCTTTCATAAATCCCTACTTCTTATCAGATAAGAAATTATTACCATCGAGATAATTATTTATTCGTCCAGCTATGAGGTTTACCAATACTTTAGACAGGAACGGAAGAATGACAATTGGCCAGAATTTGTTGGGTTTAGGAATGGAAATGATTTTCGACTGTTTCCATTCATTAGGGAAGGAGGACATAGTTAAAACTGTCCTGAATAAATGAGTAAAATAAGGCAAAAGTCTAGGTGTCAAGCTTTTAAAAACAAAGGATCTAAGTCATCAGAACTAATCGAATTCGATTTAACAGAAAATAAACATTTCAAGACTTTGAGCCGATTAACACAACGGGTACTAAAGGGGTTTCACAGCGGAAGAAAACAAAGGTTACTGTTACTTTCAGGGGCCGGAACATTAATGTTTACATGAGTGTTTACATCAACATCAGGAGAAGTATTATGGCATTTTTGATCAATACCAATATCGCGAATTACTTTCTTCCTGCCGTAAAACAATGCTTTTGCAATTTTAATGCGTTTGGTAACCTCTCTACGTCTAGATTTGTGATTGACTTTCAGATCATCTGTTTTAAACCTCTTCCGTCGCCTGTAGGCGATATGTGGCTAATCAATTAATGCTTTCTTTTTAGCTTTAAACCACGGTTGGTGTATGGCCTTAACAAGTTTAGTTCTGACAGGAACACATCTGTCATATAGCAGACAAACATTTTCCTGAATTAGTGCTAATTGGTCATTTACATGATCTAGTGAGTAGATCTGACCCCAGCAGGTATTATCAACGTTACTATTTAAAACTGTAAAATCGATATTTTGAAAATGACGATATGTAATATGCTCGTTATCGGGACTCATAGACAGGTTATATGTTAAGAAGAGATGATCATGATTGGAAAAGCAAAAGGCTGAAATTTGATCATATAACAGTACTTTAGTCACATTATTAACAAATACGGGATCGATTAGACTACTGGAAGTTGAGTGGAAGTAAGTTGGTGAGGACACTTTCTTTAAGATGGAGAGACAACATGGATACAATTAATGCATTAAGAATAGAAATAAAGGGATCAAAATTTAAATTAGAATTCGGTCTATAAACACTACCTAGTAAAACCTTCTTATTTTGGGTGTATGAAATATCAAGAAATAAATACTCTATTTGACTACCAATTTCAGTTAATAATTTTACATTGTACTGAATACCATTTCGAACTTAAATTGCAACTCCGCCATCTTTTGCCCTAGTTGCTGTATTGTTAACTAAGGTTTTCCTATGTGAATGGAAAAGCTTAAAGCACTCTAAATTGTAAACTAAATCCTATACATCCAGAGAAAACCAAGCTTTTGAAACGCAAATAATGGTGCTACAAATAAGTACCTGCATTCATCAATTTTATTGTTCGGACTCTGTGCATTTATATCAACGATTACCATTTCATAGCACAATTGTGCAGAGAGAACTCACACGCATTCTTGTGTTTTTTGATTTAGTTGTCGATTAGACTGCGACAAGAACACATGTGCGGCGGATGCTTTACCATTTTTTCAGAATGACACTCAAAAAATATTGTATGTTAAAAAACGCTTTTAATAATATTCAATGCCTTATATATTTTGTCGCATAGTATAATTTTTTTTAAATGCTTTGGAATGCATGCTTTTTCTCTATTAATAAAAAATGGTTTATTATTTTTTTTATTTTTATTTATCTAAAAACATGGTCTAATTTTTAAGCCAAAGATGGATACCTTTACGATCTTTTAATAAAAAATGGATTTTTTATTTTATTTTTATTTATCTAAAATTATTAAGCCAAAGATATATAGCTTACATATGTAAGTTGATAAAATGAAAATCAAAATAACGTATATTACAAACACTTTTCTATGGCTGTAAATAAATCAATTCTCTCAATTTATTTTCTCTCTCTTACTCACTAATACCAAAGAAAATAAAGTATAAAGAATGTGCATCTTAACATTTTTTGGAATATTTTTCAAAAATATTTCATGACGCGGGGGGAAAGATAGAAGGGAAGGAAACGAAGAGCGTGCATTTTTGTTGTTTGACCACTTTTTTATTAAATTTTCTGAAATCACTTATTCTGGTCAGTGTTGCCACGAAAAAAAATATTGCAACCAACATTTGTGAAAAAAATTACCAAATAAGAAAAAATTAACAAAAATTAAATTCACAGTTTTTTTATTTTATTTTTTCAAATATAAATTATAATTAATACAACATAGTAAGAAAAGAAACAAAAAATAACAAACTAAAATTTTAGTCTTACAAATTAATTCATTTCTACAAACAAAAGCTCTTTTTATAAGAAAAATAAATAACCAAATCCGGAAATTTTGGTTAAAAATAGTTAAACGGCAACACAGGTTGTGATTAGTGAGCAAGAGAGAGAAAATAAGTTGAGAGAATTTATTTATTTACAGCCATAGAAAACTGTCAATAATATACGATACTTGATTTTCATTTCATCAACATACATATGTAAAGCTATCTATCTTAATAATTTTAGATAAATAAAGATAAAATAAAAAATCCATTTTTTTTATTAAAAGAACATAAAGCTATTCATCTTTGGCTTAAAAATTATACCTAGTTTTTTTAGATAAACAAAAATAAAAAAACCCATTTTTTATTAGAAGAAAAAATAAAAAAATTAAATACGGCCAGCTAATGACATAGAACATTTTTAACATAAAATATTTTTTGAGTGTTATTCTGAAATAAAATGATAACGCATCCGCTACACATGTGTTCTTGTCGCAGTCTGATCGACAACTAAATCAAATAACACAAGAATTCGTGTGAGTTCTCTCTGCACAATTGTGCGGGTAGTAATTTTAAACAAATTTTGGTGAGAGCGGGCCGTACGCCTACAATCCGCCATAAGAAATTTTACTTCTACATGATGCGCATTCTTTATATCCATATTCTTTGCTAATACATAACCAAAAAATTTTTGGCAAGAACAAACGAAACGACCTAATATCGTTTAACAATAAAAACAATAAGCAAAAGCCACAAAAACAAAGACCATGAGCATGAAAGAGATAGAAAACGCAAGCACAACGAACAAGAGGCAATGTGTACACAATACACTAATACACATTAACAAATACATCGAACATCTTCTAAATAAACCAGCAACAATAAACAATGTAGTCGCAAAAGAATTCTCGAGAAGGCGAGAACGCGAACCTTCTACCTCGAGAACCATCATCAGACTGAAGACGTTCGCATATAAAAGGGCAAGACAAGGCAGGAGTGAGTTAGTTGTAATTGAGTCAGTCTTGAGTGAAGTTGCGTGTGAACTAATCAGTCGCGGTTTGAAGATATCCGTTGTGAGCAGTATAGCGAATAGTTGTGTGTGAATAATAGTGAACAAGCAATAAATTGTAGTAATTATTGTTGTATCGGTTAAGTGTGAACAGTGGCACATAAGAAAGTGTGGACAATAAAGAGAGTTTAATTAAAATAAGACACATATTTGTTTTACTTGGTTTGCAATCAACGAACTCATATTTAAACGTTTTTAAAAAGGTAAAAACGTAACAATACAATATTTGAGCCTTTTTACGATGCTCAATCGTTTGAAAGGACTCATACGACGGAATGTGGAGCATTTCCGCAATGGATGGTGTTCCGAACATAATCTGCATTTGGGGTTGGAGGCAGCAATAACGTCGTCGAGGCTGTCGTTCTTGGGACGTTCCACGGCTAGTCGACGGGGTGCAAGTTCGGACATCTGTAAATACAATCAAAACGGGCAAAGGGAAAGAAAAAAGTTAGTTTTGTTCATGATTAGGAAGCAGCACGAGTTTGACAATTGGCCGAGTTAAAATGCCATTGGCGGTTCGAACATCGGCCACTCGTACTTTCGAATCGGGGCCGAGATAGACCCGTTCGATCCGACCTAGCTTCCATTCGTTAGGGGGAAAATTGTCATGACGAATGACAACAAAATCATTTACAACAAAATCTCTTTGAGGAACCTTCCATTTGTTGCGTTTATGCAATTCGACCAAATATTCGTCTTTTCAACGACGCGCAGACAAATGGTGCAAAATTTTCAGCTTACGCCATCGATTAGCATAGCTTAGAGATTTATTCGAAAATTCAGGTTCCGGCGGGGAGAGTATGGCACTTCCTATAAGGAAATGTCCCGGGGTTAAAGGGTTGACGTCAGACGGGTTATCAGTCATGGAACTAAGAGGTCTAGAATTCAAACAAGCCTCTATTCTAGTCAACATAGTCGGGAATTCTTCATACGTGAAACTCTGGGCGTAGGAGATCTTTTTCAAATGGGTTTTTAAACTCTTCACACCTGCCTCCCATAAGCCACCCATATGTGGAACTCCTGGAGGAATAAAGTGCCAATCTACTAATTGAAAGGCGTTCTTTGTGACAATCTGACGTTTAAGATCTTCAAGAAACCGAGTCTTGTCCTTATTCAGAAGATTGGCAGCTCCAACAAAGGCAGTACCATTGTCAGAATATAGGTGAGAAGGACAACCGCGACGTGAGAAGAATCGAGTAAAAGCGGCCAAGAAACATTCGGTGGATATGTCGTTTGTAGCCTCCAGATGGATGGCTCGAGTAGCAAAACAAACAAACACCAAAACATATCCCTTCGTTATCCTACAACCACGCCCTATATATGACTTTATGTCAAAGGGACCAGCAAAATCAATTCCGGTATGAGTAAAAGGGCGGGTAAGTGTAGTTCTTTCGGGCGGCAAAGCAGACATAATCTACTGACCGAGCTTCTTCTTATATAAAGAACACACTTTGCAATTGTGAACAACTGTCTTGACCAAATTCTTCAATTTAGGAACCCAAAATTCCTGTCGCATAAGACGAAGCATCAGAGAAATATCCGCATGAGCCGAAAACTTATGAAGATGTTCCAGATAAAGACGAGTAAAACGGCCATTATAGGGTAATAACTTCGGAAAACGTTCGTTGTAGGTCAAAGTAGGTGATTGAGAGAGTCTACCATTAACCCGTTGAAATCCACTAGAATCTATAAAGGGGTTGAACACGAGTAGTGAATTCTTAGAGGTTAAGGTAGAGCCATTCTTCAGTAAAGAGTATTCGGGGAAATGGGTACTTTGGCAGAGGATGATCAAACGATCCATTGCCAACCTAACCTCACTTTGACTCAACGTATGAGAAGAACTTGAGACGACCTTTTTCCGGGGTGTAACGAGTGATAAAAACGAAAGATATAGGACATAACTCGCAGGGTACGATGTAAGTCCGAATATCGACTCAAGAATTCCTCGGACGTATCCGTTTGGGCAACGTTGACCTGTATCAAGCGTGTTTCCAACTGATTGTTGGGTGTAAAAGACGACAATGGCCACTCAGACTGTGGGCGAGATAACCATTCAGGATCTTTCCACCAAATACCTGAAATAGAGAGATCCTTAGCGCTCATACCACGACTAGTCAGCAGGGTTATGATGAGATTCGACGTGATTCCAATTGTCTGTGCCTACCTGGTCCACGATATACGATACTCGATTTGCCACAAAAGTTGGCCAATGGCACGGGGGTTTTTGAAGCCAGGACAGAACGATAGTCGAATCTGTCCAATAGAAGGCTTCCGATCTGGTAAGTTTCAGCTCCTTACGAAGTGAAAATACCATTTTCGCCAATAGAGTTGCGCCGCAGAGCTCTAAACGGGGTAAAGTTTGCACTTTTATAGGCTCAACTTTTGTTTTGGCAGCGAGTAAGTCACCAGACGGGGTTTGGACTCTACTGTACATAGTGGCAGCATATGCTTTCTCAGAAGCATCACAAAATGCATGAAGTTGTACTTCATACTGGGGGTTAAAGTTAACCCAACGGGGGATGTTAATCCTTTCGATGAACGAATAATTATCGACAAACTCTAGCCATCTGTTAAACGTCATGGGTTTCAAACAGTCGTCCCAATCCGTTCCGTCTTTCCAAATTTGTTGCATAAGAATTTTAGCAACTATGACTTTAGGTGCCAACCACCCAAAGGGGTCAAATAGCTTCGCTATTTGAGATAAGACGGAGCGTTTTGTGACTACAGAGAAATCGGGCGTTGGAGCTGGCTTGAAGAAAAATGCATCAATGCTCGCATTCCAATGTAAACCCAGAGTTTTAGCGGTGCTGGCGTCTGACAATTTTAGAAATTGGGAATCCAATAAATGTTCTGGGGGCAAATCCTCAATGAGACCTCTATCATTTGAAGTCCATTTGCGAAGAGAAAAGCCGGCAGAATTCAAAACTTTAATTATCTCATCACGATTACGAGTAGCTTCTACAAAAGAGTGCGAACCAGCCAAAATGTCATCCACATACATTTGGTTTCGCAAAATCTCAGAAGCAAACGGGTGGTCCGATTCACAATCATCAGCTAACAGATGTAGGGTTCGTATGGCCAAATAGGGGGCACAGTTAACACCAAACGTAACTGTGCTTAATTCGAAATCTTGGACATCTTCCTCAGAGTTTCGACGGAACAATATCCTTTGAAAAGGGGTGTGATCTGGCACGACCAGTATCTGTCTATACATTTTCTGTATGTCTGCATTGAAGACGAATCTAAACAGTCTCCACCGGAGAATCAAAATAGTCAAATCAGCCTGCAAAATCGGGCCAGTGTGCAAGACATTGTTAAGGCTTAAGCCATTAGAAGAGAGGCAAGAAGCATTAAAAACGACACGCAACTTGGTGGTTGTGCTATCAGGCTTAAACACGGCATGATGGGGTAAATAATAACTGCGTTTAGGGGAATAAACAGAATCATGTTCTATTTTCGACATGTGGCCCATGTTCCGGCGGGGAGAGTTCAGGGTTCCTCAACATACGACACTCATTTCTCAAAAATTGGTCGAGAGCACCCCTTCGAGATGGACCGAGATTCAAGTCCGTCGAAAATTCGGATTTAAAAGGTAAAGCCACTACATATCGACCCTCTTTAGTCCTATAAGTCGTGCGACGATACAGATCCTCACAAAAGCGATCTTCAGGCGAGAATACCTTCGACTTCGGTATTTCCTCTATTTCCCAGAAACGACTAATTTTCGCATCCAAATCCAGTTGCCCAAAGAAGGAAGCAACGGAATCCAATGGGTTCGACTGAGGTATTTTACCAGTTACTATCCAACCGAAAACAGTTCGTTGGGCGATTACAGGGTTTTTAGAATCTTTTCTAACCTCAGGAAGCATGATTTGGGAGAATATATCTCCGCCCAATAGCAAATCCATATGAGCACATTTCAAATCTGTCAACGGAAGTTCGGGAGTGTTGAGGTCAACAAACTTCGCCAAGGAGCAGGTGGGTAATCGACCAGTTAGCTTGTCAACCACATATGCTTCCGTAGTTAGACTAAACGCTGGATCAACGGAAGACCCCAGCGAAACAACACAGACTTAAGTCGAGTTTGCTGCCACTGCGCCATTAAGGCCCACAACAGTGGCAGACGGTGCTAAAAGGGTTGGAAGATCTAGCTTCCGTTGCAGCTTTCTGGAGATAAAAGTCGCTTGAGATGCCGGGTCGATTAGAGCTCTAGCAGGATAAACTACATCATTATGTACTACATTCACCTTGACAGTTCCTAATAAAACTGTCGAGTACGGGGTGGACTGTATACGAGTGGCGAAATTTTGAAACGATCGAGCAGCAGCAGAGGTAGATGTGCCACCATCCACTTCATTTCTCCTTTGTGCAGGAGAAGACCGAGGGATTTCCGGAGAACTATTAGGGGTAGAAGGGTCAACGGGGTTAGTTCCGGTCCTCGGTTTACGTGAACAACAAGTTTTCTGGCTGTCTCTACAGCATATTCCTCAAACTTTTCAATTACATAATTAAATTGCAATATAAAGTTTAAAACAACAATTTCTTAAACAAATGTTTTGTCTTTATACATAACTGTCAAAAATTATTTCTCTTTACTCATGTTCTTAAAAAGATATAGTACAAAACAAAATGCGTTTTTTTTTGTTATTTTTCGTAGAATGACTATGCAAATCACATCCATATGCGAAAATATGCAAAAATCCGCGGCCACAATATTATTTAAATTAAAAGGGATAAAAAATCTACAATTTGATGTATAATAAATTGTGGGCAGATGAGGGCCAAATAACTAAAAGTCTACGTGAAAAATTTGTTTTTAAGAAACGTGTGTTTTGAAAAGGTCAAAAACGTATTCTTCATGGATTTTTTAATGGGCTTAAATTTTTTCAACTTTTATAATTTAATTTGGTATAAAACAAGTTAAAACTTAATTTTTGTTGGTTTTTTGGAGACTTCTGCCACAATAACACGAAAATTTTTGTAATTAAACTTAAGTTTTTTTGTATGATTATGCTACCATAATATGTATATGTAATATAAACATACCTCCGCTTTCAAATGACGCAAATATTAAATCTCGCAAAAAGAGTAACAAAATTTGTTAGATTCATAAAATTTAGAGTGTTGTCAATAAATTTAGTGCAATAAAGCTTAGAAAAAAATAACTTTTTTGATTTTTGGCCTATGGGGGAAATCAGTGTGCGTTGGTAGTTTAAACTTAAGATTAACTATCAAAAGTAGTTGACAAATTTTATTTAAAAAAATTATTTTAAGTGAGAGAAAGCTGAATAAGACAAATTTTTAAGTGATTATAAATTATATAAAACACAAATTGACAGTCTTAATTAATTTATTATTTTTCAAAAATTATTTTTTTACTTAAAGATCAATCGTATTCAGCTTTTGTTTGTTTGTTTTTGTTCTATACAAAAGCAAATTGATGTGAAACACTTTGCAATTTTTCCTCATAAGTGTGGCAGCTCTACAAGGTTTAAACTCCCACTCAAAATATGAAAAGCCATTTAACGAAAGATTAATGTGATGTTTTTGTAACACAGGCTATTTCACTTGCTTGTCTTTTTATATGGGAAATACAAACAAAATTTTGTTTTTTTAATCTTCTGTTAACTGATTTTTTTTTTTTTTTGAGTGGGAGTTTAAACCTTGTAGAGCTGCCGTACTTATAAGCAAAAATTGCAAAGTATTTCACAACAATTTGCTTTTGTATAGAACAAAAACAAACGGACAAAAGCTGAATACTATTGATTTTTTAGGAAATTTTTTTTTAAAATAATAAATAAATTAAGACTGTCTATTGTCAATTTGTGTTTTATATAATTCATAGTCACTTAAATATTTGTCTCATTCGGCTTTCTTTCACTTAGGAGCTTTTTTTTAAATAAAATTTGTCAACTACTTTTAATAGTTAATCTTAATCTCCACGTTGGTGGTTTAAACCAAAGAATATGGATATAAAGAATGCGCATCATGTAGAAGTAAAATTTCTTATGGCGGGATGTACCAGTAAGACCCGCTCTCACCAAAATCTCTTTTAAAAATCATTTCTTGATGAGGGAGGGAAGACAGGAGAATAAGACAAATTTTTAAGTGATTATGAATTATATAAAACACAAATTGACAGTCTTAATTAATTTATTATTTTTCAAAAATTATTTTTTTACTTAAAGATCAATCGTATTCAGCTTTTGTTTGTTTGTTTTTGTTCTATACAAAAGCAAATTGTTGTGAAACACTTTGCAATTTTTCCTCATAAGTGTGGCAGCTCTACAAGTTTTAAACTCCCACTCAAAATATGAAAAGCCATTTAACGAAAGATTAATGTGATGTTTTTGTAACACAGGCTATTTCACTTGCTTGTCTGTTTATATGGGAAATACAAACAAAATTTTGTTTTTTTAATCTTTAGTTAACTGATTTTTTTTTTTTTGAGTGGGAGTTTAAACCTTGTAGAGCTGCCGTAGTTATAAGCAAAAATTGCAAAGTGTTTCACAACAATTTGCTTTTGTATAGAACAAAAACAAACGGACAAAAGCTGAATACTATTGATTTTTTAGGAAATTTTTTTTTAAATAATAAATAAATTAAGACTGTCTATTGTCAATTTGTGTTTTATATAATTCATAGTCACTTAAATATTTGTCTCATTCGGCTTTCTCTCACTTAGGAGTTTTTTTTAAATAAAATTTGTCAACTACTTTTGATAGTTAATCTTAATCTCCACGTTGGTGGTTTAAACCAAAGAATATGGATATAAAGAATGCGCATCATGTAGAAGTAAAATTTCTTATGGCGGGATGTACCAGTAAGACCCGCTCTCACCAAAATCTCTTTTAAAAATCATTTCTTGATGAGGGAGGGAAGACAGGAGAAAAATAAACACAAAAAAAGAGCGTAACAATGTGTTGCTCTCATCGTACGTATGTATATGCGTATGTACGTAAATGTATGTATGATCGTTTTTATTGTTTGACCAAAGACTATAAATATGTAAAGATGTTGCACACAGTGTATTTAAAATTGACAAAATTTTGTGGGAAAACAAATATTACCGTTTGTTTTATTGTAGGGTAAGAATATGTGTTTTATTGTTGTAGAAATGAAATTATATCGATTCGCACCGAATTATATATTACTAATCAATTATGTATGTATGTATTTACCATATGTGTCTATTTTTGTATAGAATGAAGTTGTAATAAAACGAGTGCTTTTTTTGTTTAGTATTTATTAAATTTATTTATCATTTTAATGGTTCAAAATGTTAACTTTTTCCATACTGGATAATTTGAATTTGTATGTTTCCCATGTGGAATGCTTCCGTAGTAAAACAACAATTAGTAAATTAAGCATCTCCATTCTGTGTTTATAACATTCGTTATTTTCATCAAACCAAGGAATAAATTGTATTTTTTGTGCATTTTTTGTATTTTTTGGCCTACTACAAATGTTTTTTTGTTTTTTATAGATTTATTTTCTAAAAAAATTTTTTCGAAGACATATGGATTTTGCAAACTTCAAAAAATAAATCAGATGGAGCGCACAAACTTCCAAAGTCGGAATCTTTTATATAATTTTTTGCATGAACGAACATTTCTGAAGGATATGACAAAATTTGCGCTGGTTTGATTATATCCACACGACATTTAACGCAAGATATTCGTTGAGCTATGTAACCAACAAAATATCGACCTGATGTTAATTCAATTGGCACATTGTTGGACGTAAAACAATCGGTGCCTTCATTAAAATATTCTTTATTTTCATCGTATATATCTGCGACATCTATATCAGGGGTATGTGTACTTTCTGATATATTTCCAGTCCTATCAATATCTTCTAAAAATATGATTTATGATTTTAATTATATATTATATTTATTAAACGTTTTGTTTGAGCATGCACTACAATTTTTAAATTCACACTTTTTATAAAACAATTTTTCAGTTTCAAATGTCCACACAAAATGTGGATTTTTTATTTCGGTGCGAATCGATATAGTTTCATTTCTACAACAATAAAACACATATTCTTACCCTACAATAAAACAAACGGTAATATTTCTTTTCCACAGGCTATTTGCACATACATTTTGTGAAAACAAGACATCTTTCAGTTTGTTTATTATTTTATTTGGCAATGTACAAGCACACACGTATACACGCATATGAGAATAAATTAGAGAAGAGAACAATACGTTCTCTGAGTATAATAAGTTCTCTGAGTACAATACACAAAACAAACAGAAACGAAAGCAATGACATTTGAAAAAGGCTCTTAACATAAATGCATAGGCTAAACTAGAGGGAGAAAAAAAATGTTAAAAGTTTGTGCGAAGTAAGTGTGTTAGAAGCAACAGATATACGTAGTGAAAACTGGCGGATAAAGTGGAAAAATTAAATGTAAATAAACATTTATTTTGTGTTAAAAAAGGGAAAATTTAGAATTTTTTTTAATTTCTTCAATGAAAATTTTAAAAATTCGTAAATATTTAATCATTAATCGAAATTTGTATGGTTTTTGGTCACAATGAATATTGTTTCTTGCGCAAAAGGTAAGTAAGCAGCTAAATATATCAAGATCAAATAAGACACATTCCTCATAAAATTTTTTTCTTGCAGAACTTTGTGTGTATTACCAGTATTTATTAATTTCTTGAATGAAAAAGTTAAAATTCGGTAATTTTGTCATTATTGATCGAACTCTTAGCAATTTCTCTTTAAGATGAAACAAGTTCTGTGTGTAAAATTTAAGTAAAAAGAAAAATATAACAAAATATATACTCAAAACTTTTTGTTTCAGGAGCTTGTGAATATACCTCTAAATTGGTTAAATACTAAGTTAGTGACAATCGATGAAAGATGTCACCAAATACGCTAGTTCCAAATTCCGTTTCCCCAATAAAACAGTCCATTTCCTTTCAAAACTATTTCTATTATTCTACAAAAATATCATCAATTTCTAGCAAAATAGAAAATAAAAACCCACCCTAAAAATTAACAAAACATAAACAAAACAGACAGGCAGTCAGAGAGGGACAGAAATACTTTTTGGTAATATTAGCTGTCTCTTTCAAATTTGGCCTATGCTCCTGTCAAATTTCGTTTCGTTACTGCTTATATTGTGGTACAATAAGTGGCAGTAGCCGTACTGCCATCGACAAATTTGGCACTGGCAGTGCAACATCTTCATATATTTATAGTCAGCGTTGTCAACTCAGTGCTTTTAGCACTGTTTTTAGTGGTTTTTAAAACTTTCGACGCGGAAAATTTTCGAGTTAGGGCCTAGTGCTTTTTTTAGTGCTTTTCTTTTCATGTCAGTGACACCAAATCAAAAATTTCAAAAAAAAATAAAAAAAATAATTTGTCAACTGTAGATTATTTAACGTTTCAAAAAGGTATTACTTTGAAATGCAACTCTTTATAAGTTACATATTATACCTCAATGTTTTGTTTCAAACACATTATATATTTGTTATATTATTTTTTTAATTTGTTTTTTATTTTTGTCATATTAATTTTTTATTTTTGTTTAATTTTGTTTTACTTTATTATTTATTTTAATTTTTGTTACTTGTTTTATTAGAGTTTGATCTCATTGTTTTGTTTGAAATACATTATATTTGCAACCACATAAAAACTTGTTAAAACTATAAAAAGTTTTTAAAACTCATAAAAGAAATAAGAAATTATTTGTTTTAAAAAATAAATTAATACAAAGTATTAACTCAAATAATATTATATATGTACTTTTTAAAAAATCATATAATAAATAAACAAATAAATAAAACAAAAACTCTTTTCCTTATTATTGCTGGAGTTAAATAAATAATATAAATTTTGGCTTGTAAATTTTTTTACTGATTATATAAAATGGTGATAAAATTAAAATAAATATTGTAATGTTTTAGTGCTTTTTTGTCAAAATTACGCGTTTTTTTTAACGAGTTTGGTGCTTTTTGAAAATTTATAGTTGACAACGCTGTTTATAGTCTTTGTTCTCATCGCGATGAGAGCAAAGAATGAGAGCAACGCATTGTTACGCTCTTCGTTTCTGTTTACTTCCCTCCTATCTTTCCCCCCGCGTCATGAAATATTTTTGAAAAATATTCCAAAATATGTTAAGATGCACATTCTTTATACTTTATTTTCTTTGTTTAAACTTAAGATTAACTGCTTAACCGTAAGGTTAAACTCAAGATTAATAAGTAAACTCAAAAACTGAAAACGAAGATTAACTTATTCTTGAGTTTAAACTCGCACCCAAAAAATGGCCTTAGAGTTTATCAAATTGTACTAAAGTTTTGGCAATGCAATCAAAAACAAGGTAAATAGTTGTGTGTGCGCTTAAGAAAAAAAAAAAATATATATATACATACATACAAATAAGGACGAAAAATTTAAATTAAAGTTGAAGATCATCAGGTTTGTCATTATCAGGAAACAGCTTAACAGTAAATATCATGCCCAGGAAATATCTGGTTCAGGCTATCGATGTCATCAATTTTAATTGCGTCTCCGTTCATGTTTTTAATATACATATGTATACGAAACCCCTTATAGTAAATGCAGAAGACAAAAGTTTTTTCTTTTTCAGAATAATTTCATTATTTCGAAGCATACTTTCTAGTGCAATTATGTGGATTATCTGCTGTTTCTTGTTAACTTTCTTTTATGTCTGTAGGCAACGCGGGTGAGCATGTTTCGAGTACGATTATTTGGTTTCGAAATTAAGTATAATTTTTTTTTTTTTGGTTTGTTCAAAACTCACAAAAAATGTATACATTTCTGCTGTTAAAACTAATAAAGGCTCGGTTAGCGAAACGTATAAATCATAAAAATGTAACGTACGTTACCGTAAGAACGTGACATCTGCCAACGAAAAATATAAATAAAAACGAAACAGAACACAAAGCAAGACACGCACACGAACACAACGCAATGCAAAGAAATCCATTTACAGACATTTGCACGAAGTCAGCTGTCCAGAACGATGATGAGTGTTGTTAAGATAATGCAAAATTCGAAAAGTACCAATTAGGCCTTAATTGCAAAAAGTTATATTTGCTTCTTAAGTTTTATGTTATTACAAATATTATAGAATATTAAACTTTGGTTCAATCTGAGTCAATATTTCTATTCAAAGTGATTTTTTTTGTTATTAAATTTCAATATAATACCTCTAGAAAGAATAATAATAATAACAAAAGTAATATTTATGCACATTAGAATCATAACAATATGTATTTAAAAATTTTAAATATTAAAAAAAATTTACGTATAAATAGGGAAGTACCAAAATGGACATTTGTGCTACATTGCCACTCAAAATATATGTTATTCATTTATTTTCCTTCAAAGTTTTTTATATACATTACAATTATAATAATAATAATTAAAGAACATTCATTTTATATATACAAAAATTAAAAGATACAACTAATGTACTAAAAAGGGCATTAGTATCCCCATGTCACTCAAAATACATATATATTATATATTTATTTTGTTTAAATTTTTTGTGTGCACAATAGAATCATAACAATAAGAATGTATGTCCTATAAAATTATTTTTATTATTATTTTAATCAAAAATGAAAGAAAAGTCATTATATGCATGTAGAAATTCAAAAGTTTTATATAAATAAGCATGCTCCATTACTCATGTTCAAAGATCGTTCCGTTTTGTCAACGAGACAGTACATTTCGGCAAGCATTTACATTGCTTTTCATATGCTAAAAACGAACATGCGTTACGTTAGGTTACGTGGACGTCCGTAATTGGGACTTTAATCCTTCCAGGTGTGATCCCAAATACATAAACATACTACTACCGCAAACCATTGATCCAGAATTAGTTGAGAAATTTAGAACAAGATTGTAATAAATTAACGGCAGCGTTTGCGCTGCATATGGGTTATAGTATAATGAATGGTGTTGTGAATGTAGTTAATACTTTACCTATAAATTTTGAGAACAGATGTAGAATTAAATATAAATATCAATATAGGTTTGTGTTCTTTATTTGTATTCGTGCTTAGAATTTATGGTATATCTATGTATGTAATTCTTGTAAAAACGACTGATTATGATGACATGATATCGGTACATAAAGATTTAAGAAATATTAACAATTGATTTAGTTATAATGTTACATTACACAAATTAGCTGAGAATTACACTCTGAGAGTATAGAATTGTATATTTATTTTTCTTTTAATTTCAGAGGTTTCGTTACAGAACTTTTTGATGTAATTTGTAAGAGGATGGGCAAAGGCCTAATTTTAAGTTTTTTAAATGTAGGTATAATATATTTCCATAAGTCGGATGCGACTAAAATAATGCCGATATTAGGACGGTTATAGAGAGTGATAAAAAAATTTTGTATTTCATTTTGGTAATCACCTGGAAAAAAAATAAAAAGGGTAAAGACATCAAAATATTAATACAGCTAATTCTGCAAAAGCAGAAGAAAACTTAAAACGAACTCTTTTGTTTAGTATAGATGACAAGTTAATTCATTATATTTATTGTACTTTGTAATTATGTCCTCAAAATATAACTAGAAAGAGAAAAATACAAAGTGTATATCTTGTACCAAAACAGCGTTAAGAAATATGTATATTTTTTTTCTAATTACTACTTTATTTATTGAATCTTGTTTACTTTATTAAATCTTCTTTCGCTACAAATTGTTATTGGTCAGCTCAGAAATCTTATTTTTTGGATTCACATTAATATAGATCCTAAAAACAATATTCAATGATTTGATTTTAAAATATTTTTCTCTAATTGAGTCTTTTCAAATAAATACATATACAGGCATGTTCTGAAAATCACTTTTTGTGAAAGTGATTTGAAATCACAAGAAAGGTCTTCTGGATACAAAACTTTTGTAATTTTTGTGATTTCAAACCGGTGAGCTAAGTGGCGGCCGATTTAGAATCACTTGCTTATTTTTTCAACCATTTTATGTTGAACTTCACAATAAATGAATAGCTTAAAATGTTTTTTTTATTAATTTTTATAGTAAAATGAACAAGTTTGGACCAAAAAAGTATAAAATTATGATAAAATTAAAGACACTTCGCATTTCAAGAAATTTTGTTATTTGGTTTGTGATTTTGAATTTCCTTTTTGTTGTCAGCTGTTTCAGAACTTCGGAAATACACCTGAGCTTGCCAGACTTGCAAAATATTTCTACTAAATTCAAATGTATTTGATTTTTTTAAATAAATGAAATATTTCCAGTGAAACTTAATTATTTTTGTTAAGTAATATTTAATTTAGTAAAAAACTATCAATTGTTTGCCTAATTTTAAAAATATCTACATATAAAGTAATAACAAATGGCAACAATAAGCAATTACGAACAGTGGCAGCTTCGGAGTTAACAGTGCCAACTTCTCAAATTTAAATTTTTTGACTTTCATTCATTCATTTCTTAATTGTTTTCTTTTCAAATATATTATTGATAATAACAAAACTCCAGGCATTACAATGTTTTTAATTTTTGTAAAAAGAGCTAATTTTAGTTTATTTTTCCCTTGATATTTTTACCAAAACTCTGACTAATTTTCAACTCATAAAAAGTGTCACCAAATCTAAACAAAAAATCAGCTGTTTTCTTGTGTTTTCGAAAGGGTAAAATCACATCGGAAAGTTATAAGTTTTGTGATTTTCAGAACACCTTTAATTCACAATTGTGATTTCAAAATCACAAGTGATTTGAAATTTTGTGATTTTCAGAACATACCTGATAATTACAAATTTGCTTTGTGCTAAAAAGTGCAGAAAATTTTCTTTTATCTAATATATAAAATTCTCGTGTCACGGTGTTAGTGGCTAAACTCCTCCGAAATGGATCGACCGATTTTCATGAAATTTTGTGTGCATATCGGGTAGGTCTGAGAATCGGACAGCATCTATTTTTCATATCCCTAAATGTTAAGAGGGCGTGGCAAATCGTTAAAATATTTAGGTACATATTGATCGTAGACGAATAAAATTTGGTGGGTAAGTTCGTAGAATCGATATCGACAATCCCACCAAAAATGGGCGTGGCAACCCTCCGCCTTTAAAAGATACCCATAAGTCGGCCAATTCGATGGTTTATAACTACATACCGATGGCTTAATATAGAAAGGTCGTATCTCATTTTTTTTCAAAATCGGGGTTTTCACATAATATGTAAAATACATATTATGTATGTACATTTCTATATTAAGCCATCGATATGTACATATATAACATGTATGTCTGTTAGTTTTTGTTGTGGAGCGAGTACAACAACTACAACTTCGTCAGCGCTACCCATGATTCGGACCTCTTATTGTTATTCTTTGTATGCCTCACCTAAATAACGTACCGACTTCGATTAAATTTTGAACTAGATAGATAGATCCACACACTTATAGTAAATTAGTTATTTTTATATAACTGTTTCATGCAGCGTATTACAATAAATATATAATGTGACCTGTTTTGGGCAATAAAAAAATTAATTTTGGGCGGGACGAAGTTCGCCGGGTCAGCTAGTTTTTATATATGATGTTTATTTATTTTTTAGTTTTTATACATACATAAAATTATTATACTTTGTTTCAAATATTAATATAATATTATAATATTCAATTAAATACTAAATATGTATGTAAAGTCGCCATAGTCTAGTAGGTAGTGTTGTTGGCTTATTAGATGTGAGGCCACGGTCAGACATCTTCAGCAAAATGATATATGAAAAAATTCCTGGCAAAAACTCTGAGTAAACAAAAATTGTAATGAAATGTTTCTCAAAAATGTGCCGTTCGGAGTCGACTTTAAGCTTCAGACTCCGCCACTATGTATAAAATCTACTCACACAACAGAAGTAGTGTAAAAAACTAGTTTGTAACCCTGACTGAAAGGTTGCAATCACCAATTACCTATGTATTGTTACGTTGTCTCTGTTCCGTGGATTTGACGAGGGCCTTTGCTGATAACAAATCCATCTGAAGTTCTGCTGGTTCAACAACCCACAAGCGGTTTCCCTCACAATCTCCCTTCATACGCGCTCATATCAACGATTGACTCTGTGATGGTATATTTTGTTGTTCTACAGCAACTAACTTTCTGACGCACACTTCATGCTTCTAACTCACGGAAAGAGGTATCTCCACATTTCGCCAACTCATTATCTGTTGCCCCATATTCAAATTGATGTCATGGGCTATCATAAAATCGGCACCAATGATAACCTCGTCCACAATATCGGCAACAATAAAGACGTAGCTGATGTTAACTATAGTCACCTTCGCCTCTGTTCTTCCGTGGACGGTGGCAGACTTTCCAGTAGCTGTCTATAGTCTTATATTAATAAGTACCTCACACTTCCCCTGTACTACATCTGGTCTGATGATAGGCTACGTCGCACTGGTGTCTATAATGAAGGTATGTTTTCTGCCATTTATGTACTCGGACGCCGTAAGGTTGTTGTTGTTTTGTTGCCTCGCTAATATGGAGATTGTGGGGCCCTCGCTTGTGGGAGTCAGCACTTGCCCCTCAGTGCTACCTCTTTTTAGTTTAACGGGGACTCTTGTGTAGATGGCTGGTAGTTCATCAGTTTTTATTCCTTGTTGGTGAGACGGATTTTGACCTTTTTCGTGGCGCTTTGCAGGTTCTTTGGAAATGACCGCCTTTTCCACAGTTGAAACATTTGAGTTTAGCCTTTTGTCCGTTTTCTTCCAAAACTTGCTTCAACATCTCTTTAAATTTATTTAAAAGGCATTCTTGTTCCTCACGACTAGACTTGTGGTCTAGAAATCGTGCGAGCGGCCTCCTGGGCTAGTGCGAAGGCCACGGTCACTGCAAAGGTTGTTTTCTGTGTAGAACATACCGCTAGTTTTATGTCAGGGTCGCGTTTACCATTACCAAACGCCTCGGTTTTAACATTGTCTATCAATGGGTGCTTTTCTCCTGGGTATGTAAGCTGCACTAATCTCTCGACCTCCATTGCAAAGGCTTGAAGCGATTCATTAGCCTTTTGCGCATGGCACCTTAACTCCATGCGGCACAGTTCTTGTTTGTAACGCTGTAACGCCACCATTAAGTCGTTGTAGTTGTTTCTACGGCTGGCTGGCATGGTTTCTAGAATCTTGGCTCCGACACCTTTTAACTCAAAAATTAGTTCTCTTCATCGTCCCACCCGTTTCTGCTGGCTACTGTCTCGAATTAGAAATTAAATATATATAGGGGTGAGCTACCATCAAAGCAAGACGGTTGTATTCTGCCGGTACCTTTTAATACGATTCGTACTGGTTCCGGTCACTGGCTCTGGAGGTTGTTGAGCTTCTCCTCCATCATAACGAATTTTCCATCAACGGTCTTTTCCAAATTAAGAACTTTCGTGTCAACGGTTCTTTATAAATTTGACACTTTTTCTTTTGCTGATCAATTGATGTATTTCCTGCAGTTTCTCTGTAGTCGCTTCAAGCTTCTTTTCAATTTTTGACAAAAATTTTTGTTCTCTGTTCTAAATTTTTGTCATAATTGCTTCTTGCATTTTTTGATTTTCGGCTCTTGCAGCTTTTTGTCCCTCAGTTAATACTTGTATTTTTTTCCATCATAGCGGCTAGCAACGAATTTATTTATTTCTATTGATCTTCGAACTCGTAAGTATCGATATTAATGCCCTGACGCTTAAGTTCTTCCCTTAAACGCCTTTGGAGTTCATTCTTCGTGCCCGTTGTTGGCAGTTCTAATTTATCCAATCTAATTTGAGGCGTTCTACTCTTAGTTCGGAGAGTTTCGTTTTAATTTTTTTTTATTTATTTATTTTTATTTTATTTTTTAAAATTTTTCAAACCCATTTCTGTAACCAATTGTTACGTTTTTACCTTTTAAAAACGTTTAAAATATGAGTTCGTAGATTGCAAATAAAATTAAAATAAATTTGTGTTTAGTTTTAATTAAATTCTTTATTGTTCGCACAATGCTGTGTGCCACTGTTCACAACTTGATATAAACAACAGCAATTGCTTTGTTTGTTATTCTTCTTTACACTCTTGTGCGTAAACAATAACAATTGTTCGACAGATCTTTATAACGGAGATCTACAAACCACACTTATTCTCTTCAAACACCGCGCGTCTTCATACAAGACTCAAAATCTCTATATATGTAAACATGTTGTTTACATTTATTCTGGTTTGTTATTGTATTTCTGTTTACATTTATTCTTGCAGTTTTTTTGTTGTTGCATTTTTGTTTACTTGTTTATCACTTCTTTTATACTGGTATTTTATTGGTATATTTATGTTTACTTGTTTATCATGTAAACAAGTTCATTGTTTTTTGTAGCTTTTGTTTATAATTTTAATGTTAAACGATGTAAAAGCAAAACACCATTTCCGTTTTCGTAACAGTATGTATATAATTACGGCGACCATCCGTCCACTATTATAGCGGACAGTCCGCTATTTTAACCTCCTGTCCACTATTTTACCACACGTAACTTCTAAAAAGTATTTTTTTCCAAAATGTCCGCTTTTGTACACTTCTTTCACTAATTCGGTAAAAGCAATAGGGTACTTTTTTAAACAAGAAAAATGCCAACAATATTGTTTAATTCTTTTAATGATCCTTTTGCTATGGCTTGGTTATTACTTATACGCAGTCAAGGTAGTTTCTTCCATAAATATGTACTGCGTTTGAAAAGTCAACATTTTCAATTCCTGAAGCGGCTATAATATTAAAAGAATTTAAATGAAAGTAATAGAACGTCACAATGAAGTATTTTTACCACTTAGCGTACAAAATTGTTTAAGGAAAAAGTTAAAAACTTTTACAGAACCTGTATTAGTTACCTGAACCAATGGGATGAATCTTTTAAAGAAATTGAGTGACTTGCTTGGATATTGTTAGATGCAATTCCATTTTTTTTAGCGTTTATTTAAACAAATTTAATATACTTAAACTAAAAATAAACAAATAGTAAATTTAGCTATTCTATTATACACTGTCTCAAAAACGGGATCTCAAGTATATGTAATAACAATATATTATATAATTTTAATAATACATATTAGATTTAATCATACAAATAAATTTATAAAAAATTATATTTAATAATGTAAGTAAAAAAATTGAAAAAAACTTACATTGATAATACAAAGGTTAAAAAAGGTCAAGGGATAAAAAAATTCTAATATAACTATTTCATAAGCCACCAATATTTTTTAACGTTTGAGTCTAGATTTATGTTTTTATCCCTAGAGAAAAAACAACTTTCAAATCTACTGTTGTGAGTTGGTTACAACTTATGGCTTTATTAGTCGCCCTTCTATATATATGACAAAAAATTGGAATTCCCGCTTCGTTTTGCATAAAACCGTTACTATCGAGGTAAAGAAATGCCTCAGGTGGTACATATCCAGATTGTAAACATTTTTTTATATACTCATGATCAGTATAATAAGGTGCCAGAATCAAGTTGTTATCATAGCTTTCAAGACATTTGATAACATGATTTCTTATTAAATGGATGACAAAATTGTCAATTCGGCTAACTTTAGCCTTATGGTAAAGTTTTTTGTTAGAGAAAAATTTAATATAGTTACTGTTAGGCGTCCGAAAGAGGTATGTACAACTCCTCAGGCATTTCCTTTCAAAGACTCTTAACTTTTCCATATATGAAGGCGATATATTGAACCATATTTGGCAACCGTAAGTGAGAATTGGACGTATTAGGGTTTGATACATGATTGTTTTTACTTCAGGTTTTATATATTTAGAGAAAAAAAGCTTTTTGTACCCAAAGAAAGCATTCCTAGCTTTTTTAAGCTGGATGTTAATGTGTGAATTAAAATATAAAAACTTATCTAAATTAATACCTAAATATTTCACTAAGTCTTTGTTTGGGATACATATATTGTTATTTGCTTTAATACCAAACGATTTAAAATTCTTTCTAATATTGCTATTGCATTTTCTTACAGGAGGGCGAAAAAGTATGGTTTCACATTTGTCAGTATTTATTTTCATTTGCCAGTCAGCAGCGTACTTTTCAACAATTTGAATCAAATTTTGAAGATTCGCATTAATTTTTTCGATGGTATTATCGGGATGGTATATTATTACATCATCCGCAAACGCAATTATTTTATCCATTTTGTGTAATAAATCATTTATAAATATAACAGAATTGGGGAATTTACAGTGCCTTGCTGTAATCCATTAATAATATTAAATTTTTTGGAACTTGTTTTGTCTTTATCACAGACATAGAAAGTTTTGTTTTGTATCATATTATGCACTAGGATTACAAGATATTTTGCACATTTGTAGTTTATTAGCTCGTAGATTAAACCAGGAATCCAATACTGTCAAAAGCTTTTTCAAAGTCTATGAGACAAGCCCCAGTACACATGGATTTATTGAAATTCCAATGAATGATTGACAGAAGTAAGTGAATTGCATGCGTTGTTGAGTGTTTATGTTTGAAACCAAATTGTCGGTCATTTATTAGGCTTTTGTTTCTGCAAAATTCCACAAGATTGTTGTTAATGCATGTTTCAAAAACTTTACTGATAATAGGCAGTAAGCTAATTGCTCTTAAATTCTTCGGGTTAGAGGCGTCTTTAGCCTTTTTAGGTAAAATTATAACTTTTGCTGTTTTCCAAGCTCTAGGAAAATAAGAATTGTTAAGCATATTGTTGAAAAGGGTAACATATTCGAGAATAATTTCTTCAGGCAGATTCTTCAAAATAATATTTGGAATATTATCAGTGCCTGCAGATAGTTTCTTCTTTAAACTCCTGAAAGTATAAACAAGTCTGTCCTTAGATGTAAAATAGTTCTCTCAAATCATTGGCCTTTTTTAATACATTAAATGTCGTAATAGTCGATCTATTGCTCTCATAATCAGTTTTACTTTCCAAAAATTTTGAGTAACAATTAAAAATGTCAATGTGTAGTTGATTTTCATAATTAAATTCTTTAAACGAGTGAATTGATTCGAGAAAAGTGCCAATCGTATTTAATTTTTGATCAACATCATTTATTATAAAGTTATTACTACCCGTTTCTCTTCCTAGATCATCGGGATTGATTCCCGCATTTCTTAACAATATTTCATTATCTTGGAAAATTTTAATAATATTGATACTAGAAGATTCTTTAGCTTTAAAGAGTTTTTTACTTCATTAAACATATTTTCAGGGTTTTTACGATCAATAATTTCCAATTTTTTCCTAACATTGTTATTGACTGCTAATATAATATTATCATGCAAAAGTTTTCTTATAAGTTTTAATTTAGCTTTCAATAAGTTTATTGTTGATTGCGGTAAACTATATTCCAATCGGTTACATTTTTTGATAATAGTAACTATTTTACTTTTTTCATGTTGCAGTTTTTTTATAATTGGTTTCATAACTTTATCCCGAATATTATGATTTGTATTTGCAAATTTTGGGACAGCCTTTTCTATTGAGTCGATAATAAAATCTTGTAATCTAAGTAAATAAAAATCTATTTCGGAGTTTGTTAGATTTCTATTGTTCGAAATTAATTCACTACTGCTTAATTTCCTTATTATATTTTTTTTGAATTTATTCCAATTAGTTTTCCTGTAATTTAGTTTTAAAGAATGTATTTCTTTGTAAAGCTCTATAACATTATCATTCTCTACACCTAAAACTACAATCTGCATTATGATCGCTATCATAATCGAGGGTTTTTAGACAGTTTATTGAATTATTTACTTTATAAATGTTTAGTCGGGAATCAGCTATACATATATCTAGAAAAGAACCACAACGGGGATATGAAGGCGAAACCGACGCATATAAGGAGCACCTAAACATTATTTCATAATCCGAGAGAAATTCTTTAAGTTTATTACCTTTTGCATTACTTGAGATGTTACCCCAGTTGTTATGTTTACAATTCAAATCCCCTGCGAGAATATAAAAATTTTTTGGATTCTGTAAATTTAAAGTTTGAAAAAGTTGTAACAAATCTGATTTAAATACGCTACAATTGTTACCCGATGGGTAGTAAGCTGAAATTACAAATAACATTTGGTTAGCTGACAATGGGATTTTAATTACACACATTTCAAGATGTTTGAAAGAATTGGTAATATAGTTGGTGTAATTTATGTGTTTTATATTGTCTTTTATCAAAATTGCAGTACCACCACCTGCTTTAGCATTCTTTCTGTCGTTTCTTATCATACAGTAGTTTTGGAAGTTTACTTTATGTCTGAAATTTAGTTTTGTTTCGTTTATTAACAAGAGATCCGGATTATATTTGCTTAAAAAACAACTTAAATCGTACCTTCCACTTAACTTAATAATAGAATTAACATTGATTTCAATTATGTTTAAATGTTTTTTAATTGTAATTTAATTCCATCATATTAAAGTTTTAAGCTTCTAAAATAGAGAAAATAGTATTAATTCTAGCTACTTGTAAGTGTAATTGTTTATTGAGGTTTACAATTTGGCTGGATATGTTTTGAATAGATTGATTTAGTTGCTCCAATGCATTTTGAATTGAGTTAAAACTGTTTTGGTTTTGTACGTTTTTATTTTTTACCACATCAGCGAAGTTAAGATTTGTGCTTATTTTATTTGGCGTATAATTTAAATGCATCTGAGTTAGCTTTTGTCTTCTGGAACACATCTTTTGTTGTAGCTCTTTATACTTCTCACAAGACTTGTATGACGCCGGATGCCCATATTTCTTGCACAACACACAAAATAATTTTTCTTTTTCGTTGGGAGTAGTTTTTGGAAGAGAACATTTCCCAATATCATGCAATTCACTACATTTTACACACCTATGGGGGAGGAAACAATTAGAAGCGCTATGGAAGAAGCCTTGGCAGTTTCTAGATTTAAGCTCGTTGAGTTTGCTTTCATTAGTAATTTGTACTAAATAAAGAGGTAGCTTATATCCCTCAGCTGTTGCTTTTTTTGTCGTAAAGAGGCTAACCTTTATAAATTTCAAATTTTCGTTTTGGAATCTACACAATTCATTAAAAATATCATTCAAATCAGTGTCTGCACTTAGACCTCTGAGTAAATATGTTTTTGTTTCAGTGTCCTTTGGAGTGTATGTAAAAAATTTAGTTTTGCTTTTCTCCAAATAAGCCTTAACTCTGAAAAAAGATGACAAAAATAATGAAATTTTTTTATTGTTAAATTCTTTTATTTTAAAATCTTTTATTTTTAGCCCATCTCTAACAAATTTAATTAGTTCATTAGGTTCCACACTGAAAATATTAAGAGGTGGAACTTTTGTATTATTGTTTTGTGTTTTACTGTAAGTTATATTTGTTGCCTTTTCTTTTTCTTTATTTGCGCTGTTCTCTTTAGATGTTCTCATAGAAGCAGCTCGAGTGGACGTTGTTGGTAATTCTTGATCATTTACATGTTTTTCATATATCTCTAAACACTCTTCATCACAATTTTTATCATTGTCAAGTATAGCCCAATAATTGGTTTTTACTTGTTTCGACATTTTATCACTTTGAGTACTGATCTTTCTTTTTCTGGAATATATGTAATTGTTTTTGGATATATCGATTACATTATTATCTTCTGTGCTTTGCTTATTTAATTCACTCATATAAAACACATGAAATATATATAAAATAAATTTGTTTTTGAAGAGTCTTTTCTCTTATAAGTTTTTATAAAGAAATAAATAAACGCGATTAATGTGATAAATAACCGTGATATATTTAATGAAAATAAAATAATACACATCGAAAATCATAAACGAAAATCGATCACCGCTGAACGTCCGTGTGATATGATAGTCACGATCGAACTCCAGATGCAATTCCATCTTGGTCTTCAGTTGAAGAAAATATATATGAGATTGGAAAATACCTTTTCGAGTTTAACCCTTCTTAATTAGAAAATTAAAGCCTGGCTATCGATGTCACCCATGTTTGTTTGACACGACAAACAGCTGAGTTGTGGCTCACTAATTCTTCTCAGTCAAAAGAAAATAAATGCAATCGATAACGCAAGCATTTCAATACAAAATTGCGGCTCTCTATTTTGTTTTTCTTATATTTGTACGAACACAAATGCCAAAATCAGGCACTTGTGTATTCGTTATTAATTATTTACAAATTTACATACAAAATTCAATTACATATTGAATCATTTTAATAAATTTTTTGCAATTCTTTTGATTAATTTAACATAAATATATTTTTCTTGTGTTATTATTGCAAATTATAAATTTATACTAAGATTTATATTAATTCCATTATTCTTAAAATAGGTTATGTATTTGTATTCCAATATAAAAGCATTATTATCACACAATTTATTTAATAATTATTATCCGCGAAGCTGTATAGCTTGTCTGCAGAACTATTAAATAAATATGTTTTGCCATTCAAATAATATTAAAAAAAAAAATAATAAGTAAATAATAAAATACTAACTATATTCATTATCCATTGGCTATATTATTATTGTTGTTGTAATTGTGGGTTCTAAGATTGTTGCTATTGGTACTGTTATGACTGGCATTGTTGTTGATTCTGTTACTGTTGTTTATGAAGATGTTGTGCAGGAAGTTGTTGGTATCGATAATGTTAATTCTATGATTGTTACTGTGTATGTTGTAGTTATTGATAATGTTATTTGTATGGTTATTAAAATTGTTGTTGCTGTTGTTGATGATGCTGCTGTCGTTGTTAATGAAGCTGCTGTTGTGAACTATGTTGTTGCTGACCATGCTATTATTATTGATGATGTTCCTTCCGGTGAAATTATTATTGTTTATGTTGAAGTGTTGATTTTTTATCAGAATTTTTAATAGTCGATCCTGAGTTTTTTGTAGCAATCTGCAGTGGGTAGCACTTCCCCATGCCGCAATCCCATGCCTAATGTGCGACTCTGCTATTGCGAAATACGCCTGCCTTAATACAATTGCTTAGATGATATAACATGTAGGCGGCTTTCCGCAGCCTTTTTTTGGAGATAATCGACATGCATATTCCATTTAAATTTATTATCAACGTAGACTCCCAGATATTTGTAAGATTTCACAAGTTCTATTAGCGTGACGAAGGTATCATTGTTGCTGTTGCTATTATGTAGACAATTTGTGTCATGAAACTTGATTACAATGTTAAGATTCAGTAAAATTTGGTGGTTTTATATGCATAAGTTTTGTTTTTTGGGCGTTTATAATAAGACCGTTATCGTGACACCATTTGGATGCAATATTTAATTGGTTAAACATTACCTCTGTAGCATCTTGGATAGACTCACTCGATACCACAATTGCTGTATCATCAGCGTATGCAAAAGTTTGGCTATTATGCAAAGCTTTGAGCGTGTCATTAGCATACCTTATATAGAGAATTGGACAGAGTTTGGATCCTTGTGGCACTCCACAATCTATTCGTACTTCTTCGCTTAGTTCATTATTTATCTTTACTCGATATGACCTACATTCAAGATAGTTTTTAAACCATAGTAAAGTATTACCTCTAATACCGTTTCTTTCAAGAATTTGAAGGAGTTTGGTATGTGACAAAGTGTCAAAGGCTTTACTGAAATCAATGAACAATACAAGGCAATGTTTTTTATTACTTAAACAGTTATTTATATAATTACCAAAATTTCATAGAGATTGTTAATATTGTTTCCCTTTTGGAAGCCGTATTAATTATTATTAATTATATTGAATTTTTTAGGAAATTATTTAGTCTTCTAACCACTACTTCCTCCAGAATCTTCTCTAGCACAGGTAAAATTGAAATTGGCCTATAGTTATTATAGTCTGATTTCGTTCCACTTTTGTATATTGGACTTATTATAGATGTTTTCAACATTTTTGGCACCACAGCATTATTCAGGCTTGAATTTACTAGTTTTGTTATTGTAGGAGTGTAGTGTGTTTGACAAGTCTGAGTTGCCATACCCTTTGTATGCAACTTAATATCAACACATTCTTGTTGATATTGTCCACACTGCATAAATGTTGGGACAGCGTGTATTATGTTGTCTCAGCATATTCCCACACTCATGGAGTGTTAGAATGTAAGATATTTAGCATAAGTTTAGCTTTGATTTAAGAAAATATAATTAAGTTTAAGAATGACCATACAAGGGAACAGTCGCATTAGCGGCATTTAATTTTAACCATTTAACATATAACATATTACTCTTGAATTGAAAATATACAAACAAATAGTACCATATCGATATCGAAAGAAATACAAAATATAAAAATTGATGTGACAACTCTTAAAGATAATACTTTGCTATTTACTAATAATCAAATAAAGGAAAATGAAAATATTAAAAACGATTTAAATGCAATAAAGAGAATTGCATTTGAAAAAGAAAAGAAATTTAAGAACATTGACAAGAAATCTGAAACAAGTCTAACAAATGATATTAAAAAACAGGCTTGAAATTGTTAAAAAAAACTAATAAAATAGAAATGTTTACAGTAATTAATTCTCATATAGAATTTTACATTTGAATAGGAATATGGATGTGAATAAAAGAGATATAGTAAATGAACTACATAAACAAGCACGAAAAAATTTTGAGAGAAGACGAGTTATAGTTAAAGGAATTAATGATTTATGGTAAGCGGATTTAGTTGAAATGATTGCATATGAATCGTATAATAGAGGTTATCGATATCTATTAACTGTCATAGACACGTTTTCCAAAAAAGTTTGGGCTGAAGCAGTACAAAATAAAACTGCTTTAAGTGTAACAGAAGCAATGAAAAATATTTTTAATAAAAGCAAACGAAAAACGAAAAATTTACAAACAGACGATGGAAAAGAATTTTTTAATACACATTTTAATCAACTAATGCAATCTCATCAAATTAATCATTATTCCACATATAGTGTTTTAAAAGCATCAATTGTTGAACGATTTAATAGAACATTAAAGGGAATGATGTGGAAAGAGTTTAGTTATCAAGGTACATACAAATGGATTAATATATATCAAGATCTTGTCGATAGATACAACAGCACACTTCACAGAACAATAAAAATGACACCAAACGAAGTGAATTCTACAAACGAAAAACATTTACTCGATACTGTCTTTAACAATTTAAAGATTTTTAGAAAACCTAAATTCAAAGTCGGCGATAATGTTCGTATTAGCAAATATAAACATATATTTGAAAAGGGTTATACGCCAAATTGGACAACTGAAATTTTTAAAATTAAACGTGTAAGAAATACTAATCCAAAAACATACATTTTAGAAGACAATCAAGGTCATGATATAAAGGGTGGTTTTTATGAATTTGAATTAATGAAAACTAAATATCCACAAACATATTTAGTTGAAAAGGTTTTAAAGAAAAAGTGTAATATGTTATATGTTAAATGGTTAGGATTTTCATCAGAACACAATTCTTTGATTAATGCTAATGATCTACTATAAAACATGGTTAATTAATTTAAAATCGTATTATTCAACAACTATACGCTAAGATGTCGATAACGATAACATTAAACGGAAACACTTCTGTACTTGTTGCAAACTATTTTCCGCCAATTTAACTTAAGGAACCTTATATTTGTGGATTAATTAGTTTCGATACATATCACTCTATTCCAAATGTTGATATTGAAAATAATATATTTCATATTGGTGATTATAAAATTGAAGTTCCTATTGGATCGTATGAAATAGCGGACATTTCAGATTTGATTACTAGTAAATATTATTGTCTTAATCCTAAAGGAAAACTGAGAATTGAAGCTAATTACAATACTTTACAGACATTCATAAAAAGTTCATTAGATACGATTTATTTCGATAGAGAACGGTCAATTGGATCATTGCTTGGTTTTAGCAATAGAGTACTTAAAAATGGTGAAGAGCACTATTCGGATAAAACAATAGATATAACAAAAATAAATATAATATCCATTGATTGTAATATTGTAAGTGGATCATATATAAACAGTACATCAGCGCATACCGTACATCAGTTTTCATTGAACGTTAGTCCAGGCTATAAAATAACAGAAGCACCAGCTAATGTTATATATTTACCACTTAATACAAGAAAAATAAATATATAATTTTGAAAATTGTCGATCAGGACGGAAATTTAATAAATTTTCGAGGTGAGAAGATATCAATACGTTTACATTTGAAACCAGCACAATAATGATTATTTTCGATAAAAGGATCTTGAATGCGGAAACAACATTCATTCCGCCATCAACCCTCACTACGCAGCAAACAAGTGATAAATTATCTTCTTCTTTTAAAGAACATATAAAATTGAAAAAAAGACAAGAGGAAAACGAACCGAAAAATCTAAGTAAAAGTAATCAAAAGTTTTTACAAAGTTTAGGATTTCAATTAAAGTTAACAGAAGAAGAAAATGAGTAATATAATAAACGTATTACAAAAACCACAATTTGATATTTCAATCATTAAAAAGGAATATCAGAGCTATATATCATATCAACAATATTATAAAAATAATGATGAAATTCGAATATCAATTCAAAACCAGGATTTATATGTTTTACCAAGTGAAAGCTTTCTCTATATTGAAGGGCAAGCAACAAAGGAAGATTTAACACCCGCCATCTCTCTAAAACTTCTTAACAACTGTATGGGTTATCTCTTTGATGAAATCCGATATGAACTTAACGGTATAGAAATTGATCGACATTTGGGAATAACTACGGAAATGAAAAACTATGTATCACTAAATGAACTTGAAAGCAATTCGATAATAAATGCAGGATGGACACCAAATAATGCTGAAGATCTTACACTAGCTTCCGGTTATTTCAATTTTTGTGTTCCATTAAAAATGATTCTTGGATTTGCTGAAGATTTTAATAAAGTAATACTCAATTCTAAACATGAACTAATTCTCCTACGCTCTAAAGATGATTCTCAAGTACTCAAACCTATTATTGCTAATGAAAAATTTAAGTTATCTATCCTGAACATTACATGGAAAGTACCACATATTCAATTGGCTGATGCTTACAAATTGGAAATATTTAAAACAATTAATAGTAGCCGACCGCTAAATATTGCCTTCAGAAGTTGGGATACATATTATTATCCTTCACTTCCACAAAGCACAGCTGTTCTATGTAATTTTAAGCTAGCGAGTGAAAATGAGACCCCACGATTCCTTCTTTTAGCATTTCGCAATAATCAAAATAAATTTGTTCATTGTGATTTAACTGATGTAAAAGTATATTTGAATTCTGATGTATACCCATATGATGACTTAAATCTAAAATTCGATCGAAATCGTTTTGCTGTATTGTATGATATGTATTTAAAATTTCAACAAAGCTATTATTTACGTGACACAACCATTACTAACAAGGGAAAAATTCAAGACAACAGCGCCAATAATTGTAATAGATGTTAGCCATCAGAATGAAGCAATTAAAACTGGACCAATAGATATCCGTATAGAAATAAAAACCTTAACAAATATACCTGCAAATACGTCTGCATATTGTACAATTATACACGATAGAATGTTTGAATATATTCCTCTTACCAATGAGATAAAAAAACTTTTGTAAATATATAAATATAAAATATATAAAAATATAAATAGAAAAATTAATAGTGTTTTAATCATCACAACTTCAATCTTTGTTAACTAAACAACAACAACAGAAATTGATTAGGCGTTATGATGAAATAGTATAAATATGAGAACAATTTATGTTAAACATTATTTGCAAACTTTGCATATGAACATACAGTAACTAGATATATAAAATGTTCCTCACAGAATTATTCCATTTTTTAAAATCATTTACACACATTATTTCCGATGAAGATAGGAAAAAACTGATTGATATAAAATCACTTGTTGAACATATTGATAATTTAAAAACAAAACAAACTAAACATGGAGAACATTTCGAAGATTGCGTTTGGTCTAATGAAGACGCAACATGCGGTCCAGACACCTGTCATTGCAGTTATTATAAGAATAAAAAGAATCAAGTAGAAGAAGAAGCAAGAAAAATAATAAATTTCTATTATGTATTGAATTGTAAAAACTGTACCTTTAATAAAATTTAATTATAATTATAAGAAATGTATTTAGTATAAGTTTAAGAAATGTATTTAGTATAAGTTTTAGAATAATATTTTTTTATTTTTCTCTAATAAAAATATTAATATAAAACAAATTAAACATTTTTTTATTTCAACATTAATCACACCTGGCAAAGCGTGAGAATTCAGCAGATCAAATATCGCAATGAAAAATATATGAAATATTTTTTTGTTTACACGCACCAGTCAGTATGTAACTCGATTTGCGTTTTGCGTTGAATAAACTGTGTAAATATGTTTTTTAATTTTTAATAAATGCACTTTTATGAAAAAAGAAAAACAATTAAACATTTTTTTATTTCAACATTAATCATGCTTATATGTAAAGCGTATAGGTATATAATAGGTCGATCACACACAATTCTGCAACGATTTAATTATTTTACAGCTATGCATGCTCCCAATTTTTTACACACACACATTAAAAAGCATTACCTTTTCACAATACATGGTACAAACTTAAAATTAAACTGAAAAAAATAAATAAAAATTAAAGGGATGATCACAAATTTGTATGGAAAAAGTGGTCGCGAACATACATACAAAAAACTATGAGCGTGATCCCAAATTTGTATTGAAAAAGTGGTCGCGAAGGTACATACAAAAAACTATGAGCGTGATCCCAAATTTGTATGGAAAAATTGATCCAGAAACGCCATATAAAAAACTACGAGCGTGATCCCAAATTTGTATGGAAAGATTGATCGAGAACATACATACAAAAAACTACGAGCGTGATCCCAAATTTGTATGGAAAAATTAATCCAGAAACGCCATACAAAAAACTACGAGCGTGATCCCAAATATGTATGGAAAGATTGATCGAGAACATACATACAAAAAACTACGAGTGTGATCCCAAATTTGTATGGAAAAATTGATTCAGAAACGCCATAGAAAAAACTACGAGCGTGATCCCAAATTTGTATGGAAAGATTGATCGAGAACATACATACAAAAAACTACGAGTGTGATCCCAAATTTGTATGGAAAAATTGATCCAGAAACGCCATACAAAAAACTACGAGCGTGATCCCAAATTTGTATGGAAAGATTGATCGAGAACATACATACAAAAAACTACGAGTGTGATCCCAAATTTGTATGGAAAAATTGATCCAGAAACGCCATACAAAAAACTACGAGCGTGATTCCAAATTTGTATGGAAAGATTGATCGAGAACATACATAAACATACTACTTACGGAGATCAATCTGAAGCTACAAATTTTAATTTGTTGAATGATATACAGACCTTCAAATAAACTTCTTCAGTCTGTTTTTATGCACAAAGGCCGTTTTACCATTATCATCTTCAATCTTGATGTTGTTATTATTTTGGATCTCTGTGATCCTGAAGGGTCCTTTGTAAATACTATCCAGTTTGTGACCTGCTTCATTGTTAAGGAGAACCAGGTCATTTAACGAAAAATTTACTGGATTAGCGTGATCATTAGAAGCTTTTTGCCTACTCAATTTAGCATTTTCTACGAAACTTGCGGCTCTACGGTGCGCAACTTGTAATCTAAATTTGACCTCTTTTTCATAGAAATCAATATTATACAATGGAGCTATGCTGAGATCTTTCGTGAAATCTAAGACAGGTGGAATTTTTCCAAAAACAAGTTCAAAGGGACAATAATCATGAGCCGTGGAGGGCTCAAAAAATTTTAACCACATATCCCAATCAGATCTGTCATTTGAAATATATGATCTTAGATACTCGTTGAATGTCCTGTGTGATCTCTCCACAGTACCAAGTGTTTCATGATGATAAGGAGTAGAATTTACCTTCTCCACTTTCATGAGTGCGCATAGCTCTTGCAATACTTGGTTCATATATTCCGTACCCATGTCCGTGACTATTTTAGTCATTGGACCATATATTAGCATGAATCCTTCCATGATTGCTTTCGCTACACTTCTGGCGGATTTGTTGTCAATGGGTACGGCAATTAAGTATTTTGTTAAGTCGCACATTATTGTTACCGCGTATTCGTTTTGAGAATCGGACCGTGGTAATGGTCCGATAGTGTCTATAATCACTATCTCAAAAGGCTTCATTGGAGTAGGGGTTAAAATAAAGGGTTCTTTGCCCTTAATCGCAGGTTTATTCATTTGGCATGCCTCGCATTTCTTGACATATTTAGTAATGTCTTTAGTCATGCCTTTCCAATGGTAACGAAGTCTTATTTTTCTGATCATGCGTGTAATCCCTGTGTGACCTCCGTTAACAGGATCATCGTGATATTTTTGCATGATTTCTATTTTTCTAGCATCGGTTGTTACTTTTTCTGTTGCAGGTAGGAGCACTGTGGTTAATCTTTTTAGTAGACCATTTCGTTTATTTTTAAAGGTTTCAATACTTATCCCCGGGGTATAGAGCAGACAATCATTTATAGAAAGTCGCAAGGTTGTCAGACCCATGTTACCAGCTATTTTTTCAAGCTTTGGAAAGAGTAGATCTATTTCCACTATTCCATTAATAACAAAGTCATGCAACATAAATTGGGAAAGTTTTTTCTTTCCTTTTAGGATAATTAATTTATCCTGTGATAAATGCAACCATGGCATTTTCCAGTGCTCTAGGGCATTAATCCCTTCATATACTCTTAATTCAACCGAGGGACTAGGCTGTGCTATTTTATCTGCACAGTTTGTTTTCTTCCTCGCCTGAAGTCTAGTTGTTACCTTCAGTATTGTTTGCGATTCCGTATTCATTATATCATTGGAATTTATGCGCGACAGCGCATCTGCCGCGTGATTATCCCTGCCCCTAATGTATTCTACGTCGAAATCATATTCCCCCAGATCTAATCTCATTCGTATTAGTTTAGATGACGGATTCTTTAGCGAAAATATATAGGTGAGTGGCCTATGGTCACTTCTGATTAAAAATTTTTTCCCATATATATATGGTCTGAAATATTGAATTGCCCAATGAATGGCAGTGAGTTCTTGCTCTATTGTGGATTTATTACTTTCACCTTTTGTGAAAGCTCTGGACGCGTAAGCAATTGGTAATTGAATACCTTGTTTTTCTTGGCTTAGTACGGCTCCGCACGCCTTTTTGCTAGCGTCAGTAGTTATACAAAACTCTTTATTGAAATCCGGATATTGTAGTATTTGTGGGCTCAAGAGTTGTGTTTTCAAATATTGAAAAGCATTTTCGCACTCCTGAGTCCATTCAAAAGGTATGTTTTTTCTAGATAATCTAGTAATGTGATGTGATGATTCAGCAAAATTAGGAATAAATCTTCTGTAATAATTGCAGAATGCAATGAAGCGTTTAGCTTCGTCCCCGTTTGTGGGTGTAGGATAATTTTCGATTACAAAGAATTTGCTGTCATCAGGTAATATACCTTTATCAGTACATTTGTGTCCTAAAAATGTCACTTCGTGACGAAAAAATGAACACTTATCCGGGTGTAGTTTGAGGTTATGTTGTCTACACAAGGTAAACACATCTTTTAAGTTTTGTAACATATGTTTTTCAGAGCATCCGACGACTATTAAATCGTCCATTTACACGAAGGCTTGGGATGGTTTTAATCTCGAAAAGGCAAGCGACAGACATCATTCTTTGGAATGAATTTGGTGCTATTTTAATGCCATAAGCAGCGTTGTCAACTCAGTGCTTTTAGCACTGTTTTTAGTGCTTTTTAAAACTTTCGACGCGGAAAATTTTCGAGTTAGTGCCTAGTGCTTTTTTTAGTGCTTTTCTTTTCATGTCAGTGACACCAAATCAAAAATTAAAAAAAAAATAAAAAAAAATAATTTGTCAACTGTAGATTATTTAACGTTTCAAAAAGGTATTACTTTGAAATGCAACTCTTTATAAGTTACATATTATACCTCAATGTTTTGTTTCAAATACATTATATATTTGTTATATTATTTTTTTAATTTGTTTTTTATTTTTGTTATATTAATTTTTTATTTTTGTTTAATTTTGTTTTACTTTATTATTTATTTTAATTTTTGTTACTTGTTTTATTAGAGTTTGATCTCATTGTTTTGTTTGAAATACATTATATTTGCAACCACATAAAAACTTGTCAAAACTAAAAAAGTTTTTAAAACTAATAAAAGAAATAAGAAATTATTTGTTTTAAAAAATAAATTAATACAAAGTATTAACTCAAATAATATTATATATGTACTTTTTAAAAAATCATATAATATATAAACAAATAAATAAAACAAAAGCTCTTTTCCTTATTATTGCTGGAGTTAAATAAATAATATTAATTTTGGCTTGTAAATTTTTTTACTGATTATATAAAATGGTGATAAAATTAAAATAAATATTGTAATGTTTTAGTGCTTTTTTGTCAAAATTACGCGTTTTTTTAACGAGTTTGGTGCTTTTTGAAAATTTATAGTTGACAACGCTGGCCATAAGGGAGTCTTTTGAATCTATAAGATCCTTTGTCAGTTGAAAAGGATGTGATGTCTCTAGATTCTTCTTCGAGCTCTATTTGATGGAAGCCCGATATCAAATCGAGGCATGATCTAATATGTCATCTATTCTGGGTAGAGGGAATTTGTCAGCGACTAGCTTCTTATTTATACCTCTGTAGTCAATTACAAGTCTCCATCTCTTTATGACCCGGTAATGATTTTTTAGGTACTAAGAGTATGGGACTGTTATATTCAGAGGTTGAGGGTTCTACAATATCATCGTTTATTAGTTTTATAACCTGTTTATTCACTTCTTTATGTGAATATGGTATTCTATAGTTCTTTATATAAACTGGTTGATTATCTTTAAGTCTCAACCGTTGTTTATAAAAATTATTGGCGCTTATTTTTTCCGATTCTAGAGCAAAGATGTCAATGAATTCTGAACATAGACTATGTAGCTTACTGCTAACGAATTCTGGAAAGTTTGCGGATAACTTTCTCATCTTTTCTCTGTCTGATTTCGGATTGCAGCTTGTTTGAACCATTTTATAGTCATTAAGATTTTCCATTACTACTTGAACGTTCTCAATGACGAGGTCCTTGTTTGTAGTATTAATTATTCTGACTAGTGGTTGGGATTTTGGTGTGATGGTGTTAGCTATGTATACCCCATTTTGGAGTATTTGCTGGGGAACCAAGCCATCCTCAACGTCAGATTGAATATTAATTTGTCTGATTACTTCAGATCTTGCTGGTATTGAAATCGAGTTGATGTTTGGAGCACTCAACAGTGTTAGGCTTACATCGTATGGTAGAAATGGAGCTTTGAGAATTATTCTATCCTCCACACCTTGGAAATCAAGTATGCATTTGTGTCTTCTGAGAAAGTCCATTCCCAATATTCCATCAACTGGTATTGGAAAATCATCGCTCACAATATGCAACTCGGCAGGTATGGAGATATTTCCTACCTTAAGGTCTATGTCAACTAATCCGAGTGTTTGGATTAGACCTTGTCCAATACCATTAATGTTTGTTATTTTGCTGCTATCTATTGGTTCGTTTAGAACCTTATAGTGTTTAAACACAGAAATGTCTGCGCCTGTGTCTATTAGAAAAATAGAGGTGAGATTGTTCGTAGACAATCCACATTTTAGATAACTATATAAATTTAGGTTGATATTGTAGGTTGTAACATTAGGGGTTTCTATTAGTTTTCCGGGGGTTGTTCGGTAATGCAATGAATATTGCGATTACGAGAGGGATTGTTTCTATAACCCCCATTGCCTCTGCTGCGGTTAGAGTTACCTCTTGGGTTATGGTTGTAACGGCTATTATTATTATTACTATTATTGCTGTTATTATTGTTGCTGTTATTGAAATTGCGGTTCCTGTTATATGTTCCTCTATAACTACTACCGCGATTTCGTTGGTCATTGTATATACTGTGGTTATAGGCCAAAATTGAGTTGGGTTGGCCATAGGCTTCTGTGCAGCTACCTACAAACTTTGCAATAACCTCGTTTAGGTTATTGAAAGTACCAGATTCCATAATCTGTTTAACTCTGTCATTGGAGGCATTTTTTATTATCGCCTTAACAGCAGAGTTTGTTGCATATATGGCTGCTATCATGTTTGGCAAGCAATCGTTAATATACGCAGTTTCGAGTTTCTTAGTTAAGTCCTCGACTTCCTTTGCGTATGTATTGGCTGGTTTTCCTTGTTGACGTATACTCATCAACTTTGCTACCAGTACATCTACAGATTCTCCTTTTACTGTAGTTCTAAGTTTGTCAATTATTTCTCGGAGTGTAGTTTCCTGAGAAATAAGGTTACGTGCTGAACCTATGAGTTTTGTCTTTACCAGAGTGATTGCCACTTCACTGTGTGTATCTTTTATTGAGCCCACAAGGCTTAGGGCGTCAAGAAAACTCTGTAGGTTCTCTGGTGTGCCATAAAAGTCAGGTAGGAGCTTTGAGGCTAGATCAAGAAATTCAGTAACCGATTGAGGCATTGTATTAGAATCTTTTTGAGACTTTTGAGGAGTCTGTATATGATTTGAGTGTAATGCAGGTTCCTCTTGACCTACTAGGGAATATTCCAGTTTTTCGTGGAATTTTACTGGTAACTTTGCCTCTATACCTCTACGTGACAGGATATTGGCAAGTTTATCTCTGATTTCAGAGAAGAAATTTTCAGCAAATTTGTGCGCTTGTGTTAATCGTAAATGATTAACATTTATTATAATTCTAAGTCACCGTAGTCTAGTAGGTAGTGTGTTGGCTTATTAGACTGAAGGCCCGAGTTCGAATCCCAGGTCGGACATCAAAACGAAATATGAAAAAAATATTTCTTCGGCGACTTCCTCTCAGCAGATTTCTGGCAAAAACTCTGAGAGTAAATAAAATTGCCATGAAAAGCTTCTCAAAAAACTGTCGTTCGGAGTCGACTTTAAACTGTAGGTCCCGCCACTCATGCATAAAATTAACGCACACAACATAAGTGGTGTGAGAAGCTAGGTCGTAATCCTGACTGAAGGGTTGTAATGGCCAATTATGTATGTATGTATAGTTCTAATTTGTTCGAAACAGTCGAAAAGATTTTTAATATGTTTCTCGACCGTTTCGTCCTTGGCAGGTCTGTCTGTGTTTAGACACTTATAGGACCTGTCAAAATGTTCTTTTATTTGTCTTAATCTTATAAGGATCTGTTGCCAGTCCATAAGAACAGAATAATAACAATATTGCGCGCTGCGAAATTTAACCGAATATTTATACGAATATATATTAATTTTTTTTGAACTTAGTGCAGTTCCTATACATACATAATTGGTCATTACAACCCTTCAGCCAGGATTATTGACCTAGTTTCACAGTTTCTCACACCACTTATGTTGTGTGTGTTAATTTTATACATAAGTGGCGGGACCTACAGTTTAAAGTCGCCTCCGAACGACGGATTTTTTTGAGAAACTTTTCATGGCAATTTTTATTTACTCTCAGAGTTTTTGCCAGAAATCTGCTGAGAGGAAATCGCCGAAGAAATACTTTTTGTATTTTGTTTTGATGTCTGGCCTGGGGCTCGAACCCTGGCTTTACGTCTAATAAGCCAACACACTACCTACTAGACTACGGCGACTTCAGCAGTTCCTATACTTTGTCAATATCAATTGCCAGAGATGCTGCCCTTCTGTAATTCTTTTTGAGCGATCTCTTGTGCAACTGATATAGAGTTATTAGGAACTGCAAGACTAAAACCGCGATAATGATTAATAAATATATAATTGGGTATTCCACCTTTACAGTGATTTCATTTATCACATTCGCATTTGGGTTCTCGATTTTTGAATCTTGATTACCCATGATTGAAAGGATAAATGTCTATCAACTGCAGGATTGGAATAAGAAATTATATTTAAATATAAATATTGATCCTTTGGGAGGATCCGCGAAAATGTTTAGATCAAGGCTCGTTTGCCTTGACGAACGTTTAATAAAAAAAAATTTTGAAGGTAAAAAGAATTGGGGCTTTATCCAAGTAATACACAAGGATAATTGTTCAATCATTCAATTGCTTGAATGATCGTAGCAAAAACAGAACTGTCTTGTCAGTATTTTGTACAATTGTGCATAAAATAAGTTTATAATAATTTTACTTAAATCTAAATTTACACAATTGTACAAATGTTAGTAAGTCTGCCTTATTTGTGGTTAGTTAAAAAATATTACCATATATCATGGCGTTGGGATACCATACCATCAGATATAGTCCCCCAAGGCGATGGTATATAGCAGATATCGCCAATTGATATCTGAATAGGCCAATCACAAAAATTTTTTTTTTTTTTATACCACTGGAGGGACTCGTAAGTATCGCAGCTAGGGTTGCCAGATTCGGATTCGCAAAAAGCTGGACATTGGGTTTTAAAAAGCTGGACAAAACAAACAAAGTTGGACATAAAAAAATACTGAGAAAATGTGCATTTTGGTTTTGTGTAAATAATTTTTATTAAAATATCCATTGTTATTATTGAAGTCGCCGTAGTCTAGTAGGTAGTGTGTTGGCTTATTAGACGTAAAGTCAGAGTTCGAGCCCCAGGCAAGACATCAAAACAAAATACAAAAAATATTTCTTCGGCGATTTCCTCACAGCAGATTTCTGGCAAAAACTCTGAGAGTAAATAAAATTGCCATGAAAAGTTTCTCAAAAAAATCTGTCGTTCGAAGTCGACTTTAAACTGTAGGTCCCGCCACTTATGTATAAAATTAACACACACAACATAAGTGGTGTGAGAAACTAGGTCAATAATCCTGACTGAATAAATAAATTCATTACAGTCTTTAAAATTTATTTAACTAAACTTAAATTTTCTAGAAAAGGGAAATCATAACTTAGTTCTATAACAAATGTACAGTCAGTGTTGGCTAACATGATATGACGAAGATGACATGAAAATTATTGCCCAAGTTATTGCAGTGTACTAAAAAAATGTCTATTTAGCTGGACAAATTAAATTTTAGCTTGAAACTGGACAAGCATCAAAAAAGCAACCCTAATCGCAGCAGTTTACAATTAAATTTATATTATATTTATTTAATTTAAAATATTTGCTTAAGGTTACGGAAAAAAATAGAATATTAAATATAATTTATGTTAAAAAAAAATTTTATTAATATTTTATTTTATTATCACAAAGTAAAAATTGTGTTATCATTAAAATATTTAATCATTAATTTTAATTATTTCTTCATTTTTTTTTTAAGCAAGTAATTAAGTAAATTAAATTTATTAGTAAGTTTTCTTAAAGCCATTGGTAAGTTTTCTCAAAATTTTATGTATTTAAACTTACCAAGTAGCATAAAATAATAATAATGAGCATAGGCAATTAAAAATTAACAATAAAGATTTATTAAAAAATATATATATTTTGCTTAGAATTAAGAGCAAACATTAAATAGAATTATTAAAAAAAATAAAATATTTATAAAAAAATTCATATTGGAACCTGTTGGACTGGTGCCTGTTTAATTTGCAGTTGCCGTTGTTGATATTGTTGAATAAGGCTGGTGGTTGTTGATGAGTCCTGATGATATCATTGGTTGATAATGTGGTGGTAGTAGCGTTGGCTGTGAAGACATTGGGCTCGATAGATTTCAAAGGACCTTGTATTTTGTCAATTACTCTTTATGCTGCTGTCTTTTTTTTTCACAGTTTTTATCAATGTCTGCACATTAATTTTGTTTTTCACTGAAGGTAGTATGCATTTTTTTTTTATATATGCAGTTATTATATGCATAGTACTGGTATCCAAAAATATTATTTTGTTTTTGCCATATTCGAGCTTTTGAGATGTGATTTTCTATAAAGTGCAATTAAAATTGCCATTAATTGGCGATGGCGTAGAAAATCTGGTTTTACTCGATGCACAAAATTAAAGTGTTTAATTTTTTTTTTATTGGTCATAATCCTCGTTTAAATTTAAAACCAAAAATTTTTCACAATAATAATATTCATTTTATAAAATTTATTAAATCTTTTTATAAAACTTGTTAAAACTTTTGAAATTAAAGTCCTCTTTTTTTTAGATGTATAATAATAAATTTTTTTTTTAAATTAACTCTATTTTTATTTTTTTTTATTTATATTGTTACGCAAGAACAATCGAAACGACCTAATATCGTTTAACATAAACAATAAACAAAAGCTACCAGCTACACTAACACATATGTGCATCGAACCATACATAAACTAACAATAACATCAGTATGAGTATGAGAGAGATGGATAACGCAAACGCAACATAAGCGAACGCAACAAGAGGCAATGTGGATACAATACACAAACACACTCTAACGTATACATCGAACATCTTCCAAATAAACCAACAACAAGCATGAGAGCAAAAGGGATGGACAAATAAGCAAGCGCAACAACAAGCAATACAGTCACCATAGAAATTGCGAGACCGCGAACGTTCTTCTTCAAGAACGTTCGATGTACTGTTCGTGTTGGACTATAAAAGGGCAAGACAAAGCAGACGAGTGAGTCAGTTGTAATTGAGTCAGTCTTGAGTGAAGTTGCGTGTGAACTAATCAGTCGCGGTTTGAAGATATCCGTTGTGAGCAGTATAGCGAATAGTTGTGTGTGAATAATAGTGAACCAGCAATTATTGTTGTATCGGTTAAGTGTGAACAGTGGCACATAAGAAAGTGTGGACAATAAAGAGAGTTTAATTAAAATAAGACACATATTTGTTTTTACTTGGTTTGCAATTAACGAACTCATATTTAAACGTTTTTAAAAAGGTAGAAAACGTAACAATTGGTGTCAGAAGTGGGATTGCAAAATCCAGCAGTGAAAATAAATAAATAAAATGAAACTGTCCGAATTAAGAGTGGACCGGCTTAAGCGAGAGCTGGGTAAACTAGAGCAGCCAACAGCGGGCACTAAGAATGAGCTGCAGAGGCGGTTAAGGGAACAACTGCAGCTTCAGGGCATCGACATCGAGTCCTACGAGTTCGAGGATGAAGAGGAACGAGAGTTACAGGCCCCTGCAACGCCCAGCGGTTTCGACATAAATTCGTTGCTAGCCGCTATGATGGAGAAAATGCGAGTAGCCAATCAGAAACAAAGTGAACAAATGATGGAGAAAATGCAAGTAGCAAACCAGAAACAAAATGAACAAATGATGAAACAAATGCATGCTGCAAACCAAAAGCTATTTTAAGCAACGACAGAGAAGCTGCAGGAAATACGTGAGTCATTCAACAAAAGAATTACCAGTGTCGAGGTAAAAGTGTCAGATTTGGACGGAAAACTCGTAATGATGGAGGAAAAGATCAACAAGCTCCAGAGCCAGCGACCGGAACCAGTGCGAGTCGTATCCGAAAGTACCGGCAGGATAAAACCACCTTGTTTTGATGGAAGCTCACCTCTATCCGTATTCAAGTTCAAATTCGAGACGGTAGCCAGCAGAAACGGATGGGACGATGAGGAGAAGGCTTTGGAACTAATATTGGCGTTAAAAGGTGTCGCAGCCGAGATCCTAGAAACTACAAAGACTTAATGGCGGCGTTACAGCGTAAATTCGGCGATGAGCACAAACGAGAGCTGTACCGCATGGAGCTGAGATGCCGGGCTCAAAAGCCAAACGAGTCATTACAAGCCTTTGCAATGGAAGTTGAGAGGTTGGTGCAGCTTACATACCCAGGCGAAAAACCACCCGTTGATAGACAACATTAAGACCGAGGCGTTTGTCAATGGTATACGTGACCCTGACAATAAACTAGCGGTATGTTCTTCGCAGAAGACAACCTTTGCAGAGACCGTGGCCTTCGCACTAGCCCAAGAGACCGCTCGCACAATCTCAAGACCACCAGTTAGCAAAGTGCGAAAAATGGAAGTAGTGGAGGAAGATGAATGTCTTGTAACTAAAGTTAAGGAGATAGTGAAGCAAGCTTTGGAAGAAAATGGACAAAAGGCTAAACTTAAATGCTTCAACTGTGGAAAGAATGGTCATTTCCAACGACACTGTAAAGCGCCACGTAAAAGATCAAGATCCGCCTCACCATCAAGGAATAAGAAACGGGCGAACTACCAACCACCTTCACAAGAGTCCCCGTTAAACTAAAACGAGCTAGCACTGAGGGGCAAGTGCTGGCTCCCACAAGCGAGGTCCCCACAGTCTCAATATCAGTGATGCAGCAAAACTACAGCAACCTTACGGCGTGCGGGTACATAAATGGCAGACAACACACCTTCACTATAGACACCGGTGCGACGCAATCAATCATCAGACCAGATGTAGTGAAGGGGAGGTGTGAGGCACTTAGCAATGTAAGACTACGGACAGCTACTGGAGAGTCTGCCACCGTTCACGGAAAAACAGAGGCGAAGGTGACGATAGCCAACATCAGTGTAAGCCACGTCTTTATAGTTGCCGATATTGTGGATGAGGTTATCATTGGTGCCGATTTTATGATAGCTCATGGCATAAATTTGAATATGGGGCAACAGATAATGAGTTGGCAAAATGTGGAGATACCTCTTGACGTGGGATACAAGCATCAAGTGCACGCCAGAAGGATAGTTGCAGTCGAACCACTCAAATTACCACCTCAGAGTGAATCATTGATATGGGCGCGTATGGAGGGAGATTGTGAGGAAAACCGCTTGTGGGTTGTGGAACCAGCAGAAATACAGACGGATTTAATATCAGCAAAGGCCCTCGTCAAATCCACAAAACAGAGAGTAGTTCCGGTGAGAGTTTTAAATCTATCAGGCCATGAAAAAGTCATCAGTAAAAACTCAGAAGTGGGCCAATGTGTTCCAGTAGAGGCGATAATAAACAGCGAACAATCGCCACAACCTGCCGAAATGTCAGTCAAGGATCAAAAAGAATTTGGTGAAAATGTGGAGAAATGGGTAGCAGGCTTAGCAGCTCCAGAGAGAAATAAAGCCAAAAAGCTGCTAAAGAGGTATGCTTTCGCTTTCGCCACGAACAACAAAAGACAAGGAAGAACAGCTATGGTCAAGCATGAAATTGATGCGGGCGAAGCGAGACCGATAAAACAGGCACCCAGAAGCATACCGCTGGCGAAGCGTAATGAGGTCAAGGAGTTAGTCGATGAAATGAGGAAGAGCGGTGTAATCGAACCATCATCGGGTCCGTGGAGCTCACCTGTAGTCTTAGTAAAGAAGAAAGATGGCAGTACAAGATTCTGCGTAGACTACAGGAAGCTGAATGATGTCACCAAAAAGGACAGTTACCCGTTACCTAGAATTGACGACACACTCGACACGCTAGCCGGAACGAAGTGGTTCTCCACATTGGATCTACAAAGCGGATATTGGCAGTTGGAGATTGCAGACAAGGACAAGGAGAAAACTGCATTCAGTGCGAACGGCGGCTTATGACAGTTTAAAGTTATGCCATTTGGACTCTGTAATGCTCCGGCCATATTTGAGCGGCTTATGGAACGTGTACTCAAGGGACTCCATTGGAAGACTTGCCTGGTGTACCTCGACGACATTATAGTGATGGGCAGAACTTTCGACGAACACCTCAAAAACCTGGGAGAAGTTCTGCAACGCATAACAGTGGCTGGACTAAAATTAAGCTTAAAGAAATGTGCATTGTTCCAAAGACAGGTGAAATATTTGGGTCATCTTGTTACAGCAGATGGAATATCTACGGATGAAGATAAAATACGAGCAGTAAAGGACTGGCCTCGCCCCCAGAATCTTCATGAACTACGCAGCTTTTTGGGACTATGCACATACTACAGACGCTTTGTGCCTAACTTTGCTAGCGTGGCTACAAGCTTGCATGAACTCACCAAGAAGTCGAAAGCGTATCAATGGGGTGAGTCACAAGAAAAGGCGTTCCAGACACTAAAAGATCTATTGTGTGCTGCACCAATTTTGGCGTATCCAGTCCCAGGAGAAAAATTCATTTTGGACAGTGATGCTAGCGGATATGGTATTGGTGATGTACTTTCCCAAGTGATCAAAGGGACAGATAAAGTTGTAGGCTACTATAGTCGCACACTGTCGAAGCCGGAACAAAATTATTGTGTGACCCGACGTGAACTACTTGCAGTGCTGGAGTGCATAAAACATTATCACAAGTACCTGTATGGCCAACATTTCCTGCTAAGGACTGACCATTCCGCACTGAGATGGCTGCTGCAATTTAAGAACCCTGAAGGACAGTTAGCACGTTGGATTGAGCGCCTCCAGACTTACGACTTTAGCATTGAACACAGAAGAGGCATAAAACATGGTAATGCTGATGCTCTCTCACGCCGACCTTGTAACTTGGAGTGTAAACATTTCGTGAAAGCTGAGGTGTATGCCATACATTGAAGTGTATGCCATACCCAATCAAGAGGCGAACACAATAGCAAATTTTTTTGTAAACAACTGGGTATGCCGCTACGGGGTTCCAATAGAACTATATTCCGATCAAGGCAGAAATTTCGAGTCAGCAGTATTCAAAGAAATGTGTGAGGTATACTTAATTAAGAAGACTCGAACAACGCCACTTCATCCACAGTCAGACGGAATGGTAGAGCGATTTAACCGAACCCTGGAAGAGTACTTGCGGAAAGTAGTGAGCGAGCAACAGTAGGACTGGGACGAACACATTCCGAGGTTTCTACTGGCGTACCGATCGGCAGTCCATGATTCAACATTCAGATCACCCGCCAAGGTAATTTTTGGGACTGAGATAAAACTGCCCGGTGACTTGGAGTTTGGAGTTAAGCCCGCCACAGAGAGAGATGCCACTGGTAAAGAAGAAAGCCTAAATGAACTTCATCAATTTGTGTGCACCCGAATAAAAATGGTCAGCGATAGAATGAAATCCAGGTATGATCGTGCAGCGAACACGGAGGGCTTCCAAGAGGGACAACTGGTTCTACTATACAACCCAAAGCGGAAGAAGGGATTATCTCCCAAGCTACAAACCAGCTGGGATGGACCGTACAAAATAATTAAACGGTTAAACGACGTCGTGTACAGGATACAGAAAGCTAACAGCCCCCGAACAAAAATGAAGGTCGTACACATAGAGCGACTGGCAAAATATGGGAAGAGAGATAATGAGCCTATTCGGGACGAACAGGCTTAAGTGGGCGGCAGTGTTACGCAAGAACAATCGAAACGACCTAATATCGTTTAACATAAACAATAAACAAAAGCTACCAGCTACACTAACACATATGTGCATCGAACCATACATAAACTAACAATAACATCAGTATGAGTATGAGAGAGATGGATAACGCAAACGCAACATAAGCGAACGCAATAAGAGGCAATGTGTATACAATACACAAACACACTCTAACGTATACATCGAACATCTTCCAAATAAACCAACAACAAGCATGAGAGCAAAAGGGATGGACAAATAAGCAAGCGCAACAACAAGCAATACAGTCACCATAGAAATTGCGAGAATGCGAGACCGCGAACGTTCTTCTTCAAGAACGTTCGTTGTACTGTTCGTGTTGGACTATAAAAGGGCAAGACAAAGCAGACGAGTGAGTCAGTTGTAATGAACAGTGGCACATAAGAAAGTGTGGACTATAAAGGGAGTTTAATTAAAATAAGACACATATTTGTTTTTACTTGGTTTGCAATTAACGAACTCATATTCAAACGTTTTTAAAAAGGTAAAAACGTAACAATATTTATTTTGTTTGTTTTACATATTCTTTATTATTTTGGTTTATTTTTGGTTTATTAATGAAATGTTATGTTGGGAAATTGTTATAAAATTTAGGCAACAAAATGTTCTCTCTTGATTTCTTTCTGCATTCACACAATTAATGACGACTGTTTCAGGAAAGACAATTAAAACGTGTTAAACGTTAGTGCAAGTAATTATTCATGATCTTTTTTGATATATATTTTCTTTTTTTTTACTTTACTGAATTTTCTTGGTGTTTCATAGAAAAAGAGATGTGCTCGTTGTTGTTGGTTTTTTTTTTATTCTTATTTGGAAGCTGATGTAAACAATCAAATCGAATCAGTCCGAGAATCCAGAAACACAAAAACATTTACACACAGAAAGCACGCAAACACTTAAAAAAATTTTGTTTCATTTCCAATTGAGAGGCGGACATCATCATCGTCAACATCATGATATCAATGCAGTCAAAGAAGCAAACAAATGCATGCACTCACTCACATAAAACAAAAAAAAAAATTCTTATCTTAAATTAAAATTGTTCTTTTCACTTTCTGCTCAAAGCACTTGAGCGTGGCAGGATCGCCATGTAATATTAAAAGTCATCACTTTATACTTTAATTTTAACAACACTTTATTTATTTTTTTTTTCTTCTTTCAATTTTAAACAAATATATATATATATTTTTTAATAAATTTTATTGCGAACTGCTGCGATACTTACCCTCCAGTGGTGTAATGAAAAGGAAAAAAATTTTTTATTAAAAGTTTGTGATTGGCCTATTCGGATGCCAATTAGAGACATCCGCTGTATACCATCGCCTTGGGGGACTATATCAGGTAGTATAGTGTCCTAATGCCATGATATATAATAGATTTTTTTTTAACTAGCATACAGACAAGACAGTTCTGACTTGACTGCAATCATTTGACTTGTTTGAGTCAAGCCCTTCATCTTGGTGTACCACCTTGACGAGGCTGAAATACAAAATATTATCCTTGTGTTCCTCTCGGATAACGTCCATCTTTTTGTATTATTTTTAAGCATTCGTCAAGGCAAACAAGCCTTGAGAAAATGAATGTCGTTATTGTTCATTTATTTTTTTTCCTTCTTCTTTTTCTCTTGTAATGAGATAAAGGAATATCATAAGTAAAGTAGAGCACCGAAAATGCCAGAGTTGCATTTATCGAATTTTTGTTGCATGATTTTGTTATTAATGGAATAGTGGATCTAGATCTACTCTTTCCAAAGCTTGAAAAAATAGTTGGTAACATAGGTCTGACAACCTTGCGACTTTCTATAAATGATTGTCTGCTACATTCCTCGGGGATACGTATTAAAACCTTTAAGAATAAAGATAATGGTCTACTAAAAAAAAATAGACCATAGTGCTCTTACCAAAAATGAAAAGAAAACTAATTTCTTTTCCTCTTCTGAAGGGAAAGTGAATGACACATACTGTATATTTTTGTCTTGCATAACAACTGACTGACATATTGACCATCTGAATGCCAATCAATGATTTTTAATAATAATAATAATAAAAATAATTTTTAATAATTTTTACATTTATCTTCCCATATTTTATTGTTACTTTTAATAATGATCTTATTCACTTAATGTATGCTTATGCTTAAAAACTACAATAATTTGAATGTTTAATGTTTATACTTAAAAACTATTATTTATGTTTGTAAAAGAACAATCAACTCATGTTGATCGTTCTTCGTTAAGAGGGAAGGTGTAGTGTGTTTGACAAGTCTGAGTTGCCATACCCTTTGTATGCAACTTAATATCAACACATTCTTGTTGATATTATCCACACTGCATAAATGTTGGGACAGCGTGTATTATGCTGTCTCAGCATATTCCCACACTCATGGAGTGTTAGAATGTAAGATATTTAGCATAAGTTCAGCTTTGATTTAAGAAAATATAATTAAGTTTAAGAATGACCACACAAGGGAACAGTTGCATTAGCGGATGTTCCCGAATAATTTAAAAAATAAAGTAACAACAAAAATATTATACAAATAATAAACTGTGTTTGTTATGACTTTTCTTTACAGGAGTTAAGATTACAGCATTATATTTCCTGTTCATTAGTGTTTTCCATAAAAATTGAATTTTGTGTTGTAATTTCGACATTGGTTTTAATGTTACATTTGTGAATTATTTTATTTACATTTTCCTTGAGGTTTGTCGCAAAGTTCTTTAAATACTTGTAATATTGTCTTTTTTAAAATTTTGTAAGATGTTGTCATCTATACTTTTTGATTTTTTTCCAATTATTTCATTTATAATTTGCCATGTAACGCGTATATTATTCCTATTTTCCGTGAATTTATTCTTATAGTAATTATTTTTCACGTATACAATTTCTCTATTTAAGGAGTTTCTATATTTTTTGTAATTATTTTCATAAAGTTTATTATTTTTATTATTTTGCCATTTTTTATAAAGTTTATCACGTATATCACATTTTTTTTATAATATTTTCGTTTATCCACTGATTTTGTGTACTTGGTTTGCTTATCTTGTTTTTTGTCTATGATGATTTTTCGTAAATTTCTGCAAATTTAGTAGTAATTTCCATACAAATGTCATTAGTGTTTGTCTTTTGTTGAGTAAGAACATTCGAATTTGTTTCACTTATTAGTTTTTTAACTTTATTATTATTTAGCTCTACACCAACGATTACCATTTCATAGCACAATTGTGCAGAGAGAACTCACACGCATTCTTGTGTTTTTTGATTTAGTTGTCGATCAGACTACGAGAAGAACACATGTGCGGTAGATGTTTTACCATTTTTTTCAGAATGACACTCAAAAAATATTGTATGTTAAAAGATGCTTTTGATAATATTCAATGCCTTATATATTTTGTCGCATAGTATAATTTTTTTTAAATGCTTTGGAATGCTTGCTTTTTCTCTATTAATAAAAAATGGTTTATTATTTTTTATTTTTATTTATCTAAAAACATGGTCTAATTTTTAAGCCAAAGATGGATACCTTTACGATCTTTTAATAAAAAATGTTTTTTTTTTTTTATTTATCTAAAATTATTGAGCCAAAGATAGATAGCTTTACATATGTAAGTTGATAAAATGAAAATCAAAATAAAGTATATTACAAACACTTTTCTATGGCTGTAAATAAATCAATTCTCTCAATTTATTTTCTCTCTCTTACTCACTAATACATAACCAAAAAATTTTTGGTAAACCCTTCTCTACACCAATGATGCCCATTTCATAGTGCTTTTGCGCAAACTAAAAGCACACATATTCTTATTCTCTTTGGTTAGTCGTCACCACAGTGTAACCAGTGGCGACAATTATGACGTTTGAAAAACGCTTAAATCAGCAGTTTTAACCCTCCTTGTAGAGGGAGAAAAAATATGTTAAAAGTTTTTCAAAGCAAATGTGTTAGAAGCAACAGATATACAGAGTGAAAACTGGCGGATAAAGCGGAAAAATTAAATGTAAATAAACATTTATTTTGTGTTAAAAAAGGGCAAATTTGGAATATTTTTTAATTTCTTCAATGAAAATCTTAAAAGTTCTTAAATATTAATCGAAATGTGACTGGTTTTTGGTCAGAATGAATATAGTTTCTTGTGCAAAAGGTAAGTAAGCAGTTAAATACATCAAGATGAAATAAGACATATTGCTTATAAAAATTTTTTCTTTTAGAACTTTGTGTATATTACGAGTATTTATTAATTTCTTGAATGAAAAAGTTAAAATTCGGTAATTTTTTTATTATTAATCGAACTCTTAGCAATTTCCCTTCACACTGAAAAAGTTCGGTGTGCAAAAGGTAAGTAAAAATAAAAATATAACAAAATATATACTCATAACTTTTTGTTTCAGGAATTTGTGAATATACCTTTAAATTTGTTAAATACTAAGTCAGTGACGACCGATGAAAGGTGTCATAAAAAATACATTAATTCCGAATTACGTTTCCCTAATAAAACGGTTCATCTCCTTTTAAAATTATTCTAATATTCTACAAAAATATCATAAATTTCTACCAAAATAGAATAATAAAAATCAAACCCGAAATCTAAAAAAAACATAAACAAAACGGACAGGCAGTCAGAGAGGGACAGAAATACTTTTTGGTAATATTTGCTGTCCCTTTCTAAGTGAGGGTTAAACGTCAAAAGCCCGTGACGTATCTGTATACCTGTGACTCAGACAGCGACGAATGTACATGCGTAGCGGGTGTACGATTTTTTTGTAATATTTTTTGCTTAAAGCACTGAAAAAATTTACTATGACTTACGAAACATATTTTATGATAAGAAATGCGTTTGGTGATGCTCATTGCATTTTATGTTATAAAATATTGAAGGAATGTAGAGAATATGCTTTTAGAAGGCACTATTGTTCTTATCATAGTGATATGGATGATTTTAATGATGGGGAAAAAAAGATTTATTTTGTAAAAATAAAAAAATTTATTTGGAAAAATTGAAAGAGTGGTTACTTGAAGGTGCAGCCCTTGCGCTGACCAACTTCTTCCTTTTCCCTGATTGTGGAGGAACTTGGTCAGTACAGGGACTGCGTTCACCCGTGGCATCACAACGGGCCGCTATGCGTGCTCAAGTGAGCTTTGTGACATCAGAGCTACCACTCCGACCTGACCTGACCTGGTTACTTGAAGAAGAAAACAATGAAAAAACCTCAGAAAATAAAATGTTAAAAATGGAGTTATCAAGCTTAATAAGCTTGGATATTGTTAGGCATGGTAGACCATTTTCTGATAGGGAGTTCATTAAAAAATTTTAAATAAATGTTTTCAAAAAACTTAATTTTAAGCTTATCGAAAATCTTCCATTGTCACGCAGTAGTGTTATTCGACACACTGATCAATTGGGGGCATCTTTAGAAGCCGCCATTGTAGAAAAATTAAAAAACTGTACTTTTTTTCGTTTGTTTTGATGAAAGTACAGATATTAACGATCTTTGTCAACTCGTTATTTGTATAAGATGCGTATACAAGAATAACAAAGTTTTTGAAACAAATGTTTTACGAAATTGCCACAATAGTATTAATATTGAAGATTTTATTAAAATATAAATAAAAGAAATAACCCTGTATCTATTTTTTTTGTTTTTCTAGTGTTTTTCCATAGTCACTGATTGAACAAAATTTTGTAAACACGTAAATGAAGTTCCACGAGAGAGAGATCTCACTTTTTTCACTTAAATTTTGAAACATGTATCAACCATATAGCTTTAAAAGTGCTTTGGATTTTTTCCGTACATTTTATTTCAATTTACACAACTTTTCTTTCAGTGCAGTTCTCTCTCGCTCACCAATACTACTACAGTTTTAGCTTTGGGCATCCCTGCTCTACACGTTTAGAGACATTTTCCGATCTCTGACTTCTTTTTACTTCATCGATACAGTAGAAAAGAGAATAATGATCTGATATTGTTGTTGTTACAACTCCAGCATACGTGTTCGAACTTGTTTGTTTATTTCTTACGAACAAATGGTCAATGCGTGTACTTGATTTTCTGTTTATATCTTCGCGTGTAATTTCTTGTATCATACATTGTAATCCGTTTGACATAATCATATTCAAATACTTTGTTGTTGTAATGTTGTCTCTTAAAATATCAATGTTTATGTCTCCAACCACTATTATCTCTTGTTTTTTGTTTATTTTATTTATTGTTATATCAAGTTCTTCAATGAAGGCATTGACGTTAAGAGAAGGGGGTCGGTAAATTGACATAAGAGAAAGCATTTTATTGTTAATATTTAAATCTAATCGTACATGTTCGAATGATTGGCTAGGTGAAGCAATTTGAGTATAAGTGTGAGTTTCTCATTGTCTTTGTCGTGTTTATAAAAACAGAGCTTACATTTTTAGAAAAAAAAAAAAAAAACAATAGAAAAATTAAAACTTGAATATGAATGGTTTGTTTATGGAATTTTTAAATCTAAATTGAATTACATAATGTTATGTGATTAATTATTTAAACTGTTTATAGAAAAGTATGCCTATTTTGTCCTGAAAAATACTTGGAAGATATTTAGTTTCCATGTCTGGTACTATTTGTAAACGTAGGTACTTTTTCTCTCTCTTTTTAGACGAGCGAGATATGTCTGTATAACTTCAAGAGTATATCTGCTTTGATTGTTGGCATATCGAGATCTTCACATATGTTATTGCTTCTGTTACAAAAAAAGTTGCTTCTGTAATCCATCGTAAGATCTCGTTTGGCTACTTAAAATTTTATGTTAGTGAAACAGAGGCAATTTCTGATAACTGCATGCCGTAATATCATATTAATTTTAAAAGAGATATGTATATAGGAAGAGTTTATGGGCCGTAAGTTTCTACGAATGAGCAAATGTATTTTTGTATAGAAATTCCAACTGTCTGATCTCTTTTCAAAACAATAATTTTTGTTTTATATTTCATAGACCAATAGTTTCTACCAGTAAGCAAATGTATTCCTGCGTAGGATTTCCCACAGTCTGATCGCTTTTCAAAATAATAATTTTTTGTAATTTTGTAAATATATTTAATTCAATTAATTCTAGTTTTATTTTAAATAGAATAAATAATAACACTGCAACAAAATATAAAAAATGAAATACACCCATCTATTGTATGTTGGTTGTGAGACTTGTTGAGTAGAACTCAAAATATTTTTTTAAATTTCTCGAACTCTACAAACTTGTTTTAGTTGACCTGTGTGAGCATTATGCAGGTAGTTCTTACATATGAGAGTAAATTTAACTTACATGGATCACATAGAAGACAATACGTTTGGCGGAAGCCAAATACCGAGTTTTTGCCTAACAATACTCAGGCTGTTTTCAAGCATGGGAGAGTGTCGGTACTGGTGTGGAGATGTGTTTCAAGTGCAGAAGTAGGGAACATTCATTTTATAGAGTGTAAAATGGATCGGTTCCAATATTTGGACATTTTAAAACAAAATGTGAAGCAAAGTGCCGTTAAGTTAAATCCATTGGACACATTTGCACACTTCAAATTTTGTGCAAAATCACGCAAAAATACCTCAATCTCAACATCTCCAGATCTCAACATTAAAGAGCATGTTTGGGAAGAACTCGCCCGTGGGCTCTATAAATCCACTTTCACAGTGGAGCAACGATGCATTGCGCGCAGAAACAGGAACGCCCAAGGTGGTATGAAGGTGAACTTCACCCGTGGTGGAGCCGAGTATTGTCGAATACTTGTTGCAGAAGACCTCGTGGCAGCAAAGCTTTTAAAATATGAAAGAAAGCAATTAATGGATAAATAGAACACTAATTCTAAATGTACGGCCTTAAATGTGAAATACACGAATTCTCAAAGAGACATTGACTGGACTACAAAAGTCTACGCCGACAATTAGAAATGGTAGTGCAGCTCTCATTATAATGGGTGATTTTTTAGCTATTATCTTTTTGGCAACACTGGTTTAAACATCTCACACACGTTTCGCGTTTTGTTTCATTGTGAACATCTTCAGTTTGGTCTATAATTTAACCATGAATCGTCTTACAAACGAACAACGCTTGCAAATCATTGAATTTGGCATCATTGGACCGTACTTCTTCAAAGATGCTGCGAATCGTAACGTAACTGTGAATGGTGAGCGCTACCGTGAGATGATATCCAACTTTTTTTGCCCAAAATGCAAGAGCTTGACATATGGTTTCAACAAGACGGTGCCACATGCCACACAGCACGCATAACAATGGACTTATTGAGAGGCGAGTTCGGTGAACATTTTATTTCACGTTCGGACCGGTCAATTGGCCGCCTAGATCGTGCGATTTAACGCCTTTAGACTATTTTTTGTGGGGCTATGTTAAAGCTCATGTCTATACAGACAAGCCCGCTTCAATTGACGCATTGGAAGACAACATTGAAGCATTTATTCCTGAGATACCGGCCGAAATTTTGGAATGAGTTTGCCAAAATTGGACTAAGCGGATGGACCATTTGAGGGACAGTCGAGGTCAACATTTGCATGAAATAATCTTCAAACATTAAATTATATGGACCGTACTATCGATTCAAATAAAGATTTCATGCATTTTTCTGAATTTTATGTGTTTTTTTTTTGAAAAATTTCCCTATAGCTCTTAAAAAATCACCCCTTATTAGTGAATAAGACTCCCATTATTTGGGACATAAGTTTTAGTTTATAGCGAAAACAATATACACACTTGCGAACAATTCTACTGCTCTCTTGTCTGGCAGTAATGAATAAGATTCTCTTTCTCGCCGGAGCATGCTTCTCCATTCGAACGACACGGCCGAGCCATCGCAGCCGCTGGATATTAATACGCTGCACAACGTCCATGCCGTTGAGGAGCTCATACAGCTCACTGTTGTATCGGATGCGGAAATCATCGCCAACTCGCACTGGACCAAAGATCTTACGTAGAATTTTTCTCTCGAATACTCTCAAGGCTGCTGCATCAGCCAACGGAGCCAAGATAAATAAATTCTTTGACTATATCGAAAGTATAGTTATCGCCCGTAATCTGAGAGTCAATACGCCGCACGTCTCTACTTGTCGATAACATATACTTTGTTTTGCCCTCATTTACTGCTAGACCCATCTTTTTAGACTCCCGTTCAACAGCACTAAAGGCAGCAGTAACATCTCGCTTGGTACGCCCTATGATGTCAATGTCGTCAGCGTACGCAAGTAACTGGACGCTTTTTCAAAAAATAGTGCCATTGCGATGCACTCCCACCTTTCGCAGAACACTCTCCTTGATGAAGTTGAAGAGGTAGCATGATAAGGGGTCGCCTTGTCTGAAACCTCGCACGGTATCAAAAGGTTCGGAGAGGTCCATTCCTACCTTGACGGAGCTGCAGGAATTGCTCAACGTCATTTGCATAGCCTTATAAGCTTCGCAGGTATACCCAGCTCAGACATTGCGGCAAAAACACGATCCCTTATGGGGCTATCGAAGGCTGCCTTATAGTCGACAAAAAGATGGTGTGTGTCGACTTGGTTTTCATGGGTCTTTTCGAGGATTTGGCGAAGTGTGAAGATCTGGTCGATGGTGGACTTGCCAGGTCTGATGCCGCACTGATAAGGTCCAATCAGTTTTTTGATAGTGGCTTCAGTCGTTCACACAATACGCCTGTAAGAATCTTATATGCGATAGGGAGAAGGCTTACACCTCTGTAGTTGCCGCATATCGAAGGGTCTCCCTTTTCCAGGACAGGACAGGACACTGAGTTTCCAATCGTTGGGCATACTTTCCTCTAGCCATATTTTGTAAATAAGCTGGTGCATGCGCCCTACCAACTCATTACATCCGGTCTTAAATAATTCAGCGGGGCCTTCAGGACCTGCCGCTTTATTGTTTTTAAGACGTATAATCGCGACTTTGACCTCTTCATGGCTAGCCGGCGGAATCTCCACGCCGTCATCGTCGATCGGGTTCGGAACAACATCTCTAAAGGCGGTATTGGTGTCGTCATCGCCTTGTAACAGAGTAGAGAAGTGTTTCCTCCACAACCTCAGCACCCCCTGCGGATCTGTTACCAAGTTTTCATTCTCATCTTTGCAGGAAGACGCTCCGAGTTTATAACCCTCGGTTAGACGCTTAACCTTTTGATAGAATTTTCGAGCGTCATTCCTACATCTATGCATCTCGACTTCCTAACGCTCACGCCTTTCTGGCTCCCTCTTCTTGCGGCTGAAAAGGCGTCTCTCATCCCTTCTCCTCTCTCTATAACTCTCGACAATGGTTTTTGGGAGCGGCTGACTGCAATGACCGAGAGTTGAGCGGAGAACGCCTCAGATGTCCTTTGTGATCGCAGGTTCTTAACGTCCAACTTTCGCAATGCACTAGAGCGCGCAGACCTCGAGGCGCTTATGCGCAATCGAAACTAGGCTGCGACAAAGTAGTTGTCCGAGTCAATGTTTGGACCTCTGAATATGCGCACATCTAGTACACTGGATACGTGCCTTCCGTCAATCACAATATGATGAATCTGGTTGGGTGTCGATCGATGGGGGACATCCAAGTGACCTTGCGAATGTCGAGGTGCTAAAGTTTGGTGCTACATACTACATTATAACTTCTACCTTTCATGAATCCTGACATTACCTTGTACTAGGACCATACCAATTGGCCTCAACTCATTTTTAGTTTTGGGAATGGGAAGGATTTTAGATAGTTAACATTCATCAGGAAAACTAGATTTAATCAGAACTATGTTGTGCATATGGGTGCAATATGACAAAAGTATAGGTGTCAAAGCTTTTAAAAACAAAGGATCTAAACCAGCAGAACCAATTGCATTCGATTTTACCGCTAAAATACATTCCAAAACTTCAAACTGATCTACGTACTGAAAACTAAAGGAGTATTGTAGTGGAATATAACAAAGGTCATCATACAAGTTACCAATAGACGTTGGAACCTTAATATTTACAAACTGGAAATTACACTTACGTTTACATCAATATCGATTTTAGAACATTTTCTACCAATTCCTATTTCACGAATTAAATTCAATTTAGATTTGTTGTCCCTTGCACTGGAAAACTTTCCAGCATATTACAATGTCTTCGCGATTTTTATGCGCTTGGTTATCTCCGTCCGAGCTAATTTATGAAGAGCTTTCAAATGATCAGTTCTGCACTTCTTCCACCGCCTTCAGGCACTATACCTCTTTTCAATTAGTGCTTTTATTTCAGTACTTAACCACGGTTTCTCCAGATTTGTTTTCAAAATGGTTTTTCTCTAATTAATAGTTAATAAATTATTTCCAATAATATTGTATTTTTTTATTGTATAGTGCGCAGAATTATCTCCGTAAATTTTTCAAACGTACTGTCTACATAGTTTAATAGTTTGAAAAGTGGGTGTAGTATTGAGGACCGAGAATAACATGCTCCATGCATTTGCTGAATGTCTGTTATGTGTTTATTTACAGGATTATTGGGCAATTCACTTCTGATTGATGGTCGGGTTTCAGAATTATCAACTGCTTGCATATTAATTCTATGATTGTTACTTTTAGTTTTAGATTTGTTAATATTGTTTTTGTTGATTTTTTTATCCTTTCTTAAATTGTACATAGGAATGATAATGGAGATTAAAAATTAATTCGAAACTAAGTTATCAGAGCCTATCGGGAACTCTCGAATGACTTTTAAGCAATATGTGCTTAACAAACATAAACAGGAAGTAGAAATAAACATAGCAATACTATCTGGTAGTTACCACCTCATCAGAGAACTCAGCTTCTATGAGCAAGTAGTTCAGATTGAGAGAAGCAGTTCAGATTGGTAGCTTCATCGACGATGATGAAGCCAAAATCCTTATGTGGAGTTGCAGAAGTGCTTCAGAAGTGTAGACTCGGAATAGTACAAAAGACGAAAAGAAATGTACGCTCTTCTTAAGTTAAACAGGTTTAAGACAAACTCTACTTTTGTTGGGAGATTTGAGAAGTGGTTTGAGTTATGAATCGGACTAACTTGAAGTAGCCTGAGGTATATTACCGGTCATCGTTGTCCCAAAGATCAAAGAAGGAAGCACCTGGGTATTTATCGAGTAATAAGAAAGAAGCTATCCAAAAGCGCCTTGAAGTTTGATAAGGCAACAGAATCGGGAGAAACAGCCCTATATGGGTTGAGAGCGGTACAATAACTTGCCTGATCGCGAGATTTCACTACCTTTACGTAACAACTAGTACATTTTGTTTTTTGACTTCCATTTAGATAAGCTGACCATACGTCCTCTTTTTTAGAGGACAATCATTTATTTTAACTGGATGTCATCTATAAAATTTATGTCCTCTATCTATCATCTATTTCTATAATCTGTCATCTTTAGTCATCTAAATTTTTAAAACCTTGATCAATATTTATTTTTGTAAATTAAAACATATTTTATTTTTTCTGTCAGTCATCGACTAACGTCTGCATTAAACGGTTGACTTTCTTTCAATTCGTTGCGATTCAGTTCTGCGTTATTGTTTAATTCTTTTTCTAATATACAGTGATCAACATTAATTTTCCGCCAGTGATTTTAAATTATTTTCACGATATCGCGTAGTTGTTATGTCCGGTCCGCCCAATTTGGGGGACAACCGCTTTTCTTTATTAGCGGATTTCCCTCGCGCAAAAAAGAAACGTACGCACCAGAATATTTTGGAAGCTTTCCCTGAATTGCGAAACACCCAAAAACCTGATCCGAAATACGTTGTAATATCGGCAACATCTGGTAATAAAACATTACAGCAATTTTCTTGTTTCTCGGTTTACCGATCTTTAAAATTAATTTGCTCGGATATTCTGACTGTATCAGAACTAAGGGATGGCAATCTGTTGCTCCTATTAGGCAACAAATCTAATGCTGAAAAACTAATTAAATACAAAATTCTACCTGGGATCTGTAATATATCCTGCAAATATCACTCCAATCTAAATTCCTCTAAAGGTACTGTTTATGCGCCCTATTTAAACGACGTTCCAGAATCTGAGATTGTATCAGAACTAAGCTCCCAAGGTGTTACTGATGTTTATAAATACCAAAGGAAGAATGAAGAAGGTGTCTTTAAACCAAGTGGGGTTCTCCTACTAACCTTCGATCGCTATTCAACACCAGAAAAACTAGATATCTCCTGGCATAAAGTGAAAGTTCGCCAATATTTTCCTAATCCTATGCGCTGTAAAACTTGTCAATTACTCGGGCACACGAAAAAATGGTGCAAAAACAACCCATTGTGTGAAAACTGTGGTCTACCCCCTCATACCCCTGACAATTGTACACGGACTTTTTGCATAAACTGTTCTGACGAACACCCGTCTTCTCCCAAAGAATGTAAAATTTACAAACAACAAAAATAAATTTTAAAAATAAAAACAAAAGAAAAATGTACCTTGAAAGTCGCTAAAATTAAGTGAACCACAAATTGAAACATATTCTGATGTCTTAAACAACAAAATCAACAAAAAGTCTAACACAAATAACAATTCTCCTAGCAACAGCTCCGCAATAGTCAACATTGAAGAAAATAAGTCAACAAAACAAACAATTCCCCAAAAATATAACAGTACTGAAACAAAAAAAAAATACAATTGATAACTCATTTACTTCTGCAAAACAACAAACAAACCTACTAAACACATCAACAAATAAAAATAGCAATTTAAAAACTTTGCCTACAATAACAACTCGCTCTATGACCAAATCTTTAGCTAGTACATCAACAACAAATACTTTAAAAAATAAAGAAACACACAGCACAAAACAGAGCAAAAACCTCGCTTTGCCTAAGACAACAATAACAACAGCAATCAACAATTCTTTTATTGAACAAAGAGAACTAAAAGAAATAATGTCAGTAGACGACGAATAATTAGTCCTCTACTATTAAAATGAATTTTAAAATTCTTCAATGGAATATTAATGGTCTAATTAATAATTATCACGAACTACAACTAATAATCAAAGACCATCACCCGGACATTATATCTATCCAAGAAACTCATATACCATCCACCATTACCAATAATATAATATACCCTAAACAATACAATGGTTTTTTCATAATTTAGCCAGTAACAATACTGCTAAACAAGGTATTGCAATTTTAATAAAAAAATCAATACCCCATAAATTACTATACACAGATCCAAATATAGCTTCCATTGCAATCGAAATAGATATTGGTTTAAAATTTAATTTTGTTAACACCTATATTCCACCACATCAACCCATCTCTGCAAATAATTTGAAACATTCCTTAAACAAAATTAATCCCCCCCCCCGTTCTTTACTGGTGATCTTAACTCTTGGAGTACACTCTGGGGTTCAAGAGTTACTAACTCACATGGTAAAATTTTGGAAAATTTAATTTTAAGTGAAGATCTCATAATTCTTAATAATGGCAAACCTACGCATCTATCCACTCACAACACATTTACACATGTCGACATTTCTTTATGTTCGCCACAGATTGCCCCCTTCTGCTCTTGGGATACTCTTGATGATTTACATGGTAGTGATCACTATCCTATCATAATTAATATAGCAAAAAACTTTAACATTCCTTCTTATGGTAGGAAGCCAAAATATAAAATTGAATCTGCAAACTGGTTTTTATATCAAAGTTATTGTAAAGAAAACATACCAAAAATCAATAACTTTATGAATGTTAATCATCAAGCAGCTTTAATCACTAAAGCTATCAAAGCAGCAGCAAATGTCAGCATTCCCCAAACTAACAACAAAAGTCCAGCACGTAGTGTTGCCTGGTGGAATCGAGAGTTAGAATCATTAAGAAATCTCAAACAAGATCAATTCCATATTTTTAAAAGGAACAGAAATGATAATAACCTAATACTCTATAAAAAGTATAGTGCTATGTTTAAAAGAGCCGTAAAACTTAGTAAAGCTGCTTGCATGCAAAAGTTCACATCTAACATCAACCCTTCCTCTTCGCCTAAACGAATTTGGAATGATATAAAGCTTCTTACCGGTGGCTTAAGTACGCAGTCTATCAAATATCTTAAATCGGGATCAAATATGCTTTCTTCTCCAGCTGATATCGCCAATTGTTTTGCTAAACACTGGTCTATACTGTCAGAAGACTCCAATTTTTCACCAAATTTTCATAAGCATAAATCAGATGTTTGTATTCTTACCTACAATCCAAATTTTTCCAACACAAGTGCTAACAAAATCGAACTCCCTATTAATATGATTGAACTTGAAGACGCATTACATCTAGCCAAAGGCAAAACTCCTGGTGACGATCGCATATCGTATCCGATGTTAAAAAACCTACCGAAATGCTCAAAAATTCAGCTCCTCAATATTTACAACAACATCTTTTCATCCAACGTTTATCCCCAAGCTTGGAAAGTAGCAACTGTAATTCCGATTCCTAAGCCAAAAAACGATCATACGGCTCTCACTGGCTACCGACCCATATCCCTATTACCTTGTATCAGTAAAACATTGGAAAAAATAATATCTAGAAGACTAATGTGGTTTTTAAAGGCTAATAATCTCATATTTCCTAATCAAGTAGCTTTCATGAAAAAACAAGGTACGGACGACGTTCTTATTTACCTCCAGCATTTCATTTCAAGATCTTTATCAAGCAAAAACCACGTTAACATTCTATCCACCGATTTTGAGAAGGCTTTTGACCGTGTTGCCGTCCATGTAATCCTTGAACAACTAGCAGAATGGAACATTGGCAAAAAAATGTACTCAATAATCAAGAATTTTCTTACTAATCGTAAATTCAGAGTTAAAGTGGGCGGTCAACAGTCAAAAACTTTTGGCCTATATAATGGAATACCACAAGGTTCTCCCTTATCTGTGGTGCTTTTTATAATTGCCTTTAATCAGCTCAGCAAAATTATTTCCTCTCATAAACAGATAGAACATGCTATCTATGCAGATGATGCATTTTCTTCACAAAAATAAAGGATAATAATAAAGTTAAAGACGCCTTCACAAATATTCTGAGGGATATTGATAACTGGAGTCTCATATCAGGTGCCAAACTTTCTATTTAAAAATGCAGTCTTTTACATATCTGTAATAAAAGGAACTGCAACTTATTTGACGTCGAATACAAAAATATAAAAATTAAACGTGTAAACCACCTACGCATTCTTGGTATCATCTTCGACAAGAGTTTCACTTTTAAAGAACATTGCTTAGAACTCAGGAAAAGCCTCAACACCAGATTGAACATAATAAAGTTCCTGACCTCCAAGAATTGTAACATACATATCTCCACAATGGTTAATATAACTCGTTCTATCCTTCTAGCTAAAATAGATTATGCTCTTCCTATTTATGGTTGGTGTGCTCCATCACATATAAAATTAATTAAGGCACCATATCATGCTGCCGCTCGTCGGAGCATTGGAGCTTTCCCTACAAGCCCAATTATCAATATTTTAACTGAAGCCGGTCTACAGTCCATTGAGGATCGCACTGTTTCCCTAACCTACAAACTTATCCCAAAGCTTCTTATCAGTAGAAATAAAGTTTTATATCGAGAGGTATTAAAAGCACTCAAATATAAAAGAAGTAACAGAATAGAATCAATCATTGGTAGATGTTGTAAATTATCACAAAACCTCGATTTACAAATTAACCCTATATTCTCTAAACAACAGTCGGAACCACCTTGGCTATTGGATGAATCTTCTTGTATAAGATCTATGATTAATCTCACGAAAGCTAACACCCCACCCACGGTTTATAAACAAACATTTAGTTGCCTAGTCGACCATTTCTCTAAAAATAAATGGAACTTCTTATTCACGGATGGGTCTAAATCATCTGTCCTTACTACTTTCGCAGCTATTCATCAAAACGGCGACCTTATTGAAACCGGACACATAAACAACTACTGTTCTAACTTTACTGCTGAAGCTTTAGCTATATTGAAGGCTGTTAAATATGCTGAATATCAAAAATCAAAATCTATTATATGCACTGATAGTCTTTCTTCTATTCAAGCTATTTGGAATACTAATTATGATTCACAGTTAATCAACGAAATCAGAAACTATTTAATAAAAAATTCAAATAGAATCAAGCTTTTATGGGTCCCATCGCATGTAGGTATTCTCGGAAACGAACTTGCAGATGCCGCTGCTGCTGATGCTAAAAACAGACCTCTTTTTAAATATACCACATGGGAAAATAAGGATATATGCAATGTTATTTCATCATTTTTAAACAATCTTCACGATAGTAATTGGTCGAACTATCTCCACTCCTACAAAAATGTCAACCCCCTTGGTAGGAAACCAAGTTACCCGAAAACTTGCAAGAAAAATGTTACTACAACTTTTGTTCGTCTGAGATTAGGCCACTGCAAATTCTCTCACAAACATCTTCTAAACAAAACATCTCCTCCTCTCTGCTCAACATGCAATAGAAATACTACCGTAACCCATATTTTAGACGAGTGTCCAGCTTTTAACTCCTCTCGGATTAATATTTTTGGAACTAAAAGACCTTCCAGCTTCTTAACTCAAGTCTGTGATAACAACATAAATTTAATTTTTAAATTCATTTTAGAAAATAGTCTACTAAGCCTTATATAATTTAATTTTATTTTTCGGGATCGATGGCCTATGTTGCTAGTATTCCCTCCTTTTAATTAGTTACAACAATTGTATTTTGTAATTAATAAATGAATAAATAAATAAAAATAAATTTTTTCTGTCAAGTCGTATGGAAAATGTCGTGCCGTGCCGTGTAAGTTAGTGCAATGAGTTTTTAAGTTTCGTTATTTTTTTAAAATTAATTTTATATATTTACAGTAGTTCCCGCTTAATTGAATCAGCCAAATTGCACAGCTTTTGTTGCATTTAACCGATACTATCCTAATTGATTTACTGACGCAATTAAAAGAACTCCGTTTAAATGAACTCTGGGCTCAATAAAGCAGAATATCTGACGTAAATGTATAAGAATTTACGTATACAAAATAACTTAAACGCATCTTTTTTTTTTTAAAATAACGAATAGTTTATTGAAAGAAAAAAAAATTGTGCATACTTATATATTGTACTGTGTATAAAATAAAATAAAAAATGTTTATATTATAATTCAATGATGTTAAACATCGTACAATATTTGTAAGTAAAAAACAGAAACTGAATTAACAAAAAATTATTTCATTACACACTGAAATCCATTTACATATCACATATACATCATACATACTACATATGTATATACATAGGTATATGTTTGTAGTTTTATGCTGTATCTAGATAGGCTTAAAAAATCGGTTATTACAGCTTGAACCTGTTGTTTGCAAAATTGTTCAATAGTATATTTTTCTATACTATCGAGTTCATGTGAAAAAAGATTTTTGGGCAAGAAAAAATCACGAAGGTTGTTCAGACAAATCAAAACATCTTTAGTTGAAAGAAGATTGCTGACTTCTCTTATGTCGTCCTCTTCTTCAGACGAAGAGTCTGAAGTTAAATCGTTCACCACTTCATTTATGATTTCCGCATCCGTAAGTTGTCCACAGCATGGAAAACTATCATCAAAGGAAATATAATTTTCGAATTTTTGTTGTTGTTCGCCATCAAAAGAGAATTCTAAAATATTTTCTTCTATGTTGCTACATGCAGAGGAAGAAATAAACTTTGCCTAAAAAATAAATGTTAAAAGCAATTAAAATTTTGCGTTCTCTCTCTTTATTGTAATGTAGTCAGATTCCAAAAAGCTCAAACTTTCTGATTACTGATAAAAGAGCGCACCTTAATGACGTCTGAGTTTCAAAACATTACTTCGACTTAAAATGGTGTCATATTTCATCAAATGCAATTCTTCACGAAACGTGAAATGGTTGAAATATGTAAACAAATTAAAACTTATGGGGGAAGAGTTACCAAACTTTTACACAATATTCACATTACCATATTTTAGGAAAGAGGCCAATTAACCGGGTATTTTTGTATACATTTATCAAGAAAGAGGGAATTTATGATTCAATTAAAAGGGTAACGCAGTTAACCGAAACTCAATTAAACGAGAATTTTTCAGTATATCTTATACGGAAAAACTTCATTGCTAATTTTTTAAAGCAAATAAGCGGGCAAATCAAATAACCGGGAATCAAATACGCGGGAACTACTGTATAAGTAAATCTAAATGTAAGTTTTTATATACATACATATGTATTGTTACGCAGATCGAAACGACCTAATATCGTTTCACATAAAAACAAAAGCTACAACAACAAGAGACAATGCGTACACAATACACACGACACAAATATACACTAACACATACATCGAACTTTCTATAAGTAAACCAGCTACAAGTATGAGAGAAAAAGGGACAGACAAGTATGCAAACGCAACAACAAGCAATGCAGTCGCTATAGAGTTTTCGAGAATGCGGAACCGCGAACGTTCTTCTTCAAGAACGTTCGATGTACTGTTCGTGTTGGACTATAAAAGGGCAAGACAAAGCAGACGAGTAAGTCAGTTAGAATTGAGACAGTCTTGCGTGAAGTTGCGTGTTAACTAATCAGTCGCGGTGTGAAGACAAGTTGCGTGCGAACTTAATAGTCGTGGTTCGAAGATATCCGTTGTGGGCAGTATAGCGAATAGTTGTGTGTGAATAATAGTGAACAAGCAATAAATTGTAGTAATTATTGTTGTATCGGTTAAGTGTGAATAGTGGCACATAAGAAAGTGTGGACAATAAAGAGAGTTTAATTAAAATAAGACACATATTTGTTTTTATTTGGTTTGCAATCAACGAACTCATATTTAAACGTTTTTAAAAAGGTAAAAACGTAACAGTATATTATTATTTTTATTTATTTTACATACATACACAAATTTTTCTGTAAAATATGTAACAAAATGTTGAATTCAAATAAATTGTTTACTTTTTTCTGTATGTCATCTATTTTCATTTCCAAAATCTTTCCTTTTTTCTTTATGTCATCTATGTTCATTTCCAAAATCTGGTCGCCTTAATTTAGAAAAAAACACTAATACAGTAGTTTCGACTTAGCTGCCTTTTACTTACGTGCGCTTTGGCTTTAGTAGCCCAAAATTTTAATTTTGTACCCGCACTTTCCCAAGTGCTAAGCAAAATTCATTTTTAAGTGCACTTTTTGTAAATAAAATAAAAAGATTATTTTATTTGTAGATAACGCTAGTTGTCATAAAACTCTTCATCTCACAAAAATTGTGGTACAAATTCTACCACCAAATACTACAGCGTTAACTCAGTCAGATCAAGGTATCATATTAGCGTTTAAAACATAATACTAAAAAGCAAATTATAAAGACACATGACAACGAATGAATTTTACAAATCTATTTCATTATTGGACACATTTTATTTTATGAAACGAGCTTGGACTTTGGTGACACCATCTGCATTTCTCAATTGCTTTAGTTTGTATGTATTTTAACATATTCTGTGTTACGTATACGTAGTATTTATTATACAGGTAGGATTATTGCCGAGTCTACGGAAAAGAACAAAATTCTATGAATTTAATCCCAAACGGCGAGAATTACAGTAATTGTAATAAATTCTTGGAATGTTATGGTGAATTAACTGAAGGCGAAATATTTAACAGAGTTTTGAACAGTGATAACACAGAGAATAGAAATGAAAGTGACTAAGTTGAGGAAGTAGTCCAAATTCTATCATTAAATGAAGCGCTTGCAGTTTATAATATATATAGATTTTCCAATAGACCAAATTGAAAGCGAAATTGCTAAATAACAATACGATATTTTTTTGTTTAAATAATAATACCTGCTAGATTGTATTTTTGAATTTATTTTTGTTTTTTATGAAATATTTAAATATTTATACTCAAAATTTTGTGCAAAAGTTGGTTGTGAAGGTAAGGCAAAACTGCAGTATTTAACAGAAAGTAATCGTACCTTAAAACCACATTTGTATAAAGAGCAAACTTTAACTATAAGGTAGAAGAAAAGGAATTTGTAATACTCGATCAATGCGAACAGTGCGTATTTAGAATAGGTAATGACAATACATGAAACAAAGAAATATCGATAATGCATTGCGCATGTCCGTTACTTTTGTTCGTTGACCAGCTGTTTTTGTGTGACGTCACTGTAGCAGAAAATTTTGTTGCGTAAAGAGACATTTTGTGTATTTTAATTAAAAACATTTAAAGTTTAAATCAAAAATTAATAAAAATGAAGTGCGCTGTTGTAAATAGCAATAAAAGCAATGAGGGGAAAGGTTCTCTAAACAGTTTTTTTCGGTTTTCCAACAAATGTAACGCTTCGAAAGTAGTGGATTAGCTTCTGCGGCCGGAGAAAGTTTAATCAAGACACTTCTTTTGTTTGCATGGATCATAGAAGATTTTGCCAATATGGAATGGGTAAGTAATTAAGAATGAATAATATATTTATTTTAAATTGTCAATATATAGGTTTTGCTTTAAAAAGGATGGTGTTGTTCCTACAGTGAAGTTGGTCAAATCGAAAAACAAAAAGCTGTTTGAACAGCGAGCAAGTAGAAGTGAACGAAGAGAAAACAAAAAAACTGTTGATCTTCTTCTTAAAACCCACAGCTCTGCCATCATATGAAATAGAAAATCAGCCGACGGAAGAGCAAAGTTTGGAAATTTCCTCCTTGGATGTGGATGATCGAAGTCTAAAAGTGTAAGCAAGCTTATTAAATATTGTTAATATAATATTGTATTTTATAAAATAAATATACATATTAACATTTGAGTTGGTGTTTCATTATAATTATTGGAACTTAAATCAATGGGGGTAAAAAAGTTGTTAACAAACTGCTTAAAAATTATATACAGTATTTCCCGGATATAAGCACTTTCAAAAATGCTTACAAGACGGTGCTTATAAGCGGGTGATTCTTATATCGAAATCTCGCATAGCGGACATCAAATGCATTAATACAAATCTGTGTTAAAATTCCATTTTATTATTTTTTATTAAACAAAAGCAAAAAACAACTCATTTATAAAACAATATAAAAAAAACATTACATATGTTTATAAATCGTCGTTGAAAATCCAAAAGTACATAACATCAGTTTTTAAAACTTTATAGGAGAAAAAAAAATACGATACGTTATTATTGTTATTGATAAGTTACTTTGAATAATGGATATAAAAACGTAATTTTTTACAAAGAGTTCTAAAATTTTTTAGAGGTATGTAGTTTTGTCTAACAAATCAGAATCAATAAAAGCCACGATTACGATTTTTAGATGGTACGTACTTTTGGGTTTTCAACGACGATATGTAGATATACATAAGTCTAAGGAACTGAGATCGATTACATACATACATGTACCGATTATGTTTTTAAGAAAGTGTTGCCAAAACAAATTTTAATGCCGCTGAATAATTTTATTGTCATTCAAAATAATTGTGACCGCGTGCATATAAACGAATTTTTTTTAGAGAAAATTTAAATTATGAGGTAAAATTATTTGTGTTTATAAGCGGGGAGTGCTTATAAGCGGGATGCATATATCGAAATATTTTCAGTATATTGTTAAACAAAAATCAAGTTTGCATAAGTTTTGGTGCTATTAAGCGGGGAGTTCTTATATCCGGGGTGCTTATATCCGGGGAATACTGTAAATGCAAATATATTAAAGTAAAGTTGTTAAAAAATCTAACAAATTTAATAAAAAGGGTTTAATAATAAATAATTTTGTATTAGTTATAATACAAAAATAACAACATTTTCATTAAAATATTAATGTAAACAAAATTTCTCCATATTAAAGACATGTGTTCGTGTGATTGTGTTTTTGTTTATTTACTACTGTGACGTACATGCGCAGAACAATAAAATTTTGACAAAATGAATGCGCTATCTTGTATTCTTTGTTTCATGATGACAATATAGAAACGTTATTAAATACAATCAAACAGAGAGTAGAAACAAATTGAGATGCTTAAGAAAAGCTCAAGAAAGTAATAGAGCTGCGACTAGAGTGACCATAGGAGAAGTCATAGAGTGGTGGAACATGAAACCGTTAGAAATGGAAAACCACAAATGATACGATATGAAGGAGAAAATCCACAACCTCCGATACCAGAAAACGTTTCTTAGCTGGCGGTATATCTATCTACAATTAATTTTGACCTTCAAAGGGAAAGTAGATTGTTTTGGAAATTTAGAAGCAAAGTGAACCCAAATTAAATTAATACTGTGAGACATATTGATTAATTCGTGCAAACTCATGCTTGAAATTGTACTGCTAATTTCTATTGCATGCTATTATACAATACAAATATGGGCAACTCCCTCTGCTTCTAATACAGAAAAGAATTTAAGGCGTAAAAACAAAGTCTTTCTGATTGTGAAAAAGAACAAAAGAAATAAATTAAGAATAAATGAACAGTAAAGTTCTAAAAGTTGCCAACCCGAAAACAAATGAAGTATGTATGTATGGAGCGAAAGTTAAAGTTGACAGTAAATTGTAGTTTATATAGACTTTTTTATATACAGTAATCACTGGAAGTTGAAACTTTGTAGTTAAGGAATCAAGGTTTAATTTCAAGATTCAAGATAATTCCGGCCTTATAAAATATGGAAGAAGATTATGAAAGTAATAATCATTGAAATCCTGATGCGCAAATTTTCGTGATGAATAACTTTGGAGGGTCTTACTGTCCGCATACATACAACGAATAAGTTAATATGATACTTCAACTTGCATTACAAAGAATAGAGTATATTATTTAAACATTATGTAAATTATTGCTTAATAAGAATTATTTTAGAATAAATATTAATTAATTATAGACTCTTCTACTCTCAGGCGGAATAATAAAAGGTAATACCAATTGATCAGCTGTTTAGTTTTAAGTAAAAAGGACCGAGGGTACGCCCCAAAGGAAATACGTTAACTTAAATGGTCATAGAAAAACCAATGAATTTAAACCTCTATAAAGAGCCCAAAAATAAAATATTGAAAAGCGATGTATTTAACGATATATTTTTATTAAGGCATTGCTTCTACTACACTTCCTGTACATGATTTATACAAAGTGCAATTCTAACTATTTTCTTCAAAACTTTGACTAGCATTGGACATAATACCATCAATTTTGAAACAGCCTTCAATGCAAGGAATAACACTAATTTAAAAGTAGCTTGGTACCGATTGGAAACCACAAAACACCGATTAGAATACATTGATAGTTTAGAATTTAATCATCTTCCTCGAAAGATATATATTTATGATAAATAATTTACATTCATAATCTTTCTACTATGATAGTAAGTTAATCTCAGTTTGCTATTTTTTTTTCAATTCGAGTCAATTTGTGAGGCGAATGGGCATGAGTTAAATAAAACGCAAATCTGATAAGTATAAAAATAATAACAATTGTGATAAGCGAAAACCAGTTTTTCCAAGTTACGCGTGTTGATTTTTAAAAAGCAATTAAAAGAATAACAAAACAAAAAAAAAAGAATTACAATATAGCTTTTAGCTAATTTGCTGATTGCAGTATGGACATTGAAAGCGAAGAATCTCATTTCACTGATGAAAACAATTGGCAAGTAGTCAATTTAAGAAAACGAAATAATGTTGAATACCCAATGATTTTATGTAAGCGTGTAACAAGAACAAATAATTCATGTACTAATCGTAATATGTTTCAATTACTTGAAAATAATACTGTTACGCAAATGGTTGCCGTTTTGGTTATTTTTAACCAAATTTGGTTATTTTTTTTTTGTAATGTGAAAATGTGTATTTTTTCATCATTTTGGTTATTTTTTTATTATGGTTAATAAAGCAATCACTTCTTTAATTTTATTTGAAAATTTGCATTATAAGCTTTGCAATCGTTAGCAAAGTGTTTTAATTCTTTAAGCGTTTTTATTACGTTCAATTGAAATATTAAAAAAATTTTAATACAAATAAATAAAAACCTTAATTTATTATTTGTAGTTTAACCCTCTCATTCCCGATGTTGCGTATATGCAACATTGTGTTTATGAGCCTCTAAGTACAGCTATTTTAAATATTTTATTCTGATTCTTTCGCAAAAATATAGCCTCAAGTGTTGTTTAAGCTTACAGCTAATTAGTTGGTAGTCAGCTGTGCACGTGCTCACTTAGTAGTTATTCTCCCGAGAGCGAAATTGACAAATTCATTTTGCAAAATAAACCTTATTTTAAAAAGTGTTAAAACACATTAATATAATTAAGTCATGAGCGCCCTGGTAGTCTAGTGGGTAGTGTGCTAGACTATTAGCGTGAGGGTCGTGGGTTCGATTCCCACCAGAGGCTCTGGTCTGTGACACTACACCGAGCACATGGTCGAAGTTACCCGGCTTGAATATAATTAGAATATAATTTGTAATTGTATTGTAATTAATAAATAAATAATTAAGTCATCCTAAAACCAAGTTCGACAACTAAATAATGAAAGGTAGGTGAGTAATTTAACACGTTGACTGTCGACTACGAGATAACTCGTAGATTGCGTTCCCTTCTAGGGAGCCAAACTACGAGTTATCTCGTACTCACTAATGTCAACGTGTTAAAAAACCCGGCTTGAAAATATTATTTAGTTTGTCTGTAATAATTTTATAAATGTAGTGTTGCGTATATGTGTATTATGGTAAGTTTCGAAAAATAAAAACTTATTTTTGTATTCACATTCTAAGATGCGCCCAACGGTCTGACACAGGATGAAATTGAAAAATTTGATTGGGATGATTCGGCTGACGAGGAAAATGAAGAAGAAGAAGATGTAATAAGAGGGTACAACCAGTTTCAAACTATGCAAGTGAATGCAAGAGATGGTACCGCAAAGACAAGAAGTTTATAACTATACCTCGACCAGGTATAGTAGAATGCTACAACAAGCACATGGGAAATGTTGATCTTGCGGACATGATGCTTGAATTGTACAAGTCAAACTATAGTTGTCCTTTTGACAATTTGACAATGAATTCAGGAACTTCATCACCTTTTCCATCGACCCCGTCATCACCAGCTCCTTCTACGGGTTCTGAATCAATTCCCTATAAAGTTGCACAGCCTGCAAAATTCCTCCGATTTGATAGTTATAATCATTAGGCGGAATGGGGAACAAAGGGCAGATGTAGACTTTGGAAAGCCTGTAAATGCAGCAGATGCAATGTGCACTTGTGCTCCAATCCTCAAAAAAATTGTTTTTTATCTTTGCATACATAAATTGAAATAAACGACATTTGAAAAAAAAAATCAACTTGTATTTAAATTTATAACACCATTGCCCAATGTTGCCTATACACAACATCCTGTAGCTCTTGAACCAGGACACCTAGGACATTGAAATTTTTGCCAGTTGATATTGAGGTCAACTCTATCTTCTATGTCTACTCAAAAAAGTTTTAGCCACTTCCATTTTAATTCGGGCATGAGAGGTTAACTATGCAGAAAAAAATAAAATTTTTGTATTAAACCTTAAATTTGTTAAAAACAAATACTTTTATATAAAAAAAATTTTTGGTTATTTTTTTCCTTATTTGGTTATTTTTTATTTTAATTTTGGTTATAAAATTTTTTTGGTCGTAGCAACGCTGGCTACCAGCTACAGTAACGCATACATCGAACTTAATATAAGTAAACCAATAACACGCAACAATAAGCAATGTGTCGCGAAAGAATACTCGAGAAGGCGAAACCCCGAACGTTCCACTTCAAGAACTTTCATCCGACTGATCACTTGCGTATATAAAAGGGCAAGACAAAGCAGGCAACGAGTCAGTAGCATTCAGTCAGCCTTGTGTGAAGTTGCGTGTGAACTAAACAGCCGTGGTTTGAAGATCGCCGTTGTGAGCAGAATAACGAATAGTCGTGTGTGATAAGAATAACGAATAAATAAGTTATTGTTGTATACGTGGTACAAGTTTGAACAGTGGCACATAAGATAATGCGTACAATAAAGAGTTTAATTGAAATTAAACACATATTTGTTTTTACTTTGTTTGCAATTAATGAACTCATATTTAAACGTTTTTAAAAAGGTAAAAACGTAACAATACGATTGCGGATGATCGAAAACAACAACGATATTGTGCTTAAGCCGCAACCAATATTCGTATCGGAAGCTGTCGATATAAAAATGTGGTAGATAAGTTTTCGGAGGTAAAGCTGGAGGTTCACACCAAGAGTTCTAAGCGTTTTCGCATTCTACGCGGCTGTCAAAAAAGTAGAATTAATGTATTTATTTGGTGCATGTTACACGCACAAAAGCGTAGGATGCTATGACGCATAGAACGCGAAAAGTAAATCTACTTTCCACTTCTGTAAGCATCACAAGCGGCGCGCGTACGAAACAGCTGATTTTGACAAGTTGTTTTGTTTTAATTTTTTTAAATTTTTTAATGAACAATGGAGAAAAAATTAATCGAAGCTGTAAAAAAACATGAAGTTCTTTATATAAAAAAGCTCGCTTTTTTTAGGAATAAATTTAAAAGAGCAGCTGCTTGGAAATCCATTGCCGAGGAATTAAATGTACCAGGTAATAACATATACATAAATTAAAAAATATTTGTACACATTCATGTCGGTATTTTGTATTGCTTTTTTTAGAGAACTTTGCCAATCTCGTTGGAAAACTCTGAGGGACCCATTCGTTAAAAAATGGTAGTGGAAAACCAATGGCCGTACCAACAGCAAATGAAATTTCTGCGCGAACATATAAAACCACGAAGGTAATTTATGTTTGTGTATTAAAAAGAGAATAAAATAATTTTTTCCTTTCCCATTACAGAACAATAACAAGCTTGACAACACAATCAATTCTTGAGAATGCTGATGAAAATAGTGCAAATGCGTCGTATTTTACACTTTTAGAAGACGACCGCTCACAAATTATTGAGAGCTTTGTAGATGTATGTATACAAATATTTGTTAAATTATTCACCAATTTGAAAATTTTTGTGTACAGACGTCGTTTTTAAATGAGGAGTTGACTACTTCACCACCAGTTAGCGTACCAACTCTGGATACTGAATCCAGCTCCTGTCCAGTCGATGTGCCACATAGCAGCCGAAAGAAGCCAAGACGGGAGAATGAAAGCGAAGCTTTCAACGAATTTTTGAATAAAATGACAAAAATAGCAGAAACTCGTTTTGCCGTTCCATCATCTCAAAAAGAAAGTGAGCCGCATGAAGGCTTTTTTCTATGGTGCGATGATTTACCAAGTGATGTCGTTAAGGGAGCCAAATTTTCATTCATAAATTATTTGCGTGACAAAGTGGCAGCAAATAAAAAAGAATATGTGAATTTTTTCTTTGAAAAACAAAATGATTTAAAAATGAAACAAAAAGCATTTAAGTTTATTTTATTATTATTATTTTATTATATTATTATTTTATTAGCTTTATACCATGAATTTTGAAAAGCAAAAAATAAAACAATCTTTAAGTTTAAAAAATAATTTAATTTTTATATTTTATTGTTATAAAGATATTCACACAAAATGTCTCTTAGCTGGAATGCATTTCTGGTTGAATTATTGGAAGAGAATTTTGAGGCTTTTTCCAATGGCTGGGTTTCTTGCCTCCACAAGCCTTCCCTAACTAAACCGTCTTTCTCTCGGTCTACAAAATCTGGTGGGCAATATGTAGCATCGTGCATTTTTAAGTAATTGTGAAGAAAAACCGTGGCGCAAACAACTTTTTCAGCAGACTCCGGTAACATATTCAAGGTTCCATGTAAAATTCTCCACCGTGCTGTCAAAATACCGAAAGCATTTTCTATGGTCCTCCGGGCTCTAGATAACATTTTATTAAAGTTTTGCTTTTCATCACTTAACAAGAGTCCGGCATATGGCCTCATGATGTATGACTTAAGAGGAAAAGGGACATCCCCAACTAAATAATAAGGAAACATGACTTTGCTATTTTGCAATATTGTGTCCGCTGGAAAATTCAAGTTTTCTGATCGCAATAGCCTTCCAAAATGCGAATGTGTTAGCACTCCACCATCGCTTTGGCTTCCATAGGCACCTATGTCAACCGAAGTGAAAGTGTAGTTCGCATCGCACGCTCCAATGCTATATGTTCCTAAAAAACATAAAACTTTAATAACAAATACATTTATAATCTAGTTTATAGTCTAGTCTTTAGACTAGGATATGGTCTAATCTACAGTCTAGTAAATAGTCTTGTCTATAGAATAGTCTAGTCTATAGACAAATCTTTTTTGATGATAGTTATAAAAACATACCCTTATAATTGTAATAATTTGAACCTGAATGTGGTGGACATGTTATGGCGACGTGTTTGCCATCGATCGCACCCACACAATTCGCAAAATTCCACATATTTTTAAAATCTTCCGCTATTCGCTCCCATTCATACGTGTTTGGTAAGGATAGGTAAATGCCACTTAATTTATTCCATATAACCTCACACGTTTCCAAAACGATTCGTCTTACTACGGTCACAGACATTTGAAACGTCAATGAGAGGTATTGCCTACTGGTGCCATGCGCTAAATAACTAAATGGGAAACAAATATATCATTATTTAATAATATACATAATTTAAAACTTACATTAAAGTTAGGAAGAGCCGACAGTCCGCTGGTATAGCTCTCGCTAAGTTCTTCTCAAGTTTATCCTTCAGAATTGTGAACAGACAGTCAAAGATGTCTGGAGACATTCTTGTTGCTATCCGGTCATGGTCGCTGGTTTTTAGCTTTAGGAAAGTTGCGGTAAAAAATCCAGACGTTTGTTCTTTTGGAGCTTATTGTACACACTTGTGGCACAAAATATTATATTCACAAACTCAAATAATTCTATAAATTCTTTAAAATTTTCAATTTCATTTGCCATTTTTGTACGAAATGTTTTATTCAAGTATTTTCAAACAAATGTTTTTATTTTGTTAACAGCTGATCAAAACAAACATTGGCGCGTAAAAAGCGTTGCATGTAACTTGAAGCGTAGAATGCGAAGAACGTATGAAATGCACGCAACGCTTTGACGCGAAAACGCGTGGTGTGGTTCTCCAGCTTAATGAAAGCAGATAATTTTACATATAAATTTTTAAAGTTCGTTTAAAGTTAAATTCAGTTGATTCCTACAGAATAATAGTCAAAATCCTTGATGATAAAAATATAAAACTTCATACTTGTCAGCTAAAACAAGATAGAGTTACAGGGTAATTTTTTTTTTTATTTATTTATTTATTTGTTCAAAACAATACAACAAGAATAAATCTTATATTACAGTATTGCTTAGCAATTGTTATTAACATTTATTCTGAACCATTTATTTTAACTAAATTAACAAAATTAAAAAAAAAAAAAACAATTTAAAAAGAAAAAAAACTTAAAATTTAAGAAAAAAAAGGAAATTTAAGTAAAGAAAGGGAAAAAGGAACATTGTCATCACAAAAGTATTAAAAAAAAGAATATCACAATTATAATAAAACTAAGGGGAAACAAATTTACAAAAATTAGAGAACATTAACTAAGTGCCTGAAAATGGCAGTTTTGAAATTGCTGATCATTTGTAGTTTTCGACCTCAATCGAATCAGTTAAAACGTAATTACAAAAATTCGGGCATAATGTACGAAACATAGGTAATGTGAAAATCAGAATTAAGAAAAATGCACATGCGATATTTTTGTTGATTTAGAGCCAACTAGTAGCAAAGACATGTATAATTTTAATTATCTTTTCAATGTAGTGATCAAAATAAAGAATAATGACATTGTTTAGTGTTTAGATGTCAATAATTTGACCACTAATTCCTATTTATTTTGCATCGTGTTAGCGAAATGTTAGAAACAACAGAGGTAACGCAATGGCAATTGCAACGAAGGCTCTAACACGATGAGATATCTCCTTATGGTTTTTTTGGACCTAAATTTGTTTTATGTCAACATGGCCAACTTGCCACAATTTGGGAAAATGCAATCAAGAGGAAATTCGAAATCTTTTACTACTCATTAATGGGGAAGAAATGAACATTTTACTTAACGTTAAAAATTTTTTCAATTGGAGTAGATTTTACCGAACTGTAGCTACCTTTATAATCTACTTGGGTAAGCTTAAAGCACGATTTGAAAAAAGGAAAGGAAGTTTCATTCGAAATGCTACAACAAGCAAGGTCCGTATTGTACCGAAAACCACAGCACAGCGAATTCCATGACGAAATATAATATTTTAAAGAGGATGACAAGGGTGTACTAAGAGCTAAAGGTCGTACATCATTCCTAAATTATGAAGACTGCCTACCAATCACCATGTGACATTTCTAATAGTTCGCTATGAACATGAAACATTTCATCATAAGTCACATGAGGCCGACATCAACAACATTAAAAGTAAATACTACATACCTAAGCTACGAGTGCACTACAAAAGCGTAACAAAATCTTGTCAAATGTGCAAAAATGCAAATGCCGCACCAGTTATGCCACAAATGTCTTTACTGCCACCTGCTCGGTTAGGAATTTTCGAAATACCGTTTACATATGTGGGAATGCATTACTTTGGACCGCTTTACGTCACCGTGTGCAAAAGAAAGGAGAAGAGATGGGGTGTTTTATTTATTTGCCTAAGTGTAAGAAAAGTTCATCTTGAAATTGCTCACAGCCTCTATACTAGTTCTTGTATTATGTGCTCGAAAACGAACCCCAAAAGAAATGGTACAACCTTTATAAGTTCATCTAAAATATTTAGCCCTCAAGTTGATCATACTGAGGTCTCAAAACCACTTGAAAGCATCAGATGGAAGTTCAACCAACCTGCCGCGCCCCACATGGTCGGAGCCTGTTAAAGACTTGTACGTTCGGTAAAAACTGCATTATATCATATATGTTCCCATATGAATTTTACTGATGAAATCCTAAAATATGCTCTAGCTGAAGTAGAGTTCATTATTAATTCACGACCGCTTACTCTTGTGTCACTGGTGTCATCAATTTGACTATAAACTATAAAGAAGTTAACTACAAAGAAGTTGATGTACGACTGCGGTGGAATCTAACTAAGCTATTTGCAGATAAATTTCGGCATCGGTGGATATAAGAATATGCACCAACACTTATCAAAAGAGGAAAGTGGCATGGAAAACATTTCCACTACGAGCCGGTGATGTGGTCATAAGTGATGAAAACCAAAAGGCAAAATAATTGATACAATCGTGGCAAAGGATGGCCAGATACCCCAGATGAAGGTTTAAACTAAAAATGATATTTTCCAACGACCAACGGTGAAAATAGCAAGACTAGACGTCACCAATAACGAAGGGTAAACTCGTTCACGGCCTCATTTACGAGGGGGAGAATGTTTCCGCCGACATCCACTAGTATCCTTAATACTAGGATACTTCCCATTAAAAGTCATAAATTTGCAAATTCGTAAAATAGCAAATATACTCTATATTTTCTTCTTGAAATCTGTAAAGTAGAACTTATTGTTAATTATAACGGTACCTATTTATGTGTCACACAGGCATTTGAAGCTACCAGTTAACAATTAGAAAATTTCGATAAGTCTATAAAATTGTTCTAAAGCGATTATTAGATTAATACACCAGGAGTGCTCTTAAAAATTTTGTATTTTATTCAAAGCCGACTCTTTTAAATTGTGTTGTAACAAAGCTTAATTAAATTAATAGAACCTTTAATGGAAAAGCAAATTGAAACCACTACTATATTACTGAATACTATAAATTTTTTAAATTAATTTATAGCTAACGGCCTTTCCAAGCATACTCGTGAAATTGATATTTTTCTCTTCGCCACAAACTATTTCCATATTAGAGGCTAAGCTAACCATCCAGATAATCGTGCACATACAGGTTGTTGTTTTTAATTAAATCATCTATTGATGATCATACATTATATGTATGATATTGTTACGTTTTTACCTTTTTAAAAACGGTTAAATATGAGTTCGTTAATTGCAAACAAAGTAAAAACAAATATGTGTTTAGTTTCAATTAAACTCTTTATTGTCCGCACTATCTTATGGGCCACTGTTCAAACTTATACAACATACACAACAATAACTACAATTTATTTGTTCGCTATACTTCTTTACACTTCTGTTCTCGTAGATCTTTACAACGGCGATTTTCTTCACACACAACTTCACACAAGGCTGACTGAATTCTTTGTGACTGTTGCCTGCAGCGTTGCCATTTGCCAAGTTTTTGGAGATGCGAAAAAGTTTTCATTAAATTTGTTTTCTAACAAAACAAGTTTTTTCGACAAAATTAAATTTAAATTTTTTTTTCAATAAATTCAGTATATATATAAACAGGAAATATTTACATTTTTAACTAAAATATTGTGTATTTTATTAGTCCCGGACAAAAAACGCAAAAAAACACCAACAGAGGGTACCGGCCTCCTCAATTTCCTTTAAAAATGTTGGTACTTTTGTAGAGAACAAGTTTTTTTTCCAGAAATAAAGTTAAAAAAAAAATCTGGCAACGCTGGTTGCCTGCTTTATCTTGCCTTTTTATATGCTCACGTATTCAGTCTGACGAAGGTTCTTGAAGTGGAACGTTCGGGGTTTCGCCTTCTCGATGATTCTATCGCGACTTCATTGTTGTTTGTGTATTGCATACACATTGCTTGTTGTTGCGTTCGCTTACTTGTCTATCTCCTTCGCTTCCATACTCATTCAGCTGTTGTTGGTTTGTTTGTAACAAGTTCGTTATACCGGGTTATCCATTTCGTGGTTTCAAAACTAAACGTAAATAAAACACATATAAAATATTTTTTTCATGATATTTCTTTTTTATTGTAAAGTTTGAACGTTGACATTATGTGTGAAACACTACATCATTTAAATGACCTCCACGCGAAGTGTTGCATTCATTGATTCTTTTGAGGTAATTTTCGACCACTTTTTGACACATTGGGCGGTATCTCAGCCATAACTTGACAAATGTTGGTTTTTAAGTGCTCAAGAGTTGAAGGTTTATCTGCATAAACACCGTCTTTCGCGTAGCCCCACAAAAAAAAGTCTAATGGTGTCAAATCGCATGATCTTGGTGGCCAGTTGATATCGCCACGACGAGAAATTACGCGGCCAGGGAATATCTCTTGCAATCGCTCGAGTTGTGTGGCATGTGGCACCGTCTTGTTGAAATCACATATTCTGCAAGTCGTAATCTTCAATAGCAAGCAAAAAAAAGTCGATTATCACATGACCATAACGCTCCGAATTGACGGTGACAGTCGTTCCATCGTCGTTTTCGAAGAAGTAAGGTCCAATCACACCTTCGGACCAAAGAGCGCACCAAACAGTGACTTTTTCTGGATGTAATGACCTCTCTTCAATTACTTGAAGATTCTCAGAACCCCAAATACGACAATTTTTGTTTATTAACATACCCACCGAGTGTGAAATGTGCTTCATCGCTGAAGAAAATTTTGTTCGAAAAATTGCCGATACGCACGATACGTGGCTGTGGCAGAATCACCATTTTTGTAGTAGGTTTTGATAATTTTTATGCATTGTGTGATAGTTAAGCGATCCATTTTCGTCAATGTCAGACTTTCAACCGAAAAGAAAAAAATTGGTTTCACAACTTAGTTTGACAGCTGTCGAATTCCAGTCCCATACTTTTGAAACCACGAAATGGATAGCCCTTTATTTGCTTGTGTAGCTTTTGCTCGTTTTAATGTTAAACGATGTTACTCCGTTTTTCTTTTCGTAACACTGCCGCCCACTTAAGCCTGTTCGTCCCGAAAAGGCTCATTATCTCTTCTCCCATATTTTGCCATTCGCTCTATGTGTACGACCTTCATTTTTGTTCGGGGGCTGTTACCTCTCTGTATCCTGTACGCGACATCGTTTAACCGTTTAATTATCTTATACGGTCCATCCCAGCTGGTTTGTAGCTTGGGGAAATATAATAATAATGGAACCAATTGTCCTTCATGGAAGCCCTCCGTCTTTGCTGCACGATCATATCTGGCTTTCATTCTATCACTGACCATTTTTATACGGGTGCGCACAAATTCATGAAGTTCATTTAGGCTCTCTTCTTTTCCAGAGTATGTGGCATCCCTCTCTGTGGCGGGCCTAACACCAAACTCTAAGTCACCGGGCAGTTTTATCTCAGTCCAAAAAATAACCTTGGCGGGTGATCTAGATGTTGAATCATGGACCGCAGATCGGTACGCCAGTAGAAACCTCGGAACGTGTTCGTCCCAGTCCTTCTATTGTTCGCTCACTACTTTCCGCAATTATTCCTCCAGGGTTCGATTAAACCGTTCTACCATTCCGTCTGAGTGTGGATGAAGCGGTGTCGTTCGAGTCTTCTTAATACCATATACCTCACACATTTCCTTGAATACAGCTGACTCGAAATTTCTGCCTTGATCGGAATGTAGCTCTATGGGAACCACGTAGCGCCATACCCAGTTGTTCACAAAAACATTTACTATTGTGCTCCCCTCTTGATTGGGTACGGCATACACCTCCGGCCATTTGCTGAAATAGTCCATCACAACGAGGACATATCGGTTTCCGGTATAGCTGAAAGGAAAAGGGCCTGCTATACCCATTGCTATCCGCTCGAAAGGTGCGCCCGAGTTATATTGTTTCAGCTGACCTCGACTTCTTCTTACTGGTCCTTTAGCTGCAATGCACTGGGTACAGTTTGCTATCCAGTCCGCCACTGCTTGATGACATCCAACCCAATAAAAAAGTTGTTTTAGGCTTTCCAGCGTCTTGGTTACTCCAAGATGTCCTCCGCTAGCTCCATTATGGAACTCCTTTAACACTTCCTTCATTTTGGAGAAAGGCACTACTAATAGGTAGCATTAGGTCTTGCCATCAGTGCTTTCCCAATGTCGATATAAGCACCCGTTTATCAACTTTAAACTGTCCCATAGTGCCCAATATGCTTTTATAAGAGGACCTTCTGCGGATATCTCATTTCCTTTTCCTTAGCTGCTATGATCTTCGCCAGTATTGGGTCACTCCTTTGTGCTTCGGCCCAGTCTTCATTGGCTTCGATCTGCGTTAGCCGGATATCAACGATGGGTTCCTTCTTCTCAGCTTTCACGCAATGTTTACACACCAAATTACAGGGTGGGCGTGAGAGCGCATCAGCATTCCCATGTTTTATGCCTCTTCGGTGTTCAATGCTGAAGTCGGTCTGGAGGCGCTCAATCCAACGACTAACTGTCCTTCAGGGTTTTTGAATTGCAGCAGCCATCTCAGTGCGGAATGACCAGTCCTTAGCAGGAAATGTTGGCCATACAGGTACTTATGGTCATTGTTGTCAATTTGACGTTTTTCCCGTCAAATCTGATGTTTTTGCAATTCCAATTACGGGAAAAAATGCTTTTTAGCGGTTAGCGTTAAATCTGGAGTTTTTTACAGCTTTTAGCTTTTTTTCCAACTTGGGACTGAAGTTTATAACTACAAAGACTCTGCTGGGAATAATCCCTTCAAAGAATTAGCAGAATTCGCATTGGACGTTTTGTCACTTCCGTGCTCTAATGCAGACGTTGAAAGAGTGTTAGCCAACTCAACCTATTTAAAACCAAACTACGAAACAGGCTAAAAACTAGTACAGTCAATGATGTGCTTTGAGTAAGGTAAATTTACTTTTAACGCAAAAAAGTAAAAATTTAAATTTATATTATTTTTTTTTATTAAAATATTTTAAAGTCTCAAAAAGCTAAATTAAAAAAAATATATTTCTAAATCTTTTCAATGATTAAAGGAAAATGGAAAAATTAAATCAATTACATAATTACTTTAAAAAGTTGTAAAATGCAATTTATTGAATTTTGTGGTTTCTTATTTTTATTCAATTAAATTTTTAAATATTGATTTAATACATTTTTGAAATGTAATTTTTTTAAACGAATTTAATTTTAATTACAGATACGGTCTCAAACTTGATAACAAATGTTGTTTTGATTATGAATTTCCAAAATCTGTTATAAGGGAAGTAGGTACCACTTATAAACAAAATGCAGAAGACTGGCACTATATTTTTGAAAATACCTAATTTTGTTTGTAAATCACTAAACATAATTAAAAAAACAATTCAATAAAAAATATGTGTAATTATTTACATTTTATTTTAATTATTTACATTTTATTTTATTTAACGTTAATTTAAAATTTTCAAACTAATTATTTGAAGGGTTTCTGATGGTTTAAAAATTTAATTTAGCGATTTCTGGCGATTTTTAAAGCCCAATTTCGCCGGAAATTTTGAAAAAAATTTGGCAACACTGCTTATGGTAATGTTTTATTTATTCCATCACTGCAAGTAGCTCACGCCAGGTCACACAACAGTTCCGTTCAGGCTTCGACAGTGTGCGACTATATTAGCCTCCGACTTTCTCTGTACCATTGACCACTTGGGAAAGTGCACCACCAATACCATATCCGCTAGCATCACTGTCTAAGATGAATTTTTCTCTTGGGACTGGATACGCCAAAACTGGTGCAGCACACAATAGATCTTTTAGTGTCTGGAACGCATTTTCTTGTGACTTACCCCATTGATACACTTTTGCTTTTTTGGTAAGCTCATGCATACTTGTAGCCACGCTAGCAAAGTTAGGCATAAAGCGTCTGTAGTATGTGCATAGTCCCAAAAAGCTGCGTAGTTCATGAAGATTCTGGGGACGAGGCCAGTTTACTGCTCGTATTTTATCTTCATCCGTAGATATTCCATCTGCAGTAACAAGATGAACCAAATATTTCACCTGTTTTTGGAAAAACGCACATTTCTTTACGCTCAATTTTAGTCCAGCCATTGTTATTCGTTGCAGAACTTCTCCCAGGTTCTTGAGGTGTTCGTCGAAAGTTCTGCCCATCACAATAATGTCGTCGGGGTACACCAGCATAGCTGCCAGATAATTAAAGCATCAAATCGTCAAATATTAGAAAAAAAATCGTAAAAATCGTCAAAGACATTCTTGGAAATCGTAAATAATTGTCACAAAATCAGCATGAAAATTCAGTGTGATGTTCGCTAAAACCGATACATTTTTCAGTGCCTTAGCTTCTTGAGAGAGTGCAAGAAATACTTCACTTCATCGGATTTCTTAATATTTACACCACTTATACCCGAAAGAGAATGGAATACAACTCTCATGTCTAGGCCGGTGCCTCAACTACCTATTTTGAGACTTCTCGACCGCGAACAAGAGAGGGTAAAGTTGCCCGTTAATGACAGTAGGCTATCGAACGCCATTGATTCATTGGAGCATCGTTGCAATGTGGTTTGTGTTTCACTGTTCTATCGCTATTATAACGGATCGAGCTCGAGCGAAATAAGGGACTTGTTCCCGAGAATCATGTATTCCTACGTAACACTCGCCTTTCTCGGCGAGCAAATACTTATGTGGTCGATTGGCCAGTGGATCGCACACTGCATTACAGACAAAATTCGTTCTCTAGTCGGACTATTCGTATGTGGAACTCCCATCGTGCAGAAGTTGTAATTTTTTGGTTTTTAAGGGATGAAAAAGATATAAGATACAGAAAAATCATCACTTTAATTTGCAATAGTAATAACTTCAAAGTAAATACAAAGTAAAGTAAAGTAGCCTTTAATGTACTAAAGTAAGGAATATCATGTAAATTTTTAATTTCTAAAAATCGTCAAAACATCGTCAATATGATATTTTTGGACCACAAAATCGTCAAAATGACGATAAATCGTCAAATCTGGCAGCTATGTACACCGGGCAAGTCTTCCAATGCAGTCTATTGAGTACCCGTTCCATAAGCCGCTCGAATATGGACGCAGCATTACAGAACTCGAATGGCATAACTTTTAACTGCCATAAGCCACCGTTCGCACTGAATGCAGTTTTCTCCTTGTTCTTGTCTGCAATCTCCAACTGCCAATATCCGCTTTGTAGATCCAATGTGGAGAACCACTTCGTTCCGGCTAGCGTGTCGAGTGTGTCGTCAATTCTAGGTAACGGGTAACTGTCCTTTTTGGTGACATCATTCAGCTTCCTGTAGTCTACGCAGAATCTTGTACTGCCATCTTTCTTCTTTACTAAGACTACAGGTGAGCTCCACGGACCCGATGATGGTTCGATTACACCGCTCTTCCTCATTTCATCGACTAACTCCTTGACCTCATTACGCTTCGCCAGCGGTATGCTTCTGGGTGCCTGTTTTATCGGTCTCTCTTCGCCAGTATCAATTTCATGTTGGACCATGGCTGTTCTTCCTTGTCTTTTATTACTCGTGGCGAAAACGCAAGCATACCTCTTTAGCAGCTTTTTGGCTTTATTTCTCTCGGGAGCTGCTAGACCTGCTACCCATTTCTCCACACTTACACTAAATTCCTGTTGGTCCTTGGCTGACATTTCGACCGGTTCTGGCAATTGTTCGCTGTTTATTACCGTCTCTACTGGAGCACATTGACCCACCTCTGCGTTTTTACAGATGACTTTTTCATTTAGCACTCTCACTGGGACTATTCTCTGTTAAGTGGATTTGACGAGGGCCTTTGCTGATAACAAATCCGTTTGAATTTCTGCTGGTTCAACAACCCAAAAGCTGTTTTCCTCACAATCTCCCTCTATACGCGCCTATATCAATGATTCACTCTGAGGTCATAACTTTTGTTGCTCGACAGCAACTATACTTCTAGCGTGCACTTGATGCTTGTATCCGACGTCAAGAGGTATCTCTATATTTCGTCAACTCATTATCTGTAGCCCCATATTCAAATTGATACCATGAGCTATCATAAAGTCGGCACCAATGATAACCTCGTCCACAATATCGGCAGCAATAAAGACGTGGCTTACGCTGATGTTGGCTATCGTCACCTTCGCCTCTGTTTTTCCGTGAACGGTGGCAGACTCTCCAGTAGCTGTCCGTAGTCTTACATTGCTAAGTGCTTCACACCTCCCCTTCACTACATCTGGTCTGATGATTGATTGCGTCGCACCGGTGTCTATAGTGAAGGTGTGTTGTCTGCCATTTATGTACCCGCACGCCGTAAGGATGTTGTTGTTTTGTTGCATCACTGATATTGAGACTGTGGGGCCCTCGCTTATGGGAGCCAGCACTTGCCCCTCAGTGCTACCTCGTTCTAGTTTATCGGGGACTCTTGTGAAAATGGTTGGTAGTTCGCCCGTTTATTATTCCTTGATGGTGAGACGGATCTTGACCTTTTCCGTGGCACTTTACAGTTTCTTTGGAAATGCCCACCCTTTCCACAGTTGAAGCATTTAACTTTAGCCCTTTGTCCGTTTTCTCCCGAAACTTGCTTCAACTTCTCTTTAAGTTTATTTAACAGGCATTCTTCTTCCTCCACGAATTCTATTTTTCGCACTTTGCTTACTTTTGGTCTATTAATCGTGCGAGCGGTCTCCTGGGCTAGTGCGAAGGCTAAATGAAAATGTTGTCTTCTGTGTGGAACATACTGCTAATTTGATGTCTGGGTCGCGTATACCGTTAACAAACGCCTCGGTTTTAAAGTTGTCTATCAACGGGTGGTTTTCTCTTGGGTGAGCTGCACTAACCTCTCGACTTCCATTGCAAAGGCTTGAAGCGACTCATTAGCCTTTTGCGCTCGGCATCTCAGCTCCATGCGGTACAGTTTTCGTTTATGCTCGTCGCCGAATTTATGCTGTAACGCCACCATTAAGTAGTTGTAGTTGTTTCTACGGCTGGCTGGCTTGTTATCTAGTATCTCGGCTGCTACACCTTTTAACGACAAAATTAGTTCCAATGCCCCATCCGTTTCTGTTGACTACTGTCTCGAATTGGAATTTAAATACGGATAAGGGTGAGCTACCATCAAAGTAAGGTGTTTTTATCCTGCCGGTACCTTCCGATACGATTCGCACTTGTTCCGGTCACTGGCTTTGGAGTCAACGGTTTTTTTCAAATTTGACACCTTTTCCTCGACACTAGTAACCCTTTTGCTGAATGACTTACGTATTTCCTGCAGCTTCTCTGTTGTCGCTTCGAGTTTCCTTTCGATTTTTGACAAACATTTTTGTTCTCTCTTCTCCATTTTTTCCATAATTGCTGCTTGCATTTTTTAGTTTTCGGCTCTAGAAGCTTCTCCTACCTCAGCAAAAAGCTTTTTGTTCGCTTCTTGTATTTTCTGATTTTCGGCTCTAGAAGCTTCTTGTACATCAGCCAGAAGTTTCTGATTTTCGGCCCTAAAAGCTTCTTGAACAACAGCCAGAATTTTTTGATTTTCGGCTCTTGAAGCTTCAAATAGCTTTTGGTTTGCTACTTCCATTCTTTCCATCATAGCGGATAGCAACGAATTTATGTCCACACCGCTATGGGTTGCAGTGGCCTGTAACTCTCGTTCCTCTCCATCCTCGATGCCCTGAAGCTGCAGTTGTTCCTTAACCGCGTTTGCAGTTCATTCTTAGTGCCCGTATTGTCAGCTCTAGTTTACCCAACTGTCGCTTAAGCCGTTCCACTCTTAGTTCGGAGAGTTTCATTTTATTTATTTATTTTTTTTTTATTTTTTTTTACTTTTGGATTTTACAATCCCACTTCTGTTACGTTTTTACCTTTTTAAAAGCGTTTAAATATGAGTTCGTTAATTGCAAACAAAGTAAAAACAAATATGTGTTTAGTTTCAATTTAACTCTTTATTGTCCGCACTATCTTATGTACCTTTGTTCAGACTTATACAACGTACACAACAATAACTACAACAATTTATTTGCTCGCTATGCTTCTTTACACTTCTGTTCTCGTAAGCACTAACAACTGTTCGGTAGACCTTTACAACGGCGATTTTCTTCACACGCAACTTCACACAAGGCTGACTGAATTCTTAGTGACTGTTGCCTGCTTTGTCTTGCCTTTTTATATGCTCACGTATTCAGTCTGACGAAGGTTTTTGAAATGTAACGTTCGGGGTTTCGCCTTCTCGATGATTCTATCGCGACTTCATTGTTGTTTGTGTATTGTATACACATTGCTTGTTGTTGCGTTCGCTTACTTGTCTATCTCCTTCTCTTTCATACTCATTCTGATGTTGTTGGTTTAGTTGTAACAAGTTCGTTATATTTGCTTGTGTAGCTTTTGCTCATTTTAATGTTAAACCATGTTACACCGTTTTCCTTTTTGTAACAATATATTGAATGAAGTTAAGGAAAGCAGGCAGCTAATATACAAATTAATTGCAACAGCTACGATTTTACCCCGAAACACTCAGTCAAATGTCCAGATTACGTCTATCTTTTCAAATCATTGAGTCAGAGATTTATTTTAGGAGGTGAATACCAAATAAGATGGAAATAAAGAGTCTTCTTGACTTAAGCTCCGATCATAATCATCTACTCATCAATTATAGCACTTCTGTTAAAATTAACAGAATGTTTTTGAATGAAAACATAAAGTGGAAACATTTTAACAACTCACACCAATATTCAAACATTTAAATGTTGGCGTGACTTATTAATTTAAAAATAAAGGGTAAGAGAGAAGTAGACAGCGCGGTGGAACAAAATGCAAACGTCATCCGCGAAGAGGATCTAGAGCTCCAGCAAGTACCATATCCACGAAAGTAAGTGTGCTAAGAAGGGAAAGAGAAGACTGCGTAGAAATTGGATGTTAATGTCAATTAGATAAGAGATTATTTAACAATGCATGTAAAAACCAAAAAACTATGACATTAATTTATCGAAAAAACCAACAATTCCAAAAACTTCAAAAATTCGAACAATTGATTCAAAACAGATAAAATCATATCAGAAGTTTTCGTTCTTCATCCATTTAATTTTTCGACCTCATACACTCAATAGTATTGACTAACATTGAATTTTTAGATTCACTATGTCAAATAGAGCCACCCATTAAACATGTTACTCCTAATGAAGATACATCAGAAATAAAAATGTTGTTGATTACTGCAAATGTTGTCAATAAATTAACTCGAAAAAGTATAATATTCTTGATTCTGATCTCCAATTCAATTTTGAGACTGGACCACTCTCCGTCGCAGTGGAAATCTGTCGAAATAATTATGATTCCTAAGCCTAACAAATCTCAGAAAATGTTATTATCGCACAGATCTACAAGTGTACTTGCAATATTTTCAAAAATATTTATTTCTTCGAAGATTATTGCCAGTTCTAGAGAACTATTAGTTACTAAGACCAAAATCTGAATTAAATTTAAACAACAAAATGAAAATATACAAAGCCGGCTTGAAACCGGCTTGGAAATATGCAATTACTTTCATCAAGAATAACAAATATAGATATTCAAAAACTTTAAGTGCCATTATTACTACTTGCCGTTAAATTTGGGTTTAGTAAAACGTAATTTTAGTTAAAGGTAACTTTAACTTTTAAGGTGACTTTACCTTTAACGTTTTTTCGTTATTACAACTTGCCGATAAAACAAAGTTCCTTTTTTAAAAATATGGCAGTGCCGGAGCAATATTGATAACTTTTTGCCAAATTAAGCAAGTTTTTTAAAACGCAGTGGCAACGACGAGCTTTTTTTTTTGTTATGTTTGCTCATTTTGTTTGTATTTGAACTTACCATATTGAAAATGATATTTAATATGGCAAGTTCAAAATTAAGTTTATATTTGAACTTTGCCATAAACTTTAAAAGTTACAGTTATGAAAATCAGTCCGAATTTAAGAGTTGATGCCTTGACATTTGGTCTCTACCATGGACGACCATTCTGTGGGAAAGAAAGGCATATGCGAGAAGATAAAGTTAAAAATAAAATAGGGCCGATAGCCTTGGTTGCTAGTGGCTTTCGAATATAAGCTAGATATTTATATCTAGTGTTATAAGGTAAAAATAAAAAAAAATAAAATAAATTGATTAAATTTGCATCTCAAAACTCGGAAGAGTTGCATCTTCTACATCGCCATCAACAATGTCCATTCGGAAGCTGAGGAGGAAAAAGAGACCTTCTTTCACCCTGTGTGCTAGGGCCCCGCTCTTGTCATGAAGAAACGGAGGTTTTCTGACATCCTTCACATCCTTGAAGATTGAACTCGGGTTGGTATTCTCCAGGGAATATTTGATCTTCGAGCAGAATTGATTGGCCTCTCACTTCAACCTAACCTAACACTGAAGGAATACCCATAAGTTAATTTGACGTTCTCAGAGCAGACTGATTTCGATGAAATATTAATCTACGAACTGGAGCAGGGATGGATCCAATGATGAAGGACATCGCAAGCTGATGAAGGATCATTTAATGTGATCAGAACATTGGGCAATAGCATCAGTTATAGATTTGGTGAAATTCCGGTCGATGGCATTGGCAAACAGAGGAGGGAAGATCTCTAGTAGAACTAGTAGTTAGGACGGGAAATGGAAGACTATATCCGAATTTCGGAGCAAGAAACTTAAAAGACAATCAATTCAAAATAAGCAAGGGTTCAAGGTTATCAGGAAATTAGCGACAGATGAGATCGCAAGGTGGCGGCTTCCACGGTATTGGAACCAAACTTTTGTGAATTTGGAGAGAATGTTTGGAAATGTATACTCAACGAAAAGAAGATAAAGAGGGACAAAGTCTCTACTCAAACTGAGGAAATTAAATCTTTTATAACAATAAGAGGATACCTGAGTCATGAGGCTAACAAGAAATAACTTGACGTTGGTAACCGGCCTTTTGACAGGGCACTGTATACTCAAATTACACTTATTCAGTATGGGTAGACTTGGAGGAGATATTATCTGAGATTAGTAAAATTGATTGTATGATTACAGTACTAATACAATACTAATCACGACAATATCTAAGTTCCTTTGCTATTATAGATTTCAATTGGATTCTGAGAATTTAAAGAGGAAAATTCAGAACATTAAATTTTTAAGCCAAATGCAGTCCTTGCCCCGAGAATTATTTGTGATAAAATCAGGAATTCGAAATTCTCCAAAGGGTACTCCTTCTCTGATCACAGATTTGTAGAAATCCCTCTTGATAGTCACCATACTTTCTGATAGCAGAAGCGGCAGTAAAGTTACTGAACTTCAACACAATGAATATGATAGCTGTCACAGATACCTCAACGAGATAACGGAACGGTATGAGTATAATTTCTGGTATATAACGATATTTCAGTTAACTGTACAGCGAATGAATTGACCAAGTATGGCGGAACCATCGAGAACTTCGATGAATTCTCTACTTTTGAAATCACTCTAAAGATCTCCCAGCTTATAGTTGACAATGAAGTACATACGTACTTCATTAATGCGGGAATGGGTGGCTGCAGATACGGGCAGTACGGGGCAGCAAATCTGGGTAAATCGTTTTATAAAAAGCTCCTAAAATATATAAACTGGGGAAAAATGGAAAATTTTAGTATCCGAATTGGCCTCACTTGGCAAAAGTTTACCTATCAAATCAAAATAATTCAAGGTACATGACTTTACAATTGAAAAATTCGGTAATTGCTAACTTATGTGCAAAATTTTAAAATTAAAAAAATTAGTCATCTTACTATTTCGTAATCAATAAAATTCTCAATATCTATCATACTATGAATCAGAATTTTGTTTTGAACCCAAAAATTTCCCAATTATTTTTAAAAATTCCTTGCAGGAACTGGAAATTTCTCTTCCTCGTCAGAATCATCATAATCTTGATTAATTTAGGGGTCAGTAAGAAAATATGTTTAATTAATAATTTTTTAATAGATTAACGGCCATATTATAACTTCTCGTTAAAGTTGGGTTTAGTTAAAGGTAACTTCAGCTAAGTGAACTTTAAAGTCACCTTTAACTTCTTTTCGTTATTACAACCTAATGATAAAATAAAGTTTATAACGTTTCTTTATTGTTTAGAATACTTATAAAACAGATCTGCAACACTGGAAAGAAGAGTCACAAAAAATTCTAAGTATTTGCGGCCACGTTACTAGTTAATTTTTTAAAAAATATGGCAGTGCCCTAACACTGCTCAGTGAAACTAGTTTTTTTAAACGCAGTGGCAACGACGGGCTTCGTTATTTTGTTGCATATGCTACAGTATTCCCTCGATTTACGTTGTTAACGTCGTCAAAAATTTTGTTCCCTTCAACTTCGATTTGCGTCGTCATTCGATTTACGTCGCCTCTGTTGTTTATAAACAAAATCAGGGGAATTCCCTCTTTAAAAAAATTCAATATTTGTGTGTAACTATTTGAATAAAATATAAATAGAGGTTTGAAAAAAATAAATATTTAAGTGCTAATGGATAATTTTTTGTTTTTTATTAAACTTTTTGTGAACAACATATGACATACATACTTAGTTATACAGAATAAAAATTTAATTATTTTAGTTTTTTTTTTAAATGTGCATAAATAAATGCATATGATAGTGTTCTCGGGTGAAGCAACCCAAGCTCCTGTCTACAAATAGATTGTGAACACCAGTGTACAGTAATTTTGACTTACCTGCACAACCAACTTTTGCACGGTATTTAGTGCAGGTAAGTCAAAAAGGCAGTTAACGTTAATGCACTTACCTGCTCATTAATGCTGGTAAGTGCATTTAAGTTTACTGCCAAAAAAGCAGCTAACAGCAAATAATTTTAATGAATAAAAATTGTATAGTTAAAACAAAAAGTCGACTTCGACCTTTTTAGACAAAAAGGTGAATGTTCTGCAAATTGTCGACAGATATAAATTAACTATAATTGAATAAGTAAAATGTTGTAAAGAAATGTAAATAAACACAGAATGAATATTTACACTTGTTGAACTTACTTCGAGAATATTCCAATTTATGCGAAAGTAAAAGACGCGTGGTTTACAGGTTGAATATATAAAAAGGAATGAAATAATTTTATTTAACAATTTCAGTGTTACCATATTTTTGTAATTATTATATAAAGGGAAAAAGGAATAAGGAAGAAGAAAAAGTAATGTCAATTAAGCGATAAATTAATTTTAAATTCCAACATCACTTAAAATTCATTTAATAAAGCTTTAAGCCCATACTATCCATAAAGCCGCTTAACTTAGTATTTGCCAGGGGTTTAGTCAGAATGTCGGCTACTATCTCATCAGAACTTTTAGACTTCAAGGATACATTTTCAGCTAGAATGTTGTATCTAATAAAGTGATGTCTTACATCGATGTGTTTTGTTTTAGGGTGGTATGACTCATTTAATGCAAGTTGAATCGCACTCTGATTGTCGCAAAACAATGTTGTAGGTTCCAACTTATTACGAAACAGCTCCTCCTCTAATCCTCTTAACCAAAGCATTTCTTGTACTGCTACACCCATAGCCATATACTCAGCCTCACAAGTTGATAACGCAGTAGTTGTCTGCTTTTTAGAGCCCCATGATATAGCAGCACCTTTTTTAATCAACACATATCCACTAACTGATCTTCTCTCATCTGGATCAGCTGCATAGTCGGCACCACAAAAACATGTTGTATCAAAACTTGCTTCTTTTTCCATCTTCAATTTGTAGTTAATTGTACCCTTCAGATAACGTAAAATACGCTTTGCTGCAGTCCTGTGTTGAATTTCAAAATTGTTGTTAAAAAGACTTAGTAAATTTACCGCAAAGCTTATAACTGGCCTGGTAACTTGTGCCGCAAACAGTAGGCTGCCAATTAACTCCTGATACGGGTACTTATTCATATCGAATTTGTTCCCAGCATTCTGTTCATTTCTGCAAAATTTCGAATTTGGGTCCATTGGAGTTAAGACCGGATTACAAGCAACCATGTCAAAACGTTCCAACATCTTCTCTATATATGACGATTGATCAATTGACAAACTTTTACCTGATTTATAAGTAATTCTCATTCCAAGGAATTGTTTAGCTGGACCAAGATCTTTCATTTTAAATTCATGCTTTAAACTAGTGATTAGGGAATTTTTAGTATCCTCGTTTTTCCATAACACCATCATATCATCCACGTATACGGCAATAATTATCAAATTATCTGTATCTTCATTCATTACATAGACGCATTGATCCGTTTTTAACTGTCTCATGCCAAAATTCTTCAGTTTTCCGCTCAACTTTTCATTAAATAAAGTGTGCGTTGCAATATTCCAAGCCATTATCTGAACGAAGTATCTTTAGTTTCCTACCCGTTTGATTTTCGACCACATTCTTAAAGTTTCGAAACATTTTTGGTGCTTCTGATTTGTTCTTCATCATGTACACAAAAACTTTCCGCGAAAAATCATAAAGAAACAGTATGAAGTATACAGCACCGCCGATTGACTTTTGTTCCATCGGCCCACAAACGTCTGTGTGCACAAGTTGTAAAATTTCAGATGTTTTTGTCTTTGATGATTTATACGGTTTTTGCGATTGTTTTCCTTGTAAACATGATGTACAAATATTTGACCCACTACCATCAACATAATTAACATCTGAAGATTCATTTGATCGTAGATTTTCAAGATTTTTGTCACCAGGATGACCCAAACGTTTATGCCAAACCTCCTTACTAACCGCTGCATGATTTCTATGTTGTGGTGTAACATTGAGTTTAAACCTACCTCCATCCAAAAACGCTTCCGAAAAAATTATATTGTCCCTTTTTATGATACACCTTTCCTCATCAAAGGTCACCATAAACCCCTTTTTCGTTAGCTGACTAACCGAAATTAAGTTTGCACAAATGTCGGGTGCGTACAAAACGTCCTCTATAGTTACATACTCCATTTTGCAGTTTATTTTCTGTTTAATACGAATGTTAGCCATAGCAGTAACTTTAAGGCTGTGGTTGTTGGCAACGATTACACAATCTTCTTTTTCAAACTTCTTAAATGTTATAAAAACATCTTTGCTTTTTACCATGTGCGCAGTCGAACCAGAATCGATCAGCCAACTGTTGTCGTTGACGTCAAACTTCACTGCTAGACTTGCTGCTAATGTTTTTTCTTGGTTATCGCCATTTTGTTTTTTCTTTGACGCCTTGCAAAATTTAGCAATATGACCTTCTCTTTTGCACTTGAAACAGATTACCCTTTTATTTTTCTCTACTGGCTTTTTATTCTTGAATTTTCCATAAAACGCTGATTCAGCCGATGAACAATTTTTGTACATATCACAATAATTTGGTCTTTATGATGTCCCCTGTAATTTTAGTACCACTGTTCTCGATAACCATAATCATGGGTGAAAAATGCTCCGGCAAACCACTTAATAGAAGACTTCCAACCCACTCTTCATTCACTTTCATACCAATTTGGTTTAACTTCTGCGCGGTGTCTATTATAGTTACGGTGACCAGACGTTCTGTATTATACAGAACAGTATTGTATTTTAGAGCCCTGTTCTGTATAAATTATTCTTTTCTAAAAAACGTGAAAATGTTCTGTATTTCATTTAGTGTTCTGTATTTGTTCAGTATTTCGTTATTTTTTCAGTTGTACATTAAAAAACAATCAATATAATAATGTTTAAAACTTTGTTAACAATTGAAATTTTGACGGTTAAAAATAACCTGATTTAGAAAATGGTGGTTTGTGTACTTTATTTTCTCCTGTTCTGTATTTTGCTGAAAAAAATATGGTCACCGTAATTATAGTATTCACATATTCACTAATACTATCACAGTTAACCAATTGTGTCGTCGTTAACTTTCTTAGTAAACCACACCGGCGCGTTAATCCAGAATCATCATATGTGCTTTTCAATTGTTCCCAAATTTCCTTTGCTGTTGTTACGTCCTGTATATGTACATTCAGACTTGATGAAATGTACAACACCAACCTTGATGTAGCCTTTTCCATTATTTCAGGTTTCTCCTCCGTGCCTTCTACTGCCTTCCAATAGCCCTGCAGCTTCATGGCGTGTTCTACCGCAAATTTCTCCCTCCCAGTTAGCTTCTCAATTTCTATTATTTTCTCCATAGCTATACTGGGCCCATAATCTGTTGAACTTACTTCGAGAATATTCTAATTTATGCGAAAGTAAAAGACGCGTGGTTTACAGGTTGAATATATAAAAAGGAATGAAATAATTTTATTTAACAATTTCAGTGTTACCATATTTTTGTAATTATTATATAAAGGGAAAAAGGAATAAGGAAGAAGAAAAAGTAATGTCAATTAAGCGATAAATTAATTTTAAATTCCAACAACACTAATAATAATAATGAATATTTACGCTAATAAGTAAAAAAAAAGAATATATGCAAAGTAATACAATAATTATGAATATGCCAATTACAAATTATACATACAGTAGCGAGAAAAAAAATGCAATGCTATGTCATATGATATTCAATCGAGGCTCGAAACTTATAATGGTATCCAATTCCACTCCACTGTTGTTTTTTTTATTCGTTGATTTCAAAATTTTATTAAAAAGCATCAGTAAGCGTTGTTTGCTTCTCTTTCTATTTAATTTTTTTAGATTTATAAAAAAAGTGAACAAATCTAGCGAAAAAAATGAAATGCAATGTATAAAAGGTAAAAGTAGGTCAACTGGAGCAATTAAAACAAAAGTTTAATGACAAATTGTGAATTTTAAAATAGAAACAGCTGTCAGCAGAGAGCAAATTTGCCTTATAAGGGCTTTGGAAAAAAGCAATGAATGAATGAAGGTGCTCATCAATTTAATATCAACAAATCAACGGTTTGTCGGATTTCATCGCGATATCGTCAAACAAATAACGCGGAAAGAAAGCCAAGAAGTGGTCGACCTCGTAAATCTACTGCCCGCCAAGTCCGTCAAATGGTAAAAATAGTAAAAGTTGACCCTCAGAAAACGGTAGTAGATGTTACTAATAATGCAAACGAGCAATTAGGGGTTTCTATTGGCGTCCACACAGCCAGAAACCGATTAAGAGAGGCAAATTTATTAGCTACAAGACAAGCCAAGAAGTCACTTATAAGAAAGGTTAATAAGAAAAAATGGCTTGACTTTGCTAGACGGTATCTGCATTGGTCAAAAGAGCAGTGAGCCAAAGTTTTGTGGAGCGGCGAATCAAAGTTTAACTTATTTGGCTCTGATAGGTTAAATTATATTCGTCGGCCACCAAAACAAAGATATTCACAACAATTCTGTAAATAAACAACATTCTGCAAATAACATTGAACATAATATGGCATCGAGTTGCATTTTTTTCTCGCTACTGTACATGTGTCGTTTTTAACAATTGAGTTACCTTAAGCACAGCAATACTCTCATAACATATGTGTAATTTGAAGGTTTGAAAGGTGCTGTAATTACGAATCTAGTTTAATTCAATAAAATTTTTGAGTTAGAATTCCGAAAATATATCCGAATATATTTGACCGATAACTTTATTAATGTATAAATTTTGTATCTAATAGCCTTATTGAAATTTGTTAGGATATGAGTGATAAATGTGTAAAACTAAAACTGCGAATTAAAGTGTAATTAGACCCAAAAGTAACGTAATTACTTAGTTACACAAAATTTTATTATTCAATTTAATTGCCATGAAAAATTAAATTACATTACAGTAATTTTGACTTACCTGCACAACCGACTTTTGCACGATATTTTGTGTAGGTAAGTCAAAAAGGCAGTTAACGTTAATGCACTTACCTGCTCATTAATGCTGGTAAGTGCATTTAAGTTTACTGCCCAAAAAAGCAGCTAACAGCAAATAATTTTAATGAATAAAAATAGGGTGTAAAAACAACAATGTATTATTGTTATTCAGTTCATATTTATTAAAACAAAAACATATTATTAATCATTGTATAGCTAAAACAAAAAGTAGACTTCGACCTTTTTAGACAAAAAGGTGAATGTTCGAAAGTCGATTTATAGAATCACATAGACAAAAAGTCTATTGTTCAAAAGTTGAAATCTATTAGGCAGCTAAATGAAAATTTTTTAACCAAAACCAGCAAAAGCTTCCTAAAATATTATGCACGTATCTTAAATGTGCAGGTATGAAGAATGCACTTAAATTAAGAAATTTATATGGGTTTGGTAAAATAAATATACGAAATACAAATTTTGTGCACTTAAATGCAAAATGCACTTAAGTGAAATGCAGTGAAATATAAAAATGTACATGTTAAATAAATTCATAAAATAATATAATTTTTACTAACTTAGTATGGATCGGGAGCAAACTTCTTATTACAAAATATATAAGTAAGTACTCTCCTTGCAGACAGTATTGTGCAAGTGATTAATTAAAATGGATGACTTTGAAAAATAATTCTTTTTTCCAAAGCGTAGGTTTGGCGCTTGGAATAATGTTTTTCCCTTTTACATTAGTTTGACAGGTGTCAGTCAGTTTAATACATATTTTAGTACAAATCTACACTTAGAAAAATTATTGTATATATTACGTTGACAGTGGCGGTAACACCCCCCTCAGTAAGACGAGAAGTCTTCGAAGGCTTACTCTTGTCTCTGAGTCACGTCCAATAGCGCTAGCTTTACTACTGGCCTCTCGAGTATTCCACATTTTGTTAGAACTTCTCTTCTTACTTGTCCATCATCAGCTTTAGAGACGTGGATGACTTTTCCTCGAGGCCAAACGTTCCTTGGGTTCATAGGGTCAACCACAATCACAAGGGTTCCAACTTCCAACGGTTTAACTCTGTCAACCACCTCTTCCAAAATTCTTCCGCAAATAATTGAGATGCTAGGTAGGACTGTCTCAACATAACGCCTGAATCATCATACCTTGCTAGTGGTTTTAATCCGCTAGAGGTACCCAACAAGAAATGATTTGGAGTTAGGGCCTCCATGTTTTCGCATTCAATGGGGATGTACGTAAGTGGTCGAGAGTTTATGATGTTCTCGACTTCTGCCATCATACTTCTGAGGACTTCATCATTTTGACACCTTCCAGCGGAGATTTTATAAAGCACAGATTTTACCGATCTTATCACACGCTCCCATGCTCCTCACATATGCGGTGCTGACGGCGGATTAAAATTTTACTTTGTGGTAGAGGTTGTAAAGTTTCGAACTAGTGCGTTGGTGTCGACTTCTTTGATGGCTTCCCTTAGCTGTCTATCGGCACCTACGAAATTTGTACCGTTATCAGAGAAAAACTCTCTTGCCGTTCCCCTCCTGCAAGCAAAATTTCTGATGGCCATGATCAGCGTTGTCACTGGATAAATTTTAATCCTACCAAATTTTTGTCAAAACCTACCAAAATCATTGAAAACCTACCAGTTTTTTAAATAATGTAAATATATATATTTTTTGAGAAAAAGTATGACTTTTTTATGAAAAAAGTATTACATACAATTGTACATGTATTAATAAGCAACAAAACACAACAATATAACAAAAATAATTTATAAAATTCATTTCTAATAACATTTTTAAACTAAAAAAATACTTTTTGATCCAACCTACCAAAAATCAATTTTACCTACCATCCTACCAAATTAAAAAAAATCCTCCCAAATTTGGTAGGAAAAGCCCAAAACGGCAACGCTGGCCATGATACATGAGCCCGTGTTGAGCGAATGTACTATCTCGATGTGGATCGCTCTAATTGTAAGGCACGTAAATATTGCTCCGTACCTTTTCTCTTTGTGTCTATTTACTGCCACAGATATAGGCCCAAAGTAGTCCAATCCTGTAAACGTAAACGGGGCAACATAGGCAGAAAGTCTTGCTCGAGGTAACCGTGCCATCTGTGGAGTTTGTGGTTGGGCGTTTGTAATTTTGCATGTTTGACATAGTTTCCTAACTGATTTGAATACTGTTCTGATTTGAGGAATGTAATACTTTTGACGCAATTCGTTTATACAAGTTTCGTGATTTGAATGGTAGAATTTATCGTGGTAGTAAAGAATCAAAAGTTTTGTTAAGTAGCTGTACTTTGGAAGTATAATTGGGTTTTTAAAGTCTTCTGGTATATTTGCGTTGTCAATTCGCGCGAGTACTCTTAGGACCTGATTGTTGTCTAAAAATGGGAACAGTTTGTAAATCGGGCTTGCCCTCGGTATCTTTTTTCATTTTTTTAACTGTTTATTTCATTTAGATAGTGCTGCGATTGAGTTTCCTTTATAATTGTTTCTTCTGCTAATTTTAGTTCTTCCTGGGTGATTTCTTTTATCAGGTCTATTTTTCTTGTTCTACGTTTTATAAAATTACAGAATTTTATTACATATGCAACACTTCTTAATAATCTGAGCTATCGGGAAAAACGTTGAATATTTATAAAGCTTGGTAAAACATCTATGGCGAGATTTGTGTGTTTAATTTCTATATCTGTACATACTAAATCTATTTTATATATATCTATCTATAATTTCAAAAAGTCTGGGCCGTTAAACCATGTACTATGTTCAGACAGGTTGCAATCTTTTGTCCATTTTGTAGCTTCATCCCCTATGTTAATTTTTCCCGGAATCCATCGCCATTCTTTAATCTTAGTTAGGTCTAATATTTCGCTTACACGAGCCTACAAATTGATGGTATTTTCTATGGTCTGAGCGTATCCAGTTCAGGACTGTACGTGAGTACGTCCAAAATACTCTTTTTTTTATTTGAATGGTATGACCTTCCATTATACTTTTTGAAAATTGAGAACCGATGAGTGCTGCCATTAGTTCCAGCCTTGGTATTGATACTAATTTTAAGGGCGCTACACGTGTTTTAGAACCTATCAGGGAGATCATTACATTTTTGCCAGGTTTTATTCGAAAATATGCGACTGCAGCGTAGCCGTTCTCGCTCGCGTCGACAAATGTGTGAAGTTCAATAGCAGCAATTGAATAGTTAGGTATATTTTTTAAGTAACATCTGGGAATTTCAGTTTGTGTTGTACTCTCGAAGTGTACGGACGTGCATAAAATTAATCGGGTCGAAATTAATAATAAGTGAAAATAGTAATAGGCGAAAAAAAATACTAGTAATAGGTGAACTGCTCTCCTTTTAAGTGCATAATAAATTTACAAATACATTGTCAAACGGTACTTTAAAAAAAAAAAAAAGAACTTGTAGTAGGTAATTGTGTTACCGATAGTGATTTGTGAAATAAAATTCAAATAATTTCTTACAGTAAGTGAATGAGTGTGAATAATACTCACAATAAGGGAAGCGGCACCAGTAGCAGAAATCATCGCAAATTCACCCCACACTATTTCTTCAACTAATAAAAAGATCACTGATAACATTTCATCCACGCAACCGTCGGTTTTAAATACGGCAACAAAAACAACTAATAAAAGTGCGGCGACTTCGGTGACTAGCGAAAAAATCACGACAGGCATGGACCGCTACATTACTATATCAAAACGTAAATCCAGTCCTAGAACATCCAAGTTGGAACCTCAACCAAAGCATCAAAAAAATGCCTCTGGTAATGAAAATCGTTTTGCAATTCTTGCAAACAAGGAATCGGAAGATGATGTACCTATTAGGCGGAGCCTTAAGCCTCCACCACTCTACCTACGCGAGGCTACTAAGAATTCCTTGGTAACCAAGTTGACACAGCTAATAGGCAAGGAAAATTTATATGTTGTTTCTTTACGTAAGGGTAACATACAGGAAACAAAAATACAAATTAATGATAAGAAAAATTTCAGAATGGTTGTCGACAAGTTCGACGCTGAGAAAAAAAATTACTACACTTACCAGCTGAAAAGTTCAAAGGGCTTAAATATCATTAAGGGCATCGACAGTTCAGTACCGACCGACGAGATCAAGAATGCCCTTCAGTGTGAAGGGTATGATGTTAAATCAATCCATAACATACTAAAATTCCTCAACCAATGTTTAGGGTTGAAATAGCCTTTAACTCAACCGACATTAAGAAAAAGGGCGGCAGTCACCCTATATATGGACTAAGATACCTTCTCAACCGCAGAATTTACGTAAAATACAATGAAAAATTGCTGTTCCATAAATATGGAACAGGCATTTCCAAATAAAATCAAAAGCCGTTACCTCTCCACTTAATAATAATAAATGCTGGTGTACCTCAGGGGAGTATCCTAGGACCGTTTCTGTACTTATTGTACACTGCTGATATGCCTACGAGTGCAGTAAATCACACGTCTACATTTGCTGACGATACTGCATTTTTAAGTATTCATAAAGAGTCTGCTGTTGCGTCCCAAAGACTTCAATCTCATGTCAGTGAGCTAGAGGACTGGCTAGAGAAGTGGAAAATAAAAGTCAACGCTACTAAGTGCGTGCACATAACATTCGCGTTGAGAAGGGGAAATTGCCCATATATTACAATTAACGGCGTTAGAGTGCCAGAACACGTTAGTGTGAAATATATAGCTGCCAAAACAACCCAGCTAAAACTCAAAACAGCTCAGCTTTACTGGCTTATTGGAACTTAGTCAACCCTTGCCTTAGATCTTAAGCTGCTTTTGTACAAGGCAGTATTGAAACCTATTTGGCTATATGGTATTCAGTTGTGGGGGACAGCTTCACCTTCCAACGTGGAAAAGCTTCAAAGACGGCAGTCTAAAATCCTTAGAACAATTACTCGAGCTCCATGGTACGTCAGAAACCTTAACATCCACAGGGATCTCAAAATAGCGAGTACCAATTACCTCACTAAGATTGCAGACCATCCCAACCGTCTTGCAAGGGACTTACTTTTATTCGAGGGCCACTCCCGTCTCAAAAGGATTCAAACAACTGATCTGATCCGGTAATTATCTGTATGATGAGCACTTACAGTTGTCGGTTGCAGTAACCAAATCTTTTTTAAGTTAAGATTTGAATACTTATTGTAAATTCCGTAAGGAAAGATCCAATAAATAATTCTGTGGAAAAAAAAATCTGGGAATTTCGATATCTTTTATTTGGGGTAGAATGGATAACTATTTTTAACATTTTTTTATTTGTGGGGTTAGAATTGGCTCATCCCACCCTACACCACTTCTCCATATTTCTTGTAAAGTAATTTTTAAGTGCATGAGGAAGTGTCCAAGTAGGCCTAGAGGGTCGTAGACTCTCATTAAAATTTTTAAAATTTCTCTCTTTGTTGGCTCTTTATTGCCACTAAACAACTCATTTCTTAAAATAGACTGCGATGTTTTAAATGTTATTTTGTCATCGTTTGAATTCCAAAATATTCCCAATACCTTTTCTGAACTTTGCTCATCTCCTATGGTAAGACTTTTTCCATTAGATTTTTTTCATTCATATTTTCCAAAACAACATTGTTTGATACCCAGTTTCTAATATTAAAGCCTGCTAAGCTGTGAATATGATGGACTTCGTTAGCTAACTTAATAGCTTACTCTGGGGTATCGGTTGAAAACAAGAAATCATCGACGTAGTGATTTTTTTCTATGGCCTCTGGGTGAGTATTTTTAAACTTAGCAGCATTAATATTTTTAACGTACTGTGAAGTACACGGTGAACAAACTGCACCAAACGTCATTACATTCATAGTATATACGTCCGGTTCTCTAGAGCGATCACAGCCACGCCATAAGAATCTCTGAGCATGACGGTCTTCTTCTCTGATATAGACTCTGTGAAACATCTCTTCAATGTCGGCTGAAAAGGCAATTTGTTTTACAATTACATGTGACAGGAGCAGTAGGGCTGGTAGGTAACCAACTTGTCGGCGTTTACTTCGGGGATGGCATACAATTGTCCTAAAAGCTTGCAGATGAGTGAAATACATTCCAGGCTGATGTGTTTGCTATCACCAATATAACAGATCTAGTCAGGACGGAATGTGTCAGGAGATACGGTGATTATTTACGTAGATAGTCCAGCTGTCTTTAAGACAATGATTTGGTATTAAGTTTTCTCGAGATTTGTTTCACAATGCAGAAAAATACTTGCACGTATCGCAGACAGGTACAGTGAAATATCGCGCACGTGTTGATTAAACCTACCATACTTTACTTTCGGGCTGATAAAGAGTGGACTATTCAGGCCGAAAAGAAGATATTGCAGAATTTTCCGACAACTATGGCCCAGGTTGGACTGTTCTAGAACGAAATGGGTCCTGGAACTTGGTAGGAAATTTGTTGGGTTTTTTGAAGGGGCATTCTGCATTGAGTGCAAAGACTAGTATATACAGAGTCCAAGACTTAAAATCATGTGCCCGATTTTTTCAATGGCTTTATAGAGTTATCTTCCGCTACTATTTCTAACATAGAGTGTTACATACCTCTGCCCAACTTTTTCACATATTCTATTTTTTTTTCATTGTATTGCGTGTCTCTCTTTTCGTTTGATCCAAATTTCTGAAGGTAATTACAATTAGTCGTTTCTGGCCTTCGAGTGGAGGTGTTTTTCATTAACCTTCCAAACCTAACCTAGCCAAAATCTTAATGACCATCTTGATATTGGACGACAACTGAAATAATTTGAATTCATTATATATCAAATAGTTTTCAACCTAATGTTTAGTTTTAACTAATTTTTAGTTTTAAAAGATATAGTCGCATAGGTTTAGTATATTTTTATACTAAATTATTTTTTAGTATATTTTTCCATTTTAGTTTGGTTGTTATCAACCAAGTATACGCAAAATAAGCAGTCATATGATTTTAATTCTCATTTTTAAAATACGAATGGAATTCTGTAATATTTTTTCTCTGACTTTTTGTACCTAAAACCCTTACCATGTTAACTAGTCTCTAGCATAATTCAATTCGCTTTCATTTACACAATAATACCTATATTACATTATTTTAAATTGTTCTGCCGTTTCTTATGAAAGATTTCTGAATCTCGGTATTCTCAAATGATATCTTGTAGATGCTTATGCCTATTGTTTTTGCGCGATAATTAGGGTAAATTGCTGAAAAAAATACAAACTATTACAAACGTTTTAGATACGAATGATTATACGAGTTTATGATTACCTTTTGTGTAATATTTTAAATTTGTAATAATAATGATAGCAAGCTTAGTTTGGATGAGTAACGAATAAAGGCCTTGTTACAAATTTTTCTACAAGCTGTAAGTATGTAAGTTAGGGAATAAATAAAGCTACTACTGTGTCCTTTTGGTTATCCTTTCAAATTTTTGTCATATAAGCCTAAAGCATCTAAAGTGGTATATTTGAATACTTGGGGGTGAGCGGGGAAATAATAAAATAAAATATTGCGAGAGATTTCGGGTAAATAAAAACAAAGATAATTAGCTTCCAAAATAATTAAATATTATTTATTTTCTTGTACGCAAATGTACCTTCGGGTTGAGGGGTCGATCGGGTAATAATCTCTTTTCATTTATATTCTTAACAATTCACAATATCTAAACGTTAGTACAGGGGTGGTTTGTACACTTAAACTTATATATAAACTTAGAGTAGGGTGGCCAACGTGAACATCCCGCCCCCTTGCAATATTGCAACAAGAGGACCGAGAAGTCACCTGGCCAGAGATAAAAAATTAACAATTCAGGGTGCATAAATCTATAATACAATTTTTGTGTATAACGGTAAATTAGGGTAAAATATAAAAAAGTTTTGCGGGCAATGAATGGGTTCTAACAAGAGCCTGGTTGTGGGTTGCACTCTCCTTCTTGTGTTCTGTTTGAGTAGACTACTTTTAGTTGCCAACATGTATCTTCGTGGAGTTTGTGTATTACACTATCTGGAATTAAACGACAAACGCGCGTCAATGGCAGTTCGATTTTCTTTTCAGTATCTCGCACTTCGAATCAGGGACAAAATGAACCCGTTTGATACGACTAAATTTTCGATCGTTATGGTGTTAATTGTCATGACGATTGACAATATGATCGACAACAACAAAATTTTCTAGATGAGTTTTCTGACAAGTAAAAACGTTCATCATAGGCCATCAACTTCATGTAGAGATTCCACGTGATTCTAATTGTCAGTGCCTACCTGGTCCACGATAAACGATTTGCCGCAAAAGTTGGCCAATGGCACGGGGGTTTTTGAAAGCAAGACAGAATGATAGACTAATCTGTCCCACAAAGGCTTCCGATTTGGTAAGTTCAGCTTCTTACGAAGTGAAAATACCGTTTTTGCCAATAGAGTTGCACAGCAGAGCTCTAAATGGGGTAAAGTTTACAATTCTATAGGCGCAACTTCCGTTTTGGCAGCGAGCAAGTGGGTGTCAAATTCACCAGACGGGGTTAGGACTCTACTATACAGAATGGCATCATAAGCTTTCTCAGAAGCATCACAAAATGCATGAAGTTAAACTTCATACTGAGGGTTAAATTAACCCAACGGGGGATGTCAATCCTGTGGTGGTACAAGTAATCATCAACAAACTCACGCCATCTGTTAAACATTATGGGTTCCAAACATTAGTCGCAATCTTTTCTGCTTTTACAAATTTGTCACATAATAATCTTAGCAACTACGATTTTAGGTGCCACTGACCCAAATAGTTTTGGCTATTTGAGACAAGACAGGCTTGAAGCAAAATGTATTAATGCACGCATTCCAACGTGACAATTTCAAAAATTCGGAATCTAGTGGATGCATAAGAGAAAAGATGAGTGTTGGGACTTAAAACGACATGATGGGGCAAATAGTAAACTTGCAGTGGGAAAGAATAAACTATAGTCATGGTCGATTTCCAGTGTGGTCTAAGGAAAGGTATTCCCCAATAACTTCCTCGTATTAGGTTTTAACCTCGGGGTTTTGTAATAATCTGATTCCATATTTTGAGCAAACGCACATTTACGCGATGGACCAAGATTCAAATTAGTAGGGAATTCAGATTTAAAAGGAAACGAATTTTTTGGGGTCTTTTCAAACTCCAGGAAGCATGATTTGAGAGTATATATCTCCGCCCAATAGCAAATCCATATGGGCATATTTAAAATCTGTTAACGGAAGATCGGGTTCATCAAAATCAGAATACTTCGCTAACGAGCATGTGGGTAATTGACCAGTGAGCTTTTCAACAACATACGCTTCCGTGGTCAATTTAAACGAAGGATCAATAGGAGATCCAAGCGAAATAATACAAACTTTTGTTGAGTTTGCTACCACTGCGCTATTGAAACCCATAGTGGCAGCAGGTGCCTAATAGATTGGAAGATCTAGCTTCCGTTGCAATTTTCGAGAGATGAAAGTAGCTTGGGCGCTGGGTCTATCAGAGCTCTCGCAGAAAACATCGCATTATTCAACTTTATATTAACTGGCAGTTCCTAGCAGAACTGTTGAAGACGGGGTGGACTGTAGACGGGTAGCGAAATTCTGGAAAGAGCGGGCAGTAGTGGATGTCGATGGACAATTATCCACTACACTTCGCTTTTGTGCAGGGAGGGGGATTTCTAAAGAGTGATCTGGGTGAAATGGATTAGCGGGCCTGGTTTCAGTCCTCTGTCTCTCCCGGGTAGAAGATTCACTAGCGAATGATGTTTTGGACTCTGGCAGCTTTTGGACTCATAAGAAACGGCCAAACAATTCGTGCAACTCTGCTGAGCTTTAACAGATAATAAGCGTTCACTAACCGATATTCTCAGAAAATCAGAACATAAACGAATAGGGTGATTCTGATTACAAATTGGACACTGTCTTTGAGATATATTCTGGGCAACAGTCTTATAAGTTCTGAATCTTCGGGGGCTAACAGTAGCCTGGGTAAAATTGTGGCTGCCGATAATGTCCGAAACTGATTCCAGAGTTCGGTATCTGGCAGTTTTGAATTCTTGCTCCATTTGGGTAAGTCTGAGCAAGGCCCTTGAGACTGCTCCCAAAGATGGAATGGAGCTTAAAAAGTGTTTTCAATTAGAATTGACTAATACTCTTTTATTCTCGTAAAGATTGACGAGATTCTGACAAGCCATGTCGAAAACATCATTCGTCATGGGGCAAGTGCGAATTATGCCCCTCGCCTCACCTTTAGTTTTCTGCAAAAGATAGTACATCTTTTGAATATTTCCAATATTTGCGTTGGATTCGTAAATGGCCGAAAACATATCTCTAAATGTTGGAGTGTCGCATGGGGTAAGGTGAATGGGGACAGTATTAGCAATCGGGTTTGCGGCCTTACTCTTAAGGCTATCAATTAAAGAGTATCCCGACATATTTTTGGCCTTCGCGTCTTTTGTTGAGACTTTGTTTCTTCGGCATTTTGCAACAAGTTTTCGTAACTGTCACGAAAGACTTCCCACAAACGGGTCAACTCTTGCCTATGAACACATAGTGAGTGAAAAGAATATTCCTCTCGCGGAATAGCCTGAATGAAGCTTTCCAAATCGCTTAACCGATTATAAGTTCTATTTAAATTTCTTAAAGCGGCCATTTTACAATATTCGGATTTTTCTAATTAATTTATCTGGAAAAAATTCAAAAAGGGTTCGAAAATTTAAATTAATTAATTTAAAAAAGTTCACGAAAAAGTTCAAAGTACGAAAACTTCAAAGAATAGGATTACTCGAAGAAAATTTAATATTCAAACACAACTTAAATTCAAAAATTTAAAGAAATATGTATTCGCGATAAACTTTAAAAGGGAGAGGCACCGAATCAATCAAAAAAATTACACAAATATTTTGATATAAAATAAATAAACTTATTTTATATTACAAAAAAAAATTAATCGAAATATTAATTTTTTTAAAAAGTCGGAAGAAAAATATTCATATATATTATTGTGATAAAATGTCTCCATTAAAAATATTGAAAGAAAATCGCAAAAATTCAACTAAAAACGCGGCCACCTTAATATGCGATAATATTCCAACTGTTTATAAGTATACAACAACAACACGGCTAAATTAATACACTGTATTGGTTGTATATTTTCGATTTGTTTATTTTATTTTTCTTTTATTCTTACACTTGCACTGCACTTTTGGATATATTTATCTTAAAAACACCAATTAAAGCACCTATTACAATTTATTTTACATACATACATAATTGGTCATTACAACCCTTCAGTCAGGATTTCGACCTAGCTTCTCACACCACTTATGTTGTGTGCGTTAATTTTATACATGAGTGGCGGGACCTACAGTTTAAAGTCGGTTCCGAACGACAGATTTTTGAGAAGCTCTTCATGGCAATTTTAGTTACTCTCAGAGTTTTTGCCAGAAATCTACTGAGAGGCAGTCGCCGAAGAAATATTTTTTTCATATTTCGTTTTGATGCCTGACCTGGGATACGGATCCGGGCTTTACGTCTAATAAACCAACACACTACCTACTAGAATACAATACATTTATTGTACATTAGAGATGAGCGATCCAGTGATTTTTGAAGAACGTTGTTCTCAGTGAACATGATTTGCTAATCACTGTTCTTTAAAACAGTGATTGTGATCACAGTATACCAATAATACAATAATGCCAATAACGTATTTTATTAAGTCGTAAGAAAGAGACAACTAGATACATACTACGAAAAGACTACTAAACAAAATCAAAGTGGTGTCAGTATGAGTATGAGAGAGATGGATAACGCAAACGCAACATAAACGAACGCAACAAGAGGCAATGTGTATACAATACACAAACACACTCTAACGAATACATCGAACATCTTCCAAATAAACCAACAACAAGCATGAAAGCAAAGGGGATGGACAAATAAGCAAGCGCAACAACAAGCAATACAGTCACCATAGAAATTGCGAGAATGCGAGACCGCGAACGTTCTTCTTCAAGAACGTTCGATGTACTGATCTTGTATAAAAGGGCAAGACAAAGCAGACGAGTAAGTCAGTTATAATTGAGTCAGTCTTGAGTGAAGTTGCGTGCGAAGTAAATAGTCGTGTCTGAAGATATCGGTTGCGAGCAATAGTTGGGTGTGAATAATAGCAAGCAATTAATGTTGTATCCGTTAAGTGTGAACAGTGGCATAAAAGTAATGTGATAAATAAAGAGAGTTTAATTGAAATAAAACACATATTTGTTTTTACTTGGTTTGCAATCAACGAACTCATATTTAAACGTTTTTAAAAAGGTAAAAACGTAACAATATATATACGAATATACATATATAACTAAAATAACAAAAAAAAATTTTTTTAAAGCAAATAATCCTACATACTAGAGATGAGCGATCCAGTGATTTTTGAAGAACGTCGTTCTCAGTGAACGTGATTTGTTAATCACTGTTCTTTAAAACAGTGATTGTGATCACAGTATTCCAATAATAATAATAGCGTATTTTATTAAGTCGTAAGAAAGAGACAACTAGATACATACTACCAAAAGGCCACTAAACAAAATCAAAGTGGTGTCATCAATGTTATTATTTTTAATGTAATTTTTTTTTATACGAAGTTTGACAATTAAGTTTCACAGAAAGTTCATGTATAAAACACAAAAGTAAATAATCTGCATCATCTAATAGTAATTCTGCCTCGCTCAAAATAAAATGAAATAAATTTGAGTATGTTACAATTTTGAAAGAACGACATTATTAGTAACTGTTATTTGGCAATTTCAATCACTGTAGTTACCAGTGAATTATCAATCACCGTGATTAAATCACAGTTTTGAAAATATCGCTCATCTCTATTGTACATACCGTTTAAAAAGCGGGTAAAAGATTATTATAATAATTTGTTTAATAAGAACCGGAGAAAATTTTTGATTAAGGGTGTGGTTTATCCAACAACAAAAACCATTGTGGTGATCTTCGATACAAAATCTGCAAATAGAATTTCGGCAAATATTTTATTTTATTTAGGGGATGATCCGGCTCGATTGGACCAAAATGTGGGGGTGAGCGCGGAAATAATAAAATAAAATATTTTTCGAGATTTCGGGTAAATAAACACAAATATAGTAATTAGTTTCCAAAATAATTAAATATTATTTATTTTCTGTACACAAACGTTGGGAGGTCGATCGGGTAATAATCTCTTTTCATTTATATTCCTCACAATTCACAATATCTAAACGTAAGTACAGGTGTGGTTTGTACACTTAAACTAAACTTATATATAAACTTAAAGTAGGGTGGCCAACGTGAACACTACCTGTAATATTTTTACATCATTATTAAACAAAAGGAGTATTCAACACATACAACCAAATGTGTTCGTTAACATAATGTTCAAATGCCTCATGGCAATATTTTATGGAATAGTGCCTATTGATGACATTAAAAGTGCGCTAGAAGAAGAAGAGTATGATGTACGGTCGGTGCACAATATTTTAAATAAAAATAAGACCCCACAATCAAAGCACCGGGTAGAAATCGTATTCGATGCCAAGCATATAAAATCGAAAAATTCAGTGCATCCCATTTATGACCAAGAATAACCGTCGAGGAGCCACTAAAACGAAAAGGTCCGGTACAGTGCACTAATTGTTAGGAATTCGAGCACACGAAAACTTATTGTAAGCTACCATCAGTTTGCGTAATTTGCGGCGATGCTCATAGTACTCGTGAATGCTCCCACGCCAAAAATGACACGAAAATCAAAAAATGCAGTAATTGTGGGGAAAACCATACCGCAAACTACAAGGGCTATATAGTATATACGCACGTCATCAAATCAAAAGTAGTACGTAATCCCGCACATGAAAATTATCAGAAATCTGAATTTCCGTGCCTCTACGCTGGTTCTGCTGCTAGTACTCAACCTGGTAATGTGGCTTTAAACCAAACGTTTCCTATGCTGAAGCATTAAGGACAGGTGTACAAATGTCACATTATAGTGTTAAGATATATATTTTAATAGAACAGGTTAATAGTAACTCGACCTCAATCGAAAACCTAATCCATACAATGAATAATTTCATGGCTAATATGCAGAGTATGTTCCAGGAGATGATGAAAACCCAGAACGAGCTTCTGCAAGTTTTGCTTAGTAAAAAATGAGCCAGTTGAGAATTTGTTTCTGGAACGCTAACGGGCTATCGCAACATAAGCTCGAAGTAAAACGTTTCAACATTCGTACAAATTTGGTTTCCGAAATACCTGACCTGTTTCTGTAGGATAAACGATTTCACTTGATTGTCTATTTATATGGAAAATATAAACAAAAGCACTAAACTAAAAACGCTGTAGTGATAACACTGGCTAACAGCTGAATTAGAGAAAAACAAAAGGTACCATATTAAAAGTGATAAAAATTAAAAAAAAAATTTGAAATTAATGTTAAATTTATTTAAAAAACAATAATAGAAGCCCAAAAACATGTCTTCTATTATATCAATATCTGAATTTTTGTCTTTTAGTTTTTGCAATTTTTATTTCTTTATTTGTTTTTGTTTATTTATTTTATTGTTTTGTTTACCTAAAAACATGATACGTTTTTACGTTCTATAATTGCACTTACATTTTTACGTTCAGTAGACGTTACTGTTACATTACGTTCCAGTCGCATAACTGAGCTTTTAGCCGTAGTAGATATATTTTATAATAAAAAAGACACATAAAATGCAAATATGTCTTGACTTAGATCAAGATCAATAAAAGGCCCTTTTTGACTTAAAAATGGGTAACATTTGGATAGAAAACAATATTCCTTTTTCAGAAGACCTGCTACAACTTTTAAAACCAACTCAATTGGCGGTAGATGATGCTATTGTGATTGCTTTGTGTCCCAAAATTAAATCAATTACTTCTTTTTAGGACAGAAAAATTTAACTAATAGATTTAGCTTATTATACGTAAAACCACGGTTCAAACCTCAGGTCAGGCATCAAAACAAAAATATGAAGAGAAAAATATTTGTTCGGTGACTTCCTCTCAGCAGATTTCTGGCAAAAACTCTGAGAACAAATAATATTGCCATGGAAAGTTTCGCAAAAATCTGTCGTTCGGAGTCGACTTTAAGCTGTAGATCCCTCCACTCATGTATAAAACTTAACGTACACAATATAAGTGGTGTGAGAAACTCTGTATATGAGAAGTTACGTATGTACATTAGAGCGACTCAAGTTGTATGGAAACGAAATTCGTGCAAAGTGTACCCCCCTCAAAATGAACATTGGTATTTTTTATGATGACATTTAAAATATTTCGGCACCAGCTTTGACCTCTCGTGAGCTGTCTCATTTTGAAAAGGCGTCTATTTTTGCATGTTTGTTTGTAATAAAAATGCCAAATAACATATTTTTTAATAATTATGTTTATCTACCAAATTTTAACTAAACTTTTTTGCTATTAAATAAATCTGTTATGTTATTAAAAGGATGTTACGTCTTTCACATGTATCATATAAAATATCATATTTCTGGGGTTAATCACTGTATCTGTTAACAAATCAAATGAGAAAAAAAGGCGTACAATTAAAAAACATATATTCCTTTCAAAAAGCAACACTGGAATTGAGAAGACCGTTACGTGCAGAATCATTCAAGTTTAAGTTTTTTTTTTCACAAATTTTGTGTTATTTCTAAAAACAGTGCAATTTTATAAATCAGGTTCAATTTTACTCGACAATCATACAAGTAGTATCAAAATGAAAAATATGGTATATTTAAAATGTGTCTGCTAAGTGTTTTTCATGCTTTCTTGCCAAATTTTTGCAATGCTTAATAATGGAGTTCTGAAGGCATATTAGCCCATGTTGACTGAACAAAATTTATTTATATGCAGTGAACAGCAAACGTGTAGTTAAAAATTTTAATGTTTATCACAAACCAAAAGACAAATAAGGAAAACCTTCTGGTAACCTTCTTTTGCACCCAAAAGTGGATGTACAACAGGGGTTACCAAAAATTTTGTGGTTATGTACTAGTTAGTAAGAGAGAGAAAATAAGTGAGAGAATTTATTTATTTACAGCCATAGAAAAGTGTTAGAAATATACGCTATTTTGATTTTCATTTCATCAACATACATAAAACTATCTATGTTCGGCTTAATAATTTTAGATAAATAAAAATAAAAAATCCATTTTTTACATATTAACATACAAAATGTCTTTTAAGAACATATTCCCTACATTCTTTAAATGTTTTATAACATACATATAAGGCATTGAATATTAGCATCTTTTAACATAAAATATTTTTTGAGTGTCATTCCGAAATAAAATGCTAACCACAGGTATACAGATACGTCACGGTTTTGACGTTTAACCTTCACTTAGAAAGGGACAGCAAATATTACCAAAAAAGTATTTCTGTCCCTCTCTGACTGCCTGTCTGTTTTGTTTATGTTTTTTTAGATTTCGGGGTGGATTTTTATTATTCTATTTTGGTAGAAATTTTTGGTATTTTTGTAGAATATTAGAATAATTTTGAAAGGAGATGAACCGTTTTATTAGGGAAACGTAATTCGGAATTAATGTATTTTTTATGACAGCTTTCATCGGTCGTCACTGACTTAGTATTTAACCAATTTAAAGGTATATTCACAAATTCCTGAAACAAAAAGTTTTGAGTATATATTTTGTTATATTTTTATTTTTACTTACCTTTTGCACACGGAACTTTTTCAGTGTGAAGGGAAATTGCTAAGAATTCGATTAATAATGAAAAAATTACCGAATTTTAACTTTTTCATTCAAGAAATTAATAAATACTAGTAATATACACAAAGTTCTAAAAGAACAAATTTTTATAAGCAATATGTCTTATTTCATCTTGATGTATTTAACTGCTTACTTACCTTTTGCACAACAAACTATATTCATTCTGACCAAAAACCAGTCACATTTCGATTAATATTTAAATATTTAAGAACTTTTAAGATTTTCATTGAAGAAATTAAAAAATATTCCAAATTTGCCCTTTTTTAACACAAAATAAATGTTTATTTACATTTAATTTTTCCACTTTATCCGCCAGTTTTCACTCTGTATATCTGTTGCTTCTAACACATTTGCTTTGCAAAAACTTTTAACATTTTTTTTCTCCCTCTACGAGGAGGGTTAAAACTGCTGATTTAAGCGTTTTTCAAACGTCATAATTGTCGCCACTGGTTACACTGTGATGCTAACGCATCCGCCACACATGTGTTCTTGTCGCAGTCTGCACCGAATACACAGAAGGGAAAGCAATGACGTTTGACAAACTCTCATAACATTATTTTACATAAGTTTTTAGAGGGAGAAAAAAAATGAATTATAAGTTTTGCAAAGCTAATGTGTTAGAAGCAACAGATATACAGAGTGAAAACTGGCGGATAAAGTTCAAAAATTAAATGTAAACAAACATTGATTTTGTGTTAAAAAAGAGCAAATTTGGAATATTTTTTAATTTCTTCAATGAAAATCTTAAAAGTTCTAAAATATTTAAATATTAATCGAAAAGTGACTGGTTTTTGGTCAGAATGAATATAGTTTCTTGTGCAAAAGATAAGTAAGAAGTTAAAGACATCAAGATGAAATAAGACATATTGCTCATAAAATTTTTTCCTTGCAGAACTTTGTGTATATTATCAGTATTTATTAATTTCTTGAATGAAAAAGTTAAAATTCGGTAATTTTTTTATTATTAATCGAACTCTTAGCAATTTCTCTTCACAATGAAACAAGTTCCGTGTGTAAAAGATAAGTAAAAAGAAAAATATAACAAAATATATACTCATAACTTTTTGTTTCAGGAATTTGTGAATATACCTCCAAATTGGTTAAATACTAAGTTAGTGACGATCGATGAAAGGTGTCACCAAATACATTAGTTCCGTATTACGTTTCCCAATAAAACAGTTCATTTCCTTTCAAAACTATTCTATTATTCTACAAAAATATCATAAATTTCTACCAAAATAGAAAATAAAAACCCACCCTAAAAATTAACAAACATAAATAAACAAAACAGAGTTACTTTTAGACAGAGACAGAAATACTTTTTTGGTAATATCGCTGTCCCTTTCATAAAAGTTATGTAAACGTCAGATCGTTTCCCTTCTGTGTATTCGGTGGCAGTCTGATCGACAACTAAATCATAAAGCACAAGAATGCGTGTGAGTTCTCGCCGCACAAGTGTGCTATGAAATGGTAAACACTGATGTACAATCAAAAAGAATTCTGGGTAAATTTCAAATTCCAAGCCTCAATATATTAAAATGTTGTGTCCAATATTTACTAGGATGTCCTTTAAGGTCAAGCATTTCATTAAACCGATTTGGCATTGAATGTACCAGTTGTTTCTTGTGTTTTCTGTAGTACTTGACCTTAAGAAATATCCTACTGTATATATGAGGAATAACATTTTAATATATTGGACCTTAAAATTTTAAATTTACTTCTTTCTTTCTTCTTGTGCGTACCATTACTTTTGCGGTCCAAAAAAATATGAAGTCACCAGAAAGTTTTCCTTATTTCTCTTTTGGTTTGTGAAAACATTAAAATTGTTTTGTTTTATAATAAAATTAGAGATAAGTTAATAAAATAAATAAATTGCTAAAACATTCTGGGACACCTAGGCTCTTGCTGCCCACTGTATGTGTACTATAATTTGAAAATTCTCTTCTTGAGAGAAAATTGTAATTTGAGGTATACGTAGGTATAATTGAAATTGAATTGCACAATCTTATAAAATTTGCAGACGGTTTATGTAATTAAATTATTAAATTGTGTGTTGCTTAGCAGGTTTGATTTTGCAAAAAACTTACAGAAAAAATTATTTTACGGGCAACATGAATGAATCTATCTTAAGATAAGATCGAAAGTATTTAAAGTAAATTCAAGAAAAAACTTTCTGCTATGTGATCGACTTAAGTTTGCTTTACTAATGCCACAATTGTTCTTTTAAATCTAGTAACGCTCTAATTTACTAAAGCTTTGTAATTTTATCTTTGTTTCTAAATAAAATTCGTCTGTTCAACGAAGTTCTGTTCTAATAAATAACAAATATATAATACTAGATGACCCGGCGAACTTCGTCCCGTCCAAAATTGATTTTTTTATTGCCCAAAACAGGTCACATTATATATTTATTGTAATAGGCTGCATAAAACAGTTATACTCGTATAAAAATAACTAACTTACTGTGTGTGGGGATGTACTTATAATCGAAAGCGTTGTAGACAATTGTTAATCTGAAGTTGTGTTAAGACACCACCAAAATTAATCAAAATCAGTTTGATAGTTGGGTATAGGGAGAAATAGCCTCTGTGCCACCCACTCTGAGTACTTCTTAAAAAGAAAAACGTAAAACAAATGTGTTCTACGGTACGCAGATCTATCTAGTTCAAAATTTAATAGAAGTTGGTACGTTATTTAGGTGAGCCATACAAAGAAGAACAATTAGAGGTCCGAATCATGGGTAGCGCTGACGAAGTTGTAGTTGTTGCATTCGCTCCAAAACAAAAACTAACAGATATACATGTTATATATGTACATATGTAGTTATAAACAACCGAATTAGACGACTTATAGGTATCTCTTAAAGAATTTGTCGATATCGACTCTACGAACTTACCCACCAAATTGCATTCGTATACGATCACTATGTCCCTAAGTATTCAATTTTAAAGGTTTGCTATATCGATTTTTGAAACCATCTAAACCTGATAAGCTTTCGAACAAAAAAAGAATGGTTAAAATCGGTTCAGTAGTTTAAGTGTTATAGGTATCACTTGAAGGGGGAGGGTTGTCACATCCACTTTTGGTGAGATTGTCGATATCGACTCTACGAACTTATCCACCAAATTTTATTCGTCTACAATCAATATGTACCTAAATATTCAATTTTAACGATTTGCCACGCCCTCTTAACATTTACGGATATGAAAAATAGATCTTGTCCGATTCTCAGACCTACCCGATATGCATACAAAATTTCATGAAAATCGGTCGATCCATTTCGGAGGAGTTTAACCACTAACAGCGTGACACGAGAATTTTATATATTAGATAATATATAACAAATTTTTAAATAGAATTGTTGAAATCGTTGCTCTTCGGCTAAATTGGGCGTTTTTTCTTGAGAACAATTGTTTTATTGGCTGAATATTTTAAAAACTAGGAATGTGTGTAGTTTAAACTATATCTTCTCGCGTTATCTGTAGAAGATTAGTATTTTGATCTCCGATAAGATTGTGAGTGAAATGATTTTTGTCATTAAAAAGTATTCCTTTTCATTAACTGCATTCTATTTGTCCATAAATGTGATTTTCTATTATAATTAAAATACTTAAAAAATGTAAAATAGAGAAAATACGATACCTTCGTTTACCATTAAAAAGCTTTGATTTTTTGTCCCATCTCCAAATGATTCACCAATTCCTGCCAATAGAAAGCCAACTATGGTTTCCTATTTTGATTTATAAAAACAATGGAGTTACATATTTTTTTCCCTCTTATTATACATCTGCACTACTAACTTCGTCAGCAATTATTCCTACAAGCATTCGTACATCATCTTCCCCATTTAAAAGTTGTCCCAATTTCTTAACATTTGCCATATTTTTTTAGAGATTTTAATGAAATGAAATTTAATTATTAAAAATTTCGTAGAGGAAAAAAGTTCAAATATTAATAACACATTGGGAAGTATGTGTACGTAGAGTTGACAACAATCCTATTTCTGCTGTGTGACCACATGTCTGCAACATATACAATAGGCTTTCTATTTTGATTAGAAATGTAAATACTACGTCACAAATTAATCCATAACCATCAAAGAATTCAATTTATAAATTTGGAATATTTTTACGAGCAAACTTTAATTTTTTAAAACATCGTTTGATATTCTTTGTATTTATTCGCGAAATTGTTCAATTTTTTTTTTTCGAATATATACAGCCATGTCACAGAACGCAATTCCGAAAGTCGAGTCTTTAGAAAACGAAAAATTTCTTCGGAATGAAACCACTTCAAATTTTCAAAGTGGTTTTGATATTTTTGATGATTTATTAAAGAAAAATATTAATAAAACTTAGTCAGACTGAAAGACAAAATGGTATGTTTTATTATTACATAGGTTTTCTAAGTATTTACTTAATATTTATGCTTAAGAAATTAATTTTTATAAAATTGCTGAGAAAAACAAAACAAAGTGATATATTTTTTCATCGAAGTATTGCCACGTTATTTTTTTGAGCAAACCACTTATTTTTGAGAACAAAAATTTATTATTAATTTATATTTTTTAAGGGGTAAATGGGCATTTTTCATATAAAATTTTTAATTTTTATTTCAATTAAAATTTTTGTATCAGCGTCTTTTTCTTCTTTTGTTTTGGTTCTGCTTTTTATTCACCAATTATGTTTTTTTTTTTCTTTTGTCATGCACTACGTTGCCGTACTTTATTTGAAAAGTAGCAATTTTATAATTTTTGGGAATGAACAAAATCGTTCGGAATCTGAAGAACCTAAAACGGGGTTGCCGTGGTCTAGTAGGCAGTGTGCTGGCTTATTAGACGTAAAAGCCAGGGTTCGAGTCCCAGGCCAGACATCAAAAAATAAAAAAATACAAAAAGTATTTTTTCGGCGATTTCTTCTCAGTTTCTCAAAAAAATCTGTCGTTCGGAGTCGACTTTAAACTGTAGGTCCCGCCACTTATGTATAAAAAATTTACACACACAACATAAGTGGTGTGAGAAACTGCGGGTTTCTTGGGGACGATTGCCTGTGGACTGTCTAATGGTGAAGGTATAGCACTGGCCATTTTATAGTCACTTAGGAGCAACTCGTTTCCTTGCCGTTCGCATCTTCCCCCTTTCCACCTTTCCTAAAAAAACCTGCACAATGCACTGGATGAGTAGGGGCCATCCCCTGAGTGCTGGTTTCATAAAAAAAAATCGATCGGACATGCCTGATAATTTGAGCACTAATTTAATTTTCAACTCGTGCTTCGAGAAATATTTTGAATGAAAATAACCACAATAACTAGTACAGGTTCTACCTTCCGGTACGAAAAAGTTAATCGAGAAAAGAGCAAAGGAATTAAACAGCACCAACCAAATTCGGAAATCCATTATAGATAGGACGAAGATTAGTTTAATCCTATGGAACTCGAATATCGTTTGGATATTCCTAAAACTTATATTGACAAAGCAATAATACTTCAATCAGAGGTGGATATTATGGAAACAACAAAGATAACAGAGCTGAGTATGAATATGTTTGTGAGATCACGAAATCCTTGTTAATGGGTCTGTTGGTTAAAAATTGACAATCAAATATACTTGAATTGAGCTTACTGATACTTTATGAGCTTATTTCCGGGATAAAGGGGTATTGATATTCCATTTTATGATTGAATTTTTATGAATTACAACGAAAGCATTAGCCAGTCTGTGGCAACCTTCCTGTTTGGTAGTTTCTGAATCAAAAGTATATTTTATATTTATTCACTCGGGTTTTATTGAATTGGGAGATCCCGACGATGTTGATAATCCAGGTATGGTATCCATGTCAGCTGAAGATTCAGGTGGTGTTGATAATTGATCGGTTGATTCGCTTTCCAGGTGCGAAAGTTTACTTGACGGAACCTTTTTGAAGTGGCTAATATTCCCGCGGAATGTTTTTAGATCTCCAGTTAATACTACGTCATTATTATTTCTTTTCAATACTTTATATTCCGTTGGATCAGTGTCAGTTTGTTTTGGAAAATAACGTTGCGCAGTAGGACTATGTCGCCAACTGATATATCAGACTCTTTCGCTCTTTTATTCATATCCTCCCTATCTTTTCCTTTTTGTTTCTTGACCATATCTGAGTCTCTTGCTGCTGAATCAATGACTCGATTAAACATTAATTCCGTTGGTGGGGTCCCAGTTGTGCCATGAGGTGTTACGTTATACATAATGATGAATTTCTGAATTTCAGTTTTGTAGTCTTGTTTATTGGTATGAGCAATTTTCAGACGCTTTACTGATGACCGATTCATGTTCTCTACTTCACCATTGGCCTGTGGCCAATGTGGTGGAGTTGTTATTAACTTTATATTATTGTTCTTGCAAAAGTTTTTAAATTCGGCACTGACATACTGTCTACCGTTATCTGCTCGAATTGATTTCGGTAGACCCAAACGACAGAAAATTTCTTGTAATAGACTTATTATTGCCTCTGAAGTAATTGTCCTCAGGAATTTTATTTCTTGATAACGAGAGTTATAGTCAATTAGAACGTATATATAATCATTGTTTGGTAGAGGACCAATTAGGTCCGTGTCGACACACTGCCGCGGTCCATTCGGGAATGGATGTCTCTTCTTAGGAGCTGAATTATTTGGTTGAGAAACCAGCAGACAATCCCAACAGCTTTTTACAAATTTTTCTACCTCTCTGTCTACGAGTGGCCACCACAAGACTCATTAGCACTAGAGGAAGGCAGCTGTACAATGCGATAATTGCAAATAAACTCGATGTTGCCTCTGCTGGAACACTGACTTACTGGCCAACGGACTTCAACAAGTTGCCAGACCTGATTGATTTTGCCGTTGTTAAAAACATTAAACGCAACGAATATACAGTTTTCTCATCGTATGACTTATCATCTGACCACTCACCTACAATTCTCACCCTGCAAAACAATTTTTATGTACATCGTGAACAGTTGCATTTATACCCAAATAAAAACACAAACTGGTTAAAATGTATGTAAGTTCTCATCTCTCTCGGAATATTCCTCTGAGAAACGCAGAAAACATCCAGATAGCAGTAAATCATCTCACTGAAACCATGGCTTCGGCAGCGAAAGTGGCAATGCCTGTGAAGCGTGTTTTGAAAAATAAATGTTATCAATATAGTACAGAAATTCTGAATCTCGTTAGAGAAAAACGAAGACTTAGAAGGCAGTGGCAAATTAGTCGTTCTCCCATTCTAAAAGCGCAACTGAACAGATGCATTGCCCTACTGCGCAGTAACCTGATGTATACACAAAAATCTAAACTTGCTAGTTATCTCCAGAGTCTGGACCAAACAAAAAACACAAATTATAGTCTATGGAAAGCTGTAAGGCATATGAGGTGTCCTATTACTCTAGAATCACCGCTAAGATTGGAGAACCATACTTGGGCAAAGACTTCTAGTGAAAAAGTTAACGCTTTTGCAAACCACCTGGAGAAAGTCTTCACACCACACGGCATTAATGCTCATATCTGCCCACCAAACATAAGTAATACTGTTAACGCACCTATAAAACTCCGGCTTTCTCACGTACAGGCCGCTTTTAAAAGCCTTGACGTGAAAAAGTCGCCAGGGCCCGATGGCATTACAGGCTTAATGTTAATCAACTTACCCACTTGTGCTATAAGAATTGTACTATTCATATTTAACGCAATGTTAAGAATTGGCTACTTCCCATCATCTTGGAGAATATCTGCAATCGTTATGATTCTCAAGCCGGGAAAAGATGTTAGTCAGATAACATCATCTAGACCTATTAGCTTGCTATCAATATTATCAAAAGTGTTCGCAAAAATTCTTCTCCTCGACGAGCGACAAATTATCCCTGAACATCAGTTTGGATTTCGAGCTAATCACGGTACCATTGAGCAGGTCCATAGAATCGTCACTATAATTAGATCGGCATTTGAAAGGAAACAATATTGTTCAGCTCTTTTTATCGACATCTCACAAGCATTCGATAAGGTTTGGCATGATGGTCTACTCAGTAAAATAACACGACTGCTCCCCGAGAACACACACAAACTTCTTAAAAGCTATTTAACTGACAGAACTTTTAAGGTCAAATTGAAGGACGAAATGTCTACAACAAAAAAGATCTCCGCAGGTGTCCCCCAGGGTAGCATACTAGGCCCTATTCTATATTTAATTTATACTTCGGACATGCCCACAAATCCTTACACATACACATCAACTTATGCAGACGACACCGCGTTTATAAGCGTCAACAAGGATCCGAAAGCAGCATCAACACAACTGCAGTCGCACATATGCGACTTAGAAAAATGGTTTGAAAAGTGGAGAATAAAGGTGAATCCATCCAAGTGTGCCCATGTAACCTTCACACTCAGAAGACAGGATTGCCCAAAAATAAATAATATTGATGTCCCTGTTGAAAACCACTTCAAATACCTGGGAGTCCACTTAGTCACAACGAGGCCAAATTAGCGGCCATTAAGCTGAAATCCGCTCAAATGCACTGGATTATCGGTCCTAATTCAACATTAGACCTTGAATACAAGGTTCTCTTATACAAATGCATTATAAAGCCAATATGGACCTACGGCATTTAGCTTGGGGGCAGTGCTTGCGTGTCTAACGTTATGAAATTACAAAGAAAACAGTCCAAGCTTTTACGACAAATTGTCTGCGCTCCATGGTATATTTGTAACGACAATATCCATAGAGATCTCAACATTCCTACAATTCAGGAGGAAATTAAAAAATTCGCCATAAAAGACGTCGGTAAACTAACGATTCACCCCAACGCATTGGCAAGTTGAATCTGCTTCAATTCAATGGCCATCAGAGGTTAAAACGAAGTGACACATTGAGCCTCGCTCGACGGCTGCACTGACCCTAATTGCAGATGTAGTATTACTAGTATTATTATAAGATTTGAATACAAAATATAGTTAACACGCCTGTGCTAACTATTAACCCTCAGAACTAGTTTTAAGATTTGAAAACTATTGTAAATTTCATTAAGAAAGATTCAATAATAATAAAAAAATAATGTTTTATCTGTTGAAGTGGCGTTAAGGAATTCATATGTTTAATAACACTTAGATGTTCAGTGTAAATATCTAAAATATCCTTAACTAGGTGAGGGTAGGTTAGTGTGGTAGCCTTGATACCAAAAGCTCACGTGAGCACGCATAGCGGCCCGTTGTGACGCCACAGGTGGACGCAGTCCCTGTACTGGCCAAGTTCATCCGAACAAAAGAAGGAGAAGTTGGTCAGTGAAAGAGCTGCACATCCAAAGCACGACTACCCCACGCTGGAAAACCAGCCCGAAAGCTTGATGAACGAGGCTATGTCCTTGACATCAATGGACGATAGCTCCGTCAAGCTGACAAGGGTCGGAGAGCCAAATAACCTATATCTGTACCTCGCAAGAGATGGGCATTGACAAAGAAAGTGGATGACAATCTCCTCTTCTTCAGCGGATCTGCATCCACGACAGAAGTCGTTAAATGGGAGCCGCATTCTTTCCGCGTGTCTACCCATAACACAGTGACCTGTAAGCATAGCCACTGGTCGAGATGATGTTCGACCATTGAATGCCATGTGAGCCTAGCGGTGGAGCAGGACTCCTCACTGATTCAGGATAGGTTGGCATCTTGGAAGAACTTTTGCGCGATAGCCAGCTTGAAAGAGGTAAGTGGCATTCCCAAGTTGATGAAGAGGATTCCGGGAGTAGTGCACCAGCTCTGGCGAGCTCGTCGGCCCTGCAGTTTCCCGGAATGTCACAGTGTCCGGGGACACAGATAATACTGAAGATACCAGAAAGAATGTTGAGACAGCGGCTATATTCCCTGACGATCCTGGAATTATTCGCAACGTTCGACAGAGACTTTATGGCAGCATGGCTATTAGAAAACATCGAGATGCGGGTAAAAGGAACACCGTATTCGAGGACCCAATGATCGACTGGTAGATGGCCATTACCTCCACCTGAAACATGCTTCAATAGTCCGGCAGCCGGGGTGAAATGTTCAAGTTCAATCTCCCAGAGTAGACTCCGCTACCCACCCCGCTATTGAGTTTGGAGCCGTCGGTATACACATCCAGGAGTTCCAGGGGGACGACCGTGTCAGGGGTCCAATCGCTCCTGCTCGGAATCAGGAAGTTGAAACCCCTGTCGAAATAGTATTCCACAGGGAGATAATCGATATCCAGTGGGGCACAGGATCAATTTCCAGAATAGAGGAGTGACCAGAGGGGATAACGCACCAACGAGATAGGGCATTGAGTCTTGTCGGAGTGAACTTAGCCACTTGCTTAGCGAAGAGCTCAGTAGGAAGCCAGTTAAGCATTGAGAACAAGGCCTTTGTGAAGGCCATCAGTGATACGAATAGCTGTGGACCTTCTGACTCCCCAAGGAGTCTGACATTGTGCAGGTTGTCCAGTGCAGTCTACCAGAAGGCAACACCGTATAGGAGGTTGGGTTTTATGACTGCAGAATAGATCCAGCGCATGACCTTTGGGCCGAGACCCCATCTGCTACAGCAGTAAGCAGCACAAGCCGCCTTACGCGCCCTAGCAGCCAGTTTGGCCCTCCAGTTGAGTTTGGGATCGAAGATAAGGCCCAGATACTTAACCTCGGGATTAAGCGTGAGCCTGGTCTCGTTTATACTAGGGAGGGTGAAGGTCGGGACCTTGTATCTCCAAGTGAAAAGAATTTTATCTGTCTTGGAGGGATTAACGGATAATCCAAAAGCCCCGCACCAGTTCAGTACAATTGACAGCGCCAAGTTCAGCTTATCAGACATCGTCTGTGGACATATTCTCGATACAGCAATGGGAATATCCTCAGCGTAGGCTATGGTGTTATTACCGGAGGATTCAAGTCTCCTCAGGAGTGAGTTGACTGCGAGATTCCAGAGAAGTGGAGATAGAACACCGCTTGCGGTGTACCTCTGCAGACAATTCTCTGACACTGTGAGGCCTCCACTGTGGAGGTTATTATTCTCGATTTGAGTAGGAGCTCAGTAAACCTGACCAGATTCTGATCCAGGTTGAGAGAATTAAGAGCCCTAACTATAGCGTCCGGTTTAACGTTGTTGAATGCACCCTCAATGTCCAGGAAAATGGCCAGAGTGTATTCTTTAACGTGGGGATTTGCCCCTCGTGTAAGCATGTTGGGATGAGAATAGAAGTAATGCATCAATCGAGGCCCAAATATGAACATCAAAGACTCTTTCCAGTATCTTCAGCTGATTGGTCTATAGTCACCCGCCTTAGTGTGGGACGGTTTCCCAGCCTTAGGAATGAAGATAACCATTTCTTATTTATTTATTTATTTTTTTGTTTAAGAGCTTATAATGTGTTAAACAGATTTTTTAAACAGGAATGATTCTGTTCACTAAAAACTAAGGTTGTTTATGTATATCAAAATTTTTTAATATATAAGTTAACGACAGTGGCGGTTCTGCCGGTGAAGTTAATTCTGCAGTGTAAGCGTTTTTAATATTTTTGCTTCACACCTGCATTGGCTCCAATTACGAACAATTTTATGGGAAAATAATTATGCTGAATCAGCGTCTGTATACTCGCGCATGTTGGTGCAACGGGATCATGCGACCAAAACAATAAACTATTTTTTTCATACGTCAGCAGATCTAATATCACATTGAAAAATATATCATATATTTTTGTCTACACGCGCCAGACAGTATGTAACTAGATATTTTATATAAATAATTCTGTTATCGCTATAACCACAACTTTTTTTATGTCCGCCTATGCAGGTGTTCAACTTACGTAATCGTAAAATTTTAATTATGAAAAAAGAAATTGTTAATTACATTCCCCTTTGTTTTAAAAGAAAAAAACTCTCACCATCCAAGTTTTTGATTTAAATAGACGCTACATAATGAGAAATTCAACAGTAGTATATGAAAAATTGTCGATTTTCTTCTCCTTCTCATCCAAATAACTAAAAAAAATCTATAAAACATGAACAATACATTAAATTATCTAAACAATATCAACACCAACAAAAAATATTTAAAGGATATATTACCTTTAAAACAACTCCCTATAAACGAGAAATTTAAAATTTTAAACTGTTTAAAAAAGTTTACAACATATGGTCCGAAAACAATGATAGAGTTGGAAACACATATAATATCCTTATATCCCTACAATATAACCAGTAATGAAACGGAATTTGACAGCGTACTGGCGAAATGTGAAAGGGACAGCAAATATTACCAAAAAGTATTTCTGCCCCTGTCTGATTGTAACTCTGATTTGTTTATTTATGTTTTTTTAGTTTTCGGGGTGCGTTTTTTATATTGGCGAGAGTTAATAAAAAGTGTAATTTTTGTGTAAAACTATTAATAAATAATAAAAACAACTAGTAACAATAACAATTTTTAACTTTTTCTTTCAAGAAATTAAAAAATATGTGCAACTTTCAGCAAGAAAATTTTTTTATGAGCAGTACGTCTTATTTTGATCTTGTAATATTTAGCTTCCTAATTACCTCTTGCACAAGAAACTATATTCATTGTGGCCGAAAATCACCCACATTTCGATTAATAATAAAACATTTAAAAATCTTTAAAGTTTTCATTGAAGAAATTAAAAAACTTTCCAAATTTTTCCTTTTTTAACACAAAATAAATGTTTGTTTACATTTAATTTTTCTACTTTATCCGCCAGTTTTCACTCTGTATATCTGCTGCTTCTAACACATTTGCTTCGCAAAACTTATAACATTTTTATTCTCCCTCTAAATTCGTCAGTACTTTTATGTTGTGAGCGTTTTTTAAATGTCATAACTTTCATCTCTGGTTACTCGGTGAGATAGATAAACCTACCAAAGGAAGTTATGAACGAATTATCAACTGGAAATTATTATTTAAAAAAAAATTTGGATGGAATTTACTATAAATTAATTTTTGAGAAGTAATTATTTCAAAGTAAAAGAAAAAAACTTTAAATAGAATATGTTTTATATACGCCCATGTCCTGGAAAACGCTTACGATTTGAAAAACGCAAAACGCATTTCAGCATGTTCTGAAAACGAAGCCATTTGCTGGCGTTTTGCATTTTTCGAAGTTGCATTCGAACAATGAAAACATGTTTTATCATAACAAAACATAAACAAATAAAAAAATTTAAAATGTCTACAGCGTATTTGCTTGCTATATTAGCTTTAAAAAACAAAAAAGCAAAAGAAATGTTAATTAAAAAACACTAAGCCACTTTTCCAATCCATTGGACAACCCAGATCATCCGTAATTTATATATAATTTACGTATTTTATTTGTGAGATGTCAGAAAAATTGTGGCAAATGCTTCTTTTCAGTTAGAGATGTTACTTATAAGCACTCACGAATAATTGGTAATTTGTAACACGGGTAACCAGTTTAAAATAAAATCTTGTATGATTTTTTTGCTCTCATAAAAGTTTTAAAGTACTTTACACAGGTTTTAAATTATTTTTTAACTTTTATTAAGGGTTTATTTTTACGATTTAATATAGATATGTGAATTTAATAAATTGAAAATATTAATATCAAAAGTTTAAAATGAAATAACCAAATAATTAATTGTAAAATTAACACCACTAACATTAAATTTTTTTCGAAGGTCAATCTGATCAGCTGTTTGCATAAATCGCCAGTTGATAAGAAAACAAATGATACAGACAATACACAAACTCAAAGCATATTTTTCTATTCAATATTTTTAATTTAAATCGTCAAAAAATGCTAAAAGTTTTCATTCAAATAAAAAGAAAACATATTAAATTTCAATTCTGTATAATTTTATTGTTAATTTAAGGTAAAGTTTAAATAAACAAGACCAGATCGCTTCAGTATACACTAGCGATTTGAAAACGCCAAATTTCTAGCGATTTCGTTTGTCAGAACACCTATTTGGCGTTTTCAAACCGAAACCGCAAACATTAAGCGATATGCGTTTTTCAGAACACGGGCGATAATCTTTATGTTAGTTTTTTGTAAGATGTGATAATATATGATAATTTTATAGTTATCCATGTACAAGGATTTTTTATTAATAATAAAATTTATGCTAAAGAAGTTCGTGTTTCAATCACATTAAATTAACAACAAAATATTCAGAATTAAGTAAAAAGGATAGAGTTACAAATAAATGGCTATATAATCACTTGCATGGCTTAGATTGGAGTACTGGAGAGTCTACAATGAAAGACTTAATATAATATCTAATACTAACTTTCAAAAAGGGAAAAAGAAGAATATCCTGTTGTATATGTTAAAGGATATGAAAAAGTCAGATGTTTAAGAGAACTGCTTGGCAAAGAAATACAAATATATATAATTAATTTGTATTATTGGGATTGTCCGAACATAAAAACTTTGTATAAAGATAATACAAATATAAAGATTTGTGAAAATCATAATAATTTTAATCATACATGTGCTGAAAATAATGTCATTTTACTTAGAAATTTTTTTTAGTCTAGTAGGTAGTGTGTTGGCTTATTATACGCAAAGCCCGGGTTCGTATCCCAAGTCAGGCATCAAAACGAAATATGAAAGAAAAATATTTCTTCGGCGATTTCCTCTCAGCAGATGTCTGGCAAAAACTCTGAGAGTAAACAAAATTTGCCATAAAAAAGTTTATCAAAAAATCTGTCGTTCGGAATCAACGTTAAAGTGTAGGTCCCGCCACTCACGTATAAAATTAACGCACACAACATGAGTGGTGTGAGAAGCTAGGACGTTGTACAATGGGTCAATTCGACCTCCGGGTACTGTACTTGTCACAGTTGACAAGTACACGTTCTCTAACCTAACCTAATCTAGAAATTTTTTTAAAACGAGAAAACGTTGTTAATCAATAAAACCTTTGAAGTTGTTTTATTTTTTTTAGTTGATCATTACTCTTTATACAGTACACATAAAGTATATCAAGAATTTTAACTTAAAAATTATGTTATCAGCTGAATTGGAGAAACTATTAACAAAACATAGTTATTATTATACATTTATTATGAAACTTATAAATGAATTAAGAAATTATAATTATGTAAATCATCCATTTATATCATTCATAGATCTAACTGTGAAAATACTTATTCACAATACTTATACAATCTTTCAACATTTGTCGATGTCAAACATTCTATACACAATATTTGTTAACACTTAAGCTTTTTAATCTTTATAAACGTATTTTTAAATTTGAATCTGTAAAAATCTGAAAAAAAGAAATATCTAAAAAAATTTTTAATAAAATAAAAACAATTTTTATTTTATTATTTATTAAATATTTATAGTTTTTATAAACATAGTATTGAAATGTAAAAACTGTACTTTTAATACAATTTAATTATAATTATAAGAAATGTATTTAGTATAAGTTTTAGAATAATATTTTTTCTATTCTTCTCCAATAAAAATATTAATATTAAAATAAAACAAATTAAACATTTTTTTATTTCAACATTAATTACACCTACATATATGCATTTTCATACCTCAGCAGATCTAATATTACAATGAAAAATATATCATATATTTTTGTCTACACGCACCAGACAGTATGTAACTCGATATGCGCTTTGCTTCAAAATATGAAACTATAAAACAACCGGCATAAACGCATCACAATCACAGTACATCACTCTCTCTAACAAATGTTACATACCTATCACTCAACCAACTATAACACAAACACACACACAAATCATTTACATACTTTGAATCACTGTAAAGCTGCGCAGGAACTTCTAAAACAAACTGTATACGAGAAGAAAGTGGATGTTGCCATAATATGTGAGCATTACAAAAACCTATGTCTTAGAACGTGGGTCGAGGACCTAACAGGGAAGGTAGCGGTGTGAGCGTGTGGAAATAAAACTCACCAGGATAGGCCACTAGTGAACAGGAAATATTACACTATGACGAAGATTGGTGGGGTACACATCTATAGCTATACCTCAAGTGGAGTATGAACAAATACTTGACAACTTACTTAAGGATGCTCTCACAACGACGCCAAATATAGTAGCGGGAGATTTTAAGCGTGGGCCTTGGAATGGGGAAGCAAGAGCACAAACCAACGAGGCCATGCGCTATTTTCTCTATTCTGGACGTAATTTTATTAAACATGGGAGAGCAAAGAATACCTTTGAGAAGAATGGACGCGGCTCCATTATTGACATAGCTTTTGAGAGCCCAGCTTTAGCTGCAAGAACTAATTGGCGAGTAAGCGATACTTATACCCACAGTGATCATTTGGCGATTATAATAGACATCAGCAGTGTAGGACCAGTACGGGAGAGAAGCGTACGTATAATTAAAGAACAGACGAATGGGTGGAAAGATGAAACCATGGATGAAGAAATATTTGGGTAAATACTGGACGAAAATATAACTGATTCGAGTGACGCAAATGAACGAGCAAACCTATTAGCGGAACATATTAGCAGGGCTGCTATGGTGAGAAGGAGAAGCACATCCACCCGAAGACCAGTGTATTGGTGGAACAGCGAAATTGCGGTACTAAGATGCTATTGCCATAGTGCGAGACGACATTGCCAAAGGCGTAGAGTTGAAGCTGACAATGAAAGATTAAGGGCCGATTTTAAAGCCAAACGTAGAGAACTCAAGATGGCTATTAAGAGAAGCAAATCGTTCTGCTTTAAGGAGCTATGTGATAAAGTCAATGAAAATCCATGGGGAGGAGCGTATAAGGTGGTTATGTCCAAAATAGGGAGTTGTAGAGGACAAGCGCCAACTTGCCCTGTACTTCTGAGAAATGTGGTTGAAACTCTTTTTCCAATAAGAGCATTGAGAGAGAAAATGTAGCAGTAGGCGAGAATGCGAATTCTATGGATGCCATAGATCCAGTAACAGACAATGAGGTGATGATAGCGTCGGAACGTTTTGGAAACGGTAAGGCTCAAGGTCTTGACGGAATTCCGAACCGGGCTCTTAAAATAGCAATTAAGCACAGTGTTCGACCCTTTACGGAGATGTACATGAAGTATTTTGACGATGGAGTTTTTCCGAGAATATGGAAAATTCAAAGACTGGTTTACTACCTAAACCAGGAAAACCGCCGGGTGATCCAGGTTCATATCGACCGCTTTGTATGATCGATACAATGGGTAAGATTTTGGAACGATTGATCTGTAACCGTTTGAAACAACACCTTGAAAGAGGAGCCGGAGGTCTCTCTGACAATCAGTATGGATTTCGTAGAAGACGATCAACTATAGACGCAATTAAGAAATTGACAACGATAGCAGGCAATGCAATTGAAGGAACCAGAAGGATGCATGGTTCTAAGGAATATTGTGCCGTCATAACACTTGATGTTAGAAATGCTTTTAATTCCGCATGCTGGTCACACATTATACAAGCTTTGCGGACTATACAGAAGCCGGGGCATCTTATGCGTATCATTAGCAGCTATCTTTCTGAGAGAATACGACTCTATGACACAGATGAAGGAGTTAAGAAGTATGAAATAACAGGTGGAGTTCCAATAACAGGTGCTAGGTCCACTGTTATGGAATATACTCTACGATGGGGTGTAGCGTCTTCCAATACCAAGGGGTGTGCAGATAATTGGTTATGCTGACGATATAGCAGTGACAATTGTAGCGAAAGAATTGCATCAAACTGAGGTTACGTGTATGACGACGTTGGCTAGAATAAAGAAGTCAGCGAATGTTCTACTAGCTGGACACAAAACTGAGGCTATTTTGATAACGAGTAGGAGGAAAATTGAATGTATCACACTTACGTACATCGAAGTTAAAAAAGCAGTACAATTGAGTAAAAAGAAGTACAATTGTTTATTTTCAAAATTTATTTAATTCAATAAAAAAAAACTAACAAAAAATAGTTCACAACAGTAACAATGAAGAACATAAAAAAGAGATCATAACTATTTGTATTTAATAAAAAAAAAAATTAACTTAAAATTTAATTTAAATCAGTTTTTGTGATTTTAAATCTATAGAATTTATATATATTTCAGATTAGACTAAAATCAATGTATTATATTATGATAGTATTATTGGATTTTTAATTTATGTGAATAAAAACTCAAAAACAAATTTTCATTGTTTAATACTTCAAAATTAATTTAACAAAAAATAATTTTAATGGTATACTTTGATATAAGTACATACATAGATATACATTATTAATTTTTGAAAATTATTGACTTTAAAATTAACTGATACATTTAAATAAATTATAAATATTTATCACTTTTTTGTATTTGATTTACAAATTCATTTTTACCTTTTTCTATTTTTAAAAAATTGAAAAACTCAGTACAACTGTATTCAAAGTTTGTTTTTATTATTAACTCGCTTTCCAAATTTGTCATTACAAGGCTATTATTTTCTTCTAACTTTTTAATGCCAGATATTATTGTATTTCCTATATTATGGACAAAACCGAGGTATGCTTCAGAAATTTCATTTTCGAAAAATTGGCATAAAACAGGGAAACAACAATCTTGCGACAAAAAATAAGCCTTAATAGCAGCATAGTTTTTTAAAAATCTCTCCACAGCGGGGGTTACAGAAAGCCATCTAGTTGGTACATGACGGAGCATTTCAGACCATTCCAAATCGCAAAATTCAAACATTTCTTTCAGATTTGCATTTTTTTGTTGATGTCGAAAATTCATTAAAAACTTTCATTACAATATTTTCTAAATCAAATTTTAATATTTTTAAAGAATTTTTAAACGCATTATTTAATACGTGACAAAGGCATCCAATACCTATTATATTCGAATTTGCTTTTTTAAGCTCAACAAATACACTTTTTTTATTTCCAAAATTTACTTTGCATTGTCTGCGCAAAAGCTTGTGATGTTTTCTAAACTCAGTTTTTGACTCTCCAATTTATATTTATAAAGAATTTGAAATATCACTTGATATTTCGGAGTCAGAGTTATAAAAACTTAAAAGTTTTGTGCAGAGTCCATTTTCTTTATTAAAATGTCTCACAACAATAGGAAATTTATTTATTTAATATTATTATTTGTTAGAAGCATCTGTGGAGATTGAACAGGACATGTTTACCTCTATAAAATTATGGTGAAAGTACAAAAAAGTACAAAAAAGGTTGAAAAAAAGTACAAAAAAAAGTACAGATACTAAAAAGAAGTACATTTGCGTACTCCTTTATGGGTTATGCAGTTAAAAGTACGCGTACTGCTGAAAACAGTACGTCTGGCAAGCCTACCTGTGTGGGGACCGGCGTTGAGTGTTAGAACCTACGCTAAGGCTGCAAGATCTTTATTTCATTTAAGCGCCCTTAGGGTTGCTAGTGGTTTTCGCACAGTTTTATATGAGGCTATTGGTGTCATATCAGGTATAACTCCATCTTATGTTATGGCTATGGAGCTGGAAAGGGTATATGATAGAGTTAGGATTGTTGGTGGAACTTTGACAACTGAAGAACAAAGGGAGGAAGACAAAAGAGTTTGGACGAATGGCAGATTAGATGGGATACTGCGACGAAAGGGCGATGGACACATAGACTTATCGGAAATGTACAAAGTTGGGTTGAAAGGAGACACGGTCATGTTGACTTTTACAAGACACAGTTTTTGACAGGGCTACTTTGATGGCTATTTCAGGGAATATCTCTGTAAATATGGCCACGACAATGAGGTAACTTGCTCCTTCTGCAATAATGGAGAGGATAATGCTGAGCATATTTTCTTTTATTTCCATAGATTTGGATTAAAACGCGAGTTGTTAGAGACAATGATAAATGAAAGAGTGACACCAGACAATATATGCCCTTATTTCCGTTCTCAACTCAACTGAGTTTGGTCGTCTGCCAGTCAACCCAACTTTCACTCAACCAAATTATTTTTTGATATTGCGGAACTCAACGTTTTTTAGTTGTAATTGTTATGTTATTGCCGGTGTGAAATTTCATTTTCATGTTAGAACACCATGAAATTTATTTGGAAATAGAAGAAAAGAAACGCAGAAATAAGTTAAAATCAAGTTTTTGTAGAAATAAAAGTAAATTAAAAATGGGTTTAAGTGTGGATTTATTTTACGAAGATGAAAATCATGATGCGATGATTCAAATCCTCTTGAACTACCCAGGGCGAAGTAAGAAATGTCCAAAATTATTAACAAATATTAATAAAAAATGTTTTTTTTATAGATTTATTAGCTATTTTCTGCTGAACAAAGAAGCATTTTGTCATGTATGGCGTATGGCAGCTATACCACCGATATTAAAACTGTGTGCTATCCTTCGATTTTTGGCCGACGGAAGCTATCAAAAGTGCAGCGGAAATGACCTCAATGTTGGAGTAGCTCAATCCACAATGTCACTTATTTTAAAGGAAGTGGTACCAGCATTAGAGGATCGCATTTATAGAAAATAGATAAAAACACAAATGAGCGAAGACGAAATGAATGCTTCCAAAGTATGGTTTTTTGAATAATTTTCTGGCGTATTGGGCTGTGTTGATGGTACGCACGTTCGCATTGTGTCTCCACAAAAAAATATTCCGCACCTTTACCTGAATACCAAAGGATATTACATACTTACACGTTGTCATTCGGAAGGGGTTCATGCAGGTGGACCCAAGCTATTCAATTCTGTAGGAAATCCTTCCCACGCTTCCTTGCACTGATTTTTGGTCATCCGAAATTTTTGCTTTCCTTTAGAAATTTCTGGTTTATTTTCCATCTTCACAAGTCACTCAAATTTGTTTCTTTTGTTATTTCTTTGGTTGTTATTTTCAATTTCCTGCGTATTAAATATTTAATTATTTATTTTAAGTAGAAAAAAAACTTACTTACGATTTTTCCATTTTTTATCTTTTTTTCTATTATTTTAAAAAGAAAATGTATTAAATATATAAGTGAACTCTATAAGAGACTCAACTGCTAATAAGCAGTTGTCTATATTTAACGTTTTTGTCAACCAAACTCATACAAAGTGGTGAACCGCAATACCATAAAACACAACTAAAAAATCAACCGCACAACCAAAAAGTCAACCGCATTTAAGTTGAGAATGGCAATACCGATTTCTGAAAGACGACCAAACTACTGAAAAAGTTGTCAACCGCAATAGGGGCAATAGTTTCGCATATGTGCGGTCTGTTGAAGTTTGGCATTATGTCAAAATGCTGTCTGCAAATGTGATGTAGGAATTGAGAAGGATAGAGAGAATACGTAGTATTGAAAAGGATAGAAATCAATAGTAGTAGTCAATACGCTAGAACTCGTCCTGTGATGAAATACTTAACGGAAATACATAGGACAAATAAGTTCGAATCGTAGAGGTGGTTTTTTAGTGGGTTAAAGTCTCACACTACTGTTGCAGGGCAACAGTGTCTCGATGATTTTTTCACCTTCAATCGATCAATCGAACATGACCGGCTGTAGCGTGGACCCACTGTGACACACACATACTGTTACGAAAATGGAAATGGTGTTCTCAAAATGACAAACAAAAGCTTCAAAAAAAAAATATAGGATTTGTTTACATGATCAACCAATAAACAAAAATATAGCAACAACATCAGTATAAAAAAGGGATTCAGAAGTTAACAGACAACAACAAAGTGCAGTATAAAAAAAGCGGATAAACAAGCAAACAAGCAACAACAACACTGCAAGCAACTTGCTTACATTTATAGAGATTTCGCGAAGGCAAAGACATTCTCCTTCAAGTGCATTCATTAGACTGCTTAGTCTGCGATATAAAAGGCAAGACAGAGCATGCAACGGAATTCAGAAAACACGTTGCGTGTAAAGAGAATAATTGTGGTTTGAAGATCTTTGTTATAAAGATCTATTGAACAATTGTTATTGTGTACGCGGAAGAGTGTAAAGAATAATAACAATTAAAGGAAATTGTTGTTGTTTAAGTCAAATCGTTAAAGGTGGCACACGGAATTATGCGAACTGCTTAAGGGTCTGCCTTGAACATTAAAAACACGGTCCTTTTTTGTTTAAATTTATGAATTCACTTTTTATTTTTATATTTTTTCTAACTTTTAAGTTTGTTTTAATTTATTTACAATTCACTTTTTAATTTTATATTTTTTCACTGCTGCCACTTGTTTGTTTGTTGAGAGTCCAAAAAGAAGTAAATCATAAAAAAAAGAGAAAAGAAGAGAAAGCTGCAAACAAGCAAGTGAAGCCTAAACAATGCTGCCACCCTGGCGTGTTTCTAAACATACCGCCCCCTTGACTGGGTGTAGGCTAATGTAATCTCCTGGTGGGTCCTGTGAATGTGTAGCCAAGACTTGTTTTCTGTGCTATAACGTTACACATTTCCAATTCGATGGCACCATCTCGGCGTATCTCAGGGTAGATGTCCGCTCTTAATTCCATCTCGATCATGGTATTTGATCTCGGGTCCATGTCAGCTAGGGTATCCTCACAAAACTCTCCACAGGGATTGTCATTGATTGGGGTCAAATAGGGTCGACGAGGCAGATCATCAGTGATAAGTGCCATGATTTTCTTATTAAATTTGGCCTTGTTGTTTCTGGCTCGCATGTAAACTATTGCAAAATTATGTCCGTGATGTCTGATTTTTGACAACTTGACTCTTTTTACTGTGGAGGATGCGATCTTAGTTGTGGTGCTGGAGGTGTTCATCAAAATGCGTATTAATACCCAATTGTAGCTTCTCTCTTCGGATGAAATTCGAACTGAAGCCGTTGGTACGAAAACATGTGGCCATGAATGTGGGTCATCTTGGGTGGTTTGGGTCATTTGGGTCTTCATCGTCGGTGCCTTTTTAGACGGTTGCTTCGGATCTTTGGATTGGTGTAACTGCGGAGTATAACTGTGGAGGTTGGCTGACATGTCTGCAAATAGAATTTAATTAGTAAAGTAATTTTAATTATGAAATAATATGACGAGTTTAGTAATGGGTCGTGTACATATACCAGCTGCGGTTTTAATGTCTACCACTCTAACGTTGCTGTCATGTCCTGGATAGGTTTTGATGACTCGACCTAATTTCCACTCATTGAAAGACAAGTTATAGTCTTTTACGACCACTAGGTCATTGACTTTTATATTTTCTTTTGGAAACTTCCATTTATATCTGCGATGTAGTTCGGCCAGATATTCAGACTTCCATCTTTGACAAAACGATTGGTAAATGATTTTTATGCGTTTTCAGCGGTTCGCTAGAGCCACATTTTCATCTGTAAGATCTCTTTCAGGTAGAGATTTTATTGGAGTGCCAATAAGGAAGTGTCCAGGGGTCAATGGGGTCAAATCATTGGGTTCGTCGCTAGCAGGACTTAGGGGTCTAGAATTGAGGCATGCTTCGATGCGGGCAAGAATTGTCGATAGTTCTTCAAATGTGAATTTCATATTGGGGATCATTTTCTTTAAGTGAGTTTTAAATGACTTTACTCCAGCTTCCCAGAGTCCTCCCATATGTGGGGCACCGGGTGGTATGAATTTCCATTCGATGGATTGATGACTTTGTTGCTGAAGAACTTTACTTTGTAGAATTTTCATGAATTCTAGACGCTCTTTTTTGATGAGTTCTGCTGCTCCGACGAAATTTCTGCCATTATCTGAATATATACAGGCAGGGCATCCACGTCTTCCAATGAAGCGTGAAAAAGCTGCTAGAAACGCCTGGGTCGTCAAATCGCTTGCTGCTTCTAAATGTATGGCTTTTGTTGCAAAAACACAGACGTAGCCTTTCGTGATGAGGCAAGCACGCCCTGTGAAGTTACGGATGTCAAAGGGTCCGGCGTAATCGACACCAGTTATCGTGAAGGGTCTAGAAATTTTCGTGCGCTCAGGTGGCAGGGACGCGATTATTTGAGTTTGTGTCTGTTTTCTGTAAACTATGCAAGTTTTACAGTTAGAAATTGTTGTTTTTACCAGTTGCTTTAATTTAAAGATCCAGAATTCTGCTCAGATGGTGCGAATCACGAGTTGGTTTCCTCCATGTAGCGTTATTCGATGTGTAAATTCAGTAATCAATTTTGCCATTCTTGATTCATAGGGTAACAATATCGGACAGCGTTCGTTATATGTAAGTGCTGTCGATTTTGACAATCTGCCTTTTGCTCTTATGACTCCACATTCGTCCAAAAAGGGTGTTAGGGTTAACAATTTGCTTCTAGATGATATGGGCAATTTTCTTTCTAATTGTCTATATTTTTCAGGAAAAAACGCTTTCTGTGTCAAAATTATGAGTTGTGTCTGTATATTGGATTTCATCTGGGTTAATATCAAGAGACGAGGTTCTTAGATGTCTTCGACTAGAACCTGTATTTAGCCAAAATCGTAAAATGTATGAGATAACTCGAAAAGCTCGGGGTAATGATGAAAATCTGGTTAAAGGGTCTTCTTCAAGGCTAACGGTAAAAGCCTTGATGGTTTTTGATTCTAACTTTGTATCTTGGATCTCATTTGATGAAGGCCATAACTGTTGAGGTAATTCTAACCATGGGGGTCCTGTCCACCACAGAGTGTTTTCCTCTAGTTCGTTAGGTGAGCATCCTCTGCTGGCAATGTCCGCAGGATTAAATTTGGATTCGATGTGCCTCCAATTTTTTGTACCCACTTTTCGAAGAATCTCTGACACTCGATTTCCAACAAATGTATTTCATGTACAAGGAGGTTTGTTGAGCCATGATAAGACGATTGTGGAATCGGTCCAAAAATGAGTCTTTAAATTTGGGTTTTTCACAAACTCTTTCCATTTTTTGTGCGTTAATGGTTTTAAAGGATCGTCCCAACCTATTTTGTCTAACCAAATTTGTTTCATAATGAGCTTGGCATCAATTATGATGGGCGCAAGCCACCCGCATGGGTCGAAAAATCTGGCAATGATGGACAAAACTTCTCGTTTTGTGTAGACTTCCCTTAATTTGACATCTGGGGCAGTAAATGTGAAGGAGTCTGACGAAATATTCCATTTGATCCCAAGAGTTTTAGTGCTGTTGTCTTCTGAAAGATTTAACCAATCGAGGGGCAATAGTTTTTCCCTGGGTAAATCCTGAATGATTCTTGGGTCATTAGATGTCCATTTCATAAGGTCAAAACCTGCCGACGCTAGGACGTTAGTTAGTTCTTTTCTGGATTTAATAGTTTCTTCGAAAGTATGGCCGCCTGCTAAAACGTCGTCTACATACATGTGTTGCTGTAATATTTTTGACGCTAACGGGTGTGTTGATTTTACTTCTTCAGCCTATTGTAGAAGTGTTCGTATGGCTAAGAATGGTGCGCAGTTAACTTCAAACGTTACGGTTAAGAGCTCATAATCCTCAATAGGATCTTTTGGTGTTTTACGAAACAATATTCGTCGATAAGGGGTCTGAGATGGGTCGATGAGTTTTTGACGGTACATTTTGGTAATGTCCGCGTTGAATACGAATCGGAAAAATCTAAATTTTTCAATCAGAAGAACAAGATCTTGCTGAGGAATGGGTTCTGTATATAAAATGTCGTTAAGACTATTCTTATTAGACGTCGGGCTTGAGGCATTAAAAACTACCCTAAGTTTAGTAGTAAGCCGGTCTGGTTTTATTACTGCGTGATGCGGCAGGTAATAATTTGGAGCCTTATTTATATCCAAGGGGGAGATCTTTCTCATGTGTCCCAACTCTAAATATTCGAGTATTACTTGACTGTATAGCTTTTCCACTTCGGGTTTTTTGCTAAGCATCTTCTCCATTCTTAAATATTGAGCCATAGCAATGTTGCGGGAGGATCCTATTTCCTCCTCTTTTTTGAAGGGCAGGGTAACAACATACCTTCCTGTGTCGTTTCTACGCGTAGTAGATTTAAAGTCTACTAAAGTTTTGTCTTCGCAAAACGTGTCCTCGTCTGACCTCAAAATCTGTTTTGGGGTCTCCTCCACCTCCCAAAAGCGTGTGAGGATTTAGTCAAGCGACGTAGTGTTGTGTAGCGACATCGTTGTTCGCGTCTGCGTTTCCTTTGTAATTGGTCCCCCCACAATCCAGCCAAAGGCCGTCTTTTGTGCCAAAAGGGATCCATATGAGCGCATTGATGTCTCCATACAATAAATGGATGGGCCCAAGTCAATACCTATTAGTAGATCGATGGGCCGGCTTTTATAGAAGTGAGGGTCTGTTAATTCCAATTTAGCCGCCTCGTTGAAAATGTCTGAATGTAAAGTTTGTGCGGGAAAGTTCGATGGGAGAGTCTTGAGTTCTGGTGCCCAGACTTCAAGTTTGTAACCAGGGTCCACGCGGGAGCACAGGTTGTACAAGCACGCTTTGGTTGATGTTTCAGAAACTGTCTGACTTAAACCTGTCACGTGCACTAGGTTTCTTTTAGTGGTCAAATTCAATCGTTTTTGCAATTTGTCCGATATAAATGTTGATTGTGATCCAGGGTCGATAATAGCTCTCGCCTGGTATCGTATACCTTTGACTTCGATTTGGACTACAGCGGTGAATAGTAAAGTATCCTTGACTTGTAATTCTGTAGGGTCTGAATTCCTTTGAAGGGTCAAAGACGTATAGTTTGGAATGTGTGAACTAGGAGTGGACTGTATTCTAGAGGTTAAAGCTGTGGCACTCGTGGATGGTTCCTCCTCAGTATTTACCTGAGTAAAGTTAGCAGATTGAGTCACAGATACCTTATGCAACAAAGTGTTATGTTTTTGCTTGCATAACCTAAAACTATATTTGCTCGGGCAATTTTTGACACTGTGGGTTTCCGATAAGCAGTTGTAGCAAGAATTTGTGGTCCTTACTATGTGAATTCGATCATTGACGTTTTTTTCTAAAAATAAGGGACAGGATCGTAGTGAGTGTGTGTCGTCGCAGTACTGACATTTTTCTCTCGTTGTGGATGAGTTTTAATTTTTCCTGCTATCAACTGCTTTTGATAGATTCGTCTGTAATGAGCTGATATTTCTTCTAATAGTTGGCGATTTTGTGACCTCAGGGACATTTTGGGTAAATTTATTTTTCGACACGATATTTTCCACGGACTCTAAAGTTTTGAACTTATGGGTCAGAAATTTATCGAATTCAGTCCAGGTGGGGATTTCCGCGCAGTCTTCCCGAGAATTCTCAAACTCCTGCACCAAACTTCTCGGAAGTTTCTGAGAACAAATATATATTAGGAACGACCCCCATGTTCCTGTGTCGACGCCCAACATTTTAAGGGTCTGTCTACAATCATTTATTGCGCGTTGTAGTTTTTTAATGGATGAACCTGCACTTACAGTTGCATGAGGGAGGTCTAAAATTATCCTATATTGTTCATTAACCTGCATCCATTTGTTTTCATAACGGTCTACCAAATTCCTCCAAGCTAGGTTGAAGCCGTCATTTGTCAAGGGTGCGTGAGCAATTATCCCCCTTGCCTCGCCGCCAGTTTTTTGGGTCAAGTAGAATAATCTCTCGACATTACTGAGTCTTGAGTTCCTGATGTATATAGCCGTAAATAAATCACGAAAACTGGGCCACAATTTATAATCCCCAAAAAATATATCGGTGTCGCAGGGAGGGAGTCTTATTGACAAACTTTCATTCTCCTGTGGGATGGTCGACTGACGTTCTGTTTTCCCTACGGAGTCAGATAGCACCTGAATTTCCGCGTTAATGGACGACAGACACCTTTTGTATGCCGATAGAGTCTGTTGGTATCTTTCCCTAAGTTTTTTGCTATCCATTGGTTTATCATCTTCCATTTCCATATCTCTACATTCCTCATAGGACCTTTTCACCTGGGTCCAGAGCGAGTCTAATTCTACACGTATGACTTGTAATGCGTGAACATTATCCTCAGCATGACTTGCCGAAAAAACTTTCTCAAATTCGATTAAATCGTTAGTGCAATTGAAAAATTTTCTAAGAGCCATCCTGAGATATTTATTCAAGGAGAGATGATAAAATTGGGTCAAAAAATGCCTGCCAGCGATTCAACAGTCAGTAATAAAGAAAACAAGTATCATTAATTAATTCCCAGTTTCAAATTAATTTTCTCCGAAATTATATTTTTATTGAGCCCGTTGATAACCCTTTTCTATTCTTTCGTTGTCTTCTTTACACCGTTTTCAAGTTTGTTGTTGTGTATTAATATTCAATAATTTGTTATAAAGTTTTCTTTATTTACTGTTTCTGTTGGGTTTTATTAACTGTTGTTGTTGTTGTTGTAGTAGCCTTGATGAATTTTGTTCGCTGCTGGGTCTGTGTCGAATGTTAATTTTTTAACGGCACTGATCTTCTTCCTTTTTTTTTTGTAAATTGTTTGTCCCGTTAGTGACTTTGTGATAAATTCAATTTTATTTCTTTTCTTAAATGTTAAAAAATTGTTTATTGTTTTTTTCTTAATCCGGATCGAAGGACCAAAAATGTTTAAGGGTCTGCCTTGAACATTAAAAACACGGTCCTTTTTTTGTTTAAATTTATGAATGCACTTTTTATTTTTATATTTTTTCTAACTTTTAAATTTTGTTTTAATTTATTTACAATTCACTTTTTAATTTTATATTTTTTCACTGCTGCCACTTGTTTGTGTGTTGAGAGTCCAAAAAGAAGTAAATCATAAAAAAAAGAGAAAAGAAGAGAAAGCTGCAAACAAGCAAGTGAAGCCTAAACAATGCTGCCACCCTGGCGTGTTTCTAAACACGAACAATAAAGAATTGATTTAAAACTAAACACAAATTTGTTTTTATTTTATTTGCAATCTACGAAGTCATATTTTTAAAGTTTTTAAAAGTGTAAAACCGTAACAATTGGTGTCAGAAGTGGGATTGCAAAATTTAAAAGTAAAAATAAATAAATAAAAAAAATTAAAATGAAACTCTCCGAATTAAGAGTGGAACAAGAAGAAGAAGAACAAGAACTGAAACAAGAGTTGGGTAAATTAGCGCTGCCAACAATGGGCACGAAGAATGAACTCCAAAGGCGGTTAAGGGAAGAACTTCGGAATCGTGTCATTGATATCGATACTTACGACTTCGAGGACGAAGTTACGCGAGTTACAGGCCCCTGCGACCCCCAGTGGTATTGACATAAATTCGGTGCTAGCCGCATTAATGGAAAAGTATTAAAATTATTAAATAAAAGTATTAATGGAAGGCCAATGAGCTTCTAGAGCCGAAAATCAAAAACTTCTGGCTGAGTCTCGAAAAGATAGTGAACAAAGGATGGAAAAATGCAAGCAGCAATTATGGAAAAAATGGAGAAGAGAGAGCAAAAGTTTTTGTTAAAAATTGAAAAGAAACTTGAACCTACAACAGAGAAGCTGCAGGAAATACGTGAGTCATTCAGCAAAAGGGTTACTAATGTCGAGGAAAATGTGTCAAATTTGGAAAAAACCGTTGACTCCAAAGCCAGCGACCGGAACCAGTGCGAATCGTATCGGAAGGTACCGGCAGGATAAAAACGCCTTACTTTGATGGTAGCTCACCCTTATCCGTATTTAAATTCCAATTCGAGACAGTAGCCAGCAGAAACGGATGGGACGATGGGGAGAAGTCTTTGGAACTAATTTTGGCGTTAAAAGGCGTCGCAGCTGAGATTTTAGAAACCATGCCAGCCAGCTATAGAAACAACTATAACGATTTAATGGTGGCGTTACAGCGTAAATTCGGCGACGAGCAAAAAAGAGAACTGTACCGCATGGAGTTAAGGTGCCGTGCGCACAAGGCTTCAAGCCTTTGCAATGGAGGTCGAGAGATTAGTGCAACTGATAGACAACTTTAAAACCGAGGCGTTTGTTAATGGTATACGCGACCCAGACATCAAACTAGCTGTATGTCCCACACAGAAGTCAACGTTTGCAGAGACCGTGTCCTTTGCACTAGCCCAGGTGACCGCTCGCACGATTTCTTGACCACAAGTAAGCAAAGTGCGAAAAATGAAGTCGTGGAGGAAAAGGAAGGCCTTTTAAATAAATTTAAAGGTTTTTTTTTATTATTATTGAATCTTTCCTAATGAAATTTACAATAGTTTTCAAATCTTAAAACTAGTTTTGAAGGTTAATAGTTACACCAGTGTGTTAACTATATATTGTATTCAAATCTTATAATAATACCACATTAGCAATTAGGGTCAGTGTTGATGTGTATGTGTTAGGATTTATGGGCATGTCTGATGTGTAAATTAAATATAGATTAGGACCTAGTATGCTTCCCTGGGGGACACCTGCAGAGATCTTTTTTGTTGTAGATAGTTCGTCCTTCAATTTGACCTTAAAAGTTCTGTCAGTTAAATAGCTTTTAAGAAGTTTGTGTGTGTTCTCGGGGAGCAGTCGTGTTATTTTGCTGAGTAGACCATCATGCCAAACCTTATCGAATGCTTGTGAGATGTCGATAAAAAGAGCTGAACAATATTGTTTCCTTTCAAATGCCGATCGGATTATAGTGACGATCCCATGAACCTGCTCAATGGTACCGTGATTAGCTCGAAATCCAAACTGATGTTCAGGGATAATTTGTCGCTCGTCGAGGAACGTGGCTAAGCTTTGGAGAAGAATTTTTTCGAACACTTGATAATATTGATAGCAAGCTAATAGGTCTATATGATGTTATCTGACTAGCATCTTTTCCCGGCTTGGGAATCATAACGATTGTAGATATACTCCAAGATGATGGGAAGTAGCCAATTCTTAAAATTGCGTTAAATATGAATAGTACAATTCTTATAGCACAAGTGGGTAAGTTGATTAACATTGAGCTTGTTATGCCATCGGGGCCAGCCGACTTTTTCACGTCAAGGCTTTTAAAAGCGGCCTGTACGTGAGAAAGCCGGAGTTTTATAGGTGCGTTAACAGTATTACTTATGTTCGCAGGGCAGATATGAGCATTAATGTCGTGTGGTGTGAAGACATTCTCCAGGTGGTTTGCAAAAGCGTTAACTTTTTCGCTGGAGGTCTTTGCCCAAATATGGTTCTCTAATCTTAGTGGTGATTCTAGAGTGATAGGACATCTCACATGCCTTACAGCTTTCCAGAGACTATAATTTGTGTCTTTTGTTTGGTCCAGATTCTGGAGGCAACTAGCAAGTCTAGATTTTTGTGTATACATCAGGTTACTCCGCAGTAGGGCAATGCATCTGTTGAGTTGCGCTTTTAGAATAGGAGAGCGACTATTTTGCCACTGCCTTCTAAGTCTTCGTTTTTCTCTAACGAGATTTCGAATTTCTGTACTATATTGATAACATTTATTTTTCAAAACACGCTTCACAGGCGTTGCCACTTTCTCTGCCGAAGCCAATGTTTCAGTGAGATAATTTACAGCTGTCTGGATGTTTTCTGCGTTTCTCAGAGGAATATTCCGAGAGAGGTGAGAACTTACATACATTTTATATTTTAACCAGTTTGTGTGTTTATTCGGGTATAAGTGCAACTGTTCACGATGTACATAGAAATTGTTTTGCAGGGTGAGAATTGTAGGTGAGTGGTCAGATGATAAGTCATACGATGAGGTGACTGTATATTCGTTGCGTTTAATGTTTTTAACAACGGCAAAATCAATCAGGTCTGGCAACTTGTTGAAGTCCGTTGGCCAGTAAGTCGGTGTTCCAGCAGAGGCAACATCGAGTTTATTTGCAATTATCGCATTGTACAGCTGCTAATGAGTCTTGACTCCCAAAAGTTATGTTTGGAGTTGTAGTCGCCAGCTGCAATAAATTTTTGGCCAAGCGAAGCAAAAAACGTCTGAAACTTGTCGACCTCAATTCTGTGTCTAGGAGGACAGTAAACTGAGGAAATTGTTAATTTAAAAACTGTTAGATTTATGGTTGTGGCCTGAATAAATTCTTCTTTAAATTTTGGCATTGGATAATGCCTCACATTTTTTCTAACAATAATGGCACTGCCACCACAGGCCTTTCCACTTGGGTGCTTAGTGTCATAAGTGTAGAAGTCGTTGATTCTAAAACAGTTTTTATTGGTGAAGTGTGTTTCTGAGACCATAAGTATGTCGATTTCTTCTGTGTGCAAAAATTGCTCCACCTCGAGTTTATGTTGGGATAGCCCGTTAGCGTTCCAGAAACAAATTCTCAACTGGTTCATTTTTTACTAAGCAAAACTTGCAGAAGCATGTTCTGGGTTTTCATCATCTCCTGGAACATACTCTGTATATTAGTCATGAAATTATTCATTGTATGGGTTAGGTTTTCGATTGAGGTCGAGTTACTATTAACCCGCAGGCCATCTTTTAGCACATTTGGGTACGAATTTTTTTGTTCTATTAAAATATTTTTCTTACCAGTATAATGTGGCATTTGTACATCTGTCCTTAATGCTTCACCATAGGAAACGTTTGGTTTGTTAATGCCACATTACTAGGTTGAGTACTAGCAACAGAACCAGCGTAGAGGCGCGGAAATACACATTTCTGATAATTTTCATGTGTGGGATTACGTACTACTTTTGATTTGATGACGCGCGTATATACTATACAGCCCCTGTAGTTTGCGGTATGGTTTTGCCCACAATTACTGCATTTTTTGGTTTTGGTGTCATTTTTGGCGTGGGAGCATTCACGAGTACTATGAGCATCGCCGCAAATTGCGCAAACTGATGATAGTAATAACTGATGATAAACAATAAGTTTTCGTGTGCCCAAATTCCTGACAATTAGTGCACTGTATCGGACCTTTTCGTTTTAGTGGCTCCTCGATGGTTATTCTTCTGTTGAGAAGATATCGCAAGTCATAAATGGGATTCACTGAATTTTTCGATTTTATATGTTTGGCATCGTATACGATTTCTATCCGGTATTGTGCACCGACCGTACATCAAACCCTTCTTCTTCAAGCGCACTTTTAATGTCATCAATAGGCACAGAGCTATCTATGCCCTTTATTACAACTATCAGGCCTTTGGCGCTTTTCAGCTGGTACGTGTAATAGCTCTTCTTTTTACTATCGAGGCGACTAGCAATGAGGCGATAATTTTTTTCAGTGTACGTTTGGATCTTAGTTTCTTGGATTAGACCCTTACGTATCGAAACGACATGAAAATTTTCTTTGCCTACCAGTTGAGACAACATATTCACTATTGTATTAGATGTTTGTTCACGCAATAAATTGGGGGGGTTTTTGTTCCCTTGTAGTAGTTTCATTGCATTCTTCTTCCTCAGAAGCAAGGATGGAAAATCTGTTGTCATTCTTAGGTGCTTCACTTTGTACTGTTTTGTATTTCTTAGCCGTCCTCTCTTGTTGAGGCTAGTCTTACGTTTAGTTATAGTAATATATCTATTCATACCTGTTTGCGCTTGAATTTGTACTAATGTTGGTGTTGTTGTTGCAGTGGATTTTTGTTCAGTTGTTCTCTGTTTTGTATCACTATCCGATTCTGTTCTTTTTAAACTCATGCACGCGGATAATGAGTATCTGCGCTCTGGCCGTGCTGTCAAGTAAGCTCGGTCATCCAGTTTTTTATTTTTATTTACATATATTTAGTTTTTCAGTTTCCACTTCCGTGTAGTACGCATTTGTTTCGGTTACTTTATCATTTTTTTCACCACTGTTAATTTTGTTCATAAGTTTATTATAAGTGGTGAATTAGCTGAAACAATAAAGTTTAGCTAAGACAACCACCACCCAACTAAACGAACGTCTCAAATTGGAATTCACCAGGAACTGTTAACTACCAGAATTTTGTTGGAGTAACACAGCTGATGTTTGTTTGTTTTATTGTCATATTCTTGCAATTTGAGTGCAAATTATAAATTATTAAAAAATTAAGAAAAATAATAAAATGTTCAAATTTTTAAACTCAAATTGTGGGGATAAACACGCGCAAAATCTTTTTACCTCCAAGAGGCATCGAAACGCGCACATTCATATAAAGTAATTTTTTCTTTCAAGTTTGGATTTACACCGTATTTCCACTGATTTGTGATGATAGCTGCAGAGCACCACGAAAACACGTCCATACGATAGGTAAGTAAACAAAGGAAATAGATTTAAAGAAATGGTGAAGCAAGTTTTGGAGGAAAGTGGACAGAAGATCAAAATTAAATGTTTTAATTGTGGAAAGCGCGGTCATTTCCAAAGGAACTGCAAAGCGCCACGCAAGAGATCAAGATCCATTTCACCAGCAAGGCATAATAAACGCGCGAACTACCAACCATCTTCACAAGAGTCCCCATTAAACTAAAACGAGCTAGCACTATGGGGCAAGTGCTGGCTCCCACAAGCAAGGGCCCCACAATCTCCATATCAGTGATACAGCAAAACAACAACAACATTACGGCGTGCGGGTACATAAATGGCAGACAACACACCTTCACTATAGACACCGGTGCGACGCAGTAGTGAAGGGGAAGTGTGAGGTACTAAGTAACGTAAGACTACGGACAGCTACTGGAGAGTCTGCCATCGTCCACGGAAAAACAGAGGCGAAAGTGACTATAGCCAACAACAGTGTAAGCCACGTCTTTTTTGTTGCCGATATTGTGGACGAGGTTATCATTGGTGCCGATTTCATGATAACCCATGGCATCAATTTGAATATGGAGCAACAGGTAATGAGTTGGCGAATTATGGAGATACCTCTCGAAGTCGGATACAAGCATCAAGCAAGGCTAGTTGCTGTGGAACAACAAAAATTACCACCTCATTGTGAATCATTGATATGGGAGCGTATGGAGCGAGATTGTGAGGAAAACCGCTTGTGGGTTGTTGAACCAGCAGAAATTCAGACGGACTTGTTTTCAGCAAAGGCCCTCGTCAAATTTACCGAACAGAAAATAGTCCCGGTGAGAGTGCTAAATTTATCAGGCCATGAAAAAGTCATCTGTAAAAACGCAGAGGTGGGTCAATGTGCTCCAGTAGAGGCGGTAATAAATAGCGAACAATTGCCGGAACCTGCTGAAATGTCAGCCAAGGACCAACAGGAATTCGGTGTAAGTGTAGAGAAATGGGTAGCAGGTCCCGAGAGAAATAAATCAAAAAAGCTGTTAAGAGGTATGCTTGTACTTTCGCCACGAACAAGAAAAAACAAGGAAGAACAGCCATGATCAAAAATGAAATCGATACTGGCGAAGCGAGACCGATAAAACAGGCACCCAGAAGCATACCGCTGGCGAAGCGTAATGAGGTTAAAGAGTTAGTCGAGGAAATGAGGAGGAGCGGTGTAATCGGACCATCATCGCGTCCGTGGAGCTCACCTGTAGTCTTAGTCAAGAAGAAAGATGGCAGTACAAAATTTTGAGTAGACTACAGGAAGATGAATGATGTCACTAAAAAGGACAGTTACCCGCTACCGAGAATTGACGACACGCTAGCCGGAACGAAGTGGTTCTCTACATTGGACTTGCAAAGCGGGTATTGGCAGGTTGAGATTGCAGACAAGGACAAGGAGAAAACTATATTCGTTGCGAACGGCGGCTTATAGGAGTTTAAAGTCATGCCATTTGGGCTCTGTAATGCTCTGGCCACATTCGAGCGGCTTATGGAACGTTAAAGGGACTGCATTGGAAGGCATGCCTGGTGTACCTCGACTACATAATAGTGATGGGCAGAACTTTCACCGAACACCTCAAGAGCTTGGCAGAAGTTCAGCAACGAATATCAATGGCTGGACTCAAATTAAGCGTAATATAATGTGCATTCTTCCAAAAACAGGTGAAATATTTGGGACATTTCGTTACAGCAGATGGCATATCTACGGATGAAGATAAAATACGAGCAGTAAAGGACTGGCCTCATCCCCAGAATCTTCATGAATTACACAGTTTTTTGGGACGATGCACATATTATAAACGCTTTGTGCCTAACTTTGCTAGCGTGGCGGCAAGCCTGCTTGAGCTCACCAAGAAATCAAGGGTGTATCAATGGGGTGAGTCACAGGAAAAGGCGTTCCAGGCACTAAGGGACCTATTGTGTGCTGCACCTGTTCTGGGGTATCCAGTCCCAGTACTTGAATGGCCAACATTTTCTGCTAAGGACCGATCATTCCGCAATGCGATGGCTACTGCAATTCAAGAACCCTGAAGGACAGTTAGCACGTTGGATTGAGCGCCTCCAGACTTATGACTTCAGCATTGAACATCGAAGAGGCACAAAACATGGAAATGCTGATGCTCTCTCACGCCGACCTTGTAATTTGATTGTAAACATTGCGTGAAGGCTGAGATGAATTAATCCATCATCGATATCCGGCTAACGCAAATCGATGCCAACGAAGAGTGGTCCGAAGCCCAAAGGAGTAACCCAATATTTGCAAAAATTATAGCAGCTAAGGAAGAGGACAAACGGCCTACCCGAAATGAAATATCAGCAGAAGGTCCTCTTACAAAAGCATATTGGGCACAACGGGACAGCTTAAAACTGAGCTTATACCGTCATTGGGAAAGCGCTGATGGCAAGACCTCATCCAACCTAGTAGTAGTGCCTTCCTGCAAAATGAAAGAAGTCTTAAACGAGTTCCATAATGGGGCTAGCGGAGGGCGCCTTGGGGTGACAAAGATACTGGAAAGTATAAAACAACGTTTTTATTGGATTGGATGTCAGCAAGCAGTGGCAGATTGGACAGCATACTGTAGCTAGTGTATTGCAGCGAAAAGTCCCGTAAGAAGAAGTCAAGGTCAGCTGCAACAATATAACTCGGGCGCACCTTTCGAGCGGATAGCGATGGACGTAGCATGCCCTTTTCCTGTTAGCAATGCCGGAAACCGATATGTTCTCGTCGTGATGGATTACTTCAGTAAATGGCCGGAAGTGTATGCCATACCTAATCAAGACGCGAACACAGTAGTAAATGTTTTTGTGGACAACCGGGTATGTCACTACTGGGTTCCAACAGAGCTACATTCCGATAAAGGTAGAAGTATTCAAGGATATGTGTGAGGTATACGGTATTAAGAAGACTCGAACGACGGCGCTTCACCCACAGTCCGACGGAATGGTAGAACGGTTTAATTGAACCCTGGAGGAATACTTGCGAAAAGTAATGAGCGAGCAACAGAAGGATTGTGGCGAACACATTCCGAGGTTTCTACTGGAGTATCGATCCGTGGTCCATGATTCAACATCTAGATCACCCGCCAAGGTTATTTTTGGGACTGAGATAGAACTGCCTGGTGACTTAGAGGTTGCTGTTAAGCCCGCCACAGAGAGGATTGCCACATGCACTGGAAAACAAGAAAGTTTAAATAAACTTCATGAATTTGTGCGCACACGTATTAAAATGGTCAGCGTTAGAATGAAAGCCAGGTATGATCGTGCAGTAAATACGAAGGGCTTCCTTGAGGGACAACTGGTTCTACTTTACAACCCAAAGCGGAAGAAAGGATTGTGTCCCAAGCTACAAACCAGCTGGGAACGACCTTATAAAATAATTAAAAGGTTAAATGGCGAAATATGGGAGAAGAGATAATGAGTCTATTCGGAACGAACAGGCATAAGTGGGCGGCAGTGTTACGAAAATGGTGTTCTTAAAATGATAAACAAAAGCTCTAAAAACAAAATTAATAGACTTGTTTACATGACCAACTAATAAACAAAAACATAGCAACAACATAAGTATAAAAAGGGATTAAGAAGTAAACAGGCAACAACAAAGTGCAGTATAAAAAAAGCGGATAAACAAGTAAACAGGCAACAACAACACTACAAGCAACTTGTTTACATTTATAGAGATTTCGCGAAGGCAAAGATATTCTCCTTCAAGTGCATTCATTAGACTGCTTAGTCTGCGATATAAAAGGCAAGACAGAGCAGGCAACGGAATTCAAAAAGAATTCAGTCAGTTTTGTGTGAAGACACGTTGCGTTATAAAGATCTATTGAACAATTGTTATTGTGTACACGGCAGAGTTTAAGGAATAATAACAATTAAAGCAAATTGCTGTTGTTTAAGTCAAATCGCCGTAGTCTAGTAGTTAGTGTGTTGACTTATTAGACGTAAAGCTCGGGTTCGTATCCCAGGTCAGGCATCAAAACGAAATAGGATAAAAATATTTTTTTGGGGATTTCCTCTCAGCAGATTTCTGGCAAAAACTCTGAGAGTAAATAAAATTTGCCATGAAAAAGTTTCTCAAAAATTTGTCGTTCGGAGTCGATGCTAAATTGTAGGTCCCGCTTCTCACGTATAAAATTAACGCACACAACATAGGCTAGGACGTTGTACAATGGGTCAATTCGAATGCTGGGAAATAGCATTACCATGGATAAAACGCATTCGCCGTTGAAAATGAATCGTCTATAGGATATAATATAAAGGAATCGAAAAATTGTATTTGTCCTTCTTCTCTGGTAATCCATAGTTCCAATTGTCTAATGAACATTTTGAATTAATAGAGAATAAAAATTTGTTTGAATCCAAATGAGTGAGTCTATTTGTTGCAGCAATGGGACATCTAGCTGTCTGATATTCCTCAAAGTATTTAATGTTCGATTAAAAGTGATTAAAGTCGCAGTAGCCTCGTTGATAGTATGATGGCTTATTAAGCGAAAGTCCGCGGTTTAACCTCTACTCAGACATCTCAAATAAAATGAAATATTGAAAAATATTTCTTTCGGTGACTTAGCAGTCTTCTGGCAAAAATCCTGACAGTAAAACAAAATTGCCATGAAAAAGTTCCTCGTGTGTTTCTCCTCTAGGGCGGTTTGTGTCGGTTTTGTTACCTGATCCATTTATTCTTTTAAAAGGTTAAATTTTACATCAATCAACGATTAAATAATTAAAAATTTAATAGTTACAATAAATAAAACTTCTATTATAAACCAATGTTCACTGTGTTTGGTCTTTTTATTTTTTAACTTACTATTTTACATACTTTTCGCGGTGTCTAATTGATTACTTAAATTATAAAATATTGAGTTATAAAGCACAAATCCCATATTCATAAAAATTATTTTTGATTTGTAAACGGTTTATGAAACAAATTTTCATTTAAATTCTGCTTTATAAAACTTTTATAAGTCCACAAAAATATGTTCGTATATTTATAAGTATAAACAAAAGCCTAAATACCCCCATTTCTTCTACATTTAGGGTTTCAAAAACTTGTTCAAAAAAGGAATGATATAGGTTTTCTTGATATTCAAAACAAAATCAAAAAAATAATTTCAAAAAGTAGAAATTAAAAGAAATATAAAAAACAAAAAAAAAGCATAAAAATTTACAAATACAACAATTGCACGGTGCGACAGTGAAAATACACCAAAGTAACTACATAGTCTAAGTTGTACATTTAGTTTAAGGGAACTCAAAAATACTCTTTTTAATATTTCTCGAACCCTCCAAACTAATTCACACAAAATTATTGATTACCAAAATATTTTCAACCGATCTCCAAAAGTTAAAATTTTTCCAAAGGGGAGAGAACCATTTCAAACGGTATACATAAACATATTGTTCAAACATATATGTTATAGGTTTTGATCGGGTAAAATTGGAAAACATGCTTGTTTTCTTTATTTTTTCAAGTTTGACGATTCTTAAGTGTAAAATTTTATTAAAGCATATAAAGTAAGTATTTACATTCTCTTGTGAAGAGGTCAACATTGGGAAATATTATTATTTCGTTTTGAGCAAACATTGTCCGATTAACAATCAAAATCCATCAATAATTTAATAGTTATTAACTGAAAGTGCCCTTGATAAATAAAGATATATATATAAAAAATATAACTCTTTTAATAGTAACTACCGTAATTTTTGCCCGATTTTATCTATCGAAGTGTCAATCTCTTTAAAGTAAAACACTGGTAGTCAAACTAATTATTCTTATGTTTATTTCTTAATTTGTTGTTGAACTTCAAAGGATTTCATCATTCATTTGCCGATTGTCTGCCAATGTTTTACCGTTTTTTTTATTTATAAAACTGAAAATCTGCTGACTTATTTGCCACTTCAAGTAAAAAGGAAACGTAAATATAAAACTCTCGAAGCATTTTGTTTACCCAATGTACCTATTTTTCAACATTAGAGACATTTTTTAGTATAATTGGGAACTCGCTGGTTCCCACGACAATGTACACAACTTGTTGTACTAATAGCTAATAAGTTTTTATATCAAATGTAAAACATAAAAACGTAAATTTACTGCTTAAGGAAAAGACTATATCGCACACCCAGTACAAAAGTGACTCAACTCAAAATTTTCATTTTTCGAGTTTATATCTTAAACTATGTAGAATACCCTTGTTTATCTATAAAAAAAATATCGGCGTATTTTGTTGTTGTTCACTGTTACTAAAAATGGTCCAACGATTTTGTTTTTAACTATTTTTAATTAAAACAAAAATAGTTTTTAATCGATTTCTGAAAAATGAAAATTTTGAGTTGTGTCACTTTTGTACTGGGTGTGCGATATATATTTATTAATATTTATATATTTTTTAATAGTTTTTATTTATTCGCTCGTTAATTCATCTACTAAAATACATATTTAATTTGTATATTAACTTGTTATTTCTTTTTTAATATTATATTTAATTTAACTTCAACAATTATGCAACTTATTATCTAAATGTTAACTTTAATTTCACAATTTCTTTCTAACATTATCAATACTTTTTTTAAATATTTTTATTTTACTGCATATTTATTTTTTTTTATATAACCCATTCCAAATCATCCTTCACAAAATTTGGTCGTAAATACATTTAATTTCTATAGTTAGTAGTGGATGGCTGGGGACATTATCGATATATACATACGTATTATGTATGTATAATAATATGCCATATGTCTAATCTAATACATAATATAAATACAGTACAATATATATTTATATATATATATATACATATATGTATAGAATAACATATATATAATATATGGTATATACAATGATGTGAAAAGTAACAACCACTCTATAACAACATTAGTACTTAAACTAGTGAAAACTATTTTATTATTATTATTATTTTTTATAATTATATTGGAAAGAAAATGATTTGGAAATGTCTTGATTTTTTTCATATTCAATTTTTCCATTTTTATTTTAATGTTAAATATTTAAAAATATTTTATAAAACTGCAACAAAATTGGTTTTTTGATATAAGCTGAGAATTAATGCAGTTACTTATCAATTATTTTCTCATTTTATATACTTTCTGGTCAAATTTCTAAGTATCACATTAGTGTCCTTAGTATTTTTCACATCACTGTATATATGCGCAAATTATACACTTTAATCAAACAGTGCTTTAAACAGCAGAATAAAATACTAAAGTTTCTTTTAATATTTAATTTTTCCTCCAAAACTGTACGTATTGGTTATTTTTTTTTGCAAATATTGGATTAACGTGACCATAACTTAAGAAGAATAAATACGGTGTTATAGACGGCAATATTAGTGTGTTTATAATTAAAATTTAAATAAATGTTTTATTTGAATAAGTGTTTTAAATGAATATGTACATGGGGAGCATTAACAAAACTTTCGTCACTGTACTGTATTGACTCCACAGTATTTTAACCTCTGACACGTTTGAATTTAAATGAGTTAATATACTAATTATGTGTTCCTCCAATCCCAGTATGAATTTCGCGCTAAAATCAAACATTTTTGTATATACCGTATGTAGTTTTTTGCCATTTAAGTTAACAAGAAAGATTTTCGGAAATTTTTTAATTTATTTATTATTTTATATTAATGAATTGCTAAATTTATCTACTTGAACCGTTAGTGAAAAAGCGATTTGACCTATTAAAGTTTGTGACATTATTGCTATAAGCTATTTTTATATGCTTGACATATTTTTCCTTTTTAAGAACTTAAATTATATTCTTATTAATTTCTAAATATAATATAGGAATTTAATGTTGTTAATGGTAAAACTTTTTCGAAATTTAGAAGAGCTTACTACTATTAATTCTTGCTCATCTTTCAATTGTTACTTTAAAAATATGGCCGACTTCCTAAACGCAAGTTGCAATGCATATTTACAATGCATACACTTCGTAAACGCATTTGTAAACTTTTTGGCAACGTCTAATGTTCCTAATCGTTTGGCAACTTATTTTAATGAGTATCAGCTGTCAAAATCGCGCATCATTTTTATTTTGTATGCAAACATTTGAGCTGCAATGGCTGAGTAAGTATTTTCTTGTCTATTTTTAATAAATTATTTATAATTGATAGATTTTATATAAATAATTAAACATTTTATATTGCAGAGACAAAAAGTGGACCAGTGAGCGGAAAAAATTGTTAATTGCGACAGGACTTCGTCACGAACCAGATTTTACGGGCAAAAAGAAGAAGCGAAACACCATTTGGGAAACAATCTTAAGGGAAATAAAAGATGTTGATAGTTCCTTCCCCTTTTCGAGAGAAGACATCACTAGGTGCTTCCTAAATATTATGGGGACTTGTCTCTTCTTTCTTTTCTTTTCTTTTTAATAAGTTTCTTTAACAAATCAATGTTTTTTGAAGATTTAGCCTGAGATAATTCCTCAGCACTTGCCAACAATATGGATAAATAATTTTGTGTTACATCCATTTTTCCAAAAACTAAAATTTCAATTTTATAACATATGTTTTATGGATGAGTTGCATAGCGACGTTCCTAAATGCCGATAAAATGCAAAAAATGTCTCTGCAATGCAAGGTTGCATTTAAGACATGTTTAGCATTGCATACGCATTTTTTAAAATTATGAATTGCAACTTGCGTTTAGGAAGTCGGCCTATTTAAACATGTGGAAGTATGGATAATGTGAAATCAATGTTTGCAAATATTTAAGAAATCGTAGTTAGAAATATATAATAAATAATGGCTACCATAGGAATATATATCAAAAGCCTGAGAATCACATACCAAGCGATTTAAGTTTATAACTGTTTTTCGGATTAATATTTAATTTTTATTATATTCTACATTATATAAAAAATTCATTATTTTACAAATTATAATGAAAAACAATAATATAAAATCTTCTTTGGTTTTATTTACTTTTACGTTGCTAATTGACTAAGTGCAAATAGAGAGATTACGCAAGAATACATTAATAAACACAATAAATTTATTTATACTAATAACACTATGCGACAAAAAATTAAATACTGCCGAGTAATTACACTGTCTAAGTTGTACATTTAGTTGAGTAGGACTCAAAAATATTTTTTTTATATTTCTCGAACCCTCCAAACTTGTTTTATTTTACAAAAACTGTTTTTTTTTTTGAACTTTTCACATTTTTACATAATATGAAATACATTTGGTCAATTCACACAAGCCGTTGTATCGTAGTATTGAGTGTATTGTTGTATGATTATACATCAGTGTATGCTTGTTGTTGATAATTTTCATGTAAAAATTTGATACACTTATACATATTTTTTTCATATGTTTTTAAAAGTTGTATTGGTTTCGTGCTATCAAATTGTGTGAATGAAAAAAATTTGTATATGTTTTCAAATGTTTTTCAAAAGTTGTGTTGGTTTCGTGCTATCAAATTGTTTGAATGCTAAAAAAATACATTTGGAATACGAAATACACAATACAGCATAAGGCCCCTTCACACCATCACACAAGTAATATGATCTGTCAAAATTTTGTGTAGAAGAGTACGGATGTGATCGTCTAAACGTACTATGTAATGAAACCATCACACATTGAGAGAAAATACGGATGAAAATTTTGACAGTCGTATGGCTCTCTTCATTTTTTGAAATGATTTAAAAAACAAGCAAGTCGCATTAGATCAGGGATGTATTTTTATGTAAACACATAGAAAAAAAAGTGTAACAGCTGTTCTCATTTTACTTTGTTATTGTCTTATACCGATCATGTAAACACAGAAAAAATAATCATACGACTATTATTCTCTTTTTTGAAATACGGATGGAATTTCATTTTACTTTTTCATCAGACTTTACGTATTACTTGTGTGATCGTGTAAAGGGGCCTATAGCACTGAGCGTTCACAAACAACCAAGAGTATTCAATACAACATACACGATACAAAGTGTGTGAAGTTCAGAATCGGTACAAAAATATTTGAGTAGACAATAACATTGTGCGAAAAGATAAAAAAAAATTTTTGTCTAATAAAACAAGTTTGCAGGGTTTGAGAAATATAAAAAAAATTTTTTGAGGTCTATTCAACTTAACATACAACTTAAGGTATAAACACATAGACGACAGATAACAGAAAGCTGCTAAGTTTAGAATACACACGTTTATATGAAAACGATTATATTGAAGGCAGAACAGAAAAAGCAAAGACAACAACCTAAGCAGTTTCTACCCAAATTAAACTATTTTTTATTTTTGTGAGCAGCTAAAAGCAAATTAGTGATGCAAATACAACATAAGATCATAATAAAAAAAAACAGCTAAAAATACTTATATTATTGAAGAGAAAGAACAATTCTAAAATTAAGAAGTAAAAAGCAATAATAAATAAAATTGAATTATAGATTCAATTTTGTATCTGAATTCATTTGATAAATGTTTTGTGTGTGCGGTTTTTCATAAGTGAGTTTATTTTTGCGTACAAAAAACCTGATAGTGACAACACTGAAAAATATATTTAAATTCAATTTAACTTCAATTGTTTTGATTTTGTGTCAGTCATTTTTTTCTGCTCTGCTTTCAAAAAATTTAAGCAGTCGGCATACGGCAGAAAAAACAGTTGACAGAATTTTCTGTCGAACTGCCGAACTGTTGTCTGTCGTCTATGTGTTTATACCTTTAGTCTATGTAGTTAGGTTAGGTTAGAGGACGTGTACTTGTCAACTGTGACAAGTACAGTACCCGGAGGACGAATTGACCCATTGTACAACGTCCTAGCTTCTCACACCACTCATGTTGTGTGCGTTAATTTTTAACGTGAGTGGCGGGACCTACAATTTAACGTCGACGACTCCGAACGACAGCATTTTTTGAGAAACTTTTTCATGACAAATTTTATTTACTCTCAGAGTTTTTGCCAGAAATCTGCTGAGAAGAAATCGACGAAGAAATATTTTTTTTTTTCATATTTCATTTTGATGCCTGACCTGGGATACGAACCCGGGCTTTACGTCTAATAATAGACTACGACAACTTCAGAGACTATGTAGTTACTCGGGTGTATTTTCATTGTCGCACCGTGTAATTATCAGAACAAATAAATCATTAAACAGAATCGTTTTTCAAATTTATATTTAAAAAATTAAGGCAGAATGCGTACTTTCTTTTCTGCACAAGATTCGACTGATTAGTAAAAAAAATGAAAATTTTTAACAAATTCTCATATTCAAAGTAAACATTTTTGCCCTCGAAATCCGAGGAAAGATATAGTCCCCTTATCGTGACTATATTAAAAACAATTTTTTTTTTGCATTTAGTTAGTATTTTTAATATCGACACTAATAATCTGTAGATAATAGTGGTAACCGCTATTGCGGTGGTCGACATCGACCAGCTGATGTTCCCGAAAAATCGATTTCTTTTTGTTCAATAATCGGAATACGGTCATCATATAGAGTTGGTGCCTGAAGAATGATGCCTGCTGTTCCAGCTAATACTGCCAGCGTAAAAATCCATAAAAAGAGTCGATCAAGTACCATGGCAACGTATTTCCAATCCTCTTTAACCTAAAAATAGAAAACAACATATTAAAATTTATTCTAAAAAATTAATTTGATCTGTATAAATATATGTATGTATACAGGGGTGGACATATAGTTAAAACAATTTCTATATATTTGAATTATTTAGTGAAAGTCTTGTTTTTCAAGTGAGCACATAATTAAAACATTTTTACATACATAATTGGTCATTACAACCCTTCAGTCAGATTACGACCTAGCTTCGCACGCCACTTATGTTGTGTGTGCTAATTTTATACGTGAGTGGCGGGACCTATAGTTTAACGTCGACTCCGAACGACAGGTATGAGAAGCTCTTCATGGCAAATTTATTTACTCTCAGAGTTTTTGCCAGAAATCTGCTGAAAGGCAGTCGCCGAAGAAATATTTTTTTTTTTCATATTTCGTTTTGATGCCTAACCTGGGTTACGAACCCGGGCTTTACGTCTAATAAGCCAACACACTACCTACTAGACTACGGCAACTAGTTTTTAGTTTTGCTAATTTAAATTTTTTATATCTGATTTGGTTTGCTTTTTGTAAATTTATTGGTAAGTGATAAATGGTAAATGATATCAGAAAAAACGTGTACAAAAATTAATGATAAAAAACGGCAAAAGGGCTAAAGTTGTTACAAAGACGAAAGAAAGATAAAAGAACTTCAGAGGAGCTGGCAAGTCGGTAAATGAAATTTCTCAGTCGCTTAGTTGCTCTATAGCAGCGGTGTGCACCACAGCTATCAAATAAATAAAGCACCAAATCGTCGAATATTAAAAGGAAAAAATCGTCAAAACCGTCGAAATGGTTCATTGAAATCGTAAGTAAAAATAAATAAAACGTTTTTCTTTTAAGTTATTTCTGTAGTAGTAAAACATAAAAACTAAATCACTGTACATATTTTAGTTTTAAAAATTTGTTAAAAATTAATTTAAAATATAAGTACTTGTATGTTTAAAAAATATAGCTGCATAGTTTAAAAATATAGATTAGAATTAATCATCTTAATTAATTCAGGTACAACTTTCAAGTCGAAACCGTTACAATTGCTAAATCTTAATTTTTTTAGATTAACTCGACTAAATACTCCCTCTACATTAGCTGAAGAATATTGTAATACCAAAGACTATCCTAATATATATTATAAATCTTTCTGTAAGTCTGTTTTTTTGTTTGTTTGTTTGTTTGTTGGTTTGTTTGTTAGTCAATCACGTCTAAACGCCTGGACCGATTTTCTTGAAATTTGGGATATAGATCGAGCTTTTGTCGGTGCAGGTTATAGGCTATAAATCTTTTCAAATTTTTGACCAAAAGGGGACAAAAAATGGGTCAAAGGGGGAAAAAATGGGCAAAAATTAGTACTTTTATGCATAAATGCTTTATTTTATCTGTTTTATAGGTAATTTTTTACGATTTAGCTTGGTTAAGTTTCCCAAATAGCTATTGGAGGTGTTCCGTTTCTAAAGTTGAACCAAAAGGGGTCCAAAAAGGGGGAAAGGGGCCAAAAACGGGCAAATTGAGTGCATAGCCAATCACGCCTGGACCGATTTTCTTGAAATTTGGGATATAGATCGAGCTTTTGTCGGTGCAGGTTATCTGCCGGGGAAGGTTTCTAAGTTGGTATGACAAATTTCCGACAGGTGGCGCCACTGAAAATTACTAAAAATGAATTAAATCGTAAACTATGCACTTGATCATGTTATGATTTTTAGCAAAGTTGTTGCGCATGAGCCGACGAAGGTTTCTAAGTTGGTATGACCAATATCCGACAGGTGGCGCCACTGAAAATTACAAAATATGAATTAAATCGTAAACTGTGTATTTGATCATGATATGATCTTTAGCAAAGTTTTTGCGGATGAGTCGACGGGATTTCTAAGTTGGTGCGATTAATTTCCGATAGATGGCGCCACTGAAAATTATTCAAAATGAATGACAAGTAATTGGTCGACCTACACCTCAAGCACGGAAGAAAAGAGCATTACGAGCCTCAAAATCAGACTAGCAACGAGCATTGAGACTGGAAAATCTTCGAGTACATGCCGCTGAGACCCGTTCGAGAGAAGTGAGATTAGAAAATGAACGAATGTGTATTACTCAGGCCCGTTCTTCTGAATCATCTGGACAACGGGAAACAAATTCAATAAAATGATTCAAAATTAATTGGATATTTGTGTAATGTCTTTCCTTCAAATTTATTTTAGTTGGCGGAGCAGCAACGCGCGCAGGGTACAGCTAGTAAATATATAAAGATGTTGCACTGCCATACATTGTACTTCCAGTACAAAATTTGTCGATGGCAGTACGGCTACTGCCACTTCCCAGCAGTCCGCAGGTTATTACAGTTTAAAACTCATCCAAATGTATACTATTATGTCAATAGGAAAACATAAAATAAAATTGGTTAAGAGCATACAACTAGCATCCGATTCGGATGAGTCCTATTGCTATTAAAGAATTAATCCTAATCCTATTGCGAATTAAAGAACAAGACAAAATCGAATAAAATGTTGCCATCGTACTTACATCTGAATTGGATGGCTAAGTAATGTAGCATCATATTGTTAATATAGTTTTGTTGTCTGTTTTGGTTCAGCCGATGTCCCGTTATTTATTTTTTGGTGTTTCTTTGTTTTTTCTATTCTTTCAAAGTAAAATTTCATATTGTAAAGTGTTTTTGAATATACAAGTGGTTTAAAAAATACTTGTATTAAAATTCAATGTCTTATATGTTCGTAAAAGGCATTTTGATTGTTTTAATATTCAAGTAAATAATTTAAATGATAGGGAAAGAGAATGACTTTTTTATGGACTTAAAGCTATAATTGATTGTCGCCGTAGTCTAGTAGGTAGTGTGTTGGCTTATTAGACGTAAAGCCCGGGTTCATATCCCAGGTCAGGCATCAAAACGAAATATGAAAAAAAAATATTTCTTCGGCGATTTCCTCTCGGCAGATTTCTGGCAAAAACTCTGAGTAAATGAAATTTGCCTTGAAAAAGTCTCTCAAAAAAAAATTTTGTCACAGTTGACAAGTACACGTCCTCTAACCTAACCTAAATCTATAATTTAAAAAAATAAAGGGTGATTATTAGTATGTGACGAAATTTATCAACCAGAATTAGACACTAGTAAATAAATATCTAAAACACATTCCTTAATTATTAAGTCAAAGATGAAAGTATACATCATACATGTATGTTGATGAGATGGAAATCAAAATAGCGTATAAAACTAAAGCCGAAAGTCCATACCATCCGTTTCATGCGAGCTTGCGTTACATGCGATTCTTGCATTCTATGCGGTTTTTATTGCAAGTTACACACAATGCGTTTTATGCAACTGGTTTTTTGTTTTGATCAGCTGTTGTGGTAAACAACAAACAAGTTTTGGGAAAAATAGAAAAGCAAATTGTAATTTTAAAAGAATTTATGGCATTAATTACAAATTTATGAGTTTACATAAATGATATTTTGTGCTGCTAATGCCTACGAAAAGCTTCAAAAGAACTCAAGACGAGTGTTTTCAATTAATTTCTCCCCCATTGCTCTTGTTTACAAATTTATAAATTCAAAACAGATGATACTCAGTACATAAAAACAATCGATAACTAGTATACATATTTTGTTCATGAAATAAATATGTTAAAAAATGTATTTTAATGTATTTTACTCTTAAATTGTTAGTATAATTTGTTATGAAATATGTTTTTATTAATATTTTTATAATGCAAATTAAAAAAATGCGAAAATAATAATGCACTATTTATATTTATCTAAACATATTTATCGAAATAATTCACAATAGAATATAATTTGTCATCTCTAGTACTACAAAACAGCTGATATTTTTTTAGCAATGCATGAGTCGTATAGAAAAGTAGAAAGTAAACCTACTTGATGCATTCTATGCATTTTCTTCTGTAACTTGTCACAAACAACTACACTGATTCTACTTTTTCGATATACGCATGTAACGCAAGCTCGCATGAAACGGATGGTATGAACTTTCGGATTAACACTTTCGATTCGCACCGAATTATAATGTTATTTTTTAGACTATTCAATTATGTATGTATGTATTTACCATATGTGTCTATTTTTGTACAGAATGAAGTTGTAATAAAACGAATGCTTTTTTTGTTTAGTATTTATTAAATTTATTTATCATTTTAACGGTTCAAAATTTTAACTTTTTCCATACTGGATAATTTGAATTTGTATGTTTCCCATGTGGAATGCTTCCGTAGTAAAACAACAATTAGTAAATTAAGCATCTCCATTCTGTGTTTATAACATTCGTTATTTTCATCAAACCCAAAGGAATAAATTGTATTTTTTGTGCAACTTACGCATTGGTCAACTACAAATGGTTTTATGTTTTTTATAGATTTACTTAAAAAAAAAAAATTTTCGAAGACTTATATGAATTTTGCAAACTTCAAGAAATAAATCAGATGGAGCGCACAAACTTCCAAAGTCGGAATCTTTTGTATAATTTTTTGCATGAACGAACATTTCTGAAGGATATGACAAAATTTGCGCTGGTTTGATTATATCCACACGACATTTAACGCATGATATTCGTTGAGCTATGTAACCAACAAAATAGCGACTTGATGTTAACTCAATTGGCACATTGTTGGACGTAAAACAATCGGTGCCTTCATTAAAATATTCTTTATTTTCATCGTATATATCTGCGACATCTATATCAGGGGTATGGGTACTTTCTGATATATTTCCAGTCCTATCAATATCTTCTAAAAATATGATTTATGATTTTAATTATATATTATATTTATTAAACGTTTTGTTTGAGCATGCACTACAATTTTTAAATTCACATTTTTTATAAAACAATTTTTCAGTTTCAAATGTCAACACAAAATGTGGATTTTTTATTTCGGTGCGAATCGATATAGTTTCATTTCTACAACAATAAAACACATATTCTTACCCTACAATAAAACAAACGGTAATATTTCTTTTCCACAGGCTATTTGCACATACATTTTGTGAAAACAAGACATCTTTCAGTTTGTTTATTATTTTATTTGGCAAGCAATTTACAAGCACACACGTATACACGCATATGAGAATAAATTGCTTAGAGAAGAGAACAATACGTTCTCTGAGTATAATAAGTTCTCTGAGTACAATAAGTGGCAGTAGCCGTACTGCCAACGACAAATTTGGCACTGGCAGTACAATGTATGTCAGTGCAACATCTTCATATATTTATAGTCTTTGATCTCATCGCGATGAGAGCAACGCATTGTAACGCTCTTCGTTTCTGTTTCCTTCCCTCCTATCTTTCCCCCCGCGTCATGAAATATTTTTGAAAAATATTCCAAAATATGTTAAAATGCACATTCTTTATACTTTATTTTCTTTGCTTTAACCCACTAAAAAACCACCCCTACGATTCGAACCTATTTGTCCTATGGTACTACCGTTAAGTATTTCATCACAGGACGAGTTCTAGTCTATTGACTACTACAATCGATTTCTATCCCTTTCAATCCTACGAATTCTCTCTATCTTTCTCAATTCTTGCATCACATTTGCAGACAGCATCTTGACACAATGCCAAACTTCAACAGACCGCAGCATATGCGAAACTATATTGTCTGGTGTCACTCTTTCATTTATCATCGTCTCTAACAACTCACGTTATAATTCAAATCTATGGCAATAAAAGAAAATATGCTCAGCATTCTCATTTCCATTATCGCAGAAGGAACAAGTTACCTCATTGTCATGTCCATATTTACAGAGATATTCCCTGAAGAGGCTTGCCCTGTCAAAAACTGTATCATGTAAAAGTCAACATGACCGTGTCTCCTTTCAACCCAACTTTGCACATTTCCGATAAGTCTATGTGTCCATCGGCCCTTCGTTGCAGTATCCCATCTAATCTGCCATTCTTATAAACTCCTCTGTCTTTCCTCCCTTCGTTCCTCAGTTGTCAAAGTTCTACCAACAAACCTAACTCTATCATATATCCTTTTCAGCTCCATAGCCATAATATCAGGTGGAGTTATACCTGATATGACACCAATAGCCTCACATGAAACTGTGCGGAAACCACTAGCAACCCTAAGGGCGCTTAGAGATCTTGCAGCCCTAGCGTAGGTTCTAATACCCAACGCCGGTCCCCACACAGGTGCTGCATACATCATTATAGACTGCGTAACCTTTGCCAATAACAGTCTTCTGCTCTGATTTGGCCCTCCTATATTAGCCATAATGCGGGATAACGCCGCATTCACTCGAGCAGCTTTCTCACAAGCCTTCTCAATATTAGTTCTAAAATTGAATCTTGCGTCAATCATTACTCCTAAATATCTAAGCGCTGACTGAGAGGTTATATTATGTCCGTCTATATTAAATGTGATAAATTCAATTTTCTTCCTACTCGTTACCAAAATAGCCTCAGTTTTCTGTCCAGCTAGTTGAAGATTCGCTGACCTAAGCCAGTTCTTTATTCTAGCCAACGTGGTCATACACGTAGCCTCAATTTGATGCAATTCTTTCGCCACAATTGTTACTGCTATATATATATTCCATTTTCTCGGAAAAACTCCATCGTTAAAACACTTCATGTACATCTCTGTAAAGGGTCGAACATTGTGCTTAATTGCTATTTTAAGAGCCCGGTTCGGAATTCTGTCAAGACCTGGAGCCTTAGCGTTTCCAACACGTTCCGACGCTAGCATCACCTCATTGTCTGTCACTGGATCTATGGCATCCATAGAATTCGCATTCTCGTCTACTGTTACATTTTCTCTCTCAATGCTCTGTATCGAAAAAAGAGTTTCAACCACATTTCTCAGAAATAATGGGCATGTTGGCGCTTGTCCTCTACAACTTCTTATTTTGGACATAACCACCTTATACGCACCTCTCCATGTATTTTCATCGACTTTATCGCATAGCTCCTTAAAGCAGAACGATTTGCTTCTCTTAATAGCCATCTTAAGTTCTCTACATTTGGCTTTAAAAACGGCCCTTAATCTTTCGTTGTCAGCTTCACCTTTACTCCTTTGGTAATGTCTTCTCGCACTATGTCAATCGCGTCTTAGTACCGCAATTTCGCTGTTCCACCAATACACTGGTCTTCGGGTGGAAGTGCTTCTCCTTCTTACCATAGCAGCGTCACAAGCCCTGCTAATATGTTCCACTAATAGTTTTGCTCGTTTATTTGCGTCACTCGAATCAGTTATATTTTCGTCCAGCATTTGCCCAAATATTTCTTCATCCATGGTTTCATCTTTCCACCCTTTCGTCTGGGCTTTCATTATACGTCTGCTTCTCTCCCGTACTGGTCTTACACTGCTGATGTCTATTATAATCGCCAAATGATCACTGTGGGTATATGTACCGCTTACTCGCCAATTAGTTTTTGCAGCTAAACCTGGGCTCACAAAAGCTATGTCAATAATGGAGCCGCGTCCATTCTCCTCAAAAGTATTCTTTGCTCCCCTGTTTAATAAAACCACGTCAAGTATAGAGAAGGCTTTAAGCAACGCATGACCCCGTTGGTTTGTGCTCTTGCTTCCCCATTCCAAGGCCCATTGCTTAAAATCTCCCGCTATCATATTTGGCGTCGTTGTGAGAACATCCTTAACCAAGTTGTCAAGTATTTGTTCATACTCCACTAGAGGTATACTTGGTGGTACATAACAGCTATAGATGTGTATCCCACAAATCTTCGTCATAGTATAATATTTCCTGTTCACTAGTGGCTTATCCTGGTGAGTTTTATTTCCACACGCCCACACCGCTACCTTTCCCGTTAGGTCCTCGACCCACGTTCCAAGACATGGGTTTCTGTACTGCTCACATATTATCGGAACATCCACTTTCTTCTCATATACAGTTTGTTTTAGGAGTTCCTACGCAGCTTCGAGTGTAGCTTCGGCTGTGTGGCACGTAGCGCCGTCCTGTTGAAACCAAGTGTTGCCAATATCCTCCTCTTTAATTTTTGTGAACAAAAATTCGTTCAACATGGCCCGATAACGATCGCCATTGACTGTAACGGCCACTCCTTGCTAATTTTCGAAGAATTATGGCCCAATTATGCCTCTGGACCAAAATCCGCACCAAACAGTGACTCGTTTTGGGTGCATCGGCTTTTCAATGTATGCGTGCGGGCCCCAAATGCGACAATTTTGCTTGTTTACATATCCGCCAAGATCAAAATGAGCTTCATCTGAAAAGATGATTTTTTTTTGCCAAAATCGGCATCTTCTGTAAGTCGATCGCACTCCCACTTAGCGTCAATTGGCTTCAACTCCTGAACCAATTGGACTTTGTATGGCGTCATACCAAGGTCTTTATGCAAAATTCGTCTCAATGATGTCTCCGAAATGTTCAATTGTTGAGAACGAAGGTGAATTGATGTTGATGGCGCTTCACGCACACTTTCTGCCACAGCAGCAATATTCTCGGGTGTACGCACTGTTTTTGGCTTTTCATGCTTTGGTTTATCGATGAGGATGCCAGTTTTTTTCACTTTTTTCACAAGATAACGAACATACGGAGCTGACGGTGCTTCTCTTCTTCCAAAATCCGTACGCAATTTTCGCACACATTTTGCAACATTACCATGATTTTCAAAGTAATGTCGCAATATTTCCCAGCGTTGTTCAAGCGTATACACAACCATATTCGTTCAGCGGAAGGATAAAACTAATTATCTGTCAAATCAGACATGAGCTAAGTGTTACCATTCACGAAATAAGCACTAGTTGAAAAAAAAAAACGTTAGATGGCGGACCCGATATTAACTACCAAACCGCCTGACCAACCCTCCAAATGCGAACTCCACCACCATACGTGCTTGGCACAGTCGGTATTTAAATATTTCTTGCTGATTATTTAACTGCATGGTTTCTTTAGATTTTTGTTTAAAGAAAACGCATCATCGCCATTGAAATAGCAAAGTATTTTGCTTTCTCGACAAGGAGTGAGCTCCTTACTTTTTGGGACATTAACGTTCCCACTTTCAATGGAGTTGTATTTATCGATAGTATCGATAGATTGCATTATCGCCTTTTCATTTGAAATTTCAACATCCACAAATGTGAATCGACAATGAGCATCAACTGCTGCAAAACGCACTTTAGAATCCTTTAAAACTGTAGAATTACGATCCACTGTTTAATAGGGCATTAATGCAAATATGTTTTCCATCTAAAGTGCATAGAATTTAAAGAAATTGCCACATATAACAATGTTCACCACTTTTCTTCTGTATCAGGAATCTGTAAAATATATATTTATAAATTTTTTTATGGCCTTAAAACAATAGAATTTGTGGAATACTTAGAAAACAAAAGTCCTAACTAACATGGGTGTAAAGAATACCAAAAAATTAAAAGGCCAAAAAGTACGTCCGTCTCCGACAAACTTGACGAACCTGTTGAAAAACACATACATACATACATAATTGGTCATTACATTACAACCCTTCAGTCAGGATTATTGTCCTAGTTTCTCACACCACTTATGTTGTGTGTGTTAACTTTTATACATAAGTGGAGGGCCCTACAGTTTAAAGTCGACTCCGAACGACAGATTTTTTTGAGAAACTTTTCATGGCAATTTTATTTACTCTCTGAGTTTTTGCCAGAAATCTGCTGAGAGGAAATCGCCGAAGAAATACTTTTGTATTTTGTTTTGATGTCTGGCCTCGAACCCTGGCTTTACGTCTAATAAGCCAACACACTACCTACTAGACTACGGCGACTTCTGTTGAAAAAATAGTAATAAATAATAATAATAAGTGAAAAACAAACAAAAAATGAGGTCACTAATTGGGGGATGTGCATATGAGCTGATGGTTGAAATCCAAACCTCATATGCCAAAAAAATACAGGAGCTACGCAAGAACCAAATTCGCCCACTGACTATCATTTCGCAGTCACCTAGTGGTATTAATAACATGACTACTTTTTTTTCAGATATTTTAAGTATGGCACTGAAAGATACAGAAATAGAATTTGACACAGGCTGACGCTGATCTGCTTCAATATAAAAATTAGATTAAAAAGAACCTGAATTACGTTTTATTTGTTTTACCTAGTTATGTATGTAATTAGAAGTCGCCGTAGTCTAGTAGATAGTGTGTTGGCTTATTAGACGTAAAGCCCGGGTTCGTATCCCAGGTCAGGCATCAAAACGAAATATGAAAAAAATATTTCTTCGGCGATTTCCTCTCAGCAGATTTCTGTCAAAAACTCTGAGAGTAAATAAAATTTGCCATGAAAAGTTTTCTCCAAAATCTGTCGTTCGGAGTCGACGTTAAATTGTAAGTCCCAGCACTCACGTATAAAATTAATGCACACAACATGAGTTGTGTGAGAAGCTAGGACGTTGTAAAATGGGTCAATTCGACCTCCGGGTACTGTACTTGTCACAGTTGACAAGTACACGTCCTCTAACCTAACATATGAATGTAATTTCTTATAATAATATTTATATTAAAACTTTCTTGATTTTATTTAACAAATTTTTTATGACTATACTTTTATGACTAAACCCGACTGGGTACGTCCTATAAACCGAAAACTAGTGAAATTGAAAATTTGCGCATAGTACCTCTAAATAGTCACTCTTCAAGGAATTGTTGTATGGCCCGATCTACTCTGGGGATAAATAAGAAATTGTACTTCTTGGTATTCTTGTCAGAAATTCCAAAATGTTAAAGGAATCACCAGAAGCCAGGTACCTCAAAGTTATTACTAACTTTGTTCAGGCAGAAATTGCAACCCACATGCGTGTGTAAATTTTTTAATTTGCGGTTCAACCTGAACGCATATACGTAGGTATATAAAACAATTAAGGTTTGTAATAAAATATTGATTAAAGAATTTATTCGAATTGGTTTATGTTCAACCGACAAATATTATTCAAATATTTAACCTCGTCTTCCCAAAGCAAATCTTTTAGCAACTGCGCTTCAATACCCAACACTTCTCTTAAACACTTTTTATTACATTCTTCTATTTCACTTTCTTCAATATTTTTTTTTTTTTTTTAGTAGTAAACAAATTTTTTAAGTTTACGCTTCGACGACATTTTAGTGGTATGTGTAAACACAAATGGCAAGAGATCCGACTATTTCGAAAAATTTTTCGTTGATAATAAGTATACAATACTGGCATGTGTACAGACAGTGCAATCTGCTAAAAGCTGAATTAGTTTCATCACATGGTATTAAGTGAGAAAACAAAATACGCCCGCAACTTCCAGCAAAACCGCAGTCAAAAAAAGATAGCCTATAAGAAAATAAACAGCCGCTACTTCAAATACTGTCAATTACATTTAAACATAGGGGCAATTTCGTGTCAAGTGACCCAATTTTTAAAATCGATGTCTTCCGATTTGTCACGCATCCCATTAAGTGACCACAAAGCTCTTAAAGGAAAAGAACTAAGCTTTCTTTGAGCAAAAAAAAAAACATCCATTAAAAAAAAATATAGTGCATATGGTAAAATTTAAAAACTTTGGTTTTGAGTTAAAATATTTTTTTTTATAGATATGCCTCTTGCTACTAAGTGCCCACAAAGACCTTAAAGGAAATGGTCTAAGTTTTCTTTTGAGGAAAAATAAAAAAAAATCCATTTCGAAATAAATGGGGGAAAATGAAAATGGTACATGTGCCAAATATTGAAAAATCTTATTCTTGAGTTAAAAAATAATTTTTTTGATAGATATCCCACTCGCATCCCATTAAGCGATTATGAAGGCCTTAAAGGAAATTTTATAAGCTTTCTTTTAAGCAAAAAAGGAAAGGGCCTAAATTTAAAAAAAATTAAAAAAAAAAATTAATTTTTAAAAAAAATTAAAAAAATTAAAAAAATTTTTTTTTAAAAATTAAAAAAATTATTTTTGGAAGGATTGAAGAAATAGCTATCTAATATCCTTTGGAAAATTTTTGATAGGACCAATAAGTTACACACATTTTAAAAAAACCCTGTATGACCAAAATGTCCAACTTTGACCCCCTCTAACTCCAGCAGTTCTTGACTGATAGAGCTGAAAATTTGTGTCTGGCCAACTATCCAATAGTACTAACCTTGGTGCAAATTTCATCCAAATCGGAAGACATCGATTTTAAAAATTGGGTCACTTGACACGAAATTGCCCTTATGTAAATAGCCCTTTCTGGTTTTATGTTTCTTTTACTTTTTGTTCCTATTACATGTATAATACAATATTGCACATGTGACACTATTATTGTGTTTTATGAATAAATAGCAATCAAAAACTCTAAATCGAAAGGTGTGTATTTTTGCAAAACAATAAATAAGTAATATTTGAAATCTAATAACTTTGAATTGCTTTATGCACCCTCTATATATTTTGTATTAAATTGAACTTCAATCGCACTGGTCTATTTGTTAAAAATAAAATATGTATTAAGCGCTACTTGATTTTACTTTTCGGACCAGTAACGTCCTATTATTGAACGAATATCATATGTTCTTACACAAATAATTGTGATATTTTATTGCAATTAACATTTTCAAAACTAGTTTTTTGTAAAATGACAGTGTTAAGGAATTAATATTGTAGTGTAGTGTATTAGTGGAATAGTGTTGAGTAGTGTATTAATGAAATCATGCTGATCATTTATTAAAAATTAACTAAATATAAAAATGAGTCAAACAAAGAATAAACAAGAGTCAACCAACTTTAAAAACCAAAATACAAATAAACTGTCGTGTCAACATAGGTCAGTACTGAACTTCGTTCGATACTTTAGAGCAATCTGATATCTTAGAAAAACACAATGATTGCTCGCGTATTATACTTCGTAAATTTGATAAAATATGAATCGTTTGCAAATTCCAAAATAATATGATATAATATTTTGTAAAATAAATTGTAAATATTTTTAAGTTTAGGAATTAGAAATTCTCATTGTTAGTATTTAAGCGAGGAGTTTTTAATAAATAAACGGATTATAATTTTGAACTTCAAACAGAAAAGATCGTTGTTTGATTTTCACTACAATATCACTTAGTGGATTTTGAAAGTTTTCTATCCTGGGAGACGAATGTTTCGCTAACGCTGTTGACACCAATCGGGAGAAGTTTAACCTTTTGTGGCGAGTATTTCGTGATGAAAAATTTCAAAGATACCAAAGGATTAGATCTCGCAGATCAGCCATGCGGATCATTGCGAGATTTGGCTCGACCGACCCGGCTCTCCTCTCAGAGGACGAGAAGGGTAGCCTTGCCTGGGCTAAGGCCCATCAAAATGATCGCCCCCCCGGCTCTCCGATTACGGCAGAGACAGCCCCAAAGAGGCAAAGATCAATCGAGCTTAACGCTCCACTCCAGCCTCCCAAACGCCCAAAGGTGACCAACCCTAACATCCCCCCCCCTGCAAGACCCCGTCCGTCGACGCTACCCAGACGTCCCGACCCCAGCAAACCTCCAAAGCCTTTAAGTGAGGTATTAAAGGAAGGTTTGACCTGGGCAATCGTTGACCAGAGCCACCCTGATGGTTCCATTGCTCCCACCAAGTGGAAGCTGGTGGAACATGCGCTCTTGGACGTCTTCCTTGGAGTAATGGACTCCAACCCTGGCCCTTCACCCGGCTGTACTGATGCGGGGTGGTATCAAGGGCACATCAAGATGATAGCTTGCTCGGATCTCCGCTCTATGGAGCTCTACAAGGAGTCTATCAGTAGGATTGGTGAAGTCTGGCCAGGAGCTAAGCTTGCTGCCGTCCCTCCGGACCAGATTCCCAACCGCCCCCGATCCAAGGCGAGAATTCCGACCGGGCCATCAGACCCGGAAACCATGCTGAGGATCCTCAAGGCCAGCAACACGGACCTGCCCACCCATAACTGGAGGGTGGCTAAAGTTTCTGACCAGTGGGGTGATTACCGCGAAGCGGTGATCATTCTGAATGAGGAGTCACTTCCGCTTATCAATGCCCGAGGGGGCGTGATAAAATATGGTTTTAGCTCAATCGAGCTAAGGGTCTATAAGTCGGATTCCCGCGTTGCCGCACATCCCCCAACAGATTCCATCCCCGTAGATCCCGTCCCATCCCAACCCATCCCACAGAAACCTACCCCATCTGATCCTGCCCCATCCGACCCTACCCCCGGACCCCTCGAACCCGTCGAAGACGTCGAGTGCAGAAGCGTGTGTAGTCATTCTTCTCGACGCTCCTCATCCAGCAAGAAGTCCAACTCTGAGCTGGTGGGGGAATTCTTCGACGGCATTGACATTGACGCGGGTGCAACCTCACCGTTGTCAGACGAAGAGGACGCTGACGTGACAGTGGTTGATTCTCTGACCAATGCTGAGAATCATCCAAATTAATCTACAGCACTCTAAAACAGCCTCCGCCGAGGAGGATGGATTGTAGACGGTAAGGTTTGCGGACTCAACATCAAAGGATATCGCTTAGCGTATATCCAGAACTCAGGTAAGCCTAGGGCTTGTGTCATGGTTAAGAATAGTATTAACGCTCTTCTCCTTCACAGGTTCAGCGATAAAGACACCGTCACCATGGTCGTCGAGATGAACTCGATGACCATCTGGATCACGTCATCGTATCTGGCGCATGACTATGGGCTCTCTCCCCCTCAGGAGCCCATCGGTCGACTAGTGGCAGATGCGAGACTGCGCGGAGTTCCGGTCATCATCGGTGCGGATGCCAACTCCCACCACACGATGTGGGGCAGTTCCGGTACCAACGAACGGGGTGAGTGCCTCTTTGATTTTATTATGAGTAATAACCTAGTCATAGCAAATCGGGGCGATGAACCAACCTTCCTTACTTCAAACAGAAAGGAGGTGTTGGACGTTACTCTGGTCAGCTCCGATTTCTCTACTAACCTTAAGGACTGGTTTGTATCTCAGGAATGCTCCTTTTCGGACCATAGATACATTACCTTCACTATCGACACGAACGAGTCTCCCCCTGCCATGACCCCTCCGGTCAACAGGAGGAACACGAATTGGACCATTTTTAGAGAGAAACTGCGCAGCAGCCTTCCCTCTACCCCCCCGACTATAACGACCCGTTTCGACGTGGATAGGGCTGCGGACACACTGTCAACCGCGCTTAGGGCGGCAGCCACATCCTCCGTCAAACCCGCTGCCCATAGGGGCAAACGAAAACCGCCCTGGTGGAGCCAAGAGATCGATGATCTACACCGATCTTGTGGCAGGCTCTTTAATAGGGCGAAGGCGACAGGCGAATGGTCAATCTACAAGGCCAAAAAGAGGGAACTTAAATACGCTATAAGGCGAGCGAAGAGGGCCTCGTGGAGGAACTACTGCGCCAGAGTAGAATCCTCTGCCGAAACGGGCCGTCTCCGTAAAATTCTAAGTTCCACTCACAAATCCCTTGACTGTATCCGACGGACTGACGGATGCTGGACTACGTCCAGTTTGGAGACGCTTGAGCTTCTCCTTGACACTCACTTTCCAGGTAGTGCCACCCTGGGTGGTCAGGCCTTTTATCAGGTCAACGAATCACTGTCTGGAAACTGTTCCCCCCTGACTCTCACCCTTGGCCAAGTGCAGTGGGCTGTTAGGTCTTTCGAACCATTCAAGTCACCAGGACCGGATGGTATTATCCCGGGTGACATTCAACATGGGGAGGAGATAATCCTCCCTTGGTTGCTTGCCATCTACAATGCTAGTCTTAGGCTCCTTTATATCCCTTGGAGCTGGAGAATATCTAGGGTGATTTTCATTCCCAAAGCTGGGAAACCGTCCCATACTGGGGCGAATGACTATAGACCCATAAGTCTGTGTTCCTTTCTTTTGAAGACACTGGAAAGAGTCCTTGATGTTCATATTAGCGCCTCGATTGATCCAGCGCTTCTATCCGCTTCCCAACATGCGTATACGAGAGGTAAATCAGTGGAGACTGCACTTCACTCCCTTATCTCTTGGGTGGAAAAGTCCATGCACGTTCAGGAATACACTTTGGCCATTTTTCTGGATATTGAGGGTGCATTTAATAACGTCGACCCGGACGCTATCCTTAGGGCTCTTGGTTCTCTGAACTTGGGACAGAATCTGGTCAGGTTCATCGAGCTTCTCCTCAAGTCGAGGATAGTAACCTCCACAGTGGGGGCCACTAATTGTCAGAGAATGGTTCGTAGGGGCACACCGCAAGGCGGTGTTCTATCACCACTTCTCTGGAACCTTGCAGTCAACTCTCTCTTGAGAGGGCTGGAACACTCTGGCAACGAAGTCATAGCTTACGCTGACGACATTGCCATTGCTGCGTCGGGAATTTGTCCGCAGACACTGTCGGATAAGTTGAACTTGGCGCTGTCAATCGTACTGGACTGGTGTAGGGATTTTGGACTGTCTATCAACCCCTCTAAGACCGACACGATCCTTTTTACGAGGAAATATAAAGTTCCGACCTTCTCTCTTCCCATGATACGTGGGACCAGACTTACGTTGAGTCCCGAGGTTAAATATCTGGGCCTGATCCTCGATCCCAAACTCAACTGGAGGGCGAATCTGGCTGCTAGGGCACGCAAGGCGGCGTGTGCTGCTTACTCCTGCAGTAGAGCGGTCGGAACCAGATGGGGTCTTCGCCCAAGGATCATGCGTTGGATATATTCTACGGTCATCGAACCCAACCTCTTATACGGCGTTGCTTTCTGGTGGACTGCTCTGGACAGACAACACAACGTCAGACTCCTTGACAAGGTCAGAAGGTCTGCCGCCATTTACATAACTGGTGCTCTACGCACCACCCCCACGAAAGCCTTGTTCGCGATGCTCAACTGGCTTCCTACTGTGCTTCTCGCTAAGCAGGCGGCCAAGTTTACTGCGACTAGACTTAATGCTTTGTCTCGCTGGCACATTATACCTTCTGGACACTCCACTATTCTGGAGGTCGATCCGGTGGCCCCTGCGAACATGGACTATATCACTGCTGAATATTGTCTTGACAGATGTTTCCACTCTCTGATTCCGAATAGGAATGACTGGAATCCTAATACGGTCATCCCCCCGGAAGTCCTGGATATATATACCGACGGCTCTAAAATCGACAATGGTGTTGGAAGCGGTATCTACTCTGGGAAACTGAACCTGAATATTTCTCTCCGTCTGCCGGACTACTGCAGCGTGTTTCAGGCGGAGGTGATGGCGATCTACCGAGCCGCTCAATGGATCCTCGTCAACGATGCTCCTTTCACTCGCGTCTCGGTCTTCTCTGACAGTCAGGCCGCGATAAAGTCTCTATCGGGTTTCGTGATTAACTCTAGGATCGTTAGGGAATGTCGTCGCTGTCTAGACCTTCTTTCGGGGCGCTTCACCAGTGTCTCTTTGGTGTGGGTCCCCGGGCATAGTGAAATTCCGGGTAACTGCAGAGCCGACGAGCTCGCCAGAGCTGGTGCGCTCCTGCCGGAATCCTCTTCTGTTGAATTGGGTATACCACTTGCCTCGGTCAAACTGACCATTGCGCGGAAATTCTTTCGAGACGCCAACCTATCCTGGGTCAACGAGGAGTCCTGCTCCACCGCTAGGCTCACCTGGCCCTTGATGGATAAAAGGCGTACCAACCAATTACTTGGCCTTGGTCGTGACGTCATCTCGACTACGGTGGCCGTGCTTACGGGTCATTGCGTCATGGGCAGACACGCGGAAAGAATGAGGCTCCCTTTTAACGATTTCTGTCGTGGATGCAGGTCCTCTGAGGAGGAGGAGACTGTTATTCACTTTCTTTGTCAGTGCCCGTCTCTTGCTAGGTGTAGATATAGGTTATTTGGCTCCCCATTCCTTGTTAGCTTAACGGAGCTATCATCCATTGATATCAAGGATATAGCTTCGTTCATCAAACTTTCTGGCTGGTTTTCCAGTGCGGGGTAGTCGTGCTTCCGTTGTGCAGCCCTTGCGCTGACCAACTTCTTCCTTTTCCCTGATTGTGGAGGAACTTGGTCAGTACAGGGACTGCGTTCACCCGTGGCATCACAACGGGCCGCTATGCGTGCTCAAGTGAGCTTTGTGACATCAGAGCTACCACTCCGACCTAACCTAACCTAAAGGATTAGAGTGGATGGATACTTGGTGGCCAGATGACAAACTTTGGAATCGGTTCCGTCCATCATTGAAACTGTACCCAAGCTCTAGTACGTGATAGTAGAAACGACTGTTGCTATGAATATGAGCTGAAGAAAACGTCTCATAACGAGAATCAGTTTGTGTTCGTATATATTATATAGTATATACGCACGCCATCAAATCGAAAGTAGTACCAAAGAATATGGATATAAAGAATGCGCATCATGTAGAAGTAAAATTTCTTATGGCGGGATGTACCAGTAAGACCCGCTCTCACCAAAATCTCTTTTAAAAATCATTTCTTGATGAGGGAGGGAAGACAGGAGAAAAATAAACACAAACAAAGAGCGTAACAATGTGTTGCTCTCATCGTACGTATGTATATGCGTATGTACGATTATGTATGTATGATCGTTTTTATTGTTTGACCAAAGACTATAAATATGTAAAGATGTTGCACACAGTGTATTTAAAATTAACAAAATTTTGTGCTTCTTTCTTATGAGGGGGGTAGGTAACAGGGAAAGCTGAATCGTCGTTCTCTCTCTCATGTTAACTGAGAGAAAGAAAACAAAAAAGACTCAGTACACTTATTGTACTCAGAGAACTTATTATACTTAGAGAACTTATTATACTTTTCTCTAAGTAATTTATTCTCATATGCGTGTATACGTGTGTGCATGTATGTATATATACATTGCCAAATAAAATAATAAACAAACTGAAAGATTTTTTGTTTTCACAAAATGTATGTGCAAATAGCCTGTGGAAAACAAATATTACCGTTTGTGTTATTGTAGGGTAAGAATATGTGTTTTATTGTTGTAGAAATGAAATTATATCGATTCGCACCGAATTATATATTACTATTCAATTATGTATGTATGTATTTACCATATGTGTCTATTTTTGTATAGAATGAAGTTGTAATAAAACGAGTGCTTTTTTTGTTTAGTATTTATTAAATTTATTTATTATTTTAATGGTTCAAAATTTTAACTTTTTCCATACTGGATAATTTGAATTTGTATGTTTCCCATGTGGAATGCTTCCGTAGTAAAACAACGATTAGTAAATTAAGCAACTCCATTCTGTGTTTATAACATTCGTTATTTTCATCAAACCAAGGAATAAATTGTATTTTTTGTGCATTTTTTGTATTTTTTGGCCAACTACAAATGTTTTTTTGTTTTTTATAGATTTATTTTCTAACAAAATTTTTTCGAAGACTTATATGAATTTTGAAAACTTCAAAAATAAATCAGATGGAGCGCACAAACTTTCGAAGTCGGAATCTTTTATGTAATTTTTTGCATGAACGAACATTTCTGAAGGATATGACAAAATTTGCGCTGGTTTGATTATATCCACACGACATTTAACGCAAGATATACCAACAAAATATCGACTTGATGTTAATTCAATTGGAACATTGTTGGACGTAAA